>CM076073.1:22917500-25317500 GCA_038088235.1 Zacco platypus
CAGGACTGCATATTTGCTGTAGGCTTAAGCGTGTCTTAATTTAGGTGAGAGATTTTATATCTCATTGTGATTCAACAAACAGTTGTATTTGATTTGATTTGATATACTTTATTAATCCCACACTGGGGAAATTTCTGTGTTACAGGAGCTCAACAATAAAATATGATATATAAAATAAACATAATATATAAAATAAATCTAATGTCACTCTATTTGACTGTTGTAGGCTTCTTACCGTGGTGGAATCGCGCTGGGCAATGGTTTCTGCGATTGTTGCACACAGTGCAGTGTGACATTATATTTATTTTATATATCATATTTTATTTGAGCTCCTGTAACACAGAAATTGATGGCTATGCTTTCAGTGCTATGCAATGCTCTAAAACCAGATTGAAATGGGTCTAGAATATAAAAAGTATCCAGGAATGAAGTAAACTGTAAAAGTGGAACTTTTTCAAACTTTTGAAATGAAAAGAAGTTTAGCGATAGGTTACGCACAGTGGGGTCAAGATGAGGTCCTTTCAATGGTGGCTGTATGATGGCATGTTTAAAACTTTCTGGAAATAAATTTTATTGAAAATTGTTTTACTTAAGAGGGTGGGTCTGATTGTGTCTAATACATTCTTTCAATCAGATGTATCGTCATCTGTTTAGAGAGGGAAGTTTCATCTGAGGAAATTGAGTAATTGAGATGAAGACGCTGGTTGAAAGTTTGTAAACCTACTGGATGGAAGGACCAATTGAGAGTGATCCATGTCGGGTGGAGAGAGGTGTGATCTAATATCCTGTATTTTCTGAACAAAAAAATTCTGAACCCTTCGCAAAGACCCCCTCCCTTTAGTTACTGTTGCAATGTCTGACAAGCCATGCGCTCTCACGCCACACATCGTGTTCTCACGCAGTGAAATACATTGCAGAGCAAAGAGGACACTGACCATGTATAAAAGTTTCATATTTAAAATATTGTAATAGCGTCATGACAGATCGCTGTAGCTCCTTCAAGCAGCTTGTAAACTGTAAGCAAATTAAGCTCAAAGTAATTATTAATTTAGTTTATTTATAGGAAATTCTAAATGGGTCACTTATTTTACAGCCGAGCAACTTAATCGTCCAGCGTTCACTTGCACGGGCCGTAACTATAAGCTCTGTAGCGACTTCAAATATCTTGAAAACACCCTTTAGCAAGGTAACATAGATCGGCAGTTTAAGACATTAAATTAAAAACACATAACACAAGACACTTCTCTTTAAAATATGAATGACTATTTATTGACTATACTAACACAAACTAATATCTAACACAAACACACATTCACACGAGTTGCAGAGAGGAAGGAAGAGAGGAAAGCATGAGTTTAAGAGAGTGAAATGATGAAAGTTTCTAGCAATATATGCATTTCATGAGACCTGATCTGAACGAACCATCAATCATTAATTTAACCCTTTTATCGCTGCTTAGGCGGGGTTATTATATTTTAAATAAATGCACCAGTTCAGCTATAGAATCTGGAGGTATGGGCATGAGGTATGGGCATAAGGTACTTAGCTGGGGGGTTTTCAGACGGACTGGAGCCACGAATACGTTCATTGATCTTGGGTCCTGTGACGATTTGGGCTGAGATGAGTTTATATGGAATTATGTTTGAATGAATCATTTGGAAGATTCATTTGTCTGGTTCATCCTCAATTCCTACAAAACCAACCATCTCTTTATACTAGTTCATTTATTGCATCAAATAAACATGAATGCACATCAGAAGAAATGTTGTTTCTACCGCGGAAAGACGTGAGTACACACAATTTTTCAAGTTCAACATTAATCTAACTGCTTTGTCGGATAAAATGGAGTATTTGGGGTTATGATTGGTTAGATCGCCTGTCAATCAAACGGTTTACGAAGGGTCAATTGTGTGCACTTCTCAAGATTGACAACAGGAATTAAACAAGCAACAGGGTTAAGAACCGAATTTATGGGTTTGAAGAGTACTTTTGTCCTATTTGCATTTTTTTTGCAATCATGTTTGAGAAATATTTTGATTTTGACTCAGATTACTGATGGGCAACTAAGCAGTCTTTTAAAATTTGGTAGGAGCCCATTCTTTTTCCACCTGCGCTCACCCCTTCTGTGCTCTTGTCTGAGAGTGCAAGTAGATGCCTTTAACCTGGCTTAAGGACTAAATCTAGCCCTACTTTTTTAACGCATGGAGCAACTGTATTCAGAACAGTACATCAGGCAGAGTTGAAGATTTTAACCAGTTGTTCAGTATCTTATGATAAGATAAAAATACCGTAGAGGTTGATAAAGAGACAGTTGAGTTTGAAAGGAGCTTGGAATAAGAAGTCAAAAGTAATGGTAGCATGAGAATAAGGTACAGGCAGAGAATCTAGGGAGCTGCTCTCATGGAATAACAGGCTCAAACACCACAGGGCAATGATCAGAAATGTCAGCATCAAATGTTTCACAGCTATGCACAGAGAAACCACGAGTCAAAACAAGACTGGTCTATACACCAATACACAGTATGGGTATGAGTATGGGGCCATTTAGAACCATTTTTAGGAGCTGTGCTTTAAAACTAGAGATGTCTTCAGGCAGAAGTCTGCATTTGAATGAGTTTCTAAAAATCGTGGAAAATCCAATACCATGTCCAATTGACCTAGGAGTGCTGTAGAAAGAACAGTCAGAAGGGGATAGTTCACCAAGAGATGACAGTTCACCATTCTTTAACCATGTTTCAGTCACAAATAAAAAATAAAATAAAATTTAAAAAAATCCAAGGCATGAGAGGTAAAAAAGTCATTTAAAATGAAAGTTTTATTTGACAATGACCTAGCATTCACTAGAGGCATTTTAACTGTTCTTAAGGGTGAGCTTACCAGTGGGGCCCACCCTACAGAACTGAGCATTCAAATCCCTTTTCTACATGGAAAAAAGGAGATGAAAACAAACCAAATTAAAATCAAATCAAAAGAAAGAAAAAACAGACTGGTCATACAGCTAGATGTGAGTGCGTTACACCTGTGAGTGTGAAGTTCATGACCTTGCTCAACTTACCTGGGTCATTTTCACACCCTGCTGTTAACTGCACTCTTGCCAAGTACAAAAGCCAACATTCAGAATATTGATGCATGTAAATATCAATAATAATAATTTGAGACACATGGACAACCACACAGCCTTGCGGAAATTTTAACAATGGTTTTTACTACAGTAACTATAGGGTAGTAAATAACTTTGTCTTAAGATAATATCATAACCATTGCTTTACTACGTTAATCATATTACCCATTATAGTTGGAGTGAACGCATGAAAATAATCACACACACATTGTTGGTATAGAATAATTCCTGATCGATTACTCCTGTCTGCCTCGCTGCTGAATGGTTTGCGTCTGTTGCTCCTTATTGCTTTGTTTTGAATCTAATTATTAGCATTGCTTGTCTACTTTATCACCATATATCTGATATTGTGTAATATTGCCCATCACATTAATCTGACGTCGCTAGTTTTTAATCTTTTAATATAAATCACAATCACTGCGTTAGCATCATGCTAGTTTGTTAACTTGTCATCTGTGCCCACCGTCATTTGTCACGCTCTCCTTTTTCTACGAATTCGTCAAACAACTGTGGTAAGTCGGATCAGTCTACGAACACAATAAGCTACGTCGTCCTCTCCTTTCATTTTTTGCACTGCCAATCACATGCATAGTATAGTTTTCTCTGTCAGCGACGAGGGATTCACATGTTATAAATCCAGGGAAATAGTCAAGCTGACAGAGAGAATCTCAGAATTAGAGACACGCATTCAAACTTTAATTGAGGATAGTAAGAATGCAAGGGCTTTAGATACTGTTTTGGATGCCACTAGCTTAGTGAACTCTATACATTGTTCGGTTCTGGCTGTAGAGCCCGTGCAGCAGGGCAATTGGGTGACCGTGAAGCGGCCTAGTTTTGGGAAAAAAACACAGCTCTTCCGTTCCGATTAGAACATCAAACAGGTTCTCCCCACTCAGTTCCGCACCCACGGAGTATCCTGTTGAAAGTGGCCTAGTTATTGGCGATTCTGTTACACGGAACGTGAAAATAGAGACACCAGGCATCATAGTCACATGTTTACCAGTAGCCAGAGCACCTGACATCAAAGCAAATTTAAAAGTGCTGGCTAACGCTAATCGTAAATGCCCTTAAGATTATTATTCATGTTGGCACTAATGATGTTCGACTTCGCCAGTCGGAGATCACTAAAATTAACATTTAAAGAGGTGTGTGAACTCGCAGGTACGATGTCAGACACTAATTTGTTCTGGGCCGACCACTTCTTGTTCGGAGTGATTAGCAGACTATCATCACTCAATGGCTGGCTGTCTGAGTGGTGTCCACAGAATAATATAGGTTTCATAGACAATTGTAAAAGTTTTTGGGGCAGAGCTGACCTGTTGAAAAGAGATGGTATTCATCCCTCCTGGGGTGGTGCCGTTCTTCTCTGGTAATATGGCACATAGTCTTAGAGCTGAACTTTGACTAACTGGGGCCCGGGTCAGAAAGCAGACAGACTGGCTAAACCGACCATCTTGTAGCTGTCTCACGTCACAGAATTCGGATAAATCAAACACATAGACCCTTTAACCTAGATATCATAACATAGAGACTGTGTCTATACCCCGAAATAGTAAATACAAAAAACTTCCAAACCCATTTAAGGGTAAAAATTTAATTTATGTTCAACAAGTAAAAAACAGAGATAATGCTGATAAACGAATGATAAAGGGTTTAGAGATTGGGTTGCTGAATATCCCATTCTTCAAAAGCACTTATTGTAAATAATATCACAGAAAATAATCTAGATGTGCTGTGTTTGACAGAAACTTTGCTAAAACCAGACGATTACATTGCTTTAAATCATGGGTCTTCAACCGGGGGTCTGCGACCCCCTAGGGGGTCCGCGGGAGCATTGCAGGGGGTCCGTCAATTAATGTTTGATCACAAAAAAAAAAAAAATAATTAAAACATGGGTAAAAACATCACAGAGTCAAATTTTAATAAAATATAGGCCTATTTGATTTTACAAATTACATTAAAAGCTTTAATAAAACCCTTCCATCCACGTGCAGTCATGTGATCTCATGATACCGTTAACACAGACTATGATCACTTTAATCTGAAAATACTACTGGCTAATAATTTCTATACAATTTAGCTCACCAGAATGGATCGCTTTGTAATATCTTCAGCTTAAAGTTCAGGTAAATGTATAATCGTCCACCTGAGAGTAAAATTAAAATGTGAAGTTTTATTTAAACGTAAAGCTGAAGTTCATGTAAATGTAAAATTGTTCACCTGACAGTAAAATTAAAATGTGAAGTTCTGTTTTAGCCGACTGTCAACTAGGGCGCGCGTTCTGCGCCTGCGTATAAAGGCGATAACTGTCTATTTAAGCAGATATATTTGTCTATATTCGTCATTCAAAAGGGGAAAGCAAAACCAAGACTGCAAGTATACAAACCATAAACAAAGCGGCGCTTGCTTACCGCTTTGAATATCAGTCATGCTGATCAAGTTATTATTTCACTCCACTCATGTTATGAAAATATTCGTGGATTCGAGTGCTCGGGTAAGATGACGTAAAATTAGAACAACCTTCTGTCGGTGCTGTCATGACTACTTTGCTTGCTTTCATAACTTTTGCTTATATTCTCGTGAACTGACTCGTTTGCTATACTGAACAGCCAATCACAGTTCTCTCTCACTCACCGACGGTCCGACGCCGATTCAACATGTCGAAAAACACCCGACGAGGACCAACTTCAGCCGACGGTGCGGAACACACTGAGAAAACTTAGTCGGCCGACGAACAAAAACTGCCCGACGGCAGACCGTCGGCTTGGTGTGTTTCGGGCTTTTAGTTGAAGTTCAGAGAAACGTATAATTGTCTACCTGACAATAAAATTTAAGTGTATAAAACTGCAAATTTATTAAAATAATTGTGTTCAAGTCAACTCTGAACTTAATAAACTGTGATTTTAATTGCAACAGTTTGTTATGATGCATAAATCTCTTTAACAATGAAAATATAGCCTACAGACAATGTACAACAACATGGTTCTAATCTATATTGTCTCAACATAATACTACTATCGTAATATGATTGATTTCTATTAATATCAGAGGCTCTGTTTGACACATTTCGTGTCAGGGGTCCCTGCTCCGTGTCTCGCTCATCTAAGGGGTCCTTGCGCTGAAAAATGTTGAAGACCCCTGCTTTAAATGATTCTAGCCCTCAAGGTTACTATTATCGACACAAACCTTGTCGGAAGGCAAAGGGGGAGGTGTTGCTGTAATCTATAGTAATATCTTCAGTAGAACCATCACTTCTACCACTAAAGATTGCTTTATAAATAATCCTCCTGATCAGTTTCATCGTCTTAGCAAACCAGATAGCTTAGAAGAGCTCGATGTTGCAACAGAAACGATTGACGCGCTCTACATTGATTGACAGCACACTCTAGACTCTGTTGCTCCTTTGCGCTTGAAAAATATTAAGGATATCAGTCCAACGCCGTGGTATACCGAGCACACTCGTTATTTAAGAGAGCAGCCATAAAAATGGAGCGCAGCTGGAAGAAATCAAAACTAGAAGTTTTTCATATTTCATGGAGAGAGAGAATGATTGAGTACAGAAAGGCCTTAACTGCTAGATCTGCTTTTTTCAAATCTTTTAGAAGAAAATAAACACAACCCCAAGTACTTATTTGATACAGTGGCTAAATTAACGAGAAATACAGCTTCAACTTCTAATGTTTCCAAACAGCGCAGCAGTAATGACTTTATGAACTTTACTTTAACTTTACTTGCAAGATTAGCGATATTAGAGAGAAAATTATAGCCATGCAACTGTCTACTACAGTATCACTTCAGACAGTGCATTTTAGTATCCCTGAGGAAAAATTCCATTCATTCGGTGCTATAGGAGAGGAAGAATTGTCTAAACTTGTTAAATCATCGAAATCAACATGTATGTTAGACCCTATACTGACTAAGCTATTGAAAAAGATGCTTCCAGAGGTCATAGATCCTCTTCCTAAGATCATAAATTCATCTTTATCACTAGGTTACGTACCGAAAACCTTTAAGCTGGCTATTATCAAACCTCAAAAAAACACAACTTGATCCTTGAGAATTAGTCAATTACAGGCCGATCTCCAATCTACCTTTTCTGCCAATAATACTTGAAAAGGCAATATAATAATAATAATAATAGTAATAATAATAATAATAATAATAATAATAATAATAATAATAATAAATTTTATTTGTACTGCGCTTACAATCTCAAAGTGCTACAATTAAGATCATTAAAAAGAATAAAATACAACTGTATTTAATAGTTAAAAGTCATAAGTTCTCCTAAAAAGAAATGTTTTCAGCCCTTTTTTAAAGTTCTCAATAGTTTGAGGTGCTCTCAGATGATCGGGGAGGGAATTCCAGATCCGAGGAGCGGCAGAACAGAACGCCCGGTCACCCATAGTGCTGAGCTTTGTCTTGGGGATAATGAGGCGGTTTAAGTTTGATGAACGGAGTGATCGAGTTGTAATTGAAGTTGTGAGTAGTTCTTTCAGATACGGGGGGGGCATTTCCATAGATGCACTGGTAATTTAGAAGGGAGACCTTATATTCAATCCTGGCAGAAACAGGAAGCCAGTGAAGTGAGTGGAAAATGGGTGTGATGTGATCAAATTTTCGAACTCTCATCAGGATCCTAGCAGCACTATTCTGAACATGCTGCAGTCTCTGCAAGCTTTTGTTAGGAATCCCGATGAGAAGAGCGTTACAGTAATCCAGTCTGGAGGAGACAAAGGCGTGGACCAGTTTTTCAGCATCAGCTAAGGTTAACATTGGACGAAGCTTTGCAATATTTCTGAGATGGTAGAAAGATGCCTTGCAGAGGTTTTTGATATGGGCTTCAAAGCTGAGTTGTGGATCAAATCTTACACCAAGATTGGTGACAGTTGTGGAGAGGGGAATGTTATGATCGGAGATAGTTATACCAGTTATGGAGGAAGACTTGATCTGATGTGGTGTGCCAACGAGAATTGCCTCAGTTTTAGAGCTGTTTAGCTGGAGGAAGTTATGCTTCATCCACAACCTTATCTCCTCCAGACAGGCAGTGAGTGTTGAAGATGAAGATGATGCTGGTGGAATTGCAGAGGTGTGTGTTTCAGATTTCATGTACAGTTGTGTGTCATCAGCATAGCAGTGAAATGAGACTCCATAGCGGCTAATGACATGACCAAGAGGGAGGATATAGATGATGAAGAGAAGGGGGCCAAGGACTGACCCCTGAGGGACCCCGCGAGTGACTGTGTGTTGCCGGGACCTTGCGCTTCCAAGTGAAATATATTCTGTTTTGTTAGTGAGATATGATTTAAACCAGTTAAGAGCAGTGCCAGTGAGTCCAATGGTTTGATGCAGCCAGTTAAGAAGTATGCCATGATCCACTGTATCAAATGCAGCAGATAGATCAAGGAGTATGAGGAGGGATGGTGAACCTGCATCAGCTGTCATCCGTAGGTCGTTGGTGACTCTGACCAAGGCTGTTTCCGTACTATGTGCAGTGCAGAAACCAGACTGAAATTTTTCAAACAGATTATTGTGTTTTAGAGTCAAGGGTGGGTTTTTTGAGAAGTGGTCTGATTATGGCAGTTTTTAGGGCGGATGGAACGTCGCCAGACTGAAGAGAGTGGTTTATTATAGTGGTAATCAGAGGACTTAGAACAGAAGTGTTTACTTTCAGTAGGGCTGTAGGCAAAGGGTCTAGGGCACAGGTGGTAGGTTTCATCCTTTTAATTATAGTCTCAACCTCTTGCTGTGAAACTTCTGGAAAACAGTGTAAGGGCTCCGAAATTGCAGACTGTGAGAGGAAATTCTGGATGGATAGTGGTAAAGATCCAGAAAAGGTTGAGTGAATTGAGTCTATTTTTGTTTTGAAGAAGTCCAGAAAATTATTACAGTGCTCATCTGTAGTTTCTGTAAGTGAGGAGGTTTGTGGTTTCAGTAGATGATTTATGGTGGAGAAAAGCTGTTTGGGGTTTCCGGGACTATTTCTGATGACATTTGAATAGAAATTTGACCGTGCCTCCATAAGTGATTTTGAGTAGTCCTTTCGGTGTTCCCGATAAGCGAGCTTGTGCACAGTGAGACCTGTGGTTTTAGATCTTCTCTCAAGTGCACGCCCAGCTGCCTTCATTTTTCGCAGTTCACAGGGTGCTGATCGGGTGAAAGTGACTGTTCTGGTTTTGACCGGAGCATGAAGATCCAGAATGCTTCTGAGGGTGCTATTATAATAGTCCACTGAGTCCATGGTTGATAGACAGTTTACAGAAAGGAGATGCTGGAGATCGGATGCCATAGTCACTTGATTGATATTTTTCAGATTTCTGAAGCAGATTTGGCGTTTGGGCTTGATGAAACTGGACAGTGAAGACCTCTTCATAGAGATGGCCTTATGATCAGAAACTCCCAGATCATACACCAGAAGATTGCTGAGATAAACTGAGTTTGTAATAACTAGGTCAAGAGTGTGGCCCCTGGTATGAGTGGGGGCATCGACAAGTTGTGTCAGATTAAAACAGTCGAGTAATTGGAGAAATTCTGCTGCAAAACGACAGGTTGAAGAGTTGACATGAATATTCATATCCCCAAGTATAATGATATTTGCAGACATTGTACAGAAAGTTGAAAGTAGACTGGACATCTCCTGGATGAATGATGGGTTTGGTTTGGGTGGCCGATAAATGAGAAGTATCGTAGTGGAAAAAGGGTGCTTACATTTAAATGCAAGGCATTCAAATGTAAGCACCCATTCTGCGGGCTTTCTGTAGATAGCAGTAGCCAGGGGGACAGGTCTCATTTAAAACAGAAAAAACATCTGGTTGATGCCAGGTTTCTGTAAGGCACATCATATCTAAACACTTTTCTTGAATGTGATCATGTATGAGGCAAGATTTGTTTGTGATGGATTGTGCATTAAAAAGTTCAATCTTGATATTCGTCACAGCAGTGTGTCACTGTATTGGCCGAAGTAGACTGAGATCCACTCCACATTTTCTCCGGTTTCCATCCAATTCAGTGCGTGGCGTTGTCATGGGAACTTCAGCACTACTAGTCCTAGGAGTGACGGCGCTCTGATGACGTGTACGAAATGTAGTAAATCTAGACCAGATGGATGGGATGTTGTGATCAGACCTGGAGAAAACAAACTTTCGGCGGCAACTTCTGTGAATATAACGGGGGCGGTGAAGGAGTCCAAGTTGTTTAATGACTAATAAACGCGATGGAGTGGTATAGTTGTTGAAGTTCTTAAGCTGACTGACTGAATAATTCAGCATAATGCCAGTTGTGGAGAGTAGTCCAGCCGTAAGCCACGCTCGTGATGCACAGAAAAAAGCCAGCAGACACAGCAAGGAAACAACCATGACCATGGGTGAACACCTCGCGATCATCGGCAGCGGCCCTAGGCGAAAGCCCCACGGTAACAGACAGCAACGAACAAACACAGGAATCCACAGGCGACAACAAACTGGTAAGCGTGCAGCCGCTTAAGTCGGTGAAATCCGTACAGAAACAATATATTATATAACGGAGAAATGGAGAAGCGGCGAACAAGCCACGCCAGCATCCTCTCCCTCTCCGGTAAATCATTAAATATCATCGCAACCGTGTTCTTACTTGGAAAGAAATGGTATCTGTGAGGATTTCCAGTCAGGATTTTGACCATACAATAGTACTGAGACTGCTCTCATTAGAGTTACAAATGATTTGCTCTTATTAGCTCATCCCTTGTGAAGGCCCTACCGGCACGTCAGCCAGTGGCACAGATCCCCAACAAACTGTCCCATAGCGGCATGATGAAAAAGATCTTAAACTAGATGGAACTGTATTAAATATTTTGACTGTTGCTATCCCAAATCAGACTTATCACCTGTAACGCTGACTGAATATCATGCAAGTGTTCACTGTTGGCCAGAGGAGAACTGACTCCCGACTAAGCCTGGTTTCTCCTAAGGATTTTTTTTTTTCTTCTTCTTCTTTTTTTTTTTTGGAGTTTTGGTTCCTTGCCTCTGTTGCCTTTGGCTTGCTTAATTGGGGACACTTGCTTGATATTCAGCAGTGTTTTTGGTTTTTGGTAGGCCTGCATTGGTGCCGTTGTATGTGAACTAAGCTGAGCTGGACTATTACATCACTGTTTTCTCCAGTGCTGATATACAGATATTAACTAGACTAATAACTATTGAACTTTGCAGCGGAATGAATCAATACAAATATATAGAATAATCTGCACAATGACACCATTTTCTTTGGGAAGTGCAGTGCAGCCAAAAACTATTAACCAAATATTATTGTAAAGCTGCTTTGCCACAATTTGCATTGTAAAAAGTGCTATATAAGTAAAGGTGACTTGATTTGGTATTTTAAAACCCACAATCAATGGCATTATACCGTTTAAACCACTTTACAATTTTACATCACATCAGCCACTTTCGGCTCAAAACGTTAGCAATGCCTACAGGTGTTTGCTCCTTCCTCTTCGAAGCAAAGCTGTGCAGATTAAACTGTTGATGATAGAGACAATGTCGAATGTACAGGTAATAATCCCAAAAAACAAATTGCTGTCAAACTCACCAAAGCACTGTGTACACTGTCACATCTCCCCCGCTTTGCAAAATGCGCTGGCTAGTGGTCCTGCCCACAGACCAACCGGCACATGCTTTTTGAACTTCGAAAAGAACCCCTTGGCAGCTACACACCATGACTAAATCGAGATGCATGCTAAGTGGACATTGGTCCGACCAATGGCAAGCCAGAGGACTGGCCAATCAGAATGCAAAAAAAGTGGAACATCGGAAAAGTGAAACCGAAGATGAGCTCGGAGGGAGCGCAATGGATGACACATTCCATTTGAAGCATTCCTCATTTTTATACCTTGTCTAATTGATAAATTTAGATTTTATACTGTTTTACAGGACTATTTTTTTAAAATAAATCAAAAGAAAAGCAATGTAGAAGTTTAGTTTTAGACCATAGCAATGTAATGATTCAACACTTGGGAGCATTTAAATGGGGACACATTTATGTACTTGAAGTATTTTTTTTTTTTTTTTTTTTTTTTTTTTTTTTTTTTTTTTTTAGGTGGTCCAGAGTACAGAGCCGGCAGTTCACGTGAGAGGCCAGGAACCCCTCACTGCCTCAATGCTGGCGGCTGCACCCTTAAAAGAGCAGAAACAACTCCTGGGTACTTTATACACACAGACACAGTCACATTACAGGTTTAAAGACGTGTGCACATTAAATAATTTTATCTCACCTTAAACTATGTTACTTGAAATAACAATACTCTTCAGTAGAGAGGGTATTACAACAAATAGTACAGCAGAAGGGGTGTCCAATCCTACTCGTGACGGGCCATTGTCCTGTAGAGTTTTTCTAACCGAATTAAACACCTGAAACAATGTAACCAAGTCAGTTTCAACTTCCAGGCAGGTATTTTGGGACAAGTTAAACTCTGCATGGATTTGCCCCTCCAGGACCAGGGTTGTACACCCTCCCCTCTGTAGTACTGTAATATTTATACATTGAAAACAAATACATTCATCTCCTTTAGAGCAATACTGCTGAAATAGAAAAAGACTAGAGTGTTGACTCTTTATCTGCCGTTTTACACTAAATAGTCAGACACTGTAAAGTTATTGTATGGCTTCAAAAGATTTTGAATATAGCACGTACTAGTACAAGTACAAGTTCTACGTACTACATCATGTTACAATTAAAATTACATGAAACTAAAACTAAATTGCTTGCAACCCATACAGGTGAGCGCCTGTATCCGCTTATCCAGGCTTTGCATCCTGCACTTGCGGGAAAGATCACAGGCATGCTGCTGGAGATTGACAACTCTGAACTTCTGCACATGCTTGAGTCTCCAGAGTCCCTGCACTCTAAGGTTCACCGACTCCAAAAAAAAAAAAAAAAGTACTCAAGGCCTGTAAAGATGCAGTCTCTGAGAGCAGTTTTTGTTTGATCATTGTGACTTTTTTTTGGTACTCTTTAGGTAGAAGAGGCAGTAGCAGTACTCCAGGCTCATCAAGCCAAGGAACTGTAGACTAAATGAGGAAGCTCTGTAAGGCAGGTAATCTGTTTAGTCTTCTATCTTAATATTTGGCCTTTCTCGCCAATTAGTAGCACACATGAGTGTCACACAATGTTTACCATTATTTCATTTTTTTTCAGGCATGCAACTGAAGGTCTGTGAATGTTGTTCCTGTGAATGTTGTTCCAGAGAACACGGGAAAGGAAAATGGTTGAAAACGGCACTTCAGAGTCATGTAATTTAATCCATGGTTTGCACACTGCAAATGTCCTTTTCCTCTCCACAATGTTAAGTTTGTTCTGATTTTGTTTATTTAAAAAATGAAAAATAGATGGAAAAAAATGGAAAATGACAAAGGCTAAAAAATATTTTTTGAAATTTCTGTGTGCAATAAAATGATCCTTGCTTAATAGACATGCAAATGGAGTTCGTAAGTGTCTTATTCTAATCATCACTATTATTTTGAGATTTGTGACATGGCCACATTTGCAAGGACTGCACACTGCACAGAGGAGTTTTTTTTTTTTTTTTTTTTTAAGATGAGCTTTGATTAGGGCGATCATCCTGTAATTGGTTTTGCTTTTGTTTGACTGCAAAATGAAAATGCAATGAACAAACCAATGAACAATCCAATAAACAATGTTCTTAATGAAATTACTTTATATTAAAGGATTTTCTACTTATGTTTGTGCTGAACGCTGGAAAGATATGAGGGGTTTGAGAGTGGTCTTGCTTGCTTTAATACAATTTGTTTATATAGATAATGTATACATCTATACAACAATTCTTTCTGGTTTTCGAATATGATTGGCTGAGAAGTCTTTTCTGCCATGCAAAATTGTACCAGTATAGCCACGTGGAACATTTTCACTGTTTGAGTCACTCCGCTGTGTGGAAAAAATTTTAATTTGTAGTGAATAATTGGTTTAAAGTTAAAAGTTTTTAAAAGTTTTTCTATATTCATATGTTTTCTGTCAATATATCTGCTGTATTTAGATATTTTTAAAGTTAGGGAAGGGTAACCGTACAGGATGAAATGAATGGGGAAATTAAACTAATACTTCTGACAGTCACACTGCGTAAGAGAATGAAATGAATGGGGAAAGGCAACGGGGGGCCTACTCATGACCTGAGAGGTCATTCCCTCCTCTATCTGGGACCTGAGACCTAAAAAGGTTGTCCTGTCTTAAATATAGGCCTTCGGTCATAGTGGAGTGTTTACCATAAGTGGAAAAGTACTGATGTTTAGAGATGTAACCTTGAAGGCTGGGGAAGAGATATAAAGGTAAAAGAGCCCGCCCTTTTTCGTTAACCTGTGTTTCTGTATGACTGTCTGACCTTCCTTGCAAGGAATAAAATAATTATAAAGACCACTGGAATGAGTTTGTCTCTTATGCAGTGTGAGAGTCATTAGTATTAGTTTTTTTCCACCACTGCTGTCAGCATTCTCACAGTGAGTGTCATGGCGGACAAACATCATGTTTTTATAGATACTACTGTTATTTTGTTATGGAATGTAGTTAAGATTTTTATTTTTGGTGCAAATATTGTTTAGATCTCAGATATGCAATTTACATGTAAACATAGCGTCTATTTGAAAATGTCTGTAGACACTTTCAGTGATGCAAGCTCCAGGCCGTCAGTGACTGTTCAGTGCTAGTCTGCCTATGACGCAGAGAACAGCTTCATCTCGGCCAGTCCTTTTGGAATTTGCCGCTGGCTCTAATATAATTATATATAATAAAAAAAGATATATATAATTTGTTTCTGGGTATATCAAACGGACTATCTTATTAATATATTACTTGTTCCAGAGCTAATATATTTGGTTTAAGGGCTATATAAGTTTCATAACTTTTAATTTACATTGAAATTAATTTCTGTACTAACTACAGCATGGCTTTTGTACTTTTGACTGAACTGTTTGCTTATTTCCTATTTTACTTGTTATACTGTTATAATGGCTATTGTTGTTCATTTAAGTACTATTGTTCAATAAATACTATTTTATGTTAATAACATGCCAAATTTTTTGGTATTGAGAAAGAGTTCGTAAGTGATTTCGACCATGAGATGGCAACAAAGAGGGAGTCGGTCAGTCGCAAAGACTTTTATATTGAAATGTACTGTAGTGTTGTTTTTACTTTAAATAACATCTTACGAGATGCAACTGTCGTTCTACTGGGGGACTTCAACGCTCACGTGGGCAGCGACAGTGATACCTGGAGGGGCGTGATTGGGAGGAACGGCCCCCCTGATCTGAACCAGAGTGGTGTTCTGTTATTGGACTTCTGTGCTAGCCACAGTTTGTCCATAACGAACACCATGTTCAAGCATAAGGGTGTCCACCATTACACGTGGCACCAGGACACCCTAGGGCGGAGGTCGATGATCGACTTTGTAGTTGTTTCATCTGACCTCCGGCCGTATGTCTTGGACACTCGGGTGAAGAGAGGGGCGGAGCTGTCAACTGATCACCACCTGGTGGTGAGTTGGATCAGATGGCAGGGGAGGAAGCTGGACAGACTCGGCAGACCCAAACGTACTGTGAGGGTCTGCTGGGAACGTTTGGCCGAGTCCCCTGTCAGAAAGATCTTCAACTCACACCTCCGGCAGAGCTTCAACCAGATACCGAGGGAGGCTGGTTTGGGGACCACAGGATCTCATCCCTGCTTTTTGCGGACGATGTGGTCCTGTTGGCTCCATCGGGCCAGGACCTCCAGTGTGCGTTGGGACGGTTTGCAGCTGAGTGTGAGGCGGCTGGGATGAGGATCAGCACCTCCAAGTCTGAGACCATGGTTCTCAGTCGGAAAAGGGTGGCTTGTCCTCTCCAGGTTGGTGGAGAGCTCCTGCCTCAAGTGGAGGAGTTCAAGTATCTTGGGGTTTTGTTCACGAGTGAGGGAAGGAAGGAGCGTGAGGTTGACAGACGGATCGGTGCAGCTTCTGCAGTAATGCGGTCGATGTACCGGTCTGTCGTGGTGAAGAAGGAGCTGAGCTGCAAGGCGAAGCTCTCGATTTACCGGTCAATCTACGTTCCTACTCTCACCTATGGTCATGAGCTTTGGGTCATGACCGAAAGAATGAGATCCCGGATACAGGCGGCCGAAATGAGCTTTCTCCGCAGGGTGGCAGGGCGCTCCCTTAGAGATAGGGTGAGGAGCTCGGTCACTCGGGAGGAGCTCAAAGTAGATCCGTTGCTCCTTCACATCGAGAGGAGTCAGCTGAGGTGGCTCGGGCATCTGTTTCGGATGCCTCCTGGACGCCTCCCTAGGGAGGTGTTCCGGGCATGTCCCACCGGGAGAAGGCCCCGGGGAAGACCTAGGACACGCTGGAGAGACTATGTCTCTCGGCTGGCCTGGGAACGCCTCGGTGTCCCCCCGGAAGAGCTGGAGGAAGTGTCTGGGGAGAGGGAAGTCTGGGAGTCTCTGCTCAGACTGCTGCCCCCGCGACCCGGCCCCGGATAAGCGGTGGAAGATGAGATGAGATGAGATGAGAGATGAGATGCAACTGACAAATACAACGGCTGCGTCCGAGATCGCTTACTTCTCTACTATTGAGTAGGCGAAAAGCTGTAGGTGAGCAAATAAGTATGTCTGAAACCTTAGTAGTCGTAAAAGAGTAGGCGAGAATTACCTCGGTAACGTACTATTTCTCGCGAGATTCGGACGTACGTCTACTTAAAGTGCGTCCGACTTTATATTCTGAATGATTCTATTACATTTTAAACCTGAGTTGAAGACATTTACCTTATTTTGTGACCATTAGAACTAAACTATCGCGGCCTGCTGAACATTACTGATTGAAACTCGCGTTTTGCCGAAACGTAACTTGAGACAAATGGAAGAAATGGTGGAAAGTGTAAAGCGTGTGCACGGTTATGCTAAACCCACTCTCGAAGAGGATTTAAGTATGGACTGTTTACCATCTTCAGAGACACCGACCAACAGCCCTCTTCCAAAAATGTGGCAACAGATAGGCTTATCTGAGCCCTCAAATACGGATATACTACTGAATGATATAATGAGAGCAATTGAGAGGTTGGGAAAAAAGCCAGATGACTTCATGGAGAAGTTACTAGGAATTGAAAGGTCTGTTGCAGCCAATTCGACCCGGATTTCTGAACTTGCCACCAAAGTTAATTCCGTTACCGATAAAATTGGAGAGAGCTAAAACTGACAAATTGGTTGCTCAATTGTCGATGGTAATATCGGAAAACAAACAAAAATGGGAAAAAATTGATGAACTGGATGCTCGCAATGGATATTTTCTCTCGAGTCTCGCCGGGATTGAGAGATGTTCTTCAGACGTCCATTGTTGTTGCACACAGAAGAGCAGAAGGTATGGGATAATATGTGAATTATGTTAACATTTGCCCTTTACCTTTTTGAGGACTAAAAAACTGACGTTGAACTTTATCCACAAGCACGACTGTAACCTCTTTGCAAAGAGTGTGTCATTCTGTTTTCTTATGGTATTTTCTTTTGAATGCAATAAGTCACTTTATGGGTTTTGATATTTTCTATGGCCATTTGATGCTTGATATGGAAGGTTAAAGAGATAAAGGAACAGGTTTTGCACTCTGTTTCTTTATCGCCTCTAGTCAACTCTTGCCCTTTAAGGCAGATTTAGTTAGTTAGTTAGTTAGTTGGCTTGAAAGAGCCAATTTACTGATGTTGTATATAAACTTATTATTATGTTGGCTTGGGAAAGCCAACATACTGTTATGCTGGTTATTAATGGTGCTTGTCAAAGTCAAAGCATCATTATTGTTCTCCTGCATACTTATTATTAATGGTGTTTACCAAAGGCAAAGCATCATTCTTATTCTCCTGCATACTTATTAATGCTGCTTGCCAAAGGCAAAGCATCATTATTGTTATCTTCTGGACAAAACTTCGGCGTGTAACTCATCCCGTGCCATTTGTCCTAGACCCATGAATACGGTGTCAAATCGACTGGCTCATTGAGGAGAGGTGTGCTATGACTTTTATAAGCGATCAGACCTACGATGTTCACACAGCGGATGAAAAAGCAACCAAAAAAGTCCCATTGACTTCCTTATGAAGCTAAAAAATTAGGTTTTCCTCACTCAATATAGAAAAATATTTTGTCAGCCACAGATGGTAAAAATTACCTATCATTTATTTTTTCAAGCTACCTGATATAATATTAAACCTTTGTTTTTTTTCTTGATATTTTGTGACTTTTTCTCATTCATCATCATGAACATGCATGCAAAGTTTCAACATGCTGGTGTTTTTTGACATATACAAACGAAATTACTGTTACGTTCATGATGTTCGCGGGTCAATTTGACCCTCATAGGTAGCTATTGAAAAGCAACTGTACAGACACAAAATAAAAACATTTATTTTATGTATTTTAGGGCATCAAACCCTAACCAAACACACTTCAAAAAGCTAAATCATGGTGTTCAGAATTAATGGCAAATTACAAATGAAAATCTTTGACAGACACAGATAGTAAAATAAGCTCTCATTTATATATTCAAGATATCTGAAATACCTAGCTTTTAACCAAACCTTTTATGGAGGATTTTCAAAGGCAGCTTCACACAGCCAAAAAATAAATAAAAAACATTTATTTGATGTATATTTTTGTTATGTCTTGTTTCTCACTCCCCTGTGAGTGAATAATGAGCTTTCCCACACTTTTGCTCAGTGTGGCACGAGACTTTGACATAGACAGCAGGAAAAATGAGCTCCCAAAGATTTACAGCAAAAGGAGTAATTTCACAGGTTTTGGAGTATGATACTGATACAGATGAAGATGAAGATGTTTCAGAATTAGAAGATGCTTCAGAGATGGATGAAAATGTTGATGAAGATACAGAAAATGAATGGTCTATGGATTACTCTGAGGAAGAGGCTGCCACATCCTCCAGAAATAACTTCTTTACTTTACTTCTTTACTATGAAATGAGTTTACAAAATTATATAGCTACATTTAATTGTTCAGTAATGATTGTGATGAGCAGGGTGGGCGAGAGCCGTGAGGGAACGGCGCGAGGCCGGTGACGCGAGTGTTAACGAGCTTCAGGTGCTTGGCGCACCGGTCTCGTATCTCTCACGGAGGAGCTCCGGAAGCATAAAGGAGGAGCGATGACAGTGAGGGACGAGAGAGGACCAGGCCTGGATTTTATGTTGTGTTTTATTTTGTTGGTTTGGGCGGCAGTCGCCGTGAGGAACTGCCGCCCTTCTGCTTTCGTTTTATTGTTTGTTTATTTTATGATTAAAGTTTGTGAACGTTCGCCGGTTCCCGCCTCCTCCTTCCCGTTCTTAAGAACTTTGTTACAATGATGTTCTAAGAAAAAATAAAAAATTAAAAAAATGTTAAAAATAAAAAAAAAATGTATATGCAAAACAAGTCAGCATGTTGTTTATTTTCAAATTTTGTCAAAACAAAACAGTTTTAAAAAATAGTTAAAAATCATTTTCATTTAATCATATCTTCAGATATATGTTTTTTTTAAATATTTTGACAAATGTTGATATTAAAAGTTTACAGTTTGTACCTGAATCTTTGTTGTTTTTCATAGTGTGATTTTTGAGGAATTGCATTTAGGAATTGCATTTAATTGCAAATCCAATTAGGGTCAATTTGACCCGTTCCATAAAGAGTGTACACAGAAATCTAACAGCGCACAAGGGTTAAATTTAGGTTTTGGGCAGGATTATGGGAGGTAGAATATAGACCTGCAGAAGAAGGCATTAATAAGGCTTTATAAGTACTAATAAACAGTCAGTATGCAAATTAATAAGCAACTAGTTAAAACTGAGAATTGTTCTCCATACTAAAGTGTTACCTTATGTGGAAAAGATGCGTATGAAGTTATTTAATGAGTTCCTCAGTTCACCTGAGTCTCCTACTTCTCTGCCAGCAGCTCTTGGACCTTCCCCCTCCGTTGATGTACAATTATTATTTTTTCACTCCTGAAATCACAGAATATTTTTTCTTCAATGTAATTGGTTTTAAATTATATAACGTGAAATTAAATTGTGGTGATTTATTTCAGCTCATTTTCGCGCTTCCTGCAAGTGACGTCATCGATTAAGTTCAGTACTCTTTATTTTAAAACTCTTTTGCTGAGCTAATTGTTAGGGCGGGCTCAGCGACTGAAGCATATATAAACTGGGATTAGTTAGGAACAAGCAGGACAAGCGTGAGATCACTGAAGACGGCAAGAGCGCGTGAGTGTTTAATTAATACCCGTTTCTGCTCTATTGCGAAGTTATTATTTGCTGCTAGGAAGGATTCGTTCGATTCTTTGCTTAGTTGTATGTTTGCGCTTTGATTTGTATCTGTTTGTATTTGTATTCGCTGCCATTTAGTAGAACTGTAGCGGTTGTTGTTTTGGTATTGCTGGGCTGTGAACTTAAGTGCTGTACGTGCGCTTCCTGCAGTAGTTTCGATTTGGCCCATTCACGGCGAAACTCTTTTGCTGAGCTAATTGTTAGGGCGGACTCAGCTGTTTCCACTCATACGTTAGTAAGTACGCTATTTATTTAGTGTGTACGCGCTGTCGCGGAAGCGTCAGCGGAAGCGTTCAGCCTCCTCGTGTGAAGACCGACTCGGGTAAAGACCTGCGACTCTACCTGCGCGACTCCACCGAGCAAGGATACCGACACGACACCTAAGTATCCCCCTCCCCCCCCTCTTTTGCTCCCATACTCAACATGTGCTTTCAATATATTCCTGTTGTCACTCGCATACGCTCCACTATCACCCGCAGAAGGCAACGCAACACTACTAACCTGCGTCCTATTTACTCCTCTTCTAACCAACCTCTATCTGTTTCAGAAGGCCTATGGAATTGTCAGTCAGCTGTTAACAAAGCTGACTTCATTCCAGCCTTTGCCACTAACTCTTCTCTCAATATCTTAGGCTTGACTGAGACATGGATTCGTCCAGAGGACTCCTTAACCCCCGCTGCTCTTTCTAACAACTTCACTTTTACTCATACCCCTCGTCAGTCAGGAAGAGGAGGGGGCACAGGTTTCCTCATTTCTAACAATTGGAAATACTTAACTCACCCTGCTCTATACAACAACTGTTCGTTTGAATCTCATGCCATTACAATTACATACCCTGTCAAAATTCATCTTGTACTCATCTATCGCCCCCCAGGTCAATTGGGTACCTTTGTTGAGGAATTGGACATGCTGCTGTCCTCGTTCCCAGACGATGGTAGTCCACTTGTACTACTGGGCGATTTCAACATTCACCTTGATAAACCGTATGCTTCTGATTTCCTCTCTCTCCTAGCCTCATTTGATTTCAACCGACTCATCACCACAAGCACCCACAAATCTGGCAACCAATTGGACCTGATCTACACACGTAACTGTATCACTGACAACATTCTGGTAACACCTCTGCACGTCTCTGACCATTTCTTTATCACTTTCAATCTGCAACTTATTTGTGCACCACCAACCACTTCACATGTTTCCTTCAGAAGAAACCTGCGCTCTCTTTCCCCTTCCCATCTCTCTTCTGTTGTGTCATCCTCCCTTCCCTCCCACACACAATTCTCATCTTTGGATGTAAATACTGCAACACACACATTATGCTCCACTTTATCTTCCTCCCTAGACAGTATCTGTCCTCTGTCATCCAGACCATCAAAAGCAACTCCTTCCAACCCCTGGATATCCGATGCGCTTCGTGAAGACCGGACCAAACTCAGGGCAGCAGAAAGGAAATGGCGCAAATCACAAGACCCATCTGACCTAGGTTCGTACCAAGATGTGCTATCATCCTTTTCTGATGGAGTCCTTGCAGCTAAGTCCTCATACTTCCACAACAAAATCAACGGCGCTACAAACCCACGCTCACTCTTAAAGACATTCAACGCACTCCTCTGTCCCCCTCCACCACCTCCCACCACATCTTTAACTGCTGATCGATTTGCCAAGTTCTTCACCGACAAGACATCTGCCATCAGCAGCCAGTTCTCTACACTACCCACACAGGAACTCAGCCCCTCCTCATCCACTAATCTTTTCCTTTCCTTTTCCCCTCTCACGGAGGCAGAAGTATCAAAACTTCTCCTCTCCACTCATCCCACCACCTGCCCTCTAGACCCCATCCCCTCACACCTTCTACAAGCCATCTCTCCCACTCTTTTACCAGCACTTACACACATCATTAACTCGTCTCTCCACACAGGCACTTTCCCTACCGCATTCAAGCAGGCTCGAGTAACCCCACTGCTTAAAAAACCCACGCTAGACACATCACTCGTGGACAACTACAGACCTGTCTCTCTCCTACCGCTCATATCAAAAACACTTGAACGAGTTGTATTCAACCAGGTGTCATCCTTCCTCACACAGAACGACCATCTGGACGTCAACCAATCTGGTTTCAAGAGCGGCCATTCAACAGAGACTGCGCTACTGTCTGTCACGGAATCCCTGCGGATTGCTAAGGCTGGCTCCAAATCATCTGTTCTCATCCTACTGGATCTATCTGCTGCCTTCGACACCGTAAACCATCAAATTCTTCTGTCCACCCTCTCGTCACTGGGCATCTCAGGTACTGCGCTTCAGTGGTTTGAGTCCTATCTCACAGGTAGGTCTTTCAGAGTTGCCTGGGGAGGGGAGGTATCCAAACCTCATGAACTGATCACTGGGGTTCCTCAGGGTTCAGTTCTTGGTCCCCTCCTATTCTCCATTTATACTACGTCACTGGGTCCCATCATACAGGCACATGGTTTCTCCTACCACTGCTATGCTGATGACACACAACTCTACCTGTCCTTCCAACCAGATGATTCCACAGTAGCTGCACGGATCTCAAGCTGTCTGGCGGACATCTCGACGTGGATGGAAGAACACCACCTGCAGCTCAACCTGGCAAAGACTGAGCTTTTAGTCTTCCCTGCCACTCCTACTCTTCAACATGACATCAACATACAGCTTGGTACAACCACCATTACCCCATCAAAGTCGGCCAGAAATCTTGGAGTTATCTTCGATGACCAACTGACCTTGAGTGACCACATCTCAAAGACGGCGCGGTCGTGCAGATTTGCACTTTGCAACATCAGGAAAATCCGTCCCTTCCTGACTGAGCACGCAACACAACTGCTTGTCCAGGCCCTGGTCATTTCAAGGCTTGATTACTGCAATGCTCTTCTGGCTGGTCTGCCGTCAAGTGCAATCAAACCTCTTCAAATGATCCAGAATGCTGCTGCACGTCTTGTCTGCAACGAGCCTAAGAGAGCCCACGTCACGCCCCTCTTCATCTCTTTGCACTGGCTACCCCTTGCTGCTCGCATCAAGTTCAAGGCGCTGATGCTTGCTTACAGATCCACCACAGGCTCTGCACCTTCCTACCTCCACACACTGCTACAACGCTACGTCCCCACCAGAAGCCTGCGATCGCTAAAGGAACGAAGACTTGTGGTACCATCACAGAGAGGCACAAAATCACTCTCCAGAACATTCTCCTTCACTGCTCCCTGCTGGTGGAATGATCTCCCTACTTTCATCAGGAACGCAGATTCCCTGGCAATATTCAAGAGACAGCTGAAAACTCACCTCTTCCGTGAACACTTAATCCCCTCATAAAAAAAAAAAAAAAAAAAAAAAAAAAAAAAAAACCCTATCCTTCCCCCTTTTTCCCTTCCTACTCTAGCTTATGGTACTGAGCAATGTATGAAACTTGTATTGTGAGCACGTCCTGTGTTATTTGCCAATTCATGAAGAATCGCTTGTTTGTTTTCCTCACTTGTAAGTCGCTTTGGATAAAAGCGTCTGCTAAATGACTAAATGTAAATGTAATGTAAATGTAAATAAGGCCTAACTCACTTCCAACTACCCATTGGCAGATTGCCAGCAAAACCTGAACAAAATAATTAAAACCTCTCTTCTACACACAAAGATGAGATTAAAACGTCTCCGGTTACTATCGTAACCTCCGTTCCCTGAGAGGCGGGAACGAGACACTGCGTAAAACGCTGCGGGAAATCCCTTTCTTCCAAAATGTTGAAATATAATAGGCTAACGCCAGTTAGAAAAACTGGCCAATTGCTGCTCTTAACACAAACGCGTACCTTACTGGCGTAATAGGCAGTATAAAAGGCAAGGAGAGCGGCAATCACCTCAGAATCACGACTGAACGCAAAACTGAGAGAAAACGCGAACACGGCGGCTTACGCAGTGTCTCGTTCCCGCCTCTCAGGGAACGGAGGTTACGATAGTAACCGGAGACGTTCCCTTTCGAGAGCGGTCACTTCGACACTGCGTAAAACGCTGCGGGAACCAAATAAAATCCCGCCGTGAGAGCGGAGAGCAAGAAACACCCAATCGCCTATGGCAACAAGCCACAAGGGGCGGTGCTAACCGACGCTCAAGTATGACAGGCGAAGCAGGGCCAATGAGAGACGAGCTGAAGCCTATACCAAATTTGCATACGAAAGAGAGAGAAATGCAGGCTGCGCTGATAAGGGCAGAACAATACCAATAAGTGAATCACACAACATGAGTGACACTGTGTTAATAGCAGAGCGATAACCAACAGTGTAGAATTAGGAACACATAAATAGTAATGCAACCTACAAGCATAGGAACGAACGTACACAGCGTCAACAGCAAGCGGCAACTGACTGTGTATGTCACATGAGAAATGTTAGATTAACTCACCGAGAGCACCTGAGAAGCCACTGATGGCACGTCCAGTTTGTAAAATCTGGCGAAGGTGTTCGAGGAAGACCAGCCAGCGGCAAAACATAACTCCTGAATGGATGTACCTTTAGACCATGCCCAGGATGAAGCCATTGCCCTCGTAGAATGAGCCCTAACTTGAAAGGGACAGTCCCGGCCCATAGTGACATAAGCCAAAGTGATCGCGTCCACTATCCAGTGGGAGAGCCTTTGTTTAGAAACTGCCTGTCCCTTAGAGCGTCCCCCGAAGCACACAAAGAGCTGGTCCGACTGCCGAAAAGCGGCGGAGCGATCAACGTAAACCCTGAGCGCCCTGACCGGGCAAACAGCGCTGCGAGCGTCAGCGTCCCGAGAGGTTGACGGTTCAGCAGATAAGGCAGATAACGAGATCACTTGTGATCTAAAGGATGTAGACAACGATTTCGGTACATAGCCCTGCCTCGGCCGAAGAGTGACACTACAGTCTCTGGGACCAAAAAACATACAATCCTCGCTGACAGATAGCGCGTGTAAGTCCCCGACGCGCTTTGCTGACGCGAGGGCCAGAAGGAGGGCGGTTTTCAGCGAGAGCTCCTTAATAGCCGCAGACTCCAAAGGCTCAAACGGAGGAAGAGAGAGTGCTTTCAGAACCAGCGCTACATCCCACGGCGGCACGGAAGGCGGCCGTGAAGGAAACAGTCTCCTCGCTCCTTTAAGAAACTTGGCCACTAGGACGTGTCTACTTATCGATTGACCAGATCGCACTGTGTATGTTCAGATAACTTCGCCACTAGAATGAACATTTCTGAACTAAAACAAGTTAGGTGATCTCGCATCCGCCGCTCATCTAGCCCTTCAACTCCGAGAAATTGTGATTACAAACTGCCTGTAGTAAACCGAGTGCCTTAGTAACTTTTAAGTGTCACAGAATTAAAAAAAGATTTTGTTTTCTAATTTACCTCAAGCAAAAACTTACCTGAAAACACAGATGTCGCCGTATTCGTCTTTTCTCTGTGGGTTGAAAGAGATGAATGGTCACGTGAACAGATAAGCGTGGAAGCGGCCTTCAGTCGTGCAACGACTCAAAGCCAACGAGCTGGAAATAGAGCACTGACTGAAGATATCAGCCAATGCCTGGCCGATGCTTCATAGATGTAATAGATTAGAGGCCGACGTACCGATCTGGGGCCGACGTCGGCCACATGTATGTGTGCTATCTGGGAACCTATTGACTCCTTCTGGTGATAGTTCAGCCAATTTTTGACCCACTGAAAATATTTCAGTCCTTGATCTTGAACTTTCTATTCCTACACAAATGACTCCTTCTTGTGATACATTAGCCTTAGAGTAGCCAATATTTGACCCATTGAACATGTTTCAGTCATGGATCTTGAAATTTCTATACCTACTATTGACTCTTTCTGATGTTATATCGGTCATTCAAAAGTCAATATTTGACCAAATGTACTAAAATCGGGCCCAAGAGTCGTCTATTTTGAACTTTTTAGTTCTACCCTATTGACTCCTTCTGGAGATAGTTCAGCCAATTTTTGACCCACTGAAAATATTTCAGTCCTTGATCTTGAACTTTCTATTCCTACACAAATGACTCCTTCTTGTGATACATTAGCCTTAGAGTAGCCAATAATTGACCCATTGAACATGTTTCAGTCATGGATCTAGAAATTTCTATACCTACTTATTGACTCTTTCTGATGTTACATCGGTCATTCACAAGCCCATATTTGACAAAATCGGCTAATATCGGGCCCAAGAGTCATCGATTTTGAACTTTCTTTTCTTCACAATAGACTCCTTCTGGTGATACATAAGCCATAGAGTAGCCAATATTTGACCCATTGAACATGTTTCAGTCATGGATCTTGAAATTTCTATACATACTCATAGAATTCGACTGATGATACATCAGCCAATCAGATGTCCATATTTGACCGAATGTACTAAAATCGGGCCCAAGAGACGTCTATTTTGAACTTTTTAGTTCAACCCTATTGACTCCTTCTGGAGATAGTTCAGCCAATTTTTGACCCACTGAAAATATTTCAGTCCTTGATCTTGAACTTTCTATTTCTACCCAATTGACTCCTTCTGGTGATAAGTTAGCTATAGAGTAGCCAATAACTGACCGTTTGAACATGTTTCAGTCATGGATCTTGAAATTTCTATACCTACCTATTGACTCTTTCTGATGTTACATCGGTCATTCAAAAGTCAATATTTGACCAAATGTACTAAAGTAGGGCCCAAAAGTCGTCGATTTTAAACTTTTTAGTTCTACCCATTGACTCCTTCTGGTGATAAATTAGCCATAGAGTAGGCAATATTTTACCCATTGGACATGTTTCAGTTATGGATCTTGAAGTTTTTATACCTACTCACCCTTTCTGAATTTAGGTCAGTCATTCAGAAATCCATATTTGACCAAATGTACTAATATCGAGCCCAAGAGTCGTCGATTTTGAACTTTCTAATTCTACCCAATAGACTCCTTCTTGTGATAAATTAGTCATAGAGTAGCCAATATTTGACCCATTGAACATGTTTCAGTCATGGAGCTTGAAATTTCTATACCTACTTATTGACTCTTTCTGATGTTACATCGGTAATTCAAAAGTCAATATTTGACCAAATGTACTAAAATCGGGCCCAAGAGTCATTTTGAACTTTTATAGAAATTTCAACATCCATGACTGAAACATGTTCAATGGGTCAAATATTGGCTACTCTATGGCTAATTTATCACAAGAAGGAGTCTATTGGGTAGAATTAGAAAGTTCAAAATCGACGACTCTTGGGCTCGATATTAGTACATTTGGTCAAATATGGATTTCTGAATGACTGACCTAAATTCAGAAAGGGTGAGTAGGTATAAAAACTTCAAGATCCATAACTGAAACATGTCCAATGGGTAATAAATTGGCTACTCTAAGGCTAATGTATCACAAGAAGGAGTCAATTGGGTAGGAATAGAAAGTTCAAGATCAAGGAATGAAATATTTTCATTGGGTCAAATATTGGCTGAACTATCACCAGAAGGAGTCAAAGGGTAGAACTAAAAAGTTCAAAATAGACGACTCTTGGGCCCGATTTTAGTACATTTGGTCAAATATTGACTTTTGAATGACCGATGTAACATCAGAAAGAGTCAATAAGTAGGTATAGAAATTTCAAGATCCATGACTGAAACATGTTCAATGGGTCAAATATTGGCTACTCTATGACTAATTTATCACCAGAAGGAGTCAAAGGGTAGAACTAAAAAGTTCAAAATAGACGACTCTTGGGCCCGATTTTAGTACATTAGGTCAAATATTGACTTTTGAATGACCGATGTAACATCAGAAAGAGTCAATAAGTAGGTATAGAAATTTCAAAATCCATGATTGAAACACGTTCAATGGGTCAATTATTGGCTACTCTATGGCTAATTTATCACCAGAAGGAGACAATTGGGTAGAAATAGAAAGTTCAAAATCGACGACTATTGTGTCCAATATTAGTACATTTGGTCAAATATGGATTTCTGAATGTCTGACCTAAATTCAGAAAGAGTCAATGAGTAGGTATAAAAATTTCAAGATCCATAACTGAAACATGTCCAATGGGTAAAATATTGGCTACTCTATGGCTAATGTATCACCAGAAGGAGTCAATGGGTAGAACTAAAAAGTTCAAAATAGACGACTCTTGGGCCCGATTTTAGTACATTAGGTCAAATATTGACTTTTGAATGACCGATGTAACATCAGAAAGAGTCAATAAGTAGGTATAGAAATTTCAAGATCCATGACTGAAACATGTTCAATGGGTCAAATATTGGCTACTCTATGGCTAATTTATCACCAGAAGGAGTCAATAGGGTAGAACTAAAAAGTTCACAATCAACGACTCTTGGGCCTGATATTAGTATATTTGGTCAAATATTGACTTTTGAATGACCGATGTAACATCAGAAACAGTCAATAAGTAGGTATAGAAATTTCAAGATCCATGACTGAAACATGTTCAATGGGTCAAATATTGGCTACTCTATGGCTAATTTATCACCAGAAGGAGTCAATTGGGTAAAAATGGAAAGTTAAAAATTGACTACTCTTGGGCCCGATATTAGTACATTTGGTCAAATATGGATTTCTGAATGACTGACCTAAATTCAGAAAGAGTCAATGAGTAGGTATAAAAATTTCAAGATCCATTACTGAAACATGTCCAATGGGTAAAATATTGGCTACTCTAATGCTAATGTATCACAAGAAGGAGTCATTTGTGTAACAATAGAAAGTTCAAGATCAAGGACTGAAATATTTTCAGTGGGTCAAAATTTGGCTGAACTATCGCCAGAAGGAGTCAATAGGGTAGAACTAAAAAGTTCAAAATAGACGACTCTTGGGCCCGATTTTAGTACATTTGGTCAAATATTGACTTTTGAATGACCGATGTAACATCAGAAACAGTCAATAAGTAGGTATAGAAATTTCAAGATCCATGACTGAAACATGTTCAATGGGTCAAATATTGGCTACTCTATGGCTAATTTATTACCAGAAGGAGTCAATTGGGTAGAAATAGAAAGTTCAAAATCGACGACTCTTGGGCCCGATATTAGTACATTTGGTCAAATATGGATTTCTGAATGATTGACCTAAATTCAGAAAGAGTCAATGAGTAGGTATAGAAATTTCAAGATGCATAACTGAAACATGTCCAATGGGTAAAATATTGGCTACTCCAAGGCTAATGTATCACAAGACGGAGTATACACTGTTTATTTCTATATACAATATTACTAACATTGAATGAGAAATTCAAACGTTTTTTTAAAAATTTTTAATCAATGTAGTATGTGTATCTTAAAAATAAGCAGAATTCTATTCATGACAAAATGTAATATATTGAATGAGCACTAGAGGGGAGCATATACCTATTTTTACAGGGTTGAGATGACAAAACACTTTAAAAAGAGAAAACATAAGTGAAAACAAAGAGAATGTCTCAAATTTGGTAAAGTCATTATTTGAATAATTAAATTAAGATTGAATGTTTGGTAATGTTTTCTCAAATGGTTTAGCCAGGGCAAAGGTGTACATTGCAATGCACGGCATTGCGTACAAGAACCTGCTGTACATATTTCTGGCTGAAGTTTCCTAGATCACGAACTTTCTATACTCATTGCATTTTCCTGATGTTATATCAGACATAAAAAAGTCCATTTGTGAGGAACTGAACATATTTCTAGTCAAAGTGTACTACGTTTTAGTCTTTTGTATAAAGTCTGGTTTATCAAACAGTTTGACTTCTTCGTCAGCCATTCAGAAGTGCATGTTATTGCACATATTTCTGGCCAAAGAGCGCTTAATCTTGAGCATTTCTTATACATAATGACTAAAGGGCATATTTTTAATAAATTAGTCCTAAAACATGATCTTTCTGCTACTTTTTTTTCTTTGTCAATAACATTCCTCGTTGACTTAATCTGATGTTACATCAGGCATACAGCAGTCATTGGACTGCATGATTCACAGATTCCTCCAGGCTGTGTGTGTGTCTCTCCTCAAACCGGAGAGAGTTTGAGTTGAGCGGATTCACAGCGAAGCCCTTCCTTACACTTTCAAGCCGCCTACCTAACACTCTCTCCGGCTTGAGGAGAGAGACACATTGCACGGTTTACACGGAGGAACAGAACACAATATAAGATATGCACTTGTTGCGTTTCAGTGCATATAAAAAATACTTAATGACCAAAGCGCATATTTTTAATAAATTACTCAAACATGAACTTTCTGTTACTTTTTATTCTTTTTCAATAAACTCTCCGCATCGACTTAATCTGATGTAAGGCATCAGCCTTACAGCAGTCAGTTGACTGCATGGTTCATATAGAGCGAATTCACAGCGAAGCCCTTCCTTACACTTTCAAGCCGCCTACCTGACACTCTCTCCGGCTTGAGCAGAGAAACACACCGCATGGTTCACACGAAGGAATTTTGACACTTCGTCGTTTTTTCTGAGCATGCACCATTCTCAGTAAAACGACTAATTGTCAAAATTCGTCCGTGTACCATATTTTAGAAAAACGACTAAAGGTGTCAAAATTCCTCCGTGTACCTTTGCCCGGGGGTGCTACTTTGTGCCTAGGAAGCAGGCTGTGTCTGTGTCTCTCCTCCAGCCGGAGAGAGTTTGAGTTGAGCGGATTCACAGAGCGACCCTTCCTTACACCTTCATGCCGCCTGCCTCACACTATCTCCGGCTTGAGCAGAGACACACACTGCATGGTTCACACGGAGGAATTTTGACACTTAGTCGTTTTTCAGAGCGTGCACCATTTCTCAGAAAAACAACTAAGTGTACCAGCACTAACTCATCTGTCTGTGCATGGAGTTAACGTGTGCTGTTGAAGAGATAGTGCAGAATTGCATAGATGTACCTCATTTGGTTATGCAATGAAGAGAAAACATATGTGCTGTTGCATTGCACAGAGAACTCAAACATGAACTTTCTGCTACTTTTTATTCTTTTTCCATAACATTTTCTCGTTGACTTAATCTGATGTTACATCAGCCATACAGCAGTCAATGGACTACATGATTCACAGAGTGACCCTTCCTTACACCTTCAAGCCGCCTGCCTCACACTATCTCCGGCTTGAGCAGAGAAACACACCGCATGGTTCACACGGAGGAATTTTGACACTTCGTCGTTTTTTCCGAGCATGCACCATTTTCAGTAAAACGACTTAGTGTACCAGCACTAACTCATCCCTCTGTGCATGGAGTTAACATGTGTGCTGTTGAAGAGATAATGCAGAATTGCATAGATTTACCTCATTTGGTTGTGCAATGAAGAGAAAACATATGTGCTGTTGCATTGCACAGAGAACTCAAACATGAACTTTCTGCTACTTTTTATTCTTTTTCCATAACATTTCCTCGTTGACTTAATCTGATGTTACAACAGCCATACAGCAGTCAATGAACTGCATGATTCACAGAGCGACCCTTCCTTACACCTTCAAGCCGCCTACCTAACACTCTCTCCGGCTTGAGCAGAGAAACACAGTGCACGGTTCACACGGAGGAATTTTGACACTTAGTCGTCTTTCTGAGCGTGCACCTATTTTCAGAAAAACGACCAAGTGTACCAGCATTCTGCTGTGCATGGAGTTAACATGTGTGCTGTTGAAGAGATAATGCAGAATTGCATAGATTTACCTCATTTGGTTGTGCAATGAAGAGAAAACATATGTGCTGTTTCATTGCACAGAGCACAATATAAGATATGCACTTGTTGCGTTTAAATGTATATAAAAATACTTAATGACCAAAGGGCATATTTTTAATAAATTAGTGATCAAACATGAACTTTCTGTTACTTTTTATTCTTTTTCAATAAACTCTCCGCATCGACTTAATCTGATGTAAGGCATCAGCCTTACAGCAGTCACAGTTGACTGCATGGTTCATATAGAGCGAATTCACAGCGAAGCCCTTCCTTACACTTTCAAGCCGCTTACCTGACACTCTCTCCGGCTTGAGCAGAGAAAAACACCGCATGGTTCACACGGAGGAATTTTGACACTTCGTCGTTTTTTCCGAGCATGCACCATTTTCAGTAAAACGACTAAGTGTACCAGCACTAACTCATCCGTCTGTGCATGGAGTTAACATGTGTGCTGTTGAAGAGATAATGCAGAATTGCATAGATTTACCTCATTTGGTTGTGCAATGAAGAGAAAACATATGTGCTGTTGCATTGCACAGAGAACTCAAACATGAACTTTCTGCTACTTTTTATTCTTTTTCCATAACATTTCCTCGTTGACTTAATCTGATGTTACATCAGCCATACAGCAGTCAATGGACTACACGATTCACAGAGCGACCCTTCCTTACACCTTCAAGCCGCCTGCCTCACACTATCTCCGGCTTGAGCAGAGAAACACACCGCATGGTTCACACGGAGGAATTTTGACACTTCGTCGTTTTTTCCGAGCATGCACCATTTTCAGTAAAACGACTAAGTGTACCAGCACTAACTCATCCGTCTGTGCATGGAGTTAACATGTGTGCTGTTGAAGAGATAATGCAGAATTGCATAGATTTACCTCATTTGGTTGTGCAATGAAGAGAAAACATATGTGCTGTTGCATTGCACAGAGAACTCAAACATGAACTTTCTGCTACTTTTTATTCTTTTTCCATAACATTTCCTCGTTGACTTAATCTGATGTTACAACAGCCATACAGCAGTCAATGAACTGCATGATTCACAGAGCGACCCTTCCTTACAACCTCAAGCCGCCTACCTAACACTCTCCCCAGCTTGAGCAGAGAAACACAGTGCACGGTTCACACGGAGGAATTTTGACACTTAGTCGTCTTTCTGAGCGTGCACCTATTTTCAGAAAAACGACCAAGTGTACCAGCATTCTGCTGTGCATGGAGTTAACATGTGTGCTGTTGAAGAGATAATGCAGATTTGCATAGATTTACCTCATTTGGTTGTGCAATGAAGAGAAAACATATGTGCTGTTTCATTGCACAGAGCACAATATAAGATATGCACTTGTTGCGTTTAAGTGTATATAAAAATACTTAATGACCAAAGGGCATATTTTTAATAAATTAGTGATCAAACATGAACTTTCTGTTACTTTTTATTCTTTTTCAATAAACTCTCCGCATCGACTTAATCTGATGTAAGGCATCAGCCTTACAGCAGTCACAGTTGACTGCATGGTTCATATAGAGCGAATTCACAGCGAAGCCCTTCCTTACACTTTCAAGCCGCCTGCCTCACACTCTCTCCGGCTTGAGCAGAGAAAAACACCGCATGGTTCACACGGAGGAATTTTGACACTTCGTCGTTTTTTCCGAGCATGCACCATTTTCAGTAAAACGACTAAGTGTACCAGCACTAACTCATCCGTCTGTGCATGGAGTTAACATGTGTGCTGTTGAAGAGATAATGCAGAATTGCATAGATTTACCTCATTTGGTTGTGCAATGAAGAGAAAACATATGTGCTGTTGCATTGCACAGAGAACTCAAACATGAACTTTCTGCTACTTTTTATTCTTTTTCCATAACATTTCCTCGTTGACTTAATCTGATGTTACATCAGCCATACAGCAGTCAATGGACTACACGATTCACAGAGCGACCCTTCCTTACACCTTCAAGCCGCCTGCCTCACACTATCTCCGGCTTGAGCAGAGAAACACACCGCATGGTTCACACGGAGGAATTTTGACACTTCGTCGTTTTTTCCGAGCATGCACCATTTTCAGTAAAACGACTAAGTGTACCAGCACTAACTCATCCGTCTGTGCATGGAGTTAACATGTGTGCTGTTGAAGAGATAATGCAGAATTGCATAGATTTACCTCATTTGGTTGTGCAATGAAGAGAAAACATATGTGCTGTTGCATTGCACAGAGAATTCAAACATGAACTTTCTGCTACTTTTTATTCTTTTTCCATAACATTTCCTCGTTGACTTAATCTGATGTTACAACAGCCATACAGCAGTCAATGAACTGCATGATTCACAGAGCGACCCTTCCTTACACCTTCAAGCCGCCTACCTAACACTCTCTCCGGCTTGAGCAGAGAAACACAGTGCACGGTTCACACGGAGGAATTTTGACACTCAGTCGTCTTTCTGAGCGTGCACCTTTTTTCAGAAAAACGACCAAGTGTACCAGCATTCTGCTGTGCATGGAGTTAACGTGTGCTGTTGAAGAGATAATGCAGAATTGCATAGATTTACCTCATTTGGTTGTGCAATGAAGAGAAAACATATGTGCTGTTTCATTGCACAGAGCACAATATAAGATATGCACTTGTTGCGTTTAAGTGTATATAAAAATACTTAATGACCAAAGGGCATATTTTTAATAAATTAGTGATCAAACATGAACTTTCTGTTACTTTTTATTCTTTTTCAATAAACTCTCCGCATCGACTTAATCTGATGTAAGGCATCAGCCTTACAGCAGTCAGTTGACTGCATGGTTCATATAGAGCGAATTCACAGCGAAGCCCTTCCTTACACTTTCAAGCCGCCTGCCTCACACTATCTCCGGCTTGAGCAGAGAAACACACCGCATGGTTCACACGGAGGAATTTTGACACTTCGTCGTTTTTTCCGAGCATGCACCATTTTCAGTAAAACGACTAAGTGTACCAGCACTAACTCATTCGTCTGTGCATGGAGTTAACATGTGTGCTGTTGAAGAGATAATGCAGAATTGCATAGATTTACCTCATTTGGTTGTGCAATGAAGAGAAAACATATGTGCTGTTGCATTGCACAGAGAACTCAAACATGAACTTTCTGCTACTTTTTATTCTTTTTCCATAACATTTTCTCGTTGACTTAATCTGATGTTACATCAGCCATACAGCAGTCAATGGACTACATGATTCACAGAGCGACCCTTCCTTACACCTTCAAGCCGCCTGCCTCACACTATCTCCGGCTTGAGCAGAGAAAAACACCGCATGGTTCACACGGAGGAATTTTGACACTTCGTCGTTTTTTCCGAGCATGCACCATTTTCAGTAAAACGACTAAGTGTACCAGCACTAACTCATCCGTCTGTGCATGGAGTTAACATGTGTGCTGTTGAAGAGATAATGCAGAATTGCATAGATTTACCTCATTTGGTTGTGCAATGAAGAGAAAACATATGTGCTGTTGCATTGCACAGAGAACTCAAACATGAACTTTCTGCTACTTTTTATTCTTTTTCCATAACATTTCCTCGTTGACTTAATCTGATGTTACAACAGCCATACAGCAGTCAATGAACTGCATGATTCACAGAGCGACTCTTCCTTACAACCTCAAGCCGCCTACCTAACACTCTCTCCAGCTTGAGCAGAGAAACACAGTGCACGGTTCACACGGAGGAATTTTGACACTTAGTCGTCTTTCTGAGCGTGCACCTATTTTCAGAAAAACGACCAAGTGTACCAGCATTCTGCTGTGCATGGAGTTAACATGTGTGCTGTTGAAGAGATAATGCAGAATTGCATAGATTTACCTCATTTGGTTGTGCAATGAAGAGAAAACATATGTGCTGTTTCATTGCACAGAACACAATATAAGATATGCACTTGTTGCGTTTAAGTGTATATAAAAATACTTAATGACCAAAGGGCATATTTTTAATAAATTAGTGATCAAACATGAACTTTCTGTTACTTTTTATTCTTTTTCAATAAACTCTCCGCATCGACTTAATCTGATGTAAGGCATCAGCCTTACAGCAGTCAGTTGACTGCATGGTTCATATAGAGCGAATTCACAGCGAAGCCCTTCCTTACACTTTCAAGCCGCTTACCTGACACTCTCTCCGGCTTGAGCAGAGAAACACACCGCAGGGTTCACACGGAGGAATTTTGACACTTCGTCGTTTTTTCCGAGCATGCACCATTTTCAGTAAAACGACTAAGTGTACCAGCACTAACTCATCCGTCTGTGCATGGAGTTAACATGTGTGCTGTTGAAGAGATAATGCAGAATTGCATAGATTTACCTCATTTGGTTGTGCAATGAAGAGAAAACATATGTGCTGTTGCATTGCACAGAGAACTCAAACATGAACTTTCTGCTACTTTTTATTCTTTTTCCATAACATTTCCTCGTTGACTTAATCTGATGTTACAACAGCCATACAGCAGTCAATGAACTGCATGATTCACAGAGCGACCCTTCCTTACACCTTCAAGCCGCCTACCTAACACTCTCTCCGACTTGAGTAGAGAAACACAGTGCACGGTTCACACGGAGGAATTTTGACACTCAGTCGTCTTTCTGAGCGTGCACCTTTTTTCAGAAAAACGACCAAGTGTACCAGCATTCTGCTGTGCATGGAGTTAACGTGTGCTGTTGAAGAGATAATGCAGAATTGCATAGATTTACCTCATTTGGTTGTGCAATGAAGGGAAAACGTATGTGCTATTTCATTGCACAGAGCACAATATAAGATATGCACTTGTTGCGTTTAAGTGTATATAAAAATACTTAATGACCAAAGGGCATATTTTTAATAAATTAGTGATCAAACATGAACTTTCTGTTACTTTTTATTCTTTTTCAATAAACTCTCCGCATCGACTTAATCTGATGTAAGGCATCAGCCTTACAGCAGTCACAGTTGACTGCATGGTTCATATAGAGCGAATTCACAGCGAAGCCCTTCCTTACACTTTCAAGCCGCTTACCTGACACTCTCTCCGGCTTGAGCAGAGAAACACACCGCATGGTTCACACGGAGGAATTTTGACACTTCGTCATTTTTTCTGAGCATGCACCATTCTCAGTAAAACGACTAATTGTCAAATTTCGTTCGTGTACCATATTTTATAAAAACGACTAAAAGTGTCAAAATTCCTCCGTGTACCTTTGCCCGGGGGTGCTACTTTGTGCCTAGGAAGCAGGCTGTGTCTGTGTCTCTCCTCCAGCCGGAGAGAGTTTGAGTTGAGCTTATTCACAGAGCGACCCTTCCTTACACCTTCATGCCGCCTGCCTCACACTATCTCCGGCTTGAGCAGAGACACACACCGCATGGTTCACATGGAGGAATTTTGACACTTAGTCGTTTTTCAGAGCGTGCACCATTTCTCAGAAAAACAACTAAGTGTACCAGCACCAACTCATCCGTCTGTGCATGGAGTGAACGTGTGCTGTTGAAGTGATAGTGCAGAATTGCATAGATGTACCTCATTTGGTTATGCAATGAAGAGAAAACATATGTGCTGTTGCATTGCACAGAGAACTCAAACATGAACTTTCTGCTACTTTTTATTCTTTTTCCATAACATTTTCTCGTTGACTTAATCTGATGTTACATCAGCCATAAAGCAGTCAATGGACTACATGATTCACAGAGCGACCCTTCCTTACACCTTCAAGCCGCGTGCCTCACACTATCTCCGGCTTGAGCAGAGAAACACACCGCATGGTTCACACGGAGGAATTTTGACACTTCGTCGTTTTTTCCGAGCATGCACCATTTTCAGTAAAACGACTAAGTGTACCAGCACTAACTCATCCGTCTGTGCATGGAGTTAACATGTGTGCTGTTGAAGAGATAATGCAGAATTGCATAGATTTACCTCATTTGGTTGTGCAATGAAGAGAAAACATATGTGCTGTTGCATTGCACAGAGAACTCAAACATGAACTTTCTGCTACTTTTTATTCTTTTTCCATAACATTTCCTCGTTGACTTAATCTGATGTTACAACAGCCATACAGCAGTCAATGAACTGCATGATTCACAGAGCGACCCTTCCTTACAACCTCAAGCCGCCTACCTAACACTCTCTCCGGCTTGAGCAGAGAAACACAGTGCACGGTTCACACGGAGGAATTTTGACACTTAGTCGTCTTTCTGAGCGTGCACCTATTTTCAGAAAAACGACCAAGTGTACCAGCATTCTGCTGTGCATGGAGTTAACATGTGTGCTGTTGAAGAGATAATGCAGAATTGCATAGATTTACCTCATTTGGTTGTGCAATGAAGAGAAAACATATGTGCTGTTTCATTGCACAGAGCACAATATAAGATATGCACTTGTTGCGTTTAAGTGTATATAAAAATACTTAATGACCAAAGGGCATATTTTTAATAAATTAGTGATCAAACATGAACTTTCTGTTACTTTTTATTCTTTTTCAATAAACTCTCCGCATCGACTTAATCTGATGTAAGGCATCAGCCTTACAGCAGTCAGTTGACTGCATGGTTCATATAGAGCGAATTCACAGCGAAGCCCTTCCTTACACTTTCAAGCCGCCTGCCTCACACTATCTCCGGCTTGAGCAGAGAAACACACCGCATGGTTCACACGGAGGAATTTTGACACTTCGTCGTTTTTTCCGAGCATGCACCATTTTCAGTAAAACGACTAAGTGTACCAGCACTAACTCATCCGTCTGTGCATGGAGTTAACATGTGTGCTGTTGAAGAGATAATGCAGAATTGCATAGATTTACCTCATTTGGTTGTGCAATGAAGAGAAAACATATGTGCTGTTGCATTGCACAGAGAACTCAAACATGAACTTTCTGCTACTTTTTATTCTTTTTCCATAACATTTCCTCGTTGACTTAATCTGATGTTACAACAGCCATACAGCAGTCAATGAACTGCATGATTCACAGAGCGACCCTTCCTTACAACCTCAAGCCGCCTACCTAACACTCTCTCCGGCTTGAGCAGAGAAACACAGTGCACGGTTCACACGGAGGAATTTTGACACTTAGTCGTCTTTCTGAGCGTGCACCTATTTTCAGAAAAACGACCAAGTGTACCAGCATTCTGCTGTGCATGGAGTTAACATGTGTGCTGTTGAAGAGATAATGCAGAATTGCATAGATTTACCTCATTTGGTTGTGCAATGAAGAGAAAACATATGTGCTGTTTCATTGCACAGAGCACAATATAAGATATGCACTTGTTGCGTTTAAGTGTATATAAAAATACTTAATGACCAAAGGGCATATTTTTAATAAATTAGTGATCAAACATGAACTTTCTGTTACTTTTTATTCTTTTTCAATAAACTCTCCGCATCGACTTAATCTGATGTAAGGCATCAGCCTTACAGCAGTCAGTTGACTGCATGGTTCATATAGAGCGAATTCACAGCGAAGCCCTTCCTTACACTTTCAAGCCGCTTACCTGACACTCTCTCCGGCTTGAGCAGAGAAACACACCGCATGGTTCACACGGAGGAATTTTGACACTTCGTCGTTTTTTCCGAGCATGCACCATTTTCAGTAAAACGACTAAGTGTACCAGCACTAACTCATCCGTCTGTGCATGGAGTTAACATGTGTGCTGTTGAAGAGATAATGCAGAATTGCATAGATTTACCTCATTTGGTTGTGCAATGAAGAGAAAACATATGTGCTGTTGCATTGCACAGAGAACTCAAACATGAACTTTCTGCTACTTTTTATTCTTTTTCCATAACATTTTCTCGTTGACTTAATCTGATGTTACATCAGCCATACAGCAGTCAATGGACTACATGATTCACAGAGCGACCCTTCCTTACACCTTCAAGCCGCCTGCCTCACACTATCTCCGGCTTGAGCAGAGAAACACACCGCATGGTTCACACGGAGGAATTTTGACACTTCGTCGTTTTTTCCGAGCATGCACCATTTTCAGTAAAACGACTAAGTGTACCAGCAGTAACTCATCCGTCTGTGCATGGAGTTAACATGTGTGCTGTTGAAGAGATAATGTAGAATTGCATAGATTTACCTCATTTGGTTGTGCAATGAAGAGAAAACATATGTGCTATTTCATTGCACAGAGCACAATATAAGATATGCACTTGTTGCGTTTAAGTGTATATAAAAATACTTAATGACCAAAGGGCATATTTTTAATAAATTAGTGATCAAACATGAACTTTCTGTTACTTTTTATTCTTTTTCAATAAACTCTCCGCATCGACTTAATCTGATGTAAGGCATCAGCCTTACAGCAGTCAGTTGACTGCATGGTTCATATAGAGCGAATTCACAGCGAAGCCCTTCCTTACACTTTCAAGCCGCTTACCTGACACTCTCTCCGGCTTGAGCAGAGAAACACACCGCATGGTTCACACGGAGGAATTTTGACACTTCGTCGTTTTTTCCGAGCATGCACCATTTTCAGTAAAACGACTAAGTGTACCGGCACTAACTCATCCGTCTGTGCATGGAGTTAACGTGTGCTGTTGAAGAGATAATGCAGAATTGCATAATGTACCTCATTTGGTTTTGCAATGAAGAGAAAACATATGTGCTGTTGCATTGCACAGAGAACTCAAACATGAACTTTCTGCTACTTTTTATTCTTTTTACCTCAGAAATTTCAAGATCCATGACTGAAACATGTTCAATGGGTCAAATATTGGCTACTCTATGGCTAATTTATCACCAGAAGGAGTCAATTGGGTAGAAATAGAAAGTTCAAAATCGACGACTCTTGGGCCCGATATTAGTACATTTGGTCAAATATGGATTTCTGAATGATTGACCTAAATTCAGAAAGAGTCAATGAGTAGGTATAGAAATTTCAAGATGCATAACTGAAACATGTCCAATGGGTAAAATATTGGCTACTCCAAGGCTAATGTATCACAAGACGGAGTATACACTGTTTATTTCTATATACAATATTACTAACATTGAATGAGAAATTCAAACGTTTTTTTAATTTTTTTAATCAATGTAGTATGTGTATCTTAAAAATAAGCAGAATTCTATTCATGACAAAATGTAATATATTGAATGAGCATAGAGGGCAGCATATACCTATTTTTACAGGGTTGAGATGACAAAACACTTTAAAAAGAGAAAACATAAGTGAAAACAAAGAGAATGTCTCAAATTTGGTAAAAGTCATTATTTGAATAATTAAATTAAGATTGAATGTTTGGTAATGTTTTCTCAAATGATTTAGCCAGGGCAAAGGTGTACATTGCAATGCACGGCATTGCGTACAAGAACCTGCTGTACATATTTCTGGCTGAAGTTTCCTAGATCACGAACTTTCTATACTCATTGCATTTTCCTGATGTTATATCAGACATAAAAAAGTCCATTTGTGAGGAACTGAACATATTTCTAGTCAAAGTGTACTACGTTTTAGTCTTTTGTATAAAGTCTGGTTTATCAAACAGTTTGACTTCTTAGTCAGCCATTCAGAAGTGCATGTTATTGCACATATTTCTGGCCAAAGAGCGCTTAATCTTGAGCATTTCTTATACATAATGACTAAAGGGCATATTTTTAATAAATTAGTCCTAAAACATGATCTTTCTGCTACTTTTTTTTCTTTGTCAATAACATTCCTCGTTGACTTAATCTGATGTTACATCAGGCATACAGCAGTCATTGGACTGCATGATTCACAGATTCCTCCAGGCTGTGTGTGTGTCTCTCCTCAAGCCGGAGAGAGTTTGAGTTGAGCGGATTCACAGCGAAGCCCTTCCTTACACTTTCAAGCCGCCTACCTAACACTCTCTCCGGCTTGAGGAGAGAGACACATTGCACGGTTTACACGGAGGAACAGAGCACAATATAAGATATGCACTTGTTGCGTTTCAGTGCATATAAAAAATACTTAATGACCAAAGCGCATATTTTTAATAAATTACTCAAACATGAACTTTCTGTTACTTTTTATTCTTTTTCAATAAACTCTCCGCATCGACTTAATCTGATGTAAGGCATCAGCCTTACAGCAGTCAGTTGACTGCATGGTTCATATAGAGCGAATTCACAGCGAAGCCCTTCCTTACACTTTCAAGCCGCCTACCTGACACTCTCTCCGGCTTGAGCAGAGAAACACACCGCATGGTTCACACCGAGGAATTTTGACACTTCGTCGTTTTTTCTGAGCATGCACCATTCTCAGTAAAACGACTAATTGTCAAAATTCGTCCGTGTACCTTTGCCCGGGGGTGCTACTTTGTGCCTAGGAAGCAGGCTGTGTCTGTGTCTCTCCTCCAGCCAGAGAGAGTTTGAGTTGAGCTTATTCACAGAGCGACCCTTCCTTACACCTTCATGCCGCCTGCCTCACACTATCTCCGGCTTGAGCAGAGACACACACCGCATGGTTCACATGGAGGAATTTTGACACTTAGTCGTTTTTCAGAGCGTGCACCATTTCTCAGAAAAACAACTAAGTGTACCAGCACCAACTCATCCGTCTGTGCATGGAGTGAACGTGTGCTGTTGAAGAGATAGTGCAGAATTGCATAGATGTACCTCATTTGGTTATGCAATGAAGAGAAAACATATGTGCTGTTGCATTGCACAGAGAACTCAAACATGAACTTTCTGCTACTTTTTATTCTTTTTCCATAACATTTTCTCGTTGACTTAATCTGATGTTACATCAGCCATAAAGCAGTCAATGGACTACATGATTCACAGAGCGACCCTTCCTTACACCTTCAAGCCGCCTGCCTCACACTATCTCCGGCTTGAGCAGAGAAACACACCGCATGGTTCACACGGAGGAATTTTGACACTTCGACGTTTTTTCCGAGCATGCACCATTTTCAGTAAAACGACTAAGTGTACCAGCACTAACTCATCCGTCTGTGCATGGAGTTAACATGTGTGCTGTTGAAGAGATAATGCAGAATTGCATAGATTTACCTCATTTGGTTGTGCAATGAAGAGAAAACATATGTGCTGTTGCATTGCACAGAGAACTCAAACATGAACTTTCTGCTACTTTTTATTCTTTTTCCATAACATTTCCTCGTTGACTTAATCTGATGTTACAACAGCCATACAGCAGTCAATGAACTGCATGATTCACAGAGCGACCCTTCCTTACAACCTCAAGCCGCCTACCTAACACTCTCTCCGGCTTGAGCAGAGAAACACAGTGCACGGTTCACACGGAGGAATTTTGACACTTAGTCGTCTTTCTGAGCGTGCACCTATTTTCAGAAAAACGACCAAGTGTACCAGCATTCTGCTGTGCATGGAGTTAACATGTGTGCTGTTGAAGAGAAAATGCAGAATTGCATAGATTTACCTCATTTGGTTGTGCAATGAAGAGAAAACATATGTGCTGTTTCATTGCACAGAACACAATATAAGATATGCACTTGTTGCGTTTAAGTGTATATAAAAATACTTAATGACCAAAGGGCATATTTTTAATAAATTAGTGATCAAACATGAACTTTCTGTTACTTTTTATTCTTTTTCAATAAACTCTCCGCATCGACTTAATCTGATGTAAGGCATCAGCCTTACAGCAGTCAGTTGACTGCATGGTTCATATAGAGCGAATTCACAGCGAAGCCCTTCCTTACACTTTCAAGCCGCTTACCTGACACTCTCTCCGGCTTGAGCAGAGAAACACACCGCAGGGTTCACACGGAGGAATTTTGACACTTCGTCGTTTTTTCCGAGCATGCACCATTTTCAGTAAAACGACTAAGTGTACCAGCACTAACTCATCCGTCTGTGCATGGAGTTAACATGTGTGCTGTTGAAGAGATAATGCAGAATTGCATAGATTTACCTCATTTGGTTGTGCAATGAAGAGAAAACATATGTGCTGTTGCATTGCACAGAGAACTCAAACATGAACTTTCTGCTACTTTTTATTCTTTTTCCATAACATTTCCTCGTTGACTTAATCTGATGTTACAACAGCCATACAGCAGTCAATGAACTGCATGATTCACAGAGCGACCCTTCCTTACACCTTCAAGCCGCCTACCTAACACTCTCTCCGACTTGAGTAGAGAAACACAGTGCACGGTTCACACGGAGGAATTTTGACACTCAGTCGTCTTTCTGAGCGTGCACCTTTTTTCAGAAAAACGACCAAGTGTACCAGCATTCTGCTGTGCATGGAGTTAACGTGTGCTGTTGAAGAGATAATGCAGAATTGCATAGATTTACCTCATTTGGTTGTGCAATGAAGGGAAAACGTATGTGCTATTTCATTGCACAGAGCACAATATAAGATATGCACTTGTTGCGTTTAAGTGTATATAAAAATACTTAATGACCAAAGGGCATATTTTTAATAAATTAGTGATCAAACATGAACTTTCTGTTACTTTTTATTCTTTTTCAATAAACTCTCCGCATCGACTTAATCTGATGTAAGGCATCAGCCTTACAGCAGTCAGTTGACTGCATGGTTCATATAGAGCGAATTCACAGCGAAGCCCTTCCTTACACTTTCAAGCCGCCTGCCTCACACTATCTCCGGCTTGAGCAGAGAAACACACCGCATGGTTCACACGGAGGAATTTTGACACTTCGTCGTTTTTTCCGAGCATGCACCATTTTCAGTAAAACGACTAAGTGTACCAGCACTAACTCATTCGTCTGTGCATGGAGTTAACATGTGTGCTGTTGAAGAGATAATGCAGAATTGCATAGATGTACCTCATTTGGTTATGCAATGAAGAGAAAACATATGTGCTGTTGCATTGCACAGAGAACTCAAACATGAACTTTCTGCTACTTTTTATTCTTTTTCCATAACATTTTCTCGTTGACTTAATCTGATGTTACATCAGCCATAAAGCAGTCAATGGACTACATGATTCACAGAGCGACCCTTCCTTACACCTTCAAGCCGCCTGCCTCACACTATCTCCGGCTTGAGCAGAGAAACACACCGCATGGTTCACACGGAGGAATTTTGACACTTCGTCGTTTTTTCCGAGCATGCACCATTTTCAGTAAAACGACTAAGTGTACCAGCACTAACTCATCCGTCTGTGCATGGAGTTAACATGTGTGCTGTTGAAGAGATAATGCAGAATTGCATAGATTTACCTCATTTGGTTGTGCAATGAAGAGAAAACATATGTGCTGTTGCATTGCACAGAGAACTCAAACATGAACTTTCTGCTACTTTTTATTCTTTTTCCATAACATTTCCTCGTTGACTTAATCTGATGTTACAACAGCCATACAGCAGTCAATGAACTGCATGATTCACAGAGCGACCCTTCCTTACAACCTCAAGCCGCCTACCTAACACTCTCTCCGGCTTGAGCAGAGAAACACAGTGCACGGTTCACACGGAGGAATTTTGACACTTAGTCGTCTTTCTGAGCGTGCACCTATTTTCAGAAAAACGACCAAGTGTACCAGCATTCTGCTGTGCATGGAGTTAACATGTGTGCTGTTGAAGAGATAATGCAGAATTGCATAGATTTACCTCATTTGGTTGTGCAATGAAGAGAAAACATATGTGCTGTTTCATTGCACAGAGCACAATATAAGATATGCACTTGTTGCGTTTAAGTGTATATAAAAATACTTAATGACCAAAGGGCATATTTTTAATAAATTAGTGATCAAACATGAACTTTCTGTTACTTTTTATTCTTTTTCAATAAACTCTCCGCATCGACTTAATCTGATGTAAGGCATCAGCCTTACAGCAGTCAGTTGACTGCATGGTTCATATAGAGCGAATTCACAGCGAAGCCCTTCCTTACACTTTCAAGCCGCTTACCTGACACTCTCTCCGGCTTGAGCAGAGAAACACACCGCATGGTTCACACGGAGGAATTTTGACACTTCGTCGTTTTTTCCGAGCATGCACCATTTTCAGTAAAACGACTAAGTGTACCAGCACTAACTCATCCGTCTGTGCATGGAGTTAACATGTGTGCTGTTGAAGAGATAATGCAGAATTGCATAGATTTACCTCATTTGGTTGTGCAATGAAGAGAAAACATATGTGCTGTTGCATTGCACAGAGAACTCAAACATGAACTTTCTGCTACTTTTTATTCTTTTTCCATAACATTTCCTCGTTGACTTAATCTGATGTTACAACAGCCATACAGCAGTCAATGAACTGCATGATTCACAGAGCGACCCTTCCTTACACCTTCAAGCCGCCTACCTAACACTCTCTCCGACTTGAGTAGAGAAACACAGTGCACGGTTCACACGGAGGAATTTTGACACTCAGTCGTCTTTCTGAGCGTGCACCTTTTTTCAGAAAAACGACCAAGTGTACCAGCATTCTGCTGTGCATGGAGTTAACGTGTGCTGTTGAAGAGATAATGCAGAATTGCATAGATTTACCTCATTTGGTTGTGCAATGAAGGGAAAACGTATGTGCTATTTCATAGCACAGAGCACAATATAAGATATGCACTTGTTGCGTTTAAGTGTATTTAAAAATACTTAATGACCAAAGGGCATATTTTTAATAAATTAGTGATCAAACATGAACTTTCTGTTACTTTTTATTCTTTTTCAATAAACTCTCCGCATCGACTTAATCTGATGTAAGGCATCAGCCTTACAGCAGTCAGTTGACTGCATGGTTCATATAGAGCGAATTCACAGCGAAGCCCTTCCTTACACTTTCAAGCCGCCTGCCTCACACTATCTCCGGCTTGAGCAGAGAAACACACCGCATGGTTCACACGGAGGAATTTTGACACTTCGTCGTTTTTTCCGAGCATGCACCATTTTCAGTAAAACGACTAAGTGTACCAGCACTAACTCATTCGTCTGTGCATGGAGTTAACATGTGTGCTGTTGAAGAGATAATGCAGAATTGCATAGATGTACCTCATTTGGTTATGCAATGAAGAGAAAACATATGTGCTGTTGCATTGCACAGAGAACTCAAACATGAACTTTCTGCTACTTTTTATTCTTTTTCCATAACATTTTCTCGTTGACTTAATCTGATGTTACATCAGCCATAAAGCAGTCAATGGACTACATGATTCACAGAGCGACCCTTCCTTACACTTTCAAGCCGCCTGCCTCACACTATCTCCGGCTTGAGCAGAGAAACACACCGCATGGTTCACACGGAGGAATTTTGACACTTCGTCGTTTTTTCCGAGCATGCACCATTTTCAGTAAAACGACTAAGTGTACCAGCACTAACTCATCCGTCTGTGCATGGAGTTAACATGTGTGCTGTTGAAGAGATAATGCAGAATTGCATAGATTTACCTCATTTGGTTGTGCAATGAAGAGAAAACATATGTGCTGTTGCATTGCACAGAGAACTCAAACATGAACTTTCTGCTACTTTTTATTCTTTTTCCATAACATTTCCTCGTTGACTTAATCTGATGTTACAACAGCCATACAGCAGTCAATGAACTGCATGATTCACAGAGCGACCCTTCCTTACAACCTCAAGCCGCCTACCTAACACTCTCTCCGGCTTGAGCAGAGAAACACAGTGCACGGTTCACACGGAGGAATTTTGACACTTAGTCGTCTTTCTGAGCGTGCACCTATTTTCAGAAAAACGACCAAGTGTACCAGCATTCTGCTGTGCATGGAGTTAACATGTGTGCTGTTGAAGAGATAATGCAGAATTGCATAGATTTACCTCATTTGGTTGTGCAATGAAGAGAAAACATATGTGCTGTTTCATTGCACAGAGCACAATATAAGATATGCACTTGTTGCGTTTAAGTGTATATAAAAATACTTAATGACCAAAGGGCATATTTTTAATAAATTAGTGATCAAACATGAACTTTCTGTTACTTTTTATTCTTTTTCAATAAACTCTCCGCATCGACTTAATCTGATGTAAGGCATCAGCCTTACAGCAGTCAGTTGACTGCATGGTTCATATAGAGCGAATTCACAGCGAAGCCCTTCCTTACACTTTCAAGCCGCTTACCTGACACTCTCTCCGGCTTGAGCAGAGAAACACACCGCATGGTTCACACGGAGGAATTTTGACACTTCGTCGTTTTTTCCGAGCATGCACCATTTTCAGTAAAACGACTAAGTGTACCAGCACTAACTCATCCGTCTGTGCATGGAGTTAACATGTGTGCTGTTGAAGAGATAATGCAGAATTGCATAGATTTACCTCATTTGGTTGTGCAATGAAGAGAAAACATATGTGCTGTTGCATTGCACAGAGAACTCAAACATGAACTTTCTGCTACTTTTTATTCTTTTTCCATAACATTTTCTCGTTGACTTAATCTGATGTTACATCAGCCATACAGCAGTCAATGGACTACATGATTCACAGAGCGACCCTTCCTTACACCTTCAAGCCGCCTGCCTCACACTATCTCCGGCTTGAGCAGAGAAACACACCGCATGGTTCACACGGAGGAATTTTGACACTTCGTCGTTTTTTCCGAGCATGCACCATTTTCAGTAAAACGACTAAGTGTACCAGCAGTAACTCATCCGTCTGTGCATGGAGTTAACATGTGTGCTGTTGAAGAGATAATGTAGAATTGCATAGATTTACCTCATTTGGTTGTGCAATGAAGAGAAAACATATGTGCTATTTCATTGCACAGAGCACAATATAAGATATGCACTTGTTGCGTTTAAGTGTATATAAAAATACTTAATGACCAAAGGGCATATTTTTAATAAATTAGTGATCAAACATGAACTTTCTGTTACTTTTTATTCTTTTTCAATAAACTCTCCGCATCGACTTAATCTGATGTAAGGCATCAGCCTTACAGCAGTCAGTTGACTGCATGGTTCATATAGAGCGAATTCACAGCGAAGCCCTTCCTTACACTTTCAAGCCGCTTACCTGACACTCTCTCCGGCTTGAGCAGAGAAACACACCGCATGGTTCACACGGAGGAATTTTGACACTTCGTCGTTTTTTCCGAGCATGCACCATTTTCAGTAAAACGACTAAGTGTACCGGCACTAACTCATCCGTCTGTGCATGGAGTTAACGTGTGCTGTTGAAGAGATAATGCAGAATTGCATAATGTACCTCATTTGGTTTTGCAATGAAGAGAAAACATATGTGCTGTTGCATTGCACAGAGAACTCAAACATGAACTTTCTGCTACTTTTTATTCTTTTTACCTCAGAAATTTCAAGATCCATGACTGAAACATGTTCAATGGGTCAAATATTGGCTACTCTATGGCTAATTTATCACCAGAAGGAGTCAATTGGGTAGAAATAGAAAGTTCAAAATCGACGACTCTTGGGCCCGATATTAGTACATTTGGTCAAATATGGATTTCTGAATGATTGACCTAAATTCAGAAAGAGTCAATGAGTAGGTATAGAAATTTCAAGATGCATAACTGAAACATGTCCAATGGGTAAAATATTGGCTACTCCAAGGCTAATGTATCACAAGACGGAGTATACACTGTTTATTTCTATATACAATATTACTAACATTGAATGAGAAATTCAAACGTTTTTTTAATTTTTTTAATCAATGTAGTATGTGTATCTTAAAAATAAGCAGAATTCTATTCATGACAAAATGTAATATATTGAATGAGCACTAGAGGGCAGCATATACCTATTTTTACAGGGTTGAGATGACAAAACACTTTAAAAAGAGAAAACATAAGTGAAAACAAAGAGAATGTCTCAAATTTGGTAAAAGTCATTATTTGAATAATTAAATTAAGATTGAATGTTTGGTAATGTTTTCTCAAATGATTTAGCCAGGGCAAAGGTGTACATTGCAATGCACGGCATTGCGTACAAGAACCTGCTGTACATATTTCTGGCTGAAGTTTCCTAGATCACGAACTTTCTATACTCATTGCATTTTCCTGATGTTATATCAGACATAAAAAAGTCCATTTGTGAGGAACTGAACATATTTCTAGTCAAAGTGTACTACGTTTTAGTCTTTTGTATAAAGTCTGGTTTATCAAACAGTTTGACTTCTTAGTCAGCCATTCAGAAGTGCATGTTATTGCACATATTTCTGGCCAAAGAGCGCTTAATCTTGAGCATTTCTTATACATAATGACTAAAGGGCATATTTTTAATAAATTAGTCCTAAAACATGATCTTTCTGCTACTTTTTTTTCTTTGTCAATAACATTCCTCGTTGACTTAATCTGATGTTACATCAGGCATACAGCAGTCATTGGACTGCATGATTCACAGATTCCTCCAGGCTGTGTGTGTGTCTCTCCTCAAGCCGGAGAGAGTTTGAGTTGAGCGGATTCACAGCGAAGCCCTTCCTTACACTTTCAAGCCGCCTACCTAACACTCTCTCCGGCTTGAGGAGAGAGACACATTGCACGGTTTACACGGAGGAACAGAGCACAATATAAGATATGCACTTGTTGCGTTTCAGTGCATATAAAAAATACTTAATGACCAAAGCGCATATTTTTAATAAATTACTCAAACATGAACTTTCTGTTACTTTTTATTCTTTTTCAATAAACTCTCCGCATCGACTTAATCTGATGTAAGGCATCAGCCTTACAGCAGTCAGTTGACTGCATGGTTCATATAGAGCGAATTCACAGCGAAGCCCTTCCTTACACTTTCAAGCCGCTTACCTGACACTCTCTCCGGCTTGAGCAGAGAAACACACCGCAGGGTTCACACGGAGGAATTTTGACACTTCGTCGTTTTTTCCGAGCATGCACCATTTTCAGTAAAACGACTAAGTGTACCAGCACTAACTCATCCGTCTGTGCATGGAGTTAACATGTGTGCTGTTGAAGAGATAATGCAGAATTGCATAGATTTACCTCATTTGGTTGTGCAATGAAGAGAAAACATATGTGCTGTTGCATTGCACAGAGAACTCAAACATGAACTTTCTGCTACTTTTTATTCTTTTTCCATAACATTTCCTCGTTGACTTAATCTGATGTTACAACAGCCATACAGCAGTCAATGAACTGCATGATTCACAGAGCGACCCTTCCTTACACCTTCAAGCCGCCTACCTAACACTCTCTCCGACTTGAGTAGAGAAACACAGTGCACGGTTCACACGGAGGAATTTTGACACTCAGTCGTCTTTCTGAGCGTGCACCTTTTTTCAGAAAAACGACCAAGTGTACCAGCATTCTGCTGTGCATGGAGTTAACGTGTGCTGTTGAAGAGATAATGCAGAATTGCATAGATTTACCTCATTTGGTTGTGCAATGAAGGGAAAACGTATGTGCTATTTCATTGCACAGAGCACAATATAAGATATGCACTTGTTGCGTTTAAGTGTATATAAAAATACTTAATGACCAAAGGGCATATTTTTAATAAGTTAGTGATCAAACATGAACTTTCTGTTACTTTTTATTCTTTTTCAATAAACTCTCCGCATCGACTTAATCTGATGTAAGGCATCAGCCTTACAGCAGTCAGTTGACTGCATGGTTCATATAGAGCGAATTCACAGCGAAGCCCTTCCTTACACTTTCAAGCCGCCTGCCTCACACTATCTCCGGCTTGAGCAGAGAAACACACCGCATGGTTCACACGGAGGAATTTTGACACTTCGTCGTTTTTTCCGAGCATGCACCATTTTCAGTAAAACGACTAAGTGTACCAGCACTAACTCATTCGTCTGTGCATGGAGTTAACATGTGTGCTGTTGAAGAGATAATGCAGAATTGCATAGATGTACCTCATTTGGTTATGCAATGAAGAGAAAACATATGTGCTGTTGCATTGCACAGAGAACTCAAACATGAACTTTCTGCTACTTTTTATTCTTTTTCCATAACATTTTCTCGTTGACTTAATCTGATGTTACATCAGCCATAAAGCAGTCAATGGACTACATGATTCACAGAGCGACCCTTCCTTACACCTTCAAGCCGCCTGCCTCACACTATCTCCGGCTTGAGCAGAGAAACACACCGCATGGTTCACACGGAGGAATTTTGACACTTCGTCGTTTTTTCCGAGCATGCACCATTTTCAGTAAAACGACTAAGTGTACCAGCACTAACTCATCCGTCTGTGCATGGAGTTAACATGTGTGCTGTTGAAGAGATAATGCAGAATTGCATAGATTTACCTCATTTGGTTGTGCAATGAAGAGAAAACATATGTGCTGTTGCATTGCACAGAGAACTCAAACATGAACTTTCTGCTACTTTTTATTCTTTTTCCATAACATTTCCTCGTTGACTTAATCTGATGTTACAACAGCCATACAGCAGTCAATGAACTGCATGATTCACAGAGCGACCCTTCCTTACAACCTCAAGCCGCCTACCTAACACTCTCTCCGGCTTGAGCAGAGAAACACAGTGCACGGTTCACACGGAGGAATTTTGACACTTAGTCGTCTTTCTGAGCGTGCACCTATTTTCAGAAAAACGACCAAGTGTACCAGCATTCTGCTGTGCATGGAGTTAACATGTGTGCTGTTGAAGAGAAAATGCAGAATTGCATAGATTTACCTCATTTGGTTGTGCAATGAAGAGAAAACATATGTGCTGTTTCATTGCACAGAACACAATATAAGATATGCACTTGTTGCGTTTAAGTGTATATAAAAATACTTAATGACCAAAGGGCATATTTTTAATAAATTAGTGATCAAACATGAACTTTCTGTTACTTTTTATTCTTTTTCAATAAACTCTCCGCATCGACTTAATCTGATGTAAGGCATCAGCCTTACAGCAGTCAGTTGACTGCATGGTTCATATAGAGCGAATTCACAGCGAAGCCCTTCCTTACACTTTCAAGCCGCTTACCTGACACTCTCTCCGGCTTGAGCAGAGAAACACACCGCAGGGTTCACACGGAGGAATTTTGACACTTCGTCGTTTTTTCCGAGCATGCACCATTTTCAGTAAAACGACTAAGTGTACCAGCACTAACTCATCCGTCTGTGCATGGAGTTAACATGTGTGCTGTTGAAGAGATAATGCAGAATTGCATAGATTTACCTCATTTGGTTGTGCAATGAAGAGAAAACATATGTGCTGTTGCATTGCACAGAGAACTCAAACATGAACTTTCTGCTACTTTTTATTCTTTTTCCATAACATTTCCTCGTTGACTTAATCTGATGTTACAACAGCCATACAGCAGTCAATGAACTGCATGATTCACAGAGCGACCCTTCCTTACACCTTCAAGCCGCCTACCTAACACTCTCTCCGACTTGAGTAGAGAAACACAGTGCACGGTTCACACGGAGGAATTTTGACACTCAGTCGTCTTTCTGAGCGTGCACCTTTTTTCAGAAAAACGACCAAGTGTACCAGCATTCTGCTGTGCATGGAGTTAACGTGTGCTGTTGAAGAGATAATGCAGAATTGCATAGATTTACCTCATTTGGTTGTGCAATGAAGGGAAAACGTATGTGCTATTTCATTGCACAGAGCACAATATAAGATATGCACTTGTTGCGTTTAAGTGTATATAAAAATACTTAATGACCAAAGGGCATATTTTTAATAAATTAGTGATCAAACATGAACTTTCTGTTACTTTTTATTCTTTTTCAATAAACTCTCCGCATCGACTTAATCTGATGTAAGGCATCAGCCTTACAGCAGTCAGTTGACTGCATGGTTCATATAGAGCGAATTCACAGCGAAGCCCTTCCTTACACTTTCAAGCCGCCTGCCTCACACTATCTCCGGCTTGAGCAGAGAAACACACCGCATGGTTCACACGGAGGAATTTTGACACTTCGTCGTTTTTTCCGAGCATGCACCATTTTCAGTAAAACGACTAAGTGTACCAGCACTAACTCATTCGTCTGTGCATGGAGTTAACATGTGTGCTGTTGAAGAGATAATGCAGAATTGCATAGATGTACCTCATTTGGTTATGCAATGAAGAGAAAACATATGTGCTGTTGCATTGCACAGAGAACTCAAACATGAACTTTCTGCTACTTTTTATTCTTTTTCCATAACATTTTCTCGTTGACTTAATCTGATGTTACATCAGCCATAAAGCAGTCAATGGACTACATGATTCACAGAGCGACCCTTCCTTACACCTTCAAGCCGCCTGCCTCACACTATCTCCGGCTTGAGCAGAGAAACACACCGCATGGTTCACACGGAGGAATTTTGACACTTCGTCGTTTTTTCCGAGCATGCACCATTTTCAGTAAAACGACTAAGTGTACCAGCACTAACTCATCCGTCTGTGCATGGAGTTAACATGTGTGCTGTTGAAGAGATAATGCAGAATTGCATAGATTTACCTCATTTGGTTGTGCAATGAAGAGAAAACATATGTGCTGTTGCATTGCACAGAGAACTCAAACATGAACTTTCTGCTACTTTTTATTCTTTTTCCATAACATTTCCTCGTTGACTTAATCTGATGTTACAACAGCCATACAGCAGTCAATGAACTGCATGATTCACAGAGCGACCCTTCCTTACAACCTCAAGCCGCCTACCTAACACTCTCTCCGGCTTGAGCAGAGAAACACAGTGCACGGTTCACACGGAGGAATTTTGACACTTAGTCGTCTTTCTGAGCGTGCACCTATTTTCAGAAAAACGACCAAGTGTACCAGCATTCTGCTGTGCATGGAGTTAACATGTGTGCTGTTGAAGAGATAATGCAGAATTGCATAGATTTACCTCATTTGGTTGTGCAATGAAGAGAAAACATATGTGCTGTTTCATTGCACAGAGAACTCAAACATGAACTTTCTGCTACTTTTTATTCTTTTTCCATAACATTTCCTCGTTGACTTAATCTGATGTTACATCAGCCATACAGCAGTCAATGGACTACACGATTCACAGAGCGACCCTTCCTTACACCTTCAAGCCGCCTGCCTCACACTATCTCCGGCTTGAGCAGAGAAACACACCGCATGGTTCACACGGAGGAATTTTGACACTTCGTCGTTTTTTCCGAGCATGCACCATTTTCAGTAAAACGACTAAGTGTACCAGCACTAACTCATCCGTCTGTGCATGGAGTTAACATGTGTGCTGTTGAAGAGATAATGCAGAATTGCATAGATTTACCTCATTTGGTTGTGCAATGAAGAGAAAACATATGTGCTGTTGCATTGCACAGAGAACTCAAACATGAACTTTCTGCTACTTTTTATTCTTTTTCCATAACATTTCCTCGTTGACTTAATCTGATGTTACAACAGCCATACAGCAGTCAATGAACTGCATGATTCACAGAGCGACCCTTCCTTACACCTTCAAGCCGCCTACCTAACACTCTCTCCGACTTGAGTAGAGAAACACAGTGCACGGTTCACACGGAGGAATTTTGACACTCAGTCGTCTTTCTGAGCGTGCACCTTTTTTCAGAAAAACGACCAAGTGTACCAGCATTCTGCTGTGCATGGAGTTAACGTGTGCTGTTGAAGAGATAATGCAGAATTGCATAGATTTACCTCATTTGGTTGTGCAATGAAGGGAAAACGTATGTGCTATTTCATTGCACAGAGCACAATATAAGATATGCACTTGTTGCGTTTAAGTGTATTTAAAAATACTTAATGACCAAAGGGCATATTTTTAATAAATTAGTGATCAAACATGAACTTTCTGTTACTTTTTATTCTTTTTCAATAAACTCTCCGCATCGACTTAATCTGATGTAAGGCATCAGCCTTACAGCAGTCAGTTGACTGCATGGTTCATATAGAGCGAATTCACAGCGAAGCCCTTCCTTACACTTTCAAGCCGCCTGCCTCACACTATCTCCGGCTTGAGCAGAGAAACACACCGCATGGTTCACACGGAGGAATTTTGACACTTCGTCGTTTTTTCCGAGCATGCACCATTTTCAGTAAAACGACTAAGTGTACCAGCACTAACTCATTCGTCTGTGCATGGAGTTAACATGTGTGCTGTTGAAGAGATAATGCAGAATTGCATAGATGTACCTCATTTGGTTATGCAATGAAGAGAAAACATATGTGCTGTTGCATTGCACAGAGAACTCAAACATGAACTTTCTGCTACTTTTTATTCTTTTTCCATAACATTTTCTCGTTGACTTAATCTGATGTTACATCAGCCATAAAGCAGTCAATGGACTACATGATTCACAGAGCGACCCTTCCTTACACCTTCAAGCCGCCTGCCTCACACTATCTCCGGCTTGAGCAGAGAAACACACCGCATGGTTCACACGGAGGAATTTTGACACTTCGTCGTTTTTTCCGAGCATGCACCATTTTCAGTAAAACGACTAAGTGTACCAGCACTAACTCATCCGTCTGTGCATGGAGTTAACATGTGTGCTGTTGAAGAGATAATGCAGAATTGCATAGATTTACCTCATTTGGTTGTGCAATGAAGAGAAAACATATGTGCTGTTGCATTGCACAGAGAACTCAAACATGAACTTTCTGCTACTTTTTATTCTTTTTCCATAACATTTCCTCGTTGACTTAATCTGATGTTACAACAGCCATACAGCAGTCAATGAACTGCATGATTCACAGAGCGACCCTTCCTTACAACCTCAAGCCGCCTACCTAACACTCTCTCCGGCTTGAGCAGAGAAACACAGTGCACGGTTCACACGGAGGAATTTTGACACTTAGTCGTCTTTCTGAGCGTGCACCTATTTTCAGAAAAACGACCAAGTGTACCAGCATTCTGCTGTGCATGGAGTTAACATGTGTGCTGTTGAAGAGATAATGCAGAATTGCATAGATTTACCTCATTTGGTTGTGCAATGAAGAGAAAACATATGTGCTGTTTCATTGCACAGAGCACAATATAAGATATGCACTTGTTGCGTTTAAGTGTATATAAAAATACTTAATGACCAAAGGGCATATTTTTAATAAATTAGTGATCAAACATGAACTTTCTGTTACTTTTTATTCTTTTTCAATAAACTCTCCGCATCGACTTAATCTGATGTAAGGCATCAGCCTTACAGCAGTCAGTTGACTGCATGGTTCATATAGAGCGAATTCACAGCGAAGCCCTTCCTTACACTTTCAAGCCGCTTACCTGACACTCTCTCCGGCTTGAGCAGAGAAACACACCGCATGGTTCACACGGAGGAATTTTGACACTTCGTCGTTTTTTCCGAGCATGCACCATTTTCAGTAAAACGACTAAGTGTACCAGCACTAACTCATCCGTCTGTGCATGGAGTTAACATGTGTGCTGTTGAAGAGATAATGCAGAATTGCATAGATTTACCTCATTTGGTTGTGCAATGAAGAGAAAACATATGTGCTGTTGCATTGCACAGAGAACTCAAACATGAACTTTCTGCTACTTTTTATTCTTTTTCCATAACATTTTCTCGTTGACTTAATCTGATGTTACATCAGCCATACAGCAGTCAATGGACTACATGATTCACAGAGCGACCCTTCCTTACACCTTCAAGCCGCCTGCCTCACACTATCTCCGGCTTGAGCAGAGAAACACACCGCATGGTTCACACGGAGGAATTTTGACACTTCGTCGTTTTTTCCGAGCATGCACCATTTTCAGTAAAACGACTAAGTGTACCAGCAGTAACTCATCCGTCTGTGCATGGAGTTAACATGTGTGCTGTTGAAGAGATAATGTAGAATTGCATAGATTTACCTCATTTGGTTGTGCAATGAAGAGAAAACATATGTGCTATTTCATTGCACAGAGCACAATATAAGATATGCACTTGTTGCGTTTAAGTGTATATAAAAATACTTAATGACCAAAGGGCATATTTTTAATAAATTAGTGATCAAACATGAACTTTCTGTTACTTTTTATTCTTTTTCAATAAACTCTCCGCATCGACTTAATCTGATGTAAGGCATCAGCCTTACAGCAGTCAGTTGACTGCATGGTTCATATAGAGCGAATTCACAGCGAAGCCCTTCCTTACACTTTCAAGCCGCTTACCTGACACTCTCTCCGGCTTGAGCAGAGAAACACACCGCATGGTTCACACGGAGGAATTTTGACACTTCGTCGTTTTTTCCGAGCATGCACCATTTTCAGTAAAACGACTAAGTGTACCGGCACTAACTCATCCGTCTGTGCATGGAGTTAACGTGTGCTGTTGAAGAGATAATGCAGAATTGCATAATGTACCTCATTTGGTTTTGCAATGAAGAGAAAACATATGTGCTGTTGCATTGCACAGAGAACTCAAACATGAACTTTCTGCTACTTTTTATTCTTTTTACCTCAGAAATTTCAAGATCCATGACTGAAACATGTTCAATGGGTCAAATATTGGCTACTCTATGGCTAATTTATCACCAGAAGGAGTCAATTGGGTAGAAATAGAAAGTTCAAAATCGACGACTCTTGGGCCCGATATTAGTACATTTGGTCAAATATGGATTTCTGAATGATTGACCTAAATTCAGAAAGAGTCAATGAGTAGGTATAGAAATTTCAAGATGCATAACTGAAACATGTCCAATGGGTAAAATATTGGCTACTCCAAGGCTAATGTATCACAAGACGGAGTATACACTGTTTATTTCTATATACAATATTACTAACATTGAATGAGAAATTCAAACGTTTTTTTAATTTTTTTAATCAATGTAGTATGTGTATCTTAAAAATAAGCAGAATTCTATTCATGACAAAATGTAATATATTGAATGAGCACTAGAGGGCAGCATATACCTATTTTTACAGGGTTGAGATGACAAAACACTTTAAAAAGAGAAAACATAAGTGAAAACAAAGAGAATGTCTCAAATTTGGTAAAAGTCATTATTTGAATAATTAAATTAAGATTGAATGTTTGGTAATGTTTTCTCAAATGATTTAGCCAGGGCAAAGGTGTACATTGCAATGCACGGCATTGCGTACAAGAACCTGCTGTACATATTTCTGGCTGAAGTTTCCTAGATCACGAACTTTCTATACTCATTGCATTTTCCTGATGTTATATCAGACATAAAAAAGTCCATTTGTGAGGAACTGAACATATTTCTAGTCAAAGTGTACTACGTTTTAGTCTTTTGTATAAAGTCTGGTTTATCAAACAGTTTGACTTCTTAGTCAGCCATTCAGAAGTGCATGTTATTGCACATATTTCTGGCCAAAGAGCGCTTAATCTTGAGCATTTCTTATACATAATGACTAAAGGGCATATTTTTAATAAATTAGTCCTAAAACATGATCTTTCTGCTACTTTTTTTTCTTTGTCAATAACATTCCTCGTTGACTTAATCTGATGTTACATCAGGCATACAGCAGTCATTGGACTGCATGATTCACAGATTCCTCCAGGCTGTGTGTGTGTCTCTCCTCAAGCCGGAGAGAGTTTGAGTTGAGCGGATTCACAGCGAAGCCCTTCCTTACACTTTCAAGCCGCCTACCTAACACTCTCTCCGGCTTGAGGAGAGAGACACATTGCACGGTTTACACGGAGGAACAGAGCACAATATAAGATATGCACTTGTTGCGTTTCAGTGCATATAAAAAATACTTAATGACCAAAGCGCATATTTTTAATAAATTACTCAAACATGAACTTTCTGTTACTTTTTATTCTTTTTCAATAAACTCTCCGCATCGACTTAATCTGATGTAAGGCATCAGCCTTACAGCAGTCAGTTGACTGCATGGTTCATATAGAGCGAATTCACAGCGAAGCCCTTCCTTACACTTTCAAGCCGCTTACCTGACACTCTCTCCGGCTTGAGCAGAGAAACACACCGCAGGGTTCACACGGAGGAATTTTGACACTTCGTCGTTTTTTCCGAGCATGCACCATTTTCAGTAAAACGACTAAGTGTACCAGCACTAACTCATCCGTCTGTGCATGGAGTTAACATGTGTGCTGTTGAAGAGATAATGCAGAATTGCATAGATTTACCTCATTTGGTTGTGCAATGAAGAGAAAACATATGTGCTGTTGCATTGCACAGAGAACTCAAACATGAACTTTCTGCTACTTTTTATTCTTTTTCCATAACATTTCCTCGTTGACTTAATCTGATGTTACAACAGCCATACAGCAGTCAATGAACTGCATGATTCACAGAGCGACCCTTCCTTACACCTTCAAGCCGCCTACCTAACACTCTCTCCGACTTGAGTAGAGAAACACAGTGCACGGTTCACACGGAGGAATTTTGACACTCAGTCGTCTTTCTGAGCGTGCACCTTTTTTCAGAAAAACGACCAAGTGTACCAGCATTCTGCTGTGCATGGAGTTAACGTGTGCTGTTGAAGAGATAATGCAGAATTGCATAGATTTACCTCATTTGGTTGTGCAATGAAGGGAAAACGTATGTGCTATTTCATTGCACAGAGCACAATATAAGATATGCACTTGTTGCGTTTAAGTGTATATAAAAATACTTAATGACCAAAGGGCATATTTTTAATAAGTTAGTGATCAAACATGAACTTTCTGTTACTTTTTATTCTTTTTCAATAAACTCTCCGCATCGACTTAATCTGATGTAAGGCATCAGCCTTACAGCAGTCAGTTGACTGCATGGTTCATATAGAGCGAATTCACAGCGAAGCCCTTCCTTACACTTTCAAGCCGCCTGCCTCACACTATCTCCGGCTTGAGCAGAGAAACACACCGCATGGTTCACACGGAGGAATTTTGACACTTCGTCGTTTTTTCCGAGCATGCACCATTTTCAGTAAAACGACTAAGTGTACCAGCACTAACTCATCCGTCTGTGCATGGAGTTAACATGTGTGCTGTTGAAGAGATAATGCAGAATTGCATAGATTTACCTCATTTGGTTGTGCAATGAAGAGAAAACATATGTGCTGTTGCATTGCACAGAGAACTCAAACATGAACTTTCTGCTACTTTTTATTCTTTTTCCATAACATTTCCTCGTTGACTTAATCTGATGTTACATCAGCCATACAGCAGTCAATGGACTACACGATTCACAGAGCGACCCTTCCTTACACCTTCAAGCCGCCTGCCTCACACTATCTCCGGCTTGAGCAGAGAAACACACCGCATGGTTCACACGGAGGAATTTTGACACTTAGTCGTCTTTCTGAGCGTGCACCTATTTTCAGAAAAACGACCAAGTGTACCAGCATTCTGCTGTGCATGGAGTTAACATGTGTGCTGTTGAAGAGATAATGCAGAATTGCATAGATTTACCTCATTTGGTTGTGCAATGAAGGGAAAACGTATGTGCTATTTCATTGCACAGAGCACAATATAAGATATGCACTTGTTGCGTTTAAGTGTATATAAAAATACTTAATGACCAAAGGGCACATTTTTAATAAATTAGTGATCAAACATGAACTTTCTGTTACTTTTTATTCTTTTTCAATAAACTCTCCGCATCGACTTAATCTGATGTAAGGCATCAATCAGCCTTACAGCAGTCACAGTTGACTGCATGGTTCATATAGAGCGAATTCACAGCGAAGCCCTTCCTTACACTTTCAAGCCGCTTACCTGACACTCTCTCCGGCTTGAGCAGAGAAACACACCGCATGGTTCACACGGAGGAATTTTGACACTTCGTCGTTTTTTCTGAGCATGCACCATTCTCAGTAAAACGACTAATTGTCAAAATTCGTTCGTGTACCATATTTTATAAAAACGACTAAAAGTGTCAAAATTCCTCCGTGTACCTTTGCCCGGGGGTGCTACTTTGTGCCTAGGAAGCAGGCTGTGTCTGTGTCTCTCCTCCAGCCGGAGAGAGTTTGAGTTGAGCGGATTCACAGAGCGACCCTTCTTTACACCTTCATGCCGCCTGCCTCACACTATCTCCGGCTTGAGCAGAGACAAACACCGCATGGTTCACACGGAGGAATTTTGACACTTCGTCGTTTTTCAGAGCGTGCACCATTTCTCAGAAAAACAACTAAGTGTACCAGCACTAACTCATCCGTCTGTGCATGGAGTTAACATGTGTGCTGTTGAAGAGATAATGCAGAATTGCATAGATTTACCTCATTTGGTTGTGCAATGAAGAGAAATCATATGTGCTGTTGCATTGCACAGAGAACTCAAACATGAACTTTCTGCTACTTTTTATTCTTTTTCCATAACATTTCCTCGTTGACTTAATCTGATGTTACAACAGCCATGCAGCAGTCAATGAACTGCATGATTCACAGAGCGACCCTTCCTTACACCTTCAAGCCGCCTACCTAACACTCTCTCCGACTTGAGTAGAGAAACACAGTGCACGGTTCACACGGAGGAATTTTGACACTCAGTCGTCTTTCTGAGCGTGCACCTTTTTTCAGAAAAACGACCAAGTGTACCAGCATTCTTTTGTGCATGGAGTTAACATGTGTGCTGTTGAAGAGATAACGCAGAATTGCATAGATTTACCTCATTTGGTTGTGCAATGAAGGGAAAACGTATGTGCTATTTCATTGCACAGAGCACAATATAAGATATGCACTTGTTGCGTTTAAGTGTATATAAAAATACTTAATGACCAAAGGGCACATTTTTAATAAATTAGTGATCAAACATGAACTTTCTGTTACTTTTTATTCTTTTTCAATAAACTCTCCGCATCGACTTAATCTGATGTAAGGCATCAATCAGCCTTACAGCAGTCACAGTTGACTGCATGGTTCATATAGAGCGAATTCACAGCGAAGCCCTTCCTTACACTTTCAAGCCGCTTACCTGACACTCTCTGCGGCTTGAGCAGAGAAACACACCGCATGGTTCACACGGAGGAATTTTGACACTTCGTCGTTTTTTCTGAGCATGCACCATTCTCAGTAAAACGACTAATTGTCAAAATTCGTTCGTGTACCATATTTTATAAAAACGACTAAAAGTGTCAAAATTCCTCCGTGTACCTTTGCCCGGGGGTGCTACTTTGTGCCTAGGAAGCAGGCTGTGTCTGTGTCTCTCCTCCAGCCGGAGAGAGTTTGAGTTGAGCGGATTCACAGAGCGACCCTTCTTTACACCTTCATGCCGCCTGCCTCACACTATCTCCGGCTTGAGCAGAGACACACACCGCATGGTTCACACGGAGGAATTTTGACACTTAGTCGTTTTTCAGAGCGTGCACCATTTCTCAGAAAAACAACTAAGTGTACCAGCACTAACTCATCCGTCTGTGCATGGAGTTAACATGTGTGCTGTTGAAGAGATAATGCAGAATTGCATAGATTTACCTCATTTGGTTGTGCAATGAAGAGAAAACATATGTGCTGTTGCATTGCACAGAGAACTCAAACATGAACTTTCTGCTACTTTTTATTCTTTTTCCATAACATTTCCTCGTTGACTTAATCTGATGTTACAACAGCCATACAGCAGTCAATGAACTGCATGATTCACAGAGCGACCCTTCCTTACAACCTCAAGCCGCCTACCTAACACTCTCTCCGGCTTGAGCAGAGAAACACAGTGCACGGTTCACACGGAGGAATTTTGACACTTAGTCGTCTTTCTGAGCGTGCACCTATTTTCAGAAAAACGACCAAGTGTACCAGCATTCTGCTGTGCATGGAGTTAACATGTGTGCTGTTGAAGAGATAATGCAGAATTGCATAGATTTACCTCATTTGGTTGTGCAATGAAGAGAAAACATATGTGCTGTTTCATTGCACAGAGCACAATATAAGATATGCACTTGTTGCGTTTAAGTGTATATAAAAATACTTAATGACCAAAGGGCATATTTTTAATAAATTAGTGATCAAACATGAACTTTCTGTTACTTTTTATTCTTTTTCAATAAACTCTCCGCATCGACTTAATCTGATGTAAGGCATCAGCCTTACAGCAGTCAGTTGACTGCATGGTTCATATAGAGCGAATTCACAGCGAAGCCTGAAGGCTTGAGCAGAGAAACACACCGCATGGTTCACACGGAGGAATTTTGACACTTCGTCGTTTTTTCCGAGCATGCACCATTTTCAGTAAAACGACTAAGTGTACCAGCACTAACTCATCCGTCTGTGCATGGAGTTAACATGTGTGCTGTTGAAGAGATAATGCAGAATTGCATAGATTTACCTCATTTGGTTGTGCAATGAAGAGAAAACATATGTGCTATTGCAGTGCACATAGAACTCAAACATGAACTTTCTGCTACTTTTTATTCTTTTTCCATAACATTTTCTCGTTGACTTAATCTGATGTTACATCAGCCATACAGCAGTCAATGGACTACATGATTCACAGAGCGACCCTTCCTTACACCTTCAAGCCGCCTGCCTCACACTATCTCCGGCTTGAGCAGAGAAACACACCGCATGGTTCACACGGAGGAATTTTGACACTTCGTCGTTTTTTCCGAGCATGCACCATTTTCAGTAAAACGACTAAGTGTACCAGCACTAACTCATCCGTCTGTGCATGGAGTTAACATGTGTGCTGTTGAAGAGATAATGTAGAATTGCATAGATTTACCTCATTTGGTTGTGCAATGAAGAGAAAACATATGTGCTGTTTCATTGCACAGAGCACAATATAAGATATGCACTTGTTGCGTTTAAGTGTATATAAAAATACTTAATGACCAAAGGGCATATTTTTAATAAATTAGTGATCAAACATGAACTTTCTGTTACTTTTTATTCTTTTTCAATAAACTCTCCGCATCGACTTAATCTGATGTAAGGCATCAGCCTTACAGCAGTCAGTTGACTGCATGGTTCATATAGAGCGAAATCACAGCGAAGCCCTTCCTTACACTTTCAAGCCGCTTACCTGACACTCTCTCCGGCTTGAGCAGAGAAACACACCGCATGGTTCACACGGAGGAATTTTGACACTTCGTCGTTTTTTCTGAGCATGCACCATTCTCAGTAAAACGACTAATTGTCAAAATTCGTCCGTGTACCATATTTTATAAAAACGACTAAAAGTGTCAGAATTCCTCCGTGTACCTTTGCCCGGGGATGCTACTTTGTGCCTAGGAAGCAGGCTGTGTCTGTGTCTCTCCTCCAGCCGGAGAGAGTTTGAGTTGAGCGGATTCACAGAGCGACCCTTCCTTACACCTTCATGCCGCCTGCCTCACACTATCTCCGGCTTGAGCAGAGAAACACACCGCATGGTTCACACGGAGGAATTTTGACACTTCGTCGTTTTTTCCGAGCATGCACCATTTTCAGTAAAACGACTAAGTGTACCAGCACTAACTCATCCGTCTGTGCATGGAGTTAACATGTGTGCTGTTGAAGAGATAATGCAGAATTGCATAGATTTACCTCATTTGGTTGTGCAATGAAGAGAAAACATATGTGCTGTTGCATTGCACAGAGAACTCAAACATGAACTTTCTGCTACTTTTTATTCTTTTTCCATAACATTTCCTCGTTGACTTAATCTGATGTTACATCAGCCATACAGCAGTCAATGGACTACACGATTCACAGAGCGACCCTTCCTTACACCTTCAAGCCGCCTGCCTCACACTATCTCCGGCTCGAGCAGAGAAACACACCGCATGGTTCACACGGAGGAATTTTGACACTTAGTCGTCTTTCTGAGCGTGCACCTATTTATCAGAAAAACGACCAAGTGTACCAGCATTCTGCTGTGCATGGAGTTAACATGTGTGCTGTTGAAGAGATAATGCAGAATTGCATAGATTTACCTCATTTGGTTGTGCAATGAAGGGAAAACGTATGTGCTATTTCATTGCACAGAGCACAATATAAGATATGCACTTGTTGCGTTTAAGTGTATATAAAAATACTTAATGACCAAAGGGCACATTTTTAATAAATTAGTGATCAAACATGAACTTTCTGTTACTTTTTATTCTTTTTCAATAAACTCTCCGCATCGACTTAATCTGATGTAAGGCATCAATCAGCCTTACAGCAGTCACAGTTGACTGCATGGTTCATATAGAGCGAATTCACAGCGAAGCCCTTCCTTACACTTTCAAGCCGCTTACCTGACACTCTCTCCGGCTTGAGCAGAGAAACACACCGCATGGTTCACACGGAGGAATTTTGACACTTCGTCGTTTTTTCTGAGCATGCACCATTCTCAGTAAAACGACTAATTGTCAAAATTCGTTCGTGTACCATATTTTATAAAAACGACTAAAAGTGTCAAAATTCCTCCGTGTACCTTTGCCCGGGGGTGCTACTTTGTGCCTAGGAAGCAGGCTGTGTCTGTGTCTCTCCTCCAGCCGGAGAGAGTTTGAGTTGAGCGGATTCACAGAGCGACCCTTCTTTACACCTTCATGCCGCCTGCCTCACACTATCTCCGGCTTGAGCAGAGACAAACACCGCATGGTTCACACGGAGGAATTTTGACACTTCGTCGTTTTTCAGAGCGTGCACCATTTCTCAGAAAAACAACTAAGTGTACCAGCACTAACTCATCCGTCTGTGCATGGAGTTAACATGTGTGCTGTTGAAGAGATAATGCAGAATTGCATAGATTTACCTCATTTGGTTGTGCAATGAAGAGAAATCATATGTGCTGTTGCATTGCACAGAGAACTCAAACATGAACTTTCTGCTACTTTTTATTCTTTTTCCATAACATTTCCTCGTTGACTTAATCTGATGTTACAACAGCCATGCAGCAGTCAATGAACTGCATGATTCACAGAGCGACCCTTCCTTACACCTTCAAGCCGCCTACCTAACACTCTCTCCGACTTGAGTAGAGAAACACAGTGCACGGTTCACACGGAGGAATTTTGACACTCAGTCGTCTTTCTGAGCGTGCACCTTTTTTCAGAAAAACGACCAAGTGTACCAGCATTCTTTTGTGCATGGAGTTAACATGTGTGCTGTTGAAGAGATAACGCAGAATTGCATAGATTTACCTCATTTGGTTGTGCAATGAAGGGAAAACGTATGTGCTATTTCATTGCACAGAGCACAATATAAGATATGCACTTGTTGCGTTTAAGTGTATATAAAAATACTTAATGACCAAAGGGCACATTTTTAATAAATTAGTGATCAAACATGAACTTTCTGTTACTTTTTATTCTTTTTCAATAAACTCTCCGCATCGACTTAATCTGATGTAAGGCATCAATCAGCCTTACAGCAGTCACAGTTGACTGCATGGTTCATATAGAGCGAATTCACAGCGAAGCCCTTCCTTACACTTTCAAGCCGCTTACCTGACACTCTCTGCGGCTTGAGCAGAGAAACACACCGCATGGTTCACACGGAGGAATTTTGACACTTCGTCGTTTTTTCTGAGCATGCACCATTCTCAGTAAAACGACTAATTGTCAAAATTCGTTCGTGTACCATATTTTATAAAAACGACTAAAAGTGTCAAAATTCCTCCGTGTACCTTTGCCCGGGGGTGCTACTTTGTGCCTAGGAAGCAGGCTGTGTCTGTGTCTCTCCTCCAGCCGGAGAGAGTTTGAGTTGAGCGGATTCACAGAGCGACCCTTCTTTACACCTTCATGCCGCCTGCCTCACACTATCTCCGGCTTGAGCAGAGACACACACCGCATGGTTCACACGGAGGAATTTTGACACTTAGTCGTTTTTCAGAGCGTGCACCATTTCTCAGAAAAACAACTAAGTGTACCAGCACTAACTCATCCGTCTGTGCATGGAGTTAACATGTGTGCTGTTGAAGAGATAATGCAGAATTGCATAGATTTACCTCATTTGGTTGTGCAATGAAGAGAAAACATATGTGCTGTTGCATTGCACAGAGAACTCAAACATGAACTTTCTGCTACTTTTTATTCTTTTTCCATAACATTTCCTCGTTGACTTAATCTGATGTTACAACAGCCATACAGCAGTCAATGAACTGCATGATTCACAGAGCGACCCTTCCTTACAACCTCAAGCCGCCTACCTAACACTCTCTCCGGCTTGAGCAGAGAAACACAGTGCACGGTTCACACGGAGGAATTTTGACACTTAGTCGTCTTTCTGAGCGTGCACCTATTTTCAGAAAAACGACCAAGTGTACCAGCATTCTGCTGTGCATGGAGTTAACATGTGTGCTGTTGAAGAGATAATGCAGAATTGCATAGATTTACCTCATTTGGTTGTGCAATGAAGAGAAAACATATGTGCTGTTTCATTGCACAGAGCACAATATAAGATATGCACTTGTTGCGTTTAAGTGTATATAAAAATACTTAATGACCAAAGGGCATATTTTTAATAAATTAGTGATCAAACATGAACTTTCTGTTACTTTTTATTCTTTTTCAATAAACTCTCCGCATCGACTTAATCTGATGTAAGGCATCAGCCTTACAGCAGTCAGTTGACTGCATGGTTCATATAGAGCGAATTCACAGCGAAGCCTGAAGGCTTGAGCAGAGAAACACACCGCATGGTTCACACGGAGGAATTTTGACACTTCGTCGTTTTTTCCGAGCATGCACCATTTTCAGTAAAACGACTAAGTGTACCAGCACTAACTCATCCGTCTGTGCATGGAGTTAACATGTGTGCTGTTGAAGAGATAATGCAGAATTGCATAGATTTACCTCATTTGGTTGTGCAATGAAGAGAAAACATATGTGCTATTGCAGTGCACATAGAACTCAAACATGAACTTTCTGCTACTTTTTATTCTTTTTCCATAACATTTTCTCGTTGACTTAATCTGATGTTACATCAGCCATACAGCAGTCAATGGACTACATGATTCACAGAGCGACCCTTCCTTACACCTTCAAGCCGCCTGCCTCACACTATCTCCGGCTTGAGCAGAGAAACACACCGCATGGTTCACACGGAGGAATTTTGACACTTCGTCGTTTTTTCCGAGCATGCACCATTTTCAGTAAAACGACTAAGTGTACCAGCACTAACTCATCCGTCTGTGCATGGAGTTAACATGTGTGCTGTTGAAGAGATAATGTAGAATTGCATAGATTTACCTCATTTGGTTGTGCAATGAAGAGAAAACATATGTGCTGTTTCATTGCACAGAGCACAATATAAGATATGCACTTGTTGCGTTTAAGTGTATATAAAAATACTTAATGACCAAAGGGCATATTTTTAATAAATTAGTGATCAAACATGAACTTTCTGTTACTTTTTATTCTTTTTCAATAAACTCTCCGCATCGACTTAATCTGATGTAAGGCATCAGCCTTACAGCAGTCAGTTGACTGCATGGTTCATATAGAGCGAAATCACAGCGAAGCCCTTCCTTACACTTTCAAGCCGCTTACCTGACACTCTCTCCGGCTTGAGCAGAGAAACACACCGCATGGTTCACACGGAGGAATTTTGACACTTCGTCGTTTTTTCTGAGCATGCACCATTCTCAGTAAAACGACTAATTGTCAAAATTCGTCCGTGTACCATATTTTATAAAAACGACTAAAAGTGTCAGAATTCCTCCGTGTACCTTTGCCCGGGGATGCTACTTTGTGCCTAGGAAGCAGGCTGTGTCTGTGTCTCTCCTCCAGCCGGAGAGAGTTTGAGTTGAGCGGATTCACAGAGCGACCCTTCCTTACACCTTCATGCCGCCTGCCTCACACTATCTCCGGCTTGAGCAGAGAAACACACCGCATGGTTCACACGGAGGAATTTTGACACTTCGTCGTTTTTTCCGAGCATGCACCATTTTCAGTAAAACGACTAAGTGTACCAGCACTAACTCATCCGTCTGTGCATGGAGTTAACATGTGTGCTGTTGAAGAGATAATGCAGAATTGCATAGATTTACCTCATTTGGTTGTGCAATGAAGAGAAAACATATGTGCTGTTGCATTGCACAGAGAACTCAAACATGAACTTTCTGCTACTTTTTATTCTTTTTCCATAACATTTCCTCGTTGACTTAATCTGATGTTACATCAGCCATACAGCAGTCAATGGACTACACGATTCACAGAGCGACCCTTCCTTACACCTTCAAGCCGCCTGCCTCACACTATCTCCGGCTCGAGCAGAGAAACACACCGCATGGTTCACACGGAGGAATTTTGACACTTAGTCGTCTTTCTGAGCGTGCACCTATTTATCAGAAAAACGACCAAGTGTACCAGCATTCTGCTGTGCATGGAGTTAACATGTGTGCTGTTGAAGAGATAATGCAGAATTGCATAGATTTACCTCATTTGGTTGTGCAATGAAGGGAAAACGTATGTGCTATTTCATTGCACAGAGCACAATATAAGATATGCACTTGTTGCGTTTAAGTGTATATAAAAATACTTAATGACCAAAGGGCACATTTTTAATAAATTAGTGATCAAACATGAACTTTCTGTTACTTTTTATTCTTTTTCAATAAACTCTCCGCATCGACTTAATCTGATGTAAGGCATCAATCAGCCTTACAGCAGTCACAGTTGACTGCATGGTTCATATAGAGCGAATTCACAGCGAAGCCCTTCCTTACACTTTCAAGCCGCTTACCTGACACTCTCTCCGGCTTGAGCAGAGAAACACACCGCATGGTTCACACGGAGGAATTTTGACACTTCGTCGTTTTTTCTGAGCATGCACCATTCTCAGTAAAACGACTAATTGTCAAAATTCGTTCGTGTACCATATTTTATAAAAACGACTAAAAGTGTCAAAATTCCTCCGTGTACCTTTGCCCGGGGGTGCTACTTTGTGCCTAGGAAGCAGGCTGTGTCTGTGTCTCTCCTCCAGCCGGAGAGAGTTTGAGTTGAGCGGATTCACAGAGCGACCCTTCTTTACACCTTCATGCCGCCTGCCTCACACTATCTCCGGCTTGAGCAGAGACAAACACCGCATGGTTCACACGGAGGAATTTTGACACTTCGTCGTTTTTCAGAGCGTGCACCATTTCTCAGAAAAACAACTAAGTGTACCAGCACTAACTCATCCGTCTGTGCATGGAGTTAACATGTGTGCTGTTGAAGAGATAATGCAGAATTGCATAGATTTACCTCATTTGGTTGTGCAATGAAGAGAAATCATATGTGCTGTTGCATTGCACAGAGAACTCAAACATGAACTTTCTGCTACTTTTTATTCTTTTTCCATAACATTTCCTCGTTGACTTAATCTGATGTTACAACAGCCATGCAGCAGTCAATGAACTGCATGATTCACAGAGCGACCCTTCCTTACACCTTCAAGCCGCCTACCTAACACTCTCTCCGACTTGAGTAGAGAAACACAGTGCACGGTTCACACGGAGGAATTTTGACACTCAGTCGTCTTTCTGAGCGTGCACCTTTTTTCAGAAAAACGACCAAGTGTACCAGCATTCTGCTGTGCATGGAGTTAACATGTGTGCTGTTGAAGAGATAACGCAGAATTGCATAGATTTACCTCATTTGGTTGTGCAATGAAGGGAAAACGTATGTGCTATTTCATTGCACAGAGCACAATATAAGATATGCACTTGTTGCGTTTAAGTGTATATAAAAATACTTAATGACCAAAGGGCACATTTTTAATAAATTAGTGATCAAACATGAACTTTCTGTTACTTTTTATTCTTTTTCAATAAACTCTCCGCATCGACTTAATCTGATGTAAGGCATCAATCAGCCTTACAGCAGTCACAGTTGACTGCATGGTTCATATAGAGCGAATTCACAGCGAAGCCCTTCCTTACACTTTCAAGCCGCTTACCTGACACTCTCTCCGGCTTGAGCAGAGAAACACACCGCATGGTTCACACGGAGGAATTTTGACACTTCGTCGTTTTTTCTGAGCATGCACCATTCTCAGTAAAACGACTAATTGTCAAAATTCGTTCGTGTACCATATTTTATAAAAACGACTAAAAGTGTCAAAATTCCTCCGTGTACCTTTGCCCGGGGGTGCTACTTTGTGCCTAGGAAGCAGGCTGTGTCTGTGTCTCTCCTCCAGCCGGAGAGAGTTTGAGTTGAGCGGATTCACAGAGCGACCCTTCTTTACACCTTCATGCCGCCTGCCTCACACTATCTCCGGCTTGAGCAGAGACACACACCGCATGGTTCACACGGAGGAATTTTGACACTTAGTCGTTTTTCAGAGCGTGCACCATTTCTCAGAAAAACAACTAAGTGTACCAGCACTAACTCATCCGTCTGTGCATGGAGTTAACGTGTGCTGATGAAGAGATAGTGCAGAATTACATAGATTTACCTCATTTGGTTGTGCAATGAAGAGAAAACATATGTGCTGTTGCATTGCACAGAGAACTCAAACATGAACTTTCTGCTACTTTTTATTCTTTTTATATTTTTATATAAGTCAATTTGGGTAAATATGGACTGAATGAGTGATGTAACATCAGAAGTATTCAATGAGTATGTATAGACAGTTCAACATCAAGGACTGAAATATGTTCACAAGGTCAAATATTGCCTACTGTATGGCTGATGTATTACCAGAAGAAGTTAAAGGGTTAGAAATAAAATGTTCAAAATTGATGAGTCTTGGGCTAGATATAAGTATTTAATGTCAAATATAGACTTCTGAATGGCTGATGTAACAAACGAAGTAGACAATGAGTAGGTATAGAAATTTCAAGATCCATGACTGAAACATGTTCAATGGGTCAAATATTTGTTCTTTTATCGCTAATCAAAATCGACGACTCTTGGGCCCGATATTGGTCCGTTTTGTCAAATATGGACTTATGATTGGATGATGTATCATAAGAATGAGTCTATGAGTATGTCTAGAAATTATAAGATCCATGACTGAAGTTCAAAATCTAGGGCTGAAACATGTTCAATGGGTCAAATATTGGATACTCTATGGCTAATTTATCACCAGAAGGAGTCAATGGGTAGAACTAAAAAGTTCAAATTCGACGAATCTTGGGCCAGATTTTAGTACATTTGATCAAATATTGACTTTTGAATGACCAATGTAACATCAGAAAGAGTCAATAAGTAGGTATAGAAATTTTAGTTCTACCCTATTGACTCCTTCTGGAGATAGTTCAGCCAATTTTTGACCCACTGAAAATATTTCAGTCTTTGATCTTGAACTTTCCCAATTGACTCCATCATTAGCCTTAGAGTAGCCAATATTTTACCCATTGGACATGTTTCAGTTATCGATCTTGAAATTTTTACCTAATCATTGACTCTTTCTGAATCTAGGTCAGTCATTCAGAAATCCATATTAGAAGAAATGTACTAATATCGGGCCCAAGAGTCGTCAATTTTGAACTTTTTAGTTCTACCCAATACACTTCTTCTTGTGATAAATTAGCCATAGAGTAGCCAGTATTAGACCCATTGAACATGTTTCAGTCATGGATCTTGAAATTTCTATACCTACTTATTGACTCTTTCTGATGTTATATCGGTCATTCAAAAGTCAATATTTGACCAAATGTACTAATATCAGGCCCAAGAGTCGTCTATTTTGAACTTTTTAGTTCTACCCTATTGACTCCTTCTGGAGATAGTTCAGCCAATTTTTGACCCACTGAAAATATTTCAGTCCTTGATCTTGAACTTTCTATTCCTACCCAATTGACTCCTTCTTGTCATACATTAGCCTTAGAGTAGGCAATATTTTACCCAATGGACATGTTTCAGTCATGGATCTTGAAGTTTTTATACCTACTCATTGACTCTTTCTGAATTTAGGTCAGTCATTCAGAAATCCATGCTTGACCAAATGTACTAATATCGGGCCCAAGAGTCGTCTATGTTGAACTTTTTAGTTCTACCCTATTGACTCCTTCTGGTGATAAATTAGCCATAGAGTAGCCAATATTTGACCCATTGAACATGTTTCAGTCATGGATCTTGAAATTTCTATACCTACTTATTGACTCTATCTGATGTTACATCGGTCATTCAAAAGTCAATATTTGACCAAATGGACAAAAATTGGGCCAAAGAGTCGTCGATTTTGAACTTTCTACTTCTACCCAATTGACTCCTTCTTGTGATACATTAGCCTTACAGTAGCCAATATTTTACCCATTGGACATGTTTCAGTTATAGATCTTGAAATTTTTATACCTAGTCATTGACTCTTTCTGAATTTAGGTCAGTCATTCAGAAATCCATATTTGAAGATATGTACTAATATCGGGCCCAAGAGTCGTCGATTTTGAACTTTTTAGTTCTACCTAATACACTTCTTCTTGTGATAAATTAGCCATAGAGTAGCCAATATTTGACCCATTGAACATGTTTCAGTCATGGATCTTGAAATTTCTATACGTACTTATTGACTCTTTCTGATGTTATATCGGTCATTCAAAAGTCAATATTAGACCAAATGTACTAATATCAGGCCCAAGATTCGTCTATTTTGAACTTTTTAGTTCTACCCTATTGACTCCTTCTTTTGATAAATTAGCCATAGACTATTCAATATCTGACCCATTGAACATGTTCCAGTCATGGATCTTGAAATTTCTATACCTACTTATTGACACTTTCTGAATATAGGTCAGTCAGTCAGAAGTCAATATTTGACCAAATGTACTAATATCGGGCCCAAGAGTCGTCTATTTTGAACTTTTTAGTTCTACCGTTATTGACTGCTTCTGGAGATAGTTCAGCCAGTTTTTGACCCACTGAAAATATTTCAGTCCTTTATGTTGAAATTTCTATTCCTACCCAATTGACTCCTTCTTGTGATACATTAGCCATAGAGTAGCCAATATTTGACCCATTGAACATGTTTCAGTCAGGGATCTTGAAATTTCTATACCTACTTATTGACTCTCTCTGATTTTACATCGGTCATTCAAAAGTCAATATTTGACCAAATGGACTAATATCGGGCCCAAGAGTCATCGATTTTGAACTTTCTATTTCTACCCAATAGACTCCTTCTTGTGATAAATTAGCCATAGAGTAAACAATTTTTGACCCATTGAACATGTTTCAGTCATGGATCTTGAAATTTCTATACCTACTTATTGACTCTATCTGATGTTACATCGGTCATTCAAAAGTCAATATTTGACCAAATGGACTAAAATTGGGCCAAAGAGTCGTCGATTTTGAACTTTCTACTTCTACCCAATTGACTCCTTCTTGTGATACATTAGCCTTAGAGTAGCAAATATTTTACCCATTGGACATATTTCAGTTATGGATCTTGAAATTTTTATACCTAGTCATTGATTCTTTCTGAATCTAGGTCAGTCATTCAGAAATCCATATTAGAAGAAATGTACTAATATCGGGCCCAAGAGTCGTCAATTTTGAACTTTTTAGTTCTACCCAATACACTTCTTCTTGTGATAAATTAGCCATAGAGTAGCCAATATTAGACCCATTGAACATGTTTCAGTCATGGATCTTGAAATTTCTATACCTACTTATTGACTCTTTCTGATGTTATATCGGTCATTCAAAAGTCAATATTTGACCAAATGTACTAATATCAGGCCCAAGAGTCGTCTATTTTGAACTTTTTAGTTCTACCCTATTGACTCCTTCTGGAGATAGTTCAGCCAATTTTTGACCCACTGAAAATATTTCAGTCCTTGATCTTGAACTCTCTATTCCTACCCAATTGACTCCTTCTTGTCATACATTAGCCTTAGAGTAGGCAATATTTTACCCAATGGACATGTTTCAGTCATGGATCTTGAAGTTTTTATACCTACTCATTGACTCTTTCTGAATTTAGGTCAGTCATTCAGAAATCCATACTTGACCAAATGTACTAATATCGGGCCCAAGAGTCGTCTATGTTGAACTTTTTAGTTCTACCCTATTGACTCCTGGTGATAAATTAGCCATAGAGTAGCCAATATTTGACCCATTGAACATGTTTCAGTCATGGATCTTGAAATTTCTATACCTACTTATTGACTCTATCTGATGTTACATCGGTCATTCAAAAGTCAATATTTGACCAAATGGACAAAAATTGGGCCAAAGAGTCGTCGATTTTGAACTTTCTACTTCTACCCAATTGACTCCTTCTTGTGATATATTAGCCTTACAGTAGCCAATATTTTACCCATTGGACATGTTTCAGTTATAGATCATGAAATTTTTATACCTAGTCATTGACTCTTTCTGAATTTAGGTCAGTCATTCAGAAATCCATATTTGAAGATATGTACTAATATCGGGCCCAAGAGTCGTCGATTTTGAACTTTTTAGTTCTACCTAATACACTTCTTCTTGTGATAAATTAGCCATAGAGTAGCCAATATTTGACCCATTGAACATGTTTCAGTCATGGATCTTGAAATTTCTATACGTACTTATTGACTCTTTCTGATGTTATATCGGTCATTCAAAAGTCAATATTAGACCAAATGTACTAATATCAGGCCCAAGATTCGTCTATTTTGAACTTTTTAGTTCTACCCTATTGACTCCTTCTTTTGATAAATTAGCCATAGACTATTCAATATCTGACCCATTGAACATGTTCCAGTCATGGATCTTGAAATTTCTATACCTACTTATTGACTCTCTCTGATGTTACATCGGTCATTCAAAAGTCAATATTTGATCAAATGTACTAAAATCGGGCCCAAGAGTCGTCTATTTTGAACTTTTTAGTTCTACCGTATTGACTCCTTCTGGAGATAGTTCAGCCAGTTTTTGACCCACTGAAAATATTTCAGTCTTTTATGTTGAACTTTCTATTCCTACCAATTGACTCCTTCTTGTGATACATTAGCCTTAGAGTAGGCAATATTTTACCCATTGGACATGTTTCAGTCATGGATCTTGAAGTTTTTATGCCTACTCATTGATTCTTTCTGAATTTAGGTCAGTCATTCAGAAATCCATACTTGACCAAATGTACTAATATCGGGCCCAAGAGTCATCGATTTTGAACTTTCTATTTCTACCCAATAGACTCCTTCTTGTGATAAATTAGCCATAGAGTAAACAATTTTTGACCCATTGAACATGTTTCAGTCATGGATCTTGAAATTTCTATACCTACTTATTGACTCTATCTGATGTTACATCGGTCATTCAAAAGTCAATATTTGACCAAATGGACTAAAATTGGGCCAAAGAGTCGTCGATTTTGAACTTTCTACTTCTACCCAATTGACTCCTTCTTGTGATACATTAGCCTTAGAGTAGCCAATATTTTACCCATTGGACATATTTCAGTTATGGATCTTGAAATTTCTATACCTAGTCATTGATTCTTTCTGATTTTACATCGGTCATTCAAAAGTCAATATTTGAAAAATTTACTAATATGGGGCCCAAGAGTCGTCTATTTTGAACTTTTTAGTTCTCCCGTATTGACTCCTTCTGGAGATAGTTCAGCCAGTTTTTGACCCACTGAAAATATTTCAGTCCTTTATGTTGAACTTTCTATTCCTACCAATTGACTCCTTCTTGTGATACATTAGCATTAGCGTAGCCAATATTTTACCCATTGGACATGTTTAAGTTATGGATCTTGAAAGTTTTATACCTACTCATTGACTCTTTCTGAATTTAGGTCAGTCATACAGAAGTCCATATTTGACCAAATGTGCTAATATCGGGCCCAAGAGTCGTCGATTTTGAACTTTTTAGTTCTACCCAATTGACTCCTTCTTGTGATAGTTAAGCCAATTTTTGACCCACTGAAAATATTTCAGTCCTTTATGTTGAACTTTCTATTCCTACCCAATTGACTGCTTCTTGTGATACATTAGCATTAGAGCAGCCAATATTTTACCCATTGGACATGTTTCAGTTATGGATCTTGACATTTTTATACCTACTCATTGACTCTTTCTGAATTTAGGTCAGTCATTCAGAAATCCAAATTTGACCAAATGTACTAATATCGGGCCCAAGAGTCGTCGATTTTGAAATTTCTATTTCTACCCAATTGACTTCTTCTTGTGATACATTAGCCTTAGAGTAGCCAATAATTTACCCATTGGACATGTTTCAGTTATGGATCTTGAAATTTTTATACCTATTTATTGACTCTTTCTGATGTTACATCGGTCATTCAAAAGTCAATATTTGACCAAATGTACTAAAATCGGGCCCAAGAGTCGTCTATTTTGAACTTTTTAGTTCTACCCTATTGACTCCTTCTGGAGATAGTTCAGCCAGTATTTGACCCACTGAAAATATTTCAGTCCTTTATGTTGAACTGTCTATTCCTACCCAATTGACTCCTTCTTGTGATATATTAGCCTTACAGTAGCCAATATTTTACCCATTGGACATGTTTCAGTTATAGATCATGAAATTTTTATACCTAGTCATTGACTCTTTCTGAATTTAGGTCAGTCATTCAGAAATCCATATTTGAAGATATGTACTAATATCGGGCCCAAGAGTCGTCGATTTTGAACTTTTTAGTTCTACCTAATACACTTCTTCTTGTGATAAATTAGCCATAGAGTAGCCAATATTTGACCCATTGAACATGTTTCAGTCATGGATCTTGAAATTTCTATACGTACTTATTGACTCTTTCTGATGTTATATCGGTCATTCAAAAGTCAATATTAGACCAAATGTACTAATATCAGGCCCAAGATTCGTCTATTTTGAACTTTTTAGTTCTACCCTATTGACTCCTTCTTTTGATAAATTAGCCATAGACTATTCAATATCTGACCCATTGAACATGTTCCAGTCATGGATCTTGAAATTTCTATACCTACTTATTGACACTTTCTGAATATAGGTCAGTCAGTCAGAAGTCAATATTTGACCAAATGTACTAATATCGGGCCCAAGAGTCGTCTATTTTGAACTTTTTAGTTCTACCGTTATTGACTGCTTCTGGAGATAGTTCAGCCAGTTTTTGACCCACTGAAAATATTTCAGTCCTTTATGTTGAAATTTCTATTCCTACCCAATTGACTCCTTCTTGTGATACATTAGCCATAGAGTAGCCAATATTTGACCCATTGAACATGTTTCAGTCAGGGATCTTGAAATTTCTATACCTACTTATTGACTCTCTCTGATTTTACATCGGTCATTCAAAAGTCAATATTTGAAAAATTTACTAATATGGGGCCCAAGAGTCGTCGATTTTGAACTTTCAATTACTACCCAATTGACTCCTTCTGGTGATAAATTAGCCATAGAGTAGCCAAAATTTGACCCATTGAACATGTTTCAGTAATGGATCTTGAAATTTCTATACCTACTTATTGACTCTTTCTGATGTTACATCCGTCATTCATAAGTCAATATTTGACCAAATGTACTAATATCAGGCCCAAGAGTCGTCTATTTTGAACTTTTTAGTTCTACCCTGTTGACTCCTTCTTTTGATAAATTAGCCATAGAGTAGCCAATATTTGACCCATTGAACACGTTGCAGTCATGGATCTTGAAATTTCTATACCTACTTATTGACTCTCTCTGATGTTACATCGGTCATTCAAAAGTCAATATTTGATCAAATGTACTAAAATCGGGCCCAAGAGTCGTCTATTTTGAACTTTTTAGTTCTACCGTATTGACTCCTTCTGGAGATAGTTCAGCCAGTTTTTGACCCACTGAAAATATTTCAGTCTTTTATGTTGAACTTTCTATTCCTACCAATTGACTCCTTCTTGTGATACATTAGCCTTAGAGTAGGCAATATTTTACCCATTGGACATGTTTCAGTCATGGATCTTGAAGTTTTTATACCTACTCATTGATTCTTTCTGAATTTAGGTCAGTCATTCAGAAATCCATACTTGACCAAATGTATTAATATCGGGCCCAAGAGTCGTCTATGTTGAACTTTTTAGTTCTACCCTATTGACTCCTTCTGGTGATAAATTAGCCATAGAGTAGCCAATATTTGACCCATTGAACATGTTTCAGTCATGGATCTTGAAATTTCTATACCTACTTATTGACTCTTTCTGATGTTATATCGGTCATTCAAAAGTCAATATTTGACCGAATGTACTAATATCGGGCCCAAGAGTCATCGATTTTGAACTTTCTATTTCTACCCAATAGACTCCTTCTTGTGATAAATTAGCCATAGAGTAAACAATTTTTGACCCATTGAACATGTTTCAGTCATGGATCTTGAAATTTCTATACCTACTTATTGACTCTATCTGATGTTACATCGGTCATTCAAAAGTCAATATTTGACCAAATGGACTAAAATTGGGCCAAAGAGTCGTCGATTTTGAACTTTCTACTTCTACCCAATTGACTCCTTCTTGTGATACATTAGCCTTAGAGTAGCCAATATTTTACCCATTGGACATATTTCAGTTATGGATCTTGAAATTTTTATACCTAGTCATTGATTCTTTCTGAATTTAGGTCAGTCATTCAGAAATCCATATTTGAAGAAATGTACTAATATCGGGCCCAAGAGTCGTCGATTTTGAACTTTCAATTACTACCCAATTGACTCCTTCTGGTGATAAAGTAGCCATAGAGTAGCCAAAATTTGACCCATTGAACATGTTTCAGTCATGGATCTTGAAAATTCTATACCTACTTATTGACTCTTTCTGATGTTACATCGGTCATTCAAAAGTCAATATTTGACCAAATGTACTAAAATCGGGCCCGAGAGTCGTCTATTTTGAACTTTTTAGTTCTACCCTATTGACTCCTTCTGGAGATAGTACAGGCAATTTTTGAGCCACTGAAAATATTTCAGTCCTTGATCTTGAACTTTCTATTCCTACCCAATTGACTCCTTCTTGTGATACATTAGCATTAGAGTAGCCAATATTTTACCATTGGACATGTTTCAGTTATGGATCTTGAAATTTTTATACCTACTTATTGACTCTTTCTGATTTTACATCGGTCATTCAAAAGTCAATATTTGACCAAATATACTAAAATCGGGCCCAAGAGTCGTCTATTTTGAACTTTTTTGTTCTACCCAATTGACTCCTTCTTGCGATAGTTACGCCAATTTTTGACCCACTGAAAATATTTCAGTCCTTTATGTTGAACTTTCTATTCTTACCCAATTGGCTACTTCTTGTAATACATTAGCATTAGAGTAGCCAATATTTTACCCATTTGACATGTTTCAGTTATGGATCTTGAAATTTTTATACCTACTCATTGACTCTTTCTGAATTTAGGTCAATCATTCAGAAGTCCATATTTGACCAAATGTACTAATATCGGGCCCAAGAGTCGTCGATTTTGAACTTTCTATTTCCACCCAATTGACTCCTTCTGGTGATAAATTAGCCATAGAGTAGCCAATATTTGACCCATTGAACATGTTCCAGTCATGGATCTTGAAATTTCAATACCTACTCATTGACTCTTATTGATATTAGGTCAGTCATTCAGAAATCCATATTTGACCGAATGTATTAATATCGGGCCCAAGAGTCGTCGATTTGGAACTTTTTAGTTCTACCCAATTGACTCCTTCTTGCGATAGTTAAGCCAATTTTTGACCCACTGAAAATATTTCAGTCCTTTATGTTGAACTTTCTATTCCTACCCAATTGACTGCTTCCTGTGATACATTAGCATTAGAGCAGCCAATATTTTACCCATTGGACATGTTTCAGTTATGGATCTTGACATTTTTATACCTACTCATTGACTCTTTCTGAATTTAGGTCAGTCATTCAGAAGTCCATCTTTGACCAAATGTACTAATATCGGGCCCAAGATTCGTCGATTTTGAACTTTCAATTACTACCCAATTGACTCCTTCTGGTGATAAAGTAGCCATAGAGTAGCCAAAATTTGACCCATTGAACATGTTTCAGTCATGGATCTTGAAATTTCTATACCTACTTATTGACTCTTTCTGATGTTACATCGGTCATTCAAAAGTCAATATTTGACCAAATGTACTAAAATCGGGCCCAAGAGTCGTCTATTTTGAACTTTTTAGTTCTACCCTATTGAGTCCTTCTGGAGATAGTACAGGCAATTTTTGAGCCACTGAAAATATTTCAGTCCTTGATCTTGAACTTTCTATTTCTACCCAATTGACTCCTTCTGGTGATAAATTAGCGAAAGAGTATCCAATAATTGACCCATTGAACTTGTTCCAATCATGGATCTTGAAATTTCTATACCTACTTATTGACTCTTTTTGATGTTAAATCGTTCATTCAAAAGTCAATATTTGACCAAATGTACTAAAATCAGGCCCAAGAATAGTCTATTTTGAACTTTTTAGTTCTACCCTATTGACTCCTTCTGGAGATAGTTCAGCCAATTTTTGACCCACTGAAAATATTTCAGTCCTTGATCTTGAACTTTCTATTCCTACCCAAATGACTCCTTCTTGTGATACATTAGCCCTAGAGTAGCCAATATTTTACCCATTGGACATGTTTCAGTTATGGATCATGAAATTTTTATACCTACTCATTGACTCTTTCTGAATTTAGGTCAGTCATTCAGAAATCCATATTTGACCAAATGGACTCAAATCCGGCCCAAGAGTCATCGATTTTGAACTTTCTATTTCTACCCAAATGACTCCTTCTTGTGATACATTAGCCCTAGAGTAGCCAATATTTGACCCATTGAACATGTTTCAGTCAGGGATCTTGAAATTTCTATACCTACTTATTGACTCTTTCTGATTTTACATCGGTCATTCAAAAGTCAATATTTGAAAAATTTACTAATATGGGGCCCAAGAGTCGTCTATTTTGAACTTTTTAGTTCTCCCGTATTGACTCCTTCTGGAGATAGTTCAGCCAGTTTTTGACCCACTGAAAATATTTCAGTCCTTTATGTTGAACTTTCTATTCCTACCAATTGACTGCTTCTTGTGATACATTAGCATTAGAGCAGCCAATATTTTACCCATTGGACATGTTTCAGTTATGGATCTTGACATTTTTATACCTACTCATTGACTCTTTCTGAATTTAGGTCAGTCATTCAGAAATCCAAATTTGACCAAATGTACTAATATCGGGCCCAAGAGTCGTCGATTTTGAAATTTCTATTTCTACCCAATTGACTTCTTCTTGTGATACATTAGCCTTAGAGTAGCCAATAATTTACCCATTGGACATGTTTCAGTTATGGATCTTGAAATTTTTATACCTATTTATTGACTCTTTCTGATGTTACATCGGTCATTCAAAAGTCAATATTTGACCAAATGTACTAAAATCGGGCCCAAGAGTCGTCTATTTTGAACTTTTTAGTTCTACCCTATTGACTCCTTCTGGAGATAGTTCAGCCAGTTTTTGACCCACTGAAAATATTTCAGTCCTTTATGTTGAACTGTCTATTCCTACCCAATTGACTCCTTCTTGTGATAAATTAGCATTAGCGTAGCCAATATTTTACCCATTGGACATGTTTCAGTTACGGATCTTGAAATTTTTATACCTACTCATTGACTCTTTCTGAATTTAGGTCAGTCATTCAGAAGTCCATTTTTGACCAAATGTACTAATATCGGGCCCAAGAGTCGTCGATTTTGAACTTTTTAGTTCTACCCAATTGACTCCTTGCGATAGTTAAGCCTATTTTTGACCCACTGAAAATATTTCAGTCCTTTATGTTGAACTTTCTATTCCTACCCAATTGACTGCTTCTTGTGATACATTAGCCATAGACTATTCAATATCTGACCCATTGAACATGTTCCAGTCATGGAACTTGAAATTTCCATACCTACTCATTGACACTTACTGATATTAGGTCAGTCATTCAGAAATCCATATTTGACCAAATGTACTAAAATCAGGCCCAAGAATCGTCTATTTTGAACTTTTTAGTTCTACCCTATTGACTCCTTCTCGAGATAGTACAGCCAATTTTTGACCCACTGAAAATATTTCAGTCCTTGATCTTTAACTTTCTATTCGTACCCAATTGACTCCTTCTTGTGATACATTAGCATTAGAGTAGCCAATATTTTACCATTGGGCATTTTTCAGTTATGGATCTTGAAATTTTTATACCTACTCATTGACTCTTTCTGAATTCAGGTTAGTCATTCAGAAATCCATATTTGACGGAATGGACTTATATCCGGCCCAAGAGTCATCGATTTTGAACTTTCTATTTCTACCCAATAGACTCTTTCTGGTGATAAATTAGCCATAGAGTAGCCAATAATTGACCCATTGAACATATTTCAGTCATGGATCTTGAAATTTCTATTCCTACTTATTGACTTTTTCTGATGTTACATCGGTCATTCAAAAGTCAATCTTTGTCCAAATGTACTAAAATCGGGCCCAAGAGTCGTCTATTTTGAACTTTTTAGTTCTACCCTATTGACTCCTTCTGGAGATAGTACAGCCAATTTTTGACCCACTGAAAATATTTCAGTCCTTGATCTTGAACTTTCTATTTCTACCCAATTGACTCCTTCTTGTGATATATTAGCCTTAGAGTAGCTAATATTTTACCCATTGGACATGTTTCAGTTATGGATCTTGAAATTTCTATACCTACTCATTGACTCTTACTGAATTTAGGTCAGTCATTCAGAAATCCATATTTGACCAAATTCTACCCTATTGACTGCTTCTGGAGATAGTTCAGCCAATTTTTGACCAACTGAAAATATTTCAGTCCTTGATTTTGAACTTTCTATTTCTACCCAATTGACTCCTTCTGGTGATAAATTAGCGATAGAGTAGCCAATAATGACCCATTGAACATGTTCCAGTCATGGATCTTGAAATTTCAATACCTACTCATTGACACTTACTGAATTTAGGTCAGTCATTCAGAAATACATATTTGACCAAATGTACTAATATCGGGCCCAAGAGTCGTCGATTTGGAACTTTCTATTTCTACCCATTTGACCTCTTCTGGTGATAAATTAGCGATAGAGTAGCCAATAATTGACCCATTGAACATGTTTCAGTCATGGATCTTGAAATTTATTCACATACTCGTAGAATCCCACTGATGATACATCAGCCAATCAGAAGTCCATATTTGACCGAATGGACTTATATCCGGCCCAACAGTCATCGATTTTGAACTTTCTATTTCTACCCAGTAGACTCTTTCTGGTGATAAATTAGCCATAGAGTAGCCAATAATTGACCCATTGAACATGTTTCAGTCATGGATCTTGAAATTTCTACACCTGCTTATTGACTTTTTCTGAAGTTACATCAGTCATTCAAATGTCAATATTTGACCAAATGTATTAAAATCGGGCCCAAGAGTCGTCGATTTTGAACTTTTTAGTTCTACCCTATTGACTCCTTCTAGAGATTGTTCAGCCAATTTTTGGCCCACTGAAAATATTTCAGTCCTTGATCTTGAATTTTCTATTCCTACCCAATTGACTCCTTCTTGTGATACATTAGCATTAGAGTAGCCAATATTTTACCATTGGACATGTTTCAGTTATGGATCTTGAAATTTTTATACCTACTTATTGACTCTTTCTGATTTTACATCGGTCATTCAAAAGTCAATATTTGACCAAATATACTAAAATCGGGCCCAAGAGTCTTCTATTTTGAACTTTTTTGTTCTACCCAATTGACTCCTTCTTGCGATAGTTACGCCAATTTTTGACCCACTGAAAATATTTCAGTCCTTTATATTGAACTTTCTATTCTTACCCAAGTGGCTACTTCTTGTAATACATTAGCATTAGAGTAGCCAATATTTGACCCATTGAACATGTTCCAGTCATGGATCTTGAAATTTCTATACCTACTCATTGACTCTTACTGATATTAGGTCAGTCATTCAGAAATCCATATTTGACCAAATGTAGTAATATCGGGCCCAAGAGTCGTCGATTTTGAACTTTCTATTTCCACCCAATTGACTCCTTCTGGTGATAAATTACCCATAGAGTAGCCAATATTTGACCCATTGAACATGTTCCAGTCATGGATCTTGAAATTTCTAAACCTACTCATTGACTCTTACTGATATTAGGTCAGTCATTCAGAAATCCATATTTGACCAAATGTATTAATATCGGGCCCAAGAGTCGTCGATTTGGAACTTTTTAGTTCTACCCAATTGACTCCTTCTTGCGATAGTTAAGCCAATTTTTGACCCACTGAAAATATTTCAGTCCTTTATGTTGAACTTTCTATTCCTACCCAATTGACTGCTTCTTGTGATACATTAGCATTAGAGCAGCCAATATTTTACCCATTGGACATGTTTCAGTTATGGATCTTGACATTTTTATACCTACTCATTGACTCTTTCTGAATTTAGGTCAGTCATTCAGAAGTCCATCTTTGACCAAATGTACTAATATCGGGCCCAAGAGTCGTCGATTTTGAACTTTCAATTACTACCCAATTGACTCCTTCTGGTGAAAAAAGTAGCCATAGAGTAGCCAAAACTTGACCCATTGAACATGTTTCAGTCATGGATCTTGAAGTTTCTATACCTACTTATTGACTCTTTCTGATGTTACATCGGTCATTCAAAAGTCAATATTTGACCAAATGTACTAAAATCGGGCCCAAGAGTGGTCTATTTTGAACTTTTTAGTTCTACCCTATTGACTCCGTCTGGAGATAGTACAGGCAATTTTTGAGCCACTGAAAATATTTCAGTCCTTGATCTTGAACTTTCTATTCCTACCCAATTGACTCCTTCTTGTGATACATTAGCATTAGAGTAGCCAATATTTTACCATTGGACATGTTTCAGTTATGGATCTTGAAATTTTTATACCTACATATTGACTCTTTCTGATTTTACATCGGTCATTCAAAAGTCAATATTTGACCAAATATACTAAAATCGGGCCCAAGAGTCGTCTATTTTGAACTTTTTTGTTCTACCCAATTGACTCCTTTCTTGCGATAGTTACGCCAATTTTTGACCCACTGAAAATATTTCAGTCCTTTATGTTGAACTTTCTATTCTTACCCAATTGGCTACTTCTTGTAATACATTAGCATTAGAGTAGCCAATATTTTACCCATTTGACATGTTTCAGTTAATGATCTTGAAATTTTTATACCTACTCATTGACTCTTTCTGAATTTAGGTCAATCATTCAGATGTCCATATTTGACCAAATGTACTAATATCGGGCCCAAGAGTCGTCGATTTTGAACTTTCTATTTCCAACCAATTGACTCCTTCTGGTGATAAATTAGCCATAGAGTAGCCAATATTTGACCCATTGAACATGTTCCAGTCATGGATCTTGAAATTTCTATACCTACTCATTGACTCTTACTGATATTAGGTCAGTCATTCAGAAATCCATATTTGACCAAATGTACTAATATCGGGCCCAAGAGTCGTCGATTTTGAAATTTCTATTTCTACCCAATTGACTTCTTCTTGTGATACATTAGCCTTAGAGTAGCCAATAATTTACCCATTGGACATGTTTCAGTTATGGATCTTGAAATTTTTATACCTACTTATTGACTCTTTCTGATGTTACATCGGTCATTCAAAAGTCAATATTTGACCAAATGTACTAAAATCGGGCCCAAGAGTCATCTATTTTGAACTTTTTAGTTCTACCCTATTGACTCCTTCTGGAGATAGTTCAGCCAGTTTTTGACCCACTGAAAATATTTCAGTCCTTTATGTTGAACTGTCTATTCCTACCCAATTGACTCCTTCTTGTGATAAATTAGCATTAGCGTAGCCAATATTTTACCCATTGGACATGTTTCAGTTACGGATCTTGAAATTTTTATACCTACTCATTGACTCTTTCTGAATTTAGGTCAGTCATTCAGAAGTCCATATTTGACCAAATGTACTAATATCGGGCCCAAGAGTCGTCGATTTTGAACTTTTTAGTTCTACCCAATTGACTCCTTGCGATAGTTAAGCCTATTTTTGACCCACTGAAAATATTTCAGTCCTTTATGTTGAACTTTCTATTCCTACCCAATTGACTGCTTCTTGTGATACATTAGCCATAGACTATTCAATATCTGACCCATTGAACATGTTCCAGTCATGGAAATTGAAATTTCGTTACCTACTCATTGACACTTACTGATATTAGGTCAGTCATTCAGAAATCCATATTTGACCAAATGTACTAAAATCAGGCCCAAGAATCGTCTATTTTGAACTTTTTAGTTCTACCCTATTGACTCCTTCTCGAGATAGTACAGCCAATTTTTGACCCACTGAAAATATTTCAGTCCTTGTTTTTTAACTTTCTATTCCTACCCAATTGACTCCTTCTTGTGATACATTAGCATTAGAGTAGCCAATATTTTACCATTGGGCATTTTTCAGTTATGGATCTTGAAATTTTTATACCTACTCATTGACTCTTTCTGAATTCAGGTCAGTCATTCAGAAATCCATATTTGATGGAATGGACTTATATCCGGCTCAAGAGTCATCGATTTTGAACTTTCTATTTCTACCCAATAGACTCTTTCTGGTGATAAATTAGCCATAGAGTAGCCAATAATTGACCCATTGAACATATTTCAATCATGGATCTTGAAATTTCTATTCCTACTTATTGACTTTTTCTGATGTTACATCGGTCATTCAAAAGTCAATCTTTGTCCAAATGTACTAAAATCGGGCCCAAGAGTCGTCTCTTTTGAACTTTTTAGTTCTACCCTATTGACTCCTTCTGGAGATAGTACAGCCAATTTTTGACCCACTGAAAATATTTCAGTCCTTGATCTTGAACTTTCTATTCCTACCCAATTGACTTCTTCTTGTTATACATTAGCCTTAGAGTAGCCAATATTTTACCCATTTGACATGTTTCAGTTATGGATCTCGAAATTTTTATACCTACTCATTGACTCTTTCTGAATTTAGGTCAGTCATTCAGAAATCCATATTTGACCAAATGTATTAAAATCGGGCCCAAGAGTCGTCGATTTGGAACTTTTTAGTTCTACCCAATTGACTCCTTCTTGCGATAGTTAAGCCAATTTTTGACCCACTGAAAATATTTCAGTCCTTTATGTTGAACTTTCTATTCCTACCCAATTGACTGCTTCTTGTGATACATTAGCATTAGAGCAGCCAATATTTTACCCATTGGACATGTTTCAGTTATGGATCTTGACATTTTTATACCTACTCATTGACTCTTTCTGAATTTAGGTCAGTCATTCAGAAGTCCATATTTGACCAAATGTACTAATATCGGGCCCAAGAGTCGTCGATTTTGAACTTTCAATTACTACCCAATTGACTCCTTCTGGTGATAAAGTAGCCATAGAGTAGAAAAAATTTGACTCATTGAACATGTTTCAGTCATGGATCTTGAAATTTCTATACCTACTTATTGACTCTTTCTGATGTTACATCGGTCATTCAAAAGTCAATATTTGACCAAATGTACTAAAATCGGGCCCAAGAGTCGACTATTTTGAACTTTTTAGTTCTACCCTATTGACTCCTTCTGGAGATAGTACAGCCAATTTTTGAGCCACTGAAAATATTTCAGTCCTTGATCTTGAACTTTCTATTCCTACCCAATTGACTCCTTCTTGTGATACATTAGCATTAGAGTAGCCAATATTTTACCATTGGTCATGTTTCAGTTATGGATCTTGAAATTTTTATACCTACTTATTGACTCTTTCTGATTTTACATCGGTCATTCAAAAGTCAATATTTGACCAAATGTACTAAAATCGGGCACAAGAGTCGTCTATATTGAACTTTTTAGTTCTACCCTATTGACTCCTTCTGGAGATAGTTCAGCCAATTTTTGACCCGCTGAAAATATTTCAGTCCTTGATCTTGAACTTTCTATTCCTACCCAATTGACTTCTTCTTGTGATACATTAGCCTTAGAGTAGCCAATATTTTACCCATTTGACATGTTTCAGTTATGGATCTTGAAATTTTTATACCTACTCATTGACTCTTTCTGAATTTAGGTCAGTCATTTCAGAAATCCAAATTTGACCAAATGTACTAATATCGGGCCCAAGAGTCGTCGATTTTGAAATTTCTATTTCTACCCAATTAACTTCTTCTTGTGATACATTAGACTTAGAGTAGCCAATAATTTACCCATTGGACATGTTTCAGTTATGGATCTTGAAATTTTTATACCTACTTATTGACTCTTTCTGATGTTACATCGGTCATTCAAAAGTCAATATTTGACCAAATGTACTAAAATCGGGCCCAAGAGTCATCTATTTTGAACTTTTTAGTTCTACCCTATTGACTCCTTCTGGAGATAGTTCAGCCAGTTTTTGACCCACTGAAAATATTTCAGTCCTTTATGTTGAACTTTCTATTCCTACCCAATTGACTCCTTCTTGTGATAAATTAGCATTAGCGTAGCCAATATTTTACCCATTGGACATGTTTCATTTACGGATCTTGAAATTTTTATACCTACTCATTGACTCTTTCTGAATTTAGGTCAGTCATTCAGAAGTCCATATTTGACCAAATGTACTAATATCGGGCCCAAGAGTCGTCGATTTTGAACTTTTTAGTTCTACCCAATTGACTCCTTGCGATAGTTAAGCCTATTTTTGACCCACTGAAAATATTTCAGTCCTTTATGTTGAACTTTCTATTCCTACCCAATTGACTGCTTCTTGTGATACATTAGCCATAGACTATTCAATATCTGACCCATTGAACATGTTCCAGTCATGGAACTTGAAATTTCCATACCTACTCATTGACACTTACTGATATTAGGTCAGTCATTCAGAAATCCATATTTGACCAAATGTACTAAAATCAGGCCCAAGAATCGTCTATTTTGAACTTTTTAGTTCTACCCTATTGACTCCTTCTCGAGATAGTACAGCCAATTTTTGACCCACTGAAAATATTTCAGTCCTTGATGTTTAACTTTCTATTCCTACCCAATTGACTCCTTCTTGTGATACATTAGCATTAGAGTAGCCAATATTTTACCATTGGGCATTTTTCAGTTATGGATCTTGAAATTTTTATACCTACTCATTGACTCTTTCTGAATTCAGGTCAGTCATTCAGAAATCCATATTTGACGGAATGGACTTATATCCGGCCCAAGAGTCATCGATTTTGAACTTTCTATTTCTACCCAATAGACTCTTTCTGGTGATAAATTAGCCATAGAGTAGCCAATAATTGACCCATTGAACATATTTCAGTCATGGATCTTGAAATTTCTATTCCTACTTATTGACTTTTTCTGATGTTACATCGGTCATTCAAAAGTCAATCTTTGTCCAAATGTACTAAAATCGGGCCCAAGAGTCGTCTATTTTGAACTTTTTAGTTCTACCCTATTGACTCCTTCTGGAGATAGTACAGCCAATTTTTGACTCACTGAAAATATTTCAGTCCTTGATCTTGAACTTTCTATTTCTACCCAATTGACTCCTTCTTGTGATACATTAGCCTTAGAGTAGCTAATATTTTACCCATTGGACATGTTTCAGTTATGGATCTTGAAATTTCTATACCTACTCATTGACTCTTACTGAATTTAGGTCAGTCATTCAGAAATCCATATTTGACCAAATTCTACGCTATTGACTCCTTCTGGAGATAGTTCAGCCAATTTTTGACCAACTGAAAATATTTCAGTCCTTGATTTTGAACTTTCTATTTCTACCCAATTGACTCCTTCTGGTGATAAATTAGCGATAGAGTAGCCAATAATGACCCATTGAACATGTTCCAGTCATGTTTCTTGAAATTTCAATACCTACTCATTGACACTTACTGAATTTAGGTCAGTCATTCAGAAATACATATTTGACCAAATGTACTAATATCGGGCCCAAGAGTCGTCGATTTGGAACTTTCTATTTCTACCCATTTGACCTCTTCTGGTGATAAATTAGCGATAGAGTAGCCAATAATTGACCCATTGAACATGTTTCAGTCATGGATCTTGAAATTTATTCACATACTCGTAGAATCCCACTGATGATACATCAGCCAATCAGAAGTCCATATTTGACCGAATGGACATATATCCGGCCCAACAGTCATCGATTTTGAACTTTCTATTTCTACCAAGTAGACTCTTTCTGGTGATAAAGTAGCCATAGAGTAGCCAAAACTTGACAGATTGAACATGTTTCAGTCATGGATCTTGAAATTTCTATACCTACTTATTGACTCTTTCTGATGTTACATCGTTCATTCAAAAGTCAATATTTGACCAAATGTACTAAAATCGGGCCCAAGAGTGGTCTATTTTGAACTTTTTAGTTCTACCCTATTGACTCCTTCTAGAGATTGTTCAGCCAATTTTTGACCCACTGAAAATATTTCAGTCCTTGATCTTGAACTTTCTATTCCTACCCAATTGACTCCTTCTTGTGATACTTTAGCCTTAGAGTAGCCAATATTTTACCCATTTGACATGTTTCAGTTATGGATCTTGAAATTTTCATACCTACTCATTGACTCTTTCTGAATTTAGGTCAGTCATTCAGAAATCCATATTTGACCAAATGTACTAATATCGGGCCCAAGAGTCGTCGATTTTGAACTTTCTATTTCTACCCAATAAACTCCTTTTTGTGATAAATTAGCCATAGAGTAGCCAATATTTGACCCATTGAACATGTTTCAGTCATGGATCTTGAAATTTCTATACCTACTCATAGAATCCGACTGATGATACTTCAGCCAATCAGAAGTCCATATTTGACCAAATGGACTTATATCCGGCCCAAGAGTCATCGATTTTGAACTTTCTATTTCTACCCAAAAGACTCCTTCTGGTCATAAATTAGCCATAGACTCGCCAATATCTGACCCATTGAACATGTTCCAGTTATGGATCTTGAAATTTCTATACCTAATTATTGATTCTTTTTGATGTTACATTGGTCATGCAAAAGTCAATATTTGACCAAATGTACTAAAATCGGGCCCAAGAATCGTCTATTTTGAACTTTTTAGTTCTACCCTTTTGACTCCTTCTGGAGATAGTTCAGCCAATTTTTGACCCACTTAAAATATTTCAGTCCTTGATCTTGAACTTTCTATTCCTACCTAATTGACTCCTTCTTGTGATAAATTAGCCTTAGAGTAGCCAATATTTGACCCATTGGACATATTTCAGTTATGGATCTTGAAATTTTTATACCTACTCATTGACTGTTTCTGAATTTAGGTCATTCATTCAGAAATCCATATTTGACCAAATGTACTAATATCGGGCCAGCGAGTCGTCGATTTTTAACTTTCTATTTCTACCCAATAGACTCCTTTTTGTGATTAATTAGCCATAGACTAGCCAAAATTTGACCCATTGAACATGTGTCAGTCATGGATTTTGAAATTTCTATACCTACTCATAGAATCCGACTGATGATACATCAGCCAATCAGAAGTCCATATTTGACCAAATATACTAATATCGGGCCCAAGAGTCGTCGATTTTGAACTTTCTATTTCTTCCCAAAAGACTCCTTTTTGTGATAAATTAGCCATAGAGTAGCCAATATTTGACCCACTGAACATGTTTCAGTCATGGATCTTGAAATTTCTATACCTACTCATAGAATCCGACTGATGATACATCAGCCAATCAGAAGTCCATATTTGACCAAATGGACTTATATCTGGCCCAAGAGTCATCGATTTTGAACTTTCTATTTCTACCCAATAGACTCCTTCTGGTGAAAAATTAGCCATAGACAAGCCAATATCTGACCCATTGAGCATGTTCCAGTCATGGATCTTGACATTTCTATACCTACTCATTGACTCTTTCTGAATTTAGGTCAGTCATTCAGAAATCCATATTTGACCAAATTTACTAATATCGGGCCCAAGAGTCATCGATTTTGAACCTTCTATTTCTACCCAATAGACTCCTTTTTGTGATAAATTAGCCATAGAGTAGCCAACAATTGACCAATTGAACATGTTTCAGTCATGGATCTTGAAATTTCTATACCTACTTATTGACTCTTTCTGATGTTACAGCGGTCATTCAAAAGTCAATATTTGACCAAATGTACTAAAATCGGGCCCAAGAGTCGTCTATATTGAACTTTTTAGTTCTACTCTATTGACTCCTTCTGGAGATAGTTCAGCCAATTTTTGACCCACTGAAAATATTTCAGTCCTTGATCTTGAACTTTCTATTCCTACCCAATTGACTCCTTCTTGTTATACATTAGCCTTGGAGTAGCCAATATTTTACCCATTGGACATATTTCAGTTATGGATCTTGAAATTTTTATACCTACTCATTGACTCTTTCTGAATTTAGGTCAGTCATTCAGAAATCCATATTTGACCAAATGTAATAATATCGGGCCCAAGAGTCGTCAATTTTGAACTTTCTATTTCTACCTAATAGACTCCTTTTTGTGATAAATTAGCCATAGAGTAGCCAATATTTGACCCATTGAATATGTTTCAGTCATGGATCTTGAAATTTCTATACCTACTCATAAAATCCGACCGATGATACATCAGCCAATCAGAAGTCCATATTTGACCAAATGGACTTATTTCCGGCCAGAGAGTCATCGATATTGAACTTTCTATTTCTACCCAATAGACTCCTTCTGGTGATAAATTAGCCACTCGCCAATAATTGACCCATTGAACATGTTTCAGTCATGGATCTTGAAATTTCTATACCTACTTATTGACTTTTTCTGATGTTACATTGGTCATTCAGAAATCCATATTTGACCAAATGTACTAATATCGGGCCCAAGAGTCGTCGATTTTGAACTTTTTATTTCTACCCAATAGACTCCTTTTTGTGATAAATTAACCATAAAGTAGCCAATATTTGACCCATTGAACATGTTTCAGTCATGGATCTTGCTATTTTTATACCTACTCATTGACTCTTTCTGAATTTAGGTCAGTCATTCAGAAATCCATATTTGACCGAATGGACTCATATCGGGCCCAAGAGTCATCGATTTTGAACTTTCTATTTCTACCCAATAGACTCTTTCTGGTGATAAATTAGCCATAGAGTATCCAATATTTGACTCATTGAACATGTGTCAGTCATGGATCTTGAAATTTCTTTACATACTCGTAGAATCCGACTGATGATACATCAGCCAAACAGAAGTCCATATTTGACCAAATGGACTTATATCTGGCCCAAGAGTCATCGATTTTGAACTTTCTATTTCTACCCAATAGACTCTTTCTGGTGATAAATTAGCCATAGAGTATCCAATAATTGACCCATTGAACATGTTTCAGTCATGGATCTTGAAATTTCTATACCTACTTATTGACTCTTTCTGATTTTACATCGGTCATTCGAAAGTCAATATTTGACCAAATGTACTAAAATCGGGCCCAAGAATCGTCTATTTTGAACTTTTTAGTTCTACCCTATTGACTCCTTCTGGAGATAGTTCAGCCAATTTTTGACCCACTGAAAATATTTCAGTCCTTGATCTTGAACTTTCTATTCCTACCCAATTGACTCCTTCTTGTGATACATTAGCCTTAAAGTAGCCAATATTTTACCCATTGGACATATTTCAGTTATGGATCTTGAAATTTTTATACCTACTCATTGACTCTTCCTGAATTTAGGTCAGTCATTCAGAAATCCATATTTGACCAAATGTACTAATATCGGCTCCAAGAGTCGTCAATTTTGAACTTTGTGTTTCTACCCAATAGACTCCTTTTTGTGATAAATTAGCCATAGAGTAGCCAATATTTGACCCATTGAATATGTTTCAGTCATGGATCTTGAAATTTCTATACGTACTCATAAAATCCGACTGATGATACATCAGCCAATCAGAAGTCCATATTTGACCAAATGGACTTATATCCGGCCAGAGAGTCATCGATATTGAACTTTCTATTTCTACCCAATAGACTCCTTCTGGTGATAAATTAGCCACTCGCCAATAATTGACCCATTGAACATGTTTCTGTCAGGACTCTGGTTTGATCTTTTTGCTGTGTTTGTCTTGTGTCTTGATTGTCACCTCACCTTACCATCACAGCTGAATTTCATTCTAATCAGCACTCTCTCTCTCATTACTCACACACCTGTTCCCCATCTTCTGCACTGATTTTCTCCACTACTTATGCTTCTCTCTTTCTTTGGTTCTTTGTCAGTGTGTTTTGGTTTCCGTCCGCTTCACATCTGTCCCCTTGCTGGAAGTTCTTGTTTTTTGTTACTCCTGAACATTTAGAAGCCTTGTCTGGTTATTTTACCCTGTTTTTGTTATTCATTTGCCCAGTTCCTGTTCCCTTTCATTCCTCGGCTGGCTCACCTGGATTTTGACCCTCTTGCTCTTGCTCTGGACTACGCCTTGGTTTTGCCCTGTAACTGCTGGTCTGATTCTGGTTTTGACCTCCGCCTGCCCATTGGATTTTGCCTCTGTCTTGCCCTTCTACTTGGTGGCTCGGCTACCAGTTATTTTATGTTTTGTTTTGATTTCCTTTACCCCCTTGGACAATAAACTGTTTGCAACTTATCTGCTCTTGGGTCCCTGTTGTGTCTGCCTCCCCTAACAGTACACACTGACCAGGATAGACCCAGCAGACCAATCTCAGCTACGCTCAGCTGTGGAAGCGCAGGGTGCGCTACTGGGACAGCATCAGGGCGAGCTGGTGGCCGCTCATCGAACCATTGACTCGCTAGTCAGCCAGGTTACCGAGCTGACTAAGACTATTCGCCAGATGCAGATCGATCGCACCCCTGTGACGCCGGTCATCGAATGCCCCCTGGTCACCCCTGAACCACGCATCAACAATCCTCCCATCTATTCCGGTGAGCCTACAATGTGTTGTGCGTTCATGATTCAGTGTGAAGTGATATTTTCTCTGCAACCCCTCACTTATGCCTCAGACACTGCCAGAGTGGCGTTTGTCATCTCCCTTCTCGCCGGCCGGGCCCGGGAATGGGCCACTTCCGTCTGGGATGCAAAGGCAGCGTGCTGCAAGGAATTTTCCAGCTTCAAGGCAGAGTTTATCAAGATATTCGACCGCTCAGCACTGGGTAAGGAGGCGTCGCGGCTGTTGGCAGCACTGCGTCAGGGGAGACGCTCAGTGGCGGATTTCGCCATAGAGTTTCTCACCCTTGCAGTGTCAAGTAAGTGGAATGAAGCAGCACAGGTGGCCAGGTTCACGGAGGCGCTGGAGGACGACATAAGGGATGAGCTATATGCTCAGGAACTTCCTGAACATCTGGATGAACTTGTTGACCTGGCCATCCGCTTAGACAACCGTCGGGATTTTCGTAGGAGAGCTCGGTTTCCTCCATACTCATCATTTGTCGACCCCACACCTACCACCTCTGTATCTGCTGCTCCTGACCATCCACCCTCTCAGGAGGCTATGCAGTTGGGCAGGTACCGTTTGTCTGCAGAGGAGAAACAGAAGCGCCTGTCCAAGGGACTATGTCTCTACTGTGGTCGACCCGGACATTTTGCTTCTTCCTGCCCGGCAAAAGCCAACGCTCGCCAGTAAGCGTGGGGATACTGGCGAGCGCTACTTCCACCACCCCATCCACTGGTTCCCGTTCCATGCTCCCAGTCTCAGTCAGTCACAAAGGTGCTGTTCATAAACTCTCTGCCCTCATTGATTCGGGAGCTGAAGGAAATTTTATTGATTTTTCTTGGGCCTCGAGAAGAGGCATCTCTTTTCAGTCTCTCTCTCCTGTCCTTACTGCTCTCGCCTTAGATGGTAGGGAATTGGCCACTATTTCTCAGACCTCTGTTCCTTTAGAACTTATCACCCCTGGCAATCACCGAGAATAAATAGTGTTTTTTGTTTGTCATTCACCCCTCACTCCCTTGATACTTGGTCACCCCTGGTTAACCACTCACAATCCTCACATAAACTGGTCTGAGAGCAATATTTTATCATGGAGTTCATATTGCCATGCCCATTGTCTTGTGTCTGCCTTGTCTCCTGTTTCCTCTGTTCCTGTGTTGCAGGAGGAGCCGATCGATCTCTCCGGAGTCCCTGAGGTCTACCACGATTTGATGGCGGTCTTCAGCCTCTCCCGGGCCGCATCTCTTCCTCCACACCGTCCCTACGATTGCGCCATCAATCTTCTTCCTGGCACTTCTCCGCCTAAAGGACGGTTGTTCTCCTTGTCCGCTCCTGAACGGGCGGCCATGGAGAAATACCTATCAGAGTCTCTGGCAGCCAATATTATTCGTCCTTCTTCCTCTCCGGCGGGAGCGGGGTTCTTCTTTGTGAAGAAGGATGGTTCCTTGCGCCCCTGCATTGATTATCGGGGGCTGAATGACATCACCATTAAGAACAGGTACCCCCTGCCGTTGCTGTCGTCGGCCTTCGAGATCCTGCAGGGGGCAAGGTTCTTCACGAAGCTGGACCTCCGCAATGCATACCATTTGGTTCGGATCAGGGAGGGGGACGAGTGGAAGACGGCTTTCAACACCCCCACGGGGCACTTTGAGTACCGGGTTCTTCCCTTCGGTTTGACTAATGCCCCAGCCGTCTTCCAGGTGCTCGTTAATGACGTGCTGAGAGACATGATCAACAAGTTTGTCTTTGTGTATCTGGATGACATCTTGATTTTTTTTCTCGTTCACTCCAGGAACACATTCAGCACGTCAGGCGGGTGCTGCAGCGCCTGCTGGAGAACCAACTGTTTGCTAAGGCGGAGAAGTGTTCCTTCCACAAACAGTCGGTTCCGTTCTTGGGTCACATCGTCTCGGTGGAGGGAGTTCGCGTGGATCCTTCTAAGGTAAGAGCCGTCTCCGACTGGCCCACACCTGGCAATCGAAAATCATTACAGAGCTTTATCGGGTTTGCTAATTTCTACAGGCGGTTTATCCGTAATTTTGGCCAGGTGGCGGCTCCTCTGACTGCATTAACCTCCACAAGGACAACATTTTGCTGGTCCTCATCCGCTCAGGCGGCCTTTGATGACCTCAAAAAGAGGTTTTCAATGGCACCTATTTTAGTTACTCCGGACCCTACCCGGCAGTTCGTTGTGGAGGTTGATGCGTCAGAGATAGGTGTCGGAGCGGTTCTTTCCCAGCGTTCTTCCCTTGACAACAAACTGCACCCTTGTGCATATTTCTCACACCGATTGTCTCCCACAGAACGGAACTACGACATCGGCAACCGTGAGCTGTTGGCAGTGCGGCTGGCTTTGGGGGAGTGGCGCCACTGGTTGGAGGGTGCAGCGGAGCCTTTTTTGGTTTGGACTGACCACCGGAACTTGGAGTATATCCAAACCGCCAAACGGTTGAATTCCAGGCAGGCTCGCTGGGCACTCTTCTTTGGTCGCTTTAATTTTACCCTGCCTTACCGGCCGGGTTCCAAGAACGTCAAGCCTGACGCGCTCTCTCGTCAGTTTTCTGTCCCGGATGGCGCAGCCCCACCAGACACCATCCTTCCTCCTGGCCGTGTGGTGGGGTCCGTCTCCTGGGCATCGAGGAGCGTGTCAGGCGGGCCCAGTCAGGGGCAGAGGTGCCGAGGGGGGTCCCGGCGGGTCTGCTGTTCGTTCCGGAGTCAGTTCGGCCGGGGGTTTTGGAGTGGGGCCACTCGTCCAGGCTAGTCTGTCACCCGGGAGTGAGGAGAACATTGGCTTCCATTCGCCAGCGTTTCTGGTGGCCGGGCATGGGGAGGGATGTTCATGGGTTTGTGGTCGCTTGCTCGGTCTGTGCTCAAAATAAGTCCTCTAATTCCGCACCCGCTGGTTTGCTCCAACCTCTTCCCGTTCCATCCCGTCCCTGGTCCCACATTGCGCTGGACTTTGTGTCAGGGTTACCGGAGTCCAGTGGCAATACTGTGGTCCTTACCGTAGTGGATCGCTTTTCCGAGGCGGTCCACTTCATTCCCTTTCCCAAACTCCCCTCAGCCAAGGAGACCGCCCAGAAGGTCGTCGACCACGTCTTCCGGATCCACGGTCTTCCAGAGGACGTGGTCTCGGACCGAGGGCCCCAGTTCGCCTCCCACTTCTGGAGGGAATTCTGTCGAAAGATTGGCGCTACCGCTAGTTTGTCGTCAGGATTCCATCCACAAACCAACGGCCAGACCGAGCGTGCGAACCAGGATCTCGGGAGGGCTCTCCGGTGTCTGGCCTCTCATAATCCCTCTTCCTGGTGCCAGCAGCTTACGTGGGTTGAGTATGCTCACAATACCTTGCCGGTGTCGTCTACTGGGTTATCCCCGTTTTCTTGCTGTCTTGGGTATCAACCTCCTCTGTTTCCTTCACAGGGTCCCGAAGCTGCGGTTCCCTCAGTTCAGGCATTTATCAATCGATGCCGGCGGACCTGGAGGAGGGCCAGGGAAGCACTTCTAAGAACTAGGGACCGCACCAAGAGATTGGCGGACCGCCGTCGGGCTGAGGCACCCAGATATGTTTGTGGACAAAAGGTGTGGCTCTCCACCAAAGACCTGCCCCTTAAGGTACCATCCAAGAAGTTGGCACCGCGGTTCATTGGGCCATATCCCATTGTTAAGGTGATCAGCCCGGTGGCGGTTCAGCTTCGGCTCCCACATCCCCTTCGTCGAGTGCACCCAGTGTTTCATGTGTCTTGTGTCAAACCTTTTATTCGTTCCCTTTCTTCGTCTCCCTCCATGCTTTCTAACACCCCCCCCCCTTGATGGTTGAGGGTGCCCCCGCCTTCACAGTTAGGAGAATTTTGGATTCCAGGCGCCGGGGCAGAGGATACCAGTACCTGGTCGATTGGGAGGGGTACGGCCCGGAGGAGAGGTGTTGGGTCCCGACCCGGAACATTCTGGACCGCTCTCATATTGAGGAGTACCATCGATCTGTCCCTCGTCCTGGGAAGCCTGGTGGCGTTCCTGGGGCGGGGGGTACTGTCAGGACTCTGGTTTGATCTTTCTGCTGTGTTTGTCTTGTGTCTTGATTGTCACCTCACCTTACCATCACAGCTGAATTTCATTCTAATCAGCACTCTCTCTCTCATTACTCACACACCTGTTCCCCATCTTCTGCACTGATTTTCTCCACTACTTATGCTTCTCTCTTTCTTTGGTTCTTTGTCAGTGTGTTTTGGTTTCCGTCCGCTTCACATCTGTCCCCTTGCTGGAAGTTCTTGTTTTTTGTTACTCCTGAACATTTAGAAGCCTTGTCTGGTTATTTTACCCTGTTTTTGTTATTCATTTGCCCAGTTCCTGTTCCCTTTCATTCCTCGGCTGGCTCACCTGGATTTTGACCCTCTTGCTCTTGCTCTGGACTACGCCTTGGTTTTGCCCTGTAACTGCTGGTCTGATTCTGGTTTTGACCTCCGCCTGCCCATTGGATTTTGCCTCTGTCTTGCCCTTCTACTTGGTGGCTCGGCTACCAGTTATTTTATGTTTTGTTTTGATTTCCTTTACCCCCTTGGACAATAAACTGTTTGCAACTTATCTGCTCTTGGGTCCCTGTTGTGTCTGCCTCCCCTAACAGTTTCAGTCATGGATCTTGAAATTTCTATACCTACTTATTGACTTTTTCTGATGTTACATTGGTCATTCAGAAATCCATATTTGACCAAATGTACTAATATCGGGCCCAAGAGTCGTCGATTTTGAACTTTCTATTTCTACCCAATAGACTCCTTTTGTGATAAATTAACCATAAAGTAGCCAATATTTGACCCATTGAACATGTTTCAGTCATAGATCTTGAAATTTTTATACCTACTCATTGACTCTTTCTGAATTTAGGTCAGTCATTCAGAAATCCATATTTGACCGAATGGACTCATATCGGGCCCAAGAGTCATCGATTTTGAACTTTCTATTTCTACCCAATAGACTCTTTCTGGTGATAAATTAGCCATAGAGTAGCCAATATTTGACCCATTGAACATGTGTCAGTCATGGATCTTGAAATTTCTATACCTACTTATTGACTTTTTCTGATGTTACATCGGCCATTCAAAAGTCAATATTTGACCAAATGTACTAAAATCGGGCCCAAGAATCGTCTATTTTGAACTTTTTAGTTCTACCCTATTGACTACTTCTGGAGAAAGTTCAGCCAATTTTTGACCCACTGAAAATATTTCAGTCTTTGATCTTGAACTTTCTATTCCTACCCAATTGACTCCTTCTTGTGATACATTAGCCCTAGAGTAGCCAATATTTTACACATTGGACATGTTTCAGTTATGGATCTTGAAATTTTTATACCTACTCATTGACTCTTTCTGAATTTAGGTCAGTCATTCTGAAATCCATATTTGACCAAATGTACTAATATCGGGCCCAAGAGTCGTCGATTTGGAACTCACTATTTCTACCCAATTGACTCCTTCTGGTGATAAATTAGTGATAGAGTAGCCAATAATTTACCCATTGAACATGTTTCAGTCATGGATGTTGAAATTTCTTTACGTACTCGTAGAATCCCACTGATGATACATCAGCCAATCAGAAGTCCATATTTGAACGAATGGACTTATATCCAGCCCAAGAGTCATCGATTTTGAACTTTCTATTTCTACCATATAGACTCTTTCTGGTGATAAATTAGCAATAGAGTAGCCAATAATTGTCCCATTGAACATGTTTCAGTCATAGATCTTGAAATTTTTCTACCTACTTATTGACGTTTTCTGAAGTTTCATCGGTCATTCAAAACTCAATATTTGACCAAATGTACTAAAATCCGGCCCAAGAGTCGTCTATTTTGAACTTTTTAGTTCTACCCTATTGACTCCTTCTGGAGATAGTTCAGCCAATTTTTGACCAACTGAAAATATTTCAGTCCTTGATTTTAAACTTTCTATTTCTACCCAATTGACTCCTTCTGGTGATAAATTAGCGATAGAGTAGCCAATAATTGACCCATTGAACATGTTCCAGTCATGGATCTTGAAATTTCTATACCTACTCATTGACTCTTACTGAATTTAGGTCAGTCATTCAGAAATACATATTTAACCAAATGTACTAATATCGGGCCCAAGAGTCGTCGATTTGGAACTTTCTATTTCTACCCATTTTACCTCTTTTAGTGATATTTTAGCGATAGAGTAGCCAAAAATTGACCCATTGAACATGTTTCAGGTATGGATCTTGAAATTTCTTTACATACTCGTAGAATCCGACTGATGATACATCAGCCAAACAGAAGTCCATATTTGACCGAATGGACTTATATCCGACCCAAGCGTCGTTGATTTTGAACTTTCTATTTCTACCCAATAGACTCCTTCTGGTGATAAATTAGCGATAGAGTAGCCAATAATTGACCCATTGAACATGTTTCAGCAATGGATCTTGAAATTTCTATACCTACTTATTGACTCTTTCTGATGTTACATCGGTTATTCAAAAGTCAATATTTGACCAAATGTACTAAAATCGGGCCCAAGAGTAGTCGATTTTGAACTTTTTAGTTCTACCCTATTGACTCCTTCTGGAGATAGTTCAGCCAATTTTTGACCCACTGAAAATATTTTAGTCCTTGATCTTGAACTTTCTATTCCTACCCAATTGACTCCTTCTTGTGATACATTAGCCTTAGAGAAGCCAATATTTTACCCATTGGACATGTTTCAGTTAAGGATCTTGAAATTTTTATACCTTCTCATTGACTCTTTCTGAATTTAGGTCAGTCATTCAGAAATCCATATTTGACCAAATGTACTAATATCGGGCCAAAGAGTCATCGATTTTGAACTTTCTATTTCTACCCAATAGACTCATTTTTGTGATAAATTAGCCATAGAGTAGCCAATATTTGACCCATTGAACATGTTTCAGTCATGGGTCTTGAAATTTCTATACCTACTTATTGACTTTTTCTGATGTTACATCGGTCATTCAAAAGTCAATATTTAACCAAATGTACTAAAATCGGGCCCAAGAGTCATCGATTTTGAACTTTTTAGTTCTACCCATTGACTCCTTCTGGTGATAAATTAGCCATAGACTCTCCAATATCTGACCAATTGAACATGTTCCAGTCATGGATCTTGAAATTTCTATACCTACTTATTGACTCTTTTTGATGTTACATCGGTCATTCAAATGTCAATATTTGACCAAATGTACTAAAATCGGGCCCAAGAGTCGTCTATTTTGAACTTTTTAGTTCTACCCATTTTACCTCTTTTGGTGATATTTTAGCGATAGAGTAGCCAAAAATTGACCCATTGAACATGTTTCAGGTATGGATCTTGAAATTTCTTTACATACTCGTAGAATCCGACTGATGATACATCAGCCAAACAGAAGTCCATATTTGACCGAATGGACTTATATCCGACCCAAGCGTCGTTGATTTTGAACTTTCTATTTCTACCCAATAGACTCCTTCTGGTGATAAATTAGCGATAGAGTAGCCAATAATTGACCCATTGAACATGTTTCAGCAATGGATCTTGAAATTTCTATACCTACTTATTGACTCTTTCTGATGTTACATCGGTTATTCAAAAGTCAATATTTGACCAAATGTACTAAAATCGGGCCCAAGAGTAGTCGATTTTGAACTTTTTAGTTCTACCCTATTGACTCCTTCTGGAGATAGTTCAGCCAATTTTTGACCCACTGAAAATATTTTAGTCCTTGATCTTGAACTTTCTATTCCTACCCAATTGACTCCTTCTTGTGATACTTTAGCCTTAGAGTAGCCAATATTTTACCCATTTGACATGTTTCAGTTATGGATCTTGAAATTTTCATACCTACTCATTGACTCTTTCTGAGTTTAGGTCAGTCTTTCAGAAATCCATATTTGACCGAATGGACTTATATCAAGCCCAAGAGTCATCGATTTTGAACTTTCTATTTCTACCCAATAGACTCTTTCTGCTGATAAATTAGCCATAGAGTAGCCAATAATTGACCCATTCAACATGTTTCAGTCATGGATCTTGAAATTTCTATACCTACTTATTGACTTTTTCTGATGTTATATCGGTCATTCAAAAGTCAATATTTGACCAAATGTACTAAAATCGGGCCCAAGAGTCGTCGATTTTGAACTTTTTATTCCTACCCAATTGACTCCTTCTTGTGATACTTTATCCTTAGAGTAGCCAATATTTTACCCATTGGACATGTTTCAGTTATGGATCTTGAAATTTTTATACCTACTCATTGACTCTTACTGAATTTAGGTCAGTCATGCAGAAATCCATATTTGACCGAATGGACTTATATCAAGCCCAAGAGTCATCGATTTTGAACTTTCTATTTCTACCCAATAGACTCTTTCTGCTGATAAATTAGCCATAGAGTAGCCAATAATTGACCCATTGAACATGTTTCAGTCATGGATCTTGAAATTTCTATACCTACTTATTGACTTTTTCTGATGTTACATCGGTCATTCAAAAGTCAATATTTGACCAAATGTACTAAAATCGGGCCCAAGAGTCGTCGATTTTGAACTTTTTATTCCTACCCAATTGACTCCTTCTTGTGATACTTTAGCCTTAGAGTAGCCAATATTTTACCCATTGGACATGTTTCAGTTATGGATCTTGAAATTTTCATACCTACTCATTGACTCTTTCTGAATTTAGGTCACTCTTTTAGAAATCCATATTTGACCAAATGTACTAATATCGGGCCCAAGAGTCGTCGTTTTTGAACTTACTATTTCTACCCAATTGACTCCTTCTGGTGATAAATTAGCGATGGAGTAGCCAATAATTGACCCATTGAACATGTTTCAGTAATGGATCTTGAAATTTCTATACCTACTCTTTGACTCTTACTGAATTTAGGTCAGTCATGCAGAAATCCATATTTGACCAAATGTACTAATATCGGGCCCAAGAGTCGTCGATTTTGAACTTTCTATTTATACCCAACAGACTCCTTCTGGTGATAAATTAGCCATAGCTTAGCCAATATTTGACCCATTGAACATGTTTCAGTCATGGATCTTGAAATTTCTATACCTACTTATTGACTCTTTCTGATGTTACATCCGTCATTCAAAAGTCCATATTTGACCAAATGTACTAAAATCGGGCCCAAGAGTAGTCGATTTTGAACTTTCTATTCCTACCGAATTGACTCCTTCTTGTGATACATTAGCCTTAGTGTAGCCAATATTTTACGCATTGAACATATTTCAGTTATGGAGCTTGAAATTTGTATACCTACTCATAGAATCCGACTGATGATACATAAGCCAATCAGAAGTCCATATTTGACCAAATGTACTAATATTTGGGCCAAGAGTTGTCGATTTTTAACTTTCAATTTCTACCCAATAGACTCCTTTTTGTGATAAATTAGCCATAGACCAGCCAAAATTTGACCCATTGGACATGTTTCAGTTATTAATCTTGAAATTTCTATACCTACTCATAGAATCCAACTGATGATACATCAGCCAATCAGAAGTCCACATTTGACGAAATGTACTAATATCGGGCCCAAGAGTCGTCGATTTTGAACTTTCTATATCTACCCAATAGACTCCTTTTTGTGATAAATTAGACATGGAGTAGCCAATAATTGACCCATTGAACATGTTTCAGTAATGGATCTTGAAATTTCTATACCTACTCTTTGACTCTTACTGAATTTAGGTCAGTCATGCAGAAATCCATATTTGACCAAATGTACTAATATCGGGCCCAAGAGTCGTCGATTTTGAACTTTCTATTTATACCCAACAGACTCCTTCTGGTGATAAATTAGCCATAGCTTAGCCAATATTTGACCCATTGAACATGTTTCAGTCATGGATCTTGAAATTTCTATACCTACTTATTGACTCTTTCTGATGTTACATCCGTCATTCAAAAGTCCATATTTGACCAAATGTACTAAAATCGGGCCCAAGAGTAGTCGATTTTGAACTTTCTATTCCTACCCAATTGACTCCTTCTTGTGATACATTAGCCTTAGAGTAGCCAATATTTTACGCATTGAACATATTTCAGTTATGGAGCTTGAAATTTGTATAACTACTCATAGAATCCGACTGATGATACATCACCCAATCAGAAGTCCATATTTGACCAAATTGGTTAGATATTGCCGAGTCTATGGCTAATTTATCACCAGAAGGAGTCTATTGGGTAGAAAGTTCGAAATCGACGACTCTTGGGCCCGATATTAGTACATTTGGTCAAATAAGGATTTCTGAATGACTGACCTAAATTCAGTAAGAGTCAATGAGTAGGTTTAGAAATTTCAAGATCCATTACTGAAACATGTTCAATGGGTCAATTATTGGCTACTCTATCGCTAATGTATCACAAGAAGGAGTCAATTGTGTAGGGATAGAAAGTTCAACATAAAGGACTGAAATATTTTCAGTGGGTCAAAAACTGGCTGAACTCTCTCCAGAAGGAGTCAATAGGGTAGAACTAAAAAGTTCAATATAGACGACTCTTGGGCCCGATTGTAGTACATTTGGTCACATATTGACTTTTGAATGACCGATGTAACATCAGAAAGAGTCAATAAGTAGGTATAGAAATTTCAAGATCCATGACTGAAACATCTTCAATGGGTCAAATATTGGCTACTCTATGGCTAATTTATCACCAGAAGGAGTCAATAGGTAGAACTAAAAAGTTCAAAATCGACGACTCTTGGGCCCGATTTTAGTACATTTGGTCAAATATTGACTTTTGAATGACCGATGTAACATCAGAAAAAGTCAATAAGTAGGTATAGAAATTTCAAGACCCCTGACTGAAACATGTTCAATGGTTCAAATATTGGCTACTCTATGGCTAATTTATCACCAGAAGGAGTCAATGGGTAGAACTAAAAAGTTCAAAATCGACGACTCTTGGGCCCGATTTTAGTACATTTGGTCAAATATTGACTTTTGAATGACCGATGTAACATCAGAAAAAGTCAATAAGTAGGTATAGAAATTTCAAGATCCATTACTGAAACATCTTCAATGGGTCAATTATTGGCTACTCTATCGCTAATTTATCACCAGAAGGAGTCAACTGGGTAGAAATAGAAAGTTCAAAATCGACGACTCTTGGGCCCGATATTAGTACATTTGGTCAAATATGGATTTCTGAATGACTGAACTAAATTCTGAAAGAGTCAATGAGTAGGTATAAAAATTTCAAGATCCATAACTGAAACATGTCCAATGGGTAAAATATTGGCTACTCTATCGCTAATTTATCACCAGAAGGAGTCAATAGGGTAGAACTAAAAAGTTCAAAATAGACAACTCTTGGGCCCGATATTAGTACATTTGGTCAAATATGGATTTCTGAATGACTGACCTAAATTCAGAAAGAGTCAATGAGTAGGTATAGAAATTTCAAGATCCATGACTGAAACATGGTCAATGGGTCAATTATTGGCGAGTCTATGGCTAATTTATCACCAGAAGGAGTCTATTGGGTAGAAATAGAAAGTTCAAAATCGATGACTCTTGGGCCCGATATGAGTCCATTCGGTCAAATATGGATTTCTGAATGACTGACCTAAATTCAGAAAGAGTCAATGAGTAGGTATAGAAATTTCAAGATCCATGACTGACACATGTTCAATGGGTCAAATATTGGCTACTCTATGGCTAATTTATCACCAGAAAGAGTCTATTGGGTAGAAATAGAAAGTTCAAAATCGATGACTCTTGGGCCCGATATGAGTCCATTCGGTCAAATATGGATTTCTGAATGACTGACCTAAATTCAGAAAGAGTCAATGAGTAGGTATAAAAATTTCAAGATCCATGACTGAAACATGTTCAATGGGTCAAATATTGGCTACTCTATGGCTAATTTATCACAAAAAGGAGTCTATTGGGTAGAAATAGAAAGTTCAAAATCGACGACTCTTGGGCCCGATAGTAGTACATTTGGTCAAATATGGATTTCTGAAAGACCGATGTAACATCAGAAAAAGTCAATAAGTAGGTATAGAAATTTCAAGATCCATGGCTGAAACATGTTCAATTGGTCAATTATTGGCGAGTCTATGGCTAATTTATCACCAGAAGGAGTCTATTGGGTAGAAATAGAAAGTTCAATATCGATGACTCTCTGGCCGGATATAAGTCCATTTGGTCAAATATGGACTTCTGATTGGCTGATGTATCATCAGTCGGATTCTATGAGTAGGTATAGAAATTTCAAGATCCATGACTGAAACATGTTCAATGGGTCAAATATTGGCTACTCTATGGCTAATTTATCACAAAAAGGAGTCTATTGGGTAGAAATAGAAAGTTCAAAATCGATGACTCTTGGGCCCGATATTAGTACATTTGGTCAAATATGGATTTCTGAATGACTGACCTAAATTCAGAAAGAATCAATGAGTAGGTATAGAAAGGTCAAGATCCATGACTGGAACATGTTCAATGGGTCAGATATTGGCTAGTCTATGGCTAATTTATCACCAGAAAGAGTCTATTGGGTAGAAATAGAAAGTTCAAAATCGATGACTCTTGGGCCCTATATGAGTCCATTCGGTCAAATATGGATTTCTGAATGACTGATCTAAATTGAGAAAGAGTCAATGAGTAGGTATAAAAATTTCAAGATCCATGACTGAAACATGTTCAATGGGTGAAATATTGGCTACTCTTTGGCTAATTTATCACAAAAAGGAGTCTATTGGGTAGAAATAGAAAGTTCAAAATCGACGACTCTTGGGCTCGATATTAGTTCATTTGGTCAAATATGGATTTCTGAATGACCGATGTAACATCAGAAAAAGTCAATAAGTAGGTATAGAAATTTCAAGATCCATGACTGAAACATGTTCAATGGGTAAATTATTGGCGAGTCTATGGCTAAGTTATCACCAGAAGGAGTCTATTGGGTAGAAATAGAAAGTTCAATATCGATGACTCTCTGGCCGGATATAAGTCCATTTGGTCAAATATGGACTTCTGATTGGCTGATGTATCATCAGTTGGATTCTATGAGAAGGTATAGAAATTTCAAGATCCATGACTGAAACATGTTCAATGGGTCAAATATTGGCTACTCTATGGCTAATTTATCACCAGAAGGAGTCAAAGGGTAGAACTAAAAAGTTCAAAATAGACGACTCTTGGGCCCGATTTTAGTACATTTGGTCAAATATTGACTTTTGAATGACAGATGTATTATCAAAAAGAGTCAATAAGTAGGTATAGAAATTTCAAGATCCATGACTGAAACATGTTCAATGGGCCAATTATTGGCTACTCTATGGCTAATTTATCACCAGAAAGAGTCTATTGGGTAGAAATAGAAAGTTCAAAATCGAAGACTCTTGGGCCGGATATAAGTCCATTCGGTGAAATATGGATTTCTGAATAACTGACCTAAATTCAGAAAGAGTCAATGAGTAGGTATAAAAATTTCAAGATCCATAACTGAAACATGTCCAATGGGTAAAATATTGGCTACTCTTAGGCTAAAGTATCACAAGAAGGAGTCAATTGGGTAGGAATAGAAAGTTCAAGATCAAGGACTGAAATATTTTCAGTGGGTCAAAAATTGGCTGAACTATCTCAAAAAGGAGTCAAAAGGGTAGAACTAAAAAGTTCAAAATAGACGATTCTTGGGCCCGATTTTAGTACTTTTGGTCAAATATTGACTTTTGAATGACCGATGTAACATCAAAACGAGTCAATAAGTAGGTATTGAAATTTCAAGATCCATGACTGGAACATGTTCAATTGGTTAGATATTGGCGAGTCTATGGCTAATTTATCACCAGAAGGAGTCTATTGGATAGAAATAGAAAGTTTAAAATCGATGACTCTTGGGCCGGATATAAGTCCATTTGGTGAAATATGGACTTCTGATTGGCTGATGTATCATCAGTCGGATTCTATGAGTAGGTATAGAAATTACAAGATCCATGACTGAAACATGTTCAATGGGTCAAATATTGGCTACTCTATGGCTAATTTATCACAAAAAGGAGTCTATTGGGTAGAAATAGAAAGTTCAAAATCGATGACTCTTGGGCCCGATATTAGTACATTTGGTCAAATATGGATTTCTGAATGACTGACCTAAATTCAGAAAGAATCAATGAGTAGGTATAGAAAGGTCAAGATCCATGACTGGAACATGTTCAATGGGTCAGATATTGGCTAGTCTATGGCTAATTTATCACCAGAAAGAGTCTATTGGGTAGAAATAGAAAGTTCAAAATCGATGACTCTTGGGCCCTATATGAGTCCATTCGGTCAAATATGGATTTCTGAATGACTGATCTAAATTGAGAAAGAGTCAATGAGTAGGTATAAAAATTTCAAGATCCATGACTGAAACATGTTCAATGGGTGAAATATTGGCTACTCTATGGCTAATTTATCACAAAAAGGAGTCTATTGGGTAGAAATAGAAAGTTCAATATCGATGACTCTCTGGCCGGATATAAGTCCATTTGGTCAAATATGGACTTCTGATTGGCTGATGTATCATCAGTTGGATTCTATGAGAAGGTATAGAAATTTCAAGATCCATGACTGAAACATGTTCAATGGGTCAAATATTGGCTACTCTATGGCTAATTTATCACCAGAAGGAGTCAAAGGGTAGAACTAAAAAGTTCAAAATAGACGACTCTTGGGCCCGATTTTAGTACATTTGGTCAAATATTGACTTTCGAATGACCGATGTAACATCAGAAAGAGTCAAAAAGTAGGTATAGAAATTTCAAGATCCATAACTGAAACATGTCCAATGGGTAAAATATTGGCAACTCTATGGCTAATGTATCACAAGAAGGAGTCAATTGGGAAGAAATAGAAAGTTCAAGATCAAGGACTGAAATATTTTCAGTGGGTCAAAAATTGGCTGAACAATCTCTAGAAGGAGTCAATAGGGTAGAACTAAAAAGTTCAAAATCGACGACTCTTGGGTCCGATTTTAGTACAATTTTGCATTATCTTTTCAACAGCACATATGTTAACTCCTTGCACAGCAGAATGAGTTAATGCTGGTACACTTGGTCGTTTTTCTGAAAAAAGGTGCACGCTCAGAAAGACGACTAAGTGTCAAAATTCCTCCGTGTGATCCGTGCACTAAGTTTCTCTGCTCAAGGCGGAGAGAGTGTTAGGTAGGCGGCTTGAAAGTGTAAGGAAGGGCTTCGCTGTTATTCCGCTCAACTCAAACTCTCTCCGGCTTGAGTAGAGACACACACACAGCCTGGAGGAATCTTGACACTTAGTTATTTTTCTGAGATGAAGTACAAGGAGGAATTTTGACACTTAGTCGTTTTTTTGAAAAATGATGCACGCTCAGAAAAACGACTAAGTGTCAAAATTCCTCCGTGTGAACCAGGCAGTGTGTGTTACACTTCAAGCCGGAGAGAGTGTCAGGTAGGCGGCCTGAATGTGTAAGAAAGGGCGTCGCTGTGAATTCGCTCTAATATGAACCATGCAGTCAACTGACTGCTGTAAGGCTGATGTAACACCAGATTAAGTCGATGGGGAGAGTTTATTGAAAAAGAATAAAAAGTAACAGAAAGTTCATGTTTGAGCACTGATTTATTAAAAATAAGCGCTTTAGTCATTAAGTATTTTTTATATGCACTGAAACGCAACAAGTGCATATCTTATATTGTGCTCTGTGCAATGCAACAGCACATATGTTTTCTCTTCCTTGCACAACCAAATGAGGTACATCTATGCAATTTTGCATTATCTTTTCAACAGCACATATGTTAACTCCATGCACAGCAGAATGAGTTACTGCTGGTACACTTGGTCGTTTTTCTGAAAAAAGGTTCACGCTCAGAAAGACGACTAAGTGTCAAAATTCCTCCGTGTGAACCGTGCACTGTGTTTCTCTGCTCAAGCCGGAGAGAGTGTTAGGTAGGCGGCTTGAAAGTGTAAGGAAGGGCTTCGCTGTGAATCCGCTCAACTCAAACTCTCTCCGGCTTGAGGAGAGACACACACACAGCCTGGAGGAATCTTGACAATTAGTTATTTTTCTGAGATGAAGTACAAGGAGGAATTTTGACACTTAGTCGTTTTTTTTAAAAATAATGCACGCTCAGAAAAACGACTAAGTGTCAAAATTCCTCCGTGTGAACCAGGCAGTGTGTGTCGCTCTTCAAGCCGCAGAGAGTGTTAGGTAGGCGGCTTGAAAGTGTAAGGAAGGGCTTCGCTGTGAATCCGCTCAACTCAAACTCTCTCCGGCTTGAGGAGAGACACACACACAGCCTGGAGGAATCTTGACACTTTTAGTTATTTTTCTGAGATGAAGTACAAGGAGGAATTTTGACACTTAGTCGTTTTTTTGAAAAATGATGCACGCTCAGAAAAACGACTAAGTGTCAAAATTCCTCGGTGTGAACCAGGCAGTGTGTGTCGCTCTTCAAGCCGCAGAGAGTGTCAGGTAGGCGGAATGAAGGTGTAAGGAAGAGCTTCGCTGTGTTTTCGCTCTATATGAACCATGCAGTCAACTGACTGCTGTAAGGCTGATGTAACATAAGTTTAAGTCGATGCAGAGATGTTATTGAAAAAGAATAAAAAGTAACAGAAAGTTCATGTTTCAAAATATTGGCTACTCTAATGCTAATGTATCACAAGAAGGAGTCAATTGGGTAGGAATATAAAGTTCAAGATCAAGGACTGAAATATTTTCAGTGGGTCAAAAATTGGCTTAACTATCTCCAGACTGAAATCTTAGGCCCGATTTTAGTACATTTGGTCAAATATTGACTTTTGAATGACCGATGTAACATTAGAAAAAGTCAATAAGTAGGCATAGAAATTTCAAGATCCATGACTGAAACATGTTCAATGGGTCAATTATTGGCTACTCTATGGGTAATTTATCACCAGAAAGAGTCTATTGGGTAGAAATAGAAAGTTCAAAATCGAAGACTCTTGGGCCGGATATAAGTCCATTCGGTCAAATATGGATTTCTGAATGACTGACCTAAATTCAGAAAGAGTCAATGAGTAGGTATAAAAATTTCAAGATCCATAACTGAAACATGTCCAATGGGTAAAATATTGGCTACTCTAGGGCTAATGTATCACAAGAAGGAGTCAATTGGGTAGGAATAGAAAGTTCAAGATCAAGGACTGAAATATTTGCAGTGGGTCAAAAATTGGCTGAACTATCTCCAGAAGGAGTCAAAAGGGTAGAACTAAAAAGTTCAAAATAAACGTTTCTTGGGCCCGATTTTAGTACATTTGGTCAAATATTGACTTTTGAATGACCGATGTAACATTAGAAAAAGTCAATAAGTAGGTATTGAAATTTCAAGATCCATGACTGGAACATGTTCAATTGGTTAGATATTGGCGAGTCTATGGCTAATTTATCACCAGAAGGAGTCTATTGGATAGAAATAGAAAGTTCAAAATCGATGACTCTTGGGCCGGATATAAGTCCATTTGGTCAAATATGGACTTCTAATTGGCTGATGTATCATCAGTCGGATTCTATGAGTAGGTATAGAAATTTCAAGATCCATGATTGAAACATGTTCAATGGGTCAAATATTGGCTACTCTATGGCTAATTTATCACAAAAAGGAGTCTATTGGGTAGAAATAGAAAGTCCAAAATCGACGACTCTTGGGCCCGACATTAGTACATTTGGTCAAATATGGACTTCTAATTGGCTGATGTATCATCAGTCGGATTCTATGAGTAGGTATAGAAATTTCAAGATCCATGATTGAAACATGTTCAATGGGTCAAATATTGGCTACTCTATGGCTAATTTATCACAAAAAGGAGTCTATTGGGTAGAAATAGAAAGTCCAAAATCGACGACTCTTGGGCCCGACATTAGTACATTTGGTCAAATATGGATTTCTGAATGACTGACCTAAATTCAGAAAGAGTCAATGAGTAGGTATGAAAATTTCAAGATCCATAACTGAAACATGTCAAATGGGTAAAATATTGGCTACTCTAAGGCTAAAGTATCACAAGAAGGAGTCAATTGGGTAGGAATAGAAAGTTCAAGATCAAGGACTGAAATATTTTCAGTGGGTCAAAAATTGGCTGAACAATCTCTAGAAGGAGTCAATAGGGTAGAACTAAAAAGTTCAAAATCGACGACTCTTGGGCCCGATTTTAGTACATTTGGTCAAATATTGACTTTTGAATGACCGATGTAACATCAGACAGAGTCAATAAGTAGTTATAGAAATTTCAAGATCCATGACTGGAACATGTTCAATGGGTCAGATATTGGCGAGTCTATGGCTAATTTATCACCAGAAGGAGTCTATTGGATAGAAATGAAAGCTCTAGCGCAAGTTCTGTCAGGAAGACTCAAATGTTACGTCACTTCTAATTTAGATCTAACCAATCATTATCCAACACATGTAGCATATAAGATCGGTACTCATCACACTTGTCTGAGTTTGCAGATGCTGACGCGAAACCTAATTGTTAGCATTCAGTTGCAAACTCAACCTCGTCCCTGAATAATCTCGCTGTTTGCGATTATTCAGATTCTGACGAAAATATTGTCCTGCATCTCCTCTTCCGTGTGTTTGCAGTACACGCGTTCAGTGCCGCTGCTGCATGGATATCTGAACCGGAGGATGTAAATTCACAGCTCATCAAAGTTGTTCAATGCCTTTCAGAGCCAGCTACCCTTTCGCACGTAAATTTAAAATATTCCGGCTGAACGCTCAGTGCGAGTTTTTTCAAAGCGACCGTCTTTCAGAACGTGTAACTTTATTGCTTTACGGTGCTCATTATTTGACAAACGGCAGCACAACAGAGCTGTATGAATAATGATCTGATTATTCATTTTCCGTTAAATATTAACAAATTGAGGTCTATAGCTGGACATATCTGTCATTCTGATCGTCAAATACGCGCAAGTGGACGTGTTTTGCTGTTTAATCACTCATAATGATCGCGTTAGATAAGCTCCACGCGCCGCCATGCTAGTTCGCGCACAGCTCCGAGGATCGCACCGTTGGATTTATAGTATTCATTCTTTCAAATTGCATTAAACAAAAAGATTTTCCCTACTCCTCTCGGATCAAGCAATCAACAGCGTGTGGCTTCGACCTCATCTACCCTTCTAAATTCTCATCACACAATCCAGACGCCATTCCTAGACGTCCTGCTACAACTGCAACGTCAAATCTTAGTCACTCCACTGCCGCATCAGTTCAAGAGTTCGGTAGGTGTTTTGTCCCACCTGCTGCAGTTATGATGTCACCCCAACTCAGATCTTTTATCCTAGGTAAGGCCATTAACCCCTTAAACCCTAAGGGTATTTTCAGAGTTCTTTTTCTGTGTGTCACACAAAAGTAAAGACTCATAACTCTCAAACGATACCCACCTTTTGACTCTCCTTGCTATAGTTTTGAAGGAAACTATAAAAAAAACAAAAAAAAAAAACAACCTTCTCAATTCATACCTGCATCTGGATATCTAATTTGTGGTGATCCCATGAAGTATCAAAAGTTGGAGCATTTGGAATCAAGGTGGCCTTTTTGCTTAGCCCTCGTCACCCCCTAGTGGGTATTTTTAAAATTGCACTTTCACGTGGAGTAGCACGTGATCCACACGTGGGAATCCGTTGATCTTGGCGTCATTTCAATCGGGAGCATCAACTGTAAGTAATGATGTGCTATTTTCCTCAATCTATGCCTGTTTCATGAAGTTTTATGCTGAAATGCCACTTGATAGCTACATTTAGTTTTAGCTATAGCAGCTGTGCGCCGTGGGGGTTTATGTGTTGTAATTGCGCGATCCATATTGTGATCGCTTCATTGGATTATGACGATGTTGGACTAATTTTAATCATGAGAATCAGCCGTAAATAATGATGCCCACTCTAGCTTTCAATGACACCTATTTTTTGATGAAGAAGGCCGGAGTTTTGAAAATTTGATTATTAATATTTTTAAAGGTATGATTTGCCCGTGGGCGGTACACTCCGTCTTAGAGGTTAACTCAGCACTCGTTAAGAGTTGAAAGCAATGACTGGTCGCTTTAAAAAGTTGAGTTCTAAGCTTTAAAATGATACCTCTTCGTGTCATTCCTCCTAGTGGTTGCTTAGTAATATGATTATGAAATTTCGCGGGGGGGGGGGGGGTGCTTCCATTACTGCTTCCATCGCTTACAGTGACAGACTTATGGTTGACCGCGACGACGAGGCAGTTTTTCTCAACTTACGATCCCAGTTAGCTACGAACCTCTCATTCGCCGAATTCGTCATCCTTTAGCATTACAGAGACATTCTGTGTCAAGCTTTAGATTGGAGGGATGAGTTAGGTCGTACCTATCAAAGATGGCAGACTTTAACCAACGATACAGGGTTTTTACTGAGTTCGCGGTATCCTTAAAATAACAAGTCACTCTGCCCCCTCCTTCCCCTTCTAACACGAGTATAGTCTGGTCTGTCACTGACGCTGAACTGCCGTCCGTCATTTTGGTAGCCAAAAGATTTTAGCCCGTGCAATTCGCAAGACCCGCCACTGTCGCAATGCCTGACGGCCCGCTCTCTCGCGCCACACATCATGTTCTCACGGGGCGAGAATGCATCGTGGAGCCAAGAGGACACTGAAACTTTTTTCATATTTAATATACTGTAATTCTTAGCTGTTAAACACTAAATACTCAGAGGGGCTCTTTAATTGTCGTGACAGATCCTTCAGCGGCTCGTGAACCGATTATCTCTTCATGCCGGTTCGTTGTGGCGTCAAGTGAACATCGGAGGGAATGTCGTTCAAACACGGAAAGACATGAGTACACACATTTTATATATTTAAAAAAAAAAAAAAAAAAAATTTCACCCTGATCAGATCTCGTGTTGAATTACATAAAATGCCTAGCCGATTTAAGCAAAAGGCTTGCTCCCTCCACACTCAACGCTTACACCACAGATTATTCCGGTATTATTCACTCCGGTATTCCCACCTCGATCACGACCACTGTTCCTTGTCATTCTAATCATGATAACCGTAATCTTTATATTTCACCCATCCATAGATTGCTAGCAGGAAATATTTTATGCATTGTATTTAATCCTAAAAGCCAAAGTCTTTCATTTCATCTATTCGGCGGCCACCCAAAGGCATAGCCAAATCCTCCTGTAAACCTTCTGTTAACGCCTGCCAATCATTCATCTTCTGCAAAGTATCACTACAATGCTAGAGGCCATGCTTACGGCTTCACGTGTCCTTGGAATTTACCACAGATTTTAAACATCAGTCTTGCTCGTGGGCGTTCACCTAATTTCTTAACTCTTTTCCTTAAACACTCAGTGTGACTCCAAAGGTCTGGTGTCACTTTAACTTTTCTAAGTTAATAACAAATTCCGTCCCTCCTTCCATGATTAAATATCTAAGTTCACTTAGAACTACTGTCAACTTCTCTCTAATGGAGAACAGTTTGGTAAAGCTTTGTTCAGGACTCCATTAGCTTCTGTTCCAGGATCCCTCAATCTTTTCCCCTTCTACTGGGGAATGGCCTTCATTCAGAATTGTGGTAGCAACCACCGCAGCCGAGGATTTTCAACATCAGCCATCAAGCCCCTGGGAAGACTGTCTTCCTCTGCTATCGAATCATACATAAGACCAGATTCCAAAAAGCTCAGCAAGCTCTCTCAAGTTACAATCAAGGTAATTCATGCAAATACTGGTGGTGGTGTTACTATCTTACTCACTTATAATCAAATTGTCACTTGTCGCCGTTCAAGGCGTTGTGTCTATGTGGCCTAATGTGGCCTGTGTCACCGTTCAAGGGTGTTGTGTCTATGCGGCCTAACGTGGCCTGTGTCACCGTTCAAGGGTGTTGTGTCTATGCGGCCTAACGTGGCCTGTGTCACCGTTCAAGGGTGTTGTGTCTATGCGGCCTAACGTGGCCTGTGTCGCCGTTCAAGGCGTTGTGTCTATGTGGCCTAACGTGGCCTGTGTCGCCGTTCAAGGAGTCGTCTATGTGGCCTAACGTGGCCTGTGTCGCCGTTCAAGGGTGTTGTGTCTATGCGGCCTAACGTGGCCTGTGTCGCCGTTCAAGGGTGTTGTGTCTATGCGGCCTAACGTGGCCTGTGTCGCCGTTCAAGGCGTCGTGTCTATGTGGCCTAACGTGGCCTGTGTCGCCGTTCAAGGGTGTTGTGTCTATGCGGCCTAACGTGGCCTGTGTCGCCGTTCAAGGCGTTATCTATGTGGCCTAACGTGGCCTGTGTCGCCGTTCAAGGCGTTATCTATGTGGCCTAACGTGGCCTGTGTCGCCGTTCAAGGCGTTATCTATGTGGCCTAACGTGGCCTGTGTTGCCGTTCAAGGCGTTATCTATGTGGCCTAACGTGGCCTGTGTCAACCTGTGTTACCTCTTCTCTTTTCTCCTTCCTATTCTTCGCTTTCTCTCTCACCACTCAGTGGTATTCATCCTTCCCTGCCTCTTGCGCCACGGTTAGCGGCTTCTCCACTGGTAAGTACAAGTCTCTAAGTCAATTTATATTTTTCTGCCTAGGAACTACAAGAATCAGTACTGGCATATTTCCGTTCCTCTCACAGTTCTTTGGGGGGTAGGCTCCGTCACAGGATAAATTATCCTTCACCATTTTTGGGGGTCGGCTACGCCCCTGCCTTCATCTTCAGGCAGGAAATGCAGAGTCCGCAACCCTCAGGATCTAAGCTACGGACGGGGCCTACGCCAAAGAACTTTATCTTACAATGTTTGCTTGCTGATTGTTAATAAATTTCATTGCAAGTTAATTTACCTCCCGAGTCTTTCTGGTAGAAATGAAAGCTCTAGCGCAAGTTCTGTCAGGAAGACTCAAATGTTACGTCACTTCTAATTTAGATCTAACCAATCATTATCCAACACATGTAGCATATAAGATCGGTACTCATCACACTTGTCTGAGTTTGCAGATGCTGACGCGAACCTCCATCCTCCCCACCACCACCAGGATGGTCCCTGTCCATACCTCCCGGGGGTCGGCTACGCCCCTGCCTTCATCTTCAGGCAGGAAATGCAGAGTGCGCAACCCTCAGGATCTAAGCTACGGACGGGGCCTACGCCAAAGAACTTTATCTTACAATGTTTGCTTGCTGATTGTTAATAAATTTCATTGCAAGTTAATTTACCTCCCGAGTCTTTCTGGTAGAAATAGAAAGTTCAAAATCGATGACTCTTGGGCCGGATATAAATCCATTTGGTCAAATATGGACTTCTGATTGGCTGATGTATCATCAGTCGGATTCTATGAGTAGGTATAGAAATTTCAAGATCCATGATTGAAACATGTTCAATGGTTCAAATATTGGCTACTCTATGGCTAATTGATCACAAAAAGGAGTCTATTGGGTAGAAATAGAAAGTTCAAAATCGACGACTCTTAGGCCCGATATTAGTACATTTGGTCAAATATGGATTTCTGAATGACTGACCTAAATTCAGAAAGAGTCAATGAGTAGGTATAAAAATTTCAAGATCCATAACTGAAACATGTCCAATGGGTAAAAAATTGGCTACTCTAAGGCTAATGTATCACAAGAGGGAGTCAATTGGGTAGGAATAGAAAGTTCAAGATCAAGGACTGAAATATTTTCAGTGGGTCAAAAATTGGCTGAACTATCTCCAGAAGGAGTCAATAGGGTAGAACTAAAAAGTTCAAAATAGACGACTCTTGGGCCCGATTTTAGTACATTTGGTCAAATATTGACTTTTGAATGACCGATGTAACATCAAAAAGAGTCAATAATTAGGTATAGAAATTTCAAGATCCATGACTGGAACATGTTCAATGGGTCAGATATTTGCGAGTCTATGGCTAATTATCACCAGAAGGAGTCTATTGGGTAGAAATAGAAAGTTCAAAATCGATGACTCTTGGGCCGGATATAAGTCCATTTTGTCAAATATGGACTTCTGATTGGCTGATGTATCATCAGTCGGATTCTATGAGTAGGTATAGAAATTTCAAGATCCATGACTGAAACATGTTCAATGGGTCAAATATTGGCTACTCTAGGGCTAATTTATCACAAAAAGGAGTCAATTGGGTAGAAATAGAAAGTTCAAAATCGAAGACTCTTGGGCCCGACATTAGTACATTTGGTCAAATATGGATTTCTGAATGACTGACCTAAATTCAGAAAGAGTCAATGAGTAGGTATAAAAATTTCAAGATCCATAACTGAAACATGTCAAATGGGTAAAATATTGGCTACTCTAAGGCTAAAGTATCACAAGAAGGAGTCAATTGGGTAGGAATAGAAAGTTCAAGATCAAGGACTGAAATAGTTTCAGTGGGTCAAAAATTGGCTGAACTATCTCCAGAAGGAGTCAAAAGGGTAGAACTAAAAAGTTCAAAATAGACGATTCTTGGGCCCGATTTTAGTACATTTGATCAAATATTGACTTTTGAATGACCGATGTAACATCAGAAAGAGTCAATAAGTAGGTATAGAAATTTCAAGCTCCATGACTGGAACATGTTCAATGGGTCAGATATTTCCGAGTCTATGGCTAATTATCACCAGAAGGAGTCTATAGGGTAGAAATAGAAAGTTCAAAATCGATGACTCTTGGGCCGGATATAAGTCCATTTGGTCAAATATGGACTTCTGATTGGCTGATGTATCATCAGTCGGATTCTACGAGTATGTAAAGAAATTTCAAGATCCATGACTGAAATATGTTCAATGGGTCAATTATTGGCTACTCTATGGCTAATTTTATCACCAGAAAGAGTCTATTGGGTAGAAATAGAAAGTTCAAAATCGAAGACTCTTGGGCCGGATATAAGTCCATTCGGTCAAATATGGATTTCTGAATGACTGACCTAAATTCAGAAAGAGTCAATGAGTAGGTATAAAAATTTCAAGATCCATAACTGAAACATGTCCAATGGGTAAAATATTGGCTACTCTAGGGCTAATGTATCACAAGAAGGAGTCAATTGGGTAGGAATAGAAAGTTCAAGATCAAGGACTGAAATATTTGCAGTGGGTCAAAAATTGGCTGAACTATCTGCAGAAGGAGTCAAAAGGGTAGAACTAAAAAGTTCAAAATAGACGACTCTTGGGCCCGATTTTAGTACATTTGGTAAAATATTGACTTTTGAATGACCGATGTAACATTAGAAATAGTCTATAAGTAGGTATAGAAATTTCAAGATCCATGACTGAAACATGTTCAATGGGTCAATTATTGGCTACTCTATGGCTAATTTATAACCAGAAAGAGTCTATTGGGTAGAAATAAAAAGTTCAAAATCGAAGACTCTTGGGCCGGATATAAGTCCATTCGGTCAAATATGGATTTCTGAATGACTGACCTGAATTCAGAAAGAGTCAATGAGTAGGTATAAAAATTTCAAGATCCATAACTGAAACATGTCCAATGGGTAAAATATTGGCTACTCTAGGGCTAATGTATCACAAGAAGGAGTCAATTGGGTAGGAATAGAAAGTTCAAGATCAAGGACTGAAATATTTGCAGTGGGTCAAAAATTGGCTGAACTATCTGCAGAAGGAGTCAAAAGGGTAGAACTAAAAAGTTCAAAATAGACGATTCTTGAGCCCGATTTTAGTACATTTGGTCAAATATTGACTTTTGAATGACCGATGTAACATCAAAAAGAGTCAATAATTAGGTATAGAAATTTCAACATCCATGACTGGAACATGTTCAATGGGTCAGATATTTGCGAGTCTATGGCTAATTATCACCAGAAGGAGTCTATTGGGTAGAAATAGAAAGTTAAAAATCGATGACTCTTGGGCCGGATATAAGTCCATTTGGTCAAATATGGACTTCTGATTGGCTGATGTATCATCAGTCGGATTCTATGAGTAGGTATAGAAATTTCAAGATCCATGACTGAAACATGTTCAATGGGTCAAATATTGGCTACTCTATGGCTAATTTATCACAAAAAGGAGTCAATTGGGTAGAAATAGAAAGTTCAAAATCGATGACTCTTGGGCCGGATATAAGTCCATTTGGTCAAATATGGACTTCTGATTGGCTGATGTATCATCAGTCGGATTCTACGAGTATGTAAAGAAATTTCAAGATCCATGACTGAAATATGTTCAATGGGTCAATTATTGGCTACTCTATGGCTAATTTTATCATCAGAAAGAGTCTATTGGGTAGAAATAGAAAGTTCAAAATCGAAGACTCTTGGGCCGGATATAAGTCCATTCGGTCAAATATGGATTTCTGAATGACTGACCTAAATTCAGAAAGAGTCAATGAGTAGGTATAAAAATTTCAAGATCCATAACTTAAACATGTCCAATGGGTAAAATATTGGCTACTCTAGGGCTAATGTATCACAAGAAGGAGTCAATTGGGTAGGAATAGAAAGTTCAAGATCAAGGACTGAAATATTTGCAGTGGGTCAAAAATTGGCTGAACTATCTGCAGAAGGAGTCAAAAGGGTAGAACTAAAAAGTTCAAAATAGACGACTCTTGGGCCCGATTTTAGTACATTTGGTAAAATATTGACTTTTGAATGACCGATGTAACATTAGAAATAGTCTATAAGTAGGTATAGAAATTTCAAGATCCATGACTGAAACATGTTCAATGGGTCAATTATTGGCTACTCTATGGCTAATTTATAACCAGAAAGAGTCTATTGGGTAGAAATAAAAAGTTCAAAATCGAAGACTCTTGGGCCGGATATAAGTCCATTCGGTCAAATATGGATTTCTGAATGACTGACCTGAATTCAGAAAGAGTCAATGAGTAGGTATAAAAATTTCAAGATCCATAACTGAAACATGTCCAATGGGTAAAATATTGGCTACTCTAGGGCTAATGTATCACAAGAAGGAGTCAATTGGGTAGGAATAGAAAGTTCAAGATCAAGGACTGAAATATTTGCAGTGGGTCAAAAATTGGCTGAACTATCTGCAGAAGGAGTCAAAAGGGTAGAACTAAAAAGTTCAAAATAGACGATTCTTGAGCCCGATTTTAGTACATTTGGTCAAATATTGACTTTTGAATGACCGATGTAACATCAAAAAGAGTCAATAATTAGGTATAGAAATTTCAACATCCATGACTGGAACATGTTCAATGGGTCAGATATTTGCGAGTCTATGGCTAATTATCACCAGAAGGAGTCTATTGGGTAGAAATAGAAAGTTAAAAATCGATGACTCTTGGGCCGGATATAAGTCCATTTGGTCAAATATGGACTTCTGATTGGCTGATGTATCATCAGTCGGATTCTATGAGTAGGTATAGAAATTTCAAGATCCATGACTGAAACATGTTCAATGGGTCAAATATTGGCTACTCTATGGCTAATTTATCACAAAAAGGAGTCAATTGGGTAGAAATAGAAAGTTCAAAATCGACGACTCTTGGGCCCGACATTAGTACATTTGGTCAAATATGGATTTCTGAATGACTGACCTAAATTCAGAAAGAGTCAATGAGTAGGTATAAAAATTTCAAGATCCATAACTGAAACATGTCAAATGGGTAAAATATTGGCTACTCTAAGGCTAAAGTATCACAAGAAGGAGTCAATTTGGTAGGAATAGAAAGTTCAAGATCAAGGACTGAAATAGTTTCAGTGGGTCAAAAATTGGCTGAACTATCTGCAGAAGGAGTCAAAAGGGTAGAACTAAAAAGTTCAAAATAGACGATTCTTGAGCCCGATTTTAGTACATTTGGTCAAATATTGACTTTTGAATGACCGATGTAACATCAAAAAGAGTCAATAAGTAGGTATTGAAATTTCAAGATCCTTGACTGGAACATGTTCAATTGGTTAGATATTGGCGAGTCTATGGCTAATTTATCACCAGAAGGAGTCTATTGGATAGAAATAGAAAGTTCAAAATCGATGACTCTTGGGCCGGATATAAGTCCATTTGGTCAAATATGGACTTCTGATTGGCTGATGTATCATCAGTCGGATTCTATGAGTAGGTATAGAAATTTCAAGATTCATGACTGAAACATGTCCAATGGGTAAAATATTGGCTACTCTAGGGCTAATTTATCACAAGAATGAGTCAATTGGGTAGGAATAGAAAGTTCAAGATCAAGGACTGAAATATTTTCAGTGGGTCAAAAACTGGCTGAACTATCTCCAGAAGGAGTCAAAAGGGTAGAACTAAAAAGTTCAAAATGGACGATTCTTGGGCCCGATTTTAGTACATTTGGTCAAATATTGACTTTTGAATGACAGATGTATTATCAAAAAGAGTCAATAAGTAGGTATAGAAATTTCAAGATCCATGACTGGAACATGTTCAATGGGTCAGATATTGGCGAGTCTATGGCTAATTTATCACCAGAAGGAGTCAATGGGTAGAACTAAAAAGTTCAAAATCGACGACTCTTGGGCCCGATTTTAGTACATTTGGTCAAATATTGACTGTTGAATGACCGATGTAACATCAGAAAAAGTCAATAAGTAGGTATAGAAATTTCAAGGTCCATGACTGACACATATTCAATGGGTCAAATATTGGCTACTCTATGGCTAATTTATCACAAAAAGGAGTCTATTGGGTAGAAATAGAAAGTTCAAAATCGATGACTCTTGGGCCGTATATATGTCCATTTGGTCAAATATGGACTTCTGATTGGCTGATGTATCATCAGTCGGATTCTACGAGTATGTAAAGAAATTTCAAGATCCATGACTGAAACATGTTAAATGGGTCAATTATTGGCTACTCTATGGCTAATTTTATCACCAGAAAGAGTCTATTGGGTAGAAATAGAAAGTTCAAAATCGATGACTCTTGGGCCGGATATAAGTCCATTTGGTCAAATATTGACTTTTGAATGACCGATGTAACATCAAAAAGAGTCAATAAGTAGGTATAGAAATTTCAAGATCCATTACTGAAACATGTTCAATGGGTCAATTATTGGCTACTCTATCGCTAATTTATCACCAGAAGGAGTCTATTGGGTAGAAATAGAAAGTTCAAAATCGACGACTCTTGGGCCCGATATTATTACATTTGGTCAAATATGGATTTCTGAATGACTGACCTAAATTCAGAAAGAGTCAATGAGTAGGTATAAAAATTTCAAGATCCATAACTGAAACATGTCCAATGGGTAAAATATTGGCTACTCTAGGGCTAATGTATCACAAGAAGGAGTCAATTGGGTAGGAATAGAAAGTTCAAGATCAAGGACTGAAATATTTTCAGTGGGTCAAAAATTGGCTGAACTATCTCCAGAAGGAGTCAAAAGGGTAGAACTAAAAAGTTCAAAATAGACGATTCTTGGGCCCGATTTTAGTACATTTGGTCAAATATTGACTTTTGAATGACAGATGTATTATCAAAAAGAGTCAATAAGTAGGTATAGAAATTTCAAGATCCATGACTGGAACATGTTCAATGGGTCAGATATTGGCGAGTCTATGGCTAATTTATCACCAGAAGGAGTCAATGGGTAGAACTAAAAAGTTCAATATCGACGACTCTTGGGCGCGATTTTAGTACATTTGGTCAAATATTGACTTTTGAATGACCGATGTAACATCAAAAAGAGTCAATAATTAGGTATAGAAATTTCAACATCCATGACTGGAACATGTTCAATGGGTCAGATATTTGCGAGTCTATGGCTAATTATCACCAGAAGGAGTCTATTGGGTAGAAATAGAAAGTTCAAAATCGATGACTCTTGGGCCGAATATAAGTCCATTTGGTCAAATATGGACTTCTGATTGGCTGATGTATCATCAGTCGGATTCTATGAGTAGGTATAGAAATTTCAAGATCCATGACTGAAACATGTTCAATGGGTCAAATATTGGCTACTCTATGGCTAATTTATCACAAAAAGGAGTCAATTGGGTAGAAATAGAAAGTTCAAGATCAAGGACTGAAATATTTTCAGTGGGTCAAAAATTGGCTGAACTATCTCCAGAAGGAGTCAAAAGGGTACAACTAAAAAGTTCAAAATAGACGATTCTTGGGCCCGATTTTAGTACATTTGATCAAATATTGACTTTTGAATGACCGATGTAACATCAGAAAGAGTCAATAAGTAGGTATAGAAATTTCAAGATCCATTACTGAAACATGTTCAATGGGTCAATTGTTGGCTACTCTATGGCTAATTTATCACCAGAAAGAGTCTATTGGGTAGAAATAGAAAGTTCAAAATCGAAGACTCTTGGGCCGGATATAAGTCCATTCGGTCAAATATGGATTTCTGAACGACTGACCTAAATTCTGAAAGAGTCAATGAGTAGGTATAAAAATTTCAAGATCCATAACTGAAACATGTCCAATAGGTAAAATATTGGCTACTCTAGGGCTAATGTATCACAAGAAGGAGTCAATTGGGTAGGAATAGAAAGTTCAAGATCAAGGACTGAAATGTTTTCAGTAGGTCAAAAATTGGCTGAACAATCTCTAGAAGGAGTCAATAGGGTAGAACTCAAAAGTTCAAAATCGACGATTCTTGGGCCCGATTTTAGTACATTTGATCAAATATTGACTTTTGAATGACCGATGTAACATCAGAAAGAGTCAATAAGTAGGTATAGAAATTTCAAGCTCCATGACTGGAACATGTTCAATCGGTCAGATATTTCCGAGTCTATGGCTAATTATCACCAGAAGGAGTCTATAGGGTAGAAATAGAAAGTTCAAAATCGATGACTGTTGGGCCGGATATAAGTCCATTTGGTCAAATATGGACTTCTGATTGGCTGATGTATCATCAGTCGGATTCTATGAGTAGGTATAGAAATTTCAAGATTCATGACTGAAACATGTCCAATGGGTAAAATATTGGCTACTCTAGGGCTAATTTATCACAAGAAGGAGTCAATTGGGTAGGAATAGAAAGTTCAAGATCAAGGACTGAAATATTTTCAGTGGGTCAAAAACTGGCTGAACTATCTCCAGAAGGAGTCAAAAGGGTAGAACTAAAAAGTTCAAAATAGACGATTCTTGGGCCCGATTTTAGTACATTTGGTCAAATATTGACTTTTGAATGACAGATGTATTATCAAAAAGAGTCAATAAGTAGGTATAGAAATTTCAAGATCCATGACTGGAACATGTTCAATGGGTCAGATATTGGCGAGTCTATGGCTAATTTATCACCAGAAGGAGTCAATGGGTAGAACTAAAAAGTTCAAAATCGACGACTCTTGGGCGCGATTTTAGTACATTTGGTCAAATATTGACTGTTGAATGACCGATGTAACATCAGAAAAAGTCAATAAGTAGGTATAGAAATTTCAAGGTCCATGACTGACACATATTCAATGGGTCAAATATTGGCTACTCTATGGCTAATTTATCACAAAAAGGAGTCTATTGGGTAGAAATAGAAAGTTCAAAATCGATGACTCTTGGGCCGTATATATGTCCATTTGGTCAAATATTGACTTTTGAATGACCGATGTAACATCAAAAAGAGTCAATAAGTAGGTATAGAAATTTCAAGATCCATTACTGAAACATGTTCAATGGGTGAAATATTGGCTACTCTATGGCTAATTTATCACAAAAAGGAGTCTATTGGGTAGAAATAGAAAGTTCAAAACCGACGACTCTTGGGCCCGATACTAGTACATTTGGTCAAATATGGAATTCTGAATGACTGACCTAAATTCAGAAAGAGTCAATGAGTAGGTATAAAAATTTCAAGATCCATAACTGAAACATGTCAAATGGTTAAAATATTGGCTACTCTAAGGCTAAAGTATCACAAGAAGAAGTCAATTGGGTAGGAATAGAAAGTTCAAGATCAAGGACTGAAATATTTTCAGTGGGTCAAAAATTGGCTGAACTATCTCCAGAAGGAGTCAAAAGGGTACAACTAAAAAGTTCAAAATAGACGATTCTTGGGCCCGATTTTAGTACATTTGATCAAATATTGACTTTTGAATGACCGATGTAACATCAGAAAGAGTCAATAAGTAGGTATAGAAATTTCAAGATCCATGACTGAAACATGTTCAATGGGTCAATTATTGGCTACTCTATGGCTAATTTATCACCAGAAAGAGTCTATTGGGTAGAAATAGAAAGTTCAAAATCGAAGACTCTTGGGCCGGATATAAGTCCATTCGGTCAAATATGGATTTCTGAATGACTGACCTAAATTCAGAAAGAGTCAATGAGTAGGTATAAAAATTTCAAGATCCATAACTGAAACATGTCCAATGGGTAAAATATTGGCTACTCTAGGGCTAATGTATCACAAGAAGGAGTCAATTGGGTAGGAATAGAAAGTTCAAGATCAAGGACTGAAATTTTTGCAGTGGGTCAAAAATTGGCTGAACTATCTGCAGAAGGAGTCAAAAGGGTAGAACTAAAAAGTTCAAAATAGACGATTCTTGGGCCCGATTTTAGTACATTTGGTCAAATATTGACTTTTGAATGACCGATGTAACATCAAAAAGAGTCAATAAGTAGGTATTGAAATTTCAAGATCCATGACTGGAACATGTTCAATTGGTTAGATATTGGCGAGTCTATGGCTAATTAATCACCAGAAGGAGTCTATTGGATAGAAATAGAAAGTTCAAGATCAAGGACTGAAATATTTTCAGTGGGTCAAAAATTGGCTGAACAATCTCTAGAAGGAGTCAATAGGGTAGAACTAAAAGTTCAAAATCGACGACTCTTGGGCCCGATTTTAGTACATTTGGTCAAATATTGACTATTGAATGACCGATGTAACATTAGAAAAAGTCTATAAGTAGGTATAGAAATTTCAAGATCCATGACTGAAACATGTTCAATGGGTCAATTATTGGCTACTCTATGGCTAATTTATCACTAGAAAGAGTCTATTGGGTAGAAATAGAAAGTTCAAAATCGAAGACTCTTGGGCCGGATATAAGTCCATTCGGTCAAATATGGATTTCTGAATGACTGACCTAAATTCAGAAAGAGTCAATGAGTAGGTATAAAAATTTCAAGATCCATAACTGAAACATGTCCAATGGGTAAAATATTGGCTACTCTAGGGCTAATGTATCACAAGAAGGAGTCAATTGGGTAGGAATAGAAAGTTCAAGATCAAGGACTGAAATATTTTCAGTGGGTCAAAAATTGGCTGAACTATCTCCAGAAGGAGTCAAAAGCGTAGAACTAAAAAGTTCAAAATAGACGATTCTTGGGCCCGATTTTAGTACTTTTGGTCAAATATTGACTTTTGAACGACCGATCTAACATCAAAACGAGTCAATAAGTAGGTATTGAAATTTCAAGATCCATGACTGGAACATGTTCAATGTGTCAGATATTTGCGAGTCTATGGCTGATTATCACCAGAAGGAGTCTATTGGGTAGAAATAGAAAGTTCAAAATCGATGACTCTTGGGCCGGATATAAGTCCATTTGGTCAAATATGGACTTCTGATTGGCTGTTGTATCATCAGTCGGATTCTATGAGTAGGTATAGAAATTTCAAGATCCATGATTGAAACATGTTCAATGGGTCAAATATTGGCTACTCTATGGCTAATTTATCACAAAAAGGAGTCAATTGGGTAGAAATAGAAAGTTCAAAATCGACGACTCTTGGGCCCGACATTAGTACATTTGGTCAAATATGGATTTCTGAATGACTGACCTAAATTCAGAAAGAGTCAATGAGTAGGTATAAAAAATTCAAGATCGATAACTGAAACATGTCAAATGGGTAAAATATTGGCTACTCTAAGGCTAAAGTATCACAAGAAGGAGTCAATTGGGTAGGAATAGAAAGTTCAAGATCAAGGACTGAAATAGTTTCAGTGGGTCAAAAATTGGCTGAACTATCTCCAGAAGGAGTCAAAAGGGTAGAACTAAAAAGTTCAAAATAGACGATTCTTGGGCCCGATTTTAGTACATTTGATCAAATATTGACTTTTGAATGACCGATGTAACATTAGAAAAAGTCAATAAGTAGGTATAGAAATTTCAAGATCCATGACTGAAACATGTTCAATGGGTCAATTATTGGCTACTCTATGGCTAATTTATCACCAGAAAGAGTCTATTGGGTAGAAATAGAAAGTTCAAAATCGAAGACTCTTGGGCCGGATATAAGTCCATTCGGTCAAATATGGATTTCTGAATGACTGACCTAAATTCAGAAAGAGTCAATGAGTAGGTATAAAAATTTCAAGATCCATAACTGAAAAATGTCCAATGGGTAAAATATTGGCTACTCTAGGGAAAATGTATCACAAGAAGGAGTCAATTGGGTAGGAATAGAAAGTTCAAAATCAAGGACTGAAATATTTTCAGTGGGTCAAATATTGGCTGAACTATCTCCAGAAGGAGTCAAAAGGGTAGAACTAAAAAGTTCAAAATAGATGATTCTTGGGCCCGATTTTAGTACATTTGGTCAAATATTGACTTTTGAATGACCGATCTTACATCAAAACGAGTCAATAAGTAGGTATTGAAATTTCAAGATCCATGACTGGAACATGTTCAATTGGTTAGATATTGGCGAGTCTATGGCTAATTTATCACCAGAAGGAATCTATTGGATAGAAATAGAAAGTTCAAAATCGATGACTCTTGGGCCGAATATAAGTCCATTTGGTCAAATATGGACTTCTGATTGGCTGATGTATCATCAGTTGGATTCTATGAGTAGGTATAGAAATTTCAAGATCCATGACTGAAACATGTTCAATGGGTCAATTATTGGCTACTCTATGGCTAATTTATCACCAGAAAGAGTCTATTGGGTAGAAATAGAAAGTTCAAAATCGAAGACTCTTGGGCCGGATACAAGTCCATTCGGTCAAATATGGATTTCTGAATGACTGACCTAAATTCAGAAAGAGTCAATGAGTAGGTATAAAAATTTCAAGATCCATAACTGAAACATGTCCAATGGGTAAAATATTGGCTACTCTAGGGCTAATGTATCACAAGAAGGAGTCAATTGGGTAGGAATAGAAAGTTCAAGATCAAGGACTGAAATTTTTGCAGTGGGTCAAAAATTGGCTGAACTATCTGCAGAAGGAGTCAAAAGGGTAGAACTAAAAAGTTCAAAATAGACGATTCTTGAGCCCGATTTTAGTACATTTGGTCAAATATTGACTTTTGAATGACCGATGTAACATCAAAAAGAGTCAATAAGTAGGTATTGAAATTTCAAGATCCTTGACTGGAACATGTTCAATTGGTTAGATATTGGCGAGTCTATGGCTAATTTATCACCAGAAGGAGTCTATTGGATAGAAATAGAAAGTTCAAAATCGATGACTCTTGGGCCGGATATAAGTCCATTTGGTCAAATATGGACTTCTGATTGGCTGATGTATCATCAGTCGGATTCTATGAGTAGGTATAGAAATTTCAAGATTCATGACTGAAACATGTCCAATGGGTAAAATATTGGCTACTCTAGGGCTAATTTATCACAAGAAGGAGTCAATTGGGTAGGAATAGAAAGTTCAAGATCAAGGACTGAAATATTTTCAGTGAGTCAAAACTGGCTGAACTATCTCCAGAAGGAGTCAAAAGGGTAGAACTAAAAAGTTCAAAATAGACGATTCTTCGGCCCGATTTTAGTACATTTGGTCAAATATTGACTTTTGAATGACAGATGTATTATCAAAAAGAGTCAATAAGTAGGTATAGAAATTTCAAGATCCATGACTGGAACATGTTCAATGGGTCAGATATTGGCGAGTCTATGGCTAATTTATCACCAGAAAGAGTCTATTGGGTAGAAATAGAAAGTTCAAAATCGATGACTCTTGGGCCGGATATAAGTCCATTTGGTCAAATATTGACTTTTGAATGACCGATGTAATATCAAAAAGAGTCAATAAGTAGGTATAGAAATTTCAAGATCCATTACTGAAACATGTTCAATGGGTCAATTATTGGCTGCTCTATCGCTAATTTATCACCAGAAGGAGTCTATTGGGTAGAAATAGAAAGTTCAAAATCGACGACTCTTGGGCCCGATATTAGTACATTTGGTCAAATATGGATTTCTGAATGACTGACCTAAATTCAGAAAGAGTCAATGAGTAGGTATAAAAATTTCAAGATCCATAACTGAAACATGTCCAATGGGTAAAATATTGGCTACTCTAGGGCTAATGTATCACAAGAAGGAGTCAATTGGGTAGGAATAGAAAGTTCAAGATCAAGGACTGAAATATTTTCAGTGGGTCAAAAATTGGCTGAACTATCTCCAGAAGGAGTCAAAAGCGTAGAACTAAAAAGTTCAAAATAGACGATTCTTGGGCCTGATTTTAGTACATTTGGTCAAATATTGACTTTTGAATGACCGATGTAACATCAAAAAGAGTCAATAATTAGGTATAGAAATTTCAACATCCATGACTGGAACATGTTCAATGGGTCAGATATTTGCGAGTCTATGGCTAATTATCACCAGAAGGAGTCTATTGGGTAGAAATAGAAAGTTCAAAATCGATGACTCTTGGGCCGGATATAAGTCCATTTGGTCAAATATGGACTTCTGATTGGCTGATGTATCATCAGTCGGATTCTATGAGTAGGTATAGAAATTTCAAGATCCATGACTGAAACATGTTCAATGGGTCAAATATTGGCTACTCTATGGCTAATTTATCACAAAAAGGAGTCAATTGGGTAGAAATAGAAAGTTCAAAATCGACGACTCTTGGGCCCGACATTGGTACATTTGGTCAAATATGGATTTCTGAATGACTGACCTAAATTCAGAAAGAGTCAATGAGTAGGTATGAAAATTTCAAGATCCATAACTGAAACATGTCAAATGGGTAAAATATTGGCTACTCTAAGGCTAAAGTATCACAAGAAGGAGTCAATTGGGTAGGAATAGAAAGTTCAAGATCAAGGACTGAAATATTTTCAGTGGGTCAAAAATTGGCTGAACAATCTCTAGAAGGAGTCAACAGGGTAGAACTAAAAAGTTTAAAATCGACGACTCTTGGGCCCGATTTTAGTACATTTGGTCAAATATTGACTTTTGAATGACCGATGTAACATTAGAAAAAGTCAATAAGTAGGTATAGAAATTTCAAGATCCATGACTGAAACATGTTCAATGGGTCAATTATTGGCTACTCTATGGCTAATTTATCACCAGAAAGAGTCTATTGGGTAGAAATAGAAAGTTCAAAATCGAAGACTCTTGGGCCGGATATAAGTCCATTCGGTCAAATATGGATTTCTGAATGACTGACCTAAATTCAGAAAGAGTCAATGAGTAGGTATAAAAATTTCAAGATCCATAACTGAAACATGTCCAATGGGTAAAATATTGGCTACTCTAGGGAAAATGTATCACAAGAAGGAGTCAATTGGGTAGGAATAGAAAGTTCAAGATCAAGGACTGAAATATTTTCAGTGGGTCAAATATTGGCTGAACTATCTCCAGAAGGAGTCAAAAGGGTAGAACTAAAACGTTCAAAATAGACGATTCTTGGGCCCGATTTTAGTACTTTTGGTCAAATATTGACTTTTGAATGACCGATCTAACATCAAAACGAGTCAATAAGTAGGTATTGAAATTTCAAGATCCATGACTGGAACATGTTCAATTGGTTAGATATTGGCGAGTCTATGGCTAATTTATTTCCAGAAGGAATCTATTGGATAGAAATAGAAAGTTCAAAATCGATGACTCTTGGGCCGAATATAAGTCCATTTGGTCAAATATGGACTTCTGATTGGCTGATGTATCATCAGTTGGATTCTATGAGTAGGTATAGAAATTTCAAGATCCATGACTGAAACATGTTCAATGGGTGAAATATTGGCTACTCTATGGCTAATTTATCACAAAAAGGAGTCTATTGGGTAGAAATAGAAAGTTCAAAACCGACGACTCTTGGGCCCGATACTAGTACATTTGGTCAAATATGGAATTCCGAATGACTGACCTAAATTCAGAAAGAGTCAATGAGTAGGTATAAAAATTTCAAGATCCATAACTGAAACATGTCAAATGGTTAAAATATTGGCTACTCTAAGGCTAAAGTATCACAAGAAGAAGTCAATTGGGTAGGAATAGAAAGTTCAAGATCAAGGACTGAAATATTTTCAGTGGGTCAAAAATTGGCTGAACTATCTCCAGAAGGAGTCAAAAGGGTACAACTAAAAAGTTCAAAATAGACGATTCTTGGGCCCGATTTTAGTACATTTGATCAAATATTGACTTTTGAATGACCGATGTAACATCAGAAAGAGTCAATAAGTAGGTATAGAAATTTCAAGATCCATGACTGAAACATGTTCAATGGGTCAATTATTGGCTACTCTATGGCTAATTTATCACCAGAAAGTTTCTATTGGGTAGAAATAGAAAGTTCAAAATCGAAGACTCTTGGGCCGGATATAAGTCGATTCGGTCAAATATGGATTTCTGAATGACTGACCTAAATTCAGAAAGAGTCAATGAGTAGGTATAAAAATTTCAAGATCCATAACTGAAACATGTCCAATGGGTAAAATATTGGCTACTCTAGGGCTAATGTATCACAAGAAGGAGTCAATTGGGTAGGAATAGAAAGTTCAAGATCAAGGACTGAAATATTTGCAGTGGGTCAAAAATTGGCTGAACTATCTGCAGAAGGAGTCAAAAGGGTAGAACTAAAAAGTTCAAAATAGACGATTCTTGGGCCCAATTTTAGTACATTTGGTCAAATATTGACTTTTGAATGACCGATGTAACATCAAAAAGAGTCAATAAGTAGGTATTGAAATTTCAAGATCCATGACTGGAACATGTTCAATTGGTTAGATATTGGCGAGTCTATGGCTAATTTATCACCAGAAGGAGTCTATTGGATAGAAATAGAAAGTTCAAGATCAAGGACTGAAATATTTTCAGTGGGTCAAAAATTGGCTGAACAATCTCTAGAAGGAGTCAATAGGGTAGAACTAAAAAGTTCAAAATCGACGACTCTTGGGCCCGATTTTAGTACATTTGGTCAAATATTGACTTTTGAATGACCGATGTAACATTAGAAAAAGTCTATAAGTAGGTATAGAAATTTCAAGATCCATGACTGAAACATGTTCAATGGGTCAATTATTGGCTACTCTATGGCTAATTTATCACCAGAAAGAGTCTATTGGGTAGAAATAGAAAGTTCAAAATCGAAGACTCTTGGGCCGGATATAAGTCCATTCGGTCAAATATGGATTTCTGAATGACTGACCTAAATTCAGAAAGAGTCAATGAGTAGGTATAAAAATTTCAAGATCCATAACTGAAACATGTCCAATGGGTAAAATATTGGCTACTCTAGGGCTAATGTATCACAAGAAGGAGTCAATTGGGTAGGAATAGAAAGTTCAAGATCAAGGACTGAAATTTTTGCAGTGGGTCAAAAATTGGCTGAACTATCTGCAGAAGGAGTCAAAAGGGTAGAACTAAAAAGTTCAAAATAGACGATTCTTGAGCCCGATTTTAGTACATTTGGTCAAATATTGACTTTTGAATGACCGATGTAACATCAAAAAGAGTCAATAAGTAGGTATTGAAATTTCAAGATCCTTGACTGGAACATGTTCAATTGGTTAGATATTGGCGAGTCTATGGCTAATTTATCACCAGAAGGAGTCTATTGGATAGAAATAGAAAGTTCAAAATCGATGACTCTTGGGCCGGATATAAGTCCATTTGGTCAAATATGGACTTCTGATTGGCTGATGTATCATCAGTCGGATTCTATGAGTAGGTATAGAAATTTCAAGATTCATGACTGAAACATGTCCAATGGGTAAAATATTGGCTACTCTAGGGCTAATTTATCACAAGAAGGAGTCAATTGGGTAGGAATAGAAAGTTCAAGATCAAGGACTGAAATATTTTCAGTGAGTCAAAACTGGCTGAACTATCTCCAGAAGGAGTCAAAAGGGTAGAACTAAAAAGTTCAAAATAGACGATTCTTGGGCCCGATTTTAGTACATTTGGTCAAATATTGACTTTTGAATGACAGATGTATTATCAAAAAGAGTCAATAAGTAGGTATAGAAATTTCAAGATCCATGACTGGAACATGTTCAATGGGTCAGATATTGGCGAGTCTATGGCTAATTTATCACCAGAAAGAGTCTATTGGGTAGAAATAGAAAGTTCAAAATCGATGACTCTTGGGCCGGATATAAGTCCATTTGGTCAAATATTGACTTTTGAATGACCGATGTAATATCAAAAAGAGTCAATAAGTAGGTATAGAAATTTCAAGATCCATTACTGAAACATGTTCAATGGGTCAATTATTGGCTGCTCTATCGCTAATTTATCACCAGAAGGAGTCTATTGGGTAGAAATAGAAAGTTCAAAATCGACGACTCTTGGGCCCGATATTAGTACATTTGGTCAAATATGGATTTCTGAATGACTGACCTAAATTCAGAAAGAGTCAATGAGTAGGTATAAAAATTTCAAGATCCATAACTGAAACATGTCCAATGGGTAAAATATTGGCTACTCTAGGGCTAATGTATCACAAGAAGGAGTCAATTGGGTAGGAATAGAAAGTTCAAGATCAAGGACTGAAATATTTTCAGTGGGTCAAAAATTGGCTGAACTATCTCCAGAAGGAGTCAAAAGCGTAGAACTAAAAAGTTCAAAATAGACGATTCTTGGGCCTGATTTTAGTACATTTGGTCAAATATTGACTTTTGAATGACCGATGTAACATCAAAAAGAGTCAATAATTAGGTATAGAAATTTCAACATCCATGACTGGAACATGCTCAATGGGTCAGATATTTGCGAGTCTATGGCTAATTATCACCAGAAGGAGTCTATTGGGTAGAAATAGAAAGTTCAAAATCGATGACTCTTGGGCCGGATATAAGTCCATTTGGTCAAATATGGACTTCTGATTGGCTGATGTATCATCAGTCGGATTCTATGAGTAGGTATAGAAATTTCAAGATCCATGACTGAAACATGTTCAATGGGTCAAATATTGGCTACTCTATGGCTAATTTATCACAAAAAGGAGTCAATTGGGTAGAAATAAGAAAGTTCAAAATCGACGACTCTTGGGCCCGACATTGGTACATTTGGTCAAATATGGATTTCTGAATGACTGACCTAAATTCAGAAAGAGTCAATGAGTAGGTATGAAAATTTCAAGATCCATAACTGAAACATGTCAAATGGGTAAAATATTGGCTACTCTAAGGCTAAAGTATCACAAGAAGGAGTCAATTGGGTAGGAATAGAAAGTTCAAGATCAAGGACTGAAATAGTTTCAGTGGGTCAAAAATTGGCTGAACTATCTCCAGAAGGAGTCAAAAGGGTAGAACTAAAAAGTTCAAAATAGACGATTCTTGGGCCCGATTTTAGTACATTTGATCAAATATTGACTTTTGAATGACCGATGTAACATTAGAAAAAGTCAATAAGTAGGTATAGAAATTTCAAGATCCATGACTGAAACATGTTCAATGGGTCAATTATTGGCTACTCTATGGCTAATTTATCACCAGAAAGAGTCTATTGGGTAGAAATAGAAAGTTCAAAATCGAAGACTCTTGGGCCGGATATAAGTCCATTCGGTCAAATATGGATTTCTGAATGACTGACCTAAATTCAGAAAGAGTCAATGAGTAGGTATAAAAATTTCAAGATCCATAACTGAAAAATGTCCAATGGGTAAAATATTGGCTACTCTAGGGAAAATGTATCACAAGAAGGAGTCAATTGGGTAGGAATAGAAAGTTCAAAATCAAGGACTGAAATATTTTCAGTGGGTCAAATATTGGCTGAACTATCTCCAGAAGGAGTCAAAAGGGTAGAACTAAAAAGTTCAAAATAGATGATTCTTGGGCCCGATTTTTGTACTTTTGGTCAAATATTGACTTTTGAATGACCGATCTTACATCAAAACGAGTCAATAAGTAGGTATTGAAATTTCAAGATCCATGACTGGAACATGTTCAATTGGTTAGATATTGGCGAGTCTATGGCTAATTTATCACCAGAAGGAATCTATTGGATAGAAATAGAAAGTTCAAAATCGATGACTCTTGGGCCGAATATAAGTCCATTTGGTCAAATATGGACTTCTGATTGGCTGATGTATCATCAGTTGGATTCTATGAGTAGGTATAGAAATTTCAAGATCCATGACTGAAACATGTTCAATGGGTCAATTATTGGCTACTCTATGGCTAATTTATCACCAGAAAGAGTCTATTGGGTAGAAATAGAAAGTTCAAAATCGAAGACTCTTGGGCCGGATACAAGTCCATTCGGTCAAATATGGATTTCTGAATGACTGACCTAAATTCAGAAAGAGTCAATGAGTAGGTATAAAAATTTCAAGATCCATAACTGAAACATGTCCAATGGGTAAAATATTGGCTACTCTAGGGCTAATGTATCACAAGAAGGAGTCAATTGGGTAGGAATAGAAAGTTCAAGATCAAGGACTGAAATTTTTGCAGTGGGTCAAAAATTGGCTGAACTATCTGCAGAAGGAGTCAAAAGGGTAGAACTAAAAAGTTCAAAATAGACGATTCTTGAGCCCGATTTTAGTACATTTGGTCAAATATTGACTTTTGAATGACCGATGTAACATCAAAAAGAGTCAATAAGTAGGTATTGAAATTTCAAGATCCTTGACTGGAACATGTTCAATTGGTTAGATATTGGCGAGTCTATGGCTAATTTATCACCAGAAGGAGTCTATTGGATAGAAATAGAAAGTTCAAAATCGATGACTCTTGGGCCGGATATAAGTCCATTTGGTCAAATATGGACTTCTGATTGGCTGATGTATCATCAGTCGGATTCTATGAGTAGGTATAGAAATTTCAAGATTCATGACTGAAACATGTCCAATGGGTAAAATATTGGCTACTCTAGGGCTAATTTATCACAAGAAGGAGTAAATTGGGTAGGAATAGAAAGTTCAAGATCAAGGACTGAAATATTTTCAGTGAGTCAAAACTGGCTGAACTATCTCCAGAAGGAGTCAAAAGGGTAGAACTAAAAAGTTCAAAATAGACGATTCTTCGGCCCGATTTTAGTACATTTGGTCAAATATTGACTTTTGAATGACAGATGTATTATCAAAAAGAGTCAATAAGTAGGTATAGAAATTTCAAGATCCATGACTGGAACATGTTCAATGGGTCAGATATTGGCGAGTCTATGGCTAATTTATCACCAGAAAGAGTCTATTGGGTAGAAATAGAAAGTTCAAAATCGATGACTCTTGGGCCGGATATAAGTCCATTTGGTCAAATATTGACTTTTGAATGACCGATGTAATATCAAAAAGAGTCAATAAGTAGGTATAGAAATTTCAAGATCCATTACTGAAACATGTTCAATGGGTCAATTATTGGCTGCTCTATCGCTAATTTATCACCAGAAGGAGTCTATTGGGTAGAAATAGAAAGTTCAAAATCGACGACTCTTGGGCCCGATATTAGTACATTTGGTCAAATATGGATTTCTGAATGACTGACCTAAATTCAGAAAGAGTCAATGAGTAGGTATAAAAATTTCAAGATCCATAACTGAAACATGTCCAATGGGTAAAATATTGGCTACTCTAGGGCTAATGTATCACAAGAAGGAGTCAATTGGGTAGGAATAGAAAGTTCAAGATCAAGGACTGAAATATTTTCAGTGGGTCAAAAATTGGCTGAACTATCTCCAGAAGGAGTCAAAAGCGTAGAACTAAAAAGTTCAAAATAGACGATTCTTGGGCCTGATTTTAGTACATTTGGTCAAATATTGACTTTTGAATGACCGATGTAACATCAAAAAGAGTCAATAATTAGGTATAGAAATTTCAACATCCATGACTGGAACATGTTCAATGGGTCAGATATTTGCGAGTCTATGGCTAATTATCACCAGAAGGAGTCTATTGGGTAGAAATAGAAAGTTCAAAATCGATGACTCTTGGGCCGGATATAAGTCCATTTGGTCAAATATGGACTTCTGATTGGCTGATGTATCATCAGTCGGATTCTATGAGTAGGTATAGAAATTTCAAGATCCATGACTGAAACATGTTCAATGGGTCAAATATTGGCTACTCTATGGCTAATTTATCACAAAAAGGAGTCAATTGGGTAGAAATAGAAAGTTCAAAATCGACGACTCTTGGGCCCGACATTGGTACATTTGGTCAAATATGGATTTCTGAATGACTGACCTAAATTCAGAAAGAGTCAATGAGTAGGTATGAAAATTTCAAGATCCATAACTGAAACATGTCAAATGGGTAAAATATTGGCTACTCTAAGGCTAAAGTATCACAAGAAGGAGTCAATTGGGTAGGAATAGAAAGTTCAAGATCAAGGACTGAAATATTTTCAGTGGGTCAAAAATTGGCTGAACAATCTCTAGAAGGAGTCAACAGGGTAGAACTAAAAAGTTTAAAATCGACGACTCTTGGGCCCGATTTTAGTACATTTGGTCAAATATTGACTTTTGAATGACCGATGTAACATTAGAAAAAGTCAATAAGTAGGTATAGAAATTTCAAGATCCATGACTGAAACATGTTCAATGGGTCAATTATTGGCTACTCTATGGCTAATTTATCACCAGAAAGAGTCTATTGGGTAGAAATAGAAAGTTCAAAATCGAAGACTCTTGGGCCGGATATAAGTCCATTCGGTCAAATATGGATTTCTGAATGACTGACCTAAATTCAGAAAGAGTCAATGAGTAGGTATAAAAATTTCAAGATCCATAACTGAAACATGTCCAATGGGTAAAATATTGGCTACTCTAGGGAAAATGTATCACAAGAAGGAGTCAATTGGGTAGGAATAGAAAGTTCAAGATCAAGGACTGAAATATTTTAAGTGGGTCAAATATTGGCTGAACTATCTCCAGAAGGAGTCAAAAGGGTAGAACTAAAACGTTCAAAATAGACGATTCTTGGGCCCGATTTTAGTACTTTTGGTCAAATATTGACTTTTGAATGACCGATCTAACATCAAAACGAGTCAATAAGTAGGTATTGAAATTTCAAGATCCATGACTGGAACATGTTCAATTGGTTAGATATTGGCGAGTCTATGGCTAATTTATTTCCAGAAGGAATCTATTGGATAGAAATAGAAAGTTCAAAATCGATGACTCTTGGGCCGAATATAAGTCCATTTGGTCAAATATGGACTTCTGATTGGCTGATGTATCATCAGTTGGATTCTATGAGTAGGTATAGAAATTTCAAGATCCATGACTGAAACATGTTCAATGGGTGAAATATTGGCTACTCTATGGCTAATTTATCACAAAAAGGAGTCTATTGGGTAGAAATAGAAAGTTCAAAACCGACGACTCTTGGGCCCGATACTAGTAAATTTGGTCAAATATGGAATTCCGAATGACTGACCTAAATTCAGAAAGAGTCAATGAGTAGGTATAAAAATTTCAAGATCCATAACTGAAACATGTCAAATGGTTAAAATATTGGCTACTCTAAGGCTAAAGTATCACAAGAAGAAGTCAATTGGGTAGGAATAGAAAGTTCAAGATCAAGGACTGAAATATTTTCAGTGGGTCAAAAATTGGCTGAACTATCTCCAGAAGGAGTCAAAAGGGTACAACTAAAAAGTTCAAAATAGACGATTCTTGGGCCCGATTTTAGTACATTTGATCAAATATTGACTTTTGAATGACCGATGTAACATCAGAAAGAGTCAATAAGTAAGTATAGAAATTTCAAGATCCATGACTGAAACATGTTCAATGGGTCAATTATTGGCTACTCTATGGCTAATTTATCACCAGAAAGAGTCTATTGGGTAGAAATAGAAAGTTCAAAATCGAAGACTCTTGGGCCGGATATAAGTCCATTCGGTCAAATATGGATTTCTGAATGACTGACCTAAATTCAGAAAGAGTCAATGAGTAGGTATAAAAATTTCAAGATCCATAACTGAAACATGTCCAATGGGTAAAATATTGGCTACTCTAGGGCTAATGTATCACAAGAAGGAGTCAATTGGGTAGGAATAGAAAGTTCAAGATCAAGGACTGAAATATTTGCAGTGGGTCAAAAATTGGCTGAACTATCTGCAGAAGGAGTCAAAAGGGTAGAACTAAAAAGTTCAAAATAGACGATTCTTGGGCCCAATTTTAGTACATTTGGTCAAATATTGACTTTTGAATGACCGATGTAACATCAAAAAGAGTCAATAAGTAGGTATTGAAATTTCAAGATCCATGACTGGAACATGTTCAATTGGTTAGATATTGGCGAGTCTATGGCTAATTAATCACCAGAAGGAGTCTATTGGATAGAAATAGAAAGTTCAAGATCAAGGACTGAAATATTTTCAGTGGGTCAAAAATTGGCTGAACAATCTCTAGAAGGAGTCAATAGGGTAGAACTAAAAAGTTCAAAATCGACGACTCTTGGGCCCGATTTTAGTACATTTGGTCAAATATTGACTTTTGAATGACCGATGTAACATTAGAAAAAGTCTATAAGTAGGTATAGAAATTTCAAGATCCATGACTGAAACATGTTCAATGGGTCAATTATTGGCTACTCTATGGCTAATTTATCACCAGAAAGAGTCTATTGGGTAGAAATAGAAAGTTCAAAATCGAAGACTCTTGGGCCGGATATAAGTCCATTCGGTCAAATATGGATTTCTGAATGACTGACCTAAATTCAGAAAGAGTCAATGAGTAGGTATAAAAATTTCAAGATCCATAACTGAAACATGTCCAATGGGTAAAATATTGGCTACTCTAGGGCTAATGTATCACAAGAAGGAGTCAATTGGGTAGGAATAGAAAGTTCAAGATCAAGGACTGAAATTTTTGCAGTGGGTCAAAAATTGGCTGAACTATCTGCAGAAGGAGTCAAAAGGGTAGAACTAAAAAGTTCAAAATAGACGATTCTTGAGCCCAATTTTAGTACATTTGGTCAAATATTGACTTTTGAATGACCGATGTAACATCAAAAAGAGTCAATAAGTAGGTATTGAAATTTCAAGATCCTTGACTGGAACATGTTCAATTGGTTAGATATTGGCGAGTCTATGGCTAATTTATCACCAGAAGGAGTCTATTGGATAGAAATAGAAAGTTCAAAATCGATGACTCTTGGGCCGGATATAAGTCCATTTGGTCAAATATGGACTTCTGATTGGCTGATGTATCATCAGTCGGATTCTATGAGTAGGTATAGAAATTTCAAGATTCATGACTGAAACATGTCCAATGGGTAAAATATTGGCTACTCTAGGGCTAATTTATCACAAGAAGGAGTCAATTGGGTAGGAATAGAAAGTTCAAGATCAAGGACTGAAATATTTTCAGTGAGTCAAAACTGGCTGAACTATCTCCAGAAGGAGTCAAAAGGGTAGAACTAAAAAGTTCAAAATAGACGATTCTTGGGCCCGATTTTAGTACATTTGGTCAAATATTGACTTTTGAATGACAGATGTATTATCAAAAAGAGTCAATAAGTAGGTATAGAAATTTCAAGATCCATGACTGGAACATGTTCAATGGGTCAGATATTGACGAGTCTATGGCTAATTTATCACCAGAAAGAGTCTATTGGGTAGAAATAGAAAGTTCAAAATCGATGACTCTTGGGCCGGATATAAGTCCATTTGGTCAAATATTGACTTTTGAATGACCGATGTAATATCAAAAAGAGTCAATAAGTAGGTATAGAAATTTCAAGATCCATTACTGAAACATGTTCAATGGTTCAATTATTGGCTGCTCTATCGCTAATTTATCACCAGAAGGAGTCTATTGGGTAGAAATAGAAAGTTCAAAATCGACGACTCTTGGGCCCGATATTAGTACATTTGGTCAAATATGGATTTCTGAATGACTGACCTAAATTCAGAAAGAGTCAATGAGTAGGTATAAAAATTTCAAGATCCATAACTGAAACATGTCCAATGGGTAAAATATTGGCTACTCTAGGGCTAATGTATCACAAGAAGGAGTCAATTGGGTAGGAATAGAAAGTTCAAGATCAAGGACTGAAATATTTTCAGTGGGTCAAAAATTGGCTGAACTATCTCCAGAAGGAGTCAAAAGCGTAGAACTAAAAAGTTCAAAATAGACGATTCTTGGGCCTGATTTTAGTACATTTGGTCAAATATTGACTTTTGAATGACCGATGTAACATCAAAAAGAGTCAATAATTAGGTATAGAAATTTCAACATCCATGACTGGAACATGTTCAATGGGTCAGATATTTGCGAGTCTATGGCTAATTATCACCAGAAGGAGTCTATTGGGTAGAAATAGAAAGTTCAAAATCGATGACTCTTGGGCCGGATATAAGTCCATTTGGTCAAATATGGACTTCTGATTGGCTGATGTATCATCAGTCGGATTCTATGAGTAGGTATAGAAATTTCAAGATCCATGACTGGAACATGTTCAATGGGTCAGATATTGGCGAGTCTATGGCTAATTTATCACCAGAAAGAGTCTATTGGGTAGAAATAGAAAGTTCAAAATCGATGACTCTTGGGCCGGATATAAGTCCATTTGGTCAAATATTGACTTTTGAATGACCGATGTAATATCAAAAAGAGTCAATAAGTAGGTATAGAAATTTCAAGATCCATTACTGAAACATGTTCAATGGGTCAATTATTGGCTGCTCTATCGCTAATTTATCACCAGAAGGAGTCTATTGGGTAGAAATAGAAAGTTCAAAATCGACGACTCTTGGGCCCGATATTAGTACATTTGGTCAAATATGGATTTCTGAATGACTGACCTAAATTCAGAAAGAGTCAATGAGTAGGTATAAAAATTTCAAGATCCATAACTGAAACATGTCCAATGGGTAAAATATTGGCTACTCTAGGGCTAATGTATCACAAGAAGGAGTCAATTGGGTAGGAATAGAAAGTTCAAGATCAAGGACTGAAATATTTTCAGTGGGTCAAAAATTGGCTGAACTATCTCCAGAAGGAGTCAAAAGCGTAGAACTAAAAAGTTCAAAATAGACGATTCTTGGGCCTGATTTTAGTACATTTGGTCAAATATTGACTTTTGAATGACCGATGTAACATCAAAAAGAGTCAATAATTAGGTATAGAAATTTCAACATCCATGACTGGAACATGTTCAATGGGTCAGATATTTGCGAGTCTATGGCTAATTATCACCAGAAGGAGTCTATTGGGTAGAAATAGAAAGTTCAAAATCGATGACTCTTGGGCCGGATATAAGTCCATTTGGTCAAATATGGACTTCTGATTGGCTGATGTATCATCAGTCGGATTCTATGAGTAGGTATAGAAATTTCAAGATCCATGACTGAAACATGTTCAATGGGTCAAATATTGGCTACTCTATGGCTAATTTATCACAAAAAGGAGTCAATTGGGTAGAAATAAGAAAGTTCAAAATCGACGACTCTTGGGCCCGACATTGGTACATTTGGTCAAATATGGATTTCTGAATGACTGACCTAAATTCAGAAAGAGTCAATGAGTAGGTATGAAAATTTCAAGATCCATAACTGAAACATGTCAAATGGGTAAAATATTGGCTACTCTAAGGCTAAAGTATCACAAGAAGGAGTCAATTGGGTAGGAATAGAAAGTTCAAGATCAAGGACTGAAATATTTTCAGTGGGTCAAAAATTGGCTGAACAATCTCTAGAAGGAGTCAATAGGGTAGAACTAAAAAGTTTAAAATCGACGACTCTTGGGCCCGATTTTAGTACATTTGGTCAAATATTGACTTTTGAATGACCGATGTAACATTAGAAAAAGTCAATAAGTAGGTATAGAAATTTCAAGATCCATGACTGAAACATGTTCAATGGGTCAATTATTGGCTACTCTATGGCTAATTTATCACCAGAAAGAGTCTATTGGGTAGAAATAGAAAGTTCAAAATCGAAGACTCTTGGGCCGGATATAAGTCCATTCGGTCAAATATGGATTTCTGAATGACTGACCTAAATTCAGAAAGAGTCAATGAGTAGGTATAAAAATTTCAAGATCCATAACTGAAACATGTCCAATGGGTAAAATATTGGCTACTCTAGGGAAAATGTATCACAAGAAGGAGTCAATTGGGTAGGAATAGAAAGTTCAAGATCAAGGACTGAAATATTTTCAGTGGGTCAAATATTGGCTGAACTATCTCCAGAAGGAGTCAAAAGGGTAGAACTAAAAAGTTCAAAATAGACGATTCTTGGGCCCGATTTTAGTACATTTGGTCAAATATTGACTTTTGAATGACAGATGTATTATCAAAAAGAGTCAATAAGTAGGTATAGAAATTTCAAGATCCATGACTGGAACATGTTCAATGGGTCAGATATTGGCGAGTCTATGGCTAATTTATCACCAGAAAGAGTCTATTGGGTAGAAATAGAAAGTTCAAAATCGATGACTCTTGGGCCGGATATAAGTCCATTTGGTCAAATATTGACTTTTGAATGACCGATGTAATATCAAAAAGAGTCAATAAGTAGGTATAGAAATTTCAAGATCCATTACTGAAACATGTTCAATGGGTCAATTATTGGCTGCTCTATCGCTAATTTATCACCAGAAGGAGTCTATTGGGTAGAAATAGAAAGTTCAAAATCGACGACTCTTGGGCCCGATATTAGTACATTTGGTCAAATATGGATTTCTGAATGACTGACCTAAATTCAGAAAGAGTCAATGAGTAGGTATAAAAATTTCAAGATCCATAACTGAAACATGTCCAATGGGTAAAATATTGGCTACTCTAGGGCTAATGTATCACAAGAAGGAGTCAATTGGGTAGGAATAGAAAGTTCAAGATCAAGGACTGAAATATTTTCAGTGGGTCAAAAATTGGCTGAACTATCTCCAGAAGGAGTCAAAAGCGTAGAACTAAAAAGTTCAAAATAGACGATTCTTGGGCCTGATTTTAGTACATTTGGTCAAATATTGACTTTTGAATGACCGATGTAACATCAAAAAGAGTCAATAATTAGGTATAGAAATTTCAACATCCATGACTGGAACATGCTCAATGGGTCAGATATTTGCGAGTCTATGGCTAATTATCACCAGAAGGAGTCTATTGGGTAGAAATAGAAAGTTCAAAATCGATGACTCTTGGGCCGGATATAAGTCCATTTGGTCAAATATGGACTTCTGATTGGCTGATGTATCATCAGTCGGATTCTATGAGTAGGTATAGAAATTTCAAGATCCATGACTGAAACATGTTCAATGGGTCAAATATTGGCTACTCTATGGCTAATTTATCACAAAAAGGAGTCAATTGGGTAGAAATAAGAAAGTTCAAAATCGACGACTCTTGGGCCCGACATTGGTACATTTGGTCAAATATGGATTTCTGAATGACTGACCTAAATTCAGAAAGAGTCAATGAGTAGGTATGAAAATTTCAAGATCCATAACTGAAACATGTCAAATGGGTAAAATATTGGCTACTCTAAGGCTAAAGTATCACAAGAAGGAGTCAATTGGGTAGGAATAGAAAGTTCAAGATCAAGGACTGAAATAGTTTCAGTGGGTCAAAAATTGGCTGAACTATCTCCAGAAGGAGTCAAAAGGGTAGAACTAAAAAGTTCAAAATAGACGATTCTTGGGCCCGATTTTAGTACATTTGATCAAATATTGACTTTTGAATGACCGATGTAACATTAGAAAAAGTCAATAAGTAGGTATAGAAATTTCAAGATCCATGACTGAAACATGTTCAATGGGTCAATTATTGGCTACTCTATGGCTAATTTATCACCAGAAAGAGTCTATTGGGTAGAAATAGAAAGTTCAAAATCGAAGACTCTTGGGCCGGATATAAGTCCATTCGGTCAAATATGGATTTCTGAATGACTGACCTAAATTCAGAAAGAGTCAATGAGTAGGTATAAAAATTTCAAGATCCATAACTGAAAAATGTCCAATGGGTAAAATATTGGCTACTCTAGGGAAAATGTATCACAAGAAGGAGTCAATTGGGTAGGAATAGAAAGTTCAAAATCAAGGACTGAAATATTTTCAGTGGGTCAAATATTGGCTGAACTATCTCCAGAAGGAGTCAAAAGGGTAGAACTAAAAAGTTCAAAATAGATGATTCTTGGGCCCGATTTTTGTACTTTTGGTCAAATATTGACTTTTGAATGACCGATCTTACATCAAAACGAGTCAATAAGTAGGTATTGAAATTTCAAGATCCATGACTGGAACATGTTCAATTGGTTAGATATTGGCGAGTCTATGGCTAATTTATCACCAGAAGGAATCTATTGGATAGAAATAGAAAGTTCAAAATCGATGACTCTTGGGCCGAATATAAGTCCATTTGGTCAAATATGGACTTCTGATTGGCTGATGTATCATCAGTTGGATTCTATGAGTAGGTATAGAAATTTCAAGATCCATGACTGAAACATGTTCAATGGGTCAATTATTGGCTACTCTATGGCTAATTTATCACCAGAAAGAGTCTATTGGGTAGAAATAGAAAGTTCAAAATCGAAGACTCTTGGGCCGGATACAAGTCCATTCGGTCAAATATGGATTTCTGAATGACTGACCTAAATTCAGAAAGAGTCAATGAGTAGGTATAAAAATTTCAAGATCCATAACTGAAACATGTCCAATGGGTAAAATATTGGCTACTCTAGGGCTAATGTATCACAAGAAGGAGTCAATTGGGTAGGAATAGAAAGTTCAAGATCAAGGACTGAAATTTTTGCAGTGGGTCAAAAATTGGCTGAACTATCTGCAGAAGGAGTCAAAAGGGTAGAACTAAAAAGTTCAAAATAGACGATTCTTGAGCCCGATTTTAGTACATTTGGTCAAATATTGACTTTTGAATGACCGATGTAACATCAAAAAGAGTCAATAAGTAGGTATTGAAATTTCAAGATCCTTGACTGGAACATGTTCAATTGGTTAGATATTGGCGAGTCTATGGCTAATTTATCACCAGAAGGAGTCTATTGGATAGAAATAGAAAGTTCAAAATCGATGACTCTTGGGCCGGATATAAGTCCATTTGGTCAAATATGGACTTCTGATTGGCTGATGTATCATCAGTCGGATTCTATGAGTAGGTATAGAAATTTCAAGATTCATGACTGAAACATGTCCAATGGGTAAAATATTGGCTACTCTAGGGCTAATTTATCACAAGAAGGAGTAAATTGGGTAGGAATAGAAAGTTCAAGATCAAGGACTGAAATATTTTCAGTGAGTCAAAACTGGCTGAACTATCTCCAGAAGGAGTCAAAAGGGTAGAACTAAAAAGTTCAAAATAGACGATTCTTCGGCCCGATTTTAGTACATTTGGTCAAATATTGACTTTTGAATGACAGATGTATTATCAAAAAGAGTCAATAAGTAGGTATAGAAATTTCAAGATCCATGACTGGAACATGTTCAATGGGTCAGATATTGGCGAGTCTATGGCTAATTTATCACCAGAAAGAGTCTATTGGGTAGAAATAGAAAGTTCAAAATCGATGACTCTTGGGCCGGATATAAGTCCATTTGGTCAAATATTGACTTTTGAATGACCGATGTAATATCAAAAAGAGTCAATAAGTAGGTATAGAAATTTCAAGATCCATTACTGAAACATGTTCAATGGGTCAATTATTGGCTGCTCTATCGCTAATTTATCACCAGAAGGAGTCTATTGGGTAGAAATAGAAAGTTCAAAATCGACGACTCTTGGGCCCGATATTAGTACATTTGGTCAAATATGGATTTCTGAATGACTGACCTAAATTCAGAAAGAGTCAATGAGTAGGTATAAAAATTTCAAGATCCATAACTGAAACATGTCCAATGGGTAAAATATTGGCTACTCTAGGGCTAATGTATCACAAGAAGGAGTCAATTGGGTAGGAATAGAAAGTTCAAGATCAAGGACTGAAATATTTTCAGTGGGTCAAAAATTGGCTGAACTATCTCCAGAAGGAGTCAAAAGCGTAGAACTAAAAAGTTCAAAATAGACGATTCTTGGGCCTGATTTTAGTACATTTGGTCAAATATTGACTTTTGAATGACCGATGTAACATCAAAAAGAGTCAATAATTAGGTATAGAAATTTCAACATCCATGACTGGAACATGTTCAATGGGTCAGATATTTGCGAGTCTATGGCTAATTATCACCAGAAGGAGTCTATTGGGTAGAAATAGAAAGTTCAAAATCGATGACTCTTGGGCCGGATATAAGTCCATTTGGTCAAATATGGACTTCTGATTGGCTGATGTATCATCAGTCGGATTCTATGAGTAGGTATAGAAATTTCAAGATCCATGACTGAAACATGTTCAATGGGTCAAATATTGGCTACTCTATGGCTAATTTATCACAAAAAGGAGTCAATTGGGTAGAAATAGAAAGTTCAAAATCGACGACTCTTGGGCCCGACATTGGTACATTTGGTCAAATATGGATTTCTGAATGACTGACCTAAATTCAGAAAGAGTCAATGAGTAGGTATGAAAATTTCAAGATCCATAACTGAAACATGTCAAATGGGTAAAATATTGGCTACTCTAAGGCTAAAGTATCACAAGAAGGAGTCAATTGGGTAGGAATAGAAAGTTCAAGATCAAGGACTGAAATATTTTCAGTGGGTCAAAAATTGGCTGAACAATCTCTAGAAGGAGTCAACAGGGTAGAACTAAAAAGTTTAAAATCGACGACTCTTGGGCCCGATTTTAGTACATTTGGTCAAATATTGACTTTTGAATGACCGATGTAACATTAGAAAAAGTCAATAAGTAGGTATAGAAATTTCAAGATCCATGACTGAAACATGTTCAATGGGTCAATTATTGGCTACTCTATGGCTAATTTATCACCAGAAAGAGTCTATTGGGTAGAAATAGAAAGTTCAAAATCGAAGACTCTTGGGCCGGATATAAGTCCATTCGGTCAAATATGGATTTCTGAATGACTGACCTAAATTCAGAAAGAGTCAATGAGTAGGTATAAAAATTTCAAGATCCATAACTGAAACATGTCCAATGGGTAAAATATTGGCTACTCTAGGGAAAATGTATCACAAGAAGGAGTCAATTGGGTAGGAATAGAAAGTTCAAGATCAAGGACTGAAATATTTTAAGTGGGTCAAATATTGGCTGAACTATCTCCAGAAGGAGTCAAAAGGGTAGAACTAAAACGTTCAAAATAGACGATTCTTGGGCCCGATTTTAGTACTTTTGGTCAAATATTGACTTTTGAATGACCGATCTAACATCAAAACGAGTCAATAAGTAGGTATTGAAATTTCAAGATCCATGACTGGAACATGTTCAATTGGTTAGATATTGGCGAGTCTATGGCTAATTTATTTCCAGAAGGAATCTATTGGATAGAAATAGAAAGTTCAAAATCGATGACTCTTGGGCCGAATATAAGTCCATTTGGTCAAATATGGACTTCTGATTGGCTGATGTATCATCAGTTGGATTCTATGAGTAGGTATAGAAATTTCAAGATCCATGACTGAAACATGTTCAATGGGTGAAATATTGGCTACTCTATGGCTAATTTATCACAAAAAGGAGTCTATTGGGTAGAAATAGAAAGTTCAAAACCGACGACTCTTGGGCCCGATACTAGTAAATTTGGTCAAATATGGAATTCCGAATGACTGACCTAAATTCAGAAAGAGTCAATGAGTAGGTATAAAAATTTCAAGATCCATAACTGAAACATGTCAAATGGTTAAAATATTGGCTACTCTAAGGCTAAAGTATCACAAGAAGAAGTCAATTGGGTAGGAATAGAAAGTTCAAGATCAAGGACTGAAATATTTTCAGTGGGTCAAAAATTGGCTGAACTATCTCCAGAAGGAGTCAAAAGGGTACAACTAAAAAGTTCAAAATAGACGATTCTTGGGCCCGATTTTAGTACATTTGATCAAATATTGACTTTTGAATGACCGATGTAACATCAGAAAGAGTCAATAAGTAAGTATAGAAATTTCAAGATCCATGACTGAAACATGTTCAATGGGTCAATTATTGGCTACTCTATGGCTAATTTATCACCAGAAAGAGTCTATTGGGTAGAAATAGAAAGTTCAAAATCGAAGACTCTTGGGCCGGATATAAGTCCATTCGGTCAAATATGGATTTCTGAATGACTGACCTAAATTCAGAAAGAGTCAATGAGTAGGTATAAAAATTTCAAGATCCATAACTGAAACATGTCCAATGGGTAAAATATTGGCTACTCTAGGGCTAATGTATCACAAGAAGGAGTCAATTGGGTAGGAATAGAAAGTTCAAGATCAAGGACTGAAATATTTGCAGTGGGTCAAAAATTGGCTGAACTATCTGCAGAAGGAGTCAAAAGGGTAGAACTAAAAAGTTCAAAATAGACGATTCTTGGGCCCAATTTTAGTACATTTGGTCAAATATTGACTTTTGAATGACCGATGTAACATCAAAAAGAGTCAATAAGTAGGTATTGAAATTTCAAGATCCATGACTGGAACATGTTCAATTGGTTAGATATTGGCGAGTCTATGGCTAATTAATCACCAGAAGGAGTCTATTGGATAGAAATAGAAAGTTCAAGATCAAGGACTGAAATATTTTCAGTGGGTCAAAAATTGGCTGAACAATCTCTAGAAGGAGTCAATAGGGTAGAACTAAAAAGTTCAAAATCGACGACTCTTGGGCCCGATTTTAGTACATTTGGTCAAATATTGACTTTTGAATGACCGATGTAACATTAGAAAAAGTCTATAAGTAGGTATAGAAATTTCAAGATCCATGACTGAAACATGTTCAATGGGTCAATTATTGGCTACTCTATGGCTAATTTATCACCAGAAAGAGTCTATTGGGTAGAAATAGAAAGTTCAAAATCGAAGACTCTTGGGCCGGATATAAGTCCATTCGGTCAAATATGGATTTCTGAATGACTGACCTAAATTCAGAAAGAGTCAATGAGTAGGTATAAAAATTTCAAGATCCATAACTGAAACATGTCCAATGGGTAAAATATTGGCTACTCTAGGGCTAATGTATCACAAGAAGGAGTCAATTGGGTAGGAATAGAAAGTTCAAGATCAAGGACTGAAATTTTTGCAGTGGGTCAAAAATTGGCTGAACTATCTGCAGAAGGAGTCAAAAGGGTAGAACTAAAAAGTTCAAAATAGACGATTCTTGAGCCCAATTTTAGTACATTTGGTCAAATATTGACTTTTGAATGACCGATGTAACATCAAAAAGAGTCAATAAGTAGGTATTGAAATTTCAAGATCCTTGACTGGAACATGTTCAATTGGTTAGATATTGGCGAGTCTATGGCTAATTTATCACCAGAAGGAGTCTATTGGATAGAAATAGAAAGTTCAAAATCGATGACTCTTGGGCCGGATATAAGTCCATTTGGTCAAATATGGACTTCTGATTGGCTGATGTATCATCAGTCGGATTCTATGAGTAGGTATAGAAATTTCAAGATTCATGACTGAAACATGTCCAATGGGTAAAATATTGGCTACTCTAGGGCTAATTTATCACAAGAAGGAGTCAATTGGGTAGGAATAGAAAGTTCAAGATCAAGGACTGAAATATTTTCAGTGAGTCAAAACTGGCTGAACTATCTCCAGAAGGAGTCAAAAGGGTAGAACTAAAAAGTTCAAAATAGACGATTCTTGGGCCCGATTTTAGTACATTTGGTCAAATATTGACTTTTGAATGACAGATGTATTATCAAAAAGAGTCAATAAGTAGGTATAGAAATTTCAAGATCCATGACTGGAACATGTTCAATGGGTCAGATATTGACGAGTCTATGGCTAATTTATCACCAGAAAGAGTCTATTGGGTAGAAATAGAAAGTTCAAAATCGATGACTCTTGGGCCGGATATAAGTCCATTTGGTCAAATATTGACTTTTGAATGACCGATGTAATATCAAAAAGAGTCAATAAGTAGGTATAGAAATTTCAAGATCCATTACTGAAACATGTTCAATGGTTCAATTATTGGCTGCTCTATCGCTAATTTATCACCAGAAGGAGTCTATTGGGTAGAAATAGAAAGTTCAAAATCGACGACTCTTGGGCCCGATATTAGTACATTTGGTCAAATATGGATTTCTGAATGACTGACCTAAATTCAGAAAGAGTCAATGAGTAGGTATAAAAATTTCAAGATCCATAACTGAAACATGTCCAATGGGTAAAATATTGGCTACTCTAGGGCTAATGTATCACAAGAAGGAGTCAATTGGGTAGGAATAGAAAGTTCAAGATCAAGGACTGAAATATTTTCAGTGGGTCAAAAATTGGCTGAACTATCTCCAGAAGGAGTCAAAAGCGTAGAACTAAAAAGTTCAAAATAGACGATTCTTGGGCCTGATTTTAGTACATTTGGTCAAATATTGACTTTTGAATGACCGATGTAACATCAAAAAGAGTCAATAATTAGGTATAGAAATTTCAACATCCATGACTGGAACATGTTCAATGGGTCAGATATTTGCGAGTCTATGGCTAATTATCACCAGAAGGAGTCTATTGGGTAGAAATAGAAAGTTCAAAATCGATGACTCTTGGGCCGGATATAAGTCCATTTGGTCAAATATGGACTTCTGATTGGCTGATGTATCATCAGTCGGATTCTATGAGTAGGTATAGAAATTTCAAGATCCATGACTGGAACATGTTCAATGGGTCAGATATTGGCGAGTCTATGGCTAATTTATCACCAGAAAGAGTCTATTGGGTAGAAATAGAAAGTTCAAAATCGATGACTCTTGGGCCGGATATAAGTCCATTTGGTCAAATATTGACTTTTGAATGACCGATGTAATATCAAAAAGAGTCAATAAGTAGGTATAGAAATTTCAAGATCCATTACTGAAACATGTTCAATGGGTCAATTATTGGCTGCTCTATCGCTAATTTATCACCAGAAGGAGTCTATTGGGTAGAAATAGAAAGTTCAAAATCGACGACTCTTGGGCCCGATATTAGTACATTTGGTCAAATATGGATTTCTGAATGACTGACCTAAATTCAGAAAGAGTCAATGAGTAGGTATAAAAATTTCAAGATCCATAACTGAAACATGTCCAATGGGTAAAATATTGGCTACTCTAGGGCTAATGTATCACAAGAAGGAGTCAATTGGGTAGGAATAGAAAGTTCAAGATCAAGGACTGAAATATTTTCAGTGGGTCAAAAATTGGCTGAACTATCTCCAGAAGGAGTCAAAAGCGTAGAACTAAAAAGTTCAAAATAGACGATTCTTGGGCCTGATTTTAGTACATTTGGTCAAATATTGACTTTTGAATGACCGATGTAACATCAAAAAGAGTCAATAATTAGGTATAGAAATTTCAACATCCATGACTGGAACATGTTCAATGGGTCAGATATTTGCGAGTCTATGGCTAATTATCACCAGAAGGAGTCTATTGGGTAGAAATAGAAAGTTCAAAATCGATGACTCTTGGGCCGGATATAAGTCCATTTGGTCAAATATGGACTTCTGATTGGCTGATGTATCATCAGTCGGATTCTATGAGTAGGTATAGAAATTTCAAGATCCATGACTGAAACATGTTCAATGGGTCAAATATTGGCTACTCTATGGCTAATTTATCACAAAAAGGAGTCAATTGGGTAGAAATAAGAAAGTTCAAAATCGACGACTCTTGGGCCCGACATTGGTACATTTGGTCAAATATGGATTTCTGAATGACTGACCTAAATTCAGAAAGAGTCAATGAGTAGGTATGAAAATTTCAAGATCCATAACTGAAACATGTCAAATGGGTAAAATATTGGCTACTCTAAGGCTAAAGTATCACAAGAAGGAGTCAATTGGGTAGGAATAGAAAGTTCAAGATCAAGGACTGAAATATTTTCAGTGGGTCAAAAATTGGCTGAACAATCTCTAGAAGGAGTCAATAGGGTAGAACTAAAAAGTTTAAAATCGACGACTCTTGGGCCCGATTTTAGTACATTTGGTCAAATATTGACTTTTGAATGACCGATGTAACATTAGAAAAAGTCAATAAGTAGGTATAGAAATTTCAAGATCCATGACTGAAACATGTTCAATGGGTCAATTATTGGCTACTCTATGGCTAATTTATCACCAGAAAGAGTCTATTGGGTAGAAATAGAAAGTTCAAAATCGAAGACTCTTGGGCCGGATATAAGTCCATTCGGTCAAATATGGATTTCTGAATGACTGACCTAAATTCAGAAAGAGTCAATGAGTAGGTATAAAAATTTCAAGATCCATAACTGAAACATGTCCAATGGGTAAAATATTGGCTACTCTAGGGAAAATGTATCACAAGAAGGAGTCAATTGGGTAGGAATAGAAAGTTCAAGATCAAGGACTGAAATATTTTCAGTGGGTCAAATATTGGCTGAACTATCTCCAGAAGGAGTCAAAAGGGTAGAACTAAAACGTTCAAAATAGACGATTCTTGGGCCCGATTTTAGTACTTTTGGTCAAATATTGACTTTTGAATGACCGATCTAACATCAAAACGAGTCAATAAGTAGGTATTGAAATTTCAAGATCCATGACTGGAACATGTTCAATTGGTTAGATATTGGCGAGTCTATGGCTAATTTATTTCCAGAAGGAATCTATTGGATAGAAATAGAAAGTTCAAAATCGATGACTCTTGGGCCGAATATAAGTCCATTTGGTCAAATATGGACTTCTGATTGGCTGATGTATCATCAGTTGGATTCTATGAGTAGGTATAGAAATTTCAAGATCCATGACTGAAACATGTTCAATGGGTGAAATATTGGCTACTCTATGGCTAATTTATCACAAAAAGGAGTCTATTGGGTAGAAATAGAAAGTTCAAAACCGACGACTCTTGGGCCCGATACTAGTACATTTGGTCAAAAATGGAATTCTGAATGACTGACCTAAATTCAGAAAGAGTCAATGAGTAGGTATAAAAATTTCAAGATCCATAACTGAAACATGTCAAATGGTTAAAATATTGGCTACTCTAAGGCTAAAGTATCACAAGAAGAAGTCAATTGGGTAGGAATAGAAAGTTCAAGATCAAGGACTGAAATATTTTCAGTGGGTCAAAAATTGGCTGAACTATCTCCAGAAGGAGTCAAAAGGGTACAACTAAAAAGTTCAAAATAGACGATTCTTGGGCCCGATTTTAGTACATTTGATCAAATATTGACTTTTGAATGACCGATGTAACATCAGAAAGAGTCAATAAGTAGGTATAGAAATTTCAAGATCCATGACTGAAACATGTTCAATGGGTCAATTATTGGCTACTCTATGGCTAATTTATCACCAGAAAGAGTCTATTGGGTAGAAATAGAAAGTTCAAAATCGAAGACTCTTGGGCCGGATATAAGTCCATTCGGTCAAATATGGATTTCTGAATGACTGACCTAAATTCAGAAAGAGTCAATGAGTAGGTATAAAAATTTCAAGATCCATAACTGAAACATGTCCAATGGGTAAAATATTGGCTACTCTAGGGCTAATGTATCACAAGAAGGAGTCAATTGGGTAGGAATAGAAAGTTCAAGATCAAGGACTGAAATTTTTGCAGTGGGTCAAAAATTGGCTGAACTATCTGCAGAAGGAGTTAAAAGGGTAGAACTAAAAAGTTCAAAATAGACGATTCTTGAGCCCGATTTTAGTACATTTGGTCAAATATTGACTTTTGAATGACCGATGTAACATCAAAAAGAGTCAATAAGTAGGTATTGAAATTTCAAGATCCATGACTGGAACATGTTCAATTGGTTAGATATTGGCGAGTCTATGGCTAATTTATCACCAGAAGGAGTCTATTGGATAGAAATAGAAAGTTCAAAATCGATGACTCTTGGGCCGGATATAAGTCCATTTGGTCAAATATTGACTTTTGAATGACCGATGTAATATCAAAAAGAGTCAATAAGTAGGTATAGAAATTTCAAGATCCATTACTGAAACATGTTCAATGGGTCAATTATTGGCTGCTCTATCGCTAATTTATCACCAGAAGGAGTCTATTGGGTAGAAATAGAAAGTTCAAAATCGACGACTCTTGGGCCCGATATTAGTACATTTGGTCAAATATGGATTTCTGAATGACTGACCTAAATTCAGAAAGAGTCAATGAGTAGGTATAAAAATTTCAAGATCCATAACTGAAACATGTCCAATGGGTAAAATATTGGCTACTCTAGGGCTAATGTATCACAAGAAGGAGTCAATTGGGTAGGAATAGAAAGTTCAAGATCAAGGACTGAAATATTTTCAGTGGGTCAAAAATTGGCTGAACTATCTCCAGAAGGAGTCAAAAGCGTAGAACTAAAAAGTTCAAAATAGACGATTCTTGGGCCTGATTTTAGTACATTTGGTCAAATATTGACTTTTGAATGACCGATGTAACATCAAAAAGAGTCAATAATTAGGTATAGAAATTTCAACATCCATGACTGGAACATGTTCAATGGGTCAGATATTTGCGAGTCTATGGCTAATTATCACCAGAAGGAGTCTATTGGGTAGAAATAGAAAGTTCAAAATCGATGACTCTTGGGCCGGATATAAGTCCATTTGGTCAAATATGGACTTCTGATTGGCTGATGTATCATCAGTCGGATTCTATGAGTAGGTATAGAAATTTCAAGATCCATGACTGAAACATGTTCAATGGGTCAAATATTGGCTACTCTATGGCTAATTTATCACAAAAAGGAGTCAATTGGGTAGAAATAGAAAGTTCAAAATCGACGACTCTTGGGCCCGACATTGGTACATTTGGTCAAATATGGATTTCTGAATGACTGACCTAAATTCAGAAAGAGTCAATGAGTAGGTATGAAAATTTCAAGATCCATAACTGAAACATGTCAAATGGGTAAAATATTGGCTACTCTAGGGCTAATGTATCACAAGAAGGAGTCAATTGGGTAGGAATAGAAAGTTCAAGATCAAGGACTGAAATATTTGCAGTGGGTCAAAAATTGGCTGAACTATCTGCAGAAGGAGTCAAAAGGGTAGAACTAAAAAGTTCAAAATAGACGATTCTTGGGCCCGATTTTAGTACATTTGGTCAAATATTGACTTTTGAATGACCGATGTAACATCAAAAAGAGTCAATAAGTAGGTATTGAAATTTCAAGATCCATGACTGGAACATGTTCAATTGGTTAGATATTGGCGAGTCTATGGTTAATTAATCACCAGAAGGAGTCTATTGGATAGAAATAGAAAGTTCAAGATCAAGGACTGAAATATTTTCAGTGGGTCAAAAATTGGCTGAACAATCTCTAGAAGGAGTCAATAGGGTAGAACTAAAAAGTTCAAAATAGACGACTCTTGGGCCCGATTTTAGTACATTTGGTCAAATATTGACTTTTGAATGACCGATGTAACATTAGAAATAGTCTATAAGTAGGTATAGAAATTTCAAGATCCATGACTGAAACATGTTCAATGGGTCAATTATTGGCTACTCTATGGCTAATTTATCACCAGAAAGAGTCTATTGGGTAGAAATAGAAAGTTCAAAATCGAAGACTCTTGGGCCGGATATAAGTCCATTCGGTCAAATATGGATTTCTGAACGACTGACCTAAATTCTGAAAGAGTCAATGAGTAGGTATAAAAATTTCAAGATCCATAACTGAAACATGTCCAATAGGTAAAATATTGGCTACTCTATGGCTAATTTATCACAAGAAGGAGTCAATTGGGTAGGAATAGAAAGTTTAAGATCAAGGACTGAAATATTTTCAGTGGGTCAAAAATTGGCTGAACTATCTCTAGAAGGAGTCAAAAGGGTAGAACTAAAAAGTTCAAAATAGACGATTCTTGGGCCTGATTTTAGTACATTTGGTCAAATATTGACTTTTGAATGACCGATGTAACATCATACAGAGTCAATATTTAGGTATAGAAATTTCAAGATCCATGACTGGAACATGTTCAATGGGTCAGATATTTGCGAGTCTATGGCTAATTATCACCAGAAGGAGTCTATTGGGTAGAAATAGAAAGTTCAAAATCGATGACTCTTGGGCCGGATATAAGTCCATTTGGTCAAATATGGAATTCTGATTGGTTGATGTATCATCAGTCGGATTCTATGAGAAGGTATAGAAATTTCAAGATCCATGACTGAAACATGTTCAATGGGTCAATTATTGGCTACTCTATGGCTAATTTATCACCAGAAAGAATGTATTGGGTAGAAATAGAAAGTTCAAAATCGAAGACTCTTGCGCCGGATATAAGTCCATTCGGTCAAATATGGATTTCTGAATGACTGACCTAAATTCAGAAAGAGTCAATGAGTAGGTATAAAAATTTCAAGATCCATAACTGAAACATGTCCAATGGGTAAAATATTGGCTACTCTAGGGCTAATGTATCACAAGAAGGAGTCAATTGGGTAGGAATAGAAAGTTCAAGATCAAGGACTGAAATATTTGCAGTGGGTCAAAAATTGGCTGAACTATCTGCAGAAGGAGTCAAAAGGGTAGAACTAAAAAGTTCAAAATAGACGACTCTTGGGCCCGATTTTAGTACATTTGGTCAAATATTGACTTTTGAATGACCGATGTAACACTAGAAAAAGTCTATAAGTAGGTATAGAAATTTCAAGATCCATGACTGAAACATGTTCAATGGGTCAATTATTGGCTACTCTATGGCTAATTTATCACCAGAAAGAGTCTATTGGGTAGAAATAAAAATTTCAAAATCGAAGACTCTTGGACCGGATATAAGTCCATTCGGTCAAATATGGATTTCTGAATGACTGACCTAAATTCAGAAAGAGTCAATGAGTAGGTATAAAAATTTCAAGATCCATAACTGAAACATGTCCAATGGGTAAAATATTGGCTACTCTAGGGCTAATGTATCACAAGAAGGAGTCAATTGGGTAGGAATAGAAAGTTCAAGATCAAGGACTGAAATATTTGCAGTGGGTCAAAAATTGGCTGAACTATCTGCAGAAGGAGTCAAAAGGGTAGAACTAAAAAGTTCAAAATAGACGACTCTTGGGCCCGATTTTAGTACATTTGGTAAAATATTGACTTTTGAATGACCGATGTAACATTAGAAAAAGTCTATAAGTAGGTATAGAAATTTCAAGATCCATGACTGAAACATGTTAAATGGGTCAATTATTGGCTACTCTATGGCTAATTTATCACCAGAAAGAGTCTATTGGGTAGAAATAAAAATTTCAAAATCGAAGACTCTTGGACCAGATATAAGTCCATTCGGTCAAATATGGATTTCTGAATGACTGACCTAAATTCAGAAAGAGTCAATGAGTAGGTATAAAAATTTCAAGATCCATAACTGAAACATGTCCAATGGGTAAAATATTGGCTACTCTAGGGCTAATGTATCACAAGAAGGAGTCAATTGGGTAGGAATAGAAAGTTCAAGATCAAGGACTGAAATATTTGCAGTGGGTCAAAAATTGGCTGAACTATCTGCAGAAGGAGTCAAAAGGGTAGAACTAAAAAGTTCAAAATAGACGATTCTTGGGCCCGATTTTAGTACATTTGGTCAAATATTTACTTTTGAATGACCGATGTAACATCAAAAAGAGTCAATAAGTAGGTATTGAAATTTCAAGATCCATGACTGGAACATGTTCAATTGGTTAGATATTGGCGAGTCTATGGTTAATTAATCACCAGAAGGAGTCTATTGGATAGAAATAGAAAGTTCAAGATCAAGGACTGAAATATTTTCAGTGGGTCAAAAATTGGCTGAACAATCTCTAGAAGGAGTCAATAGGGTAGAACTAAAAAGTTCAAAATAGACGACTCTTGGGCCCGATTTTAGTACATTTGGTCAAATATTGACTTTTGAATGACCGATGTAACATTAGAAATAGTCTATAAGTAGGTATAGAAATTTCAAGATCCATGACTGAAACATGTTCAATGGGTCAATTATTGGCTACTCTATGGCTAATTTATCACCAGAAAGAGTCTATTGGGTAGAAATAGAAAGTTCAAAATCGAAGACTCTTGGGCCGGATATAAGTCCATTCGGTCAAATATGGATTTCTGAATGACTGACCTAAATTCTGAAAGAGTCAATGAGTAGGTATAAAAATTTCAAGATCCATAACTGAAACATGTCCAATGGGTAAAATATTGGCTACTCTAGGGCTAATGTATCACAAGAAGGAGTCAATTGGGTAGGAATAGAAAGTTCAAGATCAAGGACTGAAATTTTTGCAGTGGGTCAAAAATTGGCTGAACTATCTGCAGAAGGAGTCAAAAGGGTAGAACTAAAAAGTTCAAAATAGACGATTCTTGAGCCCGATTTTAGTACATTTGGTCAAATATTGACTTTTGAATGACCGATGTAACATCAAAAAGAGTCAATAAGTAGGTATTGAAATTTCAAGATCCTTGACTGGAACATGTTCAATGGGTCAGATATTTCCGAGTCTATGGCTAATTATCACCAGAAGGAGTCTATAGGGTAGCAATAGAAAGTTCAAAATCGATGACTCTTGGGCCGGATATAAGTCCATTTGGTCAAATATGGACTTCTGATTGGCTGATGTATCATCAGTCGGATTCTACGAATATGTAAAGAAATTTCAAGATCCATGACTGAAATATGTTCAATGGGTCAATTATTGGCTACTCTATGGCTAATTTTATCACCAGAAAGAGTCTATTGGGTAGAAATAGAAAGTTCAAAATCGAAGACTCTTGGGCCGGATATAAGTCCATTCGGTCAAATATGGATTTCTGAATGACTGACCTAAATTCAGAAAGAGTCAATGAGTAGGTATAAAAATTTCAAGATCCATAACTGAAACATGTCCAATGGGTAAAATATTGGCTACTCTAGGGCTAATGTATCACAAGAAGGAGTCAATTGGGTAGGAATAGAAAGTTCAAGATCAAGGACTGAAATATTTGCAGTGGGTCAAAAATTGGCTGAACTATCTGCAGAAGGAGTCAAAAGGTTAGAACTAAAAAGTTCAAAATAGACGACTCTTGGGCCCGATTTTAGTACATTTGGTAAAATATTGACTTTTGAATGACCGATGTAACATTAGAAATAGTCTATAAGTAGGTATAGAAATTTCAAGATCCATGACTGAAACATGTTCAATGGGTCAATTATTGGCTACTCTATGGCTAATTTATCACCAGAAAGAGTCTATTGGGTAGAAATAAAAAGTTCAAAATCGAAGACTCTTGGACCGGATATAAGTCCATTCGGTCAAATATGGATTTCTGAATGACTGACCTAAATTCAGAAAGAGTCAATGAGTAGGTATAAAAATTTCAAGATCCATAACTGAAACATGTCCAATGGGTAAAATATTGGCTACTCTAGGGCTAATGTATCACAAGAAGGAGTCAATTGGGTAGGAATAGAAAGTTCAAGATCAAGGACTGAAATATTTGCAGTGGGTCAAAAATTGGCTGAACTATCTGCAGAAGGAGTCAAAAGGGTAGAACTAAAAAGTTCAAAATAGACGATTCTTGAGCCCGATTTTAGTACATTTGGTCAAATATTGACTTTTGAATGACCGATGTAACATCAAAAAGAGTCAATAAGTAGGTATTGAAATTTCAAGATCCTTGACTGGAACATGTTCAATTGGTTAGATATTGGCGAGTCTATGGCTAATTTATCACCAGAAGGAGTCTATTGGATAGAAATAGAAAATTCAAAATCGATGACTCTTGGGCCGGATATAAGTCCATTTGGTCAAATATGGACTTCTGATTGGCTGATGTATCATCAGTCGGATTCTATGAGTAGGTATAGAAATTTCAAGATTCATGACTGAAACATGTCCAATGGGTAAAATATTGGCTACTCTAGGGCTAATTTATCACAAGAAGGAGTCAATTGGGTAGGAATAGAAAGTTCAAGATCAAGGACTGAAATATTTTCAGTGGGTCAAAAACTGGCTGAACTATCTCCAGAAGGAGTCAAAAGGGTAGAACTAAAAAGTTCAAAATAGACGATTCTTGGGCCCGATTTTAGTACATTTGGTCAAATATTGACTTTTGAATGACAGATGTATTATCAAAAAGAGTCAATAAGTAGGTATAGAAATTTCAAGATCCATGACTGGAACATGTTCAATGGGTCAGATATTGGCGAGTCTATGGCTAATTTATCACCAGAAGGAGTCAATGGGTAGAACTAAAAAGTTCAAAATCGACGACTCTTGGGCGCGATTTTAGTACATTTGGTCAAATATTGACTGTTGAATGACCGATGTAACATCAGAAAAAGTCAATAAGTAGGTATAGAAATTTCAAGGTCCATGACTGACACATATTCAATGGGTCAAATATTGGCTACTCTATGGCTAATTTATCACAAAAATGAGTCTATTGGGTAGAAATAGAAAGTTCAAAATCGATGACTCTTGGGCCGTATATATGTCCATTTGGTCAAATATGGACTTCTGATTGGCTGATGTATCATCAGTCGGATTCTACGAGTATGTAAAGAAATTTCAAGATCCATGACTGAAACATGTTAAATGGGTCAATTATTGGCTACTCTATGGCTAATTTTATCACCAGAAAGAGTCTATTGGGTAGAAATAGAAAGTTCAAAATCGATGACTCTTGGGCCGGATATAAGTCCATTTGGTCAAATATTGACTTTTGAATGACCGATGTAACATCAAAAAGAGTCAATAAGTAGGTATAGAAATTTCAAGATCCATTACTGAAACATGTTCAATGGGTCAATTATTGGCTACTCTATCGCTAATTTATCACCAGGAGTCTATTGGGTAGAAATAGAAAGTTCAAAACCGACGACTCTTGGGCCCGATACTAGTACATTTGGTCAAATATGGAATTCTGAATGACTGACCTAAATTCAGAAAGAGTCAATGAGTAGGTATAAAAATTTCAAGATCCATAACTGAAACATGTCAAATGGTTAAAATATTGGCTACTCTAAGGCTAAAGTATCACAAGAAGAAGTCAATTGGGTAGGAATAGAAAGTTCAAGATCAAGGACTGAAATATTTTCAGTGGGTCAAAAATTGGCTGAACTATCTCCAGAAGGAGTCAAAAGGGTACAACTAAAAAGTTCAAAATAGACGATTCTTGGGCCCGATTTTAGTACATTTGATCAAATATTGACTTTTGAATGACCGATGTAACATCAGAAAGAGTCAATAAGTAGGTATAGAAATTTCAAGATCCATTACTGAAACATGTTCAATGGGTCAATTATTGGCTACTCTATGGCTAATTTTATCACCAGAAAGAGTCTATTGGGTAGAAATAGAAAGTTCAAAATCGAAGACTCTTGGGCCTGATATAAGTCCATTCGGTCAAATATGGATTTCTGAATGACTGACCTAAATTCAGAAAGAGTCAATGAGTAGGTATAAAAATTTCAAGATCCATAACTGAAACATGTCCAATGGGTAAAATATTGGCTACTCTAGGGCTAATGTATCACAAGAAGGAGTCAATTGGGTAGGAATAGAAAGTTCAAGATCAAGGACTGAAATATTTGCAGTGGGTCAAAAATTGGCTGAACTATCTGCAGAAGGAGTCAAAAGGGTAGAACTAAAAAGTTCAAAATAGACGACTCTTGGGCCCGATTTTAGTACATTTGGTAAAATATTGACTTTTGAATGACCGATGTAACATTAGAAATAGTCTATAAGTAGGTATAGAAATTTCAAGATCCATGACTGAAACATGTTCAATGGGTCAATTATTGGCTACTCTATGGCTAATTTATCACCAGAAAGAGTCTATTGGGTAGAAATAAAAAGTTCAAAATCGAAGACTCTTGGGCCGGATATAAGTCCATTCGGTCAAATATGGATTTCTGAATGACTGACCTAAATTCAGAAAGAGTCAATGAGTAGGTATAAAAATTTCAAGATCCATAACTGAAACATGTCCAATGGGTAAAATATTGGCTACTCTAGGGCTAATGTATCACAAGAAGGAGTCAATTGGGTAGGAATAGAAAGTTCAAGATCAAGGACTGAAATATTTGCAGTGGGTCAAAAATTGGCTGAACTATCTGTAGAAGGAGTCAAAAGGGTAGAACTAAAAAGTTCAAAATAGACGATTCTTGAGCCCGATTTTAGTACATTTGGTCAAATATTGACTTTTGAATGACCGATGTAACATCAAAAAGAGTCAATAAGTAGGTATTGAAATTTCAAGATCCTTGACTGGAACATGTTCAATTGGTTAGATATTGGCGAGTCTATGGCTAATTTATCACCAGAAGGAGTCTATTGGATAGAAATAGAAAATTCAAAATCGATGACTCTTGGGCCGGATATAAGTCCATTTGGTCAAATATGGACTTCTGATTGGCTGATGTATCATCAGTCGGATTCTATGAGTAGGTATAGAAATTTCAAGATTCATGACTGAAACATGTCCAATGGGTAAAATATTGGCTACTCTAGGGCTAATTTATCACAAGAAGGAGTCAATTGGGTAGGAATAGAAAGTTCAAGATCAAGGACTGAAATATTTTCAGTGGGTCAAAAACTGGCTGAACTATCTCCAGAAGGAGTCAAAAGGGTAGAACTAAAAAGTTCAAAATAGACGATTCTTGGGCCCGATTTTAGTACATTTGGTCAAATATTGACTTTTGAATGACAGATGTATTATCAAAAAGAGTCAATAAGTAGGTATAGAAATTTCAAGATCCATGACTGGAGCATGTTCAATGGGTCAGATATTGGCGAGTCTATGGCTAATTTATCACCAGAAGGAGTCAATGGGTAGAACTAAAAAGTTCAAAATCGACGACTCTTGGGCGCGATTTTAGTACATTTGGTCAAATATTGACTGTTGAATGACCGATGTAACATCAGAAAAAGTCAATAAGTAGGTATAGAAATTTCAAGGTCCATGACTGACACATATTCAATGGGTCAAATATTGGCTACTCTATGGCTAATTTATCACAAAAATGAGTCTATTGGGTAGAAATAGAAAGTTCAAAATCGATGACTCTTGGGCCGTATATATGTCCATTTGGTCAAATATGGACTTCTGATTGGCTGATGTATCATCAGTCGGATTCTACGAGTATGTAAAGAAATTTCAAGATCCATGACTGAAACATGTTAAATGGGTCAATTATTGGCTACTCTATGGCTAATTTTATCACCAGAAAGAGTCTATTGGGTAGAAATAGAAAGTTCAAAATCGATGACTCTTGGGCCGGATATAAGTCCATTTGGTCAAATATTGACTTTTGAATGACCGATGTAACATCAAAAAGAGTCAATAAGTAGGTATAGAAATTTCAAGATCCATTACTGAAACATGTTCAATGGGTCAATTATTGGCTACTCTATCGCTAATTTATCACCAGGAGTCTATTGGGTAGAAATAGAAAGTTCAAAATCGACGACTCTTGGGCCCGATATTATTACATTTGGTCAAATATGGACTTCTGATTGGCTGTTGTATCATCAGTCGGATTCTATGAGTAGGTATAGAAATTTCAAGATCCATGATTGAAACATGTTAAATGGGTCAAATATTGGCTACTCTATGGCTAATTTATCACAAAAAGGAGTCTATTGGGTAGAAATAGAAAGTTCAAAACCGACGACTCTTGGGCCCGATACTAGTACATTTGGTCAAATATGGAATTCTGAATGACTGACCTAAATTCAGAAAGAGTCAATGAGTAGGTATAAAAATTTCAAGATCCATAACTGAAACATGTCAAATGGTTAAAATATTGGCTACTCTAAGGCTAAAGTATCACAAGAAGAAGTCAATTGGGTAGGAATAGAAAGTTCAAGATCAAGGACTGAAATATTTTCAGTGGGTCAAAAATTGGCTGAACTATCTCCAGAAGGAGTCAAAAGGGTACAACTAAAAAGTTCAAAATAGACGATTCTTGGGCCCGATTTTAGTACATTTGATCAAATATTGACTTTTGAATGACCGATGTAACATCAGAAAGAGTCAATAAGTAGGTATAGAAATTTCAAGATCCATTACTGAAACATGTTCAATGGGTCAATTGTTGGCTACTCTATGGCTAATTTATCACCAGAAAGAGTCTATTGGGTAGAAATAGAAAGTTCAAAATCGAAGACTCTTGGGCCGGATATAAGTCCATTCGGTCAAATATGGATTTCTGAACGACTGACCTAAATTCTGAAAGAGTCAATGAGTAGGTATAAAAATTTCAAGATCCATAACTGAAACATGTCCAATAGGTAAAATATTGGCTACTCTAGGGCTAATGTATCACAAGAAGGAGTCAATTGGGTAGGAATAGAAAGTTCAAGATCAAGGACTGAAATATTTTCAGTAGGTCAAAAATTGGCTGAACAATCTCTAGAAGGAGTCAATAGGGTAGAACTCAAAAGTTCAAAATCGACGATTCTTGGGCCCGATTTTAGTACATTTGATCAAATATTGACTTTTGAATGACCGATGTAAGATTAGAAAAAGTCTATAAGTAGGTATAGAAATTTCAAGATCCATGACTGAAACATGTTCAATGGGTCAATTATTGGCTACTCTATCGCTAATTTATCAACAGAAGGAGTCAATTGGGTAGAAATAGAAAGTTCAAAATCGACGACTCTTGGGCCCAATATTAGTACATTTGGTCAAATATGGATTTCTGAATGACTGACCTAAATTCAGAAAGAGTCAATGAGTAGGTATGAAAATTTCAAGATCCGTAACTGAAACATGTCCAATGGGTAAAATATTGGCTACTCTATGGCTAATTTATCACAAGAAGGAGTCAATTGGGTAGGAATAGAAAGTTCAAGATCAAGGACTGAAATATTTTCAGTGGGTCAAAAACTGGCTGAACTATCTCCAGAAGGAGTCAAAAGGGTAGAACTAAAAAGTTCAAAATAGACGATTCTTGGGCCCGATTTTAGTACATTTGGTCAAATATTGACTTTTGAATGACAGATGTATTATCAAAAAGAGTCAATAAGTAGGTATAGAAATTTCAAGATCCATGACTGGAACATGTTCAATGGGTCAGATATTGGCGAGTCTATGGCTAATTTATCACCAGAAGGAGTCAATGGGTAGAACTAAAAAGTTCAAAATCGACGACTCTTGGGCGCGATTTTAGTACATTTGGTCAAATATTGACTGTTGAATGACCGATGTAACATCAGAAAAAGTCAATAAGTAGGTATAGAAATTTCAAGGTCCATGACTGACACATATTCAATGGGTCAAATATTGGCTACTCTATGGCTAATTTATCACAAAAATGAGTCTATTGGGTAGAAATAGAAAGTTCAAAATCGATGACTCTTGGGCCGTATATATGTCCATTTGGTCAAATATGGACTTCTGATTGGCTGATGTATCATCAGTCGGATTCTACGAGTATGTAAAGAAATTTCAAGATCCATGACTGAAACATGTTAAATGGGTCAATTATTGGCTACTCTATGGCTAATTTTATCACCAGAAAGAGTCTATTGGGTAGAAATAGAAAGTTCAAAATCGATGACTCTTGGGCCGGATATAAGTCCATTTGGTCAAATATTGACTTTTGAATGACCGATGTAACATCAAAAAGAGTCAATAAGTAGGTATAGAAATTTCAAGATCCATTACTGAAACATGTTCAATGGGTCAATTATTGGCTACTCTATCGCTAATTTATCACCAGGAGTCTATTGGGTAGAAATAGAAAGTTCAAAACCGACGACTCTTGGGCCCGATACTAGTACATTTGGTCAAATATGGAATTCTGAATGACTGACCTAAATTCAGAAAGAGTCAATGAGTAGGTATAAAAATTTCAAGATCCATAACTGAAACATGTCAAATGGTTAAAATATTGGCTACTCTAAGGCTAAAGTATCACAAGAAGAAGTCAATTGGGTAGGAATAGAAAGTTCAAGATCAAGGACTGAAATATTTTCAGTGGGTCAAAAATTGGCTGAACTATCTCCAGAAGGAGTCAAAAGGGTACAACTAAAAAGTTCAAAATAGACGATTCTTGGGCCCGATTTTAGTACATTTGATCAAATATTGACTTTTGAATGACCGATGTAACATCAGAAAGAGTCAATAAGTAGGTATAGAAATTTCAAGATCCATTACTGAAACATGTTCAATGGGTCAATTATTGGCTACTCTATGGCTAATTTTATCACCAGAAAGAGTCTATTGGGTAGAAATAGAAAGTTCAAAATCGAAGACTCTTGGGCCGGATATAAGTCCATTCGGTCAAATATGGATTTCTGAATGACTGACCTAAATTCAGAAAGAGTCAATGAGTAGGTATAAAAATTTCAAGATCCATAACTGAAACATGTCCAATGGGTAAAATATTGGCTACTCTAGGGCTAATGTATCACAAGAAGGAGTCAATTGGGTAGGAATAGAAAGTTCAAGATCAAGGACTGAAATATTTGCAGTGGGTCAAAAATTGGCTGAACTATCTGCAGAAGGAGTCAAAAGGGTAGAACTAAAAAGTTCAAAATAGACGACTCTTGGGCCCGATTTTAGTACATTTGGTAAAATATTGACTTTTGAATGACCGATGTAACATTAGAAATAGTCTATAAGTAGGTATAGAAATTTCAAGATCCATGACTGAAACATGTTCAATGGGTCAATTATTGGCTACTCTATGGCTAATTTATCACCAGAAAGAGTCTATTGGGTAGAAATAAAAAGTTCAAAATCGAAGACTCTTGGGCCGGATATAAGTCCATTCGGTCAAATATGGATTTCTGAATGACTGACCTAAATTCAGAAAGAGTCAATGAGTAGGTATAAAAATTTCAAGATCCATAACTGAAACATGTCCAATGGGTAAAATATTGGCTACTCTAGGGCTAATGTATCACAAGAAGGAGTCAATTGGGTAGGAATAGAAAGTTCAAGATCAAGGACTGAAATATTTGCAGTGGGTCAAAAATTGGCTGAACTATCTGTAGAAGGAGTCAAAAGGGTAGAACTAAAAAGTTCAAAATAGACGATTCTTGAGCCCGATTTTAGTACATTTGGTCAAATATTGACTTTTGAATGACCGATGTAACATCAAAAAGAGTCAATAAGTAGGTATTGAAATTTCAAGATCCTTGACTGGAACATGTTCAATTGGTTAGATATTGGCGAGTCTATGGCTAATTTATCACCAGAAGGAGTCTATTGGATAGAAATAGAAAATTCAAAATCGATGACTCTTGGGCCGGATATAAGTCCATTTGGTCAAATATGGACTTCTGATTGGCTGATGTATCATCAGTCGGATTCTATGAGTAGGTATAGAAATTTCAAGATTCATGACTGAAACATGTCCAATGGGTAAAATATTGGCTACTCTAGGGCTAATTTATCACAAGAAGGAGTCAATTGGGTAGGAATAGAAAGTTCAAGATCAAGGACTGAAATATTTTCAGTGGGTCAAAAACTGGCTGAACTATCTCCAGAAGGAGTCAAAAGGGTAGAACTAAAAAGTTCAAAATAGACGATTCTTGGGCCCGATTTTAGTACATTTGGTCAAATATTGACTTTTGAATGACAGATGTATTATCAAAAAGAGTCAATAAGTAGGTATAGAAATTTCAAGATCCATGACTGGAGCATGTTCAATGGGTCAGATATTGGCGAGTCTATGGCTAATTTATCACCAGAAGGAGTCAATGGGTAGAACTAAAAAGTTCAAAATCGACGACTCTTGGGCGCGATTTTAGTACATTTGGTCAAATATTGACTGTTGAATGACCGATGTAACATCAGAAAAAGTCAATAAGTAGGTATAGAAATTTCAAGGTCCATGACTGACACATATTCAATGGGTCAAATATTGGCTACTCTATGGCTAATTTATCACAAAAATGAGTCTATTGGGTAGAAATAGAAAGTTCAAAATCGATGACTCTTGGGCCGTATATATGTCCATTTGGTCAAATATGGACTTCTGATTGGCTGATGTATCATCAGTCGGATTCTACGAGTATGTAAAGAAATTTCAAGATCCATGACTGAAACATGTTAAATGGGTCAATTATTGGCTACTCTATGGCTAATTTTATCACCAGAAAGAGTCTATTGGGTAGAAATAGAAAGTTCAAAATCGATGACTCTTGGGCCGGATATAAGTCCATTTGGTCAAATATTGACTTTTGAATGACCGATGTAACATCAAAAAGAGTCAATAAGTAGGTATAGAAATTTCAAGATCCATTACTGAAACATGTTCAATGGGTCAATTATTGGCTACTCTATCGCTAATTTATCACCAGGAGTCTATTGGGTAGAAATAGAAAGTTCAAAATCGACGACTCTTGGGCCCGATATTATTACATTTGGTCAAATATGGACTTCTGATTGGCTGTTGTATCATCAGTCGGATTCTATGAGTAGGTATAGAAATTTCAAGATCCATGATTGAAACATGTTAAATGGGTCAAATATTGGCTACTCTATGGCTAATTTATCACAAAAAGGAGTCTATTGGGTAGAAATAGAAAGTTCAAAACCGACGACTCTTGGGCCCGATACTAGTACATTTGGTCAAATATGGAATTCTGAATGACTGACCTAAATTCAGAAAGAGTCAATGAGTAGGTATAAAAATTTCAAGATCCATAACTGAAACATGTCAAATGGTTAAAATATTGGCTACTCTAAGGCTAAAGTATCACAAGAAGAAGTCAATTGGGTAGGAATAGAAAGTTCAAGATCAAGGACTGAAATATTTTCAGTGGGTCAAAAATTGGCTGAACTATCTCCAGAAGGAGTCAAAAGGGTACAACTAAAAAGTTCAAAATAGACGATTCTTGGGCCCGATTTTAGTACATTTGATCAAATATTGACTTTTGAATGACCGATGTAACATCAGAAAGAGTCAATAAGTAGGTATAGAAATTTCAAGATCCATTACTGAAACATGTTCAATGGGTCAATTGTTGGCTACTCTATGGCTAATTTATCACCAGAAAGAGTCTATTGGGTAGAAATAGAAAGTTCAAAATCGAAGACTCTTGGGCCGGATATAAGTCCATTCGGTCAAATATGGATTTCTGAACGACTGACCTAAATTCTGAAAGAGTCAATGAGTAGGTATAAAAATTTCAAGATCCATAACTGAAACATGTCCAATAGGTAAAATATTGGCTACTCTAGGGCTAATGTATCACAAGAAGGAGTCAATTGGGTAGGAATAGAAAGTTCAAGATCAAGGACTAAAATATTTTCAGTAGGTCAAAAATTGGCTGAACAATCTCTAGAAGGAGTCAATAGGGTAGAACTCAAAAGTTCAAAATCGACGATTCTTGGGCCCGATTTTAGTACATTTGATCAAATATTGACTTTTGAATGACCGATGTAAGATTAGAAAAAGTCTATAAGTAGGTATAGAAATTTCAAGATCCATGACTGAAACATGTTCAATGGGTCAATTATTGGCTACTCTATCGCTAATTTATCAACAGAAGGAGTCAATTGGGTAGAAATAGAAAGTTCAAAATCGACGACTCTTGGGCCCAATATTAGTACATTTGGTCAAATATGGATTTCTGAATGACTGACCTAAATTCAGAAAGAGTCAATGAGTAGGTATGAAAATTTCAAGATCCGTAACTGAAACATGTCCAATGGGTAAAATATTGGCTACTCTATGGCTAATTTATCACAAGAAGGAGTCAATTGGGTAGGAATAGAAAGTTCAAGATCAAGGACTGAAATATTTTCAGTGGGTCAAAAACTGGCTGAACTATCTCCAGAAGGAGTCAAAAGGGTAGAACTAAAAAGTTCAAAATAGACGATTCTTGGGCCCGATTTTAGTACATTTGGTCAAATATTGACTTTTGAATGACAGATGTATTATCAAAAAGAGTCAATAAGTAGGTATAGAAATTTCAAGATCCATGACTGGAACATGTTCAATGGGTCAGATATTGGCGAGTCTATGGCTAATTTATCACCAGAAGGAGTCAATGGGTAGAACTAAAAAGTTCAAAATCGACGACTCTTGGGCGCGATTTTAGTACATTTGGTCAAATATTGACTGTTGAATGACCGATGTAACATCAGAAAAAGTCAATAAGTAGGTATAGAAATTTCAAGGTCCATGACTGACACATATTCAATGGGTCAAATATTGGCTACTCTATGGCTAATTTATCACAAAAATGAGTCTATTGGGTAGAAATAGAAAGTTCAAAATCGATGACTCTTGGGCCGTATATATGTCCATTTGGTCAAATATGGACTTCTGATTGGCTGATGTATCATCAGTCGGATTCTACGAGTATGTAAAGAAATTTCAAGATCCATGACTGAAACATGTTAAATGGGTCAATTATTGGCTACTCTATGGCTAATTTTATCACCAGAAAGAGTCTATTGGGTAGAAATAGAAAGTTCAAAATCGATGACTCTTGGGCCGGATATAAGTCCATTTGGTCAAATATTGACTTTTGAATGACCGATGTAACATCAAAAAGAGTCAATAAGTAGGTATAGAAATTTCAAGATCCATTACTGAAACATGTTCAATGGGTCAATTATTGGCTACTCTATCGCTAATTTATCACCAGGAGTCTATTGGGTAGAAATAGAAAGTTCAAAACCGACGACTCTTGGGCCCGATACTAGTACATTTGGTCAAATATGGAATTCTGAATGACTGACCTAAATTCAGAAAGAGTCAATGAGTAGGTATAAAAATTTCAAGATCCATAACTGAAACATGTCAAATGGTTAAAATATTGGCTACTCTAAGGCTAAAGTATCACAAGAAGAAGTCAATTGGGTAGGAATAGAAAGTTCAAGATCAAGGACTGAAATATTTTCAGTGGGTCAAAAATTGGCTGAACTATCTCCAGAAGGAGTCAAAAGGGTACAACTAAAAAGTTCAAAATAGACGATTCTTGGGCCCGATTTTAGTACATTTGATCAAATATTGACTTTTGAATGACCGATGTAACATCAGAAAGAGTCAATAAGTAGGTATAGAAATTTCAAGATCCATTACTGAAACATGTTCAATGGGTCAATTATTGGCTACTCTATGGCTAATTTTATCACCAGAAAGAGTCTATTGGGTAGAAATAGAAAGTTCAAAATCGAAGACTCTTGGGCCGGATATAAGTCCATTCGGTCAAATATGGATTTCTGAATGACTGACCTAAATTCAGAAAGAGTCAATGAGTAGGTATAAAAATTTCAAGATCCATAACTGAAACATGTCCAATGGGTAAAATATTGGCTACTCTAGGGCTAATGTATCACAAGAAGGAGTCAATTGGGTAGGAATAGAAAGTTCAAGATCAAGGACTGAAATATTTGCAGTGGGTCAAAAATTGGCTGAACTATCTGCAGAAGGAGTCAAAAGGGTAGAACTAAAAAGTTCAAAATAGACGACTCTTGGGCCCGATTTTAGTACATTTGGTAAAATATTGACTTTTGAATGACCGATGTAACATTAGAAATAGTCTATAAGTAGGTATAGAAATTTCAAGATCCATGACTGAAACATGTTCAATGGGTCAATTATTGGCTACTCTATGGCTAATTTATCACCAGAAAGAGTCTATTGGGTAGAAATAAAAAGTTCAAAATCGAAGACTCTTGGGCCGGATATAAGTCCATTCGGTCAAATATGGATTTCTGAATGACTGACCTAAATTCAGAAAGAGTCAATGAGTAGGTATAAAAATTTCAAGATCCATAACTGAAACATGTCCAATGGGTAAAATATTGGCTACTCTAGGGCTAATGTATCACAAGAAGGAGTCAATTGGGTAGGAATAGAAAGTTCAAGATCAAGGACTGAAATATTTGCAGTGGGTCAAAAATTGGCTGAACTATCTGTAGAAGGAGTCAAAAGGGTAGAACTAAAAAGTTCAAAATAGACGATTCTTGAGCCCGATTTTAGTACATTTGGTCAAATATTGACTTTTGAATGACCGATGTAACATCAAAAAGAGTCAATAAGTAGGTATTGAAATTTCAAGATCCTTGACTGGAACATGTTCAATTGGTTAGATATTGGCGAGTCTATGGCTAATTTATCACCAGAAGGAGTCTATTGGATAGAAATAGAAAATTCAAAATCGATGACTCTTGGGCCGGATATAAGTCCATTTGGTCAAATATGGACTTCTGATTGGCTGATGTATCATCAGTCGGATTCTATGAGTAGGTATAGAAATTTCAAGATTCATGACTGAAACATGTCCAATGGGTAAAATATTGGCTACTCTAGGGCTAATTTATCACAAGAAGGAGTCAATTGGGTAGGAATAGAAAGTTCAAGATCAAGGACTGAAATATTTTCAGTGGGTCAAAAACTGGCTGAACTATCTCCAGAAGGAGTCAAAAGGGTAGAACTAAAAAGTTCAAAATAGACGATTCTTGGGCCCGATTTTAGTACATTTGGTCAAATATTGACTTTTGAATGACAGATGTATTATCAAAAAGAGTCAATAAGTAGGTATAGAAATTTCAAGATCCATGACTGGAGCATGTTCAATGGGTCAGATATTGGCGAGTCTATGGCTAATTTATCACCAGAAGGAGTCAATGGGTAGAACTAAAAAGTTCAAAATCGACGACTCTTGGGCGCGATTTTAGTACATTTGGTCAAATATTGACTGTTGAATGACCGATGTAACATCAGAAAAAGTCAATAAGTAGGTATAGAAATTTCAAGGTCCATGACTGACACATATTCAATGGGTCAAATATTGGCTACTCTATGGCTAATTTATCACAAAAATGAGTCTATTGGGTAGAAATAGAAAGTTCAAAATCGATGACTCTTGGGCCGTATATATGTCCATTTGGTCAAATATGGACTTCTGATTGGCTGATGTATCATCAGTCGGATTCTACGAGTATGTAAAGAAATTTCAAGATCCATGACTGAAACATGTTAAATGGGTCAATTATTGGCTACTCTATGGCTAATTTTATCACCAGAAAGAGTCTATTGGGTAGAAATAGAAAGTTCAAAATCGATGACTCTTGGGCCGGATATAAGTCCATTTGGTCAAATATTGACTTTTGAATGACCGATGTAACATCAAAAAGAGTCAATAAGTAGGTATAGAAATTTCAAGATCCATTACTGAAACATGTTCAATGGGTCAATTATTGGCTACTCTATCGCTAATTTATCACCAGGAGTCTATTGGGTAGAAATAGAAAGTTCAAAATCGACGACTCTTGGGCCCGATATTATTACATTTGGTCAAATATGGACTTCTGATTGGCTGTTGTATCATCAGTCGGATTCTATGAGTAGGTATAGAAATTTCAAGATCCATGATTGAAACATGTTAAATGGGTCAAATATTGGCTACTCTATGGCTAATTTATCACAAAAAGGAGTCTATTGGGTAGAAATAGAAAGTTCAAAACCGACGACTCTTGGGCCCGATACTAGTACATTTGGTCAAATATGGAATTCTGAATGACTGACCTAAATTCAGAAAGAGTCAATGAGTAGGTATAAAAATTTCAAGATCCATAACTGAAACATGTCAAATGGTTAAAATATTGGCTACTCTAAGGCTAAAGTATCACAAGAAGAAGTCAATTGGGTAGGAATAGAAAGTTCAAGATCAAGGACTGAAATATTTTCAGTGGGTCAAAAATTGGCTGAACTATCTCCAGAAGGAGTCAAAAGGGTACAACTAAAAAGTTCAAAATAGACGATTCTTGGGCCCGATTTTAGTACATTTGATCAAATATTGACTTTTGAATGACCGATGTAACATCAGAAAGAGTCAATAAGTAGGTATAGAAATTTCAAGATCCATTACTGAAACATGTTCAATGGGTCAATTGTTGGCTACTCTATGGCTAATTTATCACCAGAAAGAGTCTATTGGGTAGAAATAGAAAGTTCAAAATCGAAGACTCTTGGGCCGGATATAAGTCCATTCGGTCAAATATGGATTTCTGAACGACTGACCTAAATTCTGAAAGAGTCAATGAGTAGGTATAAAAATTTCAAGATCCATAACTGAAACATGTCCAATAGGTAAAATATTGGCTACTCTAGGGCTAATGTATCACAAGAAGGAGTCAATTGGGTAGGAATAGAAAGTTCAAGATCAAGGACTAAAATATTTTCAGTAGGTCAAAAATTGGCTGAACAATCTCTAGAAGGAGTCAATAGGGTAGAACTCAAAAGTTCAAAATCGACGATTCTTGGGCCCGATTTTAGTACATTTGATCAAATATTGACTTTTGAATGACCGATGTAAGATTAGAAAAAGTCTATAAGTAGGTATAGAAATTTCAAGATCCATGACTGAAACATGTTCAATGGGTCAATTATTGGCTACTCTATCGCTAATTTATCAACAGAAGGAGTCAATTGGGTAGAAATAGAAAGTTCAAAATCGACGACTCTTGGGCCCAATATTAGTACATTTGGTCAAATATGGATTTCTGAATGACTGACCTAAATTCAGAAAGAGTCAATGAGTAGGTATGAAAATTTCAAGATCCGTAACTGAAACATGTCCAATGGGTAAAATATTGGCTACTCTATGGCTAATTTATCACAAGAAGGAGTCAATTGGGTAGGAATAGAAAGTTCAAGATCAAGGACTGAAATATTTTCAGTGGGTCAAAAATTGGCTGAACTATCTCCAGAAGGAGTCAAAAGGGTAGAACTAAAAAGTTCAAAATAGACGATTCTTGGGCCTGATTTTAGTACATTTGGTCAAATATTGACTTTTGAATGACCGATGTAACATCAGACAGAGTCAATAATTAGGTATAGAAATTTCAAGATCCATGACTGGAACATGTTCAATGGGTCAGATATTTGCGAGTCTATGGCTAATTATCACCAGAAGAAGTCTATTGGGTAGAAATAGAAAGTTCAAAATCGATGACTCTTGGGCCGGAAATAAGTCCATTTGGTCAAATATGGACTTCTGATTGGTTGATGTATCATCAGTCGGATTCTATGAGTAGGTATAGAAATTTCAAGATCCATGACTGAAACATGTTCAATGGGTCAATTATTGGCTACTCTATGGCTAATTTATCACCAGAAAGAGTCTATTGGGTAGAAATAGAAAGTTCAAAATCGAAGACTCTTGGGCCGGATATAAGTCCATTCGGTCAAATATTGATTTCTGAATGACTGACCTAAATTCAGAAAGAGTCAATGAGTAGGTATAAAAATTTCAAGATCCATAACTGAAACATGTCCAATGGGTAAAATATTGGCTACTCTAGGGCTAATGTATCACAAGAAGGAGTCAATTGGGTAGGAATAGAAAGTTCAAGATCAAGGACTGAAATATTTGCAGTGGGTCAAAAATTGGCTGAACTATCTGCAGAAGGAGTCAAAAGGGTAGAACTAAAAAGTTCAAAATAGACGATTCTTGGGCCCGATTTTAGTACATTTGGTCAAATATTGACTTTTGAATGACCGATGTAACATCAAAAAGAGTCAATAAGTAGGTATTGATATTTCAAGATCCATGACTGGAACATGTTCAATTGGTTAGATATTGGCGAGTCTATGGCTAATTAATCACCAGAAGGAGTCTATTGGATAGAAATAGAAAGTTCAAGATCAAGGACTGAAATATTTTCAGTGGGTCAAAAATTGGCTGAACAATCTCTAGAAGGAGTCAATAGGGTAGAACTAAAAAGTTCAAAATCGACGACTCTTGGGCCCGATTTTAGTACATTTGGTCAAATATTGACTTTTGAATGACCGATGTAACATTAGAAAAAGTCTATAAGTAGGTATAGAAATTTCAAGATCCATGACTGAAACATGTTCAATGGGTCAATTATTGGCTACTCTATGGCTAATTTATCACCAGAAAGAGTCTATTGGGTAGAAATAGAAAGTTCAAAATCGATGACTCTTGGGCCGGATATAAGTCCATTTGGTCAAATATTGACTTTTGAATGACCGATGTAATATCAAAAAGAGTCAATAAGTAGGTATAGAAATTTCAAGATCCATTACTGAAACATGTTCAATGGGTCAATTATTGGCTGCTCTATCGCTAATTTATCACCAGAAGGAGTCTATTGGGTAGAAATAGAAAGTTCAAAATCGACGACTCTTGGGCCTGATATTAGTACATTTGGTCAAATATGGATTTCTGAATGACTGACCTAAATTCAGAAAGAGTCAATGAGTAGGTATAAAAATTTCAAGATCCATAACTGAAACATGTCCAATGGGTAAAATATTGGCTACTCTAGGGCTAATGTATCACAAGAAGGAGTCAATTGGGTAGGAATAGAAAGTTCAAGATCAAGGACTGAAATATTTTCAGTGGGTCAAAAATTGGCTGAACTATCTCCAGAAGGAGTCAAAAGCGTAGAACTAAAAAGTTCAAAATAGACGATTCTTGGGCCTGATTTTAGTACATTTGGTCAAATATTGACTTTTGAATGACCGATGTAACATCAAAAAGAGTCAATAATTAGGTATAGAAATTTCAACATCCATGACTGGAACATGTTCAATGGGTCAGATATTTGCGAGTCTATGGCTAATTATCACCAGAAGGAGTCTATTGGGTAGAAATAGAAAGTTCAAAATCGATGACTCTTGGGCCGGATATAAGTCCATTTGGTCAAATATGGACTTCTGATTGGCTGATGTATCATCAGTCGGATTCTATGAGTAGGTATAGAAATTTCAAGATCCATGACTGAAACATGTTCAATGGGTCAAATATTGGCTACTCTATGGCTAATTTATCACAAAACAGAGTCAATTGGGTAGAAATAGAAAGTTCAAAATCGACGACTCTTGGGCCCGACATTGGTACATTTGGTCAAATATGGATTTCTGAATGACTGACCTAAATTCAGAAAGAGTCAATGAGTAGGTATGAAAATTTCAAGATCCATAACTGAAACATGTCAAATGGGTAAAATATTGGCTACTCTAAGGCTAAAGTATCACAAGAAGGAGTCAATTGGGTAGGAATAGAAAGTTCAAGATCAAGGACTGAAATATTTTCAGTGGGTCAAAAATTGGCTGAACAATCTCTAGAAGGAGTCAATAGGGTAGAACTAAAAAGTTTAAAATCGATGACTCTTGGGCCCGATTTTAGTACATTTGGTCAAATATTGACTTTTGAATGACCGATGTAACATTAGAAAAAGTCAATAAGTAGGTATAGAAATTTCAAGATCCATGACTGAAACATGTTCAATGGGTCAATTATTGGCTACTCTATGGCTAATTTATCACCAGAAAGAGTCTATTGGGTAGAAATAGAAAGTTCAAAATCGAAGACTCTTGGGCCGGATATAAGTCCATTCGGTCAAATATGGATTTCTGAATGACTGACCTAAATTCAGAAAGAGTCAATGAGTAGGTATAAAAATTTCAAGATCCATAACTGAAACATGTCCAATGGGTAAAATATTGGCTACTCTAGGGAAAATGTATCACAAGAAGGAGTCAATTGGGTAGGAATAGAAAGTTCAAGATCAAGGACTGAAATATTTTCAGTGGGTCAAATATTGGCTGAACTATCTCCAGAAGGAGTCAAAAGGGTAGAACTAAAAAGTTCAAAATAGACGATTCTTGGGCCCGATTTTAGTACTTTTGTTCAAATATTGACTTTTGAATGACCGATCTAACATCAAAACGAGTCAATAAGTACGTATTGAAATTTCAAGATCCATGACTAGAACATGTTCAATTGGTTAGATATTGGCGAGTCTATGGCTAATTTATCACCAGAAGGAGTCTATTGGATAGAAATAGAAAGTTCAAAATCGATGACTCTTGGGCCGGATATAAGTCCATTTGGTCAAATATGGACTTCTGATTGGCTGATGTATCATCAGTTGGATTCTATGAGTAGGTATAGAAATTTCAAGATCCATGACTGAAACATGTTCAATGGGTGAAATATTGGCTACTCTATGGCTAATTTATCACAAAAAGGAGTCAATTGGGTAGAAATAGAAAGTTCAAAATCGACGACTCTTGGGCCCAATATTAGTACATTTGGTCAAATATGGATTTCTGAATGACTGACCTAAATTCAGAAAGAGTCAATGAGTAGGTATGAAAATTTCAAGATCCGTAACTGAAACATGTCCAATGGGTAAAATATTGGCTACTCTATGGCTAATTTATCACAAGAAGGAGTCAATTGGGTAGGAATAGAAAGTTCAAGATCAAGGACTGAAATATTTTCAGTGGGTCAAAAATTGGCTGAACAATCTCTAGAAGGAGTCAATAGGGTAGAACTAAAAAGTTCAAAATCGACGACTCTTGGGCCCGATTTTAGTACATTTGGTCAAATATTGACTTTTGAATGACCGATGTAACATTAGAAAAAGTCTATAAGTAGGTATAGAAATTTCAAGATCCATGACTGAAACATGTTCAATGGGTCAATTATTGGCTACTCTATGGCTAATTTATCACCAGAAAGAGTCTATTGGGTAGAAATAGAAAGTTCAAAATCGAAGACTCTTGGACCGGATATAAGTCCATTCGGTCAAATATGGATTTCTGAATGACTGACCTAAATTCAGAAAGAGTCAATGAGTAGGTATAAAAATTTCAAGATCCATAACTGAAACATGTCCAATGGGTAAAATATTGGCTACTCTAGGGCTAATGTATCACAAGAAGGAGTCAATTGGGTAGGAATAGAAAGTTCAAGATCAAGGACTGAAATTTTTGCAGTGGGTCAAAAATTGGCTGAACTATCTGCAGAAGGAGTCAAAAGGGTAGAACTAAAAAGTTCAAAATAGACGATTCTTGAGCCCGATTTTAGTACATTTGGTCAAATATTGACTTTTGAATGACCGATGTAACATCAAAAAGAGTCAATAAGTAGGTATTGAAATTTCAAGATCCTTGACTGGAACATGTTCAATTGGTTAGATATTGGCGAGTCTATGGCTAATTTATCACCAGAAGGAGTCTATTGGATAGAAATAGAAAGTTCAAAATCGATGACTCTTGGGCCGGATATAAGTCCATTTGGTCAAATATGGACTTCTGATTGGCTGATGTATCATCAGTCGGATTCTATGAGTAGGTATAGAAATTTCAAGATTCATGACTGAAACATGTCCAATGGGTAAAATATTGGCTACTCTAGGGCTAATTTATCACAAGACGGAGTCAATTGGGTAGGAATAGAAAGTTCAAGATCAAGGACTGAAATATTTTCAGTGAGTCAAAACTGGCTGAACTATCTCCAGAAGGAGTCAAAAGGGTAGAACTAAAAAGTTAAAAATAGACGATTCTTGTTCCCGATTTTAGTACATTTGGTCAAATATTGACTTTTGAATGACAGATGTATTATCAAAAAGAGTCAATAAGTAGGTATAGAAATTTCAAGATCCATGACTGGAACATGTTCAATGGGTCAGATATTGGCGAGTCTATGGCTAATTTATCACCAGAAAGAGTCTATTGGGTAGAAATAGAAAGTTCAAAATCGATGACTCTTGGGCCGGATATAAGTCCATTTGGTCAAATATTGACTTTTGAATGACCGATGTAATATCAAAAAGAGTCAATAAGTAGGTATAGAAATTTCAAGATCCATTACTGAAACATGTTCAATGGGTCAATTATTGGCTGCTCTATCGCTAATTTATCACCAGAAGGAGTCTATTGGGTAGAAATAGAAAGTTCAAAATCGACGACTCTTGGGCCTGATATTAGTACATTTGGTCAAATATGGATTTCTGAATGACTGACCTAAATTCAGAAAGAGTCAATGAGTAGGTATAAAAATTTCAAGATCCATAACTGAAACATGTCCAATGGGTAAAATATTGGCTACTCTAGGGCTAATGTATCACAAGAAGGAGTCAATTGGGTAGGAATAAAAAGTTCAAGATCAAGGACTGAAATATTTTCAGTGGGTCAAAAATTGGCTGAACTATCTCCAGAAGGAGTCAAAAGCGTAGAACTAAAAAGTTCAAAATAGACGATTCTTGGGCCTGATTTTAGTACATTTGGTCAAATATTGACTTTTGAATGACCGATGTAACATCAAAAAGAGTCAATAATTAGGTATAGAAATTTCAACATCCATGACTGGAACATGTTCAATGGGTCAGATATTTGCGAGTCTATGGCTAATTATCACCAGAAGGAGTCTATTGGGTAGAAATAGAAAGTTCAAAATCGATGACTCTTGGGCCGGATATAAGTCCATTTGGTCAAATATGGACTTCTGATTGGCTGATGTATCATCAGTCGGATTCTATGAGTAGGTATAGAAATTTCAAGATCCATGACTGAAACATGTTCAATGGGTCAAATATTGGCTACTCTATGGCTAATTTATCACAAAACAGAGTCAATTGGGTAGAAATAGAAAGTTCAAAATCGACGACTCTTGGGCCCGACATTGGTACATTTGGTCAAATATGGATTTCTGAATGACTGACCTAAATTCAGAAAGAGTCAATGAGTAGGTATGAAAATTTCAAGATCCATAACTGAAACATGTCAAATGGGTAAAATATTGGCTACTCTAAGGCTAAAGTATCACAAGAAGGAGTCAATTGGGTAGGAATAGAAAGTTCAAGATCAAGGACTGAAATATTTTCAGTGGGTCAAAAATTGGCTGAACAATCTCTAGAAGGAGTCAATAGGGTAGAACTAAAAAGTTTAAAATCGACGACTCTTGGGCCCGATTTTAGTACATTTGGTCAAATATTGACTTTTGAATGACCGATGTAACATTAGAAAAAGTCAATAAGTAGGTATAGAAATTTCAAGATCCATGACTGAAACATGTTCAATGGGTCAATTATTGGCTACTCTATGGCTAATTTATCACCAGAAAGAGTCTATTGGGTAGAAATAGAAAGTTCAAAATCGAAGACTCTTGGGCCGGATATAAGTCCATTCGGTCAAATATGGATTTCTGAATGACTGACCTAAATTCAGAAAGAGTCAATGAGTAGGTATAAAAATTTCAAGATCCATAACTGAAACATGTCCAATGGGTAAAATATTGGCTACTCTAGGGAAAATGTATCACAAGAAGGAGTCAATTGGGTAGGAATAGAAAGTTCAAGATCAAGGACTGAAATATTTTCAGTGGGTCAAATATTGGCTGAACTATCTCCAGAAGGAGTCAAAAGGGTAGAACTAAAAAGTTCAAAATAGACGATTCTTGGGCCCGATTTTAGTACTTTTGTTCAAATATTGACTTTTGAATGACCGATCTAACATCAAAACGAGTCAATAAGTACGTATTGAAATTTCAAGATCCATGACTAGAACATGTTCAATTGGTTAGATATTGGCGAGTCTATGGCTAATTTATCACCAGAAGGAGTCTATTGGATAGAAATAGAAAGTTCAAAATCGATGACTCTTGGGCCGGATATAAGTCCATTTGGTCAAATATGGACTTCTGATTGGCTGATGTATCATCAGTTGGATTCTATGAGTAGGTATAGAAATTTCAAGATCCATGACTGAAACATGTTCAATGGGTGAAATATTGGCTACTCTATGGCTAATTTATCACAAAAAGGAGTCAATTGGGTAGAAATAGAAAGTTCAAAATCGACGACTCTTGGGCCCAATATTAGTACATTTGGTCAAATATGGATTTCTGAATGACTGACCTAAATTCAGAAAGAGTCAATGAGTAGGTATGAAAATTTCAAGATCCGTAACTGAAACATGTCCAATGGGTAAAATATTGGCTACTCTATGGCTAATTTATCACAAGAAGGAGTCAATTGGGTAGGAATAGAAAGTTTAAGATCAAGGACTGAAATATTTTCAGTGGGTCAAAAATTGGCTGAACTATCTCCAGAAGGAGTCAAAAGGGTAGAACTAAAAAGTTCAAAATAGACGATTCTTGGGCCTGATTTTAGTACATTTGGTCAAATATTGACTTTTGAATGACCGATGTAACATCAGACAGAGTCAATAATTAGGTATAGAAATTTCAAGATCCATGACTGGAACATGTTCAATGGGTCAGATATTTGCGAGTCTATGGCTAATTATCACCAGAAGAAGTCTATTGGGTAGAAATAGAAAGTTCAAAATCGATGACTCTTGGGCCGGAAATAAGTCCATTTGGTCAAATATGGACTTCTGATTGGTTGATGTATCATCAGCCGGATTCTATGAGTAGGTATAGAAATTTCAAGATCCATGACTGAAACATGTTCAATGGGTCAATTATTGGCTACTCTATGGCTAATTTATCACCAGAAAGAGTCTATTGGGTAGAAATAGAAAGTTCAAAATCGAAGACTCTTGGGCCGGATATAAGTCCATTCGGTCAAATATGGATTTCTGAATGACTGACCTAAATTCAGAAAGAGTCAATGAGTAGGTATAAAAATTTCAAGATCCATAACTGAAACATGTCCAATGGGTAAAATATTGGCTACTCTAGGGCTAATTTATCACAAGAAGGAGTCAATTGGGTAGGAATAGAAAGTTCAAGATCAAGGACTGAAATATTTGCAGTGGGTCAAAAATTGGCTGAACTATCTGCAGAAGGAGTCAAAAGGGTAGAACTAAAAAGTTCAAAATAGACGATTCTTGGGCCCGATTTTAGTACATTTGGTCAAATATTGACTTTTGAATGACCGATGTAACATCAAAAAGAGTCAATAAGTAGGTATTGAAATTTCAAGATCCATGACTGGAACATGTTCAATTGGTTAGATATTGGCGAGTCTATGGCTAATTAATCACCAGAAGGAGTCTATTGGATAGAAATAGAAAGTTCAAGATCAAGGACTGAAATATTTTCAGTGGGTCAAAAATTGGCTGAACAATCTCTAGAAGGAGTCAATAGGGTAGAACTAAAAAGTTCAAAATCGACGACTCTTGGGCCCGATTTTAGTACATTTGGTCAAATATTGACTTTTGAATGACCGATGTAACATTAGAAAAAGTCTATAAGTAGGTATAGAAATTTCAAGATCCATGACTGAAACATGTTCAATGGGTCAATTATTGGCTACTCTATGGCTAATTTATCACCAGAAAGAGTCTATTGGGTAGAAATAGAAAGTTCAAAATCGAAGACTCTTGGGCCGGATATAAGTCCATTCGGTCAAATATGGATTTCTGAATGACTGACCTAAATTCAGAAAGAGTCAATGAGTAGGTATAAAAATTTCAAGATCCATAACTGAAACATGTCCAATGGGTAAAATATTGGCTACTCTAGGGCTAATGTATCACAAGAAGGAGTCAATTGGGTAGGAATAGAAAGTTCAAGATCAAGGACTGAAATATTTTCAGTGGGTCAAAAATTGGCTGAACTATCTCCAGAAGGAGTCAATAGGGTAGAACTAAAAAGTTCAAAATAGACGACTCTTGGGCCCGATTTTAGTACATTTGGTCAAATATTGACTTTTGAATGACCGATGTAACATCAGAAAAAGTCAATAAGTAGGTATGGAAATTTCAAGATCCATGACTGACACATGTTCAATGGCTCAAATATTGAATACTCTATGGCTAATTTATCACAAAAAGGAGTCTATTGGGTAGAAATAGAAAGTTCAAAATCGACGACTCTTGGGTCGGATATAAGTCCATTTGGTCAAATATGGACTTCTGTTTGGCTGATGTATCATCAGTCGGATTCTACGAGTATGTAAAGAAATTTCACGATCCATGACTGAAACATGTTCAATTGGTCAATTTTTGGCTACTCTATCGCTAATTTATCACCAAAAGAGGTCAAAAGGGTAGAAATAGAAAGTTCCAAATCGACGACTCTTGGGCCCGATATTAGTACATTTGGTCAAATATGTATTTCTGAATGACTGACCTAAATTCAGAAAGTGTCAATGAGTAGGTATAGAAATTTCAAGATCCGTAACTGAAACATGTCCAATGGGTCAATTATTGGCTACTCTATCACTAATTTATCACCAGAAGGAGTCAATTGGGTAGAAATAGAAAGTTTAAAATCAAGGACTGAAATATTTTCAGTGGGTCAAAAATTGGCTGAACTACCTCCAGAAGGAGTCAATAGGGTAGAACTAAAAAGTTCAAAATAGACGACTCTTGGGCCCGATTTTAGTACATTTGGTCAAATATTGAGTTTTGAATGACCGATGTAACTTCAGAAAAAGTCAATAAGTAGGTATAGATATTTCAAGATCCATGACTGGAACATGTTCAATCGGTCAGATATTGGCTAGTCTATGGCTAATGTATCACAAGAAGGAGTCAATTGGGTAGGAAAAGAAAGTTCAAGATCAAGGACTGAAATATTTTCAGTGGGTCAAAAATTGGCTGTACTATCTCCAGAAGGAGTCAATAGGGTAGAACTAAAAAGTTCAAAATAGACGACTCTTGGGCCCGATTTTAGTACATTTGGAAAAATGTTGACTTTTTAATGACCGATGTAACATCAGAAAAAGTCAATAAGTAGGTATAGAAATTTCAAGATCCAAAACTGAAACATGTCCTATGGGTCAATTATTGGCTACTCTATGGTTAATTTATTACCAGAAGGAGTCAATTGGGTAGAAATAGAAAGTTCCAAATCGACGACTCTTGGGCAAGATATTAGTACATTTGGTCAAATATGGATTTCTGAATGACTGACCTAAATTCAGAAAGAGTCAATGAGGAGGTATAAAAATTTCAAGATCCATAACTGAAATATGTCCAATGGGTAAAATATTGGCTACTCTAAGGCTAATGTATCACAAGAAGGAGTCAATTGGGTAGGAATAGAAAGTTCAAGATCAAGGACTGAAATATTTTCAGTGGGTCAAAAATTGGCTGAACAATCTCCAGAAGGAGTCAAAAGGGTAGAAATAGAAAGTTAAAAATCGATGACTCTTGGGCCGGATATAAGTCTATTTGGTCAAATATGGACTTCTGATTGGCTGATGTAACATGAAAAAGAGTCAATAAGTAGGTATAGAAATTTCAAGATCCATGACTGAAACATGTTCAATGGGTCAAATATTGGCTAGTCTATGGCTAATTTATCACAAAAAGGAGTCTATTGGGTAGAAATAGAAAGTTCAAAATCGACTACTCTCGGGCCCGTTATTAGTACATTTGGTCAAATATGAATTTCTGAATGACTGACCTAAATTCAGTAAGAGTCAATGAGTAGGTATAGAAATTTCAAGATCCATTACTGAAACATGTTCAATGGGTCAATTATTGGCTACTCTATCGCTAATTTATCACCAGAAGGAGTCAATTGGGTAGAAATAGAAAGTTCAAAATCGACGACTCTTGGGCCCGATATTAGTACATTTGGTCAAATATGGACTTCTGATTGGCTCATGTAACATCAAAAAAAGTCAATAAGTAGGTATAGAAATTTCAAGATCCATAACTGAAACGTGTCCAATGGGTAAAATATTGGCTACTCTAAAGCTAATACATCACAAGAAGGAGTCAATTGGGTAGGAATAGACAGGAATAGACAGTTCAAAGGACTGAAATATTTTCAGTGGGTCAAAAATTGGCTTAACTATCGCAAAAAGGAGTCAATTGGTTAGAACTAAAAAGTTCAAAATCGACGACTCTTGGGCCCGATATTAGTACATTTGGACAAATATGGACTTCTGAATGACTGACCTAAATTCAGAAAGTGTCAATGAGTAGGTATAAAAATTTCAAGATCCATAACTGAAACGTGTCCAATGGGTAAAATATTGGCTACTCTAAAGCTAATGCATCACAAGAAGGAGTCAATTGGGTAGGAATAGACAGGAATAGACAGTTCAAAGGACTGAAGTATTTTCAGTGGGCCAAAAATTGGCTTAACTATCGCAAAAAGGAGTCAATTGGTTAGAACTAAAAAGTTCAAAATAAACGACTATTGGGCCCGATTTTAGTACATTTGGTCAAATATTGACTTTTGAATGACCGATGTAAAATCAGAAAGAGTCAATGAGTAGGTATAGAAATTTCAAGATCCATAGCTGAAACATGTCCTATGGGTAAATTATTGGCTACTCTAAGGCTAATGTATCACAAGAAGGAGTCAATTGGGTAGAAATAGAAAGTTCAAAATCGACGACTCTTTGGCTTGATATTAGTACATTTGGTCAAATATGGATTTCTGAATGACTGACCTAAATTCAAAAAGTCAATGAGGAGGTATAAAAATTTCAAGATCCATAACTGAAATATGTCCAATGGGTAAAATATTGGCTACTCTAAGGCTAATGTATCACAAGAAGGAGTCAATTGGGTAGGAATAGAAAGGTCAAGATCAAGGACTGAAATATTTTCAGTGGGTCAAAAATTGGCTGAATAATCTCCAGAAGGAGTCAAAAGGGTAGAACTAAAAAGTTCAAAATAGACGATTCTTGAGCCCGATTTTAGTACATTTGGTCAAATATTGACTTTTGAATGACCGATGTAACATCAAAAAGAGTCAATAAGTAGGGTATAGAAATTTCAAGATCAATGACTGGAACATGTTCAATCGGTCAGATATTGGCGAGTCTATGGCTAATTTATCACCAGAAGGAGTCTATTGGGTAGAAATAGAAAGTTCAAAATCGATGACTCTTGGGCCGGATATAAGTCTATTTGGTCAAATACGGACTTCTGATTGGCTGATGTATCATCAATCGGATTCTATGAGTAGGTATAGAAATTTCAAGATCCATGACTGAAACAAGTTCAATGGGTCAAATATTGGCTAGTCTATGGCTAATTTATCACAAAAAGGAGTCTATTGGGTAGAAATAGAAAGTTCAAAATCGATGACTCTTGGGCCGGACATAAGTCCATTTGGTCAAATATGGACTTCTGATTGTCTGATGTATCATCTGTCGGATTCTAGGAGTAGGTATAGAAATTTTAAGATCCATGACTGAAACATGTTCAATGGGTCAAATACTGGCTACTCTATGGCTAATTTATCACAAAAAGGAGTCTATTGGGTAGAAATAAAAAGTTCAAAATCGACGACTCTTGGGCCCGATATTGGTACATTTGGTCAAATATGGATTTCTGAATGACTGACCTAAATTCAGAAAGAGTCAATGAGTAGGTATAAAAATTTCAAGATCCATAACTGAAACATGTCCAATGGGTAAAATATTGGCTACTCTAAGGCTAATGTATCACAAGAAGGAGTCAATTGGGTAGGAATAGAAAGATCAAGATCAAGGACTGAAATATTTTCAGTGGGTCAAAAATTGGCTGAACTATCTCCAGAAGGAGTCAAAAGGGTAGAACTAAAAAGTTCAAAATTGACGATTCTTGGGCCCGATTTTAGTACATTTGGTCAAATATTGACTTTTGAATGACCGATGTAACATCAGAAAGAGTCAATAAGTAGGTATAGAAATTTCAAGATCGATTACTGAAACATGTTCAATGGGTCAATTATTGGCTACTCTATCGCTAATTTATCACCAGAAGGAGTCAATTGGGTAGAAATAGAAAGTTCAAAATCGACGACTCTTGGGCCCGATATTAGTCCATTTGGTCAAATATGGACTTCTGATTGACTGATGTATCATCAGTCGGATTCTATGAGTAGGTATAGAAATTTCAAGATCCATGATTGAAACATGTTCAATGGGTCAAATATTGGCTACTCTATGGCTAATTTATCACAAAAAGGAGTCTATTGGGTAGAAATAGAAAGTTCAAAATAGACGACTCTTGGGCCCGATTTTAGTACATTTGGTCAAATATTGACTTTTGAATGACCGGTGTAACATCACAAAGAGTCAATAAGTAGGTATAGAAATTTCAAGACCCATGACTGAAACATGTTCAATGGGTCAAATATTGGCTACTCTATGGCTAATTTATCACAAAAAGGAGTCTATTGGGTAGAACTAAAAACTTCAAAATCGACGACTCTTGGGCCCGATATTAGTACATTTGGTCAAATATGAATTTCTGAATGACTGACCTAAATTCAGAAAGAGTCAATGAGTAGGTATAAAAATTTCAAGATCCATAACTGAAACATGTCCAATGGGTAAAATATTGGCTACTCTAGGGCTAATGTATCACAAGAAGGAGTCAATTGGGTAAGAATAGAAAGTTCAAGATCAAGGACTGAAATATTTTCAGTGGGTCTAAAATTGGCTGAACAATCTCTAGAAGGAGTCAAGAGGGTAGAACTAAAAAGTTCAAAATCGACGAGTCTTGGGCCCGATTTTAGTACATTTGGTCAAATATTGACTTTTGAATGACCGATGTAACATTAGAAAAAGTCATTAAGTAGGTATAGAAATTTCAAGATCCATGACTGAAACATGTTCAATGGGTCAATTATTGGCTACTCTATGGCTAATTTATCACCAGAAAGAGTCTATTGGGTAGAAATAGAAAGTTCAAGATCAAGGACTGAAATATTTTCAGTGGGTCTAAAATTGGCTGAACAATCTCTAGAAGGAGTCAAGAGGGTAGAACTAAAAAGTTCAAAATCGACGAGTCTTGGGCCCGATTTTAGTACATTTGGTCAAATATTGACTTTTGAATGACCGATGTAACATTAGAAAAAGTCATTAAGCAGGTATAGAAATTTCAAGATCCATGACTGAAACATGTTGAATGGGTCAATTATTGGCTACTCTATGGCTAATTTATCACAAAAAGGAGTCTATTGGGTAGAAATAGAAAGTTCAAAATCGACGACTCTTTGGCCTGATATTAGTACATTTAGTTAAATATGGATTTCTGAATGACTGACCTAAATTCAGAAAGAGTCAATGAGTAGGTATAAAAATTTCAAGATCCATAACTGAAACATGTCCAATGGGTAAAATATTGGCTACTCTAGGGTTAATGTATCACAAGAAGGAGTCAATTGGGTAGGAATAGAAAGTTCAAGATCAAGGACTGAAATATTTTCAGTGGGTCAAAAATTGGCTGAACTATCTCCAGAAGGAGTCAAAAGGATAGAACTAAAAAGTTCAAAATAGACGATTCTTGGGCCCGATTTTAGTACATTTGGTCAAATATTGACTTTTGAATGACCGATGTAACATCAAAATGAGTCAATAAGTAGGTATTGAAATTTCAAGATCCATGACTGGAACATGTTCAATTGGTTAGATATTGGCGAGTCTATGGCTAATTTATCACCAGAAGGAGTCTATTGATTAGAAATAGAAAGTTCAAAATCGATGACTGTTGGGCCGGATATAAGTCCATTTGGTCAAATATGGACTTCTGATTGGCTGATGTATCATCAGTCGGATTCTATGAGTAGGTATAGAAAATTCAAGATCCATGACTGAAACATGTTCAATGGGTCAAATATTGGCTACTCTATTGCTAATTTATCACAAAAAGGAGTCTATTGGGTAGAAATAGAAAATTCAAAATCGACGACTCTTGGGCCTGATATTAGTATATTTGGTCAAATATGGATTTCTGAATGACTAACCTAAATTCAGAAAGAGTCAATGAGTAGGTATAAAAATTTCAAGATCCATAACTGAAACATGTCAAATGGGTAAAATATTGGCTACTCTAGGGCTAATGTATCACAAGAAGAAGTCAATTGGGTAAGAATAGAAAGTTCAAGATCAAGGACTGAAATATTTTCAGTGGGTCCAAAATTGGCTGAACTGTCTCCAGAAGGAGTCAAAAGGGTAGAACTAAAAAGTTCAAAATCGACGACTCTTGGGCCTTATTTTAGTACATTTGTTCAAATATTGACTTTTGAATGACCGATGTAACATCAGAAAGAGTCAATAAGTAGGTATAGAAATTTCAGGATCCATGACTGAAACATGTTCAATGGGTCAATTATTGGCTACTCTATGGCTAATTTATTACCAGAAAGAGTCAATTGGGTAGAGATAGAAAGTTCCAAATCAACGACTCTTGGGCTCGATATTAGTACATTTGGTCAAATATGGACTTCTGATTGGCTGATGTATCATCAGTCGGATTCTATGAAGTAGGTATAGAAATTTCAAGATCCATGACTGAAACATGTTCAATGGGTCAAATGTTGGCTACTCTATGGCTAATTTATCACAAAAAGGAGTCTATTGGGTAGAAATAGAAAGTTCAAAATCAATGACTCTTTGGCCGGATATAAGTCCATTTGGTCAAATATGGACTTCTCATTGGCTGATGTATCATCAGTCGGATTCTACGAGTATGTAAAGAAATTTCAAGATCCATGACTGACACATGTTCAATGGGTCAATTTTTGGCTACTCTATCGCTAATTTATCACCAAAAGAGGTCAAAAGGGTAGAAATAGAAAGTTCCAAATCGACGACTCTTGGGCCCGATATTAGTACATTTGGTCAAATATGTATTTCTGAATGACTGACCTAAATTCAGAAAGTGTCAATGAGTAGGTATAGAAATTTCAAGATCCGTAACTGAAACATGTCCAATGGGTCAATTATTGGCTACTCTATCACTAATTTATCACCAGAAGGAGTCAATTGGGTAGAAATAGAAAGTTTAAAATCAAGGACTGAAATATTTTCAGTGGGTCAAAAATTGGCTGAACTACCTCCAGAAGGAGTCAATAGGGTAGAACTAAAAAGTTCAAAATAGACGACTCTTGGGCCCGATTTTAGTACATTTGGTCAAATATTGAGTTTTGAATGACCGATGTAACTTCAGAAAAAGTCAATAAGTAGGTATAGATATTTCAAGATCCATGACTGGAACATGTTCAATCGGTCAGATATTGGCTAGTCTATGGCTAATGTATCACAAGAAGGAGTCAATTGGGTAGGAAAAGAAAGTTCAAGATCAAGGACTGAAATATTTTCAGTGGGTCAAAAATTGGCTGTACTATCTCCAGAAGGAGTCAATAGGGTAGAACTAAAAAGTTCAAAATAGACGACTCTTGGGCCCGATTTTAGTACATTTGGAAAAATGTTGACTTTTTAATGACCGATGTAACATCAGAAAAAGTCAATAAGTAGGTATAGAAATTTCAAGATCCAAAACTGAAACATGTCCTATGGGTCAATTATTGGCTACTCTATGGTTAATTTATTACCAGAAGGAGTCAATTGGGTAGAAATAGAAAGTTTCAAATCGACGACTCTTGGGCAAGATATTAGTACATTTGGTCAAATATGGATTTCTGAATGACTGACCTAAATTCAGAAAGAGTCAATGAGGAGGTATAAAAATTTCAAGATCCATAACTGAAATATGTCCAATGGGTAAAATATTGGCTACTCTAAGGCTAATGTATCACAAGAAGGAGTCAATTGGGTAGGAATAGAAAGTTCAAGATCAAGGACTGAAATATTTTCAGTGGGTCAAAAATTGGCTGAACAATCTCCAGAAGGAGTCAAAAGGGTAGAAATAGAAAGTTAAAAATCGATGACTCTTGGGCCGGATATAAGTCTATTTGGTCAAATATGGACTTCTGATTGGCTGATGTAACATGAAAAAGAGTCAATAAGTAGGTATAGAAATTTCAAGATCCATGACTGAAACATGTTCAATGGGTCAAATATTGGCTAGTCTATGGCTAATTTATCACAAAAAGGAGTCTATTGGGTAGAAATAGAAAGTTCAAAATCGACTACTCTCGGGCCCGTTATTAGTACATTTGGTCAAATATGAATTTCTGAATGACTGACCTAAATTCAGTAAGAGTCAATGAGTAGGTATAGAAATTTCAAGATCCATTACTGAAACATGTTCAATGGGTCAATTATTGGCTACTCTATCGCTAATTTATCACCAGAAGGAGTCAATTGGGTAGAAATAGAAAGTTCAAAATCGACGACTCTTGGGCCCGATATTAGTACATTTGGTCAAATATGGACTTCTGATTGGCTCATGTAACATCAAAAAAAGTCAATAAGTAGGTATAGAAATTTCAAGATCCATAACTGAAACGTGTCCAATGGGTAAAATATTGGCTACTCTAAAGCTAATACATCACAAGAAGGAGTCAATTGGGTAGGAATAGACAGGAATAGACAGTTCAAAGGACTGAAATATTTTCAGTGGGTCAAAAATTGGCTTAACTATCGCAAAAAGGAGTCAATTGGTTAGAACTAAAAAGTTCAAAATCGACGACTCTTGGGCCCGATATTAGTACATTTGGACAAATATGGACTTCTGAATGACTGACCTAAATTCAGAAAGTGTCAATGAGTAGGTATAAAAATTTCAAGATCCATAACTGAAACGTGTCCAATGGGTAAAATATTGGCTACTCTAAAGCTAATGCATCACAAGAAGGAGTCAATTGGGTAGGAATAGACAGGAATAGACAGTTCAAAGGACTGAAGTATTTTCAGTGGGCCAAAAATTGGCTTAACTATCGCAAAAAGGAGTCAATTGGTTAGAACTAAAAAGTTCAAAATAAACGACTATTGGGCCCGATTTTAGTACATTTGGTCAAATATTGACTTTTGAATGACCGATGTAAAATCAGAAAGAGTCAATGAGTAGGTATAGAAATTTCAAGATCCATAGCTGAAACATGTCCTATGGGTAAATTATTGGCTACTCTAAGGCTAATGTATCACAAGAAGGAGTCAATTGGGTAGAAATAGAAAGTTCAAAATCGACGACTCTTTGGCTTGATATTAGTACATTTGGTCAAATATGGATTTCTGAATGACTGACCTAAATTCAAAAAGTCAATGAGGAGGTATAAAAATTTCAAGATCCATAACTGAAATATGTCCAATGGGTAAAATATTGGCTACTCTAAGGCTAATGTATCACAAGAAGGAGTCAATTGGGTAGGAATAGAAAGTTCAAGATCAAGGACTGAAATATTTTCAGTGGGTCAAAAATTGGCTGAATAATCTCCAGAAGGAGTCAAAAGGGTAGAACTAAAAAGTTCAAAATAGACGATTCTTGAGCCCGATTTTAGTACATTTGGTCAAATATTGACTTTTGAATGACCGATGTAACATCAAAAAGAGTCAATAAGTAGGGTATAGAAATTTCAAGATCAATGACTGGAACATGTTCAATCGGTCAGATATTGGCGAGTCTATGGCTAATTTATCACCAGAAGGAGTCTATTGGGTAGAAATAGAAAGTTCAAAATCGATGACTCTTGGGCCGGATATAAGTCTATTTGGTCAAATACGGACTTCTGATTGGCTGATGTATCATCAATCGGATTCTATGAGTAGGTATAGAAATTTCAAGATCCATGACTGAAACAAGTTCAATGGGTCAAATATTGGCTAGTCTATGGCTAATTTATCACAAAAAGGAGTCTATTGGGTAGAAATAGAAAGTTCAAAATCGATGACTCTTGGGCCGGACATAAGTCCATTTGGTCAAATATGGACTTCTGATTGGCTGATGTATCATCTGTCGGATTCTAGGAGTAGGTATAGAAATTTTAAGATCCATGACTGAAACATGTTCAATGGGTCAAATACTGGCTACTCTATGGCTAATTTATCACAAAAAGGAGTCTATTGGGTAGAAATAAAAAGTTCAAAATCGACGACTCTTGGGCCCGATATTGGTACATTTGGTCAAATATGGATTTCTGAATGACTGACCTAAATTCAGAAAGAGTCAATGAGTAGGTATAAAAATTTCAAGATCCATAACTGAAACATGTCCAATGGGTAAAATATTGGCTACTCTAAGGCTAATGTATCACAAGAAGGAGTCAATTGGGTAGGAATAGAAAGATCAAGATCAAGGACTGAAATATTTTCAGTGGGTCAAAAATTGGCTGAACTATCTCCAGAAGGAGTCAAAAGGGTAGAACTAAAAAGTTCAAAATTGACGATTCTTGGGCCCGATTTTAGTACATTTGGTCAAATATTGACTTTTGAATGACCGATGTAACATCAGAAAGAGTCAATAAGTAGGTATAGAAATTTCAAGATCGATTACTGAAACATGTTCAATGGGTCAATTATTGGCTACTCTATCGCTAATTTATCACCAGAAGGAGTCAATTGGGTAGAAATAGAAAGTTCAAAATCGACGACTCTTGGGCCCGATATTAGTGCATTTGGTCAAATATGGACTTCTGATTGACTGATGTATCATCAGTCGGATTCTATGAGTAGGTATAGAAATTTCAAGATCCATGATTGAAACATGTTCAATGGGTCAAATATTGGCTACTCTATGGCTAATTTATCACAAAAAGGAGTCTATTGGGTAGAAATAGAAAGTTCAAAATAGACGACTCTTGGGCCCGATTTTAGTACATTTGGTCAAATATTGACTTTTGAATGACCGGTGTAACATCACAAAGAGTCAATAAGTAGGTATAGAAATTTCAAGACCCATGACTGAAACATGTTCAATGGGTCAAATATTGGCTACTCTATGGCTAATTTATCACAAAAAGGAGTCTATTGGGTAGAACTAAAAACTTCAAAATCGACGACTCTTGGGCCCGATATTAGTACATTTGGTCAAATATGAATTTCTGAATGACTGACCTAAATTCAGAAAGAGTCAATGAGTAGGTATAAAAATTTCAAGATCCATAACTGAAACATGTCCAATGGGTAAAATATTGGCTACTCTAGGGCTAATGTATCACAAGAAGGAGTCAATTGGGTAAGAATAGAAAGTTCAAGATCAAGGACTGAAATATTTTCAGTGGGTCTAAAATTGGCTGAACAATCTCTAGAAGGAGTCAAGAGGGTAGAACTAAAAAGTTCAAAATCGACGAGTCTTGGGCCCGATTTTAGTACATTTGGTCAAATATTGACTTTTGAATGACCGATGTAACATTAGAAAAAGTCATTAAGTAGGTATAGAAATTTCAAGATCCATGACTGAAACATGTTCAATGGGTCAATTATTGGCTACTCTATGGCTAATTTATCACCAGAAAGAGTCTATTGGGTAGAAATAGAAAGTTCAAGATCAAGGACTGAAATATTTTCAGTGGGTCTAAAATTGGCTGAACAATCTCTAGAAGGAGTCAAGAGGGTAGAACTAAAAAGTTCAAAATCGACGAGTCTTGGGCCCGATTTTAGTACATTTGGTCAAATATTGACTTTTGAATGACCGATGTAACATTAGAAAAAGTCATTAAGCAGGTATAGAAATTTCAAGATCCATGACTGAAACATGTTGAATGGGTCAATTATTGGCTACTCTATGGCTAATTTATCACAAAAAGGAGTCTATTGGGTAGAAATAGAAAGTTCAAAATCGACGACTCTTTGGCCTGATATTAGTACATTTAGTTAAATATGGATTTCTGAATGACTGACCTAAATTCAGAAAGAGTCAATGAGTAGGTATAAAAATTTCAAGATCCATAACTGAAACATGTCCAATGGGTAAAATATTGGCTACTCTAGGGTTAATGTATCACAAGAAGCAGTCAATTGGGTAGGAATAGAAAGTTCAAGATCAAGGACTGAAATATTTTCAGTGGGTCAAAAATTGGCTGAACTATCTCCAGAAGGAGTCAAAAGGATAGAACTAAAAAGTTCAAAATAGACGATTCTTGGGCCCGATTTTAGTACATTTGGTCAAATATTGACTTTTGAATGACCGATGTAACATCAAAATGAGTCAATAAGTAGGTATTGAAATTTCAAGATCCATGACTGGAACATGTTCAATTGGTTAGATATTGGCGAGTCTATGGCTAATTTATCACCAGAAGGAGTCTATTGATTAGAAATAGAAAGTTCAAAATCGATGACTGTTGGGCCGGATATAAGTCCATTTGGTCAAATATGGACTTCTGATTGGCTGATGTATCATCAGTCGGATTCTATGAGTAGGTATAGAAAATTCAAGATCCATGACTGAAACATGTTCAATGGGTCAAATATTGGCTACTCTATTGCTAATTTATCACAAAAAGGAGTCTATTGGGTAGAAATAGAAAATTCAAAATCGACGACTCTTGCGCCTGATATTAGTATATTTGGTCAAATATGGATTTCTGAATGACTAACCTAAATTCAGAAAGAGTCAATGAGTAGGTATAAAAATTTCAAGATCCATAACTGAAACATGTCAAATGGGTAAAATATTGGCTACTCTAGGGCTAATGTATCACAAGAAGAAGTCAATTGGGTAAGAATAGAAAGTTCAAGATCAAGGACTGAAATATTTTCAGTGGGTCCAAAATTGGCTGAACTGTCTCCAGAAGGAGTCAAAAGGGTAGAACTAAAAAGTTCAAAATCGACGACTCTTGGGCCTTATTTTAGTACATTTGTTCAAATATTGACTTTTGAATGACCGATGTAACATCAGAAAGAGTCAATAAGTAGGTATAGAAATTTCAGGATCCATGACTGAAACATGTTCAATGGGTCAATTATTGGCTACTCTATGGCTAATTTATTACCAGAAAGAGTCAATTGGGTAGAGATAGAAAGTTCCAAATCAACGACTCTTGGGCTCGATATTAGTACATTTGGTCAAATATGGACTTCTGATTGGCTGATGTATCATCAGTCGGATTCTATGAAGTAGGTATAGAAATTTCAAGATCCATGACTGAAACATGTTCAATGGGTCAAATGTTGGCTACTCTATGGCTAATTTATCACAAAAAGGAGTCTATTGGGTAGAAATAGAAAGTTCAAAATCAATGACTCTTTGGCCGGATATAAGTCCATTTGGTCAAATATGGACTTCTCATTGGCTGATGTATCATCAGTCGGATTCTACGAGTATGTAAAGAAATTTCAAGATCCATGACTGACACATGTTCAATGGGTCAAATATTGGCTACTCTATGGCTAATTTATCACCAGAAAGAGTCTATTGGGTAGAGATAGAAAGTCCAAAATCGATGACTCTTGGGCCGGATATGAGTCCATTCGGTCAAATATGGATTTCTGAATGACTGACCTAAATTCAGAAAGAGTCAATGAGTAGGTATAGAAATTTCAAGATCCATAACTGAAACGTGTCCAATGGGTAAAATATTGGCTACTCTAAAGCTAATTCATCACAAGAAGGAGTCAATTGGGTAGGAATAGACAGTTCAACATAAAGGACTGAAATATTTTCAGTGGGTCAAAAATTGGCTTAACTATCGCAAAAAGGAGTCAATTGGTTAGAACAAAAAAGTTCAAAATAAACGACTATTGGGCCCGATTTTAGTACATTTGGTCAAATATTGACTTTTGAATGACCGATGTAAAATCAGAAAGAGTCAATAAGTAGGTATAGAAATTTCAAGATCCATGACTGAAACATGTTCAATTGGTCAATTATTCTCTAGTCTATGGCTAATTTATCACCAGAAGGAGTCTATTGGGTAGAAATAGAAAGTTCAAAATCGATAACTCTTGGGCCGGATATAAGTCCATTCGGTCAAATATGGATTTCTGAATGAATGACCTAAATTCAAAAAGAGTCAATGAGTAGTTATAAAAATTTCAAGATCCATAACTGAAACATGTCCAATGGGTAAAATATTGGGTACTCTAGGGCTAATGTATCACAAGAAGGAGTCAATGGGTAGAACTAAAAAAATCAAAATCGACGACTCTTGGGCCCGATTGTAGTACATTTGGTCAAATATTGACTTTTCAATGACCGATGTAACATCACAAAGATTCAATAAGTAGGTATAGAAATTTCAAGACCCATGACTGAAACATGTTCAATGGGTCAAATATTGGCTACTCTATGGCTAATTTATCACCAGAAGGAGTCAATGGGTAGAACTAAAAAAATCAAAATCGACGACTCTTGGGCCCGATTGTAGTACATTTGGTCAAATATTGACTTTTGAATGACCGATGTAACATCAGAAAGAGTCAATAAGTAGGTATAGAAATTTCAAGATCCATGACAGACACATGTTCAATGGCTCAAATATTGGCTACTCTAAGGCTAATTTATCACAAAAAGGAGTCTATTGGGTAGAAATAGAAAGTTCAAAATCGATGACTCTTGGGCCGGATATAAGTCCATTTGGTCATATATGGACTTCTGATTGGCTGATGTATCATCAGTCGGATTCTACGAGTATGTTAAGAAATTTCAAGATCCATGACTGACACATGTTCAATGGGTCAAATATTGGCTACTCTATGGCTAATTTATCACAAAAAGGAGTCTATTGGGTAGAAATAGAAAGTTCAAAATCGACGACTCTTTGGCCTGATATTAGTACATTTAGTCAAATATGGATTTCTGAATGACTGACCTAAATTCAGAAAGAGTCAATGAGTAGGTATAAAAATTTCAAGATCCATAACTGAAACATGTCCAATGGGTAAAATATTGGCTACTCTAAGGCTAATGTATCACAAGAAGGAGTCAATTGGGTAGGAATAGAAAGTTCAAGATCAAGGACTGAAATATTTTCAGTGGGTCAAAAATTGGCTGAACTATCTCCAGAAGGAGTCAATAGGGTAGAACTAAAAAGTTCAATATAGACGACTCTTGGGCCCGATTGTAGTACACTTGGTCAAATATTGACTTTTGAATGACCGATGTAACATCAGAAAGAGTCAATAAGTAGGTATAGAAATTTCAAGATCCATGACTGAAACATGTTCAATGGGTCAATTATTGGCTACTCTATGGCTAATTTATCACCAGAAAGAGTCTATTGGGTGGAAATAGAAAGTTCAAAATCGATGACTGTTGGGCCGGATATAAGTCCATTTGGTCAAATATGGACTTCTGATTGGCTGATGTATCATCAGTTTGATTCTACGAGTATGTAAAGAAATTTCAAGATCCATGACTGACACATGTTCAATGGGTCAAATATTGGCTAATCTATTGCTAATTTATCACAAAAAGGAGTCTATTGAGTAGAAATAGAAAATTCAAAAACGACGACTCTTGGGCCCGATATTAGTACATTTGGTCAAATATGAATTTCTGAATGACTGACCTAAATTCAGAAAGACTCAATGAGTAGGTATAAAAATTTCAAGATCCATAACTGAAACATGTCCAATGGGTAAAATATTGGCTACTCTAGGGCTAATGTATCACAAGAAGGAGTCAATTGGGTAAGAATAGAAAGTTCAAGATCAAGGACTGAAATATTTTCAGTGGGTCTAAAATTGGCTGAACAATCTCTAGAAGGAGTCAAGAGGGTAGAACTAAAAAGTTCAAAATCGACGAGTCTTGGGCCCGATTTTAGTACATTTGGTCAAATATTGACTTTTGAATGACCGATGTAACATTAGAAAAAGTCATTAAGTAGGTATAGAAATTTCAAGATCCATGACTGAAACATGTTCAATGGGTCAATTATTGGCTACTCTATGGCTAATTTATCAGCAGAAAGAGTCTATTGGGTAGAAATAGAAAGTTCAAAATCGACGACTCTTGGGCCCGATATTAGTACATTTGGTCAAATATGGATTTCTGAATGACTGACCTAAATTCAGAAAGAGTCAATGAGTAGGTATGAAAATTTCAAGATCCATAACTGAAACATGTCAAATGGGTAAAATATTGGCTAATCTATTTCTAATTTATCACAAAAAGGAGTCTATTGAGTAGAAATAGAAAATTCAAAAACGACGACTCTTGGGCCCGATATTAGTACATTTGGTCAAATATGGATTTCTGAATGACTGACCTAAATTCAGATAGAGTCAATGAGTAGGTATGAAAATTTCAAGATCCATAACTGAAACATGTCAAATGGGTAAAATATTCACTACTCTAAGGCTAAAGTATCACAAGAAGGAGTCAATTGGGTAGGAACAGAAAGTTCAAGATCAAGGACTGAAATATTTTCAGTGGGTCAAAAATTGTCTGAACAATCTCTAGAAGTAGTCAAAAGGGTAGAACTAAAAAGTTCAAAATAGACGATTCTTGGGCCCGATTTTAGTACATTTGGTCAAATATTGACTTTTGAATGACCGATGTAACATCAGAAAGAGTCAATAAGTAGGTATAGAAATTTCAAGATCCATGACTGAAACATGTTCAATGGGTCAATTATTGGCTACTCTATGGCTAATTTATCACCAGAAAGAGTCTATTGGGTAGAAATCGAAAGTTCAAAATCGATGACTCTTGGGCTGGATATAAATCCATTCGGTCAAATATGGACTTCTGATTGGCTGATGTATCATCAGTCGGATTCTATGAGTAGGTATAGAAAATTCAAGATCCATGACTGAAACATGTTCAATGGGTCAAATATTGGCTACTCTATTGCTAATTTATCAGAAAAAGGAGTCTATTGTGTAGAAATAGAATATTCAAAAACGACAACTCTTGGGCCCAATATTAGTACATTTGGTCAAATATGAATTTCTGAATGACTGACCTAAATTCAGAAAGAGTCAATGAGTAGGTATAAAAATTTCAAGATCCATAACTGAAACATGTCCAATGGGTAAAATATTGGCTACTCTAGGGCTAATATATCACAAGAAGGAGTCAATTGGGTAAGAATAGAAAGTTCAAGATCAAGGACTGAAATTTTTTCAGTGGGTCTAAAATTGGCTGAACAATCTCTAGAAGGAGTCAAGAGGGTAGAACTAAAAAGTTCAAAATCGACGAGTCTTGGGTCCGATTTTAGTACATTTGGTCAAATATTGACTTTTGAATGACCGATGTAACATTAGAAAAAGTCATTAAGTAGGTATTGAAATTTCAAGATCCATGACTGGAACATGTTCAATTGGTTAGATATTGGCGAGTCTATGGCTGATTTATCACCGGAAGGAGTCTATTGGATAGAAATAGAAAGTTCAAAATCGATGACTGTTGGGCCGGATATAAGTCCATTTGGTCAAATATGGACTTCTGATTGGCTGATGTATCATCAGTTTGATTCTACGAGTATGTAAAGAAATTTCAAGATCCTTGACTGAAACATGTTCAATGGGTCAAATATTGGCTACTCTATGGCTAATTTATCACAAAAAGGAGTCTATTGGGTAGAAATAGAAAGTTCAAAATCGACGACTCTTTGGCCTGATATTAGTACATTTAGTCAAATATGGATTTCTGAATGACTGACCTAAATTCAGAAAGAGTCAATGAGTAGGTATAAAAATTTCAAGATCCATAACTGAAACATGTCCAATGGGTAAAATATTGGCTACTCTAGGGCTAATATATCACAAGAAGGAGTCAATTGGGTAAGAATAGAAAGTTCAAGATCAAGGACTGAAATATTTTCAGTGGGTCAAAAATTGGCTGAACTATCTCCAGAAGGAGTCAATAGGGTAGAACTAAAAAGTTCAATATAGACGACTCTTGGGCCCGATTGTAGTACATTTGGTCAAATATTGACTTTTGAATGACCGATGTAACATCAGAAAGAGTCAATAAGTAGGTATAGAAATTTCAAGATCCATGACTGAAACATGTTCCATGGGTCAGTTATTGGCTACTCTATGGCTAATTTATCACCAGAAAGAGTCTATTGGGTAGAAATCGAAAGTTCAAAATCGATGACTCTTGGGCTGGATATAAGTCCATTCGGTCAAATATGGACTTCTGATTGGCTGATGTATCATCAGTCGGATTCTATGAGTAGGTATAGAAAATTCAAGATCCATGACTGAAACATGTTCAATGGGTCAAATATTGGCTACTCTATGGCTAATTTATCACAAAAAGGAGTCTATTTTGTAGAAATAGAAAGTTCAAAATCGACGACTCTTTGGCCTGATATTAGTACATTTAGTCAAATATGGATTTCGGAATGACTGACCTAAATTCAGAAAGAGTCAATGAGTAGGTATAAAAATTTCAAGATCCATAACTGAAACATGTCCAATGGGTAAAATATTGGCTACTCTAAGGCTAATGTATCACAAGAAGGAGTCAATTGGGTAGGAATAGAAAGTTCAAGATCAAGGACTGAAATATTTTCAGTGGGTCAAAAATTGGCAGAACTATCTCCAGAAGGAGTCAATAGGGTAGAACTAAAAAGTTCAATATAGATGACTCTTGGGCCCGATTGTAGTACATTTGGTCAAATATTGACTTTTGAATGACCGATGTAACATCAGAAAGAGTCAATAAGTAGGTATAGAAATTTCAAGATCCATGACTGAAACATGTTCATTGGGTCAATTATTGGCTACTCTATGGCTAATTTATCACCAGAAAGAGTCTATTGGGTAGAAATCGAAAGTTCAAAATCGATGACTCTTGGGCTGGATATAAGTCCATTCGGTCAAATATGGACTTCTGATTGGCTGATGTATCATCAGTCGGATTCTATGAGTAGGTATAGAAAATTCAAGATCCATGACTGAAACATGTTCAATGGGTCAAATATTGGCTAATCTATTGCTAATTTATCACAAAAAGGAGTCTATTGAGTAGAAATAGAAAATTCAAAAACGACGACTCTTGGGCCCGATATTAGTACATTTGGTCAAATATGAATTTCTGAATGACTGACCTAAATTCAGAAAGACTCAATGAGTAGGTATAAAAATTTCAAGATCCATAACTGAAACATGTCCAATGGGTAAAATATTGGCTACTCTAGGGCTAATGTATCACAAGAAGGAGTCAATTGGGTAAGAATAGAAAGTTCAAGATCAAGGACTGAAATATTTTCAGTGGGTCAAAAATTGGCTGAACAATCTCTAGAAGGAGTCAAGAGGGTAGAACTAAAAAGTTCAAAATCGACGAGTCTTGGGCCCGATTTTAGTACATTTGGTCAAATATTGACTTTTGAATGACCGATGTAACATTAGAAAACGTCATTAAGTAGGTATAGAAATTTCAAGATCCATGACTGAAACATGTTCAATGGGTCAATTATTGGCTACTCTATGGCTAATTTATCAGCAGAAAGAGTCTATTGGGTAGAAATAGAAAGTTCAAAATCGACGACTCTTGGGCCCGATATTAGTACATTTGGTCAAATATGGATTTCTGAATGACTGACCTAAATTCAGAAAGAGTCAATGAGTAGGTATAAAAATTTCAAGATCCATAACTGAAACATGTCAAATGGGTAAAATATTGGCTACTCTAAGGCTAAAGTATCACAAGAAGGAGTCAATTGGGTAGGAACAGAAAGTTCAAGATCAAGGACTGAAATATTTTCAGTGGGTCAAAAATTGTCTGAACAATCTCTAGAAGTAGTCAAAAGGGTAGAACTAAAAAGTTCAAAATAGACGATTCTTGGGCCCGATTTTAGTACATTTGGTCAAATATTGACTTTTGAATGACCGATGAAACATCAAAAAGAGTCAATAAGTAGGTATTGAAATTTCAAGATCCATGACTGGAACATGTTCAATTGGTTAGATATTGGCGAGTCTATGGCTGATTTATCACCGGAAGGAGTCTATTGGATAGAAATAGAAAGTTCAAAATCGATGACTGTTGGGCCGGATATAAGTCCATTTGGTCAAACATGGACTTCTGATTGGCTGATGTATCATCAGTTTGATTCTACGAGTATGTAAAGAAATTTCAAGATGCATGACTGAAACATGTTCAATGGGTCAAATATTGGCTACTCTATGGCTAATTTATCACAAAAAGGAGTCTATTGGGTAGAAATAGAAAGTTCAAAATCGACGACTCTTTGGCCTGATATTAGTACATTTAGTCAAATATGGATTTCTGAATGACTGACCTAAATTCAGAAAGAGTCAATGAGTAGGTATAAAAATTTCAAGATCCATAACTGAAACATGTCCAATGGGTAAAATATTGGCTACTCTAAGGCTAATGTATCACAAGAAGGAGTCAATTGGGTAGGAATAGAAAGTTCAAGATCAAGGACTGAAATATTTTCAGTGGGTCAAAAATTGGCTGAACTATCTCCAGAATGAGTCAATAGGGTAGAACTAAAAAGTTCAATATAGACGACTCTTGGGCCCGATTGTAGTACATTTGGTCAAATATTGACTTTTGAATGACCGATGTAACATCAGAAAGAGTCAATAAGTAGGTATAGAAATTTCAAGATCCATGACTGAAACATGTTCAATGGGTCAATTATTGGCTACTCTATGGCTAATTTATCACCAGAAAGAGTCTATTGGGTAGAAATCGAAAGTTCAAAATCGATGACTCTTGGGCTGGATATAAGTCCATTCGGTCAAATATGGACTTCTGATTGGCTGATGTATCATCAGTCGGATTCTATGAGTAGGTATAGAAAATTCAAGATCCATGACTGAAACATGTTCAATGGGTCAAATATTGGCTACTCTATTGCTAATTTATCAGAAAAAGGAGTCTATTGAGTAGAAATAGAAAATTCAAAAACGACGACTCTTGGGCCCGATATTAGTACATTTGGTCAAATATGAATTTCTGAATGACTGACCTAAATTCAGAAAGAGTCAATGAGTAGGTATAAAAATTTCAAGATCCATAACTGAAACATGTCCAATGGGTAAAATATTGGCTACTCTAGGGCTAATATATCACAAGAAGGAGTCAATTGGGTAAGAATAGAAAGTTCAAGATCAAGGACTGAAATATTTTCAGTGGGTCTAAAATTGGCTGAACAATCTGTAGAAGGAGTCAAGAGGGTAGAACTAAAAAGTTCAAAATCGACGAGTCTTGGGTCCGATTTTAGTACATTTGGTCAAATATTGACTTTTGAATGACCGATGTAACATTAGAAAAAGTCATTAAGTAGGTATAGAAATTTCAAGATCCATGACTGAAACATGTTCAATGGGTCAATTATTGGCTACTCTATGGCTAATTTATCACCAGAAAGAGTCTATTGGGTAGAAATGAAAGTTCAAAATCGATGACTCTTGGGCCGGATATAAGTCCATTCGGTCAAATATGGATTTCTGAATGACTGACCTAAATTCAGAAAGAGTCAATGAGTAGGTATAAAAATTTCAAGATCCATAACTGAAACATGTCCAATGGGTAAAATATTGGCTACTCTAGGGTTAATGTATCACAAGAAGGAGTCAATTGGGTAGGAATAGAAAGTTCAAGATCAAGGACTGAAAAGTTTTCAGTGGGTCAAAAATTGGCTGAACTATCTCCAGAAGGAGTCAAAAGGATAGAGCTAAAAAGTTCAAAATAGACGATTCTTGGGCCCGATTTTAGTACATTTGGTCAAATATTGACTTTTGAATGACCGATGTAACATCAGAAAGAGTCAATAAGTAGGTATAGAAATTTCAAGATCCATGACTGGAACATGTTCAATGGGTCAATTATTGGCGAGTCTATGGCTAATTTATCACCAGAAGGAGTCTATTGGGTAGAAATAGAAAGTTCAAAATCGATGACTCTTGGGCCGGATATAAGACCATTTGGTCAAATATGGACCTCTGATTGGCTGATGTATCATCAGTCGGATTCTATGAGTAGGTATAGAAATTTCAAGATCCATGACTGAAACATGTTCAATGGGTCAAAAATTGGCTACTCTATGGCTAATTTATCACAAACAGGAGTCTATTGGGTAGAAATAGAAAGTTCAAAATCGACGACTCTTGGGCCCGATATTAGTACATTTGGTCAAATATGGATTTCTGAATGACTGACCTAAATTCAGAAAGAGTCAATGAGTAGGTATGAAAATTTCAAGATCCATAACTGAAACATGTCAGATTGGTAAAATATTGGCTACTCTAAGGCTAAAGTATCACAACAAGGAGTCAATTGGGTAGGAATAGAAAGTTCAAGATCAAGGACTGAAATATTTTCAGTGGGTCAAAAATTGGCTGAACAATCTCTAGAAGGAGTCAATAGGGTAGAACTAAAAAGTTCAATATAGATGACTCTTGGGCCCGATTGTAGTACATTTGGTCAAATATTGACTTTTGAATGACCGATGTAACATCAGAAAGAGTCAATAAGTAGGTATAGAAATTTCAAGATCCATGACTGAAACATGTTCAATGGGTCAATTGTTGGCTACTCTATGGCTAATTTATTACCAGAAAGAGTCTATTGGGTAGAAATCGAAAGTTCAAAATCGATGACTCTTGGGCTGGATATAAGTCCATTCGGTCAAATATGGACTTTTGATTGGCTGATGTATCATCAGTCGGATTCTATGGGTAGGTATAGAAAATTCAAGATCCATGACTGAAACATGTTTAATGGGTCAAATATTGGCTACTCTATTGCTAATTTATCAGAAAAAGGAGTCTATTGAGTAGAAATAGAAAATTCAAAAACGACGACTCTTGGGCCCGATATTAGTACATTTGGTCAAATATGAATTTCTGAATGACTAACCTAAATTCAGAAAGAGTCAATGAGTAGGTATAAAAATTTCAAGATCCATAACTGAAACATGTCCAATGGGTAAAATATTGGCTACTCTAGGGCTAATGTATCACAAGAAGGAGTCAATTGGGTAAGAATAGAAAGTTCAAGATCAAGGACTGAAATATTTTCAGTGGGTCTAAAATTGGCTGAACAATCTCTAGAAGGAGTCAAGAGGGTAGAACTAAAAAGTTCAAAATCGACGAGTCTTGGGCCCGATTTTAGTACATTTGGTCAAATATTGACTTTTGAATGACCGATGTAACATCAAAAAGAGTCAATAAGTAGGTATTGAAATTTCAAGATCCATGACTGGAACATGTTCAATTGGTTAGATATTGGCGAGTCTATGGCTGATTTATCACCAGAAGGAGTCTATTGGATAGAAATAGAAAGTTAAAAATCGATGACTGTTGGGCCGGATATAAGTCCATTTGGTCAAATATGGACTTCTGATTGGCTGATGTATCATCAGTTTGATTCTACGAGTATGTAAAGAAATTTCAAGATCCATGACTGAAACATGTTCAATGGGTCAAATATTGGCTACTCTATGGCTAATTTATCACAAAAAGGAGTCTATTGGGTAGAAATAGAAAGTTCAAAATCCACGACTCTTTGGCCTGATATTAGTGCATTTAGTCAAATATGGATTTCTGAATGACTGACCTAAATTCAGAAAGAGTCAATGAGTAGGTATAAAAATTTCAAGATCCATAACTGAAACATGTCCAATGGGTAAAATATTGGCTACTCTAGGGCTAATGTATCACAAGAAGGAGTCAATTGGGTAAGAATAGAAAGTTCAAGATCAAGGACTGAAATATTTTCAGTGGGTCCAAAATTGGCTGAACTGTCTCCAGAAGGAGTCAAAAGGGTAGAACTAAAAAGTTCAAAATCGACTACTCTTGGGCCCGATTTTAGTACATTTTGAAAAATATTGACTTTTGAATGACCGAGGTAACATCAGAAAAAGTCAATAAGTAGGTATAGAAATTTCAAGATCCATGACTGAAACATGTTCAATGGGTCAATTATTGGCGAGTCTATGGCTAATTTATCACCAGAAGGAGTCTATTGGGTAGAAATAGAAAGTTCAAAATCGATGACTCTTGGGCCGGATATAAGACCATTTGGTCAAATATGGACCTCTGATTGGCTGATGTATCATCAGTCGAATTCTATGAGTAGGTATAGAAATTTCAAGATCCATGACTGAAACATGTTCAATGGGTCAAATATTGGCTACTCTATGGCTAATTTATCACAAACAGGAGTCTATTGGGTAGAAATAGAAAGTTCAAAATCGACGACTCTTGGGCCCGATATTAGTACATTTGGTCAAATATGGATTTCTGAATGACTGACCTAAATTCAGAAATAGTCAATGAGTAGGTATGAAAATTTCAAGATCAATAACTGAAACATGTCAGATGGGTAAAATATTGGCTACTCTAAGGCTAAAGTATCACAAGAAGGAGTCAATTGGGTAGGAATAGAAAGTTCAAGATCAAGGACTGAAATATTTTCAGTGGGTCAAAAATTGGCTGAACAATCTCTAGAAGGAGTCAAAAGGGTAGAACTAAAAAGTTCAAAATAGACGATTCTTGGGCCCGATTTTAGTACATTTGGTCAAATATTGACTTTTGAATCACCGATATAACATCAGAAAGAGTCAATAAGTAGGTATAGAAATTTCAAGATCCATAACTGAAACATGTTCAATGGGTCAAATATTGGCTACTCTATGGCTAATTTATCACCAGAAAGAGTCTATTGGGTAGAAATAGAAAGTTCAAAATCGATGACTCTTGGGCCGGATATAAGTCCATTCGGTCAAATATGGATTTCTGAATGACTGACCTAAATTCAGAAAGAGTCAATGAGTAGGTATAAAAATTTCAAGATCCATAACTGAAACATGTCCAATGGGTAAAATATTGGCTACTCTAGGGCTAATGTATCACAAGAAGGAGTCAATTGGGTAAGAATAGAAAGTTCAAGATCAAGGACTGAAATATTTTCAGTGGGTCCAAAATTGGCTGAACTATCTCCAGAAGGAGTCAAAAGGGTAGAACTAAAAAGTTCTAAATCGACTACTCTTGGGCCCGATTTTAGTACATTTGGAAAAATATTGACTTTTGAATGACCGAGGTAACATCAGAAAAAGTCAATAAGTAGGTATAGAAATTTCAAGATCCATGACTGAAACATGTCCAATGGGTCAAATATTGGCTACTCTAGGGCTAATTTATCACAAGAAGGAGTCAATTGGGTAAGAATAGAAAGTTCAAGATCAAGGACTGAAATAATTTCAGTGGGTCTAAAATTGGCTGAACAATCTCTAGAAGGAGTCAAGAGGGTAGAACTAAAAAGTTCAAAATCGACGAGTCTTGGGTCCGATTTTAGTACATTTGGTCAAATATTGACTTTTGAATGACCGATGTAACATTAGAAAAAGTCATTAAGTAGGTATAGAAATTTCAAGATCCATGACTGAAACATGTTCAATGGGTCAATTATTGGCTACTCTATGGCTAATTTATCACCAGAAAGAGTCTATTGGGTAGAAATAGAAAGTTCAAAATCGATGACTCTTGGGCCGGATATAAGTCCATTCGGTCAAATATGGATTTCTGAATGACTGACCTAAATTCAGAAAGAGTCAATGAGTAGGTATAAAAATTTCAAGATCCATAACTGAAACATGTCCAATGGGTAAAATATTGGCTACTCTAGGGTTAATGTATCACAAGAAGGAGTCAATTGGGTAGGAATAGAAAGTTCAAGATCAAGGACTGAAATATTTTCAGTGGGTCAAAAATTGGCTGAACTATCTCCAGAAGGAGTCAAAAGGATAGAACTAAAAAGTTCAAAATAGACGATTCTTGGGCCCGATTTTAGTACATTTGGTCAAATATTGACTTTTGAATGACCGATGTAACATCAAAATGAGTCAATAAGTAGGTATTGAAATTTCAAGATCCATGACTGGAACATGTTCAATTGGTTAGATATTGGCGAGTCTATGGCTAATTTATCACCAGAAGGAGTCTATTGATTAGAAATAGAAAGTTCAAAATCGATGACTGTTGGGCCGGATATAAGTCCATTTGGTCAAATATGGACTTCTGATTGGCTGATGTATCATCAGTCGGATTCTATGAGTAGGTATAGAAAATTCAAGATCCATGACTGAAACATGTTCAATAGGTCAAATATTGGCTACTTTATTGCTAATTTATCACAAAAAGGAGTCTATTGGGTAGAAATAGAAAATTCAAAATCGACGACTCTTGGGCCCGATATTAGTACATTTGGTCAAATATGGATTTCTGAATGACTGACCTAAATTCAGAAAGAGTCAATGAGTAGGTATAAAAATTTCAAGATCCATAACTGAAACATGTCCAATGGGTAAAATATTGGCTACTCTAGGGCTAATGTATCACAAGAAGGAGTCAATTGGGTAAGAATAGAAAGTTCAAGATCAAGGACTGAAATATTTTCAGTGGGTCCAAAATTGGCTGAACTGTCTCCAGAAGGAGTCAAAAGGGTAGAACTAAAAAGTTCAAAATCGACTACTCTTGGGCCCGATTTTAGTACATTTTGAAAAATATTGACTTTTGAATGACCGAGGTAACATCAGAAAAAGTCAATAAGTAGGTATAGAAATTTCAAGATCCTTGACTGAAACATGTTCAATGGGTCAATTATTGGCGAGTCTATGGCTAATTTATCACCAGAAGGAGTCTATTGGGTAGAAATAGAAAGTTCAAAATCGATGACTCTTGGGCCGGATATAAGACCATTTGGTCAAATATGGACCTCTGATTGGCTGATGTATCATCAGTCGAATTCTATGAGTAGGTATAGAAATTTCAAGATCCATGACTGAAACATGTTCAATGGGTCAAATATTGGCTACTCTATGGCTAATTTATCACAAACAGGAGTCTATTGGGTAGAAATAGAAAGTTCAAAATCGACGACTCTTGGGCCCGATATTAGTACATTTGGTCAAATATGGATTTCTGAATGACTGACCTAAATTCAGAAATAGTCAATGAGTAGGTATGAAAATTTCAAGATCAATAACTGAAACATGTCAGATGGGTAAAATATTGGCTACTCTAAGGCTAAAGTATCACAAGAAGGAGTCAATTGGGTAGGAATAGAAAGTTCAAGATCAAGGACTGAAATATTTTCAGTGGGTCAAAAATTGGCTGAACAATCTCTAGAAGGAGTCAAAAGGGTAGAACTAAAAAGTTCAAAATAGACGATTCTTGGGCCCGATTTTAGTACATTTGGTCAAATATTGACTTTTGAATCACCGATATAACATCAGAAAGAGTCAATAAGTAGGTATAGAAATTTCAAGATCCATAACTGAAACATGTTCAATGGGTCAAATATTGGCTACTCTATGGCTAATTTATCACCAGAAAGAGTCTATTGGGTAGAAATAGACAGTTCAAAATCGATGACTCTTGGGCCGGATATAAGTCCATTCGGTCAAATATGGATTTCTGAATGACTGACCTAAATTCAGAAAGAGTCAATGAGTAGGTATAAAAATTTCAAGATCCATAACTGAAACATGTCCAATGGGTAAAATATTGGCTACTCTAGGGCTAATGTATCACAAGAAGGAGTCAATTGGGTAAGAATAGAAAGTTCAAGATCAAGGACTGAAATATTTTCAGTGGGTCCAAAATTGGCTGAACTATCTCCAGAAGGAGTCAAAAGGGTAGAACTAAAAAGTTCTAAATCGACTACTCTTGGGCCCGATTTTAGTACATTTGGAAAAATATTGACTTTTGAATGACCGAGGTAACATCAGAAAAAGTCAATAAGTAGGTATAGAAATTTCAAGATCCATGACTGAAACATGTCCAATGGGTCAAATATTGGCTACTCTAGGGCTAATTTATCACAAGAAGGAGTCAATTGGGTAAGAATAGAAAGTTCAAGATCAAGGACTGAAATAATTTCAGTGGGTCTAAAATTGGCTGAACAATCTCTAGAAGGAGTCAAGAGGGTAGAACTAAAAAGTTCAAAATCGACGAGTCTTGGGTCCGATTTTAGTACATTTGGTCAAATATTGACTTTTGAATGACCGATGTAACATTAGAAAAAGTCATTAAGTAGGTATAGAAATTTCAAGATCCATGACTGAAACATGTTCAATGGGTCAATTATTGGCTACTCTATGGCTAATTTATCACCAGAAAGAGTCTATTGGGTAGAAATAGAAAGTTCAAAATCGATGACTCTTGGGCCGGATATAAGTCCATTCGGTCAAATATGGATTTCTGAATGACTGACCTAAATTCAGAAAGAGTCAATGAGTAGGTATAAAAATTTCAAGATCCATAACTGAAACATGTCCAATGGGTAAAATATTGGCTACTCTAGGGTTAATGTATCACAAGAAGGAGTCAATTGGGTAGGAATAGAAAGTTCAAGATCAAGGACTGAAATATTTTCAGTGGGTCAAAAATTGGCTGAACTATCTCCAGAAGGAGTCAAAAGGATAGAACTAAAAAGTTCAAAATAGACGATTCTTGGGCCCGATTTTAGTACATTTGGTCAAATATTGACTTTTGAATGACCGATGTAACATCAAAATGAGTCAATAAGTAGGTATTGAAATTTCAAGATCCATAACTGGAACATGTTCAATTGGTTAGATATTGGCGAGTCTATGGCTAATTTATCACCAGAAGGAGTCTATTGATTAGAAATAGAAAGTTCAAAATCGATGACTGTTGGGCCGGATATAAGTCCATTTGGTCAAATATGGACTTCTGATTGGCTGATGTATCATCAGTCGGATTCTATGAGTAGGTATAGAAAATTCAAGATCCATGACTGAAACATGTTCAATAGGTCAAATATTGGCTACTTTATTGCTAATTTATCACAAAAAGGAGTCTATTGGGTAGAAATAGAAAATTCAAAATCGACGACTCTTGGGCCCGATATTAGTACATTTGGTCAAATATGGATTTCTGAATGACTGACCTAAATTCAGAAAGAGTCAATGAGTAGGTATAAAAATTTCAAGATCCATAACTGAAACATGTCCAATGGGTAAAATATTGGCTACTCTAGGGCTAATGTATCACAAGAAGGAGTCAATTGGGTAAGAATAGAAAGTTCAAGATCAAGGACTGAAATATTTTCAGTGGGTCCAAAATTGGCTGAACTGTCTCCAGAAGGAGTCAAAAGGGTAGAACTAAAAAGTTCAAAAACGACTAGTCTTGGGCCCGATTTTAGTACATTTTGAAAAATATTGACTTTTGAATGACCGAGGTAACATCAGAAAAAGTCAATAAGTAGGTATAGAAATTTCAAGATCCATGACTGAAACATGTTCAATGGGTCAATTATTGGCGAGTCTATGGCTAATTTATCACCAGAAGGAGTCTATTGGGTAGAAATAGAAAGTTCAAAATCGATGACTCTTGGGCCGGATATAAGACCATTTGGTCAAATATGGACCTCTGATTGGCTGATGTATCATCAGTCGAATTCTATGAGTAGGTATAGAAATTTCAAGATCCATGACTGAAACATGTTCAATGGGTCAAATATTGGCTACTCTATGGCTAATTTATCACAAACAGGAGTCTATTGGGTAGAAATAGAAAGTTCAAAATCGACGACTCTTGGGCCCGATATTAGTACATTTGGTCAAATATGGATTTCTGAATGACTGACCTAAATTCAGAAATAGTCAATGAGTAGGTATGAAAATTTCAAGATCAATAACTGAAACATGTCAGATGGGTAAAATATTGGCTACTCTAAGGCTAAAGTATCACAAGAAGGAGTCAATTGGGTAGGAATAGAAAGTTCAAGATCAAGGACTGAAATATTTTCAGTGGGTCAAAAATTGGCTGAACAATCTCTAGAAGGAGTCAAAAGGGTAGAACTAAAAAGTTCAAAATAGACGATTCTTGGGCCCGATTTTAGTACATTTGGTCAAATATTGACTTTTGAATCACCGATATAACATCAGAAAGAGTCAATAAGTAGGTATAGAAATTTCAAGATCCATAACTGAAACATGTTCAATGGGTCAAATATTGGCTACTCTATGGCTAATTTATCACCAGAAAGAGTCTATTGGGTAGAAATAGACAGTTCAAAATCGATGACTCTTGGGCCGGATATAAGTCCATTCGGTCAAATATGGATTTCTGAATGACTGACCTAAATTCAGAAAGAGTCAATGAGTAGGTATAAAAATTTCAAGATCCATAACTGAAACATGTCCAATGGGTAAAATATTGGCTACTCTAGGGCTAATGTATCACAAGAAGGAGTCAATTGGGTAAGAATAGAAAGTTCAAGATCAAGGACTGAAATATTTTCAGTGGGTCCAAAATTGGCTGAACTATCTCCAGAAGGAGTCAAAAGGGTAGAACTAAAAAGTTCTAAATCGACTACTCTTGGGCCCGATTTTAGTACATTTGGAAAAATATTGACTTTTGAATGACCGAGGTAACATCAGAAAAAGTCAATAAGTAGGTATAGAAATTTCAAGATCCATGACTGAAACATGTCCAATGGGTCAAATATTGGCTACTCTAGGGCTAATTTATCACAAGAAGGAGTCAATTGGGTAAGAATAGAAAGTTCAAGATCAAGGACTGAAATAATTTCAGTGGGTCTAAAATTGGCTGAACAATCTCTAGAAGGAGTCAAGAGGGTAGAACTAAAAAGTTCAAAATCGACGAGTCTTGGGTCCGATTTTAGTACATTTGGTCAATTTTGACTTTTGAATGACCGATGTAACATTAGAAAAAGTCATTAAGTAGGTATAGAAATTTCAAGATCCATGACTGAAACATGTTCAATGGGTCAATTATTGGCTACTCTATGGCTAATTTATCACCAGAAAGAGTCTATTGGGTAGAAATAGAAAGTTCAAAATCGATGACTCTTGGGCCGGATATAAGTCCATTCGGTCAAATATGGATTTCTGAATGACTGACCTAAATTCAGAAAGAGTCAATGAGTAGGTATAAAAATTTCAAGATCCATAACTGAAACATGTCCAATGGGTAAAATATTGGCTACTCTAGGGTTAATGTATCACAAGAAGGAGTCAATTGGGTAGGAATAGAAAGTTCAAGATCAAGGACTGAAATATTTTCAGTGGGTCAAAAATTGGCTGAACTATCTCCAGAAGGAGTCAAAAGGATAGAACTAAAAAGTTCAAAATAGACGATTCTTGGGCCCGATTTTAGTACATTTGGTCAAATATTGACTTTTGAATGACCGATGTAACATCAAAATGAGTCAATAAGTAGGTATTGAAATTTCAAGATCCATAACTGGAACATGTTCAATTGGTTAGATATTGGCGAGTCTATGGCTAATTTATCACCAGAAGGAGTCTATTGATTAGAAATAGAAAGTTCAAAATCGATGACTGTTGGGCCGGATATAAGTCCATTTGGTCAAATATGGACTTCTGATTGGCTGATGTATCATCAGTCGGATTCTATGAGTAGGTATAGAAAATTCAAGATCCATGACTGAAACATGTTCAATAGGTCAAATATTGGCTACTTTATTGCTAATTTATCACAAAAAGGAGTCTATTGGGTAGAAATAGAAAATTCAAAATCGACGACTCTTGGGCCCGATATTAGTACATTTGGTCAAATATGGATTTCTGAATGACTGACCTAAATTCAGAAAGAGTCAATGAGTAGGTATAAAAATTTCAAGATCCATAACTGAAACATGTCCAATGGGTAAAATATTGGCTACTCTAGGGCTAATGTATCACAAGAAGGAGTCAATTGGGTAAGAATAGAAAGTTCAAGATCAAGGACTGAAATATTTTCAGTGGGTCCAAAATTGGCTGAACTGTCTCCAGAAGGAGTCAAAAGGGTAGAACTAAAAAGTTCAAAAACGACTAGTCTTGGGCCCGATTTTAGTACATTTTGAAAAATATTGACTTTTGAATGACCGAGGTAACATCAGAAAAAGTCAATAAGTAGGTATAGAAATTTCAAGATCCATGACTGAAACATGTTCAATGGGTCAATTATTGGCGAGTCTATGGCTAATTTATCACCAGAAGGAGTCTATTGGGTAGAAATAGAAAGTTCAAAATCGATGACTCTTGGGCCGGATATAAGACCATTTGGTCAAATATGGACGTCTGATTGGCTGATGTATCATCAGTCGAATTCTATGAGTAGGTATAGAAATTTCAAGATCCATGACTGAAACATGTTCAATGGGTCAAATATTGGCTACTCTATGGCTAATTTATCACAAACAGGAGTCTATTGGGTAGAAATAGAAAGTTCAAAATCGACGACTCTTGGGCCCGATATTAGTACATTTGGTCAAATATGGATTTCTGAATGACTGACCTAAATTCAGAAATAGTCAATGAGTAGGTATGAAAATTTCAAGATCAATAACTGAAACATGTCAGATGGGTAAAATATTGGCTACTCTAAGGCTAAAGTATCACAAGAAGGAGTCAATTGGGTAGGAATAGAAAGTTCAAGATCAAGGACTGAAATATTTTCAGTGGGTCTAAAATTGGCTGAACAATCTCTAGAAGGAGTCAAGAGGGTAGAACTAAAAAGTTCAAAATCGACGAGTCTTGGGTCCGATTTTAGTACATTTGGTCAAATATTGACTTTTGGATGACCGATGTAACATCAGAAAAAGTCATTAAGTAGGTATTGAAATTTCAAGATCCATGACTGGAACATGTTCAATTGGTTAGATATTGGCGAGTCTATGGCTAATTTATCACCAGAAGGAGTCTATTGATTAGAAATAGAAAGTTCAAAATCGATGACTGTTGGGCCGGATATAAGTCCATTTGGTCAAATATGGACTTCTGATTGGCTGATGTATCATCATTCGGATTCTATGAGTAGGTATAGAAAATTCAAGATCCATGACTGAAACATGTTCAATAGGTCAAATATTGGCTACTTTATTGCTAATTTATCACAAAAAGGAGTCTATTGGGTAGAAATAGAAAATTCAAAATCGACGACTCTTGGGCCCGATATTAGTACATTTGGTCAAATATGGATTTCTGAATGACTGACCTAAATTCAGAAAGAGTCAATGAGTAGGTATAAAAATTTCAAGATCCATAACTGAAACATGTCCAATGGGTAAAATATTGGCTACTCTAGGGCTAATGTATCACAAGAAGGAGTCAATTGGGTAAGAATAGAAAGTTCAAGATCAAGGACTGAAATATTTTCAGTGGGTCCAAAATTGGCTGAACTGTCTCCAGAAGGAGTCAAAAGGGTAGAACTAAAAAGTTCAAAATCGACTAGTCTTGGGCCCGATTTTAGTACATTTTGAAAAATATTGACTTTTGAATGACCGAGGTAACATCAGAAAAAGTCAATAAGTAGGTATAGAAATTTCAAGATCCATGACTGAAACATGTTCAATGGGTCAATTATTGGCGAGTCTATGGCTAATTTATCACCAGAAGGAGTCTATTGGGTAGAAATAGAAAGTTCAAAATCGATGACTCTTGGGCCGGATATAAGACCATTTGGTCAAATATGGACCTCTGATTGGCTGATGTATCATCAGTCGGATTCTATGAGTAGGTATAGAAATTTCAAGATCCATGACTGAAACATGTTCAATGGGTCAAATATTGGCTACTCTATGGCTAATTTATCACAAACAGGAGTCTATTGGGTAGAAATAGAAAGTTCAAAATCGACGACTCTTGGGCCCGATATTAGTACATTTGGTCAAATATGGATTTCTGAATGACTGACCTAAATTCAGAAAGAGTCAATGAGTAGGTATGAAAATTTCAAGATCCATAACTGAAACATGTCAGATGGGTAAAATATTGGCTACTCTAAGGCTAAAGTATGACAAGAAGGAGTCAATTGGGTAGGAATAGAAAGTTCAAGATCAAGGACTGAAATATTTTCAGTGGGTCAAAAATTGGCTGAACTATCTCTAGAAGGAGTCAAAAGGGTAGAACTAAAAAGTTCAAAATAGACGATTCTTGGGCCCGATTTTAGTACATTTGGTCAAATATTGACTTTTGAATGACCGATGTAACATCAGAAAGAGTCAATAAGTAGGTATTGAAATTTCAAGATCCATGACTGGAACATGTTCAATTGGTTAGATATTGGCGAGTCTATGGCTAATTTATCACCAGAAAAAGTCTATTGGGTAGAACTAAAAAGTTCAAATTCGACGAATCTTGGGCCCGATTTTAGTACATTTGGTCAAATATTGACTTTTGAATGACCGATGTAACATCAGAAAGAGTCAATAAGTAGGTATAGAAATTTCAAGATCCATTACTGAAACATGTTCAATGGCTCAATTATTGGCTACTCTATCGCTAATTTATCACCAGAAGGAGTCAATTGGGTAGAAATAGAAAGTTCAAAATCGACGACTCTTGGGTCGGATATAAGTCCATTTGGTCAAATATGGACTTCTGTTTGGCTGATGTATCATCAGTCGGATTCTACGAGTATGTAAAGAAATTTCAAGATCCATGACTGAAACATGTTCAATGGGTCAATTATTGGGTACTCTATTGCTAATTTATCACCAGAAAGAGTCTATTGGGTAGAAATAGAAAGTTCAAAATCGATGACTCTTGGGCCGGATATAAGTCAATTCGGTCAAATATGGATTTCTGAATGACTGACCTAAATTCAGAAAGAGTCAATGAGTAGGTATAAAAATTTCAAGATCCATAACTGAAACATGTCCAATGGGTAAAATATTGGCTACTCTAGGCTAATGTATCACAAGAAGGAGTCAATTGGGTAAGAATAGAAAGTTCAAGATCAAGGACTGAAATATTTTCAGTGGGTCCAAAATTGGCTGAACTATCTCCAGAAGGAGTCAAAAGGGCAGAACTAAAAAGTTCTAAATCGACTACTCTTGGGCCCGATTTTAGTACATTTGGAAAAATATTGACTTTTGAATGACCGAGGTAACATCAGAAAAAGTCAATAAGTAGGTATAGAAATTTCAAGATCCATGACTGAAACATGTCCAATGGGTCAAATATTGGCTACTCTATGGCTAATTTATCACAAACAGGAGTCTATTGGGTAGAAATAGAAAGTTCAAAATCGACGACTCTTGGGCCCGATATTAGTACATTTGGTCAAATATGGATTTCTGAATGACTGACCTAAATTCAGAAATAGTCAATGAGTAGGTATGAAAATTTCAAGATCAATAACTGAAACATGTCAGATGGGTAAAATATTGGCTACTCTAAGGCTAAAGTATCACAAGAAGGAGTCAATTGGGTAGGAATAGAAAGTTCAAGATCAAGGACTGAAATATTTTCAGTGGGTCAAAAATTGGCTGAACAATCTCTAGAAGGAGTCAAAAGGGTAGAACTAAAAAGTTCAAAATAGACGATTCTTGGGCCCGATTTTAGTACATTTGGTCAAATATTGACTTTTGAATCACCGATATAACATCAGAAAGAGTCAATAAGTAGGTATAGAAATTTCAAGATCCATAACTGAAACATGTTCAATGGGTCAAATATTGGCTACTCTATGGCTAATTTATCACCAGAAAGAGTCTATTGGGTAGAAATAGAAAGTTCAAAATCGATGACTCTTGGGCCGGATATAAGTCCATTCGGTCAAATATGGATTTCTGAATGACTGACCTAAATTCAGAAAGAGTCAATGAGTAGGTATAAAAATTTCAAGATCCATAACTGAAACATGTCCAATGGGTAAAATATTGGCTACTCTAGGGCTAATGTATCACAAGAAGGAGTCAATTGGGTAAGAATAGAAAGTTCAAGATCAAGGACTGAAATATTTTCAGTGGGTCCAAAATTGGCTGAACTATCTCCAGAAGGAGTCAAAAGGGTAGAACTAAAAAGTTCTAAATCGACTACTCTTGGGCCCGATTTTAGTACATTTGGAAAAATATTGACTTTTGAATGACCGAGGTAACATCAGAAAAAGTCAATAAGTAGGTATAGAAATTTCAAGATCCATGACTGAAACATGTCCAATGGGTCAAATATTGGCTACTCTAGGGCTAATTTATCACAAGAAGGAGTCAATTGGGTAAGAATAGAAAGTTCAAGATCAAGGACTGAAATAATTTCAGTGGGTCTAAAATTGGCTGAACAATCTCTAGAAGGAGTCAAGAGGGTAGAACTAAAAAGTTCAAAATCGACGAGTCTTGGGTCCGATTTTAGTACATTTGGTCAAATATTGACTTTTGGATGACCGATGTAACATCAGAAAAAGTCATTAAGTAGGTATAGAAATTTCAAGATCCATGACTGAAACATGTTCAATGGGTCAATTATTGGCTACTCTATGGCTAATTTATCACCAGAAAGAGTCTATTGGGTAGAAATAGAAAGTTCAAAATCGATGACTCTTGGGCCGGATATAAGTCCATTCGGTCAAATATGGATTTCTGAATGACTGACCTAAATTCAGAAAGAGTCAATGAGTAGGTATAAAAATTTCAAGATCCATAACTGAAACATGTCCAATGGGTAAAATATTGGCTACTCTAGGGTTAATGTATCACAAGAAGGAGTCAATTGGGTAGGAATAGAAAGTTCAAGATCAAGGACTGAAATATTTTCAGTGGGTCAAAAATTGGCTGAACTATCTCCAGAAGGAGTCAAAAGGATAGAACTAAAAAGTTCAAAATAGACGATTCTTGGGCCCGATTTTAGTACATTTGGTCAAATATTGACTTTTGAATGACCGATGTAACATCAAAATGAGTCAATAAGTAGGTATTGAAATTTCAAGATCCATGACTGGAACATGTTCAATTGGTTAGATATTGGCGAGTCTATGGCTAATTTATCACCAGAAGGAGTCTATTGATTAGAAATAGAAAGTTCAAAATCGATGACTGTTGGGCCGGATATAAGTCCATTTGGTCAAATATGGACTTCTGATTGGCTGATGTATCATCAGTCGGATTCTATGAGTAGGTATAGAAAATTCAAGATCCATGACTGAAACATGTTCAATAGGTCAAATATTGGCTACTTTATTGCTAATTTATCACAAAAAGGAGTCTATTGGGTAGAAATAGAAAATTCAAAATCGACGACTCTTGGGCCCGATATTAGTACATTTGGTCAAATATGGATTTCTGAATGACTGACCTAAATTCAGAAAGAGTCAATGAGTAGGTATAAAAATTTCAAGATCCATAACTGAAACATGTCCAATGGGTAAAATATTGGCTACTCTAGGGCTAATGTATCACAAGAAGGAGTCAATTGGGTAAGAATAGAAAGTTCAAGATCAAGGACTGAAATATTTTCAGTGGGTCCAAAATTGGCTGAACTGTCTCCAGAAGGAGTCAAAAGGGTAGAACTAAAAAGTTCAAAATCGACTAGTCTTGGGCCCGATTTTAGTACATTTTGAAAAATATTGACTTTTGAATGACCGAGGTAACATCAGAAAAAGTCAATAAGTAGGTATAGAAATTTCAAGATCCATGACTGAAACATGTTCAATGGGTCAATTATTGGCGAGTCTATGGCTAATTTATCACCAGAAGGAGTCTATTGGGTAGAAATAGAAAGTTCAAAATCGATGACTCTTGGGCCGGATATAAGACCATTTGGTCAAATATGGACCTCTGATTGGCTGATGTATCATCAGTCGGATTCTATGAGTAGGTATAGAAATTTCAAGATCCATGACTGAAACATGTTCAATGGGTCAAATATTGGCTACTCTATGGCTAATTTATCACAAACAGGAGTCTATTGGGTAGAAATAGAAAGTTCAAAATCGACGACTCTTGGGCCCGATATTAGTACATTTGGTCAAATATGGATTTCTGAATGACTGACCTAAATTCAGAAAGAGTCAATGAGTAGGTATGAAAATTTCAAGATCCATAACTGAAACATGTCAGATGGGTAAAATATTGGCTACTCTAAGGCTAAAGTATGACAAGAAGGAGTCAATTGGGTAGGAATAGAAAGTTCAAGATCAAGGACTGAAATATTTTCAGTGGGTCAAAAATTGGCTGAACTATCTCTAGAAGGAGTCAAAAGGGTAGAACTAAAAAGTTCAAAATAGACGATTCTTGGGCCCGATTTTAGTACATTTGGTCAAATATTGACTTTTGAATGACCGATGTAACATTAGAAAGAGTCAATAAGTAGGTATTGAAATTTCAAGATCCATGACTGGAACATGTTCAATTGGTTAGATATTGGCGAGTCTATGGCTAATTTATCACCAGAAAAAGTCTATTGGGTAGAACTAAAAAGTTCAAATTCGACGAATCTTGGGCCCGATTTTAGTACATTTGGTCAAATATTGACTTTTGAATGACCGATGTAACATCAGAAAGAGTCAATAAGTAGGTATAGAAATTTCAAGATCCATTACTGAAACATGTTCAATGGCTCAATTATTGGCTACTCTATCGCTAATTTATCACCAGAAGGAGTCAATTGGGTAGAAATAGAAAGTTCAAAATCGACGACTCTTGGGTCGGATATAAGTCCATTTGGTCAAATATGGACTTCTGTTTGGCTGATGTATCATCAGTCGGATTCTACGAGTATGTAAAGAAATTTCAAGATCCATGACTGAAACATGTTCAATGGGTCAATTATTGGCTACTCTATTGCTAATTTATCACCAGAAAGAGTCTATTGGGTAGAAATAGAAAGTTCAAAATCGATGACTCTTGGGCCGGATATAAGTCAATTCGGTCAAATATGGATTTCTGAATGACTGACCTAAATTCAGAAAGAGTCAATGAGTAGGTATAAAAATTTCAAGATCCATAACTGAAACATGTCCAATGGGTAAAATATTGGCTACTCTAGGGCTAATGTATCACAAGAAGGAGTCAATTGGGTAAGAATAGAAAGTTCAAGATCAAGGACTGAAATATTTTCAGTGGGTCCAAAATTGGCTGAACTATCTCCAGAAGGAGTCAAAAGGGCAGAACTAAAAAGTTCTAAATCGACTACTCTTGGGCCCGATTTTAGTACATTTGGAAAAATATTGACTTTTGAATGACCGAGGTAACATCAGAAAAAGTCAATAAGTAGGTATAGAAATTTCAAGATCCATGACTGAAACATGTCCAATGGGTCAAATATTGGCTACTCTAGGGCTAATTTATCACAAGAAGGAGTCAATTGGGTAAGAATAGAAAGTTCAAGATCAAGGACTGAAATATTTTCAGTGGGTCAAAAATTGGCTGAACTATCTCCAGAAGGAGTCAATGGGTAGAACTAAAAAGTTCAAAATCGACGAATATTTGGCCCGATTTTAGTACATTTGGTCAAATATTGACTTTTGAATGGCCGATGTAACATCAGAAAAAGTCAATAAGTAGGTATAGAAATTTCAATATCCATGACTGAAACATGTTCACTGGGTCAATTATTGGCTACTCTATGGCTAATTTATCACCAGAAAAAGTCTATTGGGTAGAACTAAAAAGTTCAAAATAGACGACTCTTAGGTCCGATTTTAGTACATTTGGTCAAATATTGACTTTTGAATCACCGATATAACATCAGAAAAAGTCAATAAGTAGGTATAGAAATTTCAAGATCCATGACTGAAACATGTTCACTGGGTCAATTATTGGCTACTCTATGGCTAATTTATCACCAGAAGGAGTCAATACATAGAACTAAAAAGTTCAAATTCGACGAATCTTGGGCCCGATTTTAGTACATTTGGTCAAATATTGACTTTTGAATGACCGATGTAACATCAGAAAGAGTCAATAAGTAGGTATAGAAATTTCAAGATCCATTACTGAAACATGTTCAATGGCTCAATTATTGGCTACTCTATCGCTAATTTATCACCAGAAGGAGTCAATTGGGTAGAAATAGAAAGTTCAAAATCGACGACTCTTGGGTCGGATATAAGTCCATTTGGTAAAATATGGACTTCTATTTGGCTGATGTATCATCAGTCGGATTCTACGAGTATGTAAAGAAATTTCAAGATCCATGACTGAAACATGTTCAATGGGTCAATTATTGGCTACTCTATGGCTAATTTATCACCAGAAAGAGTCTATTGGGTAGAAATAGAAAGTTCAAAATCGATGACTCTTGGGCCGGATATAAGTCCATTCGGTCAAATATGGATTTCTGAATGACTGACCTAAATTCAGAAAGAGTCAATGAGTAGGTATAAAAATTTCAAGATCCATAACTGAAACATGTCCAATGGGTAAAATATTGGCTACTCTAGGGCTAATGTATCACAAGAAGGAGTCAATTGGGTAAGAATAGAAAGTTCAAGATCAAGGACTGAAATATTTTCAGTGGGTCCAAAATTGGCTGAACTATCTCCAGAAGGAGTCAAAAGGGTAGAATTAAAAAGTTCTAAATCGACTACTCTTGGGCCCGATTTTAGTACATTTGGAAAAATATTGACTTTTGAATGACCGAGGTAACATCAGAAAAAGTCAATAAGTAGGTATAGAAATTTCAAGATCCATGACTGAAACATGTCCAATGGGTCAAATATTGGCTACTGTAGGGCTAGTTTATCACAAGAAGGAGTCAATTGGGTAAGAATAGAAAGTTCAAGATCAAGGACTGAAATATTTTCAGAGGGTCTAAAATTGGCTGAACAATCTCTAGAAGGAGTCAAGAGGGTAGAACTAAAAAGTTCAAAATCGACAAGTCTTGGGTCCGATTTTAGTACATTTGGTCAAATATTGACTTTTTAATGACCGATGTAACATTAGAAAAAGTCATTAAGTAGGTATAGAAATTTCAAGATCCATGACTGAAACATGTTCAATGGGTCAATTATTGGCTACTCTATGGCTAATTTATCACCAGAAAGAGTCTATTGGGTAGAAATAGAAAGTTCAAAATCGATGACTCTTGGGCCGGATATAAGTCCATTCGGTCAAATATGGATTTCTGAATGACTGACCTAAATTCAGAAAGAGTCAATAAGTAGGTATTGAAATTTCAAGATCCATTACTGGAACATGTTCAATTGGTTAGATATTGGCGAGTCTATCACTAATTTATCACCAGAAGGAGTCTATTGATTAGAAATAGAAAGTTCAAAATCGATGACTGTTGGGCCGGATATAAGTCCATTTGGTCAAATATGGACTTCTGATTGGCTGATGTATCATCAGTCGGATTCTATGAGTAGGTATAGAAAATTCAAGATCCATGACTGAAACATGTTCAATGGGTCAAATATTGGCTACTTTATTGCTAATTTATCACAAAAAGGAGTCTATTGGGTAGAAATAGAAAATTCAAAATCGACGACTCTTGGGCCCGATATTAGTACATTTGGTCAAATATGGATTTCTGAATGACTGACCTAAATTCAGAAAGAGTCAATGAGTAGGTATAAAAATTTCAAGATCCATAACTGAAACATGTCCAATGGGTAAAATATTGGCTACTCTAGGGCTAATGTATCACAAGAAGGAGTCAATTGGGTAAGAATAGAAAGTTCAAGATCAAGGACTGAAATATTTTCAGTGGGTCCAAAATTGGCTGAACTGTCTCCAGAAGGAGTCAAAAGGGTAGAACTAAAAAGTTCAAAATCGACTACTCTTGGGCCTGATTTTAGTACATTTTGAAAAATATTGACTTTTGAATGACCGAGGTAACATCAGAAAAAGTCAATAAGTAGGTATAGAAATTTCAAGATCCATGACTGAAACATGTTCAATGGGTCAATTATTGGCGAGTCTATGCTTATTTATCACCAGAAGGAGTCTATTGGGTAGAAATAGAAAGTTCAAAATCGATGACTCTTGGGCCGGATATAAGACCATTTGGTCAAATATGGACCTCTGATTGGCTGATGTATCATCAGTCGGATTCTATGAGTAGGAATAGAAAGTTCAAGATCAAGGACTGAAATATTTTCATTGGGTCTAAAATTGGCTGAACAATCTCTAGAAGGAGTCAAGAGGGTAGAACTAAAAAGTTCAAAATCGACGAGTCTTGGGCCCGATTTTAGTACATTTGGTCAAATATTGACTTTTGAATGACCGATGTAACATCAAAAAGAGTCAATAAGTAGGTATTGAAATTTCAAGATCCATGACTGGAACATGTTCAATTGGTTAGATATTGGCGAGTCTATGGCTGATTTATCACCAGAAGGAGTCTATTGGATAGAAATAGAAAGTTAAAAATCGATGACTGTTGGGCCGGATATAAGTCCATTTGGTCAAATATGGACTTCTGATTGGCTGATGTATCATCAGTTTGATTCTAAGAGTATGTAAAGAAATTTCAAGATCCATGACTGAAACATGTTCAATGGGTCAAATATTGGCTACTCTATGGCTAATTTATCACAAAAAGGAGTCTATTGGGTAGAAATAGAAAGTTCAAAATCCACGACTCTTTGGCCTGATATTAGTACATTTAGTCAAATATGGATTTCTGAATGACTGACCTAAATTCAGAAAGAGTCAATGAGTAGGTATAAAAATTTCAAGATCCATAACTGAAACATGTCCAATGGGTAAAATATTGGCTACTCTAGGGCTAATGTATCACAAGAAGGAGTCAATTGGGTAAGAATAGAAAGTTCAAGATCAAGGACTGAAATATTTTCAGTGGGTCCAAAATTGGCTGAACTGTCTCCAGAAGGAGTCAAAAGGGTAGAACTAAAAAGTTCAAAATCGACTTCTCTTGGGCCCGATTTTAGTACATTTTGAAAAATATTGACTTTTGAATGACCGAGGTAACATCAGAAAAAGTCAATAAGTAGGTATAGAAATTTCAAGATCCATGACTGAAACATGTTCAATGGGTCAATTATTGGCGAGTCTATGGCAAATTTATCACCAGAAGGAGTCTATTGGGTAGAAATAGAAAGTTCAAAATCGATGACTCTTGGGCCGGATATAAGACCATTTGGTCAAATATGGACCTCTGATTGGCTGATGTATCATCAGTCGAATTCTATGAGTAGGTATAGAAATTTCAAGATCCATGACTGAAACATGTTCAATGGGTCAAATATTGGCTACTCTATGGCTAATTTATCACAAACAGGAGTCTATTGGGTAGAAATAGAAAGTTCAAAATCGACGACTCTTGGGCCCGATATTAGTACATTTGGTCAAATATGGATTTCTGAATGACTGACCTAAATTCAGAAATAGTCAATGAGTAGGTATGAAAATTTCAAGATCAAGGACTGAAATATTTTCAGTGGGTCAAAAATTGGCTGAACAATCTCTAGAAGGAGTCAAAAGGGTAGAACTAAAAAGTTCAAAATAGACGATTCTTGGGCCCGATTTTAGTACATTTGGTCAAATATTGACTTTTGAATCACCGATATAACATCAGAAAGAGTCAATAAGTAGGTATAGAAATTTCAAGATCCATAACTGAAACATGTTCAATGGGTCAAATATTGGCTACTCTATGGCTAATTTATCACCAGAAAGAGTCTATTGGGTAGAAATAGAAAGTTCAAAATCGATGACTCTTGGGCCGGATATAAGTCCATTCGGTCAAATATGGATTTCTGAATGACTGACCTAAATTCAGAAAGAGTCAATGAGTAGGTATAAAAATTTCAAGATCCATAACTGAAACATGTCCAATGGGTAAAATATTGGCTACTCTAGGGCTAATGTATCACAAGAAGGAGTCAATTGGGTAAGAATAGAAAGTTCAAGATCAAGGACTGAAATATTTTCAGTGGGTCCAAAATTGGCTGAACTATCTCCAGAAGGAGTCAAAAGGGTAGAACTAAAAAGTTCTAAATCGACTACTCTTGGGCCCGATTTTAGTACATTTGGAAAAATATTGACTTTTGAATGACCGAGGTAACATCAGAAAAAGTCAATAAGTAGGTATAGAAATTTCAAGATCCATGACTGAAACATGTCCAATGGGTCAAATATTGGCTACTCTAGGGCTAATTTATCACAAGAAGGAGTCAATTGGGTAAGAATAGAAAGTTCAAGATCAAGGACTGAAATAATTTCAGTGGGTCTAAAATTGGCTGAACAATCTCTAGAAGGAGTCAAGAGGGTAGAACTAAAAAGTTCAAAATCGACGAGTCTTGGGTCCGATTTTAGTACATTTGGTCAAATATTGACTTTTGAATGACCGATGTAACATTAGAAAAAGTCATTAAGTAGGTATAGAAATTTCAAGATCCATGACTGAAACATGTTCAATGGGTCAATTATTGGCTACTCTATGGCTAATTTATCACCAGAAAGAGTCTATTGGGTAGAAATAGAAAGTTCAAAATCGATGACTCTTGGGCCGGATATAAGTCCATTCGGTCAAATATGGATTTCTGAATGACTGACCTAAATTCAGAAAGAGTCAATGAGTAGGTATAAAAATTTCAAGATCCATAATTGAAACATGTCCAATGGGTAAAATATTGGCTACTCTAGGGTTAATGTATCACAAGAAGGAGTCAATTGGGTAGGAATAGAAAGTTCAAGATCAAGGACTGAAATATTTTCAGTGGGTCAAAAATTGGCTGAACTATCTCCAGAAGGAGTCAAAAGGATAGAACTAAAAAGTTCAAAATAGACGATTCTTGGGCCCGATTTTAGTACATTTGGTCAAATATTGACTTTTGAATGACCGATGTAACATCAAAATGAGTCAATAAGTAGGTATTGAAATTTCAAGATCCATGACTGGAACATGTTCAATTGGTTAGATATTGGCGAGTCTATGGCTAATTTATCACCAGAAGGAGTCTATTGATTAGAAATAGAAAGTTCAAAATCGATGACTGTTGGGCCGGATATAAGTCCATTTGGTCAAATATGGACTTCTGATTGGCTGATGTATCATCAGTCGGATTCTATGAGTAGGTATAGAAAATTCAAGATCCATGACTGAAACATGTTCAATAGGTCAAATATTGGCTACTTTATTGCTAATTTATCACAAAAAGGAGTCTATTGGGTAGAAATAGAAAATTCAAAATCGACGACTCTTGGGCCCGATATTAGTACATTTGGTCAAATATGGATTTCTGAATGACTGACCTAAATTCAGAAAGAGTCAATGAGTAGGTATAAAAATTTCAAGATCCATAACTGAAACATGTCCAATGGGTAAAATATTGGCTACTCTAGGGCTAATGTATCACAAGAAGGAGTCAATTGGGTAAGAATAGAAAGTTCAAGATCAAGGACTGAAATATTTTCAGTGGGTCCAAAATTGGCTGAACTGTCTCCAGAAGGAGTCAAAAGGGTAGAACTAAAAAGTTCAAAATCGACTTCTCTTGGGCCCGATTTTAGTACATTTTGAAAAATATTGACTTTTGAATGACCGAGGTAACATCAGAAAAAGTCAATAAGTAGGTATAGAAATTTCAAGATCCATGACTGAAACATGTTCAATGGGTCAATTATTGGCGAGTCTATGGCTAATTTATCACCAGAAGGAGTCTATTGGGTAGAAATAGAAAGTTCAAAATCGATGACTCTTGGGCCGGATATAAGACCATTTGGTCAAATATGGACCTCTGATTGGCTGATGTATCATCAGTCGAATTCTATGAGTAGGTATAGAAATTTCAAGATCCATGACTGAAACATGTTCAATGGGTCAAATATTGGCTACTCTATGGCTAATTTATCACAAACAGGAGTCTATTGGGTAGAAATAGAAAGTTCAAAATCGACGACTCTTGGGCCCGATATTAGTACATTTGGTCAAATATGGATTTCTGAATGACTGACCTAAATTCAGAAATAGTCAATGAGTAGGTATGAAAATTTCAAGATCAAGGACTGAAATATTTTCAGTGGGTCAAAAATTGGCTGAACAATCTCTAGAAGGAGTCAAAAGGGTAGAACTAAAAAGTTCAAAATAGACGATTCTTGGGCCCGATTTTAGTACATTTGGTCAAATATTGACTTTTGAATCACCGATATAACATCAGAAAGAGTCAATAAGTAGGTATAGAAATTTCAAGATCCATAACTGAAACATGTTCAATGGGTCAAATATTGGCTACTCTATGGCTAATTTATCACCAGAAAGAGTCTATTGGGTAGAAATAGAAAGTTCAAAATCGATGACTCTTGGGCCGGATATAAGTCCATTCGGTCAAATATGGATTTCTGAATGACTGACCTAAATTCAGAAAGAGTCAATGAGTAGGTATAAAAATTTCAAGATCCATAACTGAAACATGTCCAATGGGTAAAATATTGGCTACTCTAGGGCTAATGTATCACAAGAAGGAGTCAATTGGGTAAGAATAGAAAGTTCAAGATCAAGGACTGAAATATTTTCAGTGGGTCCAAAATTGGCTGAACTATCTCCAGAAGGAGTCAAAAGGGTAGAACTAAAAAGTTCTAAATCGACTACTCTTGGGCCCGATTTTAGTACATTTGGAAAAATATTGACTTTTGAATGACCGAGGTAACATCAGAAAAAGTCAATAAGTAGGTATAGAAATTTCAAGATCCATGACTGAAACATGTCCAATGGGTCAAATATTGGCTACTCTAGGGCTAATTTATCACAAGAAGGAGTCAATTGGGTAAGAATAGAAAGTTCAAGATCAAGGACTGAAATAATTTCAGTGGGTCTAAAATTGGCTGAACAATCTCTAGAAGGAGTCAAGAGGGTAGAACTAAAAAGTTCAAAATCGACGAGTCTTGGGTCCGATTTTAGTACATTTGGTCAAATATTGACTTTTGAATGACCGATGTAACATTAGAAAAAGTCATTAAGTAGGTATAGAAATTTCAAGATCCATGACTGAAACATGTTCAATGGGTCAATTATTGGCTACTCTATGGCTAATTTATCACCAGAAAGAGTCTATTGGGTAGAAATAGAAAGTTCAAAATCGATGACTCTTGGGCCGGATATAAGTACATTCGGTCAAATATGGATTTCTGAATGACTGACCTAAATTCAGAAAGAGTCAATGAGTAGGTATAAAAATTTCAAGATCCATAACTGAAACATGTCCAATGGGTAAAATATTGGCTACTCTAGGGTTAATGTATCACAAGAAGGAGTCAATTGGGTAGGAATAGAAAGTTCAAGATCAAGGACTGAAATATTTTCAGTGGGTCAAAAATTGGCTGAACTATCTCCAGAAGGAGTCAAAAGGATAGAACTAAAAAGTTCAAAATAGACGATTCTTGGGCCCGATTTTAGTACATTTGGTCAAATATTGACTTTTGAATGACCGATGTAACATCAAAATGAGTCAATAAGTAGGTATTGAAATTTCAAGATCCATGACTGGAACATGTTCAATTGGTTAGATATTGGCGAGTCTATGGCTAATTTATCACCAGAAGGAGTCTATTGAATAGAAATAGAAAGTTCAAAATCGATGACTGTTGGGCCGGATATAAGTCCATTTGGTCAAATATGGACTTCTGATTGGCTGATGTATCATCAGTCGGATTCTATGAGTAGGTATAGAAAATTCAAGATCCATGACTGAAACATGTTCAATAGGTCAAATATTGGCTACTTTATTGCTAATTTATCACAAAAAGGAGTCTATTGGGTAGAAATAGAAAATTCAAAATCGACGACTCTTGGGCCCGATATTAGTACATTTGGTCAAATATGGATTTCTGAATGACTGACCTAAATTCAGAAAGAGTCAATGAGTAGGTATAAAAATTTCAAGATCCATAACTGAAACATGTCCAATGGGTAAAATATTGGCTACTCTAGGGCTAATGTATCACAAGAAGGAGTCAATTGGGTAAGAATAGAAAGTTCAAGATCAAGGACTGAAATATTTTCAGTGGGTCCAAAATTGGCTGAACTGTCTCCAGTAGGAGTCAAAAGGGTAGAACTAAAAAGTTCAAAATCGAATAGTCTTGGGCCCGATTTTAGTACATTTTGAAAAATATTGACTTTTGAATGACCGAGGTAACATCAGAAAAAGTCAATAAGTAGGTATAGAAATTTCAAGATCCATGACTGAAACATGTTCAATGGGTCAATTATTGGCGAGTCTATGGCTAATTTATCACCAGAAGGAGTCTATTGGGTAGAAATAGAAAGTTCAAAATCGATGACTCTTGGGCCGCATATAAGACCATTTGGTCAAATATGGACCTCTGATTGGCTGATGTATCATCAGTCGAATTCTATGAGTAGGTATTGAAATTTCAAGATCCATGACTGGAACATGTTCAATTGGTTAGATATTGGCGAGTCTATGGCTAATTTATCACCAGAAGGAGTCTATTGATTAGAAATAGAAAGTTCAAAATCGATGACTGTTGGGCCGGATATAAGTCCATTTGGTCAAATATGGACTTCTGATTGGCTGATGTATCATCAGTCGGATTTTATGAGTAGGTATAGAAAATTCAAGATCCATGACTGAAACATGTTCAATAGGTCAAATATTGGCTACTTTATTGCTAATTTATCACAAAAAGGAGTCTATTGGGTAGAAATAGAAAATTCAAAATCGACGACTCTTGGGCCCGATATTAGTACATTTGGTCAAATATGGATTTCTGAATGACTGACCTAAATTCAGAAAGAGTCAATGAGTAGGTATAAAAATTTCAAGATCCATAACTGAAACATGTCCAATGGGTAAAATATTGGCTACTCTAGGGCTAATGTATCACAAGAAGGAGTCAATTGGGTAAGAATAGAAAGTTCAAGATCAAGGACTGAAATATTTTCAGTGGGTCCAAAATTGGCTGAACTGTCTCCAGAAGGAGTCAAAAGGGTAGAACTAAAAACTTCAAAATCGACTAGTCTTGGGCCCGATTTTAGTACATTTTGAAAAATATTGACTTTTGAATGACCGAGGTAACATCAGAAAAAGTCAATAAGTAGGTATAGAAATTTCAAGATCCATAACTGAAACATGTTCAATGGGTCAAATATTGGCTACTCTATGGCTAATTTATCACCAGAAAGAGTCTATTGGGTAGAAATAGAAAGTTCAAAATCGATGACTCTTGGGCCGGATATAAGTCCATTCGGTCAAATATGGATTTCTGAATGACTGACCTAAATTCAGAAAGAGTCAATGAGTAGGTATAAAAATTTCAAGATCCATAACTGAAACATGTCCAATGGGTAAACTATTGGCTACTCTAGGGCTAATGTATCACAAGAAGGAGTCAATTGGGTAAGAATAGAAAGTTCAAGATCAAGGACTGAAATATTTTCAGTGGGTCCAAAATTGGCTGAACTATCTCCAGAAGGAGTCAAAAGGGTAGAACTAAAAAGTTCTAAATCGACTACTCTTGGGCCCGATTTTAGTACATTTGGAAAAATATTGACTTTTGAATGACCGAGGTAACATCAGAAAAAGTCAATAAGTAGGTATAGAAATTTCAAGATCCATGACTGAAACATGTCCAATGGGTCAAATATTGGCTACTCTAGGGCTAATTTATCACAAGAAGGAGTCAATTGGGTAAGAATAGAAAGTTCAAGATCAAGGACTGAAATAATTTCAGTGGGTCTAAAATTGGCTGAACAATCTCTAGAAGGAGTCAAGAGGGTAGAACTAAAAAGTTCAAAATCGACGAGTCTTGGGTCCGATTTTAGTACATTTGGTCAAATATTGACTTTTGAATGACCGATGTAACATCAGAAAAAGTCATTAAGTAGGTATAGAAATTTCAAGATCCATGACTGAAACATGTTCAATGGGTCAATTATTGGCTACTCTATGGCTAATTTATCACCAGAAAGAGTCTATTGGGTAGAAATAGAAAGTTCAAAATCGATGACTCTTGGGCCGGATATAAGTCCATTCGGTCAAATATGGATTTCTGAATGACTGACCTAAATTCAGAAAGAGTCAATGAGTAGGTATAAAAATTTCAAGATCCATAACTGAAACATGTCCAATGGGTAAAATATTGGCTACTCTAGGGTTAATGTATCACAAGAAGGAGTCAATTGGGTAGGAATAGAAAGTTCAAGATCAAGGACTGAAATATTTTCAGTGGGTCAAAAATTGGCTGAACTATCTCAAGAAGGAGTCAAAAGGATAGAACTAAAAAGTTCAAAATAGACGATTCTTGGGCCCGATTTTAGTACATTTGGTCAAATATTGACTTTTGAATGACCGATGTAACATCAAAATGAGTCAATAAGTAGGTATTGAAATTTCAAGATCCATGACTGGAACATGTTCAATTGGTTAGATATTGGCGAGTCTATGGCTAATTTATCACCAGAAGGAGTCTATTGATTAGAAATAGAAAGTTCAAAATCGATGACTGTTGGGCCGGATATAAGTCCATTTGGTCAAATATGGACTTCTGATTGGCTGATGTATCATCAGTCGGATTCTATGAGTAGGTATAGAAAATTCAAGATCCATGACTGAAACATGTTCAATAGGTCAAATATTGGCTACTTTATTGCTAATTTATCACAAAAAGGAGTCTATTGGGTAGAAATAGAAAATTCAAAATCGACGACTCTTGGGCCCGATATTAGTACATTTGGTCAAATATGGATTTCTGAATGACTGACCTAAATTCAGAAAGAGTCAATGAGTAGGTATAAAAATTTCAAGATCCATAACTGAAACATGTCCAATGGGTAAAATATTGGCTACTCTAGGGCTAATGTATCACAAGAAGGAGTCAATTGGGTAAGAATAGAAAGTTCAAGATCAAGGACTGAAATATTTTCAGTGGGTCCAAAATTGGCTGAACTGTCTCCAGAAGGAGTCAAAAGGGTAGAACTAAAAAGTTCAAAATCGACTAGTCTTGGGCCCGATTTTAGTACATTTTGAAAAATATTGACTTTTGAATGACCGAGGTAACATCAGAAAAAGTCAATAAGTAGGTATAGAAATTTCAAGATCCATGACTGAAACATGTTCAATGGGTCAATTATTGGCGAGTCTATGGCTAATTTATCACCAGAAGGAGTCTATTGGGTAGAAATAGAAAGTTCAAAATCGATGACTCTTGGGCCGGATATAAGACCATTTGGTCAAATATGGACCTCTGATTGGCTGATGTATCATCAGTCGAATTCTATGAGTAGGTATAGAAATTTCAAGATCCATGACTGAAACATGTTCAATGGGTCAAATATTGGCTACTCTATGGCTAATTTATCACAAACAGGAGTCTATTGGGTAGAAATAGAAAGTTCAAAATCGACGACTCTTAGGCCCGATATTAGTACATTTGGTCAAATATGGATTTCTGAATGACTGACCTAAATTCAGAAATAGTCAATGAGTAGGTATAAAAATTTCAAGATCCATAACTGAAACATGTCCAATGGGTAAAATATTGGCTACTCTAGGGCTAATGTATCACAAGAAGGAGTCAATTGGGTAAGAATAGAAAGTTCAAGATCAAGGACTGAAATATTTTCAGTGGGTCCAAAATTGGCTGAACTATCTCCAGAAGGAGTCAAAAGGGTAGAACTAAAAAGTTCTAAATCGACTACTCTTGGGCCCGATTTTAGTACATTTGGAAAAATATTGACTTTTGAATGACCGAGGTAACATCAGAAAAAGTCAATAAGTAGGTATAGAAATTTCAAGATCCATGACTGAAACATGTCCAATGGGTCAAATATTGGCTACTCTAGGGCTAATTTATCACAAGAAGGAGTCAATTGGGTAAGAATAGAAAGTTCAAAATCGATGACTCTTGGGCCGGATATAAGTACATTCGGTCAAATATGGATTTCTGAATGACTGACCTAAATTCAGAAAGAGTCAATGAGTAGGTATAAAAATTTCAAGATCCATAACTGAAACATGTCCAATGGGTAAAATATTGGCTACTCTAGGGTTAATGTATCACAAGAAGGAGTCAATTGGGTAGGAATAGAAAGTTCAAGATCAAGGACTGAAATATTTTCAGTGGGTCAAAAATTGGCTGAACTATCTCCAGAAGGAGTCAAAAGGATAGAACTAAAAAGTTCAAAATAGACGATTCTTGGGCCCGATTTTAGTACATTTGGTCAAATATTGACTTTTGAATGACCGATGTAACATCAAAAAGAGTCAATAAGTAGGTATAGAAATTTCAAGATCCATTACTGAAACATGTTCAATGGCTCAATTATTGGCTACTCTATCGCTAATTTATCACCAGAAGGAGTCAATTGGGTAGAAATAGAAAGTTCAAAATCGACGACTCTTGGGTCGGATATAAGTCCATTTGGTCAAATATGGACTTCTGTTTGGCTGATGTATCATCAGTCGGATTCTACGAGTATGTAAAGAAATTTCAAGATCCATGACTGAAACATGTTCAATGGGTCAATCATTGACTACTCTATGGCTAATTTATCACCAGAAAGAGTCTATTGGGTAGAAATAGAAAGTTCAAAATCGATGACTCTTGGGCCGGATATAAGTCCATTCGGTCAAATATGGATTTCTGAATGACTGACCTAAATTCAGAAAGAGTCAATGAGTAGGTATAAAAATTTCAAGATCCATAACTGAAACATGTCCAATGGGTAAAATATTGGCTACTCTAGGGCTAATGTATCACAAGAAGGAGTCAATTGGGTAAGAATAGAAAGTTCAAGAGCAAGGACTGAAATATTTTCAGTGGGTCCAAAATTGGCTGAACTATCTCCAGAAGGAGTCAAAAGGGTAGAACTAAAAAGTTCTAAATCGACTACTCTTGGGCCCGATTTTAGTACATTTGGAAAAATATTGACTTTTCAATGACCGAGGTAACATCAGAAAAAGTCAATAAGTAGGTATAGAAATTTCAAGATCCATGACTGAAACATGTCCAATGGGTCTAATATTGGCTACTCTAGGGCTAATTTATCACAAGAAGGAGTCAATTGGGTAAGAATAGAAAGTTCAAGATCAAGGACTGAAATATTTTCAGTGGGTCAAAAATTGGCTGAACTATCTCCAGAAGGAGTCAATGGGTAGAACTAAAAAGTTCAAAATCGACGAATATTTGGCCCGATTTTAGTACATTTGGTCAAATATTGACTTTTGAATGGCCGATGTAACATCAGAAAAAGTCAATAAGTAGGTATAGAAATTTCAAGATCCATGACTGAAACATGTTCACTGGGTCAATTATTGGCTACTCTATGGCTAATTTATCACCAGAAAAAGTCCATTGGGTAGAACTAAAAAGTTCAAAATAGACGACTCTTAGGCCCGATTTTAGTACATTTGGTCAAATATTGACTTTTGAATGACCGATGTAACATCAAAAAGAGTCAATAAGTAGGTATTGAAATTTCAAGATCCATGACTGAAACATGTTCAATTGGTTAGATATTGGCGAGTCTATGGCTAATTTATCACCAGAAGGAGTCAATACATAGAACTAAAAAGTTCAAATTCGACGAATCTTGGGCCCGATTTTAGTACATTTGGTCAAATATTGACTTTTGAATGACCGATGTAACATCAGAAAGAGTCAATAAGTAGGTATAGAAATTTCAAGATCCATTACTGAAACATGTCCAATTGGTCAAATATTGGCTACTCTAGGGCTAATTTATCACAAGAAGGAGTCAATTGGGTAAGAATAGAAAGTTCAAGATCAAGGACTGAAATATTTTCAGAGGGTCTAAAATTGGCTGAACAATCTCTAGAAGGAGTCAAGAGGGTAGAACTAAAAAGTTCAAAATCGACGAGTCTTGGGTCCGATTTTAGTACATTTTGTCAAATATTGACTTTTGAATGACCGATGTAACATTAGAAAAAGTCATTAAGTAGGTATAGAAATTTCAAGATCCATGACTGAAACATGTTCAATGGGTCAATTATTGGCTACTCTATGGCTAATGTATCACAAGAAAGAGTCTATTGGGTAGAAATAGAAAGTTCAAAATCGATGACTCTTGGGCCGGATATAAGTCCATTCGGTCAAATATGGATTTCTGAATGACTCACCTAAATTCAGAAAGAGTCAATGAGTAGGTATAAAAATTTCAATATCCATAACTGAAACATGTCCAATGGGTAAAATATTGGCTACTCTAGGGTTAATGTATCACAAGAAGGAGTCAATTGGGTAGGAATAGAAAGTTCAAGATCAAGGACTGAAATATTTTCAGTGGGTCAAAAATTGGCTGAACTATCTCCAGAAGGAGTCAAAAGGATAGAACTAAAAAGTTCAAAATAGACGATTCTTGGGCCCGATTTTAGTACATTTGGTCAAATATTGACTTTTGAATGACCGATGTAACATCAAAATGAGTCAATAAGTAGGTATTGAAATTTCAAGATCCATGACTGGAACATGTTCAATTGGTTAGATATTGGCGAGTCTATGGCTAATTTATCACCAGAAGAAGTCTATTGATTAGAAATAGAAAGTTCAAAATCGATGACTGTTGGGCCGAATATAAGTCCATTTGGTCAAATATGGACTTCTGATTGGCTGATGTATCATCAGTCGGATTCTATGAGTAGGTATAGAAAATTCAAGATCCATGACTGAAACATGTTCAATGGGTCAATTATTGGCGAGTCTATGGCTAATTTATCACCAGAAGGAGTCAATTGGGTAGAAATAGAAAGTTCAAAATCGATGACTCTTGGGCCCGATATTAGTACATTTGGTCAAATATGGATTTCTGAATGACTGACCTAAATTCAGAAAGAGTCAATGAGTAGGTATGAAAATTTCAAGATCCATAACTGAAACATGTCAGATGGGTAAAATATTGGCTACTCTAAGGCTAAAGTATCACAAGAAGGAGTCAATTGGGTAGGAATAGAAAGTTCAAGATCAAGGACTGAAATATTTTCAGTGGGTCAAAAATTGGCTGAACTATCTCTAGAAGGAGTCAAAAGGGTAGAACTAAAAAGTTCAAAATAGACGATTCTTGGGCCCGATTTTAGTACATTTGGTCAAATATTGACTTTTGAATGACCGATGTAACATCAAAAAGAGTCAATAAGTAGGTATTGAAATTTCAAGATCCATGACTGAAACATGTTCAATTGGTTAGATATTGGCGAGTCTATGGCTAATTTATCACCAGAAGGAGTCAATACATAGAACTAAAAAGTTCAAATTCGACGAATCTTGGGCCCGATTTTAGTACATTTATTCAAATATTGACTTTTGAATGACCGATGTAACATCAGAAAGAGTCAATAAGTAGGTATAGAAATTTCAAGATCCATTACTGAAACATGTCCAATTGGTCAAATATTGGCTACTCTAGGGCTAATTTATCACAAGAAGGAGTCAATTGGGTAAGAATAGAAAGTTCAAGATCAAGGACTGAAATATTTTCAGAGGGTCTAAAATTGGCTGAACAATCTCTAGAAGGAGTCAAGAGGGTAGAACTAAAAAGTTCAAAATCGACGAGTCTTGGGTCCGATTTTAGTACATTTGGTCAAATATTGACTTTTGAATGACCGATGTAACATTAGAAAAAGTCATTAAGTAGGTATAGAAATTTCAAGATCCATGACTGAAACATGTTCAATGGGTCAATTATTGGCTACTCTATGGCTAATGTATCACAAGAAAGAGTCTATTGGGTAGAAATAGAAAGTTCAAAATCGATGACTCTTGGGCCGGATATAAGTCCATTCGGTCAAATATGGATTTCTGAATGACTGACCTAAATTCAGAAAGAGTCAATGAGTAGGTATAAAAATTTCAAGATCCATAACTGAAACATGTCCAATGGGTAAAATATTGGCTACTCTAGGGCTAATGTATCACAAGAAGGAGTCAATTGGGTAAGAATAGAAAGTTCAAGATCAAGGACTGAAATATTTTCAGTGGGTCCAAAATTGGCTGAACTATCTCCAGAAGGAGTCAAAAGGGTAGAACTAAAAAGTTCTGAATCGACTACTCTTGGGCCCGATTTTAGTACATTTGGAAAAATATTGACTTTTGAATGACCGAGGTAACATCAGAAAAAGTCAATAAGTAGGTATAGAAATTTCAAGATCCATGACTGAAACATGTCCAATGGGTCAAATATTGGCTACTCTAGGGCTAATTTATCACAAGAAGGAGTCAATTGGGTAAGAATAGAAAGTTCAAGATCAAGGACTGAAATATTTTCAGTGGGTCAAAAATTGGCTGAACTATCTCCAGAAGGAGTCAATGGGTAGAACTAAAAAGTTCAAAATCGACGAATATTTGGCCCGATTTTAGTACATTTGGTCAAATATTGACTTTTGAATGGCCGATGTAACATCAGAAGAAGTCAATAAGTAGGTATAGAAATTTCAAGATCCATGACTGAAACATGTTCACTGGGTCAATTATTGGCTACTCTATGGCTAATTTATCACCAGAAAAAGTCTCTTGGGTAGAACTAAAAAGTTCAAAATAGACGACTCTTAGGCCCGATTTTAGTACATTTGGTCAAATATTGACTTTTGAATCACCGATATAACATCAGAAAGAGTCAATAATTAGGTATAGAAATTTCAAGATCCATAACTGAAACATGTTCAATGGGTCAAATATTGGCTACTCTATGGCTAATTTATCACCAGAAGGAGTCAATACGTAGAACTAAAAAGTTAAAATTCGACGAATCTTAGTCCCGATTTTAGTACATTTGGTCAAATATTGACTTTTGAATGACCGATGTAACATCAGAAAGAGTCAATAAGTAGGTATAGAAATTTTAAGATCCATTACTGAAACATGTTCAATGGCTCAATTATTGGCTACTCTATCGCTAATTTATCACCAGAAGGAGTCAATTGGGTAGAAATAGAAAATTTAAAATCAAGGACTGAAATATTTTGAGTTGGTCAAAAATTGGCTGAACTATCTCCAGGAGTCAATAGGGTAGAACTAAAAAGTTCAAAATCGATGACTCTTGGGCCAGATATAAGTCCATTTGGTCAAATATGGACTTCTGATTGGCTGATGTATCATCAGTCGGATTCTATGAGTAGGTATTTAAATTTCAAGATCCATGACTGAAACAAGTTCAATGGGTCAAATATTGGCTACTCTATGGCTAATTTATCACAAAAAGGAGTCTATTGGGTAGAAATAGAAAGTTCAAATTCGACGAATCTTGGGCCTGATTTTAGTACATTTGGTCAAATATTGACTTTTGAATGACCGATGTAACATCAGAAAGAGTCAATAAGTAGGTATAGAAATTTCAAGATCCATGACTGAAACATGTTCAATGGGTCAAATATTGGCTACTCTATGGCTAATTTATCACAAAAAGGAGTCTATTGGGTAGAAATAGAAAGTTCAAATTCGACGAATCTTGGGCCCGATTTTAGTACATTTGGTCAAATATTGACTTTTGAATGGTCGATGTAACATCAGAAAAAGTCAATAAGTAGGTATAGAAATTTCAAGATCTATGACTGAAACATGTTCAATGGGTCAATTGTTGTCTATTCTATGGCTAATTTATCACCAGAAAGAGTCTATCTGGTAGGAATAGAAAGTTCAAAATCGATGACTCTTGGGCCGTATATAAGTCCATTCGGTCAGATATGAACTTCTGATTGGCTGATGTATCATCAGTCGGATTCTAAGAGTATGTAAAGAAATTTCAAGATCCATGACTGAAACATGTTCAATGGGTAAAATATTGGCTACTCTAAGGCTAGTTTATCACCAGAAGGAGTCAAAGGGTTGAACTAAAAAGTTCAAAATAGACGACTCTTATGCCTGATTTTAGTACATTTGGTCAAATATGGATTTCTGAATGACTGACCTAAATTCAGAAAGAGTCAATGAGTAGGTATAAAAATTTCAAGATCCATAACTGAAACATGTCCAATGGGTAAAATATTGGCTACTCTAGGGCTAATGTATCACAAGAAGGAGTCAATTGGGTAAGAATAGAAAGTTCAAGAGCAAGGACTGAAATATTTTCAGTGGGTCCAAAATTGGCTGAACTATCTCCAGAAGGAGTCAAAAGGGTAGAACTAAAAATTTCAAAATCGACGAATATTTGGCCAGATTTTAGTACATTTGGTCAAATATTGACTTTTGAATGGCCGATGTAACATCAGAAAAAGTCAATAAGTAGGTATAGAAATTTCAAGATCCATGACTGAAACATGTTCACTGGGTCAATTATTGGCTACTCTATGGCTAATTTATCACCAGAAAAAGTCTATTGGGTAGAACTAAAAAGTTCAAAATAGACGACTCTTAGGCCCGATTTTAGTACATTTGGTCAAATATTGACTTTTGAATCACCGATATAACATCAGAAAGAGTCAATAAGTAGGTATTGAAATTTCAAGATCCATAACTGAAACATGTTCAATGGCTCAATTATTGGCTACTCTATCGCTAATTTATCACCAGAAGGAGTCAATTGGGTAGAAATAGAAAGTTCAAAATCGACGACTCTTGGGTCGGATATAAGTCCATTCGGTCATATATGGACTTCTGTTTGGCTGATGTATCATCAGTCGGATTCTACGAGTATGTAAAGAAATTTCAAGATCCATGACTGAAACATGTTCAATGGGTCAATTATTGGCTACTCTATGGCTAATTTATCACCAGAAAGAGTCTATTGGGTAGAAATAGAAAGTTCAAAATCGATGACTCTTGGGCCGGATATAAGTCCATTCGGTCAAATATGGATTTCTGAATGACTGACCTAAATTCAGAAAGAGTCAATGAGTAGGTATAAAAATTTCAAGATCCATAACTGAAACATGTCCAATGGGTAAAATATTGGCTACTCTAGGGCTAATGTATCACAAGAAGGAGTCAATTGGGTAAGAATAGAAAGTTCAAGATCAAGGACTGAAATATTTTCAGTGGGTCCAAAATTGGCTGAACTATCTCCAGAAGGAGTCAAAAGGGTAGAACTAAAAAGTTCTAAATCGACTACTCTTGGGCCCGATTTTAGTACATTTGGAAAAATATTGACTTTTGAATGACCGAGGTAACATCAGAAAAAGTCAATAAGTAGGTATAGAAATTTCAAGATTAATGACTGAAACATGTTCACTGGGTCAATTATTGGCTACTCTATGGCTAATTTATCACCAGAAAAAGTCTATTGGGTAGAACTAAAAAGTTCAAAATAGACGACTCTTAGGCCCGATTTTAGTACATTTGGTCAAATATTGACTTTTGAATCACCGATATAACATCAGAAAGAGTCAATAATTAGGTATAGAAATTTCAAGATCCATAACTGAAACATGTTCAATGGGTCAAATATTGGCTACTCTATGGCTAATTTATCACCAGAAGGAGTCAATTGGGTAGAAATAGAAAGTTTAAACTCAAGGACTGAAATATTTTGAGTTGGTCAAAAATTGGCTGAACTATCTCCAGGAGTCAATAGGGTAGAACTAAAAAGTTCAAAATCGATGACTCTTGGGCCAGATATAAGTCCATTTGGTCAAATATTGACTTTTGAATGACCGATGTAACATCAGAAAGAGTCAATAAGTAGGTATAGAAATTTCAAGATCCATTACTGAAACATGTTCAATGGCTCAATTATTGGCTACTCTATCGCTAATTTATCACCAGAAGGAGTCAATTGGGTAGAAATAGAAAGTTTAAAATCAAGGACTGAAATATTTTGAGTTGGTCAAAAATTGGCTGAACTATCTCCAGGAGTCAATAGGGTAGAACTAAAAAGTTCAAAATCGATGACTCTTGGGCCAGATATAAGTCCATTTGGTCAAATATGGACTTCTGATTGGCTGATGTATCATCAGTCGGATTCTATGAGTAGGTATTTAAATTTCAAGATCCATGACTGAAACATGTTCAATGGGTCAAATATTGGCTACTCTATGGCTAATTTATCACCAGAAAAAGTCTATTGGGTAGAACTAAAAAGTTCAAAATAGACGACTCTTAGGCCCGATTTTAGTACATTTGGTCAAATATTGACTTTTGAATCACCGATATAACATCAGAAAGAGTCAATAATTAGGTATAGAAATTTCAAGATCCATAACTGAAACATGTTCAATGGGTCAGATATTGGCTACTCTATGGCTAATTTATCACCAGAAGGAGTCAATTGGGTAAAAATAGAAAGTTTAAAATCAAGGACTGAAATATTTTGAGTTGGTCAAAAATTGGCTGAACTATCTCCAGGAGTCAATAGGGTAGAACTAAAAAGTTCAAAATCGATGACTCTTGGGCCAGATATAAGTCCATTTGGTCAAATATGGACTTCGGATTGGCTGATGTATCATCAGTCGGATTCTATGAGTAGGTATTTAAATTTCAAGATCCATGACTGAAACATGTTCAATGGGTCAAATATTGGCTACTCTATGGCTAATTTATCACAAAAAGGAGTCTATTGGGTAGAAATAGAAAGTTCAAAATCGACGAATCTTTGGCCCGATTTTAGTACATTTGGTCAAATATTGACTTTTGAATGGCCGATGTAACATCAGAAAAAGTCAATAAGTAGGTATAGAAATTTCAAGATTCATGACTAAAACATGTTCACTGGATCAATTATTGGCTACTCTATGGCTAATTTATCACCAGAAGGAGTCAATACGTAGAATTAAAAAGTTCAAATTCGACGAATCTTGGGCCTGATTTTAGTACATTTGGTCAAATATTGACTTTTGAATGACCGATGTAACATCAGAAAGAGTCAATAAGTAGGTATAGAAATTTCAAGATCCATTACTTAAACATGTTCAATGGCTCAATTATTGGCTACTCTATCGCTAATTTATCTCCAGAAGTAGTCAATTGGGTAGAAATAGAAAGTTCAAAATCGACGACTCTTGGGTCGGATATAAGTCCATTCGGTCAAATATGGACTTCTGTTTGGCTGATGTATCATCAGTCGGATTCTACAAGTATGTAAAGAAATTTCAAGATCCATGACTGGAACATGTTCAATGGGTCAGATATTGGCTAGTCTATGGCTAATTTATCACCAGATTGAGTCTATTGGGTAGAAATACAAAGTTCAAAATCGATGACTCTTATGCCGGATATAAGTCCATTCGGTCAAATATGGATTTCTGAATGACTGACCTAAATTCAGAAAGAGTCAATGAGTAGGTATGAAAATTTCAAGATCCATAACTGAAACATGTTCAATGGGTCAACTGTTGTCTATTCTATGGCTAATTTATCACCAGAAAGAGTCTATCTGGTAGGAATAGAAAGTTCAAAATCGATGACTCTTGGGCCGTATATAAGTCCATTCGGTCAGATATGGACTTCTGATTGGCTGATGTATCATCAGTCGGATTCTAAGAGTATGTAAAGAAATTTCAAGATCCATGACTGAAACATGTTCAATGATTAAAATATTGGCTACTCTAAGGCTAGTTTATCACCAGAAGGAGTCAAAGGGTTGAACTAAAAAGTTCAAAATAGACGACTCTTATGCCTGATTTTAGTACATTTGGTCAAATATTGACTTTTGAATGACCGATGTAACATCAGAAAGAGTCAATAAGTAGGTATAGAAATTTCAAGATCCATGACTGAAACATGTTCAATGGGTCAAATATTGGCTACTCTATGGCTAATTTATCACCAGAAGGAGTCAACTGGGTAGAAATAGAAAGTTCAAAATCGACGACTCTTGGGCCCGATATTAGTTCATTTGGTCAAATGTGGATTTCAGAATGACTGACCTAAATTCAGAAAGAGTCAATGAGTAGGTATAAAAATTTCAAGATCCATAACTGAAACATGTCCAATGGGTCAGATATTGGCTAGTCTATGGCTAATTTATCACCAGAAGGAGTCTATTGGGTAGAAATACAATGTTCAAAATCGATGACTCTTGGGCCGGATATAAGTCCATTGGGTCAAATATGGATTTCTGAATGACTGACCTATATTCAGAAAGAGTCAATGAGTAGGTATGAAAATTTCAAGATCCATAACTGAAACATGTCCAATGGTTAAAATATTGGCTACTCTAGGGCTAATGTATCACTAGAAATAGTCAATTGGGTAGGAAAAGAAAGTTCAAGATCAAGGACTGAAATATTTTCAGTGGGTCAAAAATTGGCTGAACTATCTCGAGAAGCAGTCAAAAGGGTAGAACTAAAAAGTTCAAAATCGACGACTCTTGGGTCCGATTTTAGTACATTTGGTCAAATATTGATTTTTGAATGGCCGATGTAACATAAGAAAAAGTCAATAAGTAGGTACAGAAATTTCAAGATCCATGACTGAAACATGTTCAATGGGTCAATTGTTGGCTATTCTATGGCTAATTTATCACCAGAAAGAGTCTATCTGGTAGGAATAGAAAGTTCAAAATCGATGACTCTTGGGCCGTATATAAGTCCATTCGGTCAGATATGGACTTCTGATTGGCTGATGTATCATCAGTCGGATTCTAAGAGTATGTAAAGAAATTTCAAGATCCATGACTGAAACATGTTCAATGGGTCAATTATTGGCTAATCTATCGCTAATTTATTACCAGATTGAATCAATTGGGTAGAAATAGAAAGTTCAAAAAAATCGACGACTCTTGGGCCCGATATTAGTACATTTGGTCAAATATGGATTTCTGAATGACTGACTTAAATACAGAAAGAGTCAATGAGTAGGTATAGAAATTTCAAGATCCATGACTGGAACATGTTCAATGGGTCAGATATTGGCTACTCTATGGCTAATTTATCACCAGAAGGAGTCAATGGGGTAGAACTAAAAAGTTCAAAATAGACGACTCTTGGGCCCGATTTTAGTACATTTGGTCAAATGTGGATTTCAGAATGACTGACCTAAATTCAGAAAGAGTCAATGAGTAGGTTTAAAAATTTCAAGATCCATAACTGAAACATGTCCAATGGGTCAGATATTGGCTAGTCTATGGCTAATTTATCACCAGAAGGAGTCTATAGGGTAGAAATACAAAGTTCAAAATCGATGACTCTTGGGCCGGATATAAGTTCATTCGGTCAAATATTGACTTTTGAATGACTGACCTAAATTCAGAAAGAGTCAATGAGTAGGTATGAAAATTTCAAGATCCATAACTGAAACATGTCCAATTTGTAAAATATTGGCTACTCTAGGGCTAATGTATCACAAGAAGGAGTCAATTGTGTAGGAATAGAAAGTTCAAGATCAAGGACTGAAATATTTTCAGTGGGTCAAAAATTGGCTTAGCTATCGCCAGAAGGAGTCAATGGGTAGAACTAAAAAGTTCAAAATAGACGATTCTTGGGCCCGATTTTAGTACATTTGGTCAAATATTGACTTTTGAATGACCGATGTAAAATCAGAAAGAGTCAATAAGTAGGTATAGAAATTTCAAGATCCATGACTGAAACATGTTCAATGGGTCAATTATAGGCTACTCTGTCGCTAATTTTTCACCAGAAGGAGTCAATTGGGTAGAAATAGAAAGTTTAAAATCACGGACTGAAATATTTTCAGTTGGTCAAAAATTGGCTGAACTATCTCCAGGAGTCAATAGGGTAGAACTAAAAAGTTCAAAATCGATGACTCTTGGGCCAGATATAAGTCCATTTGGTCAAATATGGACTTCTGATTGGCTGATGTATCATCAGTCGGATTAAATGAGTAGGTATGAAAATTTCAAGATCCATAACTGAAACATGTCCAATGGGTAAAATATTGGCTACTCTAGGGCCAATGTATCACTAGAAGGAGTCAATTGGGTAGGAATAGAAAGTTCAAGATCAAGGACTGAAATATTTTCAGTGATTCAAAAATTGGCTTAGCTATCGCCAGAAGGAGTCAATAGGGTAGAACTAAAAATTTCAAAATAGACGACTCTTGGGCCCGATTTTAGTACATTTGGTCAAATATTGACTTTTGAATGACCGATGTAAAATCAGAAAGAGTCAATGAGTAGGTATAAAAATTTCAAGATCCATGACTGAAACATGTCCAATGGGTAAAATATAGGCTACTCTAAGGCTAGTTTATCACCAGAAGGAGTCAAAGGGTAGAACTAAAAAGTTCAAAATAGACGACTCTTATGCCCGATTTTAGTACATTTGGTCAAATATTGACTTTTGAATGATCAATGTAACATCAGAAAGAGTCAATAAGTAGGTATAGAAATTTCAAGATCCATGACTGAAACATGTTCAATGGGTCAAATATTGGCTACTCTATGGCTAATTTATCACCAGAAGGAGTCAAAGGCTAACTAAAAAGTTCAAAATAGACGACTCTTGGGCCCGATTTTAGTACATTTGGTCAAATATTGACTTTTGAATGACCGATGTAACATCAGAAATAGTCAATGAGTAGGTATAGAAATTTCAAGATCCATGACTGGAACATGTTCAATGGGTCAGATATTGGCTAGTCTATGGCTAATTTATCACCAGAAGGAGTCTATTGGGTAGAAATACAAAGTTCAAAATCGATGACTCTTGGGCCGGATATAAGTCCATTGGGTCAAATATGGATTTCTGAATGACTGACCTAAATTCAGAAAGAGTCAATGAGTAGGTATGAAAATTTCAAGATCCATAACTGAAACATTTCCAATGGTTAAAATATTTGCTACTCTAGGGCTAATGTATCACTACAAGGAGTCAATTGGGTAGGAAAAGAAAGTTCAAGATTAAGGACTGAAATATTTTCAGTGGGTCAAAAATTGGCTGAACTATCTCCAGAAGGAGTCAATGGGTAGAACTAAAAAGTTCAAAATCGACGACTCATGGGCCCGATTTTAGTACATTTGGTCAAATATTGACTTTTGAATGGCCGATGTAACTTAAGAAAAAGTCAATAAGTAGGTATAGAAATTTCAAGATCCATGACTGAAACGTGTTCACTGGGTCAATTGTTTCCTATTCTATGGCTAATTTATCACCAGAAGGAGTCAATTGGGTAGAAATAGAAAGTTTAAAATCAAGGACTGAAATATTTTCAGTTGGTCAAAAATTGGCTGAACTATCTCCAGGAGTCAATAGGGTAGAACTAAAAAGTTCAAAATCGATGACTCTTGGGCCAGATATAAGTCCATTTGGTCAAATATGGACTTCTGATTGGCTGATGTATCATCAGTCGGATTCTATGAGTAGGTATGAAAATTTCAAGATCCATAACTGAAACATGTCCAATGGGTAAAATATTGGCTACTCTAGGGCTAATGTATCACTAGAAGGAGTCAATTGGGTAGGAATAGAAAGTTCAAGATCAAGGACTGAAATATTTTCAGTGGTTCAAAAATTGGCTTAGCTATCGCCAGAAGGAGTCAATAGGGTAGAACTAAAAATTTCAAAATAGACGACTCTTGGGCCCGATTTTAGTACATTTGGTCAAATATTGACTTTTGAATGACCGATGTAAAATCAGAAAGAGTCAATAAGTAGGTATAAAAATTTCAAGATCCATGACTGAAACATGTCCAATGGGTAAAATATAGGCTACTCTAAGGCTAGTTTATCACCAGAAGGAGTCAAAGGGTAGAACTAAAAAGTTCAAAATAGACGACTCTTATGCCCGATTTTAGTACATTTGGTCAAATATTGACTTTTGAATGACCAATGTAACATCAGAAAGAGTCAATAAGTAGGTATAGAAATTTCAAGATCCATAACTGAAACATGTCCAATGGGTAAAATATTGGCTACTCTAATGCTAATGTATCACAAGAAGGAGTAAATTGGGTAGGAATAGAAAGTTCAAGATCAAGGACTGAAATATTTTCAGTGGGTCAAAAATTGGCTTAGCTATCGCCAGAAGGAGTGAATAGGGTAGAACTAAAAAGTTCAAAATAGACGACTCTTGGGCCTGATTTTAGAACATTTGGTCAAATATTGACTTTTGAATGATCAATGTAACATCAGAAAGAGTCAATAAGTAGGTATAGAAATTTCAAGATCCATGACTGAAACATGTTCAATGGGTCAAATATTGGCTACTCTATGGCTAATTTATCACCAGAAGGAGTCAAAGGCTAACTAAAAAGTTCAAAATAGACGACTCTTGGGCCTGATTTTAGTACATTTGGTCAAATATTGACTTTTGAATGACCGATGTAACATCAGAAATAGTCAATGAGTAGGTATAGAAATTTCAAGATCCATGACTGGAACATGTTCAATGGGTCAGATATTGGCTAGTCTATGGCTAATTTATCACCAGAAGGAGTCAATTGGGTAGAAATACAAAGTTCAAAATCGACGACTCTTGGGTCGGATATAAGTCCATTCGGTCATATATGGACTTCTGTTTGGCTGATGTATCATCAGTCGGATTCTACGAGTATGTAAAGAAATTTCAAGATCCATGACTGAAACATGTTCAATGGGTCAATTATTGGCTACTCTATGGCTAATTTATCACCAGAAAGAGTCTATTGGGTAGAAATAGAAAGTTCAAAATCGATGACTCTTGGGCCGGATATAAGTCCATTCGGTCAAATATGGATTTCTGAATGACTGACCTAAATTCAGAAAGAGTCAATGAGTAGGTATAAAAATTTCAAGATCCATAACTGAAACATGTCCAATGGGTAAAATATTGGCTACTCTAGGGCTAATGTATCACAAGAAGGAGTCAATTGGGTAAGAATAGAAAGTTCAAGATCAAGGACTGAAATATTTTCAGTGGGTCCAAAATTGGCTGAACTATCTCCAGAAGGAGTCAAAAGGGTAGAACTAAAAAGTTCTAAATCGACTACTCTTGGGCCCGATTTTAGTACATTTGGAAAAATATTGACTTTTGAATGACCGAGGTAACATCAGAAAAAGTCAATAAGTAGGTATAGAAATTTCAAGATCCATGACTGAAACATGTTCACTGGGTCAATTATTGGCTACTCTATGGCTAATTTATCACCAGAAAAAGTCTATTGGGTAGAACTAAAAAGTTCAAAATAGACGACTCTTAGGCCCGATTTTAGTACATTTGGTCAAATATTGACTTTTGAATCACCGATATAACATCAGAAAGAGTCAATAATTAGGTATAGAAATTTCAAGATCCATAACTGAAACATGTTCAATGGGTCAAATATTGGCTACTCTATGGCTAATTTATCACCAGAAGGAGTCAATTGGGTAGAAATAGAAAGTTTAAACTCAAGGACTGAAATATTTTGAGTTGGTCAAAAATTGGCTGAACTATCTCCAGGAGTCAATAGGGTAGAACTAAAAAGTTCAAAATCGATGACTCTTGGGCCAGATATAAGTCCATTTGGTCAAATATTGACTTTTGAATGACCGATGTAACATCAGAAAGAGTCAATAAGTAGGTATAGAAATTTCAAGATCCATTACTGAAACATGTTCAATGGCTCAATTATTGGCTACTCTATCGCTAATTTATCACCAGAAGGAGTCAATTGGGTAGAAATAGAAAGTTTAAAATCAAGGACTGAAATATTTTGAGTTGGTCAAAAATTGGCTGAACTATCTCCAGGAGTCAATAGGGTAGAACTAAAAAGTTCAAAATCGATGACTCTTGGGCCAGATATAAGTCCATTTGGTCAAATATGGACTTCTGATTGGCTGATGTATCATCAGTCGGATTCTATGAGTAGGTATTTAAATTTCAAGATCCATGACTGAAACATGTTCAATGGGTCAAATATTGGCTACTCTATGGCTAATTTATCACCAGAAAAAGTCTATTGGGTAGAACTAAAAAGTTCAAAATAGACGACTCTTAGGCCCGATTTTAGTACATTTGGTCAAATATTGACTTTTGAATCACCAATATAACATCAGAAAGAGTCAATAATTAGGTATAGAAATTTCAAGATCCATAACTGAAACATGTTCAATGGGTCAGATATTGGCTACTCTATGGCTAATTTATCACCAGAAGGAGTCAATTGGGTAAAAATAGAAAGTTTAAAATCAAGGACTGAAATATTTTGAGTTGGTCAAAAATTGGCTGAACTATCTCCAGGAGTCAATAGGGTAGAACTAAAAAGTTCAAAATCGATGACTCTTGGGCCAGATATAAGTCCATTTGGTCAAATATGGACTTCGGATTGGCTGATGTATCATCAGTCGGATTCTATGAGTAGGTATTTAAATTTCAAGATCCATGACTGAAACATGTTCAATGGGTCAAATATTGGCTACTCTATGGCTAATTTATCACAAAAAGGAGTCTATTGGGTAGAAATAGAAAGTTCAAAATCGACGAATCTTTGGCCCGATTTTAGTACATTTGGTCAAATATTGACTTTTGAATGGCCGATGTAACATCAGAAAAAGTCAATAAGTAGGTATAGAAATTTCAAGATTCATGACTAAAACATGTTCACTGGATCAATTATTGGCTACTCTATGGCTAATTTATCACCAGAAGGAGTCAATACGTAGAATTAAAAAGTTCAAATTCGACGAATCTTGGGCCTGATTTTAGTACATTTGGTCAAATATTGACTTTTGAATGACCGATGTAACATCAGAAAGAGTCAATAAGTAGGTATAGAAATTTCAAGATCCATTACTTAAACATGTTCAATGGCTCAATTATTGGCTACTCTATCGCTAATTTATCTCCAGAAGTAGTCAATTGGGTAGAAATAGAAAGTTAAAAATCGACGACTCTTGGGTCGGATATAAGTCCATTCGGTCAAATATGGACTTCTGTTTGGCTGATGTATCATCAGTCGGATTCTACAAGTATGTAAAGAAATTTCAAGATCCATGACTGGAACATGTTCAATGGGTCAGATATTGGCTAGTCTATGGCTAATTTATCACCAGATTGAGTCTATTGGGTAGAAATACAAAGTTCAAAATCGATGACTCTTATGCCGGATATAAGTCCATTCGGTCAAATATGGATTTCTGAATGACTGACCTAAATTCAGAAAGAGTCAATGAGTAGGTATGAAAATTTCAAGATCCATAACTGAAACATGTTCAATGGGTCAACTGTTGTCTATTCTATGGCTAATTTATCACCAGAAAGAGTCTATCTGGTAGGAATAGAAAGTTCAAAATCGATGACTCTTGGGCCGTATATAAGTCCATTCGGTCAGATATGGACTTCTGATTGGCTGATGTATCATCAGTCGGATTCTAAGAGTATGTAAAGAAATTTCAAGATCCATGACTGAAACATGTTCAATGATTAAAATATTGGCTACTCTAAGGCTAGTTTATCACCAGAAGGAGTCAAAGGGTTGAACTAAAAAGTTCAAAATAGACGACTCTTATGCCTGATTTTAGTACATTTGGTCAAATATTGACTTTTGAATGACCGATGTAACATCAGAAAGAGTCAATAAGTAGGTATAGAAATTTCAAGATCCATGACTGAAACATGTTCAATGGGTCAAATATTGGCTACTCTATGGCTAATTTATCACCAGAAGGAGTCAACTGGGTAGAAATAGAAAGTTCAAAATCGACGACTCTTGGGCCCGATATTAGTTCATTTGGTCAAATGTGGATTTCAGAATGACTGACCTAAATTCAGAAAGAGTCAATGAGTAGGTATAAAAATTTCAAGATCCATAACTGAAACATGTCCAATGGGTCAGATATTGGCTAGTCTATGGCTAATTTATCACCAGAAGGAGTCTATTGGGTAGAAATACAATGTTCAAAATCGATGACTCTTGGGCCGGATATAAGTCCATTGGGTCAAATATGGATTTCTGAATGACTGACCTATATTCAGAAAGAGTCAATGAGTAGGTATGAAAATTTCAAGATCCATAACTGAAACATGTCCAATGGTTAAAATATTGGCTACTCTAGGGCTAATGTATCACTAGAAATAGTCAATTGGGTAGGAAAAGAAAGTTCAAGATCAAGGACTGAAATATTTTCAGTGGGTCAAAAATTGGCTGAACTATCTCGAGAAGCAGTCAAAAGGGTAGAACTAAAAAGTTCAAAATCGACGACTCTTGGGTCCGATTTTAGTACATTTGGTCAAATATTGATTTTTGAATGGCCGATGTAACATAAGAAAAAGTCAATAAGTAGGTACAGAAATTTCAAGATCCATGACTGAAACATGTTCAATGGGTCAATTGTTGGCTATTCTATGGCTAATTTATCACCAGAAAGAGTCTATCTGGTAGGAATAGAAAGTTCAAAATCGATGACTCTTGGGCCGTATATAAGTCCATTCGGTCAGATATGGACTTCTGATTGGCTGATGTATCATCAGTCGGATTCTAAGAGTATGTAAAGAAATTTCAAGATCCATGACTGAAACATGTTCAATGGGTCAATTATTGGCTAATCTATCGCTAATTTATTACCAGATTGAATCAATTGGGTAGAAATAGAAAGTTCAAAAAAATCGACGACTCTTGGGCCCGATATTAGTACATTTGGTCAAATATGGATTTCTGAATGACTGACCTAAATACAGAAAGAGTCAATGAGTAGGTATAGAAATTTCAAGATCCATGACTGGAACATGTTCAATGGGTCAGATATTGGCTACTCTATGGCTAATTTATCACCAGAAGGAGTCAATGGGGTAGAACTAAAAAGTTCAAAATAGACGACTCTTGGGCCCGATTTTAGTACATTTGGTCAAATGTGGATTTCAGAATGACTGACCTAAATTCAGAAAGAGTCAATGAGTAGGTTTGAAAATTTCAAGATCCATAACTGAAACATGTCCAATTTGTAAAATATTGGCTACTCTAGGGCTAATGTATCACAAGAAGGAGTCAATTGTGTAGGAATAGAAAGTTCAAGATCAAGGACTGAAATATTTTCAGTGGGTCAAAAATTGGCTTAGCTATCGCCAGAAGGAGTCAATGGGTAGAACTAAAAAGTTCAAAATAGACGATTCTTGGGCCCGATTTTAGTACATTTGGTCAAATATTGATTTTTGAATGGCCGATGTAACATAAGAAAAAGTCAATAAGTAGGTACAGAAATTTCAAGATCCATGACTGAAACATGTTCAATGGGTCAATTGTTGGCTATTCTATGGCTAATTTATCACCAGAAAGAGTCTATCTGGTAGGAATAGAAAGTTCAAAATCGATGACTCTTGGGCCGTATATAAGTCCATTCGGTCAGATATGGACTTCTGATTGGCTGATGTATCATCAGTCGGATTCTAAGAGTATGTAAAGAAATTTCAAGATCCATGACTGAAACATGTTCAATGGGTCAATTATTGGCTAATCTATCGCTAATTTATTACCAGATTGAATCAATTGGGTAGAAATAGAAAGTTCAAAAAAATCGACGACTCTTGGGCCCGATATTAGTACATTTGGTCAAATATGGATTTCTGAATGACTGACCTAAATACAGAAAGAGTCAATGAGTAGGTATAGAAATTTCAAGATCCATGACTGGAACATGTTCAATGGGTCAGATATTGGCTACTCTATGGCTAATTTATCACCAGAAGGAGTCAATGGGGTAGAACTAAAAAGTTCAAAATAGACGACTCTTGGGCCCGATTTTAGTACATTTGGTCAAATGTGGATTTCAGAAAGACTGACCTAAATTCAGAAAGAGTCAATGAGTAGGTTTAAAAATTTCAAGATCCATAACTGAAACATGTCCAATGGGTCAGATATTGGCTAGTCTATGGCTAATTTATCACCAGAAGGAGTCTATAGGGTAGAAATACAAAGTTCAAAATCGATGACTCTTGGGCCGGATATAAGTTCATTCGGTCAAATATTGACTTTTGAATGACTGACCTAAATTCAGAAAGAGTCAATGAGTAGGTATGAAAATTTCAAGATCCATAACTGAAACATGTCCAATTTGTAAAATATTGGCTACTCTAGGGCTAATGTATCACAAGAAGGAGTCAATTGTGTAGGAATAGAAAGTTCAAGATCAAGGACTGAAATATTTTCAGTGGGTCAAAAATTGGCTTAGCTATCGCCAGAAGGAGTCAATGGGTAGAACTAAAAAGTTCAAAATAGACGATTCTTGGGCCCGATTTTAGTACATTTGGTCAAATATTGACTTTTGAATGACCGATGTAAAATCAGAAAGAGTCAATAAGTAGGTATAGAAATTTCAAGATCCATGACTGAAACATGTTCAATGGGTCAATTATAGGCTACTCTATCGCTAATTTTTCACCAGAAGGAGTCAATTGGGTAGAAATAGAAAGTTTAAAATCACGGACTGAAATATTTTCAGTTGGTCAAAAATTGGCTGAACTATCTCCAGGAGTCAATAGGGTAGAACTAAAAAGTTCAAAATCGATGACTCTTGGGCCAGATATAAGTCCATTTGGTCAAATATGGACTTCTGATTGGCTGATGTATCATCAGTCGGATTAAATGAGTAGGTATGAAAATTTCAAGATCCATAACTGAAACATGTCCAATGGGTAAAATATTGGCTACTCTAGGGCCAATGTATCACTAGAAGGAGTCAATTGGGTAGGAATAGAAAGTTCAAGATCAAGGACTGAAATATTTTCAGTGATTCAAAAATTGGCTTAGCTATCGCCAGAAGGAGTCAATAGGGTAGAACTAAAAATTTCAAAATAGACGACTCTTGGGCCCGATTTTAGTACATTTGGTCAAATATTGACTTTTGAATGACCGATGTAAAATCAGAAAGAGTCAATGAGTAGGTATAAAAATTTCAAGATCCATGACTGAAACATGTCCAATGGGTAAAATATAGGCTACTCTAAGGCTAGTTTATCACCAGAAGGAGTCAAAGGGTAGAACTAAAAAGTTCAAAATAGACGACTCTTATGCCCGATTTTAGTACATTTGGTCAAATATTGACTTTTGAATGATCAATGTAACATCAGAAAGAGTCAATAAGTAGGTATAGAAATTTCAAGATCCATGACTGAAACATGTTCAATGGGTCAAATATTGGCTACTCTATGGCTAATTTATCACCAGAAGGAGTCAAAGGCTAACTAAAAAGTTCAAAATAGACGACTCTTGGGCCCGATTTTAGTACATTTGGTCAAATATTGACTTTTGAATGACCGATGTAACATCAGAAATAGTCAATGAGTAGGTATAGAAATTTCAAGATCCATGACTGGAACATGTTCAATGGGTCAGATATTGGCTAGTCTATGGCTAATTTATCACCAGAAGGAGTCTATTGGGTAGAAATACAAAGTTCAAAATCGATGACTCTTGGGCCGGATATAAGTCCATTGGGTCAAATATGGATTTCTGAATGACTGACCTAAATTCAGAAAGAGTCAATGAGTAGGTATGAAAATTTCAAGATCCATAACTGAAACATTTCCAATGGTTAAAATATTTGCTACTCTAGGGCTAATGTATCACTACAAGGAGTCAATTGGGTAGGAAAAGAAAGTTCAAGATTAAGGACTGAAATATTTTCAGTGGGTCAAAAATTGGCTGAACTATCTCCAGAAGGAGTCAATGGGTAGAACTAAAAAGTTCAAAATCGACGACTCATGGGCCCGATTTTAGTACATTTGGTCAAATATTGACTTTTGAATGGCCGATGTAACTTAAGAAAAAGTCAATAAGTAGGTATAGAAATTTCAAGATCCATGACTGAAACGTGTTCACTGGGTCAATTGTTTCCTATTCTATGGCTAATTTATCACCAGAAGGAGTCAATTGGGTAGAAATAGAAAGTTTAAAATCAAGGATTGAAATATTTTCAGTTGGTCAAAAATTGGCTGAACTATCTCCAGGAGTCAATAGGGTAGAACTAAAAAGTTCAAAATCGATGACTCTTGGGCCAGATATAAGTCCATTTGGTCAAATATGGACTTCTGATTGGCTGATGTATCATCAGTCGGATTCCATGAGTAGGTATGAAAATTTCAAGATCCATAACTGAAACATGTCCAATGGGTAAAATATTGGCTACTCTAGGGCTAATGTATCACTAGAAGGAGTCAATTGGGTAGGAATAGAAAGTTCAAGATCAAGGACTGAAATATTTTCAGTGGTTCAAAAATTGGCTTAGCTATCGCCAGAAGGAGTCAATAGGGTAGAACTAAAAATTTCAAAATAGACGACTCTTGGGCCCGATTTTAGTACATTTGGTCAAATATTGACTTTTGAATGACCGATGTAAAATCAGAAAGAGTCAATAAGTAGGTATAAAAATTTCAAGATCCATGACTGAAACATGTCCAATGGGTAAAATATAGGCTACTCTAAGGCTAGTTTATCACCAGAAGGAGTCAAAGGGTAGAACTAAAAAGTTCAAAATAGACGACTCTTATGCCCGATTTTAGTACATTTGGTCAAATATTGACTTTTGAATGACCAATGTAACATCAGAAAGAGTCAATAAGTAGGTATAGAAATTTCAAGATCCATAACTGAAACATGTCCAATGGGTAAAATATTGGCTACTCTAATGCTAATGTATCACAAGAAGGAGTAAATTGGGTAGGAATAGAAAGTTCAAGATCAAGGACTGAAATATTTTCAGTGGGTCAAAAATTGGCTTAGCTATCGCCAGAAGGAGTGAATAGGGTAGAACTAAAAAGTTCAAAATAGACGACTCTTGGGCCTGATTTTAGAACATTTGGTCAAATATTGACTTTTGAATGATCAATGTAACATCAGAAAGAGTCAATAAGTAGGTATAGAAATTTCAAGATCCATGACTGAAACATGTTCAATGGGTCAAATATTGGCTACTCTATGGCTAATTTATCACCAGAAGGAGTCAAAGGCTAACTAAAAAGTTCAAAATAGACGACTCTTGGGCCTGATTTTAGTACATTTGGTCAAATATTGACTTTTGAATGACCGATGTAACATCAGAAATAGTCAATGAGTAGGTATAGAAATTTCAAGATCCATGACTGGAACATGTTCAATGGGTCAGATATTGGCTAGTCTATGGCTAATTTATCACCAGAAGGAGTCTATTGGGTAGAAATACAAAGTTCAAAATCGATGACTCTTGGGCCGGATATAAGTCCATTGGGTCAAATATGGATTTCTGAATGACTGACCTAAATTCAGAAAGAGTCAATGAGTAGGTATGAAAATTTCAAGATCCATAACTGAAACATTTCCAATGGTTAAAATATTTGCTACTCTAGGGCTAATGTATCACTACAAGGAGTCAATTGGGTAGGAAAAGAAAGTTCAAGATCAAGGACTGAAATATTTTCAGTGGGTCAAAAATTGGCTGAACTATCTCCAGAAGGAGTCAATGGGTAGAACTAAAAAGTTCAAAATCGACGACTCATGGGCCCGATTTTAGTACATTTGGTCAAATATTGACTTTTGAATGGCCGATGTAACTTAAGAAAAAGTCAATAAGTAGGTATAGAAATTTCAAGATCCATGACTGAAACGTGTTCACTGGGTCAATTGTTTCCTATTCTATGGCTAATTTATCACCAGAAAGAGTCATTTGGGTAGAAAAAGAAAGTTCAAAATTGACGACTCTTGGGCCCGATATTAGTATATTTGGTCAAATATGGATTTCTGAATGACTGACCTAAATACAGAAAGAGTCAATGAGTAGGTATAGAAATTTCAAGATACATGACTGGAACATATTCAATGGGTCAGATATTGGCTACTCTATGGCTAATTTATCACCAGAAGGAGTCAATAGGGTAGAACTAAAAAGTTCAAAATAGACGACTCTTGGGCCCGATTTTAGTACATTTGGTCAAATATTGACTTTTGAATGACCGATGTAAAATCAGAAAGAGTCAATAAGTAGGTATAGAAATTTCAAGATCCATGACTGAAACATGTTCAATGGGTCAAATATTGGCTACTCTATGGCTAATTTATCACCAGAAGGAGTCTATTGGGTAGAAATAGAAAGTTCATAATCGATGACTCTTGGGCCCGGATATAAGTCCATTCGGTCAAATATGGATTTCTGAATGGCTGACCTAAATTCAGAAAGAGTCAATGAGTAGGTATGAAAATTTCAAGATCCATAACTGAAACATGTCCAATGGGTAAAATATTGGCTACTCTAAGGCTAATGTATCACAAGAAGGAGTCAATTGGGTAGAAATAGAAAGTTCAAGATCAAGGACTGAAATATTTTCAGTGGGTCAAAAATTGGCTGAACTATCGCCAGAAGGAGTCAATAGGGTAGAACTAAAAAGTTCAAAATAGACGACTCTTGGGCCCGATTTTAGTACATTTGGTCAAATATTGACTTTTGAATGACCGATGTAACATCAGAAAGAGTCAATAAGTAGGTATAGAAATTTCAAGATCCATGACTGGAACATGTTCAATTTGTCAGATATTGGCGAGTCTATGGCTAATTTATCAATAGAAGGAGTCTATAGGGTAGAAATAGAAAGTTCAAAATCGATGACTCTTGGGCCGGATATAAGTCCATTTGATCAAATATGGACTTCTGATTGGCTGATGTATCATCAGTCGGATTCTATGAGTAGGTATAGAAATTTCAAGATCCATGACTGAAACATGTTCAATGGGTCAAATATTGGCTACTCTATGGCTAATTTATCACAAAAAGGAGTCTATTGGGTAGAAATAGAAAGTTCAAAATCGACGACTCTTGGGCCCGATATTAGTACATTTGGTCAAATATGGATTTCTGAATGAGTGACCTAAATTCAGAAAGAGTCAATGAGTAGGTATTAAAATTTCAAGATCCATAACTGAAACATGTCCAATGGGTAAAATATTGGCTACTCTAAGGCTAAAGTATCACAAGAAGGAGTCAATTGGGTAGGAATAGAAAGTTCAAGATCAAGGACTGAAATATTTTCAGTGGGTCAAAAACTGGCTGAACTATCTCCAGAAGGAGTCAAAAGGGTAGAACTAAAAGGTAAAAAAAATAGGCGATTCTTGGGCCCGATTTTAGTACATTTGGTCAAATATTGACTTTTGAATGACCGATGTAACATCAAAAAGAGTCAATAAGTAGGTATAGAAATTTCAAGATCCATGACTGAAACATGTTCAATGGGTAAAATATTGGCTACTCTAAGGCTAATGTATCACAAGAAGGAGTCAATTGGGTAGGAATAGAAAGTTCAAAATCGACGACTCTTGGGCCCGATATTAGTACATTTGGTCAAATGTGGATTTCAGAATGACTGACCTAAATTCAGAAAGAGTCAATGAGTAGGTTTAAAAATATAAAGATCCATAACTGAAACATGTCCAATGGGTCAGATATTGGCTAGTCTATGGCTAATTTATCACCAGAAGGAGTCTATAGGCTAGAAATACAAAGTTCAAAATCGATGACTCTTGGGCCGGATATAAGTTCATTCGGTCAAATATTGACTTTTGAATGACTGACCTAAATTCAGAAAGAGTCAATGAGTAGGTATGAAAATTTCAAGATCCATAACTGAAACATGTCCAATGGGTAAAATATTGGCTACTCTAAGGCTAATGTATCACAAGAAGGAGTCAATTGGGTAGAAATAGAAAGTTCAAGATCAAGGACTGAAATATTTTCAGTGGGTCAAAAATTGGCTGAACTATCGCCAGAAGGAGTCAATAGGGTAGAACTAAAAAGTTCAAAATAGACGACTCTTGGGCCCGATTTTAGTACATTTGGTCAAATATTGACTTTTGAATGACCGATGTAACATCAGAAAGAGTCAATAAGTAGGTATAGAAATTTCAAGATCCATGACTGGAACATGTTCAATTTGTCAGATATTGGCGAGTCTATGGCTAATTTATCAATAGAAGGAGTCTATAGGGTAGAAATAGAAAGTTCAAAATCGATGACTCTTGGGCCGGATATAAGTCCATTTGATCAAATATGGACTTCTGATTGGCTGATGTATCATCAGTCGGATTCTATGAGTAGGTATAGAAATTTCAAGATCCATGACTGAAACATGTTCAATGGGTCAAATATTGGCTACTCTATGGCTAATTTATCACAAATAGGAGTCTATTGGGTAGAAATAGAAAGTTCAAAATCGACGACTCTTGGGCCCGATATTAGTACATTTGGTCAAATATGGATTTCTGAATGAGTGACCTAAATTCAGAAAGAGTCAATGAGTAGGTATTAAAATTTCAAGATCCATAACTGAAACATGTTCAATGGGTCAATTATTGGCGAGTCTATGGCTAATTTATCACCAGAAGGAGTCTATTGGGTAGAAATAGAAAGTTCAAAATCGATGACTCTTGGGCCAGATATAAGTCCATTTGGTCAAATATGGACTTCTGATTGGCTGATGTATCATCAGTCGGATTCTATGAGTAGGTATAGAAATTTCAAGATCCATGACTGAAACATGTTAAATGGGTCAAATATTGGCTACTCTATGGCTAATTTATCACAAAAAGGAGTCTATTGGGTAGAAATAGAAAGTTCAAAATCGACGACTCTTGGGCCCGATATTAGTACATTTGGTCAAATATGGATTTCTGAATGAGTGACCTAAATTCAGAAAGAGTCAATGAGTAGGTATTAAAATTTCAAGATCCATAACTGAAACATGTCCAATGGGTAAAATATTGGCTACTCTAAGGCTAAAGTATCACAAGAAGGAGTCAATTGGGTAGGAATAGAAAGTTCAACATCAAGGACTGAAATATTTTCAGTGGGTCAAAAACTGGCTGAACTATCTCCAGAAGGAGTCAAAAGGGTAGAACTAAAAAGTAAAAAAAATAGGCGATTCTTGGGCCCGATTTGAGTACATTTGGTCAAATATTGACTTTTGAATGACCGATGTAACATCAAAAAGAGTCAATAAGTAGGTATAGAAATTTCAAGATCCATGACTGAAACATGTTCAATGGGTAAAATATTGGCTACTCTAAGGCTAATGTATCACAAGAAGGAGTCAATTGGGTAGGAATAGAAAGTTCAAAATCGACGACTCTTGGGCCCGATATTAATACATTTGGTCAAATGTGGATTTCAGAATGACTGACCTAAATTCAGAAAGAGTCAATGAGTAGGTTTAAAAATATAAAGATCCATAACTGAAACATGTCCAATGGGTCAGATATTGGCTAGTCTATGGCTAATTTATCACCAGAAGGAGTCTATAGGGTAGAAATACAAAGTTCAAAATCGATGACTCTTGGGCCGGATATAAGTTCATTCGGTCAAATATTGACTTTTGAATGACTGACCTAAATTCAGAAAGAGTCAATGAGTAGGTATGAAAATTTCAAGATCCATAACTGAAACATGTCCAATGGGTAAAATATTGGCTACTCTAAGGCTAATGTATCACAAGAAGGAGTCAATTGGGTAGAAATAGAAAGTTCAAGATCAAGGACTGAAATATTTTCAGTGGGTCAAAAATTGGCTGAACTATCGCCAGAAGGAGTCAATAGGGTAGAACTAAAAAGTTCAAAATAGACGACTCTTGGGCCCGATTTTAGTACATTTGGTCAAATATTGACTTTTGAATGACCGATGTAACATCAGAAAGAGTCAATAAGTAGGTATAGAAATTTCAAGATCCATGACTGGAACATGTTCAATTTGTCAGATATTGGCGAGTCTATGGCTAATTTATCAATAGAAGGAGTCTATAGGGTAGAAATAGAAAGTTCAAAATCGATGACTCTTGGGCCGGATATAAGTCCATTTGATCAAATATGGACTTCTGATTGGCTCATGTATCATCAGTCGGATTCTATGAGTAGGTATAGAAATTTCAAGATCCATGACTGAAACATGTTCAATGGGTCAAATATTGGCTACTCTATGGCTAATTTATCACAAATAGGAGTCTATTGGGTAGAAATAGAAAGTTCAAAATCGACGACTCTTGGGCCCGATATTAGTACATTTGGTCAAATATGGATTTCTGAATGAGTGACCTAAATTCAGAAAGAGTCAATGAGTAGGTATTAAAATTTCAAGATCCATAACTGAAACATGTTCAATGGGTCAATTATTGGCGAGTCTATGGCTAATTTATCACCAGAAGGAGTCTATTGGGTAGAAATAGAAAGTTCAAAATCGATGACTCTTGGGCCAGATATAAGTCCATTTGGTCAAATATGGACTTCTGATTGGCTGATGTATCATCAGTCGGATTCTATGAGTAGGTATAGAAATTTCAAGATCCATGACTGAAACATGTTCAATGGGTCAAATATTGGCTACTCTATGGCTAATTTATCACAAAAAGGAGTCTATTGGGTAGAAATAGAAAGTTCAAAATCGACGACTCTTGGGCCCGATATTAGTACATTTGGTCAAATATGGATTTCTGAATGAGTGACCTAAATTCAGAAAGAGTCAATGAGTAGGTATTAAAATTTCAAGATCCATAACTGAAACATGTCCAATGGGTAAAATATTGGCTACTCTAAGGCTAAAGTATCACAAGAAGGAGTCAATTGGGTAGGAATAGAAAGTTCAAGATCAAGGACTGAAATATTTTCAGTGGGTCAAAAACTGGCTGAACTATCTCCAGAAGGAGTCAAAAGGGTAGAACTAAAAAGTAAAAAAAATAGGCGATTCTTGTGCCCGATTTTAGTACATTTGGTCAAATATTGACTTTTGAATGACCGATGTAACATCAAAAAGAGTCAATAAGTAGGTATAGAAATTTCAAGATCCATGACTGAAACATGTTCAATGGGTAAAATATTGGCTACTCTAAGGCTAATGTATCACAAGAAGGAGTCAATTGGGTAGGAATAGAAAGTTCAAAATCGACGACTCTTGGGCCCGATATTAGTACATTTGGTCAAATGTGGATTTCAGAATGACTGACCTAAATTCAGAAAGAGTCAATGAGTAGGTATTAAAATTTCAAGATCCATAACTGAAACATGTCCAATGGGTAAAATATTGGCTACTCTAAGGCTAAAGTATCACAAGAAGGAGTCAATTGGGTAGGAATAGAAAGTTCAAGATCAAGGACTGAAATATTTTCAGTGGGTCAAAAACTGGCTGAACTATCTCCAGAAGGAGTCAAAAGGGTAGAACTAAAAAGTAAAAAAAATAGGCGATTCTTGTGCCCGATTTTAGTACATTTGGTCAAATATTGACTTTTGAATGACCGATGTAACATCAAAAAGAGTCAATAAGTAGGTATAGAAATTTCAAGATCCATGACTGAAACATGTTCAATGGGTAAAATATTGGCTACTCTAAGGCTAATGTATCACAAGAAGGAGTCAATTGGGTAGGAATAGAAAGTTCAAAATCGACGACTCTTGGGCCCGATATTAGTACATTTGGTCAAATGTGGATTTCAGAATGACTGACCTAAATTCAGAAAGAGTCAATGAGTAGGTTTAAAAATATAAAGATCCATAACTGAAACATGTCCAATGGGTCAGATATTGGCTAGTCTATGGCTAATTTATCACCAGAAGGAGTCTATAGGCTAGAAATACAAAGTTCAAAATCGATGACTCTTGGGCCGGATATAAGTTCATTCGGTCAAATATTGACTTTTGAATGACTGACCTAAATTCAGAAAGAGTCAATGAGTAGGTATGAAAATTTCAAGATCCATAACTGAAACATGTCCAATGGGTAAAATATTGGCTACTCTAAGGCTAATGTATCACAAGAAGGAGTCAATTGGGTAGAAATAGAAAGTTCAAGATCAAGGACTGAAATATTTTCAGTGGGTCAAAAATTGGCTGAACTATCGCCAGAAGGAGTCAATAGGGTAGAACTAAAAAGTTCAAAATAGACGACTCTTGGGCCCGATTTTAGTACATTTGGTCAAATATTGACTTTTGAATGACCGATGTAACATCAGAAAGAGTCAATAAGTAGGTATAGAAATTTCAAGATCCATGACTGGAACATGTTCAATTTGTCAGATATTGGCGAGTCTATGGCTAATTTATCAATAGAAGGAGTCTATAGGGTAGAAATAGAAAGTTCAAAATCGATGACTCTTGGGCCGGATATAAGTCCATTTGATCAAATATGGACTTCTGATTGGCTGATTTATCATCAGTCGGATTCTATGAGTAGGTATAGAAATTTCAAGATCCATGACTGAAACATGTTCAATGGGTCAAATATTGGCTACTCTATGGCTAATTTATCACAAATAGGAGTCTATTGGGTAGAAATAGAAAGTTCAAAATCGACGACTCTTGGGCCCGATATTAGTACATTTGGTCAAATATGGATTTCTGAATGAGTGACCTAAATTCAGAAAGAGTCAATGAGTAGGTATTAAAATTTCAAGATCCATAACTGAAACATGTTCAATGGGTCAATTATTGGCGAGTCTATGGCTAATTTATCACCAGAAGGAGTCTATTGGGTAGAAATAGAAAGTTCAAAATCGATGACTCTTGGGCCAGATATAAGTCCATTTGGTCAAATATGGACTTCTGATTGGCTGATGTATCATCAGTCGGATTCTATGAGTAGGTATAGAAATTTCAAGATCCATGACTGAAACATGTTCAATGGGTCAAATATTGGCTACTCTATGGCTCATTTATCACAAAAAGGAGTCTATTGGATAGGAACAGAAAGTTCAAAATAGACGGCTCTTGGGCCCAATTTTAGTACATTTGGTCAAATATTGACTTTTGAATGACCAAAGTAACATCACAAAGAGTCAAGAAGTAGGTATAGAAATTTCAAGACCCATGACTGAAACATGTTCAATGGGTCAAATATTGGCTACTCTATGGCTAATTTATCACCAGAAGGAGTCAATGGGTAGAACTAAAAACTTCAAAATCGACGACGCTTGGGCCCGATTTTAGTACATTTGGTCAAATATTGACTTTTGAATGACCGATGTAACATCAGAAAAAGTCAATAAGTAGGAATAGAAATTTCAAGACCCATGACTGAAACATGTTCAATGGGTCAAATATTGGCTACTCTATGGCTAATTAATCCCAGAAGGAGTCAATGGGTAGAACTAAAAAGTTCAAAATCGACGACTCTTGGGCACGATTTTAGTACATTTGGTCAAATATTGACTTTTGAATGACCGATGTAACATCAGAAAAAGTCAATAAGTAGGTATAGAAATTTCAAGATCCATGACTGGAACATGTTCAATTTGTCAGATATTGGCGAGTCTATGGCTAATTTATCAATAGAAGGAGTCTATAGGGTAGAAATAGAAAGTTCAAAATCGATGACTCTTGGGCCGGATATAAGTCCATTTGATCAAATATGGACTTCTGATTGGCTGATGTATCATCAGTCGGATTCTATGAGTAGGTATAGAAATTTCAAGATCCATGACTGAAACATGTTCAATGGGTCAAATATTGGCTACTCTATGGCTAATTTATCACAAATAGGAGTCTATTGGGTAGAAATAGAAAGTTCAAAATCGACGACTCTTGGGCCCGATATTAGTACATTTGGTCAAATATGGATTTCTGAATGAGTGACCTAAATTCAGAAAGAGTCAATGAGTATGTATTAAAATTTCAAGATCCATAACTGAAACATGTTCAATGGGTCAATTATTGGCGAGTCTATGGCTAATTTATCACCAGAAGGAGTCTATTGGGTAGAAATAGAAAGTTCAAAATCGATGACTCTTGGGCCAGATATAAGTCCATTTGGTCAAATATGGACTTCTGATTGGCTGATGTATCATCAGTCGGATTCTATGAGTAGGTATAGAAATTTCAAGATCCATGACTGAAACATGTTAAATGGGTCAAATATTGGCTACTCTATGGCTAATTTATCACAAAAAGGAGTCTATTGGGTAGAAATAGAAAGTTCAAAATCGACGACTCTTGGGCCCGATATTAGTACATTTGGTCAAATATGGATTTCTGAATGAGTGACCTAAATTCAGAAAGAGTCAATGAGTAGGTATTAAAATTTCAAGATCCATAACTGAAACATGTCCAATGGGTAAAATATTGGCTACTCTAAGGCTAAAGTATCACAAGAAGGAGTCAATTGGGTAGGAATAGAAAGTTCAAGATCAAGGACTGAAATATTTTCAGTGGGTCAAAAACTGGCTGAACTATCTCCAGAAGGAGTCAAAAGGGTAGAACTAAAAAGTAAAAAAAATAGGCGATTCTTGGGCCCGATTTTAGTACATTTGGTCAAATATTGACTTTTGAATGACCGATGTAACATCAAAAAGAGTCAATAAGTAGGTATAGAAATTTCAAGATCCATGACTGAAACATGTTCAATGGGTAAAATATTGGCTACTCTAAGGCTAATGTATCACAAGAAGGAGTCAATTGGTTAGGAATAGAAAGTTCAAAATCGACGACTCTTGGGCCCGATATTAATACATTTGGTCAAATGTGGATTTCAGAATGACTGACCTAAATTCAGAAAGAGTCAATGAGTAGGTTTAAAAATATAAAGATCCATAACTGAAACATGTCCAATGGGTCAGATATTGGCTAGTCTATGGCTAATTTATCACCAGAAGGAGTCTATAGGGTAGAAATACAAAGTTCAAAATCGATGACTCTTGGGCCGGATATAAGTTCATTCGGTCAAATATTGACTTTTGAATGACTGACCTAAATTCAGAAAGAGTCAATGAGTAGGTATGAAAATTTCAAGATCCATAACTGAAACATGTCCAATGGGTAAAATATTGGCTACTCTAAGGCTAATGTATCACAAGAAGGAGTCAATTGGGTAGAAATAGAAAGTTCAAGATCAAGGACTGAAATATTTTCAGTGGGTCAAAAATTGGCTGAACTATCGCCAGAAGGAGTCAATAGGGTAGAACTAAAAAGTTCAAAATAGACGACTCTTGGGCCCGATTTTAGTACATTTGGTCAAATATTGACTTTTGAATGACCGATGTAACATCAGAAAGAGTCAATAAGTAGGTATAGAAATTTCAAGATCCATGACTGGAACATGTTCAATTTGTCAGATATTGGCGAGTCTATGGCTAATTTATCAATAGAAGGAGTCTATAGGGTAGAAATAGAAAGTTCAAAATCGATGACTCTTGGGCCGGATATAAGTCCATTTGATCAAATATGGACTTCTGATTGGCTCATGTATCATCAGTCGGATTCTATGAGTAGGTATAGAAATTTCAAGATCCATGACTGAAACATGTTCAATGGGTCAAATATTGGCTACTCTATGGCTAATTTATCACAAATAGGAGTCTATTGGGTAGAAATAGAAAGTTCAAAATCGACGACTCTTGGGCCCGATATTAGTACATTTGGTCAAATATGGATTTCTGAATGAGTGACCTAAATTCAGAAAGAGTCAATGAGTAGGTATTAAAATTTCAAGATCCATAACTGAAACATGTTCAATGGGTCAATTATTGGCGAGTCTATGGCTAATTTATCACCAGAAGGAGTCTATTGGGTAGAAATAGAAAGTTCAAAATCGATGACTCTTGGGCCAGATATAAGTCCATTTGGTCAAATATGGACTTCTGATTGGCTGATGTATCATCAGTCGGATTCTATGAGTAGGTATAGAAATTTCAAGATCCATGACTGAAACATGTTCAATGGGTCAAATATTGGCTACTCTATGGCTAATTTATCACAAAAAGGAGTCTATTGGGTAGAAATAGAAAGTTCAAAATCGACGACTCTTGGGCCCGATATTAGTACATTTGGTCAAATATGGATTTCTGAATGAGTGACCTAAATTCAGAAAGAGTCAATGAGTAGGTATTAAAATTTCAAGATCCATAACTGAAACATGTCCAATGGGTAAAATATTGGCTACTCTAAGGCTAAAGTATCACAAGAAGGAGTCAATTGGGTAGGAATAGAAAGTTCAAGATCAAGGACTGAAATATTTTCAGTGGGTCAAAAACTGGCTGAACTATCTCCAGAAGGAGTCAAAAGGGTAGAACTAAAAAGTAAAAAAAATAGGCGATTCTTGTGCCCGATTTTAGTACATTTGGTCAAATATTGACTTTTGAATGACCGATGTAACATCAAAAAGAGTCAATAAGTAGGTATAGAAATTTCAAGATCCATGACTGAAACATGTTCAATGGGTAAAATATTGGCTACTCTAAGGCTAATTTATCACAAATAGGAGTCTATTGGGTTGAAATAGAAAGTTCAAAATCGACGACTCTTGGGCCCGATATTAGTACATTTGGTCAAATATGGATTTCTGAATGAGTGACCTAAATTCAGAAAGAGTCAATGAGTAGGTATTAAAATTTCAAGATCCATAACTGAAACATGTTCAATGGGTCAATTATTGGCGAGTATATGGCTAATTTATCACCAGAAGGAGTCTATTGGGTAGAAATAGAAAGTTCAAAATATATGACTCTTGGGCCAGATATAAGTCCATTTGGTCAAATATGGACTTCTGATTGGCTGATGTATCATCAGTCGGATTCTATGAGTAGGTATAGAAATTTCAAGATCCATGACTGAAACATGTTCAATGGGTCAAATATTGGCTACTCTATGGCTCATTTATCACAAAAAGGAGTCTATTGGATAGGAACAGAAAGTTCAAAATAGACGGCTCTTGGGCCCAATTTTAGTACATTTGGTCAAATATTGACTTTTGAATGACCAAAGTAACATCACAAAGAGTCAAGAAGTAGGTATAGAAATTTCAAGACCCATGACTGAAACATGTTCAATGGGTCAAATATTGGCTACTCTATGGCTAATTTATCACCAGAAGGAGTCAATGGGTAGAACTAAAAACTTCAAAATCGACGACGCTTGGGCCCGATTTTAGTACATTTGGTCAAATATTGACTTTTGAATGACCGATGTAACATCAGAAAAAGTCAATAAGTAGGAATAGAAATTTCAAGACCCATGACTGAAACATGTTCAATGGGTCAAATATTGGCTACTCTATGGCTAATTTATCACCAGAAGGAGTCAATGGGTAGAACTAAAAAGTTCAAAATCGACGACTCTTGGGCACGATTTTAGTACATTTGGTCAAATATTGACTTTTGAATGACCGATGTAACATCAGAAAAAGTCAATAAGTAGGTATAGAAATTTCAAGATCCATGACTGAAACGTGTTCAATGGGTCAATTATTGGCGAGTCTATGGGTAATTTATCACCAGAAGGAGTCTATTGGGTAGAAATAGAAAGTTCAAAATCGATGACTCTTGGGCCAGATATAAGTCCATTTGGTCAAATATGGACTTCTGATTGGCTGATGTATCATCAGTCGGATTCTATGAGTAGGTATAGAAATTTCAAGATCCATGACTGAAACATGTTCAATGGGTCAAATATTGGCTACTCTATGGCTAATTTATCACAAAAAGGAGTCTATTGGGTAGAAATAGAAAGTTCAAAATCGACGACTCTTGGGCCCGATATTACTACATTTGGTCAAATATGGACTTCTTATTGGCTGATGTATCATCAGTCGGATTCTATGAGTAGGTATAGAAATTTCAAGATCTATGACTGACACATGTTGAATGGATCAAATTTTGGCTAGTCTATGGCTAATATATCACAAAAAGGAGTCTATTGGGTAGAAATAGAAAGTTAAAAATCGACGACTCTTGGGCCCGATATTAGTACATTTGGTCAAATATGGTTTTCTGAATGACTGACCTAAATTCAGAAAGAGTCAATGAGTAGGTATAAAAATTTCAAGATCCATAACTGAAATATGTCCAATGGGTAAAATATTGGCTACTCTAAGGCCAATTTATCACAAGAAGGAGTCAATTGGGTAGAAATAGAAAGTTCAAGATCAATGACTGAAATATTTTCAGTGGGTCAAAAATTGGCTGAACTATCTCCAGAAGGATTCAAAAGGGTAGAACTAAAAAGTTCAAAATAGACGATTCTTGGGCCCGATTTTAGTACATTTGGTCAAATATTGACTTTTGAATGACCGATGTAACATCAAAAAGAGTCAATAAGTAGGTATAGAAATTTCAAGATCCTTGACTGGAACATGTTCAATCGGTCAGATATTGGCGAGTCTATGGCTAATTTATCACCAGAAGGAGTCTATTGGGTAGAAATAGAAAGTTCAAAATCGGCGACTCTTGGGCCCGATATTACTACATTTGGTCAAATATGGACTTCTGATTGGCTGATGTATCATCAGTCGGATTCTATGAGTAGGTATAGAAATTTCAAGATGCATGACTGACACATGTTCAATGGGTCAAATTTTGGCTAGTCTATGGCTAATATATCACAAAAGGAGTCTATTGGGTAGAAATAGAAAGTTAAAAATCGACGACTCTTGGGCCCGATATTAGTACATTTGGTCAAATATGGTTTTCTGAATGACTGACCTAAATTCAGAAAGAGTCAATGAGTAGGTATAAAAATTTCAAGATCCATAACTGAAATATGTCCAGTGGGTAAAATATTGGCTACTCTAAGGCTAATTCATCACAAGAAGGAGTCAATTGGGTAGGAATAGAAAGTTCAAGATCAAAGACTGAAATATTTTAACGGGGTCAAAAATTGGCTGAACTATCTCCAGAAGGAGTCAATAGGGTAGAACTAAAAAGTTCAATATAGACGACTATTGGGCCAGATTTTAGTACATTTGGTCAAATATTGACTTTTGAATGACCGATGTAACATCAGAAAAACTCAATAAGTAGGTATAGAAATTTCAAGATCCATGACTGAAACATGTTCAATGGGTCAATTATTGGCTACTCTATGGCTAATTTATCAACAGAAAGAGTCTATTGGATAGAAATAGAAAGTTCAAAATCGATGACTCTTGGGCTGGATATAAGTCCATTCAGTCAAATATGGATTTCTGAATGACTGACCTAAACTCAGAAAGAGTCAATGAGTAGGTATAAAAATTTAAGATCCATAACTGAAACATGTCCAATGGGTAAAATATTGGCTACTCTAGGGCTAATGTACCACAAGAAGGAGTCAATTGGGTAGGAATAGAAAGTTCAAGATCAATGACTGAAATATTTTCAGTGGGTCAAAAATTGGCTGAACTATCTCCAGAAGGATTCAAAAGGGTAGAACTAAAAAGTTCAAAATGGACGATTCTTGGGCCCGATTTTAGTACATTTGGTCAAATATTGACTTTTGAATGACCGATGTAACATCAAAAAGAGTCAATAAGTAGGTATAGAAATTTCAAGATCCATGACTGGAACATGTTCAATCGGTCAGATATTGGCGAGTCTATGGCTAATTTATCACCAGAAGGAGTCAATTGGGTAGAAATAGAAAGTTCAAAATCGACGACTCTTGGGCCCGATATTAGTCCATTTGGTCAAATATGGACTTCTGATTGACTGATGTATCATCAGTCGGATTCTATGAGTAGGTATAGAAATTTCAAGACCCATGACTGAAACATGTTCAATGGGTCAAATATTGGCTACTCTATGGCTAATTTATCACCAGAAGGAGTCAATGGGTAGAACTAAAAACTTCAAAATCGAAGACTCTTGGGCCCGATTTTAGTACATTTGGTCAAATATTGACTTTTGAATGACCGATGTAACATCAGAAAAAGTCAATAAGTAGGAATAGAAATTTCAAGACCCATGACTGAAACATGTTCAATGTGTCAAATATTGGCTACTCTATGGCTAATTTATCACCAGAAGGAGTCAATGGGTAGAACTAAAAAGTTCAAAATCGACAACTCTTGGGCACGATTTTAGTACATTTGGTCAAATATTGACTTTTGAATGACCGATGTAACATCAGAAAAAGTCAATAAGTAGGTATAGAAATTTCAAGACCCATGACTGAAACATGTTCAATGGGTCAAATATTGGCTACTCTATGGCTAATTTATCACCAGAAGGAGTCAATGGGTAGAACTAAAAACTTCAAAATCGACGACTCTTGGGCACGATTTTAGTACATTTGGTCAAATATTGACTTTTGAATGACCGATGTAACATCAGAAAAAGTCAATAAGTAGGTATAGAAATTTCAAGATCCATAACTGAAACATGTCCACTGAAATATTTTCAGTGGGTCAAAAATTGGTTGAACTATCTCCAGAAGGATTCAAAAGGGTAGAACTAAAAACTTCAAAATAGACGATTCTTGGACCCGATTTTAGTACATTTGGTCAAATATTGACTTTTGAATGACCGATGTAACATCAAAAAGAGTCAATAAGTAGGTATAGATATTTCAAGATCCATGACTGGAACATGTTCAATCGGTCAGATATTGGCGAGTCTATGGCTAATTTATCACCAGAAGGAGTCAATTGGGTAGAAATAGAAAGTTCAAAATCGACGACTCTAGGGCCCGATATTAGTCCATTTGGTCAAATATGGACTTCTGATTGACTGATGTATCATCAGTCGGATTCTATGAGCAGGTATAGAAATTTCAAGACCCATGACTGAAACATGTTCAATCGGTCAGATATTGGCGAGTCTATGGGTAATTTATCACCAGAAGGAGTCTATTGGGTAGAAATAGAAAGTTCAAAATCGATGACTCTTGGGCCAGATATAAGTCCATTTGGTCAAATATGGACTTCTGATTGGCTGATGTATCATCAGTCGGATTCTATGAGTAGGTATAGAAATTTCAAGATCCATGACTGAAACATGTTCAATGGGTCAAATATTGGCTACTCTATGGCTAATTTATCACAAAAAGGAGTCTATTGGGTAGAAATAGAAAGTTCAAAATCGACAACTCTTGGGCCCGATATTACTACATTTGGTCAAATATGGACTTCTTATTGGCTGATGTATCATCAGTCGGATTCTATGAGTAGGTATAGAAATTTCAAGATCCATGACTGACACATGTTCAATGGGTCAAATTTTGGCTAGTCTATGGCTAATATATCACAAAAAGGAGTCAATTGGGTAGAAATAGAAAGTTAAAAATCGACGACTCTTGGGCCCGATATTAGTACATTTGGTCAAATATGGTTTTCTGAATGACTGACCTAAATTCAGAAAGAGTCAATGAGTAGGTATAAAAATTTCAAGATCCATAACTGAAATATGTCCAATGGGTAAAATATTGGCTACTCTAAGGCCAATTTATCACAAGAAGGAGTCAATTGGGTAGGAATAGAAAGTTCAAGATCAAGGACTGAAATATTTTAAGGCGGTCAAAAATTGGCTGAACTATCTCCAGAAGGAGTCAATAGGGTAGGACTAAAAAGTTCAATGTAGACGACTCTTGGGCCAGATTTTAGTACATTTGGTCAAATATTGACTTTTGAATGACCGATGTAACATCAGAAAAAGTCAATAAGTAGGTATAGAAATTTCAAGATCCATGACTGAAACATGTTCAATGGGTCAATTATTGGCTACTCTATGGCTAATTTATCAAAAGAAAGAGTCTATTGGGTAGAAATAGAAAGTTCAAAATCGATGACTCTTGGGCTGGATTTAAGTCCATTCAGTCAAATATGGATTTCTGAATGACTGACCTAAACTCAGAAAGAGTCAATGAGTAGGTATAAAAATTTCAAGATCCATAACTGAAACATGTCCAATGGGTAAAATATTGGCTACTCTAGAGCTAATGTATCACAAGAAGGAGTCAATTGGGTAGGAATAGAAAGTTCAAGATCAATGACTGAAATATTTTCAGTGGGTCAAAAATTGGTTGAACTATCTCCAGAAGTATTCAAAAGGGTAGAACTAAAAAGTTCAAAATAGACGATTCTTGGGCCCGATTTTAGAAAATTTGGTCAAATATTGACTTTTGAATGACCGATGTAACATCAAAAAGAGTCAATAAGTAGGTATAGAAATTTCAAGATCCATGACTGGAACATGTTCAATCGGTCAGATATTGGCGAGTCTATGGCTAATTTATCACCAGAAGGAGTCAATTGGGTAGAAATAGAAAGTTAAAAACCGATGTATCTTGGGCCAGATATAAGTCCATTTGGTCAAATATGGACTTCTGATTGGCTGATGTATCATCAGTCGGATTCTATGAGTAGGTATAGAAATTTCAAGATCCATGACTGAAACATGTTCAATGGGTCAAATATTGGCTACTCTATGGCTCATTTATCACAAAAAGGAGTCTATTGGATAGGAATAGAAAGTTCAAAATAGACGGCTCTTGGGCCCAATTTTAGTACATTTGGTCAAATATTGACTTTTGAATGACCAAAGTAACATCACAAAGAGTCAAGAAGTAGGTATAGAAATTTCAAGACCCATGACTGAAACATGTTCAATGGGTCAAATATTGGCTACTCTATGGCTAATTTATCACCAGAAGGAGTCAATAGGTAGAACTAAAAACTTCAAAATCGACGACTCTTGGGCCCGATTTTAGTACATTTGGTCAAATATTGAGTTTTGAATGACCGATGTAACATCAGAAAAAGTCAATAATTAGGAATAGAAATTTCAAGACCCATGACTGAAACATGTTCAATGGGTCAAATATTGGCTACTCTATGGCTAATTTATCACCAGAAGGAGTCAATGGGTAGAACTAAAAAGTTCAAAATCGACGACTCTTGGGCACGATTTTAGTACAAATTGTCAAATATTGACTTTTGAATGACCGATGTAACATCAGAAAAAGTCAATAAGTAGGTATAGAAATTTCAAGATCCATGACTGAAACATGTTCAATCGGTCAGATATTGGCGAGTCTATGGGTAATTTATCACCAGAAGGAGTCTATTGGGTAGAAATAGAAAGTTCAAAATCGATGACTCTTGGGCCAGATATAAGTCCATTTGGTCAAATATGGACTTCTGATTGGCTGATGTATCATCAGTCGGATTCTATGAGTAGGTATAGAAATTTCAAGATCCATGACTGAAACATGTTCAATGGGTCAAATATTGGCTACTCTATGGCTAATTTATCACAAAAAGGAGTCTATTGGGTAGAAATAGAAAGTTCAAAATCGACGACTCTTGGGCCCGATATTACTACATTTGGTCAAATATGGACTTCTTATTGGCTGATGTATCATCAGTCGGATTCTATGAGTAGGTATAGAAATTTCAAGATCCATGACTGACACATGTTCAATGGGTCAAATTTTGGCTAGTCTATGGCTAATATATCACAAAAAGGAGTCAATTGGGTAGAAATAGAAAGTTAAAAATCGACGACTCTTGGGCCCGATATTAGTACATTTGGTCAAATATGGTTTTCTGAATGACTGACCTAATTTCAGAAAGAGTCAATGAGTAGGTATAAAAATTTCAAGATCCATAACTGAAATATGTCCAATGGGTAAAATATTGGCTACTCTAAGGCCAATTTATCACAAGAAGGAGTCAATTGGGTAGGAATAGAAAGTTCAAGATCAAGGACTGAAATATTTTAAGGCGGTCAAAAATTGGCTGAACTATCTCCAGAAGGAGTCAATAGGGTAGGACTAAAAAGTTCAATGTAGACGACTCTTGGGCCCGATTTTAGTACATTTGGTCAAATATTGACTTTTGAATGACCGATGTAACATCAGGAAAAGTCAATAAGTAGGTATAGAAATTTCAAGATCCATGACTGAAACATGTTCAATGGGTCAATTATTGGCTACTCTATGGCTAATTTATCAAAAGAAAGAGTCTATTGGGTAGAAATAGAAAGTTCAAAATCGATGACTCTTGGGCTGGATTTAAGTCCATTCAGTCAAATATGGATTTCTGAATGACTGACCTAAACTCAGAAAGAGTCAATGAGTAGGTATAAAAATTTCAAGATCCATAACTGAAACATGTCCAATGGGTAAAATATTGGCTACTCTAGAGCTAATGTATCACAAGAAGGAGTCAATTGGGTAGGAATAGAAAGTTCAAGATCAATGACTGAAATATTTTCAGTGGGTCAAAAATTGGTTGAACTATCTCCAGAAGTATTCAAAAGGGTAGAACTAAAAAGTTCAAAATAGACGATTCTTGGGCCCGATTTTAGTAAATTTGGTCAAATATTGACTTTTGAATGACCGATGTAACATCAAAAAGAGTCAATAAGTAGGTATAGAAATTTCAAGATCCATGACTGGAACATGTTCAATCGGTCAGATATTGGCGAGTCTATGGCTAATTTATCACCAGAAGGAGTCAATTGGGTAGAAATAGAAAGTTCAAAATCGACGACTCTTGGGCCCGATATTAGTCCATTTGGTCAAATATGGACTTCTGATTGACTGATGTATCATCAGTCGGATTCTATGAGTAGGTATAGAAATTTCAAGACCCATGACTGAAACATGTTCAATGGGTCAAATATTGGCTACTCTATGGCTAATTTATCACCAGTAGGAGTCAATGGGTAGAACTAAAAACTTCAAAATCGACGAATCTTGGGCACGATTTTAGTACATTTGGTCAAATATTGACTTTTGAATGACCGATGTAACATCAGAAAAAGTCAATAAGTAGGTATAGAAATTTCAAGACACATGACTGAAACATGTTCAATGGGTCAAATATTGGCTACTCTATGGCTAATTTATCACCAGAAGGAGTCTATAGGTTAGAAATACAAAGTTCAAAATCGATGACTCTTGGGCCGGATATAAGTTCATTCGGTCAAATATTGACTTTTGAATGACTGACCTAAATTCAGAAAGAGTCAATGAGTAGGTATGAAAATTTCAAGATCCATAACTGAAACATGTCCAATGGGTAAAATATTGGCTACTCTAAGGCTAATGTATCACAAGAAGGAGTCAATTGGGTAGAAATAGAAAGTTCAAGATCAAGGACTGAAATATTTTCAGTGGGTCAAAAATTGGCTGAACTATCGCCAGAAGGAGTCAATAGGGTAGAACTAAAAAGTTCAAAATAGACGACTCTTGGCCCCGATTTTAGTACATTTGGTCAAATATTGACTTTTGAATGACCGATGTAACATCAAAAAGAGTCAATAAGTAGGTATAGAAATTTCAAGATCCATGACTGAAACATGTTCAATGGGTCAATTATTGGCGAGTCTATGGCTAATTTATCACCAGAAGGAGTCTATTGGGTAGAAATAGAAAGTTAAAAACCGATGACTCTTGGGCCAGATATAAGTCCATTTGGTCAAATATGGACTTCTGATTGGCTGATGTATCATCAGTCGGATTCTATGAGTAGGTATAGAAATTTCAAGATCCATGACTGAAACATGTTCAATGGGTCAAATATTGGCTACTCTATGGCTCATTTATCACAAAAAGGAGTCTATTGGATAGGAATAGAAAGTTCAAAATAGACGGCTCTTGGGCCCAATTTTAGTACATTTGGTCAAATATTGACTTTTGAATGACCAAAGTAACATCACAAAGAGTCAAGAAGTAGGTATAGAAATTTCAAGACCCATGACTGAAACATGTTCAATGGGTCAAATATTGGCTACTCTATGGCTAATTTATCACCAGAAGGAGTCAATAGGTAGAACTAAAAAGTTCAAAATCGACGACTCTTGGGCACGATTTTAGTACATAGTGTCAAATATTGACTTTTGAATGACCGATGTAACATCAGAAAAAGTCAATAAGTAGGTATAGAAATTTCAAGATCCATGACTGAAACATGTTCAATGGGTCAATTATTGCCGAGTCTATGGGTAATTTATCACCAGAAGGAGTCTATTTGGTAGAAATAGAAAGTTCAAAATCGATGACTCTTGGGCCAGATATAAGTCCATTTGGTCAAATATGGACTTCTGATTGGCTGATGTATCATCAGTCGGATTCTATGAGTAGGTATAGAAATTTCAAGATCCATGACTGAAACATGTTAAATGGGTCAAATATTGGCTACTCTATGGCTAATTTATCACAAAAAGGAGTCTATTGGGTAGAAATAGAAAGTTCAAAATCGACGACTCTTGGGCCCGATATTACTACATTTGGTCAAATATGGACTTCTTATTGGCTGATGTATCATCAGTCGGATTCTATGAGTAGGTATAGAAATTTCAAGATCCATGACTGACACATGTTCAATGGGTCAAATTTTGGCTAGTCTATGGCTAATATATCACAAAAAGGAGTCTATTGGGTAGAAATAGAAAGTTAAAAATCGACGACTCTTGGGCCCGATATTAGTACATTTGGTCAAATATGGTTTTCTGAATGACTGACCTAAATTCAGAAAGAGTCAATGAGTAGGTATAAAAATTTCAAGATCCATAACTGAAATATGTCCAATGGGTAAAATATTGGCTACTCTAAGGCCAATTTATCACAAGAAGGAGTCAATTGGGTAGGAATAGAAAGTTCAAGATCAAGGACTGAAATATTTTAACGGGGTCAAAAATTGGCTGAACTATCTCCAGAAGGAGTCAATAGGGTAGAACTAAAAAGTTCAATATAGACGACTCTTGAGCCAGATTTTAGTACATTTGGTCAAATATTGACTTTTGAATGACCGATGTAACATCAGAAAAAGTCAATAAGTAGGTATAGAAATTTCAAGATCCATGACTGAAACATGTTCAATGGGTCAATTATTGGCTACTCTATGGCTAATTTATCAACAGAAAGAGTCTATTGGGTAGAAATAGAAAGTTCAAAATCGATGACTCTTGGGCTGGATTTAAGTCCATTCAGTCAAATATGGATTTCTGAATGACTGACCTAAACTCAGAAAGAGTCAATGAGTAGGTATAAAAATTTCAAGATCCATAACTGAAACATGTCCAATGGGTAAAATATTGGCTACTCTAGGGCTAATGTATCACAAGAAGGAGTCAATTGGGTAGGAATAGAAAGTTCAAGATCAATGACTGAAATATTTTCAGTGGGTCAAAAATTGGCTGAACTATCTCCAGAAGGATTCAAAAGGGTAGAACTAAAAAGTTCAAAATAGACGATTCTTGGGCCCGATTTTAGTACATTTGGTCAAATATTGACTTTTGAATGACCGATGTAACATCAAAAAGAGTCAATAAGTAGGTATAGAAATTTCAAGATCCATGACTGGAACATGTTCAATAGGTCAGATATTGGCGAGTCTATGGCTAATTTATCACCAGAAGGAGTCAATTGGGTAGAAATAGAAAGTTCAAAATCGACGACTCTTGGGCCCGATTTTAGTACATTTGGTCAAATATGGACTTCTGATTGACTGATGTATCATCAGTCGGATTCTATGAGTAGGTATAGAAATTTCAAGACCCATGACTGAAACATGTTCAATGGGTCAAATATTGGCTACTCTATGGCTAATTTATCACCAGAAGGAGTCAATGGGTAGAACTAAAAACTTCAAAATCGACGACTCTTGGGCCCGATTTTAGTACATTTGGTCAAATATTGACTTTTGAATGACCGATGTAACATCAGAAAAAGTCAATAAGTAGGAATAGAAATTTCAAGACCCATGACTGAAACATGTTCAATGGGTCAAATACTGGCTACTCTATGGCTAATTTATCACCAGAAGGAGTCAATGGGTAGAACTAAAAAGTTCAAAATCGACGAATCTTGGGCACGATTTTAGTACATTTGGTCAAATATTGACTTTTGAATGACCGATGTAACATCAGAAAAAGTCAATAAGTAGGTATAGAAATTTCAAGACCCATGACTGAAACATGTTCAATGGGTCAAATATTGGCTACTCTATGGCTAATTTATCACCAGAAGGAGTCAATGGGTAGAACTAAAAACTTCAAAATCGACGACTCTTGGGCCCGATTTTAGTACATTTGGTCAAATATTGACTTTTGAATGACCGATGTAACATCAGAAAAAGTCAATAAGTAGGTATAGAAATTTCAAGACCCATGACTGAAACATGTTCAATGGGTCAAATATTGGCTACTCTATGGCTAATTTATCACCAGAAGGAGTCTATAGGGTAGAAATACAAAGTTCAAAATCGATGACTCTTGGGCCAGATATAAGTTCATTCGGTCAAATATTGACTTTTGAATGACTGACCTAAATTCAGAAAGAGTCAATGAGTAGGTATGAAAATTTCAAGATCCATAACTGAAACATGTCCAATGGGTAAAATATTGGCTACTCTAAGGCTAATGTATCACAAGAAGGAGTCAATTGGGTAGAAATAGAAAGTTCAAGATCAAGGACTGAAATATTTTCAGTGGGTCAAAAATTGGCTGAACTATCGCCAGAAGGAGTCAATAGGGTAGAACTAAAAAGTTCAAAATAGACGACTCTTGGCCCCGATTTTAGTACATTTGGTCAAATATTGACTTTTGAATGACCGATGTAACATCAAAAAGAGTCAATAAGTAGGTATAGAAATTTCAAGATCCATGACTGAAACATGTTCAATGGGTCAATTATTGGCGAGTCTATGGCTAATTTATCACCAGAAGGAGTCTATTGGGTAGAAATAGAAAGTTAAAAACCGATGACTCTTGGGCCAGATATAAGTCCATTTGGTCAAATATGGACTTCTGATTGGCTGATGTATCATCAGTCGGATTCTATGAGTAGGTATAGAAATTTCAAGATCCATGACTGAAACATGTTCAATGGGTCAAATATTGGCTATTGGCTACTCTATGGCTCATTTATCACAAAAAGGAGTCTATTGGATAGGAATAGAAAGTTCAAAATAGACGGCTCTTGGGCCCAATTTTAGTACATTTGGTCAAATATTGACTTTTGAATGACCAAAGTAACATCACAAAGAGTCAAGAAGTAGGTATAGAAATTTCAAGACCCATGACTGAAACATGTTCAATGGGTCAAATATTGGCTACTCTATGGCTAATTTATCACCAGAAGGAGTCAATAGGTAGAACTAAAAACTTCAAAATCGACGACTCTTGGGCCCGATTTTAGTACATTTGGTCAAATATTGAGTTTTGAATGACCGATGTAACATCAGAAAAAGTCAATAAGTAGGAATAGAAATTTCAAGACCCATGACTGAAACATGTTCAATGGGTCAAATATTGGCTACTCTATGGCTAATTTATCATCAGAAGGAGTCAATGGGTAGAACTAAAAAGTTCGAAATCGACGACTCTTGGGCACGATTTTAGTACATAGTGTCAAATATTGACTTTTGAATGACCGATGTAACATCAGAAAAAGTCAATAAGTAGGTATAGAAATTTCAAGATCCATGACTGAAACATGTTCAATGGGTCAATTATTGCCGAGTCTATGGGTAATTTATCACCAGAAGGAGTCTATTTGGTAGAAATAGAAAGTTCAAAATCGATGACTCTTGGGCCAGATATAAGTCCATTTGGTCAAATATGGACTTCTGATTGGCTGATGTATCATCAGTCGGATTCTATGAGTAGGTATAGAAATTTCAAGATCCATGACTGAAACATGTTAAATGGGTCAAATATTGGCTACTCTATGGCTAATTTATCACAAAAAGGAGTCTATTGGGTAGAAATAGAAAGTTCAAAATCGACGACTCTTGGGCCCGATATTACTACATTTGGTCAAATATGGACTTCTTATTGGCTGATGTATCATCAGTCGGATTCTATGAGTAGGTATAGAAATTTCAAGATCCATGACTGACACATGTTCAATGGGTCAAATTTTGGCTAGTCTATGGCTAATATATCACAAAAAGGAGTCTATTGGGTAGAAATAGAAAGTTAAAAATCGACGACTCTTGGGCCCGATATTAGTACATTTGGTCAAATATGGTTTTCTGAATGACTGACCTAAATTCAGAAAGAGTCAATGAGTAGGTATAAAAATTTCAAGATCCATAACTGAAATATGTCCAATGGGTAAAATATTGGCTACTCTAAGGCCAATTTATCACAAGAAGGAGTCAATTGGGTAGGAATAGAAAGTTCAAGATCAAGGACTGAAATATTTTAACGGGGTCAAAAATTGGCTGAACTATCTCCAGAAGGAGTCAATAGGGTAGAACTAAAAAGTTCAATATAGACGACTCTTGAGCCAGATTTTAGTACATTTGGTCAAATATTGACTTTTGAATGACCGATGTAACATCAGAAAAAGTCAATAAGTAGGTATAGAAATTTCAAGATCCATGACTGAAACATGTTCAATGGGTCAATTATTGGCTACTCTATGGCTAATTTATCAACAGAAAGAGTCTATTGGGTAGAAATAGAAAGTTCAAAATCGATGACTCTTGGGCTGGATTTAAGTCCATTCAGTCAAATATGGATTTCTGAATGACTGACCTAAACTCAGAAAGAGTCAATGAGTAGGTATAAAAATTTCAAGATCCATAACTGAAACATGTCCAATGGGTAAAATATTGGCTACTCTAGGGCTAATGTATCACAAGAAGGAGTCAATTGGGTAGGAATAGAAAGTTCAAGATCAATGACTGAAATATTTTCAGTGGGTCAAAAATTGGCTGAACTATCTCCAGAAGGATTCAAAAGGGTAGAACTAAAAAGTTCAAAATAGACGATTCTTGGGCCCGATTTTAGTACATTTGTTCAAATATTGACTTTTGAATGACCGATGTAACATCAAAAAGAGTCAATAAGTAGGTATAGAAATTTCAAGATCCATGACTGGAACATGTTCAATAGGTCAGATATTGGCGAGTCTATGGCTAATTTATCACCAGAAGGAGTCAATTGGGTAGAAATAGAAAGTTCAAAATCGACGACTCTTGGGCCCGATATTAGTCCATTTGGTCAAATATGGACTTCTGATTGACTGATGTATCATCAGTCGGATTCTATGAGTAGGTATAGAAATTTCAAGACCCATGACTGAAACATGTTCAATGGGTCAAATATTGGCTACTCTATGGCTAATTTATCACCAGAAGGAGTCAATGGGTAGAACTAAAAACTTCAAAATCGACGACTCTTGGGCCCGATTTTAGTACATTTGGTCAAATATTGACTTTTGAATGACCGATGTAACATCAGAAAAAGTCAATAAGTAGGAATAGAAATTTCAAGACCCATGACTGAAACATGTTCAATGGGTCAAATATTGGCTACTCTATGGCTAATTTATCACCAGAAGGAGTCAATGGGTAGAACTAAAAAGTTCAAAATCGACGAATCTTGGGCACGATTTTAGTACATTTGGTCAAATATTGACTTTTGAATGACCGATGTAACATCAGAAAAAGTCAATAAGTAGGTATAGAAATTTCAAGACCCATGACTGAAACATGTTCAATGGGTCAAATATTGGCTACTCTATGGCTAATTTATCACCAGAAGGAGTCAATGGGTAGAACTAAAAACTTCAAAATCGACGACTCTTGGGCCCGATTTTAGTACATTTGGTCAAATATTGACTTTTGAATGACCGATGTAACATCAGAAAAAGTCAATAAGTAGGTATAGAAATTTCAAGACCCATGACTGAAACATGTTCAATGGGTCAAATATTGGCTACTCTATGGCTAATTTATCACCAGAAGGAGTCTATTTGGTAGAAATACAAAGTTCAAAATCGATGACTCTTGGGCCAGATATAAGTCCATTTGGTCAAATATGGACTTCTGATTGGCTGATGTATCATCAGTCGGATTCTATGAGTAGGTATAGAAATTTCAAGATCCATGACTGAAACATGTTCAATGGGTCAAATATTGGCTACTCTATGGCTAATTTATCACAAAAAGGAGTCTATTGGGTAGAAATAGAAAGTTCAAAATCGACGACTCTTGGGCCCGATATTACTACATTTGGTCAAATATGGACTTCTGATTGGCTGATGTATCATCAGTCGGATTCTATGAGTAGGTATAGAAATTTCAAGATGCATGACTGACACATGTTCAATGGGTCAAATTTTGGCTAGTCTATGGCTAATATATCACAAAAAGGAGTCTATTGGGTAGAAATAGAAAGTTAAAAATCGACGACTCTTGGGCCCGATATTAGTACATTTGGTCAAATATGGTTTTCTGAATGACTGACCTAAATTCAGAAAGAGTCAATGAGTAGATATAAAAATTTCAAGATCCATAACTGAAATATGTCCAATGGGTAAAATATTGGCTACTCTAAGGCTAATTTATCACAAGAAGGAGTCAATTGGGTAGGAATAGAAAGTTCAAGATCAAGGACTGAAATATTTTAACGGGGTCAATAATTGGCTGAACTATCTCCAGAAGGAGTCAATAGGGTAGAACTAAAAAGTTCAATATAGACGACTCTTGGGCCAGATTTTAGTACATTTGGTCAAATATTGACTTTTGAATGACCGATGTAACATCAGAAAAAGTCAATAAGTAGGTATAGAAATTTCAAGATCCATGACTGAAACATGTTCAATGGGTCAATTATTGGCTACTCTATGGCTAATTTATCAACAGAAAGAGTCTATTGGATAGAAATAGAAAGTTCAAAATCGATGACTCTTGGGCTGGATATAAGTCCATTCAGTCAAATATGGATTTCTGAATGACTGACCTAAACTCAGAAAGAGTCAATGAGTAGGTATAAAAATTTCAAGATCCATGACTGGAACATGTTCAATCGGTCAGATATTGGCGAGTCTATGGCTAATTTATCACCAGAAGGAGTCAATTGGATAGAAATAGAAAGTTCAAAATCGACGACTCTTGGGCCCGATATTAGTCCATTTGGTCAAATATGGACTTCTGATTGACTGATGTATCATCAGTCGGATTCTATGAGTAGGTATAGAAATTTCAAGACCCATGACTGAAACATGTTCAATGGGTCAAATATTGGCTACTCTATGGCTAATTTATCACCAGAAGGAGTCAATGGGTAGAACTAAAAACTTCAAAATCGACGACTCTTGGGCCCGATTTTAGTACATTTGGTCAAATATTGACTTTTGAATGACCGATGTAACATCAGAAAAAGTCAATAAGTAGGTATAGAAATTTCAAGACCCATGACTGAAACATGTTCAATGGGTCAAATATTGGCTACTCTATGGCTAATTTATCACCAGAAGGAGTCAATGGGTAGAACTAAAAAGTTCAAAATCGACGACTCTTGGGCACGATTTTAGTACATTTGGTCAAATATTGACTTTTGAATGACCGATGTAACATCAGAAAAAGTCAATAAGTAGGTATAGAAATTTCAAGATCCATGACTGAAACATGTTCAATGGGTCAATTATTGGCGAGTCTATGGCTAATTTATCACCAGAAGGAGTCTATTGGGTAGAAATAGAAAGTTCAAAATCGATGACTCTTGGGCCAGATATAAGTCCATTTGGTCAAATATGGACTTCTGATTGGCTGATGTATCATCAGTCGGATTCTATGAGTAGGTATAGAAATTTCAAGATCCATGACTGAAACATGTTCAATGGGTCAAATATTGGCTACTCTATGGCTAATTTATCACAAAAAGGAGTCTTTTGGGTAGAAATAGAAAGTTCAAAATCGACGACTCTTGGGCCCGATATTACTACATTTGGTCAAATATGGACTTCTGATTGGCTGATGTATCATCAGTCGGATTCTATGAGTACGTATAGAAATTTCAAGATCCATGACTGACACATGTTCAATGGGTCAAATTTTGGCTAGTCTATGGCTAATATATCACAAAAAGGAGTCTATTGGGTAGAAAAAGAAAGTTAAAAATCGACGACTCTTGGGCCCGATATTAGTACATTTGGTCAAATATGGTTTTCTGAATGACTGACCTAAATTCAGAAAGAGTCAATGAGTAGGTATAAAAATTTCAAGATCCATAACTGAAATTTGTCCAATGGGTAAAATATTGGCTACTCTAAGGCTAATTTATCACAAGAAGGAGTCAATTGGGTAGGAATAGAAAGTTCAAGATCAAGGACTGAAATATTTTAACGGGGTCAAAAATTGGCTGTACTGTCTCCAGAAGGAGTCAATAGGGTAGAACTAAAAAGTTCAATATAGACGACTCTTGGGCCAGATTTTAGTACATTTGGTCAAATATTGACTTTTGAATGACCGATGTAACATCAGAAAAAGTCAATAAGTAGGTATAGAAATTTCAAGATCCATGACTGAAACATGTTCAATGGGTCAATTATTGGCTACTCTATGGCTAATTTATCACCAGAAAGAGTCTATTGGGTAGAAATAGAAAGTTCAAAATCGATGACTCTTGGGCTGGATATAAGTCCATTCAGTCAAATATGGAATTCTGAATGACTAACCTAAACTCAGTAAGAGTCAATGAGTAGGTATAAAAATTTCAAGATCCATAACTGAACGATGTCCAATGGGTAAAATATTGGCTACTCTAGGGCTAATGTATCACAAGAAGGAGTCAATTGGGTAGGAATAGAAAGTTCAAGATCAAGGACTGAAATATTTTCAGTGGGTCAAAAATTGGCTGAACTATCTCCAGAAGGATTCAAAAGGGTAGAACTAAAAAGTTCAAAATAGACGATTCTTGGGCCCGATTTTAGTACATTTGGTCAAATATTGACTTTTGAATGACCGATGTAACATCAAAAAGAGTCAATAAGTAGGTATAGATATTTCAAGATCCATGACTGGAACATGTTCAATCGGTCAGATATTGGCGAGTCTATGGCTAATTTATCACCAGAAGGAGTCAATTGGCTAGAAATAGAAAGTTCAAAATCGACGACTCTTGGGCCCGATATTAGTCCATTTGGTCAAATATGGACTTCTGATTGACTGATGTATCATCAGTCGGATTCTATGAGTAGGTATAGAAATTTCAAGACCCATGACTGAAACATGTTCAATCGGTCAGATATTGGCGAGTCTATGGGTAATTTATCACCAGAAGGAGTCTATTGGGTAGAAATAGAAAGTTCAAAATCGACGACTCTTGGGCCCGATATTACTACATTTGGTCAAATATGGACTTCTTATTGGCTGATGTATCATCAGTCGGATTCTATGAGTAGGTATAGAAATTTCAAGATCCATGACTGACACATGTTCAATGGGTCAAATTTTGGCTAGTCTATGGCTAATATATCACAAAAAGGAGTCTATTGGGTAGAAATAGAAAGTTAAAAATCGACGACTCTTGGGCCCGATATTAGTACATTTGGTCAAATATGGTTTTCTGAATGACTGACCTAAATTCAGAAAGAGTCAATGAGTAGGTATAAAAATTTCAAGATCCATAACTGAAATATGTCCAATGGGTAAAATATTGGCTACTCTAAGGCTAATTTATCACAAGAAGGAGTCAATTGGGTAGGAATAGAAAGTTCAAGATCAAGGACTGAAATATTTTAACGGGGTCAAAAATTGGCTGAATTATCTCCAGAAGGAGTCAATAGGGTAGAACTAAAAAGTTCAATATAGACGACTCTTGGGCCAGATTTTAGTACATTTGGTCAAATATTGACTTTTGAATGACCGATGTAACATCAGAAAAAGTCAATAAGTAGGTATAGAAATTTCAAGATCCATGACTGAAACATGTTCAATGGGTCAATTATTGGCTACTCTATGGCTAATTTATCAACAGAAAGATTCTATTGTATAGAAATAGAAAGTTCAAAATCGACGACTCTTGGGCTGGATATAAGTCCATTCAGTCAAATATGGATTTCTGAATGACTGACCTAAATTCAGAAAGAGTCAATGAGTAGTTATAAAAATTTCAAGATCCATAACTGAAACATGTCCAATGGGTAAAATATTGGCTACTCTAGGGCTAATGTATCACAAGAAGGACTCAATTGGGTAGGAATAGAAAGTTCAAGATCAAGGACTGAAATATTTTCAGTGGGTCAAAAATTGGCTGAACTTTCTCCAGAAGGAGTCAATAGGGTAAAACTAAAAAGTTCAAAATCGTCGACTCTTGGGCCCGATTTTAGTACATTTGGTCAAATATTGACTTTTGAATGAGCGATGTAACAGCAGAAAGAGTCAATAAGTAGGTATAGAAATTTCAAGATCCATGACTGAAACATGTTCAATAGGTCAATTATTGGCTACTCTAGCCCTAATGTATCACAAGAAGGAGTCAATTGGGTAGGAATAGAAAGTTCAAGATCAAGGACTGAAATATTTTCAGTGGGTCAAAAATTGGCTGAACTATCTCCAGAAGGAGTCAATAGGGTAGAACTAAAAAGTTCAAAATAGACGACTCTTGGGCCCGATTTTAGTACATTTGGTCAAATATTGACTTTTCAATGACCGATGTAACATCACAAAGAGTCAATAAGTAGGTATAGAAATTTCAAGACCCATGACTGAAACATGTTCAATGGGTCAAATATTGGCTACTCTATGGCTAATTTATCACCAGAAGGAGTCAATGGGTAGAACTAAAAAGTTCAAAATCGACGACTCTTGGGCCCGATTTTAGTACATTTGGTCAAATATTGACTTTTGAATGACCAATGTAACATCAGAAAAAGTCAATAAGTAGGTATAGAAATTTCAAGATCCATGACTGAAACATGTTCAATTGGTCAATTATTGGCTAGTCTATGGCTAATTTATCACCAGAAGGAGTCTATTGGGTAGAAATAGAAAGTTCAAAATCGATGACTCTTGGGCCGGATATAAGTCCATTCGGTCAAATATGGATTTCTGAAAGACTGACCTAAATTCAGAAAGAGTCAATGAGTAGTTATAAAAATTTCAAGATCCATAACTGAAACATGTCCAATGGGTAAAATATTGGCTACTCTAGGGCTAATGTATCACAAGAAGGAGTCAATTGGGTAGGAATAGAAAGTTCAAGATCAAGGACTGAAATATTTTCAGTGGGTCAAAAATTGGCTGAACTATCTCCAGAAGGAGTCAATAGGGTAGAACTAAAAAGTTCAAAATAGACGACTCTTGGGCCCGATTTTAGTACATTTGGTCAAATATTGACTTTTCAATGACCGATGTAACATCACAAAGAGTCAATAAGTAGGTATAGAAATTTCAAGACCCATGACTGAAACATGTTCAATGGGTCAAATATTGGCTACTCTATGGCTAATTTATCACCAGAAGGAGTCAATGGGTAGAACTAAAAAGTTCAAAATCGACGACTCTTGGGCCCGATTTTAGTACATTTGGTCAAATATTGACTTTTGAATGACCAATTTAACATCAGAAAAAGTCAATAAGTAGGTATAGAAATTTCAAGATCCATGACTGAAACATGTTCAATTGGTCAATTATTGGCTAGTCTATGGCTAATTTATCACCAGAAGGAGTCTATTGGGTAGAAATAGAAAGTTCAAAATCGATGACTCTTGGGCCGGATATAAGTCCATTCGGTCAAATATGGATTTCTGAAAGACTGACCTAAATTCAGAAAGAGTCAATGAGTAGTTATAAAAATTTCAAGATCCATAACTGAAACATGTCCAATGGGTAAAATATTGGCTACTCTAGGGCTAATGTATCACAAGAAGGAGTCAATTGGGTAGGAATAGAAAGTTCAAGATCAAGGACTGAAATATTTTCAGTGGGTCAAAAATTGGCTGAACTATCTCCAGAAGGAGTCAATAGGGTAGAACTAAAAAGTTCAAAATCGTCGACTCTTGGGCCCGATTTTAGTACATTTGGTCAAATATTGACTTTTGAAGGAGCGATGTAACATCAGAAAGAGTCAATAAGTAGGTATAGAAATTTCAAGATCCATGACAGAAACATGTTCAATGGGTCAAATATTGGCTACTCTATGGCTAATTTATCACCAGAAAGAGTCTATTGGGTAGAAATCGAAAGTTCAAAATCGATGATTCTTGGGCTGGATATAAGTCCATTCGGTCAAATATGGACTTCTGATTGGCTAATGTATCATCACTGGGATTCTACGAGTATGTAAAGAAATTTCAAGATCCATGACTGAAACATGTTCAATGGGTCAATTATTGGCTACTTTATCGCTAATTTATCACCAGAAGGAGTCAATAAGGTAGAAATAGAAAGTTCCAAATCGACGACTCTTGGCCCCGATATTAGTACATTTGGTCAAATATGGATCTCTGAATGATTGACCTATATTCAGTAAGAGTCAATGAGTAGGTATAGAAATTTCAAGATCCATGACTGGAACATATTCAATGGGTCAGATATTGGCGAGTCTATGGCTAATTTATCACCAGAAGGAGTCTATTGGGTAGAAATAGAAAGTTCAAAATCGATGACTCTTGGGCCGGATATAAGTCCATTTGGTCAAATATGGACTTCTGATTGGCTGATGTATCATCAGTCGGATTCTATTAGTAGGTATAGAAATTTCAAGACCCATGACTGAAACATGTTCAATGGGTCAAATATTGGCTACTCTATGGCTAATTTATCACCAGAAGGAGTCAATGGGTAGAACTAAAAACTTCAAAATCGACGAATCTTGGGCCCGATTTTAGTACATTTGGTCAAATATTGACTTTTGAATGACCGATGTAACATCAGAAAAAGTCAATAAGTAGGTATAGAAATTTCAAGACACATGACTGAAACATGTTCAATGGGTCAAATATTGGCTACTCTATGGCTAATTTATCACCAGAAGGAGTCTATAGGGTAGAAATACAAAGTTCAAAATCGATGACTCTTGGGCCGGATATAAGTTCATTCGGTCAAATATTGACTTTTGAATGACTGACCTAAATTCAGAAAGAGTCAATGAGTAGGTATGAAAATTTCAAGATCCATAACTGAAACATGTCCAATGGGTAAAATATTGGCTACTCTAAGGCTAATGTATCACAAGAAGGAGTCAATTGGGTAGAAATAGAAAGTTCAAGATCAAGGACTGAAATATTTTCAGTGGGTCAAAAATTGGCTGAACTATCGCCAGAAGGAGTCAATAGGGTAGAACTAAAAAGTTCAAAATAGACGACTCTTGGCCCCGATTTTAGTACATTTGGTCAAATATTGACTTTTGAATGACCGATGTAACATCAAAAAGAGTCAATAAGTAGGTATAGAAATTTCAAGATCCATGACTGAAACATGTTCAATGGGTCAATTATTGGCGAGTCTATGGCTAATTTATCACCAGAAGGAGTCTATTGGGTAGAAATAGAAAGTTAAAAACCGATGACTCTTGGGCCAGATATAAGTCCATTTGGTCAAATATGGACTTCTGATTGGCTGATGTATCATCAGTCGGATTCTATGAGTAGGTATAGAAATTTCAAGATCCATGACTGAAACATGTTCAATGGGTCAAATATTGGCTACTCTATGGCTCATTTATCACAAAAAGGAGTCTATTGGATAGGAATAGAAAGTTCAAAATAGACGGCTCTTGGGCCCAATTTTAGTACATTTGGTCAAATATTGACTTTTGAATGACCAAAGTAACATCACAAAGAGTCAAGAAGTAGGTATAGAAATTTCAAGACCCATGACTGAAACATGTTCAATGGGTCAAATATTGGCTACTCTATGGCTAATTTATCACCAGAAGGAGTCAATAGGTAGAACTAAAAACTTCAAAATCGACGACTCTTGGGCCCGATTTTAGTACATTTGGTCAAATATTGAGTTTTGAATGACCGATGTAACATCAGAAAAAGTCAATAAGTAGGAATAGAAATTTCAAGACCCATGACTGAAACATGTTCAATGGGTCAAATATTGGCTACTCTATGGCTAATTTATCACCAGAAGGAGTCAATGGGTAGAACTAAAAAGTTCAAAATCGACGACTCTTGGGCACGATTTTAGTACATATTGTCAAATATTGACTTTTGAATGACCGATGTAACATCAGAAAAAGTCAATAAGTAGGTATAGAAATTTCAAGATCCATGACTGAAACATGTTCAATGGGTCAATTATTGGCGAGTCTATGGGTAATTTATCACCAGAAGGAGTCTATTTGGTAGAAATAGAAAGTTCAAAATCGACGACTCTTGGGCCCGATATTACTACATTTGGTCAAATATGGACTTCTTATTGGCTGATGTATCATCAGTCGGATTCTATGAGTAGGTATAGAAATTTCAAGATCCATGTCTGACACATGTTCAATGGGTCAAATTTTGGCTAGTCTATGGCTAATATATCACAAAAAGGAGTCTATTGGGTAGAAATAGAAAGTTAAAAATCGACGACTCTTGGGCCCGATATTAGTACATTTGGTCAAATATGGTTTTCTGAATGACTGACCTAAATTCAGAAAGAGTCAATGAGTAGGTATAAAAATTTCAAGATCCATAACTGAAATATGTCCAATGGGTAAAATATTGGCTACTCTAAGGCCAATTTATCACAAGAAGGAGTCAATTGGGTAGGAATAGAAAGTTCAAGATCAAGGACTGAAATATTTTAACGGGGTCAAAAATTGGCTGAACTATCTCCAGAAGGAGTCAATAGGGTAGAACTAAAAAGTTCAATATAGACGACTCTTGAGCCAGATTTTAGTACATTTGGTCAAATATTGACTTTTGAATGACCGATGTAACATCAGAAAAAGTCAATAAGTAGGTATAGAAATTTCAAGATCCATGACTGAAACATGTGCAATGGGTCAATTATTGGCTACTCTATGGCTAATTTATCAACAGAAAGAGTCTATTGGGTAGAAATAGAAAGTTCAAAATCGATGACTCTTGGGCTGGATTTAAGTCCATTCAGTCAAATATGGATTTCTGAATGACTGACCTAAACTCAGAAAGAGTCAATGAGTAGGTATAAAAATTTCAAGATCCATAACTGAAACATGTCCAATGGGTAAAATATTGGCTACTCTAGGGCTAATGTATCACAAGAAGGAGTCAATTGGGTAGGAATAGAAAGTTCAAGATCAATGACTGAAATATTTTCAGTGGGTCAAAAATTGGCTGAACTATCTCCAGAAGGATTCAAAAGGGTAGAACTAAAAAGTTCAAAATAGACGATTCTTGGGCCCGATTTTAGTACATTTGGTCAAATATTGACTTTTGAATGACCGATGTAACATCAAAAAGAGTCAATAAGTAGGTATAGAAATTTCAAGATCCATGACTGGAACATGTTCAATCGGTCAGATATTGGCGAGTCTATGGCTAATTTATCACCAGAAGGAGTCAATTGGGTAGAAATAGAAAGTTCAAAATCGACGACTCTTGGGCCCGATATTAGTCCATTTGGTCAAATATGGACTTCTGATTGACTGATGTATCATCAGTCGGATTCTATGAGTAGGTATACAAATTTCAAGACCCATGACTGAAACATGTTCAATGGGTCAAATATTGGCTACTCTATGGCTAATTTATCACCAGAAGGAGTCAATGGGTAGAACTAAAAACTTCAAAATCGACGACTCTTGGGCCCGATTTTAGTACATATGGTCAAATATTGACTTTTGAATGACCGATGTAACATCAGAAAAAGTCAATAAGTAGGAATAGAAATTTCAAGACCCATGACTGAAACATGTTCAATGGGTCAAATACTGGCTACTCTATGGCTAATTTATCACCAGAAGGAGTCAATGGGTAGAACTAAAAAGTTCAAAATCGACGAATCTTGGGCACGATTTTAGTACATTTGGTCAAATATTGACTTTTGAATGACCGATGTAACATCAGAAAAAGTCAATAAGTAGGTATAGAAATTTCAAGACCCATGACTGAAACATGTTCAATGGGTCAAATATTGGCTACTCTATGGCTAATTTATCACCAGAAGGAGTCAATGGGTAGAACTAAAAACTTCAAAATCGACGACTCTTGGGCCCGATTTTAGTACATTTGGTCAAATATTGACTTTTGAATGACCGATGTAACATCAGAAAAAGTCAATAAGTAGGTATAGAAATTTCAAGACCCATGACTGAAACATGTTCAATGGGTCAAATATTGGCTACTCTATGGCTAATTTATCACCAGAAGGAGTCTATAGGGTAGAAATACAAAGTTCAAAATCGATGACTCTTGGGCCAGATATAAGTTCATTCGGTCAAATATTGACTTTTGAATGACTGACCTAAATTCAGAAAGAGTCAATGAGTAGGTATGAAAATTTCAAGATCCATAACTGAAACATCTCCAATGGGTAAAATATTGGCTACTCTAAGGCTAATGTATCACAAGAAGGAGTCAATTGGGTAGAAATAGAAAGTTCAAGATCAAGGACTGAAATATTTTCAGTGGGTCAAAAATTGGCTGAACTATCGCCAGAAGGAGTCAATAGGGTAGAACTAAAAAGTTCAAAATAGACGACTCTTGGCCCCGATTTTAGTACATTTGGTCAAATATTGACTTTTGAATGACCGATGTAACATCAAAAAGAGTCAATAAGTAGGTATAGAAATTTCAAGATCCATGACTGAAACATGTTCAATGGGTCAATTATTGGCGAGTCTATGGCTAATTTATCACCAGAAGGAGTCTATTGGGTAGAAATAGAAAGTTAAAAACCGATGACTCTTGGGCCAGATATAAGTCCATTTGGTCAAATATGGACTTCTGATTGGCTGATGTATCATCAGTCGGATTCTATGAGTAGGTATAGAAATTTCAAGATCCATGACTGAAACATGTTCAATGGGTCAAATATTGGCTACTCTATGGCTCATTTATCACAAAAAGGAGTCTATTGGATAGGAATAGAAAGTTCAAAATAGACGGCTCTTGGGCCCAATTTTAGTACATTTGGTCAAATATTGACTTTTGAATGACCAAAGTAACATCACAAAGAGTCAAGAAGTAGGTATAGAAATTTCAAGACCCATGACTGAAACATGTTCAATGGGTCAAATATTGGCTACTCTATGGCTAATTTATCACCAGAAGGAGTCAATAGGTAGAACTAAAAACTTCAAAATCGACGACTCTTGGGCCCGATTTTAGTACATTTGGTCAAATATTGAGTTTTGAATGACCGATGTAACATCAGAAAAAGTCAATAAGTAGGAATAGAAATTTCAAGACCCATGACTGAAACATGTTCAATGGGTCAAATATTGGCTACTCTATGGCTAATTTATCATCAGAAGGAGTCAATGGGTAGAACTAAAAAGTTCAAAATCGACGACTCTTGGGCACGATTTTAGTACATAGTGTCAAATATTGACTTTTGAATGACCGATGTAACATCAGAAAAAGTCAATAAGTAGGTATAGAAATTTCAAGATCCATGACTGAAACATGTTCAATGGGTCAATTATTGCCGAGTCTATGGGTAATTTATCACCAGAAGGAGTCTATTTGGTAGAAATAGAAAGTTCAAAATCGATGACTCTTGGGCCAGATATAAGTCCATTTGGTCAAATATGGACTTCTGATTGGCTGATGTATCATCAGTCGGATTCTATGAGTAGGTATTGAAATTTCAAGATCCATGACTGAAACATGTTAAATGGGTCAAATATTGGCTACTCTATGGCTAATTTATCACAAAAAGGAGTCTATTGGGTAGAAATAGAAAGTTCAAAATCGACGACTCTTGGGCCCGATATTACTACATTTGGTCAAATATGGACTTCTTATTGGCTGATGTATCATCAGTCGGATTCTATGAGTAGGTATAGAAATTTCAAGATCCATGACTGACACATGTTCAATGGGTCAAATTTTGGCTAGTCTATGGCTAATATATCACAAAAAGGAGTCTATTGGGTAGAAATAGAAAGTTAAAAATCGACGACTCTTGGGCCCGATATTAGTACATTTGGTCAAATATGGTTTTCTGAATGACTGACCTAAATTCAGAAAGAGTCAATGAGTAGGTATAAAAATTTCAAGATCCATAACTGAAATATGTCCAATGGGTAAAATATTGGCTACTCTAAGGCCAATTTATCACAAGAAGGAGTCAATTGGGTAGGAATAGAAAGTTCAAGATCAAGGACTGAAATATTTTAACGGGGTCAAAAATTGGCTGAACTATCTCCAGAAGGAGTCAATAGGGTAGAACTAAAAAGTTCAATATAGACGACTCTTGAGCCAGATTTTAGTACATTTGGTCAAATATTGACTTTTGAATGACCGATGTAACATCAGAAAAAGTCAATAAGTAGGTATAGAAATTTCAAGATCCATGACTGAAACATGTTCAATGGGTCAATTATTGGCTACTCTATGGCTAATTTATCAACAGAAAGAGTCTATTGGGTAGAAATAGAAAGTTCAAAATCGATGACTCTTGGGCTGGATTTAAGTCCATTCAGTCAAATATGGATTTCTGAATGACTGACCTAAACTCAGAAAGAGTCAATGAGTAGGTATAAAAATTTCAAGATCCATAACTGAAACATGTCCAATGGGTAAAATATTGGCTACTCTAGGGCTAATGTATCACAAGAAGGAGTCAATTGGGTAGGAATAGAAAGTTCAAGATCAATGACTGAAATATTTTCAGTGGGTCAAAAATTGGCTGAACTATCTCCAGAAGGATTCAAAAGGGTAGAACTAAAAAGTTCAAAATAGACGATTCTTGGGCCCGATTTTAGTACATTTGGTCAAATATTGACTTTTGAATGACCGATGTAACATCAAAAAGAGTCAATAAGTAGGTATAGAAATTTCAAGATCCATGCCTGGAACATGTTCAATAGGTCAGATATTGGCGAGTCTATGGCTAATTTATCACCAGAAGGAGTCAATTGGGTAGAAATAGAAAGTTCAAAATCGACGACTCTTGGGCCCGATATTAGTCCATTTGGTCAAATATGGACTTCTGATTGACTGATGTATCATCAGTCGGATTCTATGAGTAGGTATAGAAATTTCAAGACCCATGACTGAAACATGTTCAATGGGTCAAATATTGGCTACTCTATGGCTAATTTATCACCAGAAGGAGTCAATGGGTAGAACTAAAAACTTCAAAATCGACGACTCTTGGGCCCGATTTTAGTACATTTGGTCAAATATTGACTTTTGAATGACCGATGTAACATCAGAAAAAGTCAATAAGTAGGAATAGAAATTTCAAGACCCATGACTGAAACATGTTCAATGGGTCAAATATTGGCTACTCTATGGCTAATTTATCACCAGAAGGAGTCAATGGGTAGAACTAAAAACTTCAAAATCGACGACTCTTGGGCCCGATTTTAGTACATTTGGTCAAATATTGACTTTTGAATGACCGATGTAACATCAGAAAAAGTCAATAAGTAGGTATAGAAATTTCAAGACCCATGACTGAAACATGTTCAATGGGTCAAATATTGGCTACTCTATGGCTAATTTATCACCAGAAGGAGTCTATTTGGTAGAAATACAAAGTTCAAAATCGATGACTCTTGGGCCAGATATAAGTCCATTTGGTCAAATATGGACTTCTGATTGGCTGATGTATCATCAGTCGGATTCTATGAGTAGGTATAGAAATTTCAAGATCCATGACTGAAACATGTTCAATGGGTCAAATATTGGCTACTCTATGGCTAAGTTATCACAAAAAGGAGTCTATTGGGTAGAAATAGAAAGTTCAAAATCGACGACTCTTGGGCCCGATATTACTACATTTGGTCAAATATGGACTTCTGATTGGCTGATGTATCATCAGTCGGATTCTATGAGTAGGTATAGAAATTTCAAGATGCATGACTGACACATGTTCAATGGGTCAAATTTTGGCTAGTCTATGGCTAATATATCACAAAAAGGAGTCTATTGGGTAGAAATAGAAAGTTAAAAATCGACGACTCTTGGGCCCGATATTAGTACATTTGGTCAAATATGGTTTTCTGAATGACTGACCTAAATTCAGAAAGAGTCAATGAGTAGATATAAAAATTTCAAGATCCATAACTGAAATATGTCCAATGGGTAAAATATTGGCTACTCTAAGGCTAATTTATCACAAGAAGGAGTCAATTGGGTAGGAATAGAAAGTTCAAGATCAAGGACTGAAATATTTTAACGGGGTCAATAATTGGCTGAACTATCTCCAGAAGGAGTCAATAGGGTAGAACTAAAAAGTTCAATATAGACGACTCTTGGGCCAGATTTTAGTACATTTGGTCAAATATTGACTTTTGAATGACCGATGTAACATCAGAAAAAGTCAATAAGTAGGTATAGAAATTTCAAGATCCATGACTGAAACATGTTCAATGGGTCAATTATTGGCTACTCTATGGCTAATTTATCAACAGAAAGAGTCTATTGGATAGAAATAGAAAGTTCAAAATCGATGACTCTTGGGCTGGATATAAGTCCATTCAGTCAAATATGGATTTCTGAATGACTGACCTAAACTCAGAAAGAGTCAATGAGTAGGTATAAAAATTTCAAGATCCATGACTGGAACATGTTCAATCGGTCAGATATTGGCGAGTCTATGGCTAATTTATCACCAGAAGGAGTCAATTGGATAGAAATAGAAAGTTCAAAATCGACGACTCTTGGGCCCGATATTAGTCCATTTGGTCAAATATGGACTTCTGATTGACTGATGTATCATCAGTCGGATTCTATGAGTAGGTATAGAAATTTCAAGACCCATGACTGAAACATGTTCAATGGGTCAAATATTGGCTACTCTATGGCTAATTTATCACCAGAAGGAGTCAATGGGTAGAACTAAAAACTTCAAAATCGACGACTCTTGGGCCCGATTTTAGTACATTTGGTCAAATATTGACTTTTGAATGACCGATGTAACATCAGAAAAAGTCAATAAGTAGGTATAGAAATTTCAAGACCCATGACTGAAACATGTTCAATGGGTCAAATATTGGCTACTCTATGGCTAATTTATCACCAGAAGGAGTCAATGGGTAGAACTAAAAAGTTCAAAATCGACGACTCTTGGGCACGATTTTAGTACATTTGGTCAAATATTGACTTTTGAATGACCGATGTAACATCAGAAAAAGTCAATAAGTAGGTATAGAAATTTCAAGATCCATGACTGAAACATGTTCAATGGGTCAATTATTGGCGAGTCTATGGCTAATTTATCACCAGAAGGAGTCTATTGGGTAGAAATAGAAAGTTCAAAATCGATGACTCTTGGGCCAGATATAAGTCCATTTGGTCAAATATGGACTTCTGATTGGCTGATGTATCATCAGTCGGATTCTATGAGTAGGTATAGAAATTTCAAGATCCATGACTGAAACATGTTCAATGGGTCAAATATTGGCTACTCTATGGCTAATTTATCACAAAAAGGAGTCTTTTGGGTAGAAATAGAAAGTTCAAAATCGACGACTCTTGGGCCCGATATTACTACATTTGGTCAAATATGGACTTCTGATTGGCTGATGTATCATCAGTCGGATTCTATGAGTACGTATAGAAATTTCAAGATCCATGACTGACACATGTTCAATGGGTCAAATTTTGGCTAGTCTATGGCTAATATATCACAAAAAGGAGTCTATTGGGTAGAAAAAGAAAGTTAAAAATCGACGACTCTTGGGCCCGATATTAGTACATTTGGTCAAATATGGTTTTCTGAATGACTGACCTAAATTCAGAAAGAGTCAATGAGTAGGTATAAAAATTTCAAGATCCATAACTGAAATTTGTCCAATGGGTAAAATATTGGCTACTCTAAGGCTAATTTATCACAAGAAGGAGTCAATTGGGTAGGAATAGAAAGTTCAAGATCAAGGACTGAAATATTTTAACGGGGTCAAAAATTGGCTGTACTGTCTCCAGAAGGAGTCAATAGGGTAGAACTAAAAAGTTCAATATAGACGACTCTTGGGCCAGATTTTAGTACATTTGGTCAAATATTGACTTTTGAATGACCGATGTAACATCAGAAAAAGTCAATAAGTAGGTATAGAAATTTCAAGATCCATGACTGAAACATGTTCAATGGGTCAATTATTGGCTACTCTATGGCTAATTTATCACCAGAAAGAGTCTATTGGGTAGAAATAGAAAGTTCAAAATCGATGACTCTTGGGCTGGATATAAGTCCATTCAGTCAAATATGGAATTCTGAATGACTAACCTAAACTCAGTAAGAGTCAATGAGTAGGTATAAAAATTTCAAGATCCATAACTGAACGATGTCCAATGGGTAAAATATTGGCTACTCTAGGGCTAATGTATCACAAGAAGGAGTCAATTGGGTAGGAATAGAAAGTTCAAGATCAAGGACTGAAATATTTTCAGTGGGTCAAAAATTGGCTGAACTATCTCCAGAAGGATTCAAAAGGGTAGAACTAAAAAGTTCAAAATAGACGATTCTTGGGCCCGATTTTAGTACATTTGGTCAAATATTGACTTTTGAATGACCGATGTAACATCAAAAAGAGTCAATAAGTAGGTATAGATATTTCAAGATCCATGACTGGAACATGTTCAATCGGTCAGATATTGGCGAGTCTATGGCTAATTTATCACCAGAAGGAGTCAATTGGCTAGAAATAGAAAGTTCAAAATCGACGACTCTTGGGCCCGATATTAGTCCATTTGGTCAAATATGGACTTCTGATTGACTGATGTATCATCAGTCGGATTCTATGAGTAGGTATAGAAATTTCAAGACCCATGACTGAAACATGTTCAATCGGTCAGATATTGGCGAGTCTATGGGTAATTTATCACCAGAAGGAGTCTATTGGGTAGAAATAGAAAGTTCAAAATCGACGACTCTTGGGCCCGATATTACTACATTTGGTCAAATATGGACTTCTTATTGGCTGATGTATCATCAGTCGGATTCTATGAGTAGGTATAGAAATTTCAAGATCCATGACTGACACATGTTCAATGGGTCAAATTTTGGCTAGTCTATGGCTAATATATCACAAAAAGGAGTCTATTGGGTAGAAATAGAAAGTTAAAAATCGACGACTCTTGGGCCCGATATTAGTACATTTGGTCAAATATGGTTTTCTGAATGACTGACCTAAATTCAGAAAGAGTCAATGAGTAGGTATAAAAATTTCAAGATCCATAACTGAAATATGTCCAATGGGTAAAATATTGGCTACTCTAAGGCTAATTTATCACAAGAAGGAGTCAATTGGGTAGGAATAGAAAGTTCAAGATCAAGGACTGAAATATTTTAACGGGGTCAAAAATTGGCTGAATTATCTCCAGAAGGAGTCAATAGGGTAGAACTAAAAAGTTCAATATAGACGACTCTTGGGCCAGATTTTAGTACATTTGGTCAAATATTGACTTTTGAATGACCGATGTAACATCAGAAAAAGTCAATAAGTAGGTATAGAAATTTCAAGATCCATGACTGAAACATGTTCAATGGGTCAATTATTGGCTACTCTATGGCTAATTTATCAACAGAAAGATTCTATTGTATAGAAATAGAAAGTTCAAAATCGACGACTCTTGGGCTGGATATAAGTCCATTCAGTCAAATATGGATTTCTGAATGACTGACCTAAATTCAGAAAGAGTCAATGAGTAGTTATAAAAATTTCAAGATCCATAACTGAAACATGTCCAATGGGTAAAATATTGGCTACTCTAGGGCTAATGTATCACAAGAAGGACTCAATTGGGTAGGAATAGAAAGTTCAAGATCAAGGACTGAAATATTTTCAGTGGGTCAAAAATTGGCTGAACTTTCTCCAGAAGGAGTCAATAGGGTAAAACTAAAAAGTTCAAAATCGTCGACTCTTGGGCCCGATTTTAGTACATTTGGTCAAATATTGACTTTTGAATGAGCGATGTAACAGCAGAAAGAGTCAATAAGTAGGTATAGAAATTTCAAGATCCATGACTGAAACATGTTCAATAGGTCAATTATTGGCTACTCTAGCCCTAATGTATCACAAGAAGGAGTCAATTGGGTAGGAATAGAAAGTTCAAGATCAAGGACTGAAATATTTTCAGTGGGTCAAAAATTGGCTGAACTATCTCCAGAAGGAGTCAATAGGGTAGAACTAAAAAGTTCAAAATAGACGACTCTTGGGCCCGATTTTAGTACATTTGGTCAAATATTGACTTTTCAATGACCGATGTAACATCACAAAGAGTCAATAAGTAGGTATAGAAATTTCAAGACCCATGACTGAAACATGTTCAATGGGTCAAATATTGGCTACTCTATGGCTAATTTATCACCAGAAGGAGTCAATGGGTAGAACTAAAAAGTTCAAAATCGACGACTCTTGGGCCCGATTTTAGTACATTTGGTCAAATATTGACTTTTGAATGACCAATGTAACATCAGAAAAAGTCAATAAGTAGGTATAGAAATTTCAAGATCCATGACTGAAACATGTTCAATTGGTCAATTATTGGCTAGTCTATGGCTAATTTATCACCAGAAGGAGTCTATTGGGTAGAAATAGAAAGTTCAAAATCGATGACTCTTGGGCCGGATATAAGTCCATTCGGTCAAATATGGATTTCTGAAAGACTGACCTAAATTCAGAAAGAGTCAATGAGTAGTTATAAAAATTTCAAGATCCATAACTGAAACATGTCCAATGGGTAAAATATTGGCTACTCTAGGGCTAATGTATCACAAGAAGGAGTCAATTGGGTAGGAATAGAAAGTTCAAGATCAAGGACTGAAATATTTTAAGTGGGTCAAAAATTGGCTGAACTATCTCCAGAAGGAGTCAATAGGGTAGAACTAAAAAGTTCAAAATAGACGACTCTTGGGCCCGATTTTAGTACATTTGGTCAAATATTGACTTTTCAATGACCGATGTAACATCACAAAGAGTCAATAAGTAGGTATAGAAATTTCAAGACCCATGACTGAAACATGTTCAATGGGTCAAATATTGGCTACTCTATGGCTAATTTATCACCAGAAGGAGTCAATGGGTAGAACTAAAAAGTTCAAAATCGACGACTCTTGGGCCCGATTTTAGTACATTTGGTCAAATATTGACTTTTGAATGACCAATTTAACATCAGAAAAAGTCAATAAGTAGGTATAGAAATTTCAAGATCCATGACTGAAACATGTTCAATTGGTCAATTATTGGCTAGTCTATGGCTAATTTATCACCAGAAGGAGTCTATTGGGTAGAAATAGAAAGTTCAAAATCGATGACTCTTGGGCCGGATATAAGTCCATTCGGTCAAATATGGATTTCTGAAAGACTGACCTAAATTCAGAAAGAGTCAATGAGTAGTTATAAAAATTTCAAGATCCATAACTGAAACATGTCCAATGGGTAAAATATTGGCTACTCTAGGGCTAATGTATCACAAGAAGGAGTCAATTGGGTAGGAATAGAAAGTTCAAGATCAAGGACTGAAATATTTTCAGTGGGTCAAAAATTGGCTGAACTATCTCCAGAAGGAGTCAATAGGGTAGAACTAAAAAGTTCAAAATCGTCGACTCTTGGGCCCGATTTTAGTACATTTGGTCAAATATTGACTTTTGAAGGAGCGATGTAACATCAGAAAGAGTCAATAAGTAGGTATAGAAATTTCAAGATCCATGACAGAAACATGTTCAATGGGTCAAATATTGGCTACTCTATGGCTAATTTATCACCAGAAAGAGTCTATTGGGTAGAAATCGAAAGTTCAAAATCGATGATTCTTGGGCTGGATATAAGTCCATTCGGTCAAATATGGACTTCTGATTGGCTAATGTATCATCACTGGGATTCTACGAGTATGTAAAGAAATTTCAAGATCCATGACTGAAACATGTTCAATGGGTCAATTATTGGCTACTTTATCGCTAATTTATCACCAGAAGGAGTCAATAAGGTAGAAATAGAAAGTTCCAAATCGACGACTCTTGGCCCCGATATTAGTACATTTGGTCAAATATGGATCTCTGAATGATTGACCTATATTCAGTAAGAGTCAATGAGTAGGTATAGAAATTTCAAGATCCATGACTGGAACATATTCAATGGGTCAGATATTGGCGAGTCTATGGCTAATTTATCACCAGAAGGAGTCTATTGGGTAGAAATAGAAAGTTCAAAATCGATGACTCTTGGGCCGGATATAAGTCCATTTGGTCAAATATGGACTTCTGATTGGCTGATGTATCATCAGTCGGATTCTATTAGTAGGTATAGAAATTTCAAGACCCATGACTGAAACATGTTCAATGGGTCAAATATTGGCTACTCTATGGCTAATTTATCACCAGAAGGAGTCAATGGGTAGAACTAAAAACTTCAAAATCGACGAATCTTGGGCCCGATTTTAGTACATTTGGTCAAATATTGACTTTTGAATGACCGATGTAACATCAGAAAAAGTCAATAAGTAGGTATAGAAATTTCAAGACACATGACTGAAACATGTTCAATGGGTCAAATATTGGCTACTCTATGGCTAATTTATCACCAGAAGGAGTCTATAGGGTAGAAATACAAAGTTCAAAATCGATGACTCTTGGGCCGGATATAAGTTCATTCGGTCAAATATTGACTTTTGAATGACTGACCTAAATTCAGAAAGAGTCAATGAGTAGGTATGAAAATTTCAAGATCCATAACTGAAACATGTCCAATGGGTAAAATATTGGCTACTCTAAGGCTAATGTATCACAAGAAGGAGTCAATTGGGTAGAAATAGAAAGTTCAAGATCAAGGACTGAAATATTTTCAGTGGGTCAAAAATTGGCTGAACTATCGCCAGAAGGAGTCAATAGGGTAGAACTAAAAAGTTCAAAATAGACGACTCTTGGCCCCGATTTTAGTACATTTGGTCAAATATTGACTTTTGAATGACCGATGTAACATCAAAAAGAGTCAATAAGTAGGTATAGAAATTTCAAGATCCATGACTGAAACATGTTCAATGGGTCAATTATTGGCGAGTCTATGGCTAATTTATCACCAGAAGGAGTCTATTGGGTAGAAATAGAAAGTTAAAAACCGATGACTCTTGGGCCAGATATAAGTCCATTTGGTCAAATATGGACTTCTGATTGGCTGATGTATCATCAGTCGGATTCTATGAGTAGGTATAGAAATTTCAAGATCCATGACTGAAACATGTTCAATGGGTCAAATATTGGCTACTCTATGGCTCATTTATCACAAAAAGGAGTCTATTGGATAGGAATAGAAAGTTCAAAATAGACGGCTCTTGGGCCCAATTTTAGTACATTTGGTCAAATATTGACTTTTGAATGACCAAAGTAACATCACAAAGAGTCAAGAAGTAGGTATAGAAATTTCAAGACCCATGACTGAAACATGTTCAATGGGTCAAATATTGGCTACTCTATGGCTAATTTATCACCAGAAGGAGTCAATAGGTAGAACTAAAAACTTCAAAATCGACGACTCTTGGGCCCGATTTTAGTACATTTGGTCAAATATTGAGTTTTGAATGACCGATGTAACATCAGAAAAAGTCAATAAGTAGGAATAGAAATTTCAAGACCCATGACTGAAACATGTTCAATGGGTCAAATATTGGCTACTCTATGGCTAATTTATCACCAGAAGGAGTCAATGGGTAGAACTAAAAAGTTCAAAATCGACGACTCTTGGGCACGATTTTAGTACATATTGTCAAATATTGACTTTTGAATGACCGATGTAACATCAGAAAAAGTCAATAAGTAGGTATAGAAATTTCAAGATCCATGACTGAAACATGTTCAATGGGTCAATTATTGGCGAGTCTATGGGTAATTTATCACCAGAAGGAGTCTATTTGGTAGAAATAGAAAGTTCAAAATCGACGACTCTTGGGCCCGATATTACTACATTTGGTCAAATATGGACTTCTTATTGGCTGATGTATCATCAGTCGGATTCTATGAGTAGGTATAGAAATTTCAAGATCCATGACTGACACATGTTCAATGGGTCAAATTTTGGCTAGTCTATGGCTAATATATCACAAAAAGGAGTCTATTGGGTAGAAATAGAAAGTTAAAAATCGACGACTCTTGGGCCCGATATTAGTACATTTGGTCAAATATGGTTTTCTGAATGACTGACCTAAATTCAGAAAGAGTCAATGAGTAGGTATAAAAATTTCAAGATCCATAACTGAAATATGTCCAATGGGTAAAATATTGGCTACTCTAAGGCCAATTTATCACAAGAAGGAGTCAATTGGGTAGGAATAGAAAGTTCAAGATCAAGGACTGAAATATTTTAACGGGGTCAAAAATTGGCTGAACTATCTCCAGAAGGAGTCAATAGGGTAGAACTAAAAAGTTCAATATAGACGACTCTTGAGCCAGATTTTAGTACATTTGGTCAAATATTGACTTTTGAATGACCGATGTAACATCAGAAAAAGTCAATAAGTAGGTATAGAAATTTCAAGATCCATGACTGAAACATGTTCAATTAGTTAGATATTGGCGAGTCTATGGCTAATTTATCAACAGAAAGAGTCTATTGGGTAGAAATAGAAAGTTCAAAATCGATGACTCTTGGGCTGGATTTAAGTCCATTCAGTCAAATATGGATTTCTGAATGACTGACCTAAACTCAGAAAGAGTCAATGAGTAGGTATAAAAATTTCAAGATCCATAACTGAAACATGTCCAATGGGTAAAATATTGGCTACTCTAGGGCTAATGTATCACAAGAAGGAGTCAATTGGGTAGGAATAGAAAGTTCAAGATCAATGACTGAAATATTTTCAGTGGGTCAAAAATTGGCTGAACTATCTCCAGAAGGATTCAAAAGGGTAGAACTAAAAAGTTCAAAATAGACGATTCTTGGGCCCGATTTTAGTACATTTGGTCAAATATTGACTTTTGAATGACCGATGTAACATCAAAAAGAGTCAATAAGTAGGTATAGAAATTTCAAGATCCATGACTGGAACATGTTCAATCGGTCAGATATTGGCGAGTCTATGGCTAATTTATCACCAGAAGGAGTCAATTGGGTAGAAATAGAAAGTTCAAAATCGACGACTCTTGGGCCCGATATTAGTCCATTTGGTCAAATATGGACTTCTGATTGACTGATGTATCATCAGTCGGATTCTATGAGTAGGTATACAAATTTCAAGACCCATGACTGAAACATGTTCAATGGGTCAAATATTGGCTACTCTATGGCTAATTTATCACCAGAAGGAGTCAATGGGTAGAACTAAAAACTTCAAAATCGACGACTCTTGGGCCCGATTTTAGTACATTTGGTCAAATATTGACTTTTGAATGACCGATGTAACATCAGAAAAAGTCAATAAGTAGGAATAGAAATTTCAAGACCCATGACTGAAACATGTTCAATGGGTCAAATATTGGCTACTCTATGGCTAATTTATCACCAGAAGGAGTCAATGGGTAGAACTAAAAAGTTCAAAATCGACGAATCTTGGGCACGATTTTAGTACATTTGGTCAAATATTGACTTTTGAATGACCGATGTAACATCAGAAAAAGTCAATAAGTAGGTATAGAAATTTCAAGACCCATGACTGAAACATGTTCAATGGGTCAAATATTGGCTACTCTATGGCTAATTTATCACCAGAAGGAGTCAATGGGTAGAACTAAAAACTTCAAAATCGACGACTCTTGGGCCCGATTTTAGTACATTTGGTCAAATATTGACTTTTGAATGACCGATGTAACATCAGAAAAAGTCAATAAGTAGGTATAGAAATTTCAAGACCCATGACTGAAACATGTTCAATGGGTCAAATATTGGCTACTCTATGGCTAATTTATCACCAGAAGGAGTCTATTTGGTAGAAATACAAAGTTCAAAATCGATGACTCTTGGGCCAGATATAAGTCCATTTGGTCAAATATGGACTTCTGATTGGCTGATGTATCATCAGTCGGATTCTATGAGTAGGTATAGAAATTTCAAGATCCATGACTGAAACATGTTCAATGGGTCAAATATTGGCTACTCTATGGCTAATTTATCACAAAAAGGAGTCTATTGGGTAGAAATAGAAAGTTCAAAATCGACGACTCTTGGGCCCGATATTACTACATTTGGTCAAATATGGACTTCTGATTGGCTGATGTATCATCAGTCGGATTCTATGAGTAGGTATAGAAATTTCAAGATGCATGACTGACACATGTTCAATGGGTCAAATTTTGGCTAGTCTATGGCTAATATATCACAAAAAGGAGTCTATTGGGTAGAAATAGAAAGTTAAAAATCGACGACTCTTGGGCCCGATATTAGTACATTTGGTCAAATATGGTTTTCTGAATGACTGACCTAAATTCAGAAAGAGTCAATGAGTAGATATAAAAATTTCAAGATCCATAACTGAAATATGTCCAATGGGTAAAATATTGGCTACTCTAAGGCTAATTTATCACAAGAAGGAGTCAATTGGGTAGGAATAGAAAGTTCAAGATCAAGGACTGAAATATTTTAACGGGGTCAAAAATTGGCTGAACTATCTCCAGAAGGAGTCAATATGGTAGAACTAAAAAGTTCAATATAGACGACTCTTGGGCCAGATTTTAGTACATTTGGTCAAATATTGACTTTTGAATGACCGATGTAACATCAGAAAAAGTCAATAAGTAGGTATAGAAATTTCAAGATCCATGACTGAAACATGTTCAATGGGTCAATTATTGGCTACTCTATGGCTAATTTATCAACAGAAAGAGTCTATTGGATAGAAATAGAAAGTTCAAAATCGATGACTCTTGGGCTGGATATAAGTCCATTCAGTCAAATATGGATTTCTGAATGACTGACCTAAACTCAGAAAGAGTCAATGAGTAGGTATAAAAATTTCAAGATCCATGACTGGAACATGTTCAATCGGTCAGATATTGGCGAGTCTATGGCTAATTTATCACCAGAAGGAGTCAATTGGATAGAAATAGAAAGTTCAAAATCGACGACTCTTGGGCCCGATATTAGTCCATTTGGTCAAATATGGACTTCTGATTGACTGATGTATCATCAGTCGGATTCTATGAGTAGGTATAGAAATTTCAAGACCCATGACTGAAACATGTTCAATGGGTCAAATATTGGCTACTCTATGGCTAATTTATCACCAGAAGGAGTCAATGGGTAGAACCAAAAACTTCAAAATCGACGACTCTTGGGCCCGATTTTAGTACATTTGGTCAAATATTGACTTTTGAATGATCGATGTAACATCAGAAAAAGTCAATAAGTAGGTATAGAAATTTCAAGACCCATGACTGAAACATGTTCAATGGGTCAAATATTGGCTACTCTATGGCTAATTTATCACCAGAAGGAGTCAATGGGTAGAACTAAAAAGTTCAAAATCGACGACTCTTGGGCACGATTTTAGTACATTTGGTCAAATATTGACTTTTGAATGACCGATGTAACATCAGAAAAAGTCAATAAGTAGGTATAGAAATTTCAAGATCCATGACTGAAACATGTTCAATGGGTCAATTATTGGCGAGTCTATGGCTAATTTATCACCAGAAGGAGTCTATTGGGTAGAAATAGAAAGTTCAAAATCGATGACTCTTGGGCCAGATATAAGTCCATTTGGTCAAATATGGACTTCTGATTGGCTGATGTATCATCAGTCGGATTCTATGAGTAGGTATAGAAATTTCAAGATCCATGACTGAAACATGTTCAATGGGTCAAATATTGGCTACTCTATGGCTAATTTATCACAAAAAGGAGTCTTTTGGGTAGAAATTGAAAGTTCAAAATCGACGACTCTTGGGCCCGATATTACTACATTTGGTCAAATATGGACTTCTGATTGGCTGATGTATCATCAGTCGGATTCTATGAGTACGTATAGAAATTTCAAGATCCATGACTGACACATGTTCAATGGGTCAAATTTTGGCTAGTCTATGGCTAATATATCACAAAAAGGAGTCTATTGGGTAGAAATAGAAAGTTAAAAATCGACGACTCTTGGGCCCGATATTAGTACATTTGGTCAAATATGGTTTTCTGAATGACTGACCTAAATTCAGAAAGAGTCAATGAGTAGGTATAAAAATTTCAAGATCCATAACTGAAATTTGTCCAATGGGTAAAATATTGGCTACTCTAAGGCTAATTTATCACAAGAAGGAGTCAATTGGGTAGGAATAGAAAGTTCAAGATCAAGGACTGAAATATTTTAACGGGGTCAAAAATTGGCTGTACTGTCTCCAGAAGGAGTCAATAGGGTAGAACTAAAAAGTTCAATATAGACGACTCTTGGGCCAGATTTTAGTACATTTGGTCAAATATTGACTTTTGAATGACCGATGTAACATCAGAAAAAGTCAATAAGTAGGTATAGAAATTTCAAGATCCATGACTGAAACATGTTCAATGGGTCAATTATTGGCTACTCTATGGCTAATTTATCACCAGAAAGAGTCTATTGGGTAGAAATAGAAAGTTCAAAATCGATGACTCTTGGGCTGGATATAAGTCCATTCAGTCAAATATGGAATTCTGAATGACTGACCTAAAGTCAGTAAGAGTCAATGAGTAGGTATAAAAATTTCAAGATCCATAACTGAACGATGTCCAATTGGTAAAATATTGGCTACTCTAGGGCTAATGTATCACAAGAAGGAGTCAATTGGGTAGGAATAGAAAGTTCAAGATCAAGGACTGAAATATTTTCAGTGGGTCAAAAATTGGCTGAACTATCTCCAGAAGGATTCAAAAGGGTAGAACTAAAAAGTTCAAAATAGACGATTCTTGGGCCCGATTTTAGTACATTTGGTCAAATATTGACTTTTGAATGACCGATGTAACATCAAAAAGAGTCAATAAGTAGGTATAGATATTTCAAGATCCATGACTGGAACATGTTCAATCGGTCAGATATTGGCGAGTCTATGGCTAATTTATCACCAGAAGGAGTCAATTGGCTAGAAATAGAAAGTTCAAAATCGACGACTCTTGGGCCCGATATTAGTCCATTTGGTCAAATATGGACTTCTGATTGACTGATGTATCATCAGTCGGATTCTATGAGTAGGTATAGAAATTTCAAGACCCATGACTGAAACATGTTCAATCGGTCAGATATTGGCGAGTCTATGGGTAATTTATCACCAGAAGGAGTCTATTGGGTAGAAATAGAAAGTTCAAAATCGACGACTCTTGGGCCCGATATTACTACATTTGGTCAAATATGGACTTCTTATTGGCTGATGTATCATCAGTCGGATTCTATGAGTAGGTATAGAAATTTCAAGATCCATGACTGACACATGTTCAATGGGTCAAATTTTGGCTAGTCTATGGCTAATATATCACAAAAAGGAGTCTATTGGGTAGAAATAGAAAGTTAAAAATCGACGACTCTTGGGCCCGATATTAGTACATTTGGTCAAATATGGTTTTCTGAATGACTGACCTAAATTCAGAAAGAGTCAATGAGTAGGTATAAAAATTTCAAGATCCATAACTGAAATATGTCCAATGGGTAAAATATTGGCTACTCTAAGGCCAATTTATCACAAGAAGGAGTCAATTGGGTAGGAATAGAAAGTTCAAGATCAAGGACTGAAATATTTTAACGGGGTCAAAAATTGGCTGAACTATCTCCAGAAGGAGTCAATAGGGTAGAACTAAAAAGTTCAATATAGACGACTCTTGAGCCAGATTTTAGTACATTTGGTCAAATATTGACTTTTGAATGACCGATGTAACATCAGAAAAAGTCAATAAGTAGGTATAGAAATTTCAAGATCCATGACTGAAACATGTTCAATGGGTCAGTTATTGGCTACTCTATGGCTAATTTATCAACAGAAAGAGTCTATTGGGTAGAAATAGAAAGTTCAAAATCGATGACTCTTGGGCTGGATTTAAGTCCATTCAGTCAAATATGGATTTCTGAATGACTGACCTAAACTCAGAAAGAGTCAATGAGTAGGTATAAAAATTTCAAGATCCATAACTGAAACATGTCCAATGGGTAAAATATTGGCTACTCTAGGGCTAATGTATCACAAGAAGGAGTCAATTGGGTAGGAATAGAAAGTTCAAGATCAATGACTGAAATATTTTCAGTGGGTCAAAAATTGGCTGAACTATCTCCAGAAGGATTCAAAAGGGTAGAACTAAAAAGTTCAAAATAGACGATTCTTGGGCACGATTTTAGTACATTTGGTCAAATATTGACTTTTGAATGACCGATGTAACATCAGAAAAAGTCAATAAGTAGGTATAGAAATTTCAAGACCCATGACTGAAACATGTTCAATGGGTCAAATATTGGCTACTCTATGGCTAATTTATCACCAGAAGGAGTCAATGGGTAGAACTAAAAACTTCAAAATCGACGACTCTTGGGCCCGATTTTAGTACATTTGGTCAAATATGGACTTCTGATTGGCTGATGTATCATCAGTCGGATTCTATGAGTAGGTATAGAAATTTCAAGATCCATGACTGAAACATGTTCAATGGGTCAAATATTGGCTACTCTATGGCTAATTTATCACAAAAAGGAGTCTATTGGGTAGAAATAGAAAGTTCAAAATCGACGACTCTTGGGCCCGATATTACTACATTTGGTCAAATATGGACTTCTGATTGGCTGATGTATCATCAGTCGGATTCTATGAGTAGGTATAGAAATTTCAAGATGCATGACTGACACATGTTCAATGGGTCAAATTTTGGCTAGTCTATGGCTAATATATCACAAAAAGGAGTCTATTGGGTAGAAATAGAAAGTTAAAAATCGACGACTCTTGGGCCCGATATTAGTACATTTGGTCAAATATGGTTTTCTGAATGACTGACCTAAATTCAGAAAGAGTCAATGAGTAGATATAAAAATTTCAAGATCCATAACTGAAATATGTCCAATGGGTAAAATATTGGCTACTCTAAGGCTAATTTATCACAAGAAGGAGTCAATTGGGTAGGAATAGAAAGTTCAAGATCAAGGACTGAAATATTTTAACGGGGTCAAAAATTGGCTGAACTATCTCCAGAAGGAGTCAATATGGTAGAACTAAAAAGTTCAATATAGACGACTCTTGGGCCAGATTTTAGTACATTTGGTCAAATATTGACTTTTGAATGACCGATGTAACATCAGAAAAAGTCAATAAGTAGGTATAGAAATTTCAAGATCCATGACTGAAACATGTTCAATGGGTCAATTATTGGCTACTCTATGGCTAATTTATCAACAGAAAGAGTCTATTGGATAGAAATAGAAAGTTCAAAATCGATGACTCTTGGGCTGGATATAAGTCCATTCAGTCAAATATGGATTTCTGAATGACTGACCTAAACTCAGAAAGAGTCAATGAGTAGGTATAAAAATTTCAAGATCCATGACTGGAACATGTTCAATCGGTCAGATATTGGCGAGTCTATGGCTAATTTATCACCAGAAGGAGTCAATTGGATAGAAATAGAAAGTTCAAAATCGACGACTCTTGGGCCCGATATTAGTCCATTTGGTCAAATATGGACTTCTGATTGACTGATGTATCATCAGTCGGATTCTATGAGTAGGTATAGAAATTTCAAGACCCATGACTGAAACATGTTCAATGGGTCAAATATTGGCTACTCTATGGCTAATTTATCACCAGAAGGAGTCAATGGGTAGAACCAAAAACTTCAAAATCGACGACTCTTGGGCCCGATTTTAGTACATTTGGTCAAATATTGACTTTTGAATGATCGATGTAACATCAGAAAAAGTCAATAAGTAGGTATAGAAATTTCAAGACCCATGACTGAAACATGTTCAATGGGTCAAATATTGGCTACTCTATGGCTAATTTATCACCAGAAGGAGTCAATGGGTAGAACTAAAAAGTTCAAAATCGACGACTCTTGGGCACGATTTTAGTACATTTGGTCAAATATTGACTTTTGAATGACCGATGTAACATCAGAAAAAGTCAATAAGTAGGTATAGAAATTTCAAGATCCATGACTGAAACATGTTCAATGGGTCAATTATTGGCGAGTCTATGGCTAATTTATCACCAGAAGGAGTCTATTGGGTAGAAATAGAAAGTTCAAAATCGATGACTCTTGGGCCAGATATAAGTCCATTTGGTCAAATATGGACTTCTGATTGGCTGATGTATCATCAGTCGGATTCTATGAGTAGGTATAGAAATTTCAAGATCCATGACTGAAACATGTTCAATGGGTCAAATATTGGCTACTCTATGGCTAATTTATCACAAAAAGGAGTCTTTTGGGTAGAAATTGAAAGTTCAAAATCGACGACTCTTGGGCCCGATATTACTACATTTGGTCAAATATGGACTTCTGATTGGCTGATGTATCATCAGTCGGATTCTATGAGTACGTATAGAAATTTCAAGATCCATGACTGACACATGTTCAATGGGTCAAATTTTGGCTAGTCTATGGCTAATATATCACAAAAAGGAGTCTATTGGGTAGAAATAGAAAGTTAAAAATCGACGACTCTTGGGCCCGATATTAGTACATTTGGTCAAATATGGTTTTCTGAATGACTGACCTAAATTCAGAAAGAGTCAATGAGTAGGTATAAAAATTTCAAGATCCATAACTGAAATTTGTCCAATGGGTAAAATATTGGCTACTCTAAGGCTAATTTATCACAAGAAGGAGTCAATTGGGTAGGAATAGAAAGTTCAAGATCAAGGACTGAAATATTTTAACGGGGTCAAAAATTGGCTGTACTGTCTCCAGAAGGAGTCAATAGGGTAGAACTAAAAAGTTCAATATAGACGACTCTTGGGCCAGATTTTAGTACATTTGGTCAAATATTGACTTTTGAATGACCGATGTAACATCAGAAAAAGTCAATAAGTAGGTATAGAAATTTCAAGATCCATGACTGAAACATGTTCAATGGGTCAATTATTGGCTACTCTATGGCTAATTTATCACCAGAAAGAGTCTATTGGGTAGAAATAGAAAGTTCAAAATCGATGACTCTTGGGCTGGATATAAGTCCATTCAGTCAAATATGGAATTCTGAATGACTGACCTAAAGTCAGTAAGAGTCAATGAGTAGGTATAAAAATTTCAAGATCCATAACTGAACGATGTCCAATTGGTAAAATATTGGCTACTCTAGGGCTAATGTATCACAAGAAGGAGTCAATTGGGTAGGAATAGAAAGTTCAAGATCAAGGACTGAAATATTTTCAGTGGGTCAAAAATTGGCTGAACTATCTCCAGAAGGATTCAAAAGGGTAGAACTAAAAAGTTCAAAATAGACGATTCTTGGGCCCGATTTTAGTACATTTGGTCAAATATTGACTTTTGAATGACCGATGTAACATCAAAAAGAGTCAATAAGTAGGTATAGATATTTCAAGATCCATGACTGGAACATGTTCAATCGGTCAGATATTGGCGAGTCTATGGCTAATTTATCACCAGAAGGAGTCAATTGGCTAGAAATAGAAAGTTCAAAATCGACGACTCTTGGGCCCGATATTAGTCCATTTGGTCAAATATGGACTTCTGATTGACTGATGTATCATCAGTCGGATTCTATGAGTAGGTATAGAAATTTCAAGACCCATGACTGAAACATGTTCAATCGGTCAGATATTGGCGAGTCTATGGGTAATTTATCACCAGAAGGAGTCTATTGGGTAGAAATAGAAAGTTCAAAATCGACGACTCTTGGGCCCGATATTACTACATTTGGTCAAATATGGACTTCTTATTGGCTGATGTATCATCAGTCGGATTCTATGAGTAGGTATAGAAATTTCAAGATCCATGACTGACACATGTTCAATGGGTCAAATTTTGGCTAGTCTATGGCTAATATATCACAAAAAGGAGTCTATTGGGTAGAAATAGAAAGTTAAAAATCGACGACTCTTGGGCCCGATATTAGTACATTTGGTCAAATATGGTTTTCTGAATGACTGACCTAAATTCAGAAAGAGTCAATGAGTAGGTATAAAAATTTCAAGATCCATAACTGAAATATGTCCAATGGGTAAAATATTGGCTACTCTAAGGCCAATTTATCACAAGAAGGAGTCAATTGGGTAGGAATAGAAAGTTCAAGATCAAGGACTGAAATATTTTAACGGGGTCAAAAATTGGCTGAACTATCTCCAGAAGGAGTCAATAGGGTAGAACTAAAAAGTTCAATATAGACGACTCTTGAGCCAGATTTTAGTACATTTGGTCAAATATTGACTTTTGAATGACCGATGTAACATCAGAAAAAGTCAATAAGTAGGTATAGAAATTTCAAGATCCATGACTGAAACATGTTCAATGGGTCAGTTATTGGCTACTCTATGGCTAATTTATCAACAGAAAGAGTCTATTGGGTAGAAATAGAAAGTTCAAAATCGATGACTCTTGGGCTGGATTTAAGTCCATTCAGTCAAATATGGATTTCTGAATGACTGACCTAAACTCAGAAAGAGTCAATGAGTAGGTATAAAAATTTCAAGATCCATAACTGAAACATGTCCAATGGGTAAAATATTGGCTACTCTAGGGCTAATGTATCACAAGAAGGAGTCAATTGGGTAGGAATAGAAAGTTCAAGATCAATGACTGAAATATTTTCAGTGGGTCAAAAATTGGCTGAACTATCTCCAGAAGGATTCAAAAGGGTAGAACTAAAAAGTTCAAAATAGACGATTCTTGGGCACGATTTTAGTACATTTGGTCAAATATTGACTTTTGAATGACCGATGTAACATCAGAAAAAGTCAATAAGTAGGTATAGAAATTTCAAGACCCATGACTGAAACATGTTCAATGGGTCAAATATTGGCTACTCTATGGCTAATTTATCACCAGAAGGAGTCAATGGGTAGAACTAAAAACTTCAAAATCGACGACTCTTGGGCCCGATTTTAGTACATTTGGTCAAATATTGACTTTTGAATGACCGATGTAACATCAGAAAAAGTCAATAAGTAGGTATAGAAATTTCAAGACCCATGACTGAAACATGTTCAACGGGTCAAATATTGGCTACTCTATGGCTAATTTATCACCAGAAGGAGTCTATTTGTTAGAAATACAAAGTTCAAAATCGATGACTCTTGGGCCAGATATAAGTCCATTTGGTCAAATATGGACTTCTGATTGGCTGATGTATCATCAGTCGGATTCTATGAGTAGGTATAGAAATTTCAAGATCCATGACTGACACATGTTCAATGGGTCAAATTTTGGCTAGTCTATGGCTAATATATCACAAAAAGGAGTCTATTGGGTAGAAATAGAAAGTTAAAAATCGACGACTCTTGGGCCCGATATTAGTACATTTGGTCAAATATGGTTTTCTGAATGACTGACCTAAATTCAGAAAGAGTCAATGAGTAGGTATAAAAATTTCAAGATCCATAACTGAAATATGTCCAATGGGTAAAATATTGGCTACTCTAAGGCCAATTTATCACAAGAAGGAGTCAATTGGGTAGGAATAGAAAGTTCAAGATCAAGGACTGAAATATTTTAACGGGGTCAAAAATTGGCTGAACTATCTCCAGAAGGAGTCAATAGGGTAGAACTAAAAAGTTCAATATAGACGACTCTTGAGCCAGATTTTAGTACATTTGGTCAAATATTGACTTTTGAATGACCGATGTAACATCAGAAAAAGTCAATAAGTAGGTATAGAAATTTCAAGATCCATGACTGAAACATGTTCAATTAGTTAGATATTGGCGAGTCTATGGCTAATTTATCAACAGAAAGAGTCTATTGGGTAGAAATAGAAAGTTCAAAATCGATGACTCTTGGGCTGGATTTAAGTCCATTCAGTCAAATATGGATTTCTGAATGACTGACCTAAACTCAGAAAGAGTCAATGAGTAGGTATAAAAATTTCAAGATCCATAACTGAAACATGTCCAATGGGTAAAATATTGGCTACTCTAGGGCTAATGTATCACAAGAAGGAGTCAATTGGGTAGGAATAGAAAGTTCAAGATCAATGACTGAAATATTTTCAGTGGGTCAAAAATTGGCTGAACTATCTCCAGAAGGATTCAAAAGGGTAGAACTAAAAAGTTCAAAATAGACGATTCTTGGGCCCGATTTTAGTACATTTGGTCAAATATTGACTTTTGAATGACCGATGTAACATCAAAAAGAGTCAATAAGTAGGTATAGAAATTTCAAGATCCATGACTGGAACATGTTCAATCGGTCAGATATTGGCGAGTCTATGGCTAATTTATCACCAGAAGGAGTCAATTGGGTAGAAATAGAAAGTTCAAAATCGACGACTCTTGGGCCCGATATTAGTCCATTTGGTCAAATATGGACTTCTGATTGACTGATGTATCATCAGTCGGATTCTATGAGTAGGTATACAAATTTCAAGACCCATGACTGAAACATGTTCAATGGGTCAAATATTGGCTACTCTATGGCTAATTTATCACCAGAAGGAGTCAATGGGTAGAACTAAAAACTTCAAAATCGACGACTCTTGGGCCCGATTTTAGTACATTTGGTCAAATATTGACTTTTGAATGACCGATGTAACATCAGAAAAAGTCAATAAGTAGGAATAGAAATTTCAAGACCCATGACTGAAACATGTTCAATGGGTCAAATATTGGCTACTCTATGGCTAATTTATCACCAGAAGGAGTCAATGGGTAGAACTAAAAAGTTCAAAATCGACGAATCTTGGGCACGATTTTAGTACATTTGGTCAAATATTGACTTTTGAATGACCGATGTAACATCAGAAAAAGTCAATAAGTAGGTATAGAAATTTCAAGACCCATGACTGAAACATGTTCAATGGGTCAAATATTGGCTACTCTATGGCTAATTTATCACCAGAAGGAGTCAATGGGTAGAACTAAAAACTTCAAAATCGACGACTCTTGGGCCCGATTTTAGTACATTTGGTCAAATGTTGACTTTTGAATGACCGATGTAACATCAGAAAAAGTCAATAAGTAGGTATAGAAATTTCAAGACCCATGACTGAAACATGTTCAATGGGTCAAATATTGGCTACTCTATGGCTAATTTATCACCAGAAGGAGTCTATTTGGTAGAAATACAAAGTTCAAAATCGATGACTCTTGGGCCAGATATAAGTCCATTTGGTCAAATATGGACTTCTGATTGGCTGATGTATCATCAGTCGGATTCTATGAGTAGGTATAGAAATTTCAAGATCCATGACTGAAACATGTTCAATGGGTCAAATATTGGCTACTCTATGGCTAATTTATCACAAAAAGGAGTCTATTGGGTAGAAATAGAAAGTTCAAAATCGACGACTCTTGGGCCCGATATTACTACATTTGGTCAAATATGGACTTCTGATTGGCTGATGTATCATCAGTCGGATTCTATGAGTAGGTATAGAAATTTCAAGATGCATGACTGACACATGTTCAATGGGTCAAATTTTGGCTAGTCTATGGCTAATATATCACAAAAAGGAGTCTATTGGGTAGAAATAGAAAGTTAAAAATCGACGACTCTTGGGCCCGATATTAGTACATTTGGTCAAATATGGTTTTCTGAATGACTGACCTAAATTCAGAAAGAGTCAATGAGTAGATATAAAAATTTCAAGATCCATAACTGAAATATGTCCAATGGGTAAAATATTGGCTACTCTAAGGCTAATTTATCACAAGAAGGAGTCAATTGGGTAGGAATAGAAAGTTCAAGATCAAGGACTGAAATATTTTAACGGGGTCAAAAATTGGCTGAACTATCTCCAGAAGGAGTCAATATGGTAGAACTAAAAAGTTCAATATAGACGACTCTTGGGCCAGATTTTAGTACATTTGGTCAAATATTGACTTTTGAATGACCGATGTAACATCAGAAAAAGTCAATAAGTAGGTATAGAAATTTCAAGATCCATGACTGAAACATGTTCAATGGGTCAATTATTGGCTACTCTATGGCTAATTTATCAACAGAAAGAGTCTATTGGATAGAAATAGAAAGTTCAAAATCGATGACTCTTGGGCTGGATATAAGTCCATTCAGTCAAATATGGATTTCTGAATGACTGACCTAAACTCAGAAAGAGTCAATGAGTAGGTATAAAAATTTCAAGATCCATGACTGGAACATGTTCAATCGGTCAGATATTGGCGAGTCTATGGCTAATTTATCACCAGAAGGAGTCAATTGGATAGAAATAGAAAGTTCAAAATCGACGACTCTTGGGCCCGATATTAGTCCATTTGGTCAAATATGGACTTCTGATTGACTGATGTATCATCAGTCGGATTCTATGAGTAGGTATAGAAATTTCAAGACCCATGACTGAAACATGTTCAATGGGTCAAATATTGGCTACTCTATGGCTAATTTATCACCAGAAGGAGTCAATGGGTAGAACCAAAAACTTCAAAATCGACGACTCTTGGGCCCGATTTTAGTACATTTGGTCAAATATTGACTTTTGAATGATCGATGTAACATCAGAAAAAGTCAATAAGTAGGTATAGAAATTTCAAGACCCATGACTGAAACATGTTCAATGGGTCAAATATTGGCTACTCTATGGCTAATTTATCACCAGAAGGAGTCAATGGGTAGAACTAAAAAGTTCAAAATCGACGACTCTTGGGCACGATTTTAGTACATTTGGTCAAATATTGACTTTTGAATGACCGATGTAACATCAGAAAAAGTCAATAAGTAGGTATAGAAATTTCAAGATCCATGACTGAAACATGTTCAATGGGTCAATTATTGGCGAGTCTATGGCTAATTTATCACCAGAAGGAGTCTATTGGGTAGAAATAGAAAGTTCAAAATCGATGACTCTTGGGCCAGATATAAGTCCATTTGGTCAAATATGGACTTCTGATTGGCTGATGTATCATCAGTCGGATTCTATGAGTAGGTATAGAAATTTCAAGATCCATGACTGAAACATGTTCAATGGGTCAAATATTGGCTACTCTATGGCTAATTTATCACAAAAAGGAGTCTTTTGGGTAGAAATTGAAAGTTCAAAATCGACGACTCTTGGGCCCGATATTACTACATTTGGTCAAATATGGACTTCTGATTGGCTGATGTATCATCAGTCGGATTCTATGAGTACGTATAGAAATTTCAAGATCCATGACTGACACATGTTCAATGGGTCAAATTTTGGCTAGTCTATGGCTAATATATCACAAAAAGGAGTCTATTGGGTAGAAATAGAAAGTTAAAAATCGACGACTCTTGGGCCCGATATTAGTACATTTGGTCAAATATGGTTTTCTGAATGACTGACCTAAATTCAGAAAGAGTCAATGAGTAGGTATAAAAATTTCAAGATCCATAACTGAAATTTGTCCAATGGGTAAAATATTGGCTACTCTAAGGCTAATTTATCACAAGAAGGAGTCAATTGGGTAGGAATAGAAAGTTCAAGATCAAGGACTGAAATATTTTAACGGGGTCAAAAATTGGCTGTACTGTCTCCAGAAGGAGTCAATAGGGTAGAACTAAAAAGTTCAATATAGACGACTCTTGGGCCAGATTTTAGTACATTTGGTCAAATATTGACTTTTGAATGACCGATGTAACATCAGAAAAAGTCAATAAGTAGGTATAGAAATTTCAAGATCCATGACTGAAACATGTTCAATGGGTCAATTATTGGCTACTCTATGGCTAATTTATCACCAGAAAGAGTCTATTGGGTAGAAATAGAAAGTTCAAAATCGATGACTCTTGGGCTGGATATAAGTCCATTCAGTCAAATATGGAATTCTGAATGACTGACCTAAAGTCAGTAAGAGTCAATGAGTAGGTATAAAAATTTCAAGATCCATAACTGAACGATGTCCAATTGGTAAAATATTGGCTACTCTAGGGCTAATGTATCACAAGAAGGAGTCAATTGGGTAGGAATAGAAAGTTCAAGATCAAGGACTGAAATATTTTCAGTGGGTCAAAAATTGGCTGAACTATCTCCAGAAGGATTCAAAAGGGTAGAACTAAAAAGTTCAAAATAGACGATTCTTGGGCCCGATTTTAGTACATTTGGTCAAATATTGACTTTTGAATGACCGATGTAACATCAAAAAGAGTCAATAAGTAGGTATAGATATTTCAAGATCCATGACTGGAACATGTTCAATCGGTCAGATATTGGCGAGTCTATGGCTAATTTATCACCAGAAGGAGTCAATTGGCTAGAAATAGAAAGTTCAAAATCGACGACTCTTGGGCCCGATATTAGTCCATTTGGTCAAATATGGACTTCTGATTGACTGATGTATCATCAGTCGGATTCTATGAGTAGGTATAGAAATTTCAAGACCCATGACTGAAACATGTTCAATCGGTCAGATATTGGCGAGTCTATGGGTAATTTATCACCAGAAGGAGTCTATTGGGTAGAAATAGAAAGTTCAAAATCGACGACTCTTGGGCCCGATATTACTACATTTGGTCAAATATGGACTTCTTATTGGCTGATGTATCATCAGTCGGATTCTATGAGTAGGTATAGAAATTTCAAGATCCATGACTGACACATGTTCAATGGGTCAAATTTTGGCTAGTCTATGGCTAATATATCACAAAAAGGAGTCTATTGGGTAGAAATAGAAAGTTAAAAATCGACGACTCTTGGGCCCGATATTAGTACATTTGGTCAAATATGGTTTTCTGAATGACTGACCTAAATTCAGAAAGAGTCAATGAGTAGGTATAAAAATTTCAAGATCCATAACTGAAATATGTCCAATGGGTAAAATATTGGCTACTCTAAGGCCAATTTATCACAAGAAGGAGTCAATTGGGTAGGAATAGAAAGTTCAAGATCAAGGACTGAAATATTTTAACGGGGTCAAAAATTGGCTGAACTATCTCCAGAAGGAGTCAATAGGGTAGAACTAAAAAGTTCAATATAGACGACTCTTGAGCCAGATTTTAGTACATTTGGTCAAATATTGACTTTTGAATGACCGATGTAACATCAGAAAAAGTCAATAAGTAGGTATAGAAATTTCAAGATCCATGACTGAAACATGTTCAATGGGTCAGTTATTGGCTACTCTATGGCTAATTTATCAACAGAAAGAGTCTATTGGGTAGAAATAGAAAGTTCAAAATCGATGACTCTTGGGCTGGATTTAAGTCCATTCAGTCAAATATGGATTTCTGAATGACTGACCTAAACTCAGAAAGAGTCAATGAGTAGGTATAAAAATTTCAAGATCCATAACTGAAACATGTCCAATGGGTAAAATATTGGCTACTCTAGGGCTAATGTATCACAAGAAGGAGTCAATTGGGTAGGAATAGAAAGTTCAAGATCAATGACTGAAATATTTTCAGTGGGTCAAAAATTGGCTGAACTATCTCCAGAAGGATTCAAAAGGGTAGAACTAAAAAGTTCAAAATAGACGATTCTTGGGCACGATTTTAGTACATTTGGTCAAATATTGACTTTTGAATGACCGATGTAACATCAGAAAAAGTCAATAAGTAGGTATAGAAATTTCAAGACCCATGACTGAAACATGTTCAATGGGTCAAATATTGGCTACTCTATGGCTAATTTATCACCAGAAGGAGTCAATGGGTAGAACTAAAAACTTCAAAATCGACGACTCTTGGGCCCGATTTTAGTACATTTGGTCAAATATTGACTTTTGAATGACCGATGTAACATCAGAAAAAGTCAATAAGTAGGTATAGAAATTTCAAGACCCATGACTGAAACATGTTCAACGGGTCAAATATTGGCTACTCTATGGCTAATTTATCACAAAAAGGAGTCTATTGGGTAGAAATAGAAAGTTCAAAATCGACGACTCTTGGGCCCGATATTACTACATTTGGTCAAATATGGACTTCTGATTGGCTGATGTATCATCAGTCGGATTCTATGAGTAGGTATAGAAATTTCAAGATCCATGACTGAAACATGTTCAATGGGTCAAATATTGGCTACTCTATGGCTAATTTATCACAAAAAGGAGTCTATTGGGTAGAAATAGAAAGTTCAAAATCGACGACTCTTGGGCCCGATATTACTACATTTGGTCAAATATGGACTTCTGATTGGCTGATGTATCATCAGTCGGATTCTATGAGTAGGTATAGAAATTTCAAGATGCATGACTGACACATGTTCAATGGGTCAAATTTTGGCTAGTCTATGGCTAATATATCACAAAAAGGAGTCTATTGGGTAGAAATAGAAAGTTAAAAATCGACGACTCTTGGGCCCGATATTAGTACATTTGGTCAAATATGGTTTTCTGAATGACTGACCTAAATTCAGAAAGAGTCAATGAGTAGATATAAAAATTTCAAGATCCATAACTGAAATATGTCCAATGGGTAAAATATTGGCTACTCTAAGGCTAATTTATCACAAGAAGGAGTCAATTGGGTAGGAATAGAAAGTTCAAGATCAAGGACTGAAATATTTTAACGGGGTCAAAAATTGGCTGAACTATCTCCAGAAGGAGTCAATAGGGTAGAACTAAAAAGTTCAATATAGACGACTCTTGGGCCAGATTTTAGTACATTTGGTCAAATATTGACTTTTGAATGACCGATGTAACATCAGAAAAAGTCAATAAGTAGGTATAGAAATTTCAAGATCCATGACTGAAACATGTTCAATGGGTCAATTATTGGCTACTCTATGGCTAATTTATCAACAGAAAGAGTCTATTGGATAGAAATAGAAAGTTCAAAATCGATGACTCTTGGGCTGGATATAAGTCCATTCAGTCAAATATGGATTTCTGAATGACTGACCTAAACTCAGAAAGAGTCAATGAGTAGGTATAAAAATTTCAAGATCCATGACTGGAACATGTTCAATCGGTCAGATATTGGCGAGTCTATGGCTAATTTATCACCAGAAGGAGTCAATTGGATAGAAATAGAAAGTTCAAAATCGACGACTCTTGGGCCCGATATTAGTCCATTTGGTCAAATATGGACTTCTGATTGACTGATGTATCATCAGTCGGATTCTATGAGTAGGTATAGAAATTTCAAGACCCATGACTGAAACATGTTCAATGGGTCAAATATTGGCTACTCTATGGCTAATTTATCACCAGAAGGAGTCAATGGGTAGAACTAAAAACTTCAAAATCGACGACTCTTGGGCCCGATTTTAGTACATTTGGTCAAATATTGACTTTTGAATGACCGATGTAACATCAGAAAAAGTCAATAAGTAGGTATAGAAATTTCAAGACCCATGACTGAAACATGTTCAATGGGTCAAATATTGGCTACTCTATGGCTAATTTATCACCAGAAGGAGTCAATGGGTAGAACTAAAAAGTTCAAAATCGACGACTCTTGGGCCCGATTTTAGTACATTTGGTCAAATATTGACTTTTGAATGACCGATGTAACATTAGAAAAAGTCATTAAGTAGGTATAGAAATTTCAAGATCCATGACTGAAACATGTTCAATGGGTCAAATATTGGCTACTCTATGGCTAATTTATCACCAGAAGGAGTCAATGGGTAGAACTAAAAAGTTCAAAATCGACGACTCTTGGGCACGATTTTAGTACATATTGTCAAATATTGACTTTTGAATGACCGATGTAACATCAGAAAAAGTCAATAAGTAGGTATAGAAATTTCAAGATCCATGACTGAAACATGTTCAATGGGTCAATTATTGGCGAGTCTATGGGTAATTTATCACCAGAAGGAGTCTATTTGGTAGAAATAGAAAGTTCAAAATCGACGACTCTTGGGCCCGATATTACTACATTTGGTCAAATATGGACTTCTTATTGGCTGATGTATCATCAGTCGGATTCTATGAGTAGGTATAGAAATTTCAAGATCCATGACTGACACATGTTCAATGGGTCAAATTTTGGCTAGTCTATGGCTAATATATCACAAAAAGGAGTCTATTGGGTAGAAATAGAAAGTTAAAAATCGACGACTCTTGGGCCCGATATTAGTACATTTGGTCAAATATGGTTTTCTGAATGACTGACCTAAATTCAGAAAGAGTCAATGAGTAGATATAAAAATTTCAAGATCCATAACTGAAATATGTCCAATGGGTAAAATATTGGCTACTCTAAGGCTAATTTATCACAAGAAGGAGTCAATTGGGTAGGAATAGAAAGTTCAAGATCAAGGACTGAAATATTTTAACGGGGTCAAAAATTGGCTGAACTATCTCCAGAAGGAGTCAATAGGGTAGAACTAAAAAGTTCAATATAGACGACTCTTGGGCCAGATTTTAGTACATTTGGTCAAATATTGACTTTTGAATGACCGATGTAACATCAGAAAAAGTCAATAAGTAGGTATAGAAATTTCAAGATCCATGACTGAAACATGTTCAATGGGTCAATTATTGGCTACTCTATGGCTAATTTATCAACAGAAAGAGTCTATTGGATAGAAATAGAAAGTTCAAAATCGATGACTCTTGGGCTGGATATAAGTCCATTCAGTCAAATATGGATTTCTGAATGACTGACCTAAACTCAGAAAGAGTCAATGAGTAGGTATAAAAATTTCAAGATCCATGACTGGAACATGTTCAATCGGTCAGATATTGGCGAGTCTATGGCTAATTTATCACCAGAAGGAGTCAATTGGATAGAAATAGAAAGTTCAAAATCGACGACTCTTGGGCCCGATATTAGTCCATTTGGTCAAATATGGACTTCTGATTGACTGATGTATCATCAGTCGGATTCTATGAGTAGGTATAGAAATTTCAAGACCCATGACTGAAACATGTTCAATGGGTCAAATATTGGCTACTCTATGGCTAATTTATCACCAGAAGGAGTCAATGGGTAGAACTAAAAACTTCAAAATCGACGACTCTTGGGCCCGATTTTAGTACATTTGGTCAAATATTGACTTTTGAATGACCGATGTAACATCAGAAAAAGTCAATAAGTAGGTATAGAAATTTCAAGACCCATGACTGAAACATGTTCAATGGGTCAAATATTGGCTACTCTATGGCTAATTTATCACCAGAAGGAGTCAATGGGTAGAACTAAAAAGTTCAAAATCGACGACTCTTGGGCCCGATTTTAGTACATTTGGTCAAATATTGACTTTTGAATGACCGATGTAACATTAGAAAAAGTCATTAAGTAGGTATAGAAATTTCAAGATCCATGACTGAAACATGTTCAATGGGTCAAATATTGGCTACTCTATGGCTAATTTATCACCAGAAGGAGTCAATGGGTAGAACTAAAAAGTTCAAAATCGACGACTCTTGGGCACGATTTTAGTACATATTGTCAAATATTGACTTTTGAATGACCGATGTAACATCAGAAAAAGTCAATAAGTAGGTATAGAAATTTCAAGATCCATGACTGAAACATGTTCAATGGGTCAATTATTGGCGAGTCTATGGGTAATTTATCACCAGAAGGAGTCTATTTGGTAGAAATAGAAAGTTCAAAATCGACGACTCTTGGGCCCGATATTACTACATTTGGTCAAATATGGACTTCTTATTGGCTGATGTATCATCAGTCGGATTCTATGAGTAGGTATAGAAATTTCAAGATCCATGACTGACACATGTTCAATGGGTCAAATTTTGGCTAGTCTATGGCTAATATATCACAAAAAGGAGTCTATTGGGTAGAAATAGAAAGTTAAAAATCGACGACTCTTGGGCCCGATATTAGTACATTTGGTCAAATATGGTTTTCTGAATGACTGACCTAAATTCAGAAAGAGTCAATGAGTAGGTATAAAAATTTCAAGATCCATAACTGAAATATGTCCAATGGGTAAAATATTGGCTACTCTAAGGCCAATTTATCACAAGAAGGAGTCAATTGGGTAGGAATAGAAAGTTCAAGATCAAGGACTGAAATATTTTAACGGGGTCAAAAATTGGCTGAACTATCTCCAGAAGGAGTCAATAGGGTAGAACTAAAAAGTTCAATATAGACGACTCTTGAGCCAGATTTTAGTACATTTGGTCAAATATTGACTTTTGAATGACCGATGTAACATCAGAAAAAGTCAATAAGTAGGTATAGAAATTTCAAGATCCATGACTGAAACATGTTCAATGGGTCAATTATTGGCTACTCTATGGCTAATTTATCAACAGAAAGAGTCTATTGGGTAGAAATAGAAAGTTCAAAATCGATGACTCTTGGGCTGGATTTAAGTCCATTCAGTCAAATATGGATTTCTGAATGACTGACCTAAACTCAGAAAGAGTCAATGAGTAGGTATAAAAATTTCAAGATCCATAACTGAAACATGTCCAATGGGTAAAATATTGGCTACTCTAGGGCTAATGTATCAAAAGAAGGAGTCAATTGGGTAGGAATAGAAAGTTCAAGATCAATGACTGAAATATTTTCAGTGGGTCAAAAATTGGCTGAACTATCTCCAGAAGGATTCAAAAAGGTAGAACTAAAAAGTTCAAAATAGACGATTCTTGGGCCCGATTTTAGTACATTTGGTCAAATATTGACTTTTGAATGACCGATGTAACATCAAAAAGAGTCAATAAGTAGGTATAGAAATTTCAAGATCCATGACTGGAACATGTTCAATCGGTCAGATATTGGCGAGTCTATGGCTAATTTATCACCAGAAGGAGTCAATTGGGTAGAAATAGAAAGTTCAAAATCGACGACTCTTGGGCCCGATATTAGTCCATTTGGTCAAATATGGACTTCTGATTGACTGATGTATCATCAGTCGGATTCTATGAGTAGGTATACAAATTTCAAGACCCATGACTGAAACATGTTCAATGGGTCAAATATTGGCTACTCTATGGCTAATTTATCACCAGAAGGAGTCAATGGGTAGAACTAAAAAGTTCAAAATCGACGACTCTTGGGCCCGATTTTAGTACATTTGGTCAAATATTGACTTTTGAATGACCGATGTAACATCAGAAAAAGTTAATAAGTAGGAATAGAAATTTCAAGACCCATGACTGAAACATGTTCAATGGGTCAAATATTGGCTACTCTATGGCTAATTTATCACCAGAAGGAGTCAATGGGTAGAACTAAAAAGTTCAAAATCGACGAATCTTGGGCACGATTTTAGTACATTTGGTCAAATATTGACTTTTGAATGACCGATGTAACATCAGAAAAAGTCAATAAGTAGGTATAGAAATTTCAAGACCCATGACTGAAACATGTTCAATGGGTCAAATATTGGCTACTCTATGGCTAATTTATCACCAGAAGGAGTCAATGGGTAGAACTAAAAACTTCAAAATCGACGACTCTTGGGCCCGATTTTAGTACATTTGGTCAAATATTGACTTTTGAATGACCGATGTAACATCAAAAAGACTCAATATGTAGGTATAGAAATTTCAAGATCCATGACTGGAACATGTTCAATCGGTCAGATATTGGCGAGTCTATGGCTAATTTATCACCAGGAGTCTATTGGGTAGAAATAGAAAGTTCAAAATCGACGACTCTTGGGCCCGATATTAGTACATTTGGTCAAATATTGACTTTTGAATGACCGATTTAACATCAAAAAGAGTCAATAAGTAGGTATTGAAATTTCAAGATCCATGATTGGAACATGTTCAATGGGTCAATTATTGGATACTCTTTCGCTAATTTATCACCAGAAGGAGTCAATTGGGTAGAAATAGAAAGTTCAAAATCGACGACTCTTGGGCCCGATTTTAGTACATTTGGTCAAATATGGATTTCTGAATGACTGACCTAAATTCAGAAAGAGTCAATGAGTAGGTATAAAAATTTCAAGATCCATAACTGAAACATGTCCAATGGGTAAAATATTGGCTACTCTAAGGCTAATGTATCACAAGAAGGAGTCAATTGGGTAGGAATAGAAAGTTCAAGATCAAGGACTGAAATATTTTCAGTGGCTCAAATATTGGCTGTACTATCTCCAGAAGGAGTCAATAGGGTAGAACTAAAAAGTTCAAAATAGACGACTCTTGGGCCCGATTTTAGTACATTTGAACAAATATTGACTTTTGAATGACCGATTTAACGTCAGAAAGAGTCAATAAGTAGGTATAGAAATTTCAAGATCCATGACTGAAACATGTTCAATGGGTCAAATATTGGCTACTCAATGGCTAATTTATCACAAAAAGGAGTCTATTGGGTAGAACTATAAAGTTCAAAATAGACGATTCTTGGGCCCGATATTAGTACATTTGGTCAAATATGGATTTCTGAATGACTGACCTAAATTCAGAAAGAGTCAATGAGTAGTTATAAAAATTTCAAGATCCATAACTGAAACATGTCAAATGGGTAAAATATTGGCTACTCTACGGCTAATGTATCACAAGAAGGAGTCAATTGGGTAGGAATAGAAAGTTCAAGATCAAGGACTGAAATATTTTCAGTGGGTCAAAAATTGGCTGAATAATCTCTAGAAGGAGTCAAGAGGGTAGAACTAAAAAGTTCAAAATCGACGAGTCTTGGGCCCGATTTTAGTACATTTGGTCAAATATTGACTTTTGAATGACCGATGTAACATCAAAAAGAGTCAATAAGTAGGTATTGAAATTTCAAGATCCATGACTGGAACATGTTCAATTGGTTAGATATTGTCGAGTTTATGGCTAATTTATCACCAGAAGGAGTCTATTGGATAGAAATAGAAAGTTCAAAATCGACGACTCTTGGGCCCGATATTAGTACATTTGGTCAAATATGGATTTCTGAATGACTGACCTAAATTCAGAAAGAGTCAATGAGTAGGTATAAAAATTTCAAGATCCGTAACTGAAACATATCCAATGGGTAAAATATTGGCTACTCCAGGGCAAATGTATCACAAGAAGGAGTCAATTGGGTAGGAATAGAAAGTTTAAGATCAAGGACTGAAATATTTTCAGTGGGTTAAAAATTGGCTGAACTATCTCCAGAAGGAGTCAAAAGGGCAGAACTATAAAGTTCAAAATAGACGATTCTTGGGCCCGATTTTAGTACATTTGGTCAAATATTGACTTTTGAATGACCGATGTAACATCAAAAAGAGTCAAAGATTAGGTATAGAAATTTCAAGATCCATGACTGGAACATGTTCAATGGGTCAGATATTGGCGAGTCTATGGCTAATTTATCACCAGGAGTCTATTGGGTAAAAATAGATAGTTCAAAATCGATGACTCTTGGGCCGGATATAAGTCCATTTGGTCAAATATGGACTTCTGATTGGCTGATGTATCATCAGTCGGATTCTATGAGTAGGTATAGAAATTTCAAGATCCATGACTGAAACATGTTCAATGGGTCAAATATTTTCTACTCTATGGCTAATTTATCACAAAAAGGAGTCTATTGGTTAGAAATAGAAAGTTCAAAATCGACGACTCTTGGGCCCGATATTAGTACATTTGGTCAAATATTGACTTTTGAATGACCGATGTAACATCAAAAAGAGTCAATAAGTAGGTATAGAAATTTCAAGATCCATGATTGGAACATGTTCAATGGGTCAATTATTGGATACTCTTTCGCTAATTTATCACCAGAAGGAGTCAATTGGGTAGAAATAGAAAGTTCAAAATCGACGACTCTTGGGCCCGATTTTAGTACATTTGGTCAAATATGCATTTCTGAATGACTGACCTAAATTCAGAAAGAGTCAATGAGTAGGTATAAAAATTTCAAGATCCATAACTGAAACATGTCCAATGGGTAAAATATTGGCTACTCTAAGGCTAATGTATCACAAGAAGGAGTCAATTGGGTAGGAATAGAAAGTTCAAGATCAAGGACTGAAATATTTTCAGTGGGTCAAAAATTGGCTGAACAATCTCTAGAAGGAGTCAAAAGGGTAGAACTAAAAAGTTCAAAATAGACGATTCTTGGGCCCGATTTTAGTACATTTGGTCAAATATTGACTTTTGAATGACCGATGAAACATCAAAAAGAGTCAATAAGTAGGTATTGAAATTTCAAGATCCATGACTGGAACATGTTCAAATGGTTAGATATTGTCGAGTTTATGGCTAATTTATCACCAGAAGGAGTTTATTGGATAGAAATAGAAAGTTCAAAATCGACGACTCTTGGGCCCGATATTAGTACATTTGGTCAAATATGGATTTCTGAATGACTGACCTAAATTCAGAAAGAGTCAATGAGTAGGTATAAAAAATTCAAGATCCGTAACTGAAACATATCCAATGGGTAAAATATTGGCTTCTCCAGAGCAAATGTATCACAAGAAGGAGTCAATTGGGTAGGAATAGAAAGTTCAAGATCAAGGACTGAAATATTTTCAGTGGGTTAAAAATTGGCTGAACTATCTCCAGAAGGAGTCAAAAGGGTAGAACTATAAAGTTCAAAATAGACGATTCTTGGGCCCGATTTTAGTACATTTGGTCAAATATTGACTTTTGAATGACCGATGTAACATCAAAAAGAGTCAAAGATTAGGTATAGAAATTTCAAGATCCATGACTGGAACATGTTCAATTGGTTAGATATTGGCGAGTCTATGGCTAATTTATCACCAGAAGGAGTCTATTGGAAAGAAATAGAAAGTTCAAAATCGATGACTGTTGGGCCGGATATAAGTCCATTTGGTCAAATATGGACTTCTGATTGGCTGATGTATCATCAGTCGGATTACACGAGTATGTAAAGAAATTTCAAGATCCATGACTGACACATGTTCAGTGGGTCAAATATTGGCTACTCTATGGCTAATTTATCACAAAAAGGAGTCAATTGGGTAAGAATAGAAAGTTCAAGATCAAGGACTGAAATATTTTCAGTGGGTCTAAAATTGGCTGAACAATCTCTAGAAGGAGTCAAGACGGTAGAACTAAAAAGTTCAAAATCGACGAGTCTTGGGCCCGATTTTAGTACATTTGGTCAAATATTGACTTTTGAATGACCGATGTAACATTAGAAAAAGTCATTAAGTAGGTATAGAAATTTCAAGATCCATGACTGAAACATGTTCAATGGGTCAATTATTGGCTACTCTATGGCTAATTTATCACCAGAAAGAGTCTATTGGGTAGAAATAGAAAGTTCAAAATCGATGACTCTTGGGCCCGATTTTAGTACATTTGGTCAAATATTGACTTTTGAATGACCGATGTAACATCAAAAAAAGTCAATAAGTAGGTATAGAAATTTCAAAATCCATAACTGAAACATGTCCAATGGGTAAAATATTGGCTACTCTAGGGCTAATGTATCACAAGAAGGAGTCAATTGGGTAAGAATAGAAAGTTCAAGATCAAGGACTGAAATATTTTCAGTGGGTCTAAAATTGGCTGAACAATCTCTAGAAGGAGTCAAGACGGTAGAACTAAGAAGTTCAAAATCGACGAGTCTTGGGCCCGATTTTAGTACATTTGGTCAAATATTGACTTTTGAATGACCGATGTAACATTAGAAAAAGTCATTAAGTAGGTATATAAATTTCAAGATCCATGACTGAAACATGTTCAATGGGTCAATTATTGGCTACTCTATGGCTAATTTATCACCAGAAAGAGACTATTGGGTAGAAATAGAAAGTTCAAAATCGATGACTCTTGGGCCGGATATAAGTCCATTTCGGTCAAATATGGATTTCTGAATGACTGACCTAAATTCAGAAAGAGTCAATGAGTAGGTATAAAAATTTCAAGATCCATAACTGAAACATGTCCAATGGGTAAAATATTGGCTACTCTAGGGTTAATGTATCACAAGAAGGAGTCAATTGGGTAGGAATAGAAAGTTCAAGATCAAGGACTGAAATATTTTCAGTGGCTCAAAAATGGTTTGTCCTATCTCCAGAAGGAGTCAATAGGGTAGAACTAAAAAGTTCAAAATAGACGGCTCTTGGGCCCGATTTTAGTACATTTGAACAAATATTGACTTTTGAATGACCGATTTAACATCAGAAAGAGTCAATAAGTATGTATAGAAATTTCAAGATCCATGACTGAAACATGTTCAATCGGTCAAATATTGGCTACTCAATGGCTAATTTATCACAAAAAGGAGTCTATTGGGTAGAAATAGAAAGTTCAAAATCGACGACTCTTGGGCCCGAAATAAGTACATTTGGTCAAATATGGATTTCTGAATGACTGACCTAAATTCAGAAAGAGTCAATGAGTAGTTATAAAAATTTCAAGATCCATAACTGAAACATGTCAAATGGGTAAAATATTGGCTACTCTAGGGCAAATGTATCACAAGAAGGAGTCAATTGGGTAGGAATAGAAAGTTCAAGATCAAGGACTGAAATATTTTCAGTTTGTCAAAAATTGGCTGAACTATCTCCAGAAGGAGTCAATAGGGTAGAACTAAAAAGTTCAAAATCGTTGACTCTTGGGCCCGATTTTAGTACATTTGGTCAAATATTGACTTTTCAATGACCGATGTAACATCACAAAGAGTCAATAAGTAGGTATAGAAATTTCAAGACCCATGACTGAAACATGTTCAATGGGTCAAATATTGGCTACTCTATGGCTAATTTATCACCAGAAGGAGTCAATGGGTAGAACTAAAAAGTTCAAAATCGACGACTCTTGGGCCCGATTTTAGTACATTTGGTCAAATATTGACTTTTGAATGACCGATGTAACATCAGAAAAAGTCAATAAGTAGGTATAGAAATTTCAAGATCCATAACTGAAACATGTTCAATTGGTTAGATATTGGCGAGTCTATGGCTAATTTATCACCAGAAGGAGTCTATTGATTAGAAATAGAAAGTTCAAAATCGATGACTGTTGGGCCGGATATAAGTCCATTTGGTCAAATATGGACTTCTGATTGGCTGATGTATCATCAGTCGGATTCTATGAGTAGGTATAGAAAATTCAAGATCCATGACTGAAACATGTTCAATGGGTCAAATATTGGCTACTCTATTGCTAATTTATCACAAAAAGGAGTCTATTGGGTAGGCATAGAAAATTCAAAATCGACGACTCTTGGGCCCGATATTAGTACATTTGGTCAAATATGGATTTCTGAATGACTGACCTAAATTCAGAAAGAGTCAATGAGTAGGTATAAAAATTTCAAGATCCATAACTGAAACATGTCCAATGGGTAAAATATTGGCTACTTTAGGGCTAATTTATCACCAGAAAGAGTCTATTGGGTAGAAAAAGAAAGTTCAAAATCGATGACTCTTGGGCCGGATATAAGTCCATTCGGTCAAATATGGATTTCTGAATGACTGACCTAAATTCAGAAAGAGTCAATGAGTAGGTATAAAAATTTCAAGATCCATAACTGAAACATGTCCAATGGGTAAAATTTTGGCTACTCTAGGGTTAATGTATCACAAGAAGGAGTCAATTGGGTAGAAAGAGAAAGTTCAAGATCAGGGACTGAAATATTTTCATTGGGTCAAAAATTGGCTGACCTATCTCCAGAAGGAGTCAAAAGGATAGAACTAAAAAGTTCAAAATAGACGATTCTTGGGCCCGATTTTAGTACATTTGGTCAAATATTGACTTTTGAATGACCGATGTAACATCAAAATGAGTCAATAAGTAGGTATTGAATTTTCAAGATCCATGACTGGAACATGTTCAATTGGTTAGATATTGGCGAGTCTATGGCTAATTTATCACCAGAAGGAGTCTATTGATTAGAAATAGAAAGTTCAAAATCGATGACTCTTGGGCCGGATATAAGACCATTTGGTCAAATATGGACCTCTGATTGGCTGATGTATCATCAGTCGGATTCTATGAGTAGGTATAGAAATTTCAAGATCCATGACTGAAACATGTTCAATGGGTCAAATATTGGCTACTCTATGGCTAATTTATCACCAACAGGAGTCTATTGGGTAGAAATAGAAAGTTCAAAATCGACGACTCTTGGGCCCGATATTAGTACATTTGGTCAAATATGGATTTCTGAATGACTGACCTAAATTCAGAAAGAGTCAATGAGTAGGTATGAAAATTTCAAGATCCATAACTGAAACATGTCAAATGGGTAAAATATTGGCTACTCTAAGGCTAAAGTATCACAAGAAGGAGTCAATTGGGTAGGAATAGAAAGTTCAAGATCAAGGACTGAAATATTTTCAGTGGGTCAAAAATTGGCTGAACAATCTCTAGAAGGAGTCAAAAGGGTATAACTAAAAAGTTCAAAATAGACGATTCTTGGGCCCGATTTTAGTACATTTGGTCAAATATTTACTTTTGAATGACCGATGTAACATCAAAAAGAGTCAATAAGTAGGTATTGAAATTTCAAGATCCATGACTGGAACATGTTCAATTGGTTAGATATTGGCGAGTCTATGGCTAATTTATCACCAGAAGGAGTCTATTGGAAAGAAATAGAAAGTTCAAAATCGATGACTGTTGGGCCGGATATAAGTCCATTTGGTCAAATATGGACGTCTGATTGGCTGATGTATCATCAGTCGGATTACACGAGTATGTAAAGAAATTTCAAAATCCATGACTGACACATGTTCAGTGGGTCAAATATTGGCTACTCTATGGCTATTTTATCACAAAAAGGAGTCAATTGGCTAAGAATAGAAAGTTCAAGATCAAGGACTAAAATATTTTCAGTGGGTCTAAAATTGTCTGAACAATCTCTAGAAGGAGTCAAGACGGTAGAACTAAAAAGTTCAAAATCGACTACTCTTGGGCCCGATTTTAGTACATTTGGAAAAATATTGACTTTTGAATGACCGAGGTAACATCAGAAAAAGTCATTAAGTAGGTATAGAAATTTCAAGATCCATGACTGAAACATGTTCAATGGGTCAATTATTGGCAACTCTATGGCTAATTTATCACCAGAAAGAGTCTATTGGGTAGAAAAAGAAAGTTCAAAATCGATGACTCTTGGGCCGGATATAAGTCCATTCGGTCAAATATGGATTTCTGAATGACTGACCTAAATTCAGAAAGAGTCAATGAGTAGGTATAAAAATTTCAAGATCCATAACTGAAACATGTCCAATGGGTAAAATATTGGCAACTCTATGGCTAATTTATCACCAGAAAGAGTCTATTGGGTAGAAAAAGAAAGTTCAAAATCGATGACTCTTGGGCCGGATATAAGTCCATTCGGTCAAATATGGATTTCTGAATGACTGACCTAAATTCAGAAAGAGTCAATGAGTAGGTATAAAAATTTCAAGATCCATAACTGAAACATGTCCAATGGGTAAAATATTGGCTACTCTAAGGCTAATGTATCACAAGAAGGAGTCAATTGGGTAGGAATAGAAAGTTCAAGATCAAGGACTGAAATATTTTCAGTGGCTCAAAAATGGGCTGTCCTATCTCCAGAAGGAGTCAATAGGGTAGAACTAAAAAGTTCAAAATAGACGACTCTTGGGATCGATTTTAGTACATTTGAACAAATATTGACTTTTGAATGACTGATTTAACATCAGAAAGACTCAATAAGTAGGTATAGAAATTTCAAGATCCATGACTGAAACATGTTCAATCGGTCAAATATTGGCTCCTCAATGGCTAATTTATCACAAAAAGGAGTCTATTGGGTAGAAATAGAAAGTTCAAAATCGACGACTCTTGGGCCCGATATTAGTACATTTGGTCAAATATGGATTTCTGAATGACTGACCTAAATTCAGAAAGAGTCAATGAGTAGTTATAAAAATTTCAAGATCCATAACTGAAACATGTCAAATGGGTAAAATATTGGCTACTCTAGGGATAATGTATCACAAGAAGGAGTCAATTGGGTAGGAATAGAAAGTTCAAGATCAAGGACTGAAATATTTTCAGTGGGTCAAAAATTGGCTGAACTATCTCCAGTTGGAGTCAATAGGGTAGAACTAAAAAGTTCAAAATCGACTACTCTTGGGCCCGATTTTAGTACATTTGGAAAAATATTGACTTTTGAATGACCGAGGTAACATCAGAAAAAGTCATTAAGTAGGTATAGAAATTTCAAGATCCATGACTGAAACATGTTCAATGGGTCAATTATTGGCTACTCTATGGCTAATTTATAACCAGAAAGAGTCTATTGTGTAGAAATAGAAAGTTCAAAATCGATGACTCTTGGGCCGGATATAAGTCCATTCGGTCAAATATGGATTTCTGAATGACTGACCTAAATTCAGAAAGAGTCAATGAGTAGGTATAAAAATTTCAAGATCCATAACTGAAACATGTCCAATGGGTAAAATATTGGCTACTCTAAGGCTAATGTATCACAAGAAGGAGTCAATTGGGTAGGAATAGAAAGTTCAAGATCAAGGACTGAAATATTTTCAGTGGCTCAAAAATGGGCTGTCCTATCTCCAGAAGGAGTCAATAGGATAGAACTAAAAAGTTCAAAATAGACGACTCTTGGGCCCGATTTTAGTACATTTGAACAAATATTGACTTTTGAATGACCGATTTAACATCAGAAAGAGTCAATAAGTAGGTATAGAAATTTCAAGATCCATGACTGAAACATGTTCAATCGGTCAAATATTGGCTACTCAATGGCTAATTTATCACAAAAAGGAGTCTATTGGGTAGAAAAAGAAAGTTCAAAATCGACGACTCTTGGGCCCGATATTAGTACATTTGGTCAAATATGGATTTCTGAATGACTGACCTAAATTCAGAAAGAGTCAATGAGTAGTTATAAAAATTTCAAGATCCATAACTGAAACATGTCAAATGGGTAAAATATTGGCTACTCTAGGGCTAATGTATCACAAGAAGGAGTCAATTGGGTAGGAATAGAAAGTTCAAGATCAAGGACTGAAATATTTTCAGTGGGTCAAAAATTGGCTGAACAATCTCTAGAAGGAGTCAAAAGGGTATAACTAAAAAGTTCAAAATAGACGATTCTTGGGCCCGATTTTAGTACATTTGGTCAAATATTGACTTTTGAATGAGCGATGTAACATCAGAAAGAGTCAATAAGTAGGTATAGAAATTTCAAGATCCATGACTGAAACATGTTCAATGGGTCAATTATTGGCTACTCTATGGCTATTTTAAAATCGACGACTCTTGGGCCCGATATTAGTACATTTGGTCAAATATGGATTTCTGAATGACTGACCTAAATTCAGAAAGAGTCAATGAGTAGGTATGAAAATCAGTGGGTCCAAAATTGGCTGAACTATCTCCAGAAGGAGTCAATAGGGTAGAACTAAAAAGTTCAAAATCGACTACTCTTGGGCCCGATTTTAGTACATTTGGAAAAATATTGACTTTTGAATGACCGAGGTAACATCAGAAAAAGTCATTAAGTATGTATAGAAATTTCAAGATCCATGACTGAAACATGTTCAATGGGTCAATTATTGGCTACTCTATGGCTAATTTATCACCAGAAAGAGTCTATTGGAAAGAAATAGAAAGTTCAAAATCGATGACTGTTGGGCCGGATATAAGTCCATTTGGTCAAATATGGACGTCTGATTGGCTGATTTATCATCAGTCGGATTACACGAGTATGTAAAGAAATTTCAAGATCCATGACTGACACATGTTCAGTGGGTCAAATATTGGCTACTCTATGGCTATTTTATCACAAAAAGGAGTCAATTGGGTAAGAATAGAAAGTTCAAGATCAAGGACTGAAATATTTTCAGTGGGTCTAAAATTGGCTGAACAATCTCTAGAAGGAGTCAAGACGGTAGAACTAAAAAGTTCAAAATCAACGAGTCTTGGGCCCGATTTTAGTACATTTGGTCAAATATTGACTTTTGAATGACCGATGTAACATTAGAAAAAGTCATTAAGTAGGTATAGAAATTTCAAGATCCATGACTGAAACATGTTCAATGGGTCAATTATTGGCTACTCTATGGCTAATTTATCACCAGAAAGAGTCTATTGGGTTGAAATAGAAAGTTCAAAATCGATGACTCTTGGGCCCGATTTTAGTACATTTGGTCAAATATTGACTTTTGAATGACCGATGTAACATCAAAAAAAGTCAATAAGTAGGTATAGAAATTTCAAGATCCATAACTGAAACATGTCCAATGGGTAAAATATTGGCTACTCTAGGGCTAATGTATCACAAGAAGGAGTCAATGGGGTAAGAATAGAAAGTTCAAGATCAAGGACTGAAATATTTTCAGTGGGTCTAAAATTGGCTGAACAATCTCTAGAAGGAGTCAAGACGGTAGAACTAAAAAGTTCAAAATCGACGAGTCTTGGGCCCGATTTTAGTACATTTGGTCAAATATTGACTTTTGAATGACCGATGTAACATTAGAAAAAGTCATTAAGTAGGTATAGAAATTTCAAGATCCATGACTGAAACATGTTCAATGGGTCAATTATTGGCTACTCTATGGCTAATTTATCACCAGAAAGAGTCTATTGGGTAGAAATAGAAAGTTCAAAATCGATGACTCTTGGGCCGGATATAAGTCAATTTCGGTCAAATATGGATTTCTGAATGACTGACCTAAATTCAGAAAGAGTCAATGAGTAGGTATAAAAATTTCAAGATCCATGACTGGAACATGTTCAATTGGTTAGATATTGGCGAGTCTATGGCTAATTTATCACAAGAAGGAGTCTATTGATTAGAAATAGAAAGTTCAAAATCGATGACTGTTGGGCCGGATATAAGTCCATTTGGTCAAATATGGACTTCTGATTGGCTGATGTATCATCAGTCGGATTCTATGAGTAGGTATAGAAAATTCAAGATCCATGACTGAAACATGTTCAATGGGTCAAATATTGGCTACTCTATTGCTAATTTATCACAAAAAGGAGTCTATTGGGTAGGCATAGAAAATTCAAAATCGACGACTCTTGGGCCCGATATTAGTACATTTGGTCAAATATGGATTTCTGAATGACTGACCTAAATTCAGAAAGAGTCAATGAGTAGGTATAAAAATTTCAAGATCCATAACTGAAACATGTCCAATGGGTAAAATATTGGCTACTTTAGGGCTAATGTATCACAAGAAGGAGTCAATTGAGTAAGAATAGAAAGTTCAAGATCAAGGACTGAAATATTTTCAGTGGGTCCAAAATTGGCTGAACTATCTCCAGAAGGAGTCAAAAGGGTAGAACTAAAAAGTTCAAAATCGACTACTCTTGGGCCCGATTTTAGTACATTTGAACAAATATTGACTTTTGAATGACCGATTTAACATCAGAAAGAGTCAATAAGTAGGTATAGAAATTTCAAGATCCATGACTGAAACATGTTCAATCGGTCAAATATTGGCTACTCAATGGATAATTTATCACAAAAAGGAGTCTATTGGGTAGAAATAGAAAGTTCAAAATCGACGACTCTTGGGCCCGATTTTAGTACATTTGGTCAAATATTGACTTTTGCATGACCGATGTAACATCAGAAAAAGTCAATAAGTAGGTATAGAAATTTCAAGATCCATAACTGAAACATGTTCAATTGGTTAGATATTGGCGAGTCTATGGCTAATTTATCACCAGAAGGAGTCTATTGATTAGAAATAGAAAGTTCAAAATCGATGACTGTTGGGCCGGATATAAGTCCATTTGGTCAAATATGGACTTCTGATTGGCTGATGTATCATCAGTCGGATTCTATGAGTAGGTATAGAAAATTCAAGATCCATGACTGAAACATGTTCAATGGGTCAAATATTGGCTACTCTATTGCTAATTTATCACAAAAAGGAGTCTATTGGGTAGGCATAGAAAATTCAAAATCGACGACTCTTGGGCCCGATATTAGTACATTTGGTCAAATATGGATTTCTGAATGACTGACCTAAATTCAGAAAGAGTCAATGAGTAGGTATAAAAATTTCAAGATCCATAACTGAAACATGTCCAATGGGTAAAATATTGGCTACTTTAGGGCTAATGTATCACAAGAAGGAGTCAATTGAGTAAGAATAGAAAGTTCAAGATCAAGGACTGAAATATTTTCAGTGGGTCCAAAATTGGCTGAACTATCTCCAGAAGGAGTCAATAGGGTAGAACTAAAAAGTTCAAAATCGACTACTCTTGGGCCCGATTTTAGTACATTTGGAAAAATATTGACTTTTGAATGACCGAGGTAACATCAGAAAAAGTCATTAAGTAGGTATAAAAATTTCAAGATCCATGACTGAAACATGTTCAATGGGTCAATTATTGGCTACTCTATGGCTAATTTATCACCAGAAAGAGTCTATTGGGTAGAAAAAGAAAGTTCAAAATCGATGACTCTTGGGCCGGATATAAGTCCATTCGGTCAAATATGGATTTCTGAATGACTGACCTAAATTCAGAAAGAGTCAATGAGTAGGTATAAAAATTTCAAGATCCATAACTGAAACATGTCCAATGGGTAAAATTTTGGCTACTCTAGGGTTAATGTATCACAAGAAGGAGTCAATTGGGTAGAAATAGAAAGTTCAAGATCAGGGACTGAAATATTTTCAGTGGGTCAAAAATTGGCTGACCTATCTCCAGAAGGAGTCAAAAGGATAGAACTAAAAAGTTCAAAATAGACGATTCTTGGGCCCGATTTTAGTAAATTTGGTCAAATATTGACTTTTGAATGACCGATGTAACATCAAAATGAGTCAATAAGTAGGTATTGAATTTTCAAGATCCATGACTGGAACATGTTCAATTGGTTAGATATTGGCGAGTCTATGGCTAATTTATCACCAGAAGGAGTCTATTGATTAGAAATAGAAAGTTCAAAATCGATGACTCTTGGGCCGGATATAAGACCATTTGGTCAAATATGGACCTCTGATTGGCTGATGTATCATCAGTCGGATTCTATGAGTAGGTATAGAAATTTCAAGATCCATGACTGAAACATGTTCAATGGGTCAAATATTGGCTACTCTATGGCTAATTTATCACAAACAGGAGTCTATTGGGTAGAAATAGAAAGTTCAAAATCGACGACTCTTGGGCCCGATATTAGTACATTTGGTCAAATATGGATTTCTGAATGACTGACCTAAATTCAGAAAGAGTCAATGAGTAGGTATGAAAATTTCAAGATCCATAACTGAAACATGTCAAATGGGTAAAATATTGGCTACTCTAAGACTAAAGTATCACAAGAAGGAGTCAATTGGGTAGGAATAGAAAGTTCAAGATCAAGGACTGAAATATTTTCAGTGGGTCAAAAATTGGCTGAACAATCTCTAGAAGGAGTCAAAAGGGTATAACTAAAAAGTTCAAAATAGACGATTCTTGGGCCCGATTTTAGTACATTTGGTCAAATATTTACTTTTGAATGACCGATGTAACATCAAAAAGAGTCAATAAGTAGGTATTGAAATTTCAAGATCCATGACTGGAACATGTTCAATTGGTTAGATATTGGCGAGTCTATGGCTAATTTATCACCAGAAGGAGTCTATTGGAAAGAAATAGAAAGTTCAAAATCGATGACTGTTGGGCCGGATATAAGTCCATTTGGTCAAATATGGACGTCTGATTGGCTGATGTATCATCAGTCGGATTACACGAGTATGTAAAGAAATTTCAAGATCCATGACTGACACATGTTCAGTGGGTCAAATATTGGCTACTCTATGGCTATTTTATCACAAAAAGGAGTCAATTGGGTAAGAATAGAAAGTTCAAGATCAAGGACTGAAATATTTTCAGTGGGTCTAAAATTGGCTGAACAATCTCTAGAAGGAGTCAAGACGGTAGAACTAAAAAGTTCAAAATCGACTACTCTTGGGCCCGATTTTAGTACATTTGAACAAATATTGACTTTTGAATGACCGATTTAACATCAGAAAGAGTCAATAAGTAGGTATAGAAATTTCAAGATCCATGACTGAAACATGTTCAATCGGTCAAATATTGGCTACTCAATGGCTAATTTATCACAAAAAGGAGTCTATTGGGTAGAAAAAGAAAGTTCAAAATCGACGACTCTTGGGCCCGATATTAGTACATTTGGTCAAATATGGATTTCTGAATGACTGACCTAAATTCAGAAAGAGTCAATGAGTAGTTATAAAAATTTCAAGATCCATAACTGAAACATGTCAAATGGGTAAAATATTGGCTACTCTAGGGCTAATGTATCACAAGAAGGAGTCAATTGGGTAGGAATAGAAAGTTCAAGATCAAGGACTGAAATATTTTCAGTGGGTCAAAAATTGGCTGAACTATCTCCAGAAGGAGTCAATAGGGTAGAACTAAAAAGTTCAAAATCGTTGACTCTTGGGCCCGATTTTAGTACATTTGGTCAAATATTGACTTTTGAATGAGCGATGTAACATCAGAAAGAGTCAATAAGTAGGTATAGAAATTTCAAGATCCATGACTGAAACATGTTCAATGGGTCAATTATTGGCTACTCTAGGGCTAATGTATCACAAGAAGGAGTCAATTGGGTAGGAATAGAAAGTTCAAGATCAAGGACTGAAATATTTTCAGTGGGTCAAAAATTGGCTGAACTATCTCCAGAAGGAGTCAATAGGGTAGAACTAAAAAGTTCAAAATAGACGACTCTTGGGCCCGATTTTAGTACATTTGGTCAAATATTGACTTTTGAATGACCGATGTAACATCACAAAGAGTCAATAAGTAGGTATAGAAATTTCAAGACCCATGACTGAAACATGTTCAATGGGTCAAATATTGGCTACTCTATGGCTAATTTATCACCAGAAGGAGTCAATGGGTAGAACTAAAAAGTTCAAAATCGACGACTCTTGGGCCTGATTTTAGTACATTTGGTCAAATATTGACTTTTGCATGACCGATGTAACATCAGAAAAAGTCAATAAGTAGGTATAGAAATTTCAAGATCCATAACTGAAACATGTTCAATTGGTTAGATATTGGCGAGTCTATGGCTAATTTATCACCAGAAGGAGTCTATTGATTAGAAATAGAAAGTTCAAAATCGATGACTGTTGGGCCGGATATAAGTCCATTTGGTCAAATATGGACTTCTGATTGGCTGATGTATCATCAGTCGGATTCTATGAGTAGGTATAGAAAATTCAAGATCCATGACTGAAACATGTTCAATGGGTCAAATATTGGCTACTCTATTGCTAATTTATCACAAAAAGGAGTCTATTGGGTAGGCATAGAAAATTCAAAATCGACGACTCTTGGGCCCGATATTAGTACATTTGGTCAAATATGGATTTCTGAATGACTGACCTAAATTCAGAAAGAGTCAATGAGTAGGTATGAAAATTTCAAGATCCATAACTGAAACATGTCCAATGGGTAAAATATTGGCTACTTTAGGGCTAATGTATCACAAAAAGGAGTCAATTGGGTAAGAATAGAAAGTTCAAGATCAAGGACTGAAATATTTTCAGTGGGTCTAAAATTGGCTGAACAATCTCTAGAAGGAGTCAAGACGGTAGAACTAAAAAGTTCAAAATCAACGAGTCTTGGGCCCGATTTTAGTACATTTGGTCAAATATTGACTTTTGAATGACCGATGTAACATTAGAAAAAGTCATTAAGTAGGTATAGAAATTTCAAGATCCATGACTGAAACATGTTCAATGGGTCAATTATTGGCTACTCTATGGCTAATTTATCACCAGAAAGAGTCTATTGGGTTGAAATAGAAAGTTCAAAATCGATGACTCTTGGGCCCGATTTTAGTACATTTGGTCAAATATTGACTTTTGAATGACCGATGTAACATCAAAAAAAGTCAATAAGTAGGTATAGAAATTTCAAGATCCATAACTGAAACATGTCCAATGGGTAAAATATTGGCTACTCTAGGGCTAATGTATCACAAGAAGGAGTCAATGGGGTAAGAATAGAAAGTTCAAGATCAAGGACTGAAATATTTTCAGTGGGTCTAAAATTGGCTGAACAATCTCTAGAAGGAGTCAAGACGGTAGAACTAAAAAGTTCAAAATCGACGAGTCTTGGGCCCGATTTTAGTACATTTGGTCAAATATTGACTTTTGAATGACCGATGTAACATTAGAAAAAGTCATTAAGTAGGTATAGAAATTTCAAGATCCATGACTGAAACATGTTCAATGGGTCAATTATTGGCTACTCTATGGCTAATTTATCACTAGAAAGAGTCTATTGGGTAGAAATAGAAAGTTCAAAATCGATGACTCTTGGGCCGGATATAAGTCCATTTCGGTCAAATATGGATTTCTGAATGACTGACCTAAATTCAGAAAGAGTCAATGAGTAGGTATAAAAATTTCAAGATCCATGACTGGAACATGTTCAATTGGTTAGATATTGGCGAGTCTATGGCTAATTTATCACCAGAAGGAGTCTATTGATTAGAAATAGAAAGTTCAAAATCGATGACTGTTGGGCCGGATATAAGTCCATTTGGTCAAATATGGACTTCTCATTGGCTGATGTATCATCAGTCGGATTCTATGAGTAGGTATAGAAAATTCAAGATCCATGACTGAAACATGTTCAATGGGTCAAATATTGGCTACTCTATTGCTAATTTATCACAAAAAGGAGTCTATTGGGTAGGCATAGAAAATTCAAAATCGACGACTCTTGGGCCCGATATTAGTACATTTGGTCAAATATGGATTTCTGAATGACTGACCTAAATTCAGAAAGAGTCAATGAGTAGGTATAAAAATTTCAAGATCCATAACTGAAACATGTCCAATGGGTAAAATATTGGCTACTTTAGGGCTAATGTATCACAAGAAGGAGTCAATTGAGTAAGAATAGAAAGTTCAAGATCAAGGACTGAAATATTTTCAGTGGGTCCAAAATTGGCTGAACTATCTCCAGAAGGAGTCAAAAGGGTAGAACTAAAAAGTTCAAAATCGACTACGCTTGGGCCCGATTTTAGTACATTTGAACAAATATTGACTTTTGAATGACCGATTTAACATCAGAAAGAGTCAATAAGTAGGTATAGAAATTTCAAGATCCATGACTGAAACATGTTCAATCGGTCAAATATTGGCTACTCAATGGCTAATTTATCACAAAAAGGAGTCTATTGGGTAGAAATAGAAAGTTCAAAATCGACGACTCTTGGGCCCGATATTAGTACATTTGGTCAAATATGGATTTCTGAATGACTGACCTAAATTCAGAAATAGTCAATGAGTAGTTATAAAAATTTCAAGATCCATAACTGAAACATGTCAAATGGGTAAAATATTGGCTACTCTAGGGCTAATGTATCACAAGAAGGAGTCAATTGGGTAGGAATAGAAAGTTCAAGATCAAGGACTGAAATATTTTCAGTGGGTCAAAAATTGGCTGAACTATCTCCAGAAGGAGTCAATAGGGTAGAACTAAAAAGTTCAAAATTGTTGACTCTTGGGCCCGATTTTAGTACATTTAGTCAAATATTGACTTTTGAATGAGCGATGTAACATCAGAAAGAGTCAATAAGTAGGTATAGAAATTTCAAGATCCATGACTGAAACATGTTCAATGGGTCAATTATTGGCTACTCTAGGGCTAATGTATCACAAGAAGGAGTCAATTGGGTAGGAATAGAAAGTTCAAGATCAAGGACTGAAATATTTTCAGTGGGTCAAAAATTGGCTGAACTATCTCCAGAAGGAGTCAATAGGGTAGAACTAAAAAGTTCAAAATCGACGACTCTTGGGCCCAATTTTAGTACATTTGGTCAAATATTGACTTTTGAATGACCGATGTAACATCAGAAAAAGTCAATAAGTAGGTATAGAAATTTCAAGATCCATAACTGAAACATGTTCAATTGGTTAGATATTGGCGAGTCTATGGCTAATTTATCACCAGAAGGAGTCTATTGATTAGAAATAGAAAGTTCAAAATCGATGACTGTTGGGCCGGATATAAGTCCATTTGGTCAAATATGGACTTCTGATTTGCTGATGTATCATCAGTCGGATTCTATGAGTAGGTATAGAAAATTCAAGATCCATGACTGAAACATGTTCAATGGGTCAAATATTGGCTACTCTATTGCTAATTTATCACAAACAGGAGTCTATTGGGTAGGCATAGAAAATTCAAAATCGACGACTCTTGGGCCCGATATTAGTACATTTGTTCAAATATGGATTTCTGAATGACTGACCTAAATTCAGAAAGAGTCAATGAGTAGGTATAAAAATTTCAAGATCCATAACTGAAACATGTCCAATGGGTAAAATATTGGCTACTTTAGGGCTAATGTATCACAAGAAGGAGTCAATTGAGTAAGAATAGAAAGTTCAAGATCAAGGACTGAAATATTTTCAGTGGGTCCAAAATTGGCTGAACTATCTCCAGAAGGAGTCAAAAGGATAGAACTAAAAAGTTCAAAATAGACGATTCTTGGGCCCGATTTTAGTACATTTGGTCAAATATTGACTTTTGAATGACCGATGTAACATCAAAATGAGTCAATAAGTAGGTATTGAATTTTCAAGATCCATGACTGGAACATGTTCAATTGGTTAGATATTGGCGAGTCTATGGCTAATTTATCACCAGAAGGAGTCTATTGATTAGAAATAGAAAGTTCAAAATCGATGACTCTTGGGCCGGATATAAGACCATTTGGTCAAATATGGACCTCTGATTGGCTGATGTATCATCAGTCGGATTCTATGAGTAGGTATAGAAATTTCAAGATCCATGACTGAAACATGTTCAATGGGTCAAATATTGGCTACTCTATGGCTAATTTATCACAAACAGGAGTCTATTGGGTAGAAATAGAAAGTTCAAAATCGACGACTCTTGGGCCCGATATTAGTACATTTGGTCAAATATGGATTTCTGAATGACTGACCTAAATTCAGAAAGAGTCAATGAGTAGGTATGAAAATTTCAAGATCCATAACTGAAACATGTCAAATGGGTAAAATATTGGCTACTCTAAGGCTAAAGTATCACAAGAAGGAGTCAATTGGGTAGGAATAGAAAGTTCAAGATCAAGGACTGAAATATTTTCAGTGGGTCAAAAATTGGCTGAACAATCTCTAGAAGGAGTCAAAAGGGTATAACTAAAAAGTTCAAAATAGACGATTCTTGGGCCCGATTTTAGTACATTTGGTCAAATATTTACTTTTGAATGACCGATGTAACATTAAAAAGAGTCAATAAGTAGGTATTGAAATTTCAAGATCCATGACTGGAACATGTTCAATTAGTTAGATATTGGCGAGTCTATGGCTAATTTATCACCAGAAGGAGTCAATGGGTAGAACTAAAAAGTTTAAAATCGACGACTCTTGGGCCCGATTTTAGTACATTTGGTCAAATATTGACTTTTGAATGAGCGATGTAACATCAGAAAAAGTCAATAAGTACGTATAGAAATTTCAAGATCCATAACTGAAACATGTTCAATTGGTTAGATATTGGCGAGTCTATGGCTAATTTATCACCAGAAGGAGTCTATTGATTAGAAATAGAAAGTTCAAAATCGATGACTGTTGGGCCGGATATAAGTCCATTTGGTCAAATATGGACTTCTGATTTGCTGATGTATCATCAGTCGGATTCTATGAGTAGGTATAGAAAATTCAAGATCCATGACTGAAACATGTTCAATGGGTCAAATATTGGCTACTCTATGGCTAATTTATCACAAAAAGGAGTCAATTGGGTAAGAATAGAAAGTTCAAGATCAAGGACTGAAATATTTTCAGTGGGTCTAAAATTGGCTGAACAATCTCTAGAAGGAGTCAAGACGGTAGAACTAAAAAGTTCAAAATCGACGAGTCTTGGGCCCGATTTTAGTACATTTGGTCAAATATTGACTTTTGAATGACCGATGTAACATTAGAAAAAGTCATTAAGTAGGTATAGAAATTTCAAGATCCATGACTGAAACATGTTCAATGGGTCAATTATTGGCTACTCTATGGCTAATTTATCACCAGAAAGAGTCTATTGGGTAGAAATAGAAAGTTCAAAATCGATGACTCTTGGGCCCGATTTAGTACATTTGGTCAAATATTGACTTTTGAATGACCGATGTAACATCAAAAAAAGTCAATAAGTAGGTATAGAAATTTCAAGATCCATAACTGAAACATGTCCAATGGGTAAAATATTGGCTACTCTAGGGCTAATGTATCACATGAAGGAGTCAATTGGGTAAGAATAGAAAGTTCAAGATCAAGGACTGAAATATTTTCAGTGGGTCTAAAATTGGCTGAACAATCTCTAGAAGGAGTCAAGACGGTAGAACTAAAAAGTTCAAAATCGACGAGTCTTGGGCCCGATTTTAGTACATTTGGTCAAATATTGACTTTTGAATGACCGATGTAACATTAGAAAAAGTCATTAAGTAGGTATAGAAATTTCAAGATCCATGACTGAAACATGTTCAATGGGTCAATTATTGGCTACTCTATGGCTAATTTATCACCAGAAAGAGTCTATTGGGTAGAAATAGAAAGTTCAAAATCGATGACTCTTGGGCCGGATATAAGTCCATTTCGGTCAAATATGGATTTCTGAATGACTGACCTAAATTCAGAAAGAGTCAATGAGTAGGTATAAAAATTTCAAGATCCATGACTGGAACATGTTCAATGGGTCAAATATTGGCTACTCTATTGCTAATTTATCACAAAAAGGAGTCTATTGGGTAGGCATAGAAAATTCAAAATCGACGACTCTTGGGCCCGATATTAGTACATTTGGTCAAATATGGATTTCTGAATGACTGACCTAAATTCAGAAAGAGTCAATGAGTAGGTATAAAAATTTCAAGATCCATAACTGAAACATGTCCAATGGGTAAAATATTGGCTACTTTAGGGCTAATGTATCACAAGAAGGAGTCAATTGAGTAAGAATAGAAAGTTCAAGATCAAGGACTGAAATATTTTCAGTGGGTCCAAAATTGGCTGAACTATCTCCAGAAGGAGTCAAAAGGGTAGAACTAAAAAGTTCAAAATCGACTACTCTTGGGCCCGATTTTAGTACATTTGAACAAATATTGACTTTTGAATGACCGATTTAACATCAGAAAGAGTCAATAAGTAGGTATAGAAATTTCAAGATCCATGACTGAAACATGTTCAATCGGTCAAATATTGGCTACTCAATGGATAATTTATCACAAAAAGGAGTCTATTGGGTAGAAATAGAAAGTTCAAAATCGACGACTCTTGGGCCCGATTTTAGTACATTTGGTCAAATATTGACTTTTGCATGACCGATGTAACATCAGAAAAAGTCAATAAGTAGGTATAGAAATTTCAAGATCCATAACTGAAACATGTTCAATTGGTTAGATATTGGCGAGTCTATGGCTAATTTATCACCAGAAGGAGTCTATTGATTAGAAATAGAAAGTTCAAAATCGATGACTGTTGGGCCGGATATAAGTCCATTTGGTCAAATATGGACTTCTGATTGGCTGATGTATCATCAGTCGGATTCTATGAGTAGGTATAGAAAATTCAAGATCCATGACTGAAACATGTTCAATGGGTCAAATATTGGCTACTCTATTGCTAATTTATCACAAAAAGGAGTCTATTGGGTAGGCATAGAAAATTCAAAATCGACGACTCTTGGGCCCGATATTAGTACATTTGGTCAAATATGGATTTCTGAATGACTGACCTAAATTCAGAAAGAGTCAATGAGTAGGTATAAAAATTTCAAGATCCATAACTGAAACATGTCCAATGGGTAAAATATTGGCTACTTTAGGGCTAATGTATCACAAGAAGGAGTCAATTGAGTAAGAATAGAAAGTTCAAGATCAAGGACTGAAATATTTTCAGTGGGTCCAAAATTGGCTGAACTATCTCCAGAAGGAGTCAATAGGGTAGAACTAAAAAGTTCAAAATCGACTACTCTTGGGCCCGATTTTAGTACATTTGGAAAAATATTGACTTTTGAATGACCGAGGTAACATCAGAAAAAGTCATTAAGTAGGTATAGAAATTTCAAGATCCATGACTGAAACATGTTCAATGGGTCAATTATTGGCTACTCTATGGCTAATTTATCACCAGAAAGAGTCTATTGGGTAGAAAAAGAAAGTTCAAAATCGATGACTCTTGGGCCGGATATAAGTCCATTCGGTCAAATATGGATTTCTGAATGACTGACCTAAATTCAGAAAGAGTCAATGAGTAGGTATAAAAATTTCAAGATCCATAACTGAAACATGTCCAATGGGTAAAATTTTGGCTACTCTAGGGTTAATGTATCACAAGAAGGAGTCAATTGGGTAGAAATAGAAAGTTCAAGATCAGGGACTGAAATATTTTCAGTGGGTCAAAAATTGGCTGACCTATCTCCAGAAGGAGTCAAAAGGATAGAACTAAAAAGTTCAAAATAGACGATTCTTGGGCCCGATTTTAGTACATTTGGTCAAATATTGACTTTTGAATGACCGATGTAACATCAAAATGAGTCAATAAGTAGGTATTGAATTTTCAAGATCCATGACTGGAACATGTTCAATTGGTTAGATATTGGCGAGTCTATGGCTAATTTATCACCAGAAGGAGTCTATTGATTAGAAATAGAAAGTTCAAAATCGATGACTCTTGGGCCGGATATAAGACCATTTGGTCAAATATGGACCTCTGATTGGCTGATGTATCATCAGTCGGATTCTATGAGTAGGTATAGAAATTTCAAGATCCATGACTGAAACATGTTCAATGGGTCAAATATTGGCTACTCTATGGCTAATTTATCACAAACAGGAGTCTATTGGGTAGAAATAGAAAGTTCAAAATCGACGACTCTTGGGCCCGATATTAGTACATTTGGTCAAATATGGATTTCTGAATGACTGACCTAAATTCAGAAAGAGTCAATGAGTAGGTATGAAAATTTCAAGATCCATAACTGAAACATGTCAAATGGGTAAAATATTGGCTACTCTAAGACTAAAGTATCACAAGAAGGAGTCAATTGGGTAGGAATAGAAAGTTCAAGATCAAGGACTGAAATATTTTCAGTGGGTCAAAAATTGGCTGAACAATCTCTAGAAGGAGTCAAAAGGGTATAACTAAAAAGTTCAAAATAGACGATTCTTGGGCCCGATTTTAGTACATTTGGTCAAATATTTACTTTTGAATGACCGATGTAACATCAAAAAGAGTCAATAAGTAGGTATTGAAATTTCAAGATCCATGACTGGAACATGTTCAATTGGTTAGATATTGGCGAGTCTATGGCTAATTTATCACCAGAAGGAGTCTATTGGAAAGAAATAGAAAGTTCAAAATCGATGACTGTTGGGCCGGATATAAGTCCATTTGGTCAAATATGGACGTCTGATTGGCTGATGTATCATCAGTCGGATTACACGAGTATGTAAAGAAATTTCAAGATCCATGACTGACACATGTTCAGTGGGTCAAATATTGGCTACTCTATGGCTATTTTATCACAAAAAGGAGTCAATTGGGTAAGAATAGAAAGTTCAAGATCAAGGACTGAAATATTTTCAGTGGGTCTAAAATTGGCTGAACAATCTCTAGAAGGAGTCAAGACGGTAGAACTAAAAAGTTCAAAATCAACGAGTCTTGGGCCCGATTTTAGTACATTTGGTCAAATATTGACTTTTGAATGACCGATGTAACATTAGAAAAAGTCATTAAGTAGGTATAGAAATTTCAAGATCCATGACTGAAACATGTTCAATGGGTCAATTATTGGCTACTCTATGGCTAATTTATCACCAGAAAGAGTCTATTGGGTTGAAATAGAAAGTTCAAAATCGATGACTCTTGGGCCCGATTTTAGTACATTTGGTCAAATATTGACTTTTGAATGACCGATGTAACATCAAAAAAAGTCAATAAGTAGGTATAGAAATTTCAAGATCCATAACTGAAACATGTCCAATGGGTAAAATATTGGCTACTCTAGGGCTAATGTATCACAAGAAGGAGTCAATGGGGTAAGAATAGAAAGTTCAAGATCAAGGACTGAAATATTTTCAGTGGGTCTAAAATTGGCTGAACAATCTCTAGAAGGAGTCAAGACGGTAGAACTAAAAAGTTCAAAATCGACGAGTCTTGGGCCCGATTTTAGTACATTTGGTCAAATATTGACTTTTGAATGACCGATGTAACATTAGAAAAAGTCATTAAGTAGGTATAGAAATTTCAAGATCCATGACTGAAACATGTTCAATGGGTCAATTATTGGCTACTCTATGGCTAATTTATCACTAGAAAGAGTCTATTGGGTAGAAATAGAAAGTTCAAAATCGATGACTCTTGGGCCGGATATAAGTCCATTTCGGTCAAATATGGATTTCTGAATGACTGACCTAAATTCAGAAAGAGTCAATGAGTAGGTATAAAAATTTCAAGATCCATGACTGGAACATGTTCAATTGGTTAGATATTGGCGAGTCTATGGCTAATTTATCACCAGAAGGAGTCTATTGATTAGAAATAGAAAGTTCAAAATCGATGACTGTTGGGCCGGATATAAGTCCATTTGGTCAAATATGGACTTCTGATTGGCTGATGTATCATCAGTCGGATTCTATGAGTAGGTATAGAAAATTCAAGATCCATGACTGAAACATGTTCAATGGGTCAAATATTGGCTACTCTATTGCTAATTTATCACAAAAAGGAGTCTATTGGGTAGGCATAGAAAATTCAAAATCGACGACTCTTGGGCCCGATATTAGTACATTTGGTCAAATATGGATTTCTGAATGACTGACCTAAATTCAGAAAGAGTCAATGAGTAGGTATAAAAATTTCAAGATCCATAACTGAAACATGTCCAATGGGTAAAATATTGGCTACTTTAGGGCTAATGTATCACAAGAAGGAGTCAATTGAGTAAGAATAGAAAGTTCAAGATCAAGGACTGAAATATTTTCAGTGGGTCCAAAATTGGCTGAACTATCTCCAGAAGGAGTCAAAAGGGTAGAACTAAAAAGTTCAAAATCGACTACGCATGGGCCCGATTTTAGTACATTTGAACAAATATTGACTTTTGAATGACCGATTTAACATCAGAAAGAGTCAATAAGTAGGTATAGAAATTTCAAGATCCATGACTGAAACATGTTCAATCGGTCAAATATTGGCTACTCAATGGCTAATTTATCACAAAAAGGAGTCTATTGGGTAGAAATAGAAAGTTCAAAATCGACGACTCTTGGGCCCGATATTAGTACATTTGGTCAAATATGGATTTCTGAATGACTGACCTAAATTCAGAAATAGTCAATGAGTAGTTATAAAAATTTCAAGATCCATAACTGAAACATGTCAAATGGGTAAAATATTGGCTACTCTAGGGCTAATGTATCACAAGAAGGAGTCAATTGGGTAGGAATAGAAAGTTCAAGATCAAGGACTGAAATATTTTCAGTGGGTCAAAAATTGGCTGAACTATCTCCAGAAGGAGTCAATAGGGTAGAACTAAAAAGTTCAAAATTGTTGACTCTTGGGCCCGATTTTAGTACATTTAGTCAAATATTGACTTTTGAATGAGCGATGTAACATCAGAAAGAGTCAATAAGTAGGTATAGAAATTTCAAGATCCATGACTGAAACATGTTCAATGGGTCAATTATTGGCTACTCTAGGGCTAATGTATCACAAGAAGGAGTCAATTGGGTAGGAATAGAAAGTTCAAGATCAAGGACTGAAATATTTTCAGTGGGTCAAAAATTGGCTGAACTATCTCCAGAAGGAGTCAATAGGGTAGAACTAAAAAGTTCAAAATCGACGACTCTTGGGCCCAATTTTAGTACATTTGGTCAAATATTGACTTTTGAATGACCGATGTAACATCAGAAAAAGTCAATAAGTAGGTATAGAAATTTCAAGATCCATAACTGAAACATGTTCAATTGGTTAGATATTGGCGAGTCTATGGCTAATTTATCACCAGAAGGAGTCTATTGATTAGAAATAGAAAGTTCAAAATCGATGACTGTTGGGCCGGATATAAGTCCATTTGGTCAAATATGGACTTCTGATTTGCTGATGTATCATCAGTCGGATTCTATGAGTAGGTATAGAAAATTCAAGATCCATGACTGAAACATGTTCAATGGGTCAAATATTGGCTACTCTATTGCTAATTTATCACAAAAAGGAGTCTATTGGGTAGGCATAGAAAATTCAAAATCGACGACTCTTGGGCCCGATATTAGTACATTTGTTCAAATATGGATTTCTGAATGACTGACCTAAATTCAGAAAGAGTCAATGAGTAGGTATAAAAATTTCAAGATCCATAACTGAAACATGTCCAATGGGTAAAATATTGGCTACTTTAGGGCTAATGTATCACAAGAAGGAGTCAATTGAGTAAGAATAGAAAGTTCAAGATCAAGGACTGAAATATTTTCAGTGGGTCCAAAATTGGCTGAACTATCTCCAGAAGGAGTCAAAAGGATAGAACTAAAAAGTTCAAAATAGACGATTCTTGGGCCCGATTTTAGTACATTTGGTCAAATATTGACTTTTGAATGACCGATGTAACATCAAAATGAGTCAATAAGTAGGTATTGAATTTTCAAGATCCATGACTGGAACATGTTCAATTGGTTAGATATTGGCGAGTCTATGGCTAATTTATCACCAGAAGGAGTCTATTGATTAGAAATAGAAAGTTCAAAATCGATGACTCTTGGGCCGGATATAAGACCATTTGGTCAAATATGGACCTCTGATTGGCTGATGTATCATCAGTCGGATTCTATGAGTAGGTATAGAAATTTCAAGATCCATGACTGAAACATGTTCAATGGGTCAAATATTGGCTACTCTATGGCTAATTTATCACAAACAGGAGTCTATTGGGTAGAAATAGAAAGTTCAAAATCGACGACTCTTGGGCCCGATATTAGTACATTTGGTCAAATATGGATTTCTGAATGACTGACCTAAATTCAGAAAGAGTCAATGAGTAGGTATGAAAATTTCAAGATCCATAACTGAAACATGTCAAATGGGTAAAATATTGGCTACTCTAAGGCTAAAGTATCACAAGAAGGAGTCAATTGGGTAGGAATAGAAAGTTCAAGATCAAGGACTGAAATATTTTCAGTGGGTCAAAAATTGGCTGAACAATCTCTAGAAGGAGTCAAAAGGGTATAACTAAAAAGTTCAAAATAGACGATTCTTGGGCCCGATTTTAGTACATTTGGTCAAATATTTACTTTTGAATGACCGATGTAACATTAAAAAGAGTCAATAAGTAGGTATTGAAATTTCAAGATCCATGACTGGAACATGTTCAATTAGTTAGATATTGGCGAGTCTATGGCTAATTTATCACCAGAAGGAGTCAATGGGTAGAACTAAAAAGTTTAAAATCGACGACTCTTGGGCCCGATTTTAGTACATTTGGTCAAATATTGACTTTTGAATGAGCGATGTAACATCAGAAAAAGTCAATAAGTACGTATAGAAATTTCAAGATCCATAACTGAAACATGTTCAATTGGTTAGATATTGGCGAGTCTATGGCTAATTTATCACCAGAAGGAGTCTATTGATTAGAAATAGAAAGTTCAAAATCGATGACTGTTGGGCCGGATATAAGTCCATTTGGTCAAATATGGACTTCTGATTTGCTGATGTATCATCAGTCGGATTCTATGAGTAGGTATAGAAAATTCAAGATCCATGACTGAAACATGTTCAATGGGTCAAATATTGGCTACTCTATGGCTAATTTATCACAAAAAGGAGTCTATTGGGTAGGCATAGAAAATTCAAAATCGACGACTCTTGGGCCCGATATTAGTACATTTGTTCAAATATGGATTTCTGAATGACTGACCTAAATTCAGAAAGAGTCAATGAGTAGGTATAAAAATTTCAAGATCCATAACTGAAACATGTCCAATGGGTAAAATATTGGCTACTTTAGGGCTAATGTATCACAAGAAGGAGTCAATTGAGTAAGAATAGAAAGTTCAAGATCAAGGACTGAAATATTTTCAGTGGGTCCAAAATTGGCTGAACTATCTCCAGAAGGAGTCAAAAGGATAGAACTAAAAAGTTCAAAATAGACGATTCTTGGGCCCGATTTTAGTACATTTGGTCAAACATTGACTTTTGAATGACCGATGTAACATCAAAATGAGTCAATAAGTAGGTATTGAATTTTCAAGATCCATGACTGGAACATGTTCAATTGGTTAGATATTGGCGAGTCTATGGCTAATTTATCACCAGAAGGAGTCTATTGATTAGAAATAGAAAGTTCAAAATCGATGACTCTTGGGCCGGATATAAGACCATTTGGTCAAATATGGACCTCTGATTGGCTGATGTATCATCAGTCGGATTCTATGAGTAGGTATAGAAATTTCAAGATCCATGACTGAAGCATGTTCAATGGGTCAAATATTGGCTACTCTATGGCTAATTTATCACAAACAGGAGTCTATTGGGTAGAAATAGAAAGTTCAAAATCGACGACTCTTGGGCCCGATATTAGTACATTTGGTCAAATATGGATTTCTGAATGACTGACCTAAATTCAGAAAGAGTCAATGAGTAGGTATGAAAATTTCAAGATCCATAACTGAAACATGTCAAATGGTTAAAATATTGGCTACTCTAAGGCTAAAGTATCACAAGAAGGAGTCAATTGGGTAGGAATAGAAAGTTCAAGATCAAGGACTGAAATATTTTCAGTGGGTCAAAAATTGGCTGAACAATCTCTAGAAGAAGTCAAAAGGGTATAACTAAAAAGTTCAAAATAGACGATTCTTGGGCCCGATTTTAGTACATTTGGTCAAATATTTACTTTTGAATGACCGATGTAACATTAAAAAGCGTCAATAAGTAGGTATTGAAATTTCAAGATCCATGACTGGAACATGTTCAATTAGTTAGATATTGGCGAGTCTATGGCTAATTTATCACCAGAAGGAGTCTATTGGAAAGAAATAGAAAGTTCAAAATCGATGACTGTTGGGCCGGATATAAGTCCATTTGGTCAAATATGGACTTCTGATTGGCTGATGTATCATCAGTCGGATTACACGAGTATGTAAAGAAATTTCAAGATCCATGACTGACACATGTTCAGTGGGTCAAATATTGGCTACTCTATGGCTAATTTATCACAAAAAGGAGTCAATTGGGTAAGAATAGAAAGTTCAAGATCAAGGACTGAAATATTTTCAGTGGGTCTAAAATTGGCTGAACAATCTCTAGGCGGAGTCAAGACGGTAGAACTAAAAAGTTCAAAATTGACGAGTCTTGGGCCCGATTTTAGTACATTTGGTCAAATATTGACTTTTGAATGACCGATGTAACATTAGAAATAGTCATTAAGTAGGTATAGAAATTTCAAGATCCATGACTGAAACATGTTCAATGGGTCAATTATTGGCTACTCTATGGCTAATTTATCACCAGAAAGAGTCTATTGGGTAGAAATAGAAAGTTCAAAATCGATGACTCTTGGGCCCGATTTAGTACATTTGGTCAAATATTGACTTTTGAATGACCGATGTAACATCAAAAAAAGTCAATAAGTAGGTATAGAAATTTCAAGATCCATAACTGAAACATGTCCAATGGGTAAAATATTGGCTACTCTAGGGCTAATGTATCACATGAAGGAGTCAATTGGGTAAGAATAGAAAGTTCAAGATCAAGGACTGAAATATTTTCAGTGGGTCTAAAATTGGCTGAACAATCTCTAGAAGGAGTCAAGACGGTAGAACTAAAAAGTTCAAAATCGACGAGTCTTGGGCCCGATTTTAGTACATTTGGTCAAATATTGACTTTTGAATGACCGATGTAACATTAGAAAAAGTCATTAAGTAGGTATAGAAATTTCAAGATCCATGACTGAAACATGTTCAATGGGTCAATTATTGGCTACTCTATGGCTAATTTATCACCAGAAAGAGTCTATTGGGTAGAAATAGAAAGTTCAAAATCGATGACTCTTGGGCCGGATATAAGTCCATTTCGGTCAAATATGGATTTCTGAATGACTAACCTAAATTCAGAAAGAGTCAATGAGTAGGTATAAAAATTTCAAGATCCATAACTGAAACATGTCCAATGGGTAAAATATTGGCTACTCTAGGGTTAATGTATCACAAGAAGGAGTCAATTGGGTAGGAATAGAAAGTTCAAGATCAAGGACTGAAATATTTTCAGTGGGTCAAAAATTGGCTGAACTATCTCCAGAAGGAGTCAAAAGGATAGAACTAAAAAGTTCAAAATAGACGATTCTTGGGCCCGATTTTAGTACATTGTGTCAAATATTGACTTTTGAATGACCGATGTAACATCAAAATGAGTCAATAAGTAGGTATTGAAATTTCAAGATCCATGACTGGAACATGTTCAATTGGTTAGATATTGGCGAGTCTATGGCTAATTTATCACCAGAAGGAGTCTATTGATTAGAAATAAAAAGTTCAAAATCGATGACTGTTGGGCCGGATATAAGTCCATTTGGTCAAATATGGACTTCTGATTGGCTGATGTATCATCAGTCGGATTCTATGAGTAGGTATAGAAAATTCAAGATCCATGACTGAAACATGTTCAATGGGTCAAATATTGGCTACTCTATTGCTAATTTATCACAAAAAGGAGTCTATTGGGTAGGCATAGAAAATTCAAAATCGACGACTCTTGGGCCCGATATTAGTACATTTGGTCAAATATGGATTTCTGAATGACTGACCTAAATTCAGAAAGAGTCAATGAGTAGGTATAAAAATTTCAAGATCCATAACTGAAACATGTCCAATGGGTAAAATATTGGCTACTTTAGGGCTAATGTATCACAAGAAGGAGTCAATTGAGTAAGAATAGAAAGTTCAAGATCAAGGACTGAAATATTTTCAGTGGGTCCAAAATTGGCTGAACTATCTCCAGAAGGAGTCAAAAGGGTAGAACTAAAAAGTTCAAAATCGACTACTCTTGGGCCCGATTTTAGTACATTTGGAAAAATATTGACTTTTGAATGACCGAGGTAACATCAGAAAAAGTCATTAAGTAGGTATAGAAATTTCAAGATCCATGACTGAAACATGTTCAATGGGTCAATTATTGGCTACTCTATGGCTAATTTATCACCAGAAAGAGTCTATTGGGTAGAAAAAGAAAGTTCAAAATCGATGACTCTTGGGCCGGATATAAGTCCATTCGGTCAAATATGGATTTCTGAATGACTGACCTAAATTCAGAAAGAGTCAATGAGTAGGTATAAAAATTTCAAGATCCATAACTGAAACATGTCCAATGGGTAAAATATTGGCTACTCTAGGGTTAATGTATAACAAGAAGGAGTCAATTGGGTAGAAATAGAAAGTTCAAGATCAGGGACTGAAATATTTTCTGTGGGTCAAAAATTTGCTGAACTATCTCCAGAAGGAGTCAATGGGGTAGAACTAAAAAGTTCAAAATAGACGACTCTTGGGCCCAATTTTAGTACATTTGGTCAAATATTGACTTTTCAATGACCGATGTAACATCACAAAGAGTCAATAAGTAGGTATAGAAATTTCAAGACCCATGACTGAAACATGTTCAATGGGTCAAATATTGGCTACTCTATGGCTAATTTATCACCAGAAGGAGTCAATGGGTAGAACTAAAAAGTTCAAAATCGACGACTCTTGGGCCCGATTTTAGTACATTTGGTCAAATATTGACTTTTGAATGACCGATGTAACATCAGAAAAAGTCAATAAGTAGGTATAGAAATTTCAAGATCCATAACTGAAACATGTTCAATTGGTTAGATATTGGCGAGTCTATGGCTAATTTATCACCAGAAGGAGTCTATTGATTAGAAATAGAAAGTTCAAAATCGATGACTGTTGGGCCGGATATAAGTCCATTTGGTCAAATATGGACTTCTGATTTGCTGATGTATCATCAGTCGGATTCTATGAGTAGGTATAGAAAATTCAAGATCCATGACTGAAACATGTTCAATGGGTCAAATATTGGCTACTCTATTGCTAATTTATCACAAAAAGGAGTCTATTGGGTAGGCATAGAAAATTCAAAATCGACGACTCTTGGGCCCGATATTAGTACATTTGTTCAAATATGGATTTCTGAATGACTGACCTAAATTCAGAAAGAGTCAATGAGTAGGTATAAAAATTTCAAGATCCATAACTGAAACATGTCCAATGGGTAAAAAATTGGCTACTTTAGGGCTAATGTATCACAAGAAGGAGTCAATTGAGTAAGAATAGAAAGTTCAAGATCAAGGACTGAAATATTTTCAGTGGGTCCAAAATTGGCTGAACTATCTCCAGAAGGAGTCAAAAGGATAGAACTAAAAAGTTCAAAATAGACGATTCTTGGGCCCGATTTTAGTACATTTGGTCAAATATTGACTTTTGAATGACCGATGTAACATCAAAATGAGTCAATAAGTAGGTATTGAATTTTCAAGATCCATGACTGGAACATGTTCCATTGGTTAGATATTGGCGAGTCTATGGCTAATTTATCACCAGAAGGAGTCTATTGATTAGAAATAGAAAGTTCAAAATCGATGACTCTTGGGCCGGATATAAGACCATTTGGTCAAATATGGACCTCTGATTGGCTGATGTATCATCAGTCGGATTCTATGAGTAGGTATAGAAATTTCAAGATCCATGACTGAAACATGTTCAATGGGTCAAATATTGGCTACTCTATGGCTAATTTATCACAAACAGGAGTCTATTGGGTAGAAATAGAAAGTTCAAAATCGACGACTCTTGGGCCCGATATTAGTACATTTGGTCAAATATGGATTTCTGAATGACTGACCTAAATTCAGAAAGAGTCAATGAGTAGGTATGAAAATTTCAAGATCCATAACTGAAACATGTCAAATGGGTAAAATATTGGCTACTCTAAGGCTAAAGTATCACAAGAAGGAGTCAATTGGGTAGGAATAGAAAGTTCAAGATCAAGGACTGAAATATTTTCAGTGGGTCAAAAATTGGCTGAACAATCTCTAGAAGGAGTCAAAAGGGTATAACTAAAAAGTTCAAAATAGACGATTCTTGGGCCCGATTTTAGTACATTTGGTCAAATATTTACTTTTGAATGACCGATGTAACATTAAAAAGAGTCAATAAGTAGGTATTGAAATTTCAAGATCCATGACTGGAACATGTTCAATTAGTTAGATATTGGCGAGTCTATGGCTAATTTATCACCAGAAGGAGTCAATGGGTAGAACTAAAAAGTTTAAAATCGACGACTCTTGGGCCCGATTTTAGTACATTTGGTCAAATATTGACTTTTGAATGACCGATGTAACATCAGAAAAAGTCAATAAGTAGGTATAGAAATTTCAAGATCCATAACTGAAACATGTTCAATTGGTTAGATATTGGCGAGTCTATGGCTAATTTATCACCAGAAGGAGTCTATTGATTAGAAATAGAAAGTTCAAAATCGATGAATGTTGGGCCGGATATAAGTCCATTTGGTCAAATATGGACTTCTGATTTGCTGATGTATCATCAGTCGGATTCTATGAGTAGGTATAGAAAATTCAAGATCCATGACTGAAACATGTTCAATGGGTCAAATATTGGCTACTCTATGGCTAATTTATCACAAAAAGGAGTCTATTGGGTAGGCATAGAAAATTCAAAATCGACGACTCTTGGGCCCGATATTAGTACATTTGTTCAAATATGGATTTCTGAATGACTGACCTAAATTCAGAAAGAGTCAATGAGTAGGTATAAAAATTTCAAGATCCATAACTGAAACATGTCCAATGGGTAAAATATTGGCTACTTTAGGGCTAATGTATCACAAGAAGGAGTCAATTGAGTAAGAATAGAAAGTTCAAGATCAAGGACTGAAATATTTTCAGTGGGTCCAAAATTGGCTGAACTATCTCCAGAAGGAGTCAAAAGGATAGAACTAAAAAGTTCAAAATAGACGATTCTTGGGCCCGATTTTAGTACATTTGGTCAAATATTGACTTTTGAATGACCGATGTAACATCAAAATGAGTCAATAAGTAGGTATTGAATTTTCAAGATCCATGACTGGAACATGTTCAATTGGTTAGATATTGGCGAGTCTATGGCTAATTTATCACCAGAAGGAGTCTATTCATTAGAAATAGAAAGTTCAAAATCGATGACTCTTGGGCCGGATATAAGACCATTTGGTCAAATATGGACCTCTGATTGGCTGATGTATCATCAGTCGGATTCTATGAGTAGGTATAGAAATTTCAAGATCCATGACTGAAACATGTTCAATGGGTCAAATATTGGCTACTCTATGGCTAATTTATCACAAACAGGAGTCTATTGGGTAGAAATAGAAAGTTCAAAATCGACGACTCTTGGGCCCGATATTAGTACATTTGGTCAAATATGGATTTCTGAATGACTGACCTAAATTCAGAAAGAGTCAATGAGTAGGTATGAAAATTTCAAGATCCATAACTGAAACATGTCAAATGGTTAAAATATTGGCTACTCTAAGGCTAAAGTATCACAAGAAGGAGTCAATTGGGTAGGAATAGAAAGTTCAAGATCAAGGACTGAAATATTTTCAGTGGGTCAAAAATTGGCTGAACAATCTCTAGAAGGAGTCAAAAGGGTATAACTAAAAAGTTCAAAATAGACGATTCTTGGGCCCGATTTTAGTACATTTGGTCAAATATTTACTTTTGAATGACCGATGTAACATTAAAAAGAGTCAATAAGTAGGTATTGAAATTTCAAGATCCATGACTGGAACATGTTCAATTAGTTAGATATTGGCGAGTCTATGGCTAATTTATCACCAGAAGGAGTCTATTGGAAAGAAATAGAAAGTTCAAAATCGATGACTGTTGGGCCGGATATAAGTCCATTTGGTCAAATATGGACTTCTGATTGGCTGATGTATCATCAGTCGGATTACACGAGTATGTAAAGAAATTTCAAGATCCATGACTGACACATGTTCAGTGGGTCAAATATTGGCTACTCTATGGCTAATTTATCACAAAAAGGAGTCAATTGGGTAAGAATAGAAAGTTCAAGATCAAGGACTGAAATATTTTCAGTGGGTCTAAAATTGGCTGAACAATCTCTAGAAGGAGTCAAGACGGTAGAACTAAAAAGTTCAAAATCGACGAGTCTTGGGCCCGATTTTAGTACATTTGGTCAAATATTGACTTTTGAATGACCGATGTAACATTAGAAAAAGTCATTAAGTAGGTATAGAAATTTCAAGATCCATGACTGAAACATGTTCAATGGGTCAATTATTGGCTACTCTATGGCTAATTTATCACCAGAAAGAGTCTATTGGGTAGAAATAGAAAGTTCAAAATCGATGACTCTTGGGCCCGATTCAGTACATTTGGTCAAATATTGACTTTTGAATGACCGATGTAACATCAAAAAAAGTCAATAAGTAGGTATAGAAATTTCAAGATCCATAACTGAAACATGTCCAATGGGTAAAATATTGGCTACTCTAGGGCTAATGTATCACATGAAGGAGTCAATTGGGTAAGAATAGAAAGTTCAAGATCAAGGACTGAAATATTTTCAGTGGGTCTAAAATTGGCTGAACAATCTCTAGAAGGAGTCAAGACGGTAGAACTAAAAAGTTCAAAATCGACGAGTCTTGGGCCCGATTTTAGTACATTTGGTCAAATATTGACTTTTGAATGACCGATGTAACATTAGAAAAAGTCATTAAGTAGGTATAGAAATTTCAAGATCCATGACTGAAACATGTTCAATGGGTCAATTATTGGCTACTCTATGGCTAATTTATCACCAGAAAGAGTCTATTGGGTAGAAATAGAAAGTTCAAAATCGATGACTCTTGGGCCGGATATAAGTCCATTTCGGTCAAATATGGATTTCTGAATGACTGACCTAAATTCAGAAAGAGTCAATGAGTAGGTATAAAAATTTCAAGATCCATAACTGAAACATGTCCAATGGGTAAAATATTGGCTACTCTAGGGTTAATGTATCACAAGAAGGAGTCAATTGGGTAGGAATAGAAAGTTCAAGATCAAGGACTGAAATATTTTCAGTGGGTCAAAAATTGGCTGAACTATCTCCAGAAGGAGTCAAAAGGATAGAACTAAAAAGTTCAAAATAGACGATTCTTGGGCCCGATTTTAGTACATTGTGTCAAATATTGACTTTTGAATGACCGATGTAACATCAAAATGAGTCAATAAGTAGGTATTGAAATTTCAAGATCCATGACTGGAACATGTTCAATTGGTTAGATATTGGCGAGTCTATGGCTAATTTATCACCAGAAGGAGTCTATTGATTAGAAATAGAAAGTTCAAAATCGATGACTGTTGGGCCGGATATAAGTCCATTTGGTCAAATATGGACTTCTGATTGGCTGATGTATCATCAGTCGGATTCTATGAGTAGGTATAGAAAATTCAAGATCCATGACTGAAACATGTTCAATGGGTCAAATATTGGCTACTCTATTGCTAATTTATCACAAAAAGGAGTCTATTGGGTAGGCATAGAAAATTCAAAATCGACGACTCTTGGGCCCGATATTAGTACATTTTGTCAAATATGGATTTCTGAATGACTGACCTAAATTCAGAAAGAGTCAATGAGTAGGTATAAAAATTTCAAGATCCATAACTGAAACATGTCCAATGGGTAAAATATTGGCTACTTTAGGGCTAATGTATCACAAGAAGGAGTCAATTGAGTAAGAATAGAAAGTTCAAGATCAAGGACTGAAATATTTTCAGTGGGTCCAAAATTGGCTGAACTATCTCCAGAAGGAGTCAAAAGGGTAGAACTAAAAAGTTCAAAATCGACTACTCTTGGGCCCGATTTTAGTACATTTGGAAAAATATTGACTTTTGAATGACCGAGGTAACATCAGAAAAAGTCATTAAGTAGGTATAGAAATTTCAAGATCCATGACTGAAACATGTTCAATGGGTCAATTATTGGCTACTCTATGGCTAATTTATCACCAGAAAGAGTCTATTGGGTAGAAAAAGAAAGTTCAAAATCGATGACTCTTGGGCCGGATATAAGTCCATTCGGTCAAATATGGATTTCTGAATGACTGACCTAAATTCAGAAAGAGTCAATGAGTAGGTATAAAAATTTCAAGATCCATAACTGAAACATGTCCAATGGGTAAAATATTGGCTACTCTAGGGTTAATGTATCACAAGAAGGAGTCAATTGGGTAGAAATAGAAAGTTCAAGATCAGGGACTGAAATATTTTCTGTGGGTCAAAAATTTGCTGAACTATCTCCAGAAGGAGTCAAAAGGATAGAACTAAAAAGTTCAAAATAGACGATTTTGGGCCCGATTTTAGTACATTTGGTCAAATATTGACTTTTGAATGACCGATGTAACATCAAAATGAGTCAATAAGTAGGTATTGAATTTTCAAGATCCATGACTGGAACATGTTCAATTGGTTAGATATTGGCGAGTCTATGGCTAATTTATCACCAGAAGGAGTCTATTGATTAGAAATAGAAAGTTCAAAATCGATGACTCTTGGGCCGGATATAAGACCATTTGGTCAAATATGGACCTCTGATTGGCTGATGTATCATCAGTCGGATTCTATGAGTAGGTATAGAAATTTCAAGATCCATGACTGAAACATGTTCAATGGGTCAAATATTGGCTACTCTATGGCTAATTTATCACAAACAGGAGTCTATTGGGTAGAAATAGAAAGTTCAAAATCGACGACTCTTGGGCCCGATATTAGTACATTTGGTCAAATATGGATTTCTGAATGACTGACCTAAATTCAGAAAGAGTCAATGAGTAGGTATGAAAATTTCAAGATCCATAACTGAAACATGTCAAATGGGTAAAATATTGGCTACTCTAAGGCTAAAGTATCACAAGAAGGAGTCAATTGGGTAGGAATAGAAAGTTCAAGATCAAGGACTGAAATATTTTCAGTGGGTCAAAAATTGGCTGAACTATCTCAAGAAGGAGTCAAAAGGATAGAACTAAAAAGTTCAAAATAGACGATTCTTGGGCCCGATTTTAGTACATTTGGTCAAATATTGACTTTTGAATGACCGATGTAACATCAAAATGAGTCAATAAGTAGGTATTGAATTTTCAAGATCCATGACTGGAACATGTTCAATTGGTTAGATATTGGCGAGTCTATGGCTAATTTATCACCAGAAGGAGTCTATTGATTAGAAATAGAAAGTTCAAAATCGATGACTGTTGGGCCGGATATAAGTCCATTTGGTCAAATATGGACTTCTGATTGGCTGATGTATCATCAGTCGGATTACACGATTATGTAAAGAAATTTCAAGATCCATGACTGACACATGTTCAGTGGGTCAAATATTGGCTACTCTATGGCTAATTTATCACAAAAAGGAGTCAATTGAGTAAGAATGGAAAGTTCAAGATCAAGGACTGAAATATTTTCAGTGGGTCTAAAATTGGCTGAACAATCTCTAGAAGGAGTCAAGACGGTAGAACTAAAAAGTTCAATATCGACGAGTCTTGGGCCCGATTTTAGTACATTTGGTCAAATATTGACTTTTGAATGACCGATGTAACATTAGAAAAAGTCATTAAGTAGGTATAGAAATTTCAAGATCCATGACTGAAACATGTTCAATGGGTCAATTATTGGCTACTCTATGGCTAATTTATCACCAGAAAGAGTCTATTGGGTAGAAATAGAAAGTTCAAAATCGATGACTCTTGGGCCCGATTTTAGTACATTTGGTCAAATATTGACTTTTGAAAGACCGATGTAACATCAAAAAAAGTCAATAAGTAGGTATAGAAATTTCAAGATCCATGACTGAAACATGTTCAATGGGTCAATTATTGGCTACTCTATGGCTAATTTATCACCAGAAAGAGTCTATTGGGTAGAAAAAGAAAGTTCAAAATCGATGACTCTTGGGCCGGATATAAGTCCATTCGGTCAAATATGGATTTCTGAATGACTGACCTAAATTCAGAAAGAGTCAATGAGTAGGTATAAAAATTTCAAGATCCATAACTGAAACATGTCCAATGGGTAAAATATTGGCTACTCTAGGGTTAATGTATAACAAGAAGGAGTCAATTGGGTAGAAATAGAAAGTTCAAGATCAGGGACTGAAATATTTTCTGTGGGTCAAAAATTTGCTGAACTATCTCCAGAAGGAGTCAAAAGGATAGAACTAAAAAGTTCAAAATAGACGATTCTTGGGCCCGATTTTAGTACACTTGGTCAAATATTGACTTTTGAATGACCGATGTAACATCAAAATGAGTCAATAAGTAGGTATTGAATTTTCAAGATCCATGACTGGAACATGTTCAATTGGTTAGATATTGGCGAGTCTATGGCTAATTTATCACCAGAAGGAGTCTATTGATTAGAAATCGAAAGTTCAAAATCGATGACTCTTGGGCCGGATATAAGACCATTTGGTCAAATATGGACCTCTGATTGGCTGATGTATCATCAGTCGGATTCTATGAGTAGGTATAGAAATTTCAAGATCCATGACTGAAACATGTTCAATGGGTCAAATATTGGCTACTCTATGGCTAATTTATCACAAACAGGAGTCTATTGGGTAGAAATAGAAAGTTCAAAATCGACGACTCTTGGGCCCGATATTAGTACATTTGGTCAAATATGGATTTCTGAATGACTGACCTAAATTCAGAAAGAGTCAATGAGTAGGTATGAAAATTTCAAGATCCATAACTGAAACATGTCAAATGGGTAAAATATTGGCTACTCTAAGGCTAAAGTATCACAAGAAGGAGTCAATTGGGTAGGAATAGAAAGTTCAAGATCAAGGACTGAAATATTTTCAGTGGGTCAAAAATTGGCTGAACTATCTCAAGAAGGAGTCAAAAGGATAGAACTAAAAAGTTCAAAATAGACGATTCTTGGGCCCGATTTTAGTACATTTGGTCAAATATTGACTTTTGAATGACCGATGTAACATCAAAATGAGTCAATAAGTAGGTATTGAATTTTCAAGATCCATGACTGGAACATGTTCAATTGGTTAGATATTGGGGAGTCTATGGCTAATTTATCACCAGAAGGAGTCTATTGATTAGAAATAGAAAGTTCAAAATCGATGACTGTTGGGCCGGATATAAGTCCATTTGGTCAAATATGGACTTCTGATTGGCTGATGTATCATCAGTCGGATTACACGAGTATGTAAAGAAATTTCAAGATCCATGACTGACACATGTTCAGTGGGTCAAATATTGGCTACTCTATGGCTAATTTATCACAAAAAGGAGTCAATTGAGTAAGAATGGAAAGTTCAAGATCAAGGACTGAAATATTTTCAGTGGGTCTAAAATTGGCTGAACAATCTCTAGAAGGAGTCAAGACGGTAGAACTAAAAAGTTCAAAATCGACGAGTCTTGGGCCCGATTTTAGTACATTTGGTCAAATATTGACTTTTGAATGACCGATGTAACATTAGAAAAAGTCATTAAGTAGGTATAGAAATTTCAAGATCCATGACTGAAACATGTTCAATGGGTCAAATATTGGCTACTCTATGGCTAATTTATCACCAGAAGGAGTCAATGGGTAGAACTAAAAAGTTCAAAATCGACGACTCTTGGGCCCGATTTTAGTACATTTGGTCAAATATTGACTTTTGCATGACCGATGTAACATCAGAAAAAGTCAATAAGTAGGTATAGAAATTTCAAGATCCATAACTGAAACATGTTCAATTGGTTAGATATTGGCGAGTCTATGGCTAATTTATCACCAGAAGGAGTCTATTGATTAGAAATAGAAAGTTCAAAATCGATGACTGTTGGGCCGGATATAAGTCCATTTGGTCAAATATGGACTTCTGATTGGCTGATGTATCATCAGTCGGATTCTATGAGTAGGTATAGAAAATTCAAGATCCATGACTGAAACATGTTCAATGGGTCAAATATTGGCTACTCTATTGCTAATTTATCACAAAAAGGAGTCTATTGGGTAGGCATAGAAAATTCAAAATCGACGACTCTTGGGCCCGATATTAGTACATTTGGTCAAATATGGATTTCTGAATGACTGACCTAAATTCAGAAAGAGTCAATGAGTAGGTATAAAAATTTCAAGATCCATAACTGAAACATGTCCAATGGGTAAAATATTGGCTACTTTAGGGCTAATGTATCACAAGAAGGAGTCAATTGAGTAAGAATAGAAAGTTCAAGATCAAGGACTGAAATATTTTCAGTGGGTCCAAAATTGGCTGAACTATCTCCAGAAGGAGTCAATAGGGTAGAACTAAAAAGTTCAAAATCGACTACTCTTGGGCCCGATTTTAGTACATTTGGAAAAATATTGACTTTTGAATGACCGAGGTAACATCAGAAAAAGTCATTAAGTAGGTATAGAAATTTCAAGATCCATGACTGAAACATGTTCAATGGGTCAATTATTGGCTACTCTATGGCTAATTTATCACCAGAAAGAGTCTATTGGGTAGAAAAAGAAAGTTCAAAATCGATGACTCTTGGGCCGGATATAAGTCCATTCGGTCAAATATGGATTTCTGAATGACTGACCTAAATTCAGAAAGAGTCAATGAGTAGGTATAAAAATTTCAAGATCCATAACTGAAACATGTCCAATGGGTAAAATTTTGGCTACTCTAGGGTTAATGTATCACAAGAAGGAGTCAATTGGGTAGAAATAGAAAGTTCAAGATCAGGGACTGAAATATTTTCAGTGGGTCAAAAATTGGCTGACCTATCTCCAGAAGGAGGCAAAAGGATAGAACTAAAAAGTTCAAAATAGACGATTCTTGGGCCCGATTTTAGTACATTTGGTCAAATATTGACTTTTGAATGACCGATGTAACATCAAAATGAGTCAATAAGTAGGTATTGAATTTTCAAGATCCATGACTGGAACATGTTCAATTGGTTAGATATTGGCGAGTCTATGGCTAATTTATCACCACAAGGAGTCTATTGATTAGAAATAGAAAGTTCAAAATCGATGACTCTTGGGCCGGATATAAGACCATTTGGTCAAATATGGACCTCTGATTGGCTGATGTATCATCAGTCGGATTCTATGAGTAGGTATAGAAATTTCAAGATCCATGACTGAAACATGTTCAATGGGTCAAATATTGGCTACTCTATGGCTAATTTATCACAAACAGGAGTCTATTGGGTAGAAATAGAAAGTTCAAAATCGACGACTCTTGGGCCCGATATTAGTACATTTGGTCAAATATGGATTTCTGAATGACTGACCTAAATTCAGAAAGAGTCAATGAGTAGGTATGAAAATTTCAAGATCCATAACTGAAACATGTCAAATGGGTAAAATATTGGCTACTCTAAGGCTAAAGTATCACAAGAAGGAGTCAATTGGGTAGGAATAGAAAGTTCAAGATCAAGGACTGAAATATTTTCAGTGGGTCAAAAATTGGCTGAACTATCTCAAGAAGGAGTCAAAAGGATAGAACTAAAAAGTTCAAAATAGACGATTCTTGGGCCCGATTTTAGTACATTTGGTCAAATATTGACTTTTGAATGACCGATGTAACATCAAAATGAGTCAATAAGTAGGTATTGAATTTTCAAGATCCATGACTGGAACATGTTCAATTGGTTAGATATTGGGGAGTCTATGGCTAATTTATCACCAGAAGGAGTCTATTGATTAGAAATAGAAAGTTCAAAATCGATGACTGTTGGGCCGGATATAAGTCCATTTGGTCAAATATGGACTTCTGATTGGCTGATGTATCATCAGTCGGATTACACGAGTATGTAAAGAAATTTCAAGATCCATGACTGACACATGTTCAGTGGGTCAAATATTGGCTACTCTATGGCTAATTTATCACAAAAAGGAGTCAATTGAGTAAGAATGGAAAGTTCAAGATCAAGGACTGAAATATTTTCAGTGGGTCTAAAATTGGCTGAACAATCTCTAGAAGGAGTCAAGACGGTAGAACTAAAAAGTTCAAAATCGACGAGTCTTGGGCCCGATTTTAGTACATTTGGTCAAATATTGACTTTTGAATGACCGATGTAACATTAGAAAAAGTCATTAAGTAGGTATAGAAATTTCAAGATCCATGACTGAAACATGTTCAATGGGTCAAATATTGGCTACTCTATGGCTAATTTATCACCAGAAGGAGTCAATGGGTAGAACTAAAAAGTTCAAAATCGACGACTCTTGGGCCCGATTTTAGTACATTTGGTCAAATATTGACTTTTGCATGACCGATGTAACATCAGAAAAAGTCAATAAGTAGGTATAGAAATTTCAAGATCCATAACTGAAACATGTTCAATTGGTTAGATATTGGCGAGTCTATGGCTAATTTATCACCAGAAGGAGTCTATTGATTAGAAATAGAAAGTTCAAAATCGATGACTGTTGGGCCGGATATAAGTCCATTTGGTCAAATATGGACTTCTGATTGGCTGATGTATCATCAGTCGGATTCTATGAGTAGGTATAGAAAATTCAAGATCCATGACTGAAACATGTTCAATGGGTCAAATATTGGCTACTCTATTGCTAATTTATCACAAAAAGGAGTCTATTGGGTAGGCATAGAAAATTCAAAATCGACGACTCTTGGGCCCGATATTAGTACATTTGGTCAAATATGGATTTCTGAATGACTGACCTAAATTCAGAAAGAGTCAATGAGTAGGTATAAAAATTTCAAGATCCATAACTGAAACATGTCCAATGGGTAAAATATTGGCTACTTTAGGGCTAATGTATCACAAGAAGGAGTCAATTGAGTAAGAATAGAAAGTTCAAGATCAAGGACTGAAATATTTTCAGTGGGTCCAAAATTGGCTGAACTATCTCCAGAAGGAGTCAATAGGGTAGAACTAAAAAGTTCAAAATCGACTACTCTTGGGCCCGATTTTAGTACATTTGGAAAAATATTGACTTTTGAATGACCGAGGTAACATCAGAAAAAGTCATTAAGTAGGTATAGAAATTTCAAGATCCATGACTGAAACATGTTCAATTGGTTAGATATTGGCGAGTCTATGGCTAATTTATCACCAGAAGGAGTCTATTGGAAAGAAATAGAAAGTTCAAAATCGATGACTGTTGGGCCGGATATAAGTCCATTTGGTCAAATATGGACGTCTGATTGGCTGATGTATCATCAGTCGGATTACACGCGTATGTAAAGAAATTTCAAGATCCATGACTGACACATGTTCAGTGGGTCAAATATTGGCTACTCTATGGCTATTTTATCACAAAAAGGAGTCAATTGGGTAAGAATAGAAAGTTCAAGATCAAGGACTGAAATATTATCAGTGGGTCTAAAATTGGCTGAACAATCTCTAGAAGGAGTCAAGACGGTAGAACTAAAAAGTTCAAAATCGACGAGTCTTGGGCCCGATTTTAGTACATTTGGTCAAATATTGACTTTTGAATGACCGATGTAACATTAGAAAAAGTCATTAAGTAGGTATAGAAATTTCAAGATCCATGACTGAAACATGTTCAATGGGTCAATTATTGGCTACTCTATGGCTAATTTATCACCAGAAAGAGTCTATTGGGTAGAAATAGAAAGTTCAAAATCGATGACTCTTGGGCCCGATTTTAGTACATTTGGTCAAATATTGACTTTTGAAAGACCGATGTAACATCAAAAAAAGTCAATAAGTAGGTATAGAAATTTCAAGATCCATGACTGAAACATGTTCAATGGGTCAATTATTGGCTACTCTATGGCTAATTTATCACCAGAAAGAGTCTATTGGGTAGAAAAAGAAAGTTCAAAATCGATGACTCTTGGGCCGGATATAAGTCCATTCGGTCAAATATGGATTTCTGAATGACTGACCTAAATTCAGAAAGAGTCAATGAGTAGGTATAAAAATTTCAAGATCCATAACTGAAACATGTCCAATGGGTAAAATTTTGGCTACTCTAGGGTTAATGTATCACAAGAAGGAGTCAATTGGGTAGAAATAGAAAGTTCAAGATCAGGGACTGAAATATTTTCTGTGGGTCAAAAATTGGCTGACCTATCTCCAGAAGGAGGCAAAAGGATAGAACTAAAAAGTTCAAAATAGACGATTCTTGGGCCCGATTTTAGTACATTTGGTCAAATATTGACTTTTGAATGACCGATGTAACATCAAAATGAGTCAATAAGTAGGTATTGAATTTTCAAGATCCATGACTGGAACATGTTCAATTGGTTAGATATTGGCGAGTCTATGGCTAATTTATCACCAGAAGGAGTCTATTGATTAGAAATAGAAAGTTCAAAATCGATGACTCTTGGGCCGGATATAAGACCATTTGGTCAAATATGGACCTCTGATTGGCTGATGTATCATCAGTCGGATTCTATGAGTAGGTATAGAAATTTCAAGATCCATGACTGAAACATGTTCAATGGGTCAAATATTGGCTACTCTATGGCTAATTTATCACAAACAGGAGTCTATTGGGTAGAAATAGAAAGTTCAAAATCGACGACTCTTGGGCCCGATATTAGTACATTTGGTCAAATATGGATTTCTGAATGACTGACCTAAATTCAGAAAGAGTCAATGAGTAGGTATGAAAATTTCAAGATCCATAACTGAAACATGTCAAATGGGTAAAATATTGGCTACTCTAAGGCTAAAGTATCACAAGAAGGAGTCAATTGGGTAGGAATAGAAAGTTCAAGATCAAGGACTGAAATATTTTCAGTGGGTCAAAAATTGGCTGAACAATCTCTAGAAGGAGTCAAAAGGGTATAACTAAAAAGTTCAAAATAGACGATTCTTGGGCCCGATTTTAGTACATTTGGTCAAATATTTGCTTTTGAATGACCGATGTAACATCAAAAAGAGTCAATAAGTAGGTATTGAAATTTCAAGATCCATGACTGGAACATGTTCAATTGGTTAGATATTGGCGAGTCTATGGCTAATTTATCACCAGAAGGAGTCTATTGGAAAGAAATAGAAAGTTCAAAATCGATGACTGTTGGGCCGGATATAAGTCCATTTGGTCAAATATGGACGTCTGATTGGCTGATGTATCATCAGTCGGATTACACGCGTATGTAAAGAAATTTCAAGATCCATGACTGACACATGTTCAGTGGGTCAAATATTGGCTACTCTATGGCTATTTTATCACAAAAAGGAGTCAATTGGGTAAGAATAGAAAGTTCAAGATCAAGGACTGAAATATTATCAGTGGGTCTAAAATTGGCTGAACAATCTCTAGAAGGAGTCAAGACGGTAGAACTAAAAAGTTCAAAATCGACGAGTCTTGGGCCCGATTTTAGTACATTTGGTCAAATATTGACTTTTGAATGACCGATGTAACATTAGAAAAAGTCATTAAGTAGGTATAGAAATTTCAAGATCCATGACTGAAACATGTTCAATGGGTCAATTATTGGCTACTCTATGGCTAATTTATCACCAGAAAGAGTCTATTGGGTTGAAATAGAAAGTTCAAAATCGATGACTCTTGGGCCCGATTTTAGTACATTTGGTCAAATATTGACTTTTGAATGACCGATGTAACATCAAAAAAAGTCAATAAGTAGGTATAGAAATTTCAAGATCCATAACTGAAACATGTCCAATGGGTAAAATATTGGCTACTCTAGGGCTAATGTATCACAAGAAGGAGTCAATTGGGTAAGAATAGAAAGTTCAAGATCAAGGACTGAAATATTTTCAGTGGGTCTAAAATTGGCTGAACAATCTCTAGAAGGAGTCAAGACGGTAGAACTAAAAAGTTCAAAATCGACGAGTCTTGGGCCCGATTTTAGTACATTTGGTCAAATATTGACTTTTGAATGACCGATGTAACATTAGAAAAAGTCATTAAGTAGGTATAGAAATTTCAAGATCCATGACTGAAACATGTTCAATGGGTCAATTATTGGCTACTCTATGGCTAATTTATCACCAGAAAGAGTCTATTGGGTAGAAATAGAAAGTTCAAAATCGATGACTCTTGGGCCGGATATAAGTCCATTTCGGTCAAATATGGATTTCTGAATGACTGACCTAAATTCAGAAAGAGTCAATGAGTTGGTATAAAAATTTCAAGATCCATAACTGAAACATGTCCAATGGGTAAAATATTGGCTACTCTAGGGTTAATGTATCACAAGAAGGAGTCAATTGGGTAGGAATAGAAAGTTCAAGATCAAGGACTGAAATATTTTCAGTGGGTCAAAAATTGGCTGAACTATCTCCAGAAGGAGTCAAAAGGATAGAACTAAAAAGTTCAAAATAGACAATTCTTGGGCCCGATTTTAGTACATTTGGTCAAATATTGACTTTTGAATGACCGATGTAACATCAAAATGAGTCAATAAGTAGGTATTGAAATTTCAAGATCCATGACTGGAACATGTTCAATTGGTTAGATATTGGCGAGTCTATGGCTAATTTATCACCAGAAGGAGTCTATTGATTAGAAATAGAAAGTTCAAAATCGATGACTGTTGGGCCGGATATAAGTCCATTTGGTCAAATATGGACTTCTGATTGGCTGATGTATCATCAGTCGGATTCTATGAGTAGGTATAGAAATTTCAAGATCCATAACTGAAACATGTCAAATGGGTAAAATATTGGCTACTCTAGGGCTAATGTATCACAAGAAGGAGTCAATTGGGTAGGAATAGAAAGTTCAAGATCAAGGACTGAAATATTTTCAGTGGGTCAAAAATTGGCTGAACTATCTCCAGAAGGAGTCAATAGGGTAGAACTAAAAAGTTCAAAATCCTTGACTCTTGGGCCCGATTTTAGTACATTTAGTCAAATATTGACTTTTGAATGAGCGATGTAACATCAGAAAGAGTCAATAAGTAGGTATAGAAATTTCAAGATCCATGACTGAAACATGTTCAATGGGTCAATTATTGGCTACTCTAGGGCTAATGTATCACAAGAAGGAGTCAATTGGGTAGGAATAGAAAGTTCAAGATCAAGGACTGAAATATTTTCAGTGGGTCAAAAATTGGCTGAACTATCTCCAGAAGGAGTCAATAGGGTAGAACTAAAAAGTTCAAAATAGACGACTCTTGGGCCCAATTTTAGTACATTTGGTCAAATATTGACTTTTCAATGACCGATGTAACATCACAAAGAGTCAATAAGTAGGTATAGAAATTTCAAGACCCATGACTGAAACATGTTCAATGGGTCAAATATTGGCTACTCTATGGCTAATTTATCACCAGAAGGAGTCAATGGGTAGAACTAAAAAGTTCAAAATCGACGACTCTTGGGCCCGATTTTAGTACATTTGGTCAAATATTGACTTTTGAATGACCGATGTAACATCAGAAAAAGTCAATAAGTAGGTATAGAAATTTCAAGATCCATAACTGAAACATGTTCAATTGGTTAGATATTGGCGAGTCTATGGCTAATTTATCACCAGAAGGAGTCTATTGATTAGAAATAGAAAGTTCAAAATCGATGACTGTTGGGCCGGATATAAGTCCATTTGGTCAAATATGGACTTCTGATTGGCTGATGTATCATCAGTCGGATTCTATGAGTAGGTATAGAAAATTCAAGATCCATGACTGAAACATGTTCAATGGGTCAAATATTGGCTACTCTATTGCTAATTTATCACAAAAAGGAGTCTATTGGGTAGGCATAGAAAATTCAAAATCGACGACTCTTGGGCCCGATATTAGTACATTTGTTCAAATATGGATTTCTGAATGACTGACCTAAATTCAGAAAGAGTCAATGAGTAGGTATAAAAATTTCAAGATCCATAACTGAAACATGTCCAATGGGTAAAATATTGGCTACTTTAGGGCTAATGTATCACAAGAAGGAGTCAATTGAGTAAGAATAGAAAGTTCAAGATCAAGGACTGAAATATTTTCAGTGGGTCCAAAATTGGCTGAACTATCTCCAGAAGGAGTCAAAAGGATAGAACTAAAAAGTTCAAAATAGACGATTCTTGGGCCCGATTTTAGTACATTTGGTCAAATATTGACTTTTGAATGACCGATGTAACATCAAAATGAGTCAATAAGTAGGTATTGAATTTTCAAGATCCATGACTGGAACATGTTAAATTGGTTAGATATTGGCGAGTCTATGGCTAATTTATCACCAGAAGGAGTCTATTGATTAGAAATAGAAAGTTCAAAATCGATGACTCTTGGGCCGGATATAAGACCATTTGGTCAAATATGGACCTCTGATTGGCTGATGTATCATCAGTCGGATTCTATGAGTAGGTATAGAAATTTCAAGATCCATGACTGAAACATGTTCAATGGGTCAAATATTGGCTACTCTATGGCTAATTTATTACAAACAGGAGTCTATTGATTAGAAATAGAAAGTTCAAAATCGATGACTCTTGGGCCCGATATTAGTACATTTGGTCAAATATGGATTTCTGAATGACTGACCTAAATTCAGAAAGAGTCAATGAGTAGGTATGAAAATTTCAAGATCCATAACTGAAACATGTCAAATGGGTAAAATATTGGCTACTCTAAGGCTAAAGTATCACAAGAAGGAGTCAATTGGGTAGGAATAGAAAGTTCAAGATCAAGGACTGAAATATTTTCAGTGGGTCAAAAATTGGCTGAACAATCTCTAGAAGGAGTCAAAAGGGTATAACTAAAAAGTTCAAAATAGACGATTCTTGGGCCCGATTTTAGTACATTTGGTCAAATATTTACTTTTGAATGACCGATGTAACATTAAAAAGAGTCAATAAGTAGGTATTGAAATTTCAAGATCCATGACTGGAACATGTTCAATTGGTTAGATATTGGCGAGTCTATGGCTAATTTATCACCAGAAGGAGTCTATTGGAAAGAAATAGAAAGTTCAAAATCGATGACTGTTGGGCCGGATATAAGTCCATTTGGTCAAATATGGACTTCTGATTGGCTGATGTATCATCAGTCGGATTACACGAGTATGTAAAGAAATTTCAAGATCCATGACTGACACATGTTCAGTGGGTCAAATATTGGCTACTCTATGGCTAATTTATCACAAAAAGGAGTCAATTGGGTAAGAAAAGAAAGTTCAAGATCAAGGACTGAAATATTTTCAGTGGGTCTAAAATTGGCTGAACAATCTCTAGAAGGAGTCAAGACGGTAGAACTAAAAAGTTCAAAATCGACGAGTCTTGGGCCCGATTTTAGTACATTTGGTCAAATATTGACTTTTGAATGACCGATGTAACATTAGAAAAAGTCATTAAGTAGGTATAGAAATTTCAAGATCCCTGACTGAAACATGTTCAATGGGTCAATTATTGGCTACTCTATGGCTAATTTATCACCAGAAAGAGTCTATTGGGTAGAAATAGAAAGTTCAAAATCGATGACTCTTGGGCCCGATTGTAACGCTGGTGTAGGCAGGAAGACAGGAGTCGCAGGTAACGAATAACATTCAGGTTTAATATATAAAGACAGGGCAGACACGTACAGCGTGCAAAGCACAAACAAGAACCGACAAAGGGAGAACTGAAACAGGAAGTATAAATACACAGACGGAACTAATGAATACAGGTGTAGAAACTTAAACTAATCAGGGGCAAATGAAGACAGGTGTAGACATGACGTATACAAACAGAACTGAACACATGTGACACCGATATTAGTACATTTGGTCAAATATTGACTTTTGAATGACCGATGTAACATCAAAAGAAGTCAATAAGTAGGTATAGAAATTTCAAGATCCATAACTGAAACATGTCCAATGGGTAAAATATTGGCTACTCTAGGGCTAATGTATCACATGAAGGAGTCAATTGGGTAAGAATAGAAAGTTCAAGATCAAGGACTGAAATATTTTCAGTGGGTCTAAAATTGGCTGAACAATCTCTAGAAGGAGTCAAGACGGTAGAACTAAAAAGTTCAAAATCGACGAGTCTTGGGCCCGATTTTAGTACATTTGGTCAAATATTGACTTTTGAATGACCGATGTAACATTAGAAAAAGTCATTAAGTAGGTATAGAAATTTCAAGATCCATGACTGAAACATGTTCAATGGGTCAATTATTGGCTACTCTAGGGCTAATGTATCACAAGAAGGAGTCAATTGGGTAGGAATAGAAAGTTCAAGATCAAGGACTGAAATATTTTCAGTGGGTCAAAAATTGGCTGAACTATCTCCAGAAGGAGTCAATAGGGTAGAACTAAAAAGTTCAAAATAGACGACTCTTGGGCCCAATTTTAGTACATTTGGTCAAATATTGACTTTTCAATGACCGATGTAACATCACAAAGAGTCAATAAGTAGGTATAGAAATTTCAAGACCCATGACTGAAACATGTTCAATGGGTCAAATATTGGCTACTCTATGGCTAATTTATCACCAGAAGGAGTCAATGGGTAGAACTAAAAAGTTCAAAATCGACGACTCTTGGGCCCGATTTTAGTACATTTGGTCAAATATTGACTTTTGAATGACCGATGTAACATCAGAAAAAGTCAATAAGTAGGTATAGAAATTTCAAGATCCATAACTGAAACATGTTCAATTGGTTAGATATTGGCGAGTCTATGGCTAATTTATCACCAGAAGGAGTCTATTGATTAGAAATAGAAAGTTCAAAATCGATGACTGTTGGGCCGGATATAAGTCCATTTGGTCAAATATGGACTTCTGATTGGCTGATGTATCATCAGTCGGATTCTATGAGTAGGTATAGAAAATTCAAGATCCATGACTGAAACATGTTCAATGGGTCAAATATTGGCTACTCTATTGCTAATTTATCACAAAAAGGAGTCTATTGGGTAGGCATAGAAAATTCAAAATCGACGACTCTTGGGCCCGATATTAGTACATTTGTTCAAATATGGATTTCTGAATGACTGACCTAAATTCAGAAAGAGTCAATGAGTAGGTATAAAAATTTCAAGATCCATAACTGAAACATGTCCAATGGGTAAAATATTGGCTACTTTAGGGCTAATGTATCACAAGAAGGAGTCAATTGAGTAAGAATAGAAAGTTCAAGATCAAGGACTGAAATATTTTCAGTGGGTCCAAAATTGGCTGAACTATCTCCAGAAGGAGTCAAAAGGATAGAACTAAAAAGTTCAAAATAGACGATTCTTGGGCCCGATTTTAGTACATTTGGTCAAATATTGACTTTTGAATGACCGATGTAACATCAAAATGAGTCAATAAGTAGGTATTGAATTTTCAAGATCCATGACTGGAACATGTTAAATTGGTTAGATATTGGCGAGTCTATGGCTAATTTATCACCAGAAGGAGTCTATTGATTAGAAATAGAAAGTTCAAAATCGATGACTCTTGGGCCGGATATAAGACCATTTGGTCAAATATGGACCTCTGATTGGCTGATGTATCATCAGTCGGATTCTATGAGTAGGTATAGAAATTTCAAGATCCATGACTGAAACATGTTCAATGGGTCAAATATTGGCTACTCTATGGCTAATTTATTACAAACAGGAGTCTATTGATTAGAAATAGAAAGTTCAAAATCGATGACTCTTGGGCCCGATATTAGTACATTTGGTCAAATATGGATTTCTGAATGACTGACCTAAATTCAGAAAGAGTCAATGAGTAGGTATGAAAATTTCAAGATCCATAACTGAAACATGTCAAATGGGTAAAATATTGGCTACTCTAAGGCTAAAGTATCACAAGAAGGAGTCAATTGGGTAGGAATAGAAAGTTCAAGATCAAGGACTGAAATATTTTCAGTGGGTCAAAAATTGGCTGAACAATCTCTAGAAGGAGTCAAAAGGGTATAACTAAAAAGTTCAAAATAGACGATTCTTGGGCCCGATTTTAGTACATTTGGTCAAATATTTACTTTTGAATGACCGATGTAACATTAAAAAGAGTCAATAAGTAGGTATTGAAATTTCAAGATCCATGACTGGAACATGTTCAATTGGTTAGATATTGGCGAGTCTATGGCTAATTTATCACCAGAAGGAGTCTATTGGAAAGAAATAGAAAGTTCAAAATCGATGACTGTTGGGCCGGATATAAGTCCATTTGGTCAAATATGGACTTCTGATTGGCTGATGTATCATCAGTCGGATTACACGAGTATGTAAAGAAATTTCAAGATCCATGACTGACACATGTTCAGTGGGTCAAATATTGGCTACTCTATGGCTAATTTATCACAAAAAGGAGTCAATTGGGTAAGAAAAGAAAGTTCAAGATCAAGGACTGAAATATTTTCAGTGGGTCTAAAATTGGCTGAACAATCTCTAGAAGGAGTCAAGACGGTAGAACTAAAAAGTTCAAAATCGACGAGTCTTGGGCCCGATTTTAGTACATTTGGTCAAATATTGACTTTTGAATGACCGATGTAACATTAGAAAAAGTCATTAAGTAGGTATAGAAATTTCAAGATCCCTGACTGAAACATGTTCAATGGGTCAATTATTGGCTACTCTATGGCTAATTTATCACCAGAAAGAGTCTATTGGGTAGAAATAGAAAGTTCAAAATCGATGACTCTTGGGCCCGATTGTAACGCTGGTGTAGGCAGGAAGACAGGAGTCGCAGGTAACGAATAACATTCAGGTTTAATATATAAAGACAGGGCAGACACGTACAGCGTGCAAAGCACAAACAAGAACCGACAAAGGGAGAACTGAAACAGGAAGTATAAATACACAGACGGAACTAATGAATACAGGTGTAGAAACTTAAACTAATCAGGGGCAAATGAAGACAGGTGTAGACATGACGTATACAAACAGAACTGAACACATGTGACACCGATATTAGTACATTTGGTCAAATATTGACTTTTGAATGACCGATGTAACATCAAAAGAAGTCAATAAGTAGGTATAGAAATTTCAAGATCCATAACTGAAACATGTCCAATGGGTAAAATATTGGCTACTCTAGGGCTAATGTATCACATGAAGGAGTCAATTGGGTAAGAATAGAAAGTTCAAGATCAAGGACTGAAATATTTTCAGTGGGTCTAAAATTGGCTGAACAATCTCTAGAAGGAGTCAAGACGGTAGAACTAAAAAGTTCAAAATCGACGAGTCTTGGGCCCGATTTTAGTACATTTGGTCAAATATTGACTTTTGAATGACCGATGTAACATTAGAAAAAGTCATTAAGTAGGTATAGAAATTTCAAGATCCATGACTGAAACATGTTCAATGGGTCAATTATTGGCTACTCTATGGCTAATTTATCACCAGAAAGAGTCTATTGATTAGAAATAGAAAGTTCAAAATCGATGACTGTTGGGCCGGATATAAGTCCATTTGGTCAAATATGGACTTCTGATTGGCTGATGTATCATCAGTCGGATTCTATGAGTAGGTATAGAAAATTCAAGATCCATGATTGAAACATGTTCAATGGGTCAAATATTGGCTACTCTATTGCTAATTTATCACAAAAAGGAGTCTATTGGGTAGAAATAGAAAGTTCAAAATCGATGACTCTTGGGCCGGATATAAGTCCATTTCGGTCAAATATGGATTTCTGAATGACTGACCTAAATTCAGAAAGAGTCAATGAGTAGGTATAAAAATTTCAAGATCCATAACTGAAACATGTCCAATGGGTAAAATATTGGCTACTCTAGGGTTAATGTATCACAAGAAGGAGTCAATTGGGTAGGAATAGAAAGTTCAAGATCAAGTACTGAAATATTTTCAGTGGGTCAAAAATTGGCTGAACTATCTCCAGAAGGAGTCAAAAGGATAAAACTAAAAAGTTCAAAATAGACGATTCTTGGGCCCGATTTTAGTACATTGTGTCAAATATTGACTTTTGAATGACCGATGTAACATCAAAATGAGTCAATAAGTAGGTATTGAAATTTCAAGATCCATGACTGGAACATGTTCAATTGGTTAGATATTGGCGAGTCTATGGCTAATTTATCACCAGAAGGAGTCTATTGATTAGAAATAGAAAGTTCAAAATCGATGACTGTTGGGCCGGATATAAGTCCATTTGGTCAAATATGGACTTCTGATTGGCTGATGTATCATCAGTCGGATTCTATGAGTAGGTATAGAAAATTCAAGATCCATGACTGAAACATGTTCAATGGGTCAAATATTGGCTACTCTATTGCTAATTTATCACAAAAAGGAGTCTATTGGGTAGGCATAGAAAATTCAAAATCGACGACTCTTGGGCCCGATATTAGTACATTTGGTCAAATATGGATTTCTGAATGACTGACCTAAATTCAGAAAGAGTCAATGAGTAGGTATAAAAATTTCAAGATCCATAACTGAAACATGTCCAATGGGTAAAATATTGGCTACTTTAGGGCTAATGTATCACAAGAAGGAGTCAATTGAGTAAGAATAGACAGTTCAAGATCAAGGACTGAAATATTTTCAGTGGGTCCAAAATTGACTGAACTATCTCCAGAAGGAGTCAAAAGGGTAGAACTAAAAAGTTCAAAATCGACTACTCTTGGGCCCGATTTTAGTACATTTGGAAAAATATTGACTTTTGAATGACCGAGGTAACATCAGAAAAAGTCATTAAGTAGGTATAGAAATTTCAAGATCCATGACTGAAACATGTTCAATGGGTCAATTATTGGCTACTCTATGGCTAATTTATCACCAGAAAGAGTCTATTGGGTAGAAAAAGAAAGTTCAAAATCGATGACTCTTGGGCCGGATATAAGTCCATTCGGTCAAATATGGATTTCTGAATGACTGACCTAAATTCAGAAAGAGTCAATGAGTAGGTATAAAAATTTCAAGATCCATAACTGAAACATGTCCAATGGGTAAAATATTGGCTACTCTAGGGTTAATGTATCACAAGAAGGAGTCAATTGGGTAGAAATAGAAAGTTCAAGATCAGGGACTGAAATATTTTCTGTGGGTCAAAAATTTGCTGAACTATCTCCAGAAGGAGTCAAAAGGATAGAACTAAAAAGTTCAAAATAGACGATTCTTGGGCCCGATTTTAGTACATTTGGTCAAATATTGACTTTTGAATGACCGATGTAACATCAAAATGAGTCAATAAGTAGGTATTGAATTTTCAAGATCCATGACTGGAACATGTTCAATTGGTTAGATATTGGCGAGTCTATGGCTAATTTATCACCAGAAGGAGTCTATTGATTAGAAATAGAAAGTTCAAAATCGATGACTCTTGGGCCGGATATAAGACCATTTGGTCAAATATGGACCTCTGATTGGCTGATGTATCATCAGTCGGATTCTATGAGTAGGTATAGAAATTTCAAGATCCATGACTGAAACATGTTCAATGGGTCAAATATTGGCTACTCTATGGCTAATTTATCACAAACAGGAGTCTATTGGGTAGAAATAGAAAGTTCAAAATCGACGACTCTTGGGCCCGATATTAGTACATTTGGTCAAATATGGATTTCTGAATGACTGACCTAAATTCAGAAAGAGTCAATGAGTAGGTATGAAAATTTCAAGATCCATAACTGAAACATGTCAAATGGGTAAAATATTGGCTACTCTAAGGCTAAAGTATCACAAGAAGGAGTCAATTGGGTAGGAATAGAAAGTTCAAGATCAAGGACTGAAATATTTTCAGTGGGTCAAAACTTGGCTGAACTATCTCAAGAAGGAGTCAAAAGGATAGAACTAAAAAGTTCAAAATAGACGATTCTTGGGCCCGATTTTAGTACATTTGGTCAAATATTGACTTTTGAATGACTGATGTAACATCAAAATGAGTCAATAAGTAGGTATTGAATTTTCAAGATCCATGACTGGAACATGTTCAATTGGTTAGATATTGGCGAGTCTATGGCTAATTTATCACCAGAAGGAGTCTATTGATTAGAAATAGAAGGTTCAAAATCGATGACTGTTGGGCCGGATATAAGTCCATTTGGTCAAATATGGACTTCTGATTGGCTGATGTATCATCAGTCGGATTACACGAGTATGTAAAGAAATTTCAAGATCCATGACTGACACATGTTCAGTGGGTCAAATATTGGCTACTCTATGGCTAATTTATCACAAAAAGGAGTCAATTGAGTAAGAATGGAAAGTTCAAGATCAAGGACTGAAATATTTTCAGTGGGTCTAAAATTGGCTGAACAATCTCTAGAAGGAGTCAAGACGGTAGAACTAAAAAGTTAAAAATCGACGAGTCTTGGGCCCGATTTTAGTACATTTGGTCAAATATTGACTTTTGAATGACCGATGTAACATTAGAAAAAGTCATTAAGTAGGTATAGAAATTTCAAGATCCATGACTGAAACATGTTCAATGGGTCAATTATTGGCTACTCTATGGCTAATTTATCACCAGAAAGAGTCTATTGGGTAGAAATAGAAAGTTCAAAATCGATGACTCTTGGGCCCGATTTTAGTACATTTGGTCAAATATTGACTTTTGAAAGACCGATGTAACATCAAAAAAAGTCAATAAGTAGGTATAGAAATTTCAAGATCCATGACTGAAACATGTTCAATGGGTCAATTATTGGCTACTCTATGGCTAATTTATCACCAGAAAGAGTCTATTGGGTAGAAAAAGAAAGTTCAAAATCGATGACTCTTGGGCCGGATATAAGTCCATTCGGTCAAATATGGATTTCTGAATGACTGACCTAAATTCAGAAAGAGTCAATGAGTAGGTATAAAAATTTCAAGATCCATAACTGAAACATGTCCAATGGGTAAAATATTGGCTACTCTAGGGTTAATGTATCACAAGAAGGAGTCAATTGGGTAGAAATAGAAAGTTCAAGATCAGGGACTGAAATATTTTCTGTGGGTCAAAAATTTGCTGAACTATCTCCAGAAGGAGTCAAAAGGATAGAACTAAAAAGTTCAAAATAGACGATTCTTGGGCCCGATTTTAGTACATTTGGTCAAATATTGACTTTTGAATGACCGATGTAACATCAAAATGAGTCAATAAGTAGGTATTGAATTTTCAAGATCCATGACTGGAACATGTTCAATTGGTTAGATATTGGCGAGTCTATGGCTAATTTATCACCAGAAGGAGTCTATTGATTAGAAATCGAAAGTTCAAAATCGATGACTCTTGGGCCGGATATAGGTCCATTTGGTCAAATATGGACCTCTGATTGGCTGATGTATCATCAGTCGGATTCTATGAGTAGGTATAGAAAATTCAAGATCCATGACTGAAACATGTTCAATGGGTCAAATATTGGCTACTCTATTGCTAATTTTTTAGAAAAAGGAGTCTATTGGGTAGAAATAGAAATTTCAAAAACGACGACTCTTGGGCCCGATATTAGTACATTTGGTCAAATATGAATTTCTGAATGACTGACCTAAATTCAGAAAGAGTCAATGAGTAGGTATAAAAATTTCAAGATCCATAACTGAAACATGTCCAATGGGTAAAATATTGGCTACTCTAGGGCTAATGTATCACAAGAAGGAGTCAATTGGGTAAGAATAGAAAGTTCAAGATCAAGGACTGAAATATTTTCAGTGGGTCTAAAATTGGCTGAACAATCTCTAGAAGGAGTCAAGACGGTAGAACTAAAAAGTTCAAAATCGACGAGTCTTGGGCCCGATTTTAGTACATTTGGAAAAATATTGACTTTTGAATGACCGAGGTAACATCAGAAAAAGTCATTAAGTAGGTATAGAAATTTCAAGATCCATGACTGAAACATGTTCAATGGGTCAATTATTGGCTACTCTATGGCTAATTTATCACCAGAAAGAGTCTATTGGGTAGAAAAAGAAAGTTCAAAATCGATGACTCTTGGGCCGGATATAAGTCCATTCGGTCAAATATGGATTTCTGAATGACTGACCTAAATTCAGAAAGAGTCAATGAGTAGGTATAAAAATTTCAAGATCCATAACTGAAACATGTCCAATGGGTAAAATATTGGCTACTCTAGGGTTAATGTATCACAAGAAGGAGTCAATTGGGTAGAAATAGAAAGTTCAAGATCAGGGACTGAAATATTTTCTGTGGGTCAAAAATTTGCTGAACTATCTCCAGAAGGAGTCAAAAGGATAGAACTAAAAAGTTCAAAATAGACGATTCTTGGGCCCGATTTTAGTACATTTGGTCAAATATTGACTTTTGAATGACCAATGTAACATCAAAATGAGTCAATAAGTAGGTATTGAAATTTCAAGATCCATGACTGGAACATGTTCAATTGGTTAGATATTGGCGAGTCTATGGCTAATTTATCACCAGAAGGAGTCTATTGATTAGAAATAGAAAGTTCAAAATCGATGACTGTTGGGCCGGATATAAGTCCATTTGGTCAAATATGGACTTCTGATTGGCTGATGTATCATCAGTCGGATTCTATGAGTAGGTATAGAAAATTCAAGATCCATGACTGAAACATGTTCAATGGGTCAAATATTGGCTACTCTATTGCTAATTTATCACAAAAAGGAGTCTATTGGGTAGGCATAGAAAATTCAAAATCGACGACTCTTGGGCCCGATATTAGTACATTTGGTCAAATATGGATTTCTGAATGACTGACCTAAATTCAGAAAGAGTCAATGAGTAGGTATAAATATTTCAAGATCCATAACTGAAACATGTCCAATGGGTAAAATATTGGCTACTTTAGGGCTAATGTATCACAAGAAGGAGTCAATTGAGTAAGAATAGAAAGTTCAAGATCAAGGACTGAAATATTTTCAGTGGGTCCAAAATTGGCTGAACTATCTCCAGAAGGAGTCAAAAGGGTAGAACTAAAAAGTTCAAAATCGACTACTCTTGGGCCCGATTTTAGTACATTTGAACAAATATTGACTTTTGAATGACCGATTTAACATCAGAAAGAGTCAATAAGTAGGTATAGAAATTTCAAGATCCATGACTGAAACATGTTCAATCGGTCAAATATTGGCTACTCAATGGCTAATTTATCACAAAAAGGAGTCTATTGGGTAGAAATAGAAAGTTCAAAATCGACGACTCTTGGGCCCGATATTAGTACATTTGGTCAAATATGGATTTCTGAATGACTGACCTAAATTCAGAAAGAGTCAATGAGTAGTTATAAAAATTTCAAGATCCATAACTGAAACATGTCAAATGGGTAAAATATTGGCTACTCTAGGGCTAATGTATCACAAGAAGGAGTCAATTGGGTAGGAATAGAAAGTTCAAGATCAAGGACTGAAATATTTTCAGTGGGTCAAAAATTGGCTGAACTATCTCCAGAAGGAGTCAATAGGGTAGAACTAAAAAGTTCAAAATCGTTGACTCTTGGGCCCGATTTTAGTACATTTAGTCAAATATTGACTTTTGAATGAGCGATGTAACATCAGAAAGAGTCAATAAGTAGGTATAGAAATTTCAAGATCCATGACTGAAACATGTTCAATGGGTCAATTATTGGCTACTCTAGGGCTAATGTATCACAAGAAGGAGTCAATTGGGTAGGAATAGAAAGTTCAAGATCAAGGACTGAAATATTTTCAGTGGGTCAAAAATTGGCTGAACTATCTCCAGAAGGAGTCAATAGGGTAGAACTAAAAAGTTCAAAATAGACGACTCTTGGGCCCAATTTTAGTACATTTGGTCAAATATTGACTTTTCAATGACCGATGTAACATCACAAAGAGTCAATAAGTAGGTATAGAAATTTCAAGACCCATGACTGAAACATGTTCAATGGGTCAAATATTGGCTACTCTATGGCTAATTTATCACCAGAAGGAGTCAATGGGTAGAACTAAAAAGTTCAAAATCGACGACTCTTGGGCCTGATTTTAGTACATTTGGTCAAATATTGACTTTTGAATGACCGATGTAACATCAGAAAAAGTCAATAAGTAGGTATAGAAATTTCAAGATCCATAACTGAAACATGTTCAATTGGTTAGATATTGGCGAGTCTATGGCTAATTTATCACCAGAAGGAGTCTATTGATTAGAAATAGAAAGTTCAAAATCGATGACTGTTGGGCCGGATATAAGTCCATTTGGTCAAATATGGACTTCTGATTGGCTGATGTATCATCAGTCGGATTCTATGAGTAGGTATAGAAAATTCAAGATCCATGACTGAAACATGTTCAATGGGTCAAATATTGGCTACTCTATTGCTAATTTATCACAAAAAGGAGTCTATTGGGTAGGCATAGAAAATTCAAAATCGACGACTCTTGGGCCCGATATTAGTACATTTGTTCAAATATGGATTTCTGAATGACTGACCTAAATTCAGAAAGAGTCAATGAGTAGGTATAAAAATTTCAAGATCCATAACTGAAACATGTCCAATGGGTAAAATATTGGCTACTTTAGGGCTAATGTATCACAAGAAGGAGTCAATTGAGTAAGAATAGAAAGTTCAAGATCAAGGACTGAAATATTTTCAGTGGGTCCAAAATTGGCTGAACTATCTCCAGAAGGAGTCAAAAGGATAGAACTAAAAAGTTCAAAATAGACGATTCTTGGGCCCGATTTTAGTACATTTGGTCAAATATTTACTTTTGAATGACCGATGTAACATTAAAAAGAGTCAATAAGTAGGTATTGAAATTTCAAGATCCATGACTGGAACATGTTCAATTGGTTAGATATTGGCGAGTCTATGGCTAATTTATCACCAGAAGGAGTCTATTGATTAGAAATAGAAAGTTCAAAATCGATGACTCTTGGGCCGGATATAAGACCATTTGGTCAAATATGGACCTCTGATTGGCTGATGTATCATCAGTCGGATTCTATGAGTAGGTATAGAAATTTCAAGATCCATGACTGAAACATGTTCAATGGGTCAAATATTGGCTACTCTATGGCTAATTTATCACAAACAGGAGTCTATTGGGTAGAAATAGAAAGTTCAAAATCGACGACTCTTGGGCCCGATATTAGTACATTTGGTCAAATATGGATTTCTGAATGACTGACCTAAATTCAGAAAGAGTCAATGAGTAGGTATGAAAATTTCAAGATCCATAACTGAAACATGTCAAATGGGTAAAATATTGGCTACTCTAAGGCTAAAGTATCACAAGAAGGAGTCAATTGGGTAGGAATAGAAAGTTCAAGATCAAGGACTGAAATATTTTCAGTGGGTCAAAAATTGGCTGAACAATCTCTAGAAGGAGTCAAAAGGGTATAACTAAAAAGTTCAAAATAGACGATTCTTGGGCCCGATTTTAGTACATTTGGTCAAATATTTACTTTTGAATGACCGATGTAACATCAGAAAAAGTCAATAAATAGGTATAGAAATTTCAAGATCCATGACTGAAACATGTTCAATGGGTCAATTATTGGCTACTCTATGGCTAATTTATCAACAGAAAGAGTCTATTGGATAGAAATAGAAAGTTCAAAATCGATGACTCTTGGGCTGGATATAAGTCCATTCAGTCAAATATGGATTTCTGAATGACTGACCTAAACTCAGAAAGAGTCAATGAGTAGGTATAAAAATTTCAAGATCCATGACTGGAACATGTTCAATCGGTCAGATATTGGCTACTCTAGGGCTAATTTATCACCAGAAGGAGTCAATTGGGTAGAAATAGAAAGTTCAAAATCGACGACTCTTGGGCCCGATATTAGTCCATTTGGTCAAATATGGACTTCTGATTGACTGATGTATCATCAGTCGGATTCTATGAGTATGTATAGAAATTTCAAGACCCATGACTGAAACATGTTCAATGGGTCAAATATTGGCTACTCTATGGCTAATTTATCACAAAAAGGAGTCTATTGGGTAGAAATAGAAAGTTCAAAATCGACGACTCTTGGGCCCGATATTACTACATTTGGTCAAATATGGACTTCTTATTGGCTGATGTATCATCAGTCGGATTCTATGAGTAGGTATAGAAATTTCAAGATCCATGACTGACACATGTTCAATGGGTCAAATTTTGGCTAGTCTATGGCTAATATATCACAAAAAGCAGTCTATTGGGCAGAAATAGAAAGTTAAAAATCGACGACTCTTGGGCCCGATATTAGTACATTTGGTCAAATATGGTTTTCTGAATGACTGACCTAAATTCAGAAAGAGTCAATGAGTAGGTATAAAAATTTCAAGATCCATAACTGAAATATGTCCAATGGGTAAAATATTGGCTACTCTAAGGCTAAAGTATCACAAGAAGGAATCAATTGGGTAGGAATAGAAAGTTCAAGATCAAGGACTGAAATATTTTCAGTGGGTCAAAAATTGACTGAACTATCTCCAGAAGGATTCAAAAGGGTAGAACTAAAAAGTTCAAAATAGACGATTCTTGGGCCCGATTTTAGTACATTTGGTCAAATATTGACTTTTGAATGACCGATGTAACATCAAAAAGAGTCAATAAGTAGGTATAGATATTTCAAGATCCATGACTGGAACATGTTCAATCGGTCAGATATTGGCGAGTCTATGGATAATTTATCACCAGAAGGAGTCAATTGGCTAGAAATAGAAAGTTCAAAATCGACGACTCTTGGGCCCGATATTAGTCCATTTGGTCAAATATGGACTTCTGATTGACTGATGTATCATCAGTCGGATTCTATGAGTAGGTATAGAAATTTCAAGATCCATGACTGACACATGTTCAATGGGTCAAATTTTGGCTAGTCTATGGCTAATATATCACAAAAAGGAGTCTATTGGGTAGAAATAGAAAGTTAAAAATCGACGACTCTTGGGCCCGATATTAGTACATTTGGTCAAATATGGTTTTCTGAATGACTGACCTAAATTCAGAAAGAGTCAATGAGTAGGTATAAAAATTTCAAGATCCATAACTGAAATATGTCCAATGGGTAAAATATTGGCTACTCTAAGGCTAATTTATCACAAGAAGGAGTCAATTGGGTAGGAATAGAAAGTTCAAGATCAAGGACTGAAATATTTTAACGGGGTCAAAAATTGGCTGAACTATCTCCAGAAGGAGTCAATAGGGTAGAACTAAAAAGTTTTGAATGACCGATGTAACATCAGAAAAAGTCAATAAGTAGGTATAGAAATTTCAAGATCCATGACTGAAACATGTTCAATGGGTCAATTATTTGCTACTCTATGGCTAATTTATCAACAGAAAGAGTCTATTGTATAGAAATAGAAAGTTCAAAATCGACGACTCTTGGGCTGGATATAAGTCCATTCAGTCAAATATGGATTTCTGAATGACTGACCTAAACTCAGAAAGAGTCAATGAGTAGGTATAAAAATTTCAAGATCCATGACTGGAACATGTTCAATCGGTCAGATATTGGCGAGTCTATGGCTAATTTATCACCAGAAGGAGTCAATTGGGTAGAAATAGAAAGTTCAAAATCGACGACTCTTGGGCCCGATATTAGTCCATTTGGTCAAATATGGACTTCTGATTGACTGATGTATCATCAGTCGGATTCTATGAGTAGGTATAGAAATTTCAAGACCCATGACTGAAACATTTTCAATGGGTCAAATATTGGCTACTCTATGGCTAATTTATCACCAGAAGGAGTCAATGGGTAGAACTAAAAACTTCAAAATCGACGACTCTTGGGCCCGATTTTAGTACATTTGGTCAAATATTGACTTTTGAATGACCGATGTAACATCAGAAAAAGTCAATAAGTAGGAATAGAAATTTCAAGACCCATGACTGAAACATGTTCAATGGGTCAAATATTGGCTACTCTATGGCTAATTTATCACCAGAAGGAGTCAATGTGTAGAACTAAAAAGTTCAAAATCGACGACTCTTGGGCACGATATTAGTACATTTGGTCAAATATTGACTTTTGAATGACCGATGTAACATCAGAAAAAGTCAATAAGTAGGTATAGAAATTTCAAGACCCATGACTGAAACATGTTCAATGGGTCAAATATTGGCTACTCTATGGCTAATTTATCACCAGAAGGAGTCAATGGGTAGAACTAAAAACTTCAAAATCGACAAATCTTGGGCACGATTTTAGTACATTTGGTCAAATATTGACTTTTGAATGACCGATGTAACATCAGAAAAAGTCAATAAGTAGTTATAGAAATTTCAAGACCCATGACTGAGACATGTTCAATGGGTCAAATATTGGCTACTCTATGGCTAATTTATCACAAGAAGGAGTCAATGGGTAGAACTAAAAACTTCAAAATCGACGACTCTTGGGCCCGATTTAGGTACATTTGGTCAAATATTGTCTTTTGAATGACCGATGTAACATCAGAAAAAGTCAATAAGTAGGAATAGAAATTTCAAGACCCATGACTGAAACATGTTCAATGGGTCAATTATTGGCGAGTCTATGGCTAATTTATCACCAGAAGGAGTCTATTGGGTAGAAATAGAAAGTTCAAAATCGATGACTCTTGGGCCAGATATAAGTCCATTTGATCAAATATGGACTTCTGATTGGCTGATGTATCATCAGTCGGATTCTATGAGTAGGTATAGAAATTTCAAGATCCATGACTGAAACATGTTCAATGGGTCAAATATTGGCTACTCTATGGCTAATTTATCACAAAAAGGAGTCTATTGGGTAGAAATAGAAAGTTCAAAATCGACGACTCTTGGGCCCCGATATTACTACATTTGGTCAAATATGGACTTCTGATTGGCTGATGTATCATCAGTCGGATTCTATGAGTAGGTATAGAAATTTCAAGATGCATGACTGACACATGTTCAATGGGTCAAATTTTGGCTAGTCTATGGCTAATATATCACAAAAAGGAGTCTATTGGGTAGAAATAGAAAGTTAAAAATCGACGACTCTTGGGCCCGATATTAGTACATTTGGTCAAATATGGTTTTCTGAATGACTGACCTAAAATCAGAAAGAGTCAATGAGTAGATATAAAAATTTCAAGATCCATAACTGAAATATGTCCAATGGGTAAAATATTGGCTACTCTAAGGCTAATTTATCACAAGAAGGAGTCAATTGGGTAGGAATAGAAAGTTCAAGATCAAGGACTGAAATATTTTAACGGGGTCAAAAATTGGCTGAACTATCTCAAGAAGGAGTCAATATGGTAGAACTAAAAATTTCAATATAGACGACTCTTGGGCCAGATTTTAGTACATTTGGTCAAATATTGACTTTTGAATGACCGATGTAACATCAGAAAAAGTCAATAAATAGGTATAGAAATTTCAAGATCCATGACTGAAACATGTTCAATGGGTCAATTATTGGCTACTCTATGGCTAATTTATCAACAGAAAGAGTCTATTGGATAGAAATAGAAAGTTCAAAATCGATGACTCTTGGGCTGGATATAAGTCCATTCAGTCAAATATGGATTTCTGAATGACTGACCTAAACTCAGAAAGAGTCAATGAGTAGGTATAAAAATTTCAAGATCCATGACTGGAACATGTTCAATCGGTCAGATATTGGCTACTCTAGGGCTAATTTATCACCAGAAGGAGTCAATTGGGTAGAAATAGAAAGTTCAAAATCGACGACTCTTGGGCCCGATATTAGTCCATTTGGTCAAATATGGACTTCTGATTGACTGATGTATCATCAGTCGGATTCTATGAGTAGGTATAGAAATTTCAAGACCCATGACTGAAACATGTTCAATGGGTCAAATATTGGCTACTCTATGGCTAATTTATCACCAGAAGGAGTCAATGGGTAGAACTAAAAAGTTCAAAATCGACGACTCTTGGGCACGATTTTAGTACATTTGGTCAAATATTGACTTTTGAATGACCGATGTAACATCAGAAAAAGTCAATAAGTAGGTATAGAAATTTCAAGATCCATGACTGAAACATGTTCAATGGGTCAATTATTGGCGAGTCTATGGCTAATTTATCACCAGAAGGAGTCAATTGGGTAGAAATAGAAAGTTCAAAATCGACGACTCTTGGGCCCGATATTAGTCCATTTGGTCAAATATGGACTTCTGATTGACTGATGTATCATCAGTCGGATTCTATGAGTAGGTATAGAAATTTCAAGACCCATGACTGAAACATGTTCAATCGGTCAGATATTGTCGAGTCTATGGGTAATTTATCACCAGAAGGAGTCTATTGGGTAGAAATAGAAAGTTCAAAATCGATGACTCTTGGGCCAGATATAAGTCCATTTGGTCAAATATGGACTTCTGATTGGCTGATGTATCATCAGTCGGATTCTATGAGTAGGTATAGAAATTTCAAGATCCATGACTGAAACATGTTCAATGCGTCAAATATTGGCTACTCTATGGCTAATTTATCACAAAAAGGAGTCTATTGGGTAGAAATAGAAAGTTCAAAATCGACGACTCTTGGGCCCGATATTACTACATTTGGTCAAATATGGACTTCTTATTGGCTGATGTATCATCAGTCGGATTCTATGAGTAGGTATAGAAATTTCAAGATCCATGACTGACACATGTTCAATGGGTCAAATTTTGGCTAGTCTATGGCTAATATATCACAAAAAGGAGTCTATTGGGCAGAAATAGAAAGTTAAAAATCTACGACTCTTGGGCCCGATATTAGTACATTTGGTCAAATATGGTTTTCTGAATGACTGACCTAAATTCAGAAAGAGTCAATGAGTAGGTATAAAAATTTCAAGATCCATAACTGAAATATGTCCAATGGGTAAAATATTGGCTACTCTAAGGCCAATTTATCACAAGAAGGAGTCAATTGGGTAGGAATAGATAGTTCAATATCAAGGACTGAAATATTTTAACGGGGTCAAAAATTGGCTGAACTATCTCCAGAAGGAGTCAATAGGGTAGAACTAAAAAGTTCAATATAGACGACTCTTGGGCCAGATTTTAGTACATTTGGTCAAATATGGACTTCTGATTGACTGATGTATCATCAGTCGGATTCTATGAGTAGGTATAGAAATTTCAAGACCCATGACTGAAACATGTTCAATGGGTCAAATATTGGCTACTCTATGGCTAATTTATCACCAGAAGGAGTCAATGGGTAGAACTAAAAACTTCAAAATCGACGAATCTTGGGCACGATTTTAGTACATTTGGTCAAATATTGACTTTTGAATGACCGATGTAACATCAGAAAAAGTCAATAAGTAGGTATAGAAATTTCAAGACCCATGACTGAAACATGTTCAATGGGTCAAATATTGGCTACTCTATGGCTAATTTATCACCAGAAGGAGTCAATGGGTAGAACTAAAAACTTCAAAATCGACGACTCTTGGGCCCGATTTTAGTACATTTGGTCAAATATTGACTTTTGAATGACCGATGTAACATCAGAACAAGTCAATAAGTAGGAATAGAAATTTCAAGACCCATGACTGAAACATATTCAATGGGTCAAATATTGGCTACTCTATGGCTAATTTATCACCAGAAGGAGTCAATGGGTAGAACTAAAAACTTCAAAATCGACGACTCTTGGGCCCGATTTTAGTACATTTGGTCAAATATTGACTTTTGAATGACCGATGTAACATCAGAACAAGTCAATAAGTAGGAATAGAAATTTCAAGACCCATGACTGAAACATGTTCAATGGGTCAAATATTGGCTACTCTATGGCTAATTTATCACAAGAAGGAGTCAATTGGGTAGGAATAGAAAGTTCAAGATCAAGGACTGAAATATTTTAACGGGGTCAAAAATTGGCTGAACTATCTCCAGAAGGAGTCAATAGGGTAGAACTAAAAAGTTCAATATAGACGACTCTTGGGCCAGATTTTAGTACATTTGGTCAAATATTGACTTTTGAATGACCGATGTAACATCAGAAAAAGTCAATAAATAGGTATAGAAATTTCAAGATCCATGACTGAAACATGTTCAATGGGTCAATTATTGGCTACTCTATGGCTAATTTATCAACAGAAAGAGTCTATTGGATAGAAATAGAAAGTTCAAAATTGATGACTCTTGGGCTGGATATAAGTCCATTCAGTCAAATATGGATTTCTGAATGACTGACCTAAACTCAGAAAGAGTCAATGAGTAGGTATAAAAATTTCAAGATCCATGACTGGAACATGTTCAATCGGTCAGATATTGGCTACTCTAGGGCTAATTTATCACCAGAAGGAGTCAATTGGGTAGGAATAGAAAGTTCAAGATCAAGGACTGAAATATTTTAACGGGGTCAAAAATTGGCTGAACTATCTCCAGAAGGAGTCAATAGGGTAGAACTAAAAAGTTCAAAATCGACTACTCTTGGGCCCGATTTTAGTACATTTGGAAAAATATTGACTTTTGAATGACCGATGTAACATCAAAATGAGTCAATAAGTAGGTTTTGAATTTTCAAGATCCATGACTGGAACATGTTCAATTGGTTAGATATTGGCGAGTCTATGGCTAATTTATCACCAGAAGGAGTCTATTGATTAGAAATAGAAAGTTCAAAATCGATGACTGTTGGGCCGGATATAAGTGCATTTGGTCAAACATGGACTTCTGATTGGCTGATGTATCATCAGTCGGATTACACGAGTATGTAAAGAAATTTCAAGATCCATGACTGACACATGTTCAGTGGGTCAAATATTGGCTACTCTATGGCTAATTTATCACAAAAAGGAGTCTATTGGGTAGAACTAAAAAGTTCAAAATCGATGACTCTTGGACCACGCTCAGAAAAACGACTAAGTATCAAAAATCCTCCTTGTGAACCAGGCAGTGTATGTCACTATTCAAGCCGGAGAGAGTGTGAGGTAAGCGGCCTGAAGGTGTAAAGAAGGGCCCCTCTGTGAATTAGCTCCACCAGATTAAGTCGATGCAGAGAGTTTATTGAAAAAGAATAAAAAGTAAAAGAAAGTTCATGTTTCAGCACTAATTTATCAAAAATATGCACTTTTGTCAATAAGTATTCTTCTATGCTCTGTGCAAAGCAACAGCACGTTTTCTCTTCATTGCACAACCAAATGAGGTACATCTATGCAATTTTGCATTATCTTTTCAACAGCACATATGTTAACTCCATGCACAGCAGAATGATTAGTGCTGGTACACTTAGTCGTTTTTCTGAGAAATTGTGCACGCTCAGAAAGATGACTAAGTGTCAAAATTCCTCCGTGTGAACCGTGCAATGTGTCTCTCTGCTCAAGCCGGAGAGAGTGTTATGTAGGTGGCTTGAAAGTGTAAGGAAGGGCTTCGCTGTGAATTCGCTCTAATATGAACCATGCAGTCAACTGACTGCTGTAAGGCTGATATAACATCAGATTAAGTCGCTGCGGAGAGTTTATTGAAAAAGAATAAAAAGTAACAGAAAGTTCATGTTTGAGCACTAATTTATTAAAAATAAGCGCTTTGGTCATTAAGTATTTTTTATATACACTGAAACGCAACAAGTGCTTATCTTATATTGTGCTCTGTGCAATGCAACAGCACATATGTTTTCTCTTCCTTGCAAAACCAAATTATTTACATCTATGCAATTTTGCATTATCTTTTCAACAGCACATATGTTAACTCCATGCACAGCAGAATGAGTTAATGCTGGTACACTTGGTCGTTTTTCTGAAAAAAGGTGCACGCTCAGAAAGAAGACTAAGTGTCAAAATTCCTCCGTGTGAACCGTGCACTGTGTTTCTCTACTCAAGCCGGAGAGAGTGTTAGGTAGGCGGCTTGAAAGTGTAAGGAAGGGCTTCGCTGTGAATCCGCTCAGCTCAAACTCTCTCCGGCTTGAGGAGAGACACACACATTGCCTGGAGGAATCTTGACACTTTTAGTTATTTTTCTGAGATGAAGTACAAAGAGGAATTTTGACACTTGGTCGTTTTTTTGAAAAACGATGCACGCTCAAAAAAACGACTAAGTGTCAAAATTCCTCCGTGTGAACCAGGCAGTGTGTGTTACACTTCAAGCCGGAGAGAGTGTCAGGTAGGCGGAATGAAGGTGTAAGGAAGAGCTTCGCTGTGATTTTGCTCTATAGGAACCATGCAGTCAACTGACTGCTGTAAAGCTGATGTAACATCAGATTAAGTCGATGCGGAGAGTTTATTGAAAAAGAATAAAAAGTAACAGAAAGTTCATGTTTGAGCACTAATTTATTAAAAATAAGCGCATTGGTCATTAAGTATTTTTATATACACTGAAACGCAACAAGTGCATATCTTATATTGTGCTCTGTGCAATGCAACAGCACATATGTTTTCTCTTCCTTGCACAACCAAATGAGGTACATCTATGCAATTTTGCATTATCTTTTCAACAGCACATATGTTAACTCCATGCACAGCAGAATGAGTTAATGCTGGTACACTTGGTCGTTTTTCTGAAAAAAGGTGCACGCTCAGAAAGACGACTAAGTGTCAAAATTCCTCCGTGTGAACCGTGCACTGTGTTTCTCTGCTCAAGCCGGAGAGAGTGTTAGGTAGGCGGCTTGAAAGTGTAAGGAAGGGCTTCGCTGTGAATCCGCTCAACTCAAACAGAGTGTTGAAACATGTCCGGCTTGAGGAGAGACACACACACAGCCTGGAGGAATCTTGACACTTAGTTATTTTTCTGAGAGTCAATAAGTAGGAATAGAAAGTTCAAGATCCACAACTCTTGGGCCCGATATTAGTACATTTGGACAAATATGGACTTCTGAATGACTGACCTAAATTCAGAAAATGTCAATGAGTAGGTATAAAAATTTCAAGATCCATAATTGAAACGTGTCCAATGGGTAAAATATTGGCTACTCTAAAGCTAATGCATCACAAGAAGGAGTCAATTGGGTAGGAATAGACAGTTCAACATAAAGGACTGAAATATTTTCAGTGGGTCAAAAATTGGCTTAACTATCTCAAAAAGGAGTCAATTGGTTAGAACTAAAAAGTTCAAAATAAACGACTATTGGGCCCGATTTTAGTACATTTGGTCAAATATTGACTTTTGAATGACCGATGTAAAATCAGAAAGAGTCAATAAGTAGGTATAGAAATTTCAAGATCCATAACTGAAACATGTCCCATGGGTAAATTATTGGCTACTCTAAGGCTAATGTATCAAAAGAAGGAGTCAATAGGGTAGGAATAGAAAGTTCAAGATCAAGGACTGAAATATTTTCAGTGGGTCAAAAATTGGCTGAACAATCTCTAGAAGGAGTCAAAAGGGTAGAACTAAAAAGTTCAAAATAGACGATTCTTGGGCCCGATTTTAGTACATTTGGTCAAATATTGACTTTTGAATGACCGATGTAACATCAAAAAGAGTCAATAAGTAGGTATTGAAATTTCAAGATCCATGACTGGAACATGTTCAATTGGTTAGATATTGGCGAGTCTATGGCTGATTTATCACCAGAAGGAGTCTATTGGATAGAAATAGAAAGTTCAAAATCGATGACTGTTGGGCCGGATATAAGTCCATTTGGTCAAATATGGACTTCTGATTGGCTGATGCATCATCAGTTTGATTCTACGAGTATGTAAAGAAATTTCAAGATCCATGATTGACACATGTTCAATGGGTCAAATATTGGCTACTCTATGGCTAATTTATCACAAAAAGGAGTCTATTGGGTAGAAATAGAAAGTTCAAAATCGACGACTCTTTGGCCTGATATTAGTACATTTAGTCAAATATGGATTTCTGAATGACTGACCTAAATTCAGAAAGAGTGAATGAGTAGGTATAAAAATTTCAAGATCCATAACTGAAACATGTCCAATGGGTAAAATATTGGCTACTCTAAGGCTAATGTATCACAAGAAGGAGTCAATTGGGTAGGAATAGAAAGTTCAAGATCAAGGACTGAAATATTTTCAGTGGGTCAAAAATTGGCTGAACTATCTCCAGAAGGAGTCAATAGGGTAGAACTAAAAAGTTCAATATAGACGACTCTTGGGCCCGATTGTAGTACATTTGGTGAAATATTGACTTTTGAATGACCGATGTAACATCAGAAAGAGTCAATAAGTAGGTATAGAAATTTCAAGATCCATGACTGAAACATGTTCAATGGGTCAATTATTTTCTACTCTATGGCTAATTTATCACCAGAAAGAGTCTATTGGGTAGAAATCGAAAGTTCAAAATCGATGACTGTTGGGCCGGATATAAGTCCATTTGGTCAAATATGGACTTCTGATTGGCTGATATATCATCAGTCGGATTCTATGAGTAGGTATAGAAAATTCAAGATCCATGACTGAAACATGTTCAATGGGTCAAATATTGGCTACTCTATTGCTAATTTATCACAAAAAGGAGTCTATTGGGTAGAAATAGAAAATTCAAAATCGACGACTCTTGGGCCTGATATTAGTATATTTGGTCAAATATGGATTTCTGAATGACTAACCTAAATTCAGAAAGAGTCAATGAGTAGGTATAAAAATTTCAAGATCCATAACTGAAACATGTCCAATGGGTAAAATACTGGCTACTCTAGGGCTAATGTATCACAAGAAGAAGTCAATTGGGTAAGAATAGAAAGTTCAAGATCAAGGACTGAAATATTTTCAGTGGGTCCAAAATTGGCTGAACTGTCTCCAGAAGGAGTCAAAAGGGTAGAACTAAAAAGTTCAAAATCGACTACTCTTGGGCCTTATTTTAGTACATTTGTTCAAATATTGACTTTTGAATGACCGATGTAACATCAGAAAGAGTCAATAAGTAGGTATAGAAATTTCAGGATCCATGACTGAAACATTTTCAATGGGTCAATTATTGGCTACTCTATGGCTAATTTATTACCAGAAAGAGTCAATTGGGTAGAAATAGAAAGTTCCAAATCGACGACTCTTGGGCTCGATATTAGTACATTTGGTCAAATATGGACTTCTGATTGGCTGATGTATCATCAGTCGGATTCTATGAAGTAGGTATAGAAATTTCAAAATCCATGACTGAAACATGTTCAATGGGTCAAATGTTGGCTACTCTATGGCTAATTTATCTCAAAAAGGAGTCTATTGGGTAGAAATAGAAAGTTCAAAATTAATGACTCTTTGGCCGGATATAAGTCCATTTGGTCAAATATGGACTTCTCATTGGCTGATGTATCATCAGTCGGATTCTACGAGTATGTAAAGAAATTTCAAGATCCATGACTGACACATGTTCAATGGGTCAAGTATTGGCTACTCTATGGCTAATTTATCACCAGAAAGAGTCTATTGGGTAGAGATAGAAAGTCCAAAATCGATGACTCTTGGGCCGGATATGAGTCCATTCGGTCAAATATGGATTTCTGATTGGCTGATGTATCATCAGTCGGATTCTATGAGTAGGTATAGAAATTTCAAGATCCATGACTGAAACATGTTCAATGGGTCAAATGTTGGCTACTCTATGGCTAATTTATCACAAAAAGGAGTCTATTGGGTAGAAATAGAAAGTTTAAAATCGATGACTCTTTGGCCGGATATAAGTCCATTTGGTCAAATATGGACTTCTCATTGGCTGATGTATCATCAGTCGGATTCTACGAGTATGTAAAGAAATTTCAAGATCCATGACTGACACATGTTCAATGGGTCAAATATTGGCTACTCTATGGCTAATTTATCACCAGAAAGAGTCTATTGGGTAGAGATAGAAAGTTCAAAATCGATGACTCTTGGGCCGGATATGAGTCCATTCGGTCAAATATGGATTTCTGAATGACTGACCTAAATTAAGAAAGAGTCAATGAGTAGGTATAGAAATTTCAAGATCCATGACTGAAACATGTTCACTGGGTAAAATATTGGCTACTCTAAGGCTAATGTATCACAAGAAAGAGTCAATTGGGTAGGAATAGAAAGTTCAAGATCAAGGACTGAAATATTTTCAGTGGGTCAAAAATTGGCTAAAATATCTCCAGAAGGAGTCAATAGGGTAGAACTAAAAAGTTCAATATAGACGACTCTTTGGCCCGATTTTAGTACATTTGGTCAAATATTGACTTTTGAATGACCGATGTAACATTAGAAAGAGTCAATAAGTAGGTATAGAAATTTCAAGATCCATGACTGAAACACGTTCAATTGGTCAATTATTCTCTAGTCTATGGCTAATTTATCACCAGAAGGAGTCTATTGGGTAGAAATAGAAAGTTCAAAATCGATGACTCTTGGGCCGGATATAAGTCAATTCGGTCAAATATGGATTTCTGAATGAATGACCTAAATTCAAAAAGAGTCAATGAGTAGTTATAAAAATTTCAAGATCCATAACTGAAACATGTCCAATGGGTAAAATATTGGCTACTCTAGGGCTAATGTATCACAAGAAGGAGTCAATGGGTAGAACTAAAAAAATCAAAATCGACGACTCTTGGGCCCGATTGTAGTACATTTGGTCAAATATTGACTTTTCAATGACCGATGTAACATCACAAAGATTCAATAAGTAGGTATTGAAATTTCAAGACCCATGACTGAAACATGTTCAATGGGTCAAATATTGGCTACTCTATGGCTAATTTATCACCAGAAGGAGTCAATGGGTAGAACTAAAAAAATCAAAATCGACGACTCTTGGGCCCGATTGTAGTACATTTGGTCAAATATTGACTTTTGAATGACCGATGTAACATCAGAAAGAGTCAATAAGTAGGTATGGAAATTTCAAGATCCATGACTGACACATGTTCAATGGCTCAAATATTGGCTACTCTAAGGCTAATTTATCACAAAAAGGAGTCTATTGGGTAGAAATAGAAAGTTCAAAATCGATGACTCTTGGGCCGGATATAAGTCCATTTGGTCATATATGGACTTCTGATTGGCTGATGTATCATCAGTCGGATTCTACGAGTATGTTAAGAAATTTCAAGATCCATGACTGACACATGTTCAATGGGTCAAATATTGGCTACTCTATGGCTAATTTATCACAAAAAGGAGTCTATTGGGTAGAAATAGAAAGTTCAAAATCGACGACTCTTTGGCCTGATATTAGTACATTTAGTCAAATATGGATTTCTGAATGACTGACCTAAATTCAGAAAGAGTCAATGAGTAGGTATAAAAATTTCAAGATCCATAACTGAAACATGTCCAATGGGTAAAATATTGGCTACTCTAAGGCTAATGTATCACAAGAAGGAGTCAATTGGGTAGGAATAGAAAGTTCAAGATCAAGGACTGAAATATTTTCAGTGGGTCAAAAATTGGCTGAACTATCTCCAGAAGGAGTCAATAGGGTAGAACTAAAAAGTTCAATATAGACGACTCTTGGGCCCGATTGTAGTACATTTGGTCAAATATTGACTTTTGAATGACCGATGTAACATCAGAAAGAGTCAATAAGTAGGTATAGAAATTTCAAGATCCATGACTGAAACATGTTCAATGGGTCAATTATTGGCTACTCTATGGCTGATTTATCACCGGAAGGAGTCTATTGGATAGAAATAGAAAGTTCAAAATCGATGACTGTTGGGCCGGATATAAGTCCATTTGGTCAAATATGGACTTCTGATTGGCTGATGTATCATCAGTTTGATTCTACGAGTATGTAAAGAAATTTCAAGATCCATGACTGAAACATGTTCAATGGGTCAAATATTGGCTACTCTATGGCTAATTTATCACAAAAAGGAGTCTATTGGGTAGAAATAGAAAGTTCAAAATCGACGACTCTTTGGCCTGATATTAGTACATTTAGTCAAATATGGATTTCTGAATGACTGACCTAAATTCAGAAAGAGTCAATGAGTAGGTATAAAAATTTCAAGATCCATAACTGAAACATGTCCAATGGGTAAAATATTGGCTACTCTAAGGCTAATGTATCACAAGAAGGAGTCAATTGGGTAGGAATAGAAAGTTCAAGATCAAGGACTGAAATATTTTCAGTGGGTCAAAAATTGGCTGAACTATCTCCAGAAGGAGTCAATAGGGTAGAACTAAAAAGTTCAATATAGACGACTCTTGGGCCCGAATGTAGTACATTTGGTCAAATATTGACTTTTGAATGACCGATGTAACATCAGAAAGAGTCAATAAGTAGGTATAGAAATTTCAAGATCCATGACTGAAACATGTTCAATGGGTCAGTTATTGGCTACTCTATGGCTAATTTATCACCAGAAAGAGTCTATTGGGTAGAAATCGAAAGTTCAAAATCGATGACTCTTGGGCTGGATATAAGTCCATTCGGTCAAATATGGACTTCTGATTGGCTGATGTATCATCAGTCGGATTCTATGAGTAGGTATAGAAAATTCAAGATCCATGACTGAAACATGTTCAATGGGTCAAATATTGGCTAATCTATTGCTAATTTATCACAAAAAGGAGTCTATTGAGTAGAAATAGAAAATTCAAAAACGACGACTCTTGGGCCCGATATTAGTACATTTGGTCAAATATGAATTTCTGAATGACTGACCTAAATTCAGAAAGACTCAATGAGTAGGTATAAAAATTTTAAGATCCATAACTGAAACATGTCCAATGGGTAAAATATTGGCTACTCTAGGGCTAATGTATCACAAGAAGGAGTCAATTGGGTAAGAATAGAAAGTTCAAGATCAAGGACTGAAATATTTTCAGTGGGTCTAAAATTGGCTGAACAATCTCTAGAAGGAGTCAAGAGGGTAGAACTAAAAAGTTCAAAATCGACGAGTCTTGGGCCCGATTTTAGTACATTTGGTCAAATATTGACTTTTGAATGACCGATGTAACATTAGAAAAAGTCATTAAGTAGGTATAGAAATTTCAAGATCCATGACTGAAACATGTTCAATGGGTCAATTATTGGCTACTCTATGGCTAATTTATCAGCAGAAAGAGTCTATTGGGTAGAAATAGAAAGTTCAAAATCGACGACTCTTGGGCCCGATATTAGTACATTTGGTCAAATATGGATTTCTGAATGACTGACCTAAATTCAGAAAGAGTCAATGAGTAGGTATGAAAATTTCAAGATCCATAACTGAAACATGTCAAATGGGTAAAATATTGGCTACTCTAAGGCTAAAGTATCACAAGAAGGAGTCAATTGGGTAGGAACAGAAAGTTCAAGATCAAGGACTGAAATATTTTCAGTGGGTCAAAAATTGTCTGAACAATCTCTAGAAGTAGTCAAAAGGGTAGAACTAAAAAGTTCAAAATAGACGATTCTTGGGCCCGATTTTAGTACATTTGGTCAAATATTGACTTTTGAATGACCGATGTAACATCAAAAAGAGTCAATAAGTAGGTATTGAAATTTCAAGATCCATGACTGGAACATGTTCAATTGGTTAGATATTGGCGAGTCTATGGCTGATTTATCACCGGAAGGAGTCTATTGGATAGAAATAGAAAGTTCAAAATCGATGACTGTTGGGCCGGATATAAGTCCATTTGGTCAAATATGGACTTCTGATTGGCTGATGTATCATCAGTTTGATTCTACGAGTATGTAAAGAAATTTCAAGATCCATGACTGAAACATGTTCAATGGGTCAAATATTGGCTACTCTATGGCTAATTTATCACAAAAAGGAGTCTATTGGGTAGAAATAGAAAGTTCAAAATCGACGACTCTTTGGCCTGATATTAGTACATTTAGTCAAATATGGATTTCTGAATGACTGACCTAAATTCAGAAAGAGTCAATGAGTAGGTATAAAAATTTCAAGATCCATAACTGAAACATGTCCAATGGGTAAAATATTGGCTACTCTAAGGCTAATGTATCACAAGAAGGAGTCAATTGGGTAGGAATAGAAAGTTCAAGATCAAGGACTGAAATATTTTCAGTGGGTCAAAAATTGGCTGAACTATCTCCAGAAGGAGTCAATAGGGTAGAACTAAAAAGTTCAATATAGACGACTCTTGGGCCCGATTGTAGTACATTTGGTCAAATATTGACTTTTGAATGACCGATGTAACATCAGAAAGAGTCAATAAGTAGGTATAGAAATTTCAAGATCCATGACTGAAACATGTTCAATGGGTCAGTTATTGGCTACTCTATGGCTAATTTATCACCAGAAAGAGTCTATTGGGTAGAAATCGAAAGTTCAAAATCGATGACTCTTGGGCTGGATATAAGTCCATTCGGTCAAATATGGACTTCTGATTGGCTGATGTATCATCAGTCGGATTCTATGAGTAGGTATAGAAAATTCAAGATCCATGACTGAAACATGTTCAATGGGTCAAATATTGGCTAATCTATTGCTAATTTATCACAAAAAGGAGTCTATTGAGTAGAAATAGAAAATTCAAAAACGACGACTCTTGGGCCCGATATTAGTACATTTGGTCAAATATGAATTTCTGAATGACTGACCTAAATTCAGAAAGACTCAATGAGTAGGTATAAAAAATTCAAGATCCATAACTGAAACATGTCCAATGGGTAAAATATTGGCTACTCTAGGGCTAATGTATCACAAGAAGGAGTCAATTGGGTAAGAATAGAAAGTTCAAGATCAAGGACTGAAATATTTTCAGTGGGTCTAAAATTGGCTGAACAATCTCTAGAAGGAGTCAAGAGGGTAGAACTAAAAAGTTCAAAATCGACGAGTCTTGGGCCCGATTTTAGTACATTTGGTCAAATATTGACTTTTGAATGACCGATGTAACATTACAAAAAGTCATTAAGTAGGTATAGAAATTTCAAGATCCATGACTGAAACATGTTCAATGGGTCAATTATTGGCTACTCTATGGCTAATTTATCAGCAGAAAGAGTCTATTGGGTAGAAATAGAAAGTTCAAAATCGACGACTCTTGGGCCCGATATTAGTACATTTGGTCAAATATGGATTTCTGAATGACTGACCTAAATTCAGAAAGAGTCAATGAGTAGGTATGAAAATTTCAAGATCCATAACTGAAACATGTCAAATGGGTAAAATATTGGCTACTCTAAGGCTAAAGTATCACAAGAAGGAGTCAATTGGGTAAGAATAGAAAGTTCAAGATCAAGGACTGAAATATTTTCAGTGGGTCAAAAATTGTCTGAACAATCTCTAGAAGTAGTCAAAAGGGTAGAACTAAAAAGTTCAAAATAGACGATTCTTGGGCCCGATTTTAGTACATTTGGTCAAATATTGACTTTTGAATGACCGATGTAACATCAAAAAGAGTCAATAAGTAGGTATTGAAATTTCAAGATCCATGACTGGAACATGTTCAATTGGTTAGATATTGGCGAGTCTATGGCTGATTTATCACCGGAAGGAGTCTATTGGATAGAAATAGAAAGTTCAAAATCGATGACTGTTGGGCCGGATATAAGTCCATTTGGTCAAATATGGACTTCTGATTGGCTGATGTATCATCAGTTTGATTCTACGAGTATGTAAAGAAATTTCAAGATCCATGACTGAAACATGTTCAATGGGTCAAATATTGGCTACTCTATGGCTAATTTATCACAAAAAGGAGTCTATTGGGTAGAAATAGAAAGTTCAAAATCGACGACTCTTTGGCCTGATATTAGTACATTTAGTCAAATATGGATTTCTGAATGACTGACCTAAATTCAGAAAGAGTCAATGAGTAGGTATAAAAATTTCAAGATCCATAACTGAAACATGTCCAATGGGTAAAATATTGGCTACTCTAAGGCTAATGTATCACAAGAAGGAGTCAATTGGGTAGGAATAGAAAGTTCAAGATCAAGGACTGAAATATTTTCAGTGGGTCAAAAATTGGCTGAACTATCTCCAGAAGGAGTCAATAGGGTAGAACTAAAAAGTTCAATATAGACGACTCTTGGGCCCGATTGTAGTACATTTGGTCAAATATTGACTTTTGAATGACCGATGTAACATCAGAAAGAGTCAATAAGTAGGTATAGAAATTTCAAGATCCATGACTGAAACATGTTCAATGGGTCAGTTATTGGCTACTCTATGGCTAATTTATCACCAGAAAGAGTCTATTGGGTAGAAATCGAAAGTTCAAAATCGATGACTCTTGGGCTGGATATAAGTCCATTCGGTCAAATATGGACTTCTGATTGGCTGATGTATCATCAGTCGGATTCTATGAGTAGGTATAGAAAATTCAAGATCCGTGACTGAAACATGTTCAATGGGTCAAATATTGGCTACTCTATTGCTAATTTATCAGAAAAAGGAGTCTATTGAGTAGAAATAGAAAATTCAAAAACGACGACTCTTGGGCCCGATATTAGTACATTTGGTCAAATATGAATTTCTGAATGACTGACCTAAATTCAGAAAGAGTCAATGAGTAGGTATAAAAATTTCAAGATCCATAACTGAAACATGTCCAAAGGGTAAAATATTGGCTACTCTAGGGCTAATATATCACAAGAAGGAGTCAATTGGGTAAGAATAGAAAGTTCAAGATCAAGGACTGAAATATTTTCAGTGGGTCTAAAATTGGCTGAACAATCTGTAGAAGGAGTCAAGAGGGTAGAACTAAAAAGTTCAAAATCGACGAGTCTTGGGTCCGATTTTAGTACATTTGGTCAAATATTGACTTTTGAATGACCGATGTAACATTAGAAAAAGTCATTAAGTAGGTATAGAAATTTCAAGATCCATGACTGAAACATGTTCAATGGGTCAATTATTGGCTACTCTATGGCTAATTTATCACCAGAAAGAGTCTATTGGGTAGAAATGAAAGTTCAAAATCGATGACTCTTGGGCCGGATATAAGTCCATTCGGTCAAATATGGATTTCTGAATGACTGACCTAAATTCAGAAAGAGTCAATGAGTAGGTATAAAAATTTCAAGATCCATAACTGAAACATGTCCAATGGGTAAAATATTGGCTACTCTAGGGTTAATGTATCACAAGAAGGAGTCAATTGGGTAGGAATAGAAAGTTCAAGATCAAGGACTGAAAAATTTTCAGTGGGTCAAAAATTGGCTGAACTATCTCCAGAAGGAGTCAAAAGGATAGAGCTAAAAAGTTCAAAATAGACGATTCTTGGGCCCGAATTTAGTACATTTGGTCAAATATTGACTTTTGAATGACCGATGTAACATCAAAATGAGTCAATAAGTAGGTATTGAAATTTCAAGATCCATGACTGGAACATGTTCAATGGGTCAATTATTGGCGAGTCTATGGCTAATTTATCACCAGAAGGAGTCTATTGGGTAGAAATAGAAAGTTCAAAATCGATGACTCTTGGGCCGGATATAAGACCATTTGGTCAAATATGGACCTCTGATTGGCTGATGTATCATCAGTCGGATTCTATGAGTAGGTATAGAAATTTCAAGATCCATGACTGAAACATGTTCAATGGGTCAAATATTGGCTACTCTATGGCTAATTTATCACAAACAGGAGTCTATTGGGTAGAAATAGAAAGTTCAAAATCGCGACTCTTGGGCCCGATATTAGTACATTTGGTCAAATATGGATTTCTGAATGACTGACCTAAATTCAGAAATAGTCAATGAGTAGGTATGAAAATTTCAAGATCCATAACTGAAACATGTCAGATTGGTAAAATATTGGCTACTCTAAGGCTAAAGTATCACAAGAAGGAGTCAATTGGGTAGGAATAGAAAGTTCAAGATCAAGGACTGAAATATTTTCAGTGGGTCAAAAATTGGCTGAACAATCTCTAGAAGGAGTCAATAGGGTAGAACTAAAAAGTTCAATATAGATGACTCTTGGGCCCGATTGTAGTACATTTGGTCAAATATTGACTTTTGAATGACCGATGTAACATCAGAAAGAGTCAATAAGTAGGTATAGAAATTTCAAGATCCATGACTGAAACATGTTCAATGGGTCAATTATTGGCTACTCTATGGCTAATTTATTACCAGAAAGAGTCTATTGGGTAGAAATCGAAAGTTCAAAATCGATGACTCTTGGGCTGGATATAAGTCCATTCGGTCAAATATGGACTTCTGATTGGCTGATGTATCATCAGTCGGATTCTATGAGTAGGTATAGAAAATTCAAGATCCATGACTGAAACATGTTTAATGGGTCAAATATTGGCTACTCTATTGCTAATTTATCAGAAAAAGGAGTCTATTGAGTAGAAATAAAAAATTCAAAAACGACGACTCTTGGGCCCGATATTAGTACATTTGGTCAAATATGAATTTCTGAATGACTGACCTAAATTCAGAAAGAGTCAATGAGTAGGTATAAAAATTTCAAGATCCATAACTGAAACATGTCCAATGGGTAAAATATTGGCTACTCTAGGGCTAATGTATCACAAGAAGGAGTCAATTGGGTAAGAATAGAAAGTTCAAGATCAAGGACTGAAATATTTTCAGTGGGTCTAAAATTGGCTGAACAATCTCTAGAAGGAGTCAAGAGGGTAGAACTAAAAAGTTCAAAATCGACGAGTCTTGGGCCCGATTTTAGTACATTTGGTCAAATATTGACTTTTGAATGACCGATGTAACATCAGAAAGAGTCAATAAGTAGGTATAGAAATTTCAAGATCCATGACTGAAACATGTTCATTGGGTCAATTATTGGCTACTCTATGGCTAATTTATCACCAGAAAGAGTCTATTGGGTAGAAATCGAAAGTTCAAAATCGATGACTCTTGGGCTGGATATAAGTCCATTCGGTCAAATATGGACTTCTGATTGGCTGATGTATCATCAGTCGGATTCTATGAGTAGGTATAGAAAATTCAAGATCCATGACTGAAACATGTTCAATGGGTCAAATATTGGCTAATCTATTGCTAATTTATCACAAAAAGGAGTCTATTGAGTAGAAATAGAAAATTCAAAAACGACGACTCTTGGGCCCGATATTAGTACATTTGGTCAAATATGAATTTCTGAATGACTGACCTAAATTCAGAAAGACTCAATGAGTAGGTATAAAAATTTCAAGATCCATAACTGAAACATGTCCAATGGGTAAAATATTGGCTACTCTAGGGCTAATGTATCACAAGAAGGAGTCAATTGGGTAAGAATAGAAAGTTCAAGATCAAGGACTGAAATATTTTCAGTGGGTCTAAAATTGGCTGAACAATCTCTAGAAGGAGTCAAGAGGGTAGAACTAAAAAGTTCAAAATCGACGAGTCTTGGGCCCGATTTTAGTACATTTGGTCAAATATTGACTTTTGAATGACCGATGTAACATTAGAAAAAGTCATTAAGTAGGTATAGAAATTTCAAGATCCATGACTGGAACATGTTCAATTGGTTAGATATTGGCGAGTCTATGGCTGATTTATCACCGGAAGGAGTCTATTGGATAGAAATAGAAAGTTCAAAATCGATGACTGTTGGGCCGGATATAAGTCCATTTGGTCAAATATGGACTTCTGATTGGCTGATGTATCATCAGTTTGATTCTACGAGTATGTAAAGAAATTTCAAGATCCATGACTGAAACATGTTCAATGGGTCAAATATTGGCTACTCTATGGCTAATTTATCACAAAAAGGAGTCTATTGGGTAGAAATAGAAAGTTCAAAATCGACGACTCTTTGGCCTGATATTAGTACATTTAGTCAAATATGGATTTCTGAATGACTGACCTAAATTCAGAAAGAGTCAATGAGTAGGTATAAAAATTTCAAGATCCATAACTGAAACATGTCCAATGGGTAAAATATTGGCTACTCTAAGGCTAATGTATCACAAGAAGGAGTCAATTGGGTAGGAATAGAAAGTTCAAGATCAAGGACTGAAATATTTTCAGTGGGTCAAAAATTGGCTGAACTATCTCCAGAAGGAGTCAATAGGGTAGAACTAAAAAGTTCAATATAGACGACTCTTGGGCCCGATTGTAGTACATTTGGTCAAATATTGACTTTTGAATGACCGATGTAACATCAGAAAGAGTCAATAAGTAGGTATAGAAATTTCAAGATCCATGACTGAAACATGTTCAATGGGTCAGTTATTGGCTACTCTATGGCTAATTTATCACCAGAAAGAGTCTATTGGGTAGAAATCGAAAGTTCAAAATCGATGACTCTTGGGCTGGATATAAGTCCATTCGGTCAAATATGGACGTCTGATTGGCTGATGTATCATCAGTCGGATTCTATGAGTAGGTATAGAAAATTCAAGATCCGTGACTGAAACATGTTCAATGGGTCAAATATTGGCTACTCTATGGCTAATTTATCACAAACAGGAGTCTATTGGGTAGAAATAGAAAGTTCAAAATCGACGACTCTTGGGCCCGATATTAGTACATTTGGTCAAATATGGATTTCTGAATGACTGACCTAAATTCAGAAATAGTCAATGAGTAGGTATGAAAATTTCAAGATCCATAACTGAAACATGTCAGATTGGTAAAATATTGGCTACTCTAAGGCTAAAGTATCACAAGAAGGAGTCAATTGGGTAGGAATAGAAAGTTCAAGATCAAGGACTGAAATATTTTCAGTGGGTCAAAAATTGGCTGAACAATCTCTAGAAGGAGTCAATAGGGTAGAACTAAAAAGTTCAATATAGATGACTCTTGGGCCCGATTGTAGTACATTTGGTCAAATATTGACTTTTGAATGACCGATGTAACATCAGAAAGAGTCAATAAGTAGGTATAGAAATTTCAAGATCCATGACTGAAACATGTTCAATGGGTCAAATGTTGGCTACTCTATGGCTAATTTATCACAAAAAGGAGTCTATTGGGTAGAAATAGAAAGTTCAAAATTAATGACTCTTTGGCCGGATATAAGTCCATTTGGTCAAATATGGACTTCTCATTGGCTGATGTATCATCAGTCGGATTCTACGAGTATGTAAAGAAATTTCAAGATCCATGACTGACACATGTTCAATGGGTAAAATATTGGCTACTCTATGGCTAATTTATCACCAGAAAGAGTCTATTGGGTAGAGATAGAAAGTCCAAAATCGATGACTCTTGGGCCGGATATGAGTCCATTCGGTCAAATATGGATTTCTGATTGGCTGATGTATCATCAGTCGGATTCTATGAGTAGGTATAGAAATTTCAAGATCCATGACTGAAACATGTTCAATGGGTCAAATGTTGGCTACTCTATGGCTAATTTATCACAAAAAGGAGTTCATTGGGTAGAAATAGAAAGTTCAAAATCGATGACTCTTTGGCCGGATATAAGTCCATTTGGTCAAATATGGACTTCTCATTGGCTGATGTATCATCAGTCGGATTCTACGAGTATGTAAAGAAATTTCAAGATCCATGACTGACACATGTTCAATGGGTCAAATATTGGCTACTCTATGGCTAATTTATCACCAGAAAGAGTCTATTGGGTAGAGATAGAAAGTTCAAAATCGATGACTCTTGGGCCGGATATGAGTCCATTCGGTCAAATATGGATTTCTGAATGACTGACCTAAATTAAGAAAGAGTCAATGAGTAGGTATAGAAATTTCAAGATCCATGACTGAAACATGTTCACTGGGTAAAATATTGGCTACTCTAAGGCTAATGTATCACAAGAAAGAGTCAATTGGGTAGGAATAGAAAGTTCAAGATCAAGGACTGAAATATTTTCAGTGGGTCAAAAATTGGCTAAAATATCTCCAGAAGGAGTCAATAGGGTAGAACTAAAAAGTTCAATATAGACGACTCTTTGGCCCGATTTTAGTACATTTGGTCAAATATTGACTTTTGAATGACCGATGTAACATTAGAAAGAGTCAATAAGTAGGTATAGAAATTTCAAGATCCATGACTGAAACATGTTCAATTGGTCAATTATTCTCTAGTCTATGGCTAATTTATCACCAGAAGGAGTCTATTGGGTAGAAATAGAAAGTTCAAAATCGATGACTCTTGGGCCGGATATAAGTCCATTCGGTCAAATATGGATTTCTGAATGAATGACCTAAATTCAAAAAGAGTCAATGAGTAGTTATAAAAATTTCAAGATCCATAACTGAAACATGTCCAATGGGTAAAATATTGGCTACTCTAGGGCTAATGTATCACAAGAAGGAGTCAATGGGTAGAACTAAAAAAATCAAAATCGACGACTCTTGGGCCCGATTGTAGTACATTTGGTCAAATATTGACTTTTCAATGACCGATGTAACATCACAAAGATTCAATAAGTAGGTATAGAAATTTCAAGACCCATGACTGAAACATGTTCAATGGGTCAAATATTGGCTACTCTATGGCTAATTTATCACCAGAAGGAGTCAATGGGTAGAACTAAAAAAATCAAAATCGACGACTCTTGGGCCCGATTGTAGTACATTTGGTCAAATATTGACTTTTGAATGACCGATGTAACATCAGAAAGAGTCAATAAGTAGGTATAGAAATTTCAAGATCCATGACTGACACATGTTCAATGGCTCAAATATTGGCTACTCTAAGGCTAATTTATCACAAAAAGGAGTCTATTGGGTAGAAATAGAAAGTTCAAAATCGATGACTCTTGGGCCGGATATAAGTCCATTTGGTCATATATGGACTTCTGATTGGCTGATGTATCATCAGTCGGATTCTACGAGTATGTTAAGAAATTTCAAGATCCATGACTGACACATGTTCAATGGGTCAAATATTGGCTAATCTATTGCTAATTTATCACAAAAAGGAGTCTATTGAGTAGAAATAGAAAATTCAAAAACGACGACTCTTGGGCCCGATATTAGTACATTTGGTCAAATATGAATTTCTGAATGACTGACCTAAATTCAGAAAGACTCAATGAGTAGGTATAAAAATTTCAAGATCCATAACTGAAACATGTCCAATGGGTAAAATATTGGCTACTCTAGGGCTAATGTATCACAAGAAGGAGTCAATTGGGTAAGAATAGAAAGTTCAAGATCAAGGACTGAAATATTTTCAGTGGGTCTAAAATTGGCTGAACAATCTCTAGAAGGAGTCAAGAGGGTAGAACTAAAAATTTCAAAATCGACGAGTCTTGGGCCCGATTTTAGTACATTTGGTCAAATATTGACTTTTGAATGACCGATGTAACATTAGAAAAAGTCATTAAGTAGGTATAGAAATTTCAAGATCCATGACTGGAACATGTTCAATTGGTTAGATATTGGCGAGTCTATGGCTGATTTATCACCGGAAGGAGTCTATTGGATAGAAATAGAAAGTTCAAAATCGATGACTGTTGGGCCGGATATAAGTCCATTTGGTCAAATATGGACTTCTGATTGGCTGATGTATCATCAGTTTGATTCTACGAGTATGTAAAGAAATTTCAAGATCCATGACTGAAACATGTTCAATGGGTCAAATATTGGCTACTCTATGGCTAATTTATCACAAAAAGGAGTCTATTGGGTAGAAATAGAAAGTTCAAAATCGACGACTCTTTGGCCTGATATTAGTACATTTAGTCAAATATGGATTTCTGAATGACTGACCTAAATTCAGAAAGAGTCAATGAGTAGGTATAAAAATTTCAAGATCCATAACTGAAACATGTCCAATGGGTAAAATATTGGCTACTCCAAGGCTAATGTATCACAAGAAGGAGTCAATTGGGTAGGAATAGAAAGTTCAAGATCAAGGACTGAAATATTTTCAGTGGGTCAAAAATTGGCTGAACTATCTCCAGAAGGAGTCAATAGGGTAGAACTAAAAATTTCAATATAGACGACTCTTGGGCCCGATTGTAGTACATTTGGTCAAATATTGACTTTTGAATGACCGATGTAACATCAGAAAGAGTCAATAAGTAGGTATAGAAATTTCAAGATCCATGACTGAAACATGTTCAATGGGTCAGTTATTGGCTACTCTATGGCTAATTTATCACCAGAAAGAGTCTATTGGGTAGAAATCGAAAGTTCAAAATCGATGACTCTTGGGCTGGATATAAGTCCATTCGGTCAAATATGGACTTCTGATTGGCTGATGTATCATCAGTCGGATTCTATGAGTAGGTATAGAAAATTCAAGATCCGTGACTGAAACATGTTCAATGGGTCAAATATTGGCTACTCTATGGCTAATTTATCACAAACAGGAGTCTATTGGGTAGAAATAGAAAGTTCAAAATCGACGACTCTTGGGCCCGATATTAGTACATTTGGTCAAATATGGATTTCTGAATGACTGACCTAAATTCAGAAATAGTCAATGAGTAGGTATGAAAATTTCAAGATCAATAACTGAAACATGTCAGATGGGTAAAATATTGGCTACTCTAAGGCTAAAGTATCACAAGAAGGAGTCAATTGGGTAGGAATAGAAAGTTCAAGATCAAGGACTGAAATATTTTCAGTGGGTCTAAAATTGGCTGAAGAATCTGTAGAAGGAGTCAAGAGGGTAGAACTAAAAAGTTCAAAATCGACGAGTCTTGGGTCCGATTTTAGTACATTTGGTCAAATATTGACTTTTGAATGACCGATGTAACATTAGAAAAAGTCATTAAGTAGGTATAGAAATTTCAAGATCCATGACTGAAACATGTTCAATTGGTCAATTATTCTCTAGTCTATGGCTAATTTATCACCAGAAGGAGTCTATTGGGTAGAAATAGAAAGTTCAAAATCGATGACTCTTGGGCCGGATATAAGTCCATTCGGTCAAATATGGATTTCTGAATGAATGACCTAAATTCAAAAAGAGTCAATGAGTAGTTATAAAAATTTCAAGATCCATAACTGAAACATGTCCAATGGGTAAAATATTGGCTACTCTAGGGCTAATGTATCACAAGAAGGAGTCAATGGGTAGAACTAAAAAAATCAAAATCGACGACTCTTGGGCCCGATTGTAGTACATTTGGTCAAATATTGACTTTTCAATGACCGATGTAACATCACAAAGATTCAATAAGTAGGTATAGAAATTTCAAGACCCATGACTGAAACATGTTCAATGGGTCAAATATTGGCTACTCTATGGCTAATTTATCACCAGAAGGAGTCAATGGGTAGAACTAAAAAAATCAAAATCGACGACTCTTGGGCCCGATTGTAGTACATTTGGTCAAATATTGACTTTTGAATGACCGATGTAACATCAGAAAGAGTCAATAAGTAGGTATAGAAATTTCAAGATCCATGACTGACACATGTTCAATGGCTCAAATATTGGCTACTCTAAGGCTAATTTATCACAAAAAGGAGTCTATTGGGTAGAAATAGAAAGTTCAAAATCGATGACTCTTGGGCCGGATATAAGTCCATTTGGTCATATATGGACTTCTGATTGGCTGATGTATCATCAGTCGGATTCTACGAGTATGTTAAGAAATTTCAAGATCCATGACTGACACATGTTCAATGGGTCAAATATTGGCTAATCTATTGCTAATTTATCACAAAAAGGAGTCTATTGAGTAGAAATAGAAAATTCAAAAACGACGACTCTTGGGCCCGATATTAGTACATTTGGTCAAATATGAATTTCTGAATGACTGACCTAAATTCAGAAAGACTCAATGAGTAGGTATAAAAATTTCAAGATCCATAACTGAAACATGTCCAATGGGTAAAATATTGGCTACTCTAGGGCTAATGTATCACAAGAAGGAGTCAATTGGGTAAGAATAGAAAGTTCAAGATCAAGGACTGAAATATTTTCAGTGGGTCTAAAATTGGCTGAACAATCTCTAGAAGGAGTCAAGAGGGTAGAACTAAAAATTTCAAAATCGACGAGTCTTGGGCCCGATTTTAGTACATTTGGTCAAATATTGACTTTTGAATGACCGATGTAACATTAGAAAAAGTCATTAAGTAGGTATAGAAATTTCAAGATCCATGACTGGAACATGTTCAATTGGTTAGATATTGGCGAGTCTATGGCTGATTTATCACCGGAAGGAGTCTATTGGATAGAAATAGAAAGTTCAAAATCGATGACTGTTGGGCCGGATATAAGTCCATTTGGTCAAATATGGACTTCTGATTGGCTGATGTATCATCAGTTTGATTCTACGAGTATGTAAAGAAATTTCAAGATCCATGACTGAAACATGTTCAATGGGTCAAATATTGGCTACTCTATGGCTAATTTATCACAAAAAGGAGTCTATTGGGTAGAAATAGAAAGTTCAAAATCGACGACTCTTTGGCCTGATATTAGTACATTTAGTCAAATATGGATTTCTGAATGACTGACCTAAATTCAGAAAGAGTCAATGAGTAGGTATAAAAATTTCAAGATCCATAACTGAAACATGTCCAATGGGTAAAATATTGGCTACTCTAAGGCTAATGTATCACAAGAAGGAGTCAATTGGGTAGGAATAGAAAGTTCAAGATCAAGGACTGAAATATTTTCAGTGGGTCAAAAATTGGCTGAACTATCTCCAGAAGGAGTCAATAGGGTAGAACTAAAAATTTCAATATAGACGACTCTTGGGCCCGATTGTAGTACATTTGGTCAAATATTGACTTTTGAATGACCGATGTAACATCAGAAAGAGTCAATAAGTAGGTATAGAAATTTCAAGATCCATGACTGAAACATGTTCAATGGGTCAGTTATTGGCTACTCTATGGCTAATTTATCACCAGAAAGAGTCTATTGGGTAGAAATCGAAAGTTCAAAATCGATGACTCTTGGGCTGGATATAAGTCCATTCGGTCAAATATGGACTTCTGATTGGCTGATGTATCATCAGTCGGATTCTATGAGTAGGTATAGAAAATTCAAGATCCGTGACTGAAACATGTTCAATGGGTCAAATATTGGCTACTCTATGGCTAATTTATCACAAACAGGAGTCTATTGGGTAGAAATAGAAAGTTCAAAATCGACGACTCTTGGGCCCGATATTAGTACATTTGGTCAAATATGGATTTCTGAATGACTGACCTAAATTCAGAAATAGTCAATGAGTAGGTATGAAAATTTCAAGATCAATAACTGAAACATGTCAGATGGGTAAAATATTGGCTACTCTAAGGCTAAAGTATCACAAGAAGGAGTCAATTGGGTAGGAATAGAAAGTTCAAGATCAAGGACTGAAATATTTTCAGTGGGTCTAAAATTGGCTGAAGAATCTGTAGAAGGAGTCAAGAGGGTAGAACTAAAAAGTTCAAAATCGACGAGTCTTGGGTCCGATTTTAGTACATTTGGTCAAATATTGACTTTTGAATGACCGATGTAACATTAGAAAAAGTCATTAAGTAGGTATAGAAATTTCAAGATCCATGACTGAAACATGTTCAATGGGTCAATTATTGGCTACTCTATGGCTAATTTATCACCAGAAAGAGTCTATTGGGTAGAAATGAAAGTTCAAAATCGATGACTCTTGGGCCGGATATAAGTCCATTCGGTCAAATATGGATTTCTGAATGACTGACCTAAATTCAGAAAGAGTCAATGAGTAGGTATAAAAATTTCAAGATCCATAACTGAAACATGTCCAATGGGTAAAATATTGGCTACTCTAGGGTTAATGTATCACAAGAAGGAGTCAATTGGGTAGGAATAGAAAGTTCAAGATCAAGGACTGAAAAATTTTCAGTGGGTCAAAAATTGGCTGAACTATCTCCAGAAGGAGTCAAAAGGATAGAGCTAAAAAGTTCAAAATAGACGATTCTTGGGCCCGAATTTAGTACATTTGGTCAAATATTGACTTTTGAATGACCGATGTAACATCAAAATGAGTCAATAAGTAGGTATTGAAATTTCAAGATCCATGACTGGAACATGTTCAATGGGTCAATTATTGGCGAGTCTATGGCTAATTTATCACCAGAAGGAGTCTATTGGGTAGAAATAGAAAGTTCAAAATCGATGACTCTTGGGCCGGATATAAGACCATTTGGTCAAATATGGACCTCTGATTGGCTGATGTATCATCAGTCGGATTCTATGAGTAGGTATAGAAATTTCAAGATCCATGACTGAAACATGTTCAATGGGTCAAATATTGGCTACTCTATGGCTAATTTATCACAAACAGGAGTCTATTGGGTAGAAATAGAAAGTTCAAAATCGCGACTCTTGGGCCCGATATTAGTACATTTGGTCAAATATGGATTTCTGAATGACTGACCTAAATTCAGAAATAGTCAATGAGTAGGTATGAAAATTTCAAGATCCATAACTGAAACATGTCAGATTGGTAAAATATTGGCTACTCTAAGGCTAAAGTATCACAAGAAGGAGTCAATTGGGTAGGAATAGAAAGTTCAAGATCAAGGACTGAAATATTTTCAGTGGGTCAAAAATTGGCTGAACAATCTCTAGAAGGAGTCAATAGGGTAGAACTAAAAAGTTCAATATAGATGACTCTTGGGCCCGATTGTAGTACATTTGGTCAAATATTGACTTTTGAATGACAGATTTAACATCAGAAAGAGTCAATAAGTAGGTATAGAAATTTCAAGATCCATGACTGAAACATGTTCAATGGGTCAATTATTGGCTACTCTATGGCTAATTTATTACCAGAAAGAGTCTATTGGGTAGAAATCGAAAGTTCAAAATCGATGACTCTTGGGCTGGATATAAGTCCATTCGGTCAAATATGGACTTCTGATTGGCTGATGTATCATCAGTCGGATTCTATGAGTAGGTATAGAAAATTCAAGATCCATGACTGAAACATGTTTAATGGGTCAAATATTGGCTACTCTATTGCTAATTTATCAGAAAAAGGAGTCTATTGAGTAGAAACAAAAAATTCAAAAACGACGACTCTTGGGCCCGATATTAGTACATTTGGTCAAATATGAATTTCTGAATGACTGACCTAAATTCAGAAAGAGTCAATGAGTAGGTATAAAAATTTCAAGATCCATAACTGAAACATGTCCAATGGGTAAAATATTGGCTACTCTAGGGCTAATGTATCACAAGAAGGAGTCAATTGGGTAAGAATAGAAAGTTCAAGATCAAGGACTGAAATATTTTCAGTGGGTCTAAAATTGGCTGAACAATCTCTAGAAGGAGTCAAGAGGGTAGAACTAAAAAGTTCAAAATCGACGAGTCTTGGGCCCGATTTTAGTACATTTGGTCAAATATTGACTTTTGAATGACCGATTTAACATCAAAAAGAGTCAATAAGTAGGTATTGAAATTTCAAGATCCATGACTGGAACATGTTCAATTGGTTAGATATTGGCGAGTCTATGGCTGATTTATCACCAGAAGGAGTCTATTGGATAGAAATAGAAAGTTAAAAATCGATGACTGTTGGGCCGGATATAAGTCCATTTGGTCAAATATGGACTTCTGATTGGCTGATGTATCATCAGTCGGATTCTACGAGTATGTAAAGAAATTTCAAGATCCATGACTGACACATGTTCAATGGGTCAAATATTGGCTACTCTATGGCTAATTTATCACAAAAAGGAGTCTATTGGGTAGAAATAGAAAGTTCAAAATCGACGACACTTTGGCCTGATATTAGTACATTTAGTCAAATATGGATTTCTGAATGACTGACCTAAATTCAGAAAGAGTCAATGAGTAGGTATAAAAATTTCAAGATCCATAACTGAAACATGTCCAATGGGTAAAATATTGGCTACTCTAAGGCTAATGTATCACAAGAAGGAGTCAATTGGGTAGGAATAGAAAGTTCAAGATCAAGGACTGAAATATTTTCAGTGGGTCAAAAATTGGCTGAACTATCTCCAGAAGGAGTCAATAGGGTAGAACTAAAAAGTTCAATATAGATGACTCTTGGGCCCGATTGTAGTACATTTGGTCAAATATTGACTTTTGAATGACCGATGTAACATCAGAAAGAGTCAATAAGTAGGTATAGAAATTTCAAGATCCATGACTGAAACATGTTCATTGGGTCAATTATTGGCTACTCTATGGCTAATTTATCACCAGAAAGAGTCTATTGGGTAGAAATCGAAAGTTCAAAATCGATGACTCTTGGGCTGGATATAAGTCCATTCGGTCAAATATGGACTTCTGATTGGCTGATGTATCATCAGTCGGATTCTATGAGTAGGTATAGAAAATTCAAGATCCATGACTGAAACATGTTCAATGGGTCAAATATTGGCTAATCTATTGCTAATTTATCACAAAAAGGAGTCTATTGAGTAGAAATAGAAAATTCAAAAACGACGACTCTTGGGCCCGATATTAGTACATTTGGTCAAATATGAATTTCTGAATGACTGACCTAAATTCAGAAAGACTCAATGAGTAGGTATAAAAATTTCAAGATCCATAACTGAAACATGTCCAATGGGTAAAATATTGGCTACTCTAGGGCTAATGTATCACAAGAAGGAGTCAATTGGGTAAGAATAGAAAGTTCAAGATCAAGGACTGAAATATTTTCAGTGGGTCTAAAATTGGCTGAACAATCTCTAGAAGGAGTCAAGAGGGTAGAACTAAAAAGTTCAAAATCGACGAGTCTTGGGCCCGATTTTAGTACATTTGGTCAAATATTGACTTTTGAATGACCGATGTAACATTAGAAAAAGTCATTAAGTAGGTATAGAAATTTCAAGATCCATGACTGGAACATGTTCAATTGGTTAGATATTGGCGAGTCTATGGCTGATTTATCACCGGAAGGAGTCTATTGGATAGAAATAGAAAGTTCAAAATCGATGACTGTTGGGCCGGATATAAGTCCATTTGGTCAAATATGGACTTCTGATTGGCTGATGTATCATCAGTTTGATTCTACGAGTATGTAAAGAAATTTCAAGATCCATGACTGAAACATGTTCAATGGGTCAAATATTGGCTACTCTATGGCTAATTTATCACAAAAAGGAGTCTATTGGGTAGAAATAGAAAGTTCAAAATCGACGACTCTTTGGCCTGATATTAGTACATTTAGTCAAATATGGATTTCTGAATGACTGACCTAAATTCAGAAAGAGTCAATGAGTAGGTATAAAAATTTCAAGATCCATAACTGAAACATGTCCAATGGGTAAAATATTGGCTACTCTAAGGCTAATGTATCACAAGAAGGAGTCAATTGGGTAGGAATAGAAAGTTCAAGATCAAGGACTGAAATATTTTCAGTGGGTCAAAAATTGGCTGAACTATCTCCAGAAGGAGTCAATAGGGTAGAACTAAAAAGTTCAATATAGACGACTCTTGGGCCCGATTGTAGTACATTTGGTCAAATATTGACTTTTGAATGACCGATGTAACATCAGAAAGAGTCAATAAGTAGGTATAGAAATTTCAAGATCCATGACTGAAACATGTTCAATGGGTCAGTTATTGGCTACTCTATGGCTAATTTATCACCAGAAAGAGTCTATTGGGTAGAAATCGAAAGTTCAAAATCGATGACTCTTGGGCTGGATATAAGTCCATTCGGTCAAATATGGACGTCTGATTGGCTGATGTATCATCAGTCGGATTCTATGAGTAGGTATAGAAAATTCAAGATCCGTGACTGAAACATGTTCAATGGGTCAAATATTGGCTACTCTATGGCTAATTTATCACAAACAGGAGTCTATTGGGTAGAAATAGAAAGTTCAAAATCGACGACTCTTGGGCCCGATATTAGTACATTTGGTCAAATATGGATTTCTGAATGACTGACCTAAATTCAGAAATAGTCAATGAGTAGGTATGAAAATTTCAAGATCCATAACTGAAACATGTCAGATTGGTAAAATATTGGCTACTCTAAGGCTAAAGTATCACAAGAAGGAGTCAATTGGGTAGGAATAGAAAGTTCAAGATCAAGGACTGAAATATTTTCAGTGGGTCAAAAATTGGCTGAACAATCTCTAGAAGGAGTCAATAGGGTAGAACTAAAAAGTTCAATATAGATGACTCTTGGGCCCGATTGTAGTACATTTGGTCAAATATTGACTTTTGAATGACCGATGTAACATCAGAAAGAGTCAATAAGTAGGTATAGAAATTTCAAGATCCATGACTGAAACATGTTCAATGGGTCAAATGTTGGCTACTCTATGGCTAATTTATCACAAAAAGGAGTCTATTGGGTAGAAATAGAAAGTTCAAAATTAATGACTCTTTGGCCGGATATAAGTCCATTTGGTCAAATATGGACTTCTCATTGGCTGATGTATCATCAGTCGGATTCTACGAGTATGTAAAGAAATTTCAAGATCCATGACTGACACATGTTCAATGGGTAAAATATTGGCTACTCTATGGCTAATTTATCACCAGAAAGAGTCTATTGGGTAGAGATAGAAAGTCCAAAATCGATGACTCTTGGGCCGGATATGAGTCCATTCGGTCAAATATGGATTTCTGATTGGCTGATGTATCATCAGTCGGATTCTATGAGTAGGTATAGAAATTTCAAGATCCATGACTGAAACATGTTCAATGGGTCAAATGTTGGCTACTCTATGGCTAATTTATCACAAAAAGGAGTTCATTGGGTAGAAATAGAAAGTTCAAAATCGATGACTCTTTGGCCGGATATAAGTCCATTTGGTCAAATATGGACTTCTCATTGGCTGATGTATCATCAGTCGGATTCTACGAGTATGTAAAGAAATTTCAAGATCCATGACTGACACATGTTCAATGGGTCAAATATTGGCTACTCTATGGCTAATTTATCACCAGAAAGAGTCTATTGGGTAGAGATAGAAAGTTCAAAATCGATGACTCTTGGGCCGGATATGAGTCCATTCGGTCAAATATGGATTTCTGAATGACTGACCTAAATTAAGAAAGAGTCAATGAGTAGGTATAGAAATTTCAAGATCCATGACTGAAACATGTTCACTGGGTAAAATATTGGCTACTCTAAGGCTAATGTATCACAAGAAAGAGTCAATTGGGTAGGAATAGAAAGTTCAAGATCAAGGACTGAAATATTTTCAGTGGGTCAAAAATTGGCTAAAATATCTCCAGAAGGAGTCAATAGGGTAGAACTAAAAAGTTCAATATAGACGACTCTTTGGCCCGATTTTAGTACATTTGGTCAAATATTGACTTTTGAATGACCGATGTAACATTAGAAAGAGTCAATAAGTAGGTATAGAAATTTCAAGATCCATGACTGAAACATGTTCAATTGGTCAATTATTCTCTAGTCTATGGCTAATTTATCACCAGAAGGAGTCTATTGGGTAGAAATAGAAAGTTCAAAATCGATGACTCTTGGGCCGGATATAAGTCCATTCGGTCAAATATGGATTTCTGAATGAATGACCTAAATTCAAAAAGAGTCAATGAGTAGTTATAAAAATTTCAAGATCCATAACTGAAACATGTCCAATGGGTAAAATATTGGCTACTCTAGGGCTAATGTATCACAAGAAGGAGTCAATGGGTAGAACTAAAAAAATCAAAATCGACGACTCTTGGGCCCGATTGTAGTACATTTGGTCAAATATTGACTTTTCAATGACCGATGTAACATCACAAAGATTCAATAAGTAGGTATAGAAATTTCAAGACCCATGACTGAAACATGTTCAATGGGTCAAATATTGGCTACTCTATGGCTAATTTATCACCAGAAGGAGTCAATGGGTAGAACTAAAAAAATCAAAATCGACGACTCTTGGGCCCGATTGTAGTACATTTGGTCAAATATTGACTTTTGAATGACCGATGTAACATCAGAAAGAGTCAATAAGTAGGTATAGAAATTTCAAGATCCATGACTGACACATGTTCAATGGCTCAAATATTGGCTACTCTAAGGCTAATTTATCACAAAAAGGAGTCTATTGGGTAGAAATAGAAAGTTCAAAATCGATGACTGTTGGGCCGGATATAAGTCCATTTGGTCAAATATGGACTTCTGATTGGCTGATGTATCATCAGTTTGATTCTACGAGTATGTAAAGAAATTTCAAGATCCATGACTGAAACATGTTCAATGGGTCAAATATTGGCTACTCTATGGCTAATTTATCACAAAAAGGAGTCTATTGGGTAGAAATAGAAAGTTCAAAATCGACGACTCTTTGGCCTGATATTAGTACATTTAGTCAAATATGGATTTCTGAATGACTGACCTAAATTCAGAAAGAGTCAATGAGTAGGTATAAAAATTTCAAGATCCATAACTGAAACATGTCCAATGGGTAAAATATTGGCTACTCTAAGGCTAATGTATCACAAGAAGGAGTCAATTGGGTAGGAATAGAAAGTTCAAGATCAAGGACTGAAATATTTTCAGTGGGTCAAAAATTGGCTGAACTATCTCCAGAAGGAGTCAATAGGGTAGAACTAAAAATTTCAATATAGACGACTCTTGGGCCCGATTGTAGTACATTTGGTCAAATATTGACTTTTGAATGACCGATGTAACATCAGAAAGAGTCAATAAGTAGGTATAGAAATTTCAAGATCCATGACTGAAACATGTTCAATGGGTCAGTTATTGGCTACTCTATGGCTAATTTATCACCAGAAAGAGTCTATTGGGTAGAAATCGAAAGTTCAAAATCGATGACTCTTGGGCTGGATATAAGTCCATTCGGTCAAATATGGACTTCTGATTGGCTGATGTATCATCAGTCGGATTCTATGAGTAGGTATAGAAAATTCAAGATCCGTGACTGAAACATGTTCAATGGGTCAAATATTGGCTACTCTATGGCTAATTTATCACAAACAGGAGTCTATTGGGTAGAAATAGAAAGTTCAAAATCGACGACTCTTGGGCCCGATATTAGTACATTTGGTCAAATATGGATTTCTGAATGACTGACCTAAATTCAGAAATAGTCAATGAGTAGGTATGAAAATTTCAAGATCAATAACTGAAACATGTCAGATGGGTAAAATATTGGCTACTCTAAGGCTAAAGTATCACAAGAAGGAGTCAATTGGGTAGGAATAGAAAGTTCAAGATCAAGGACTGAAATATTTTCAGTGGGTCTAAAATTGGCTGAAGAATCTGTAGAAGGAGTCAAGAGGGTAGAACTAAAAAGTTCAAAATCGACGAGTCTTGGGTCCGATTTTAGTACATTTGGTCAAATATTGACTTTTGAATGACCGATGTAACATTAGAAAAAGTCATTAAGTAGGTATAGAAATTTCAAGATCCATGACTGAAACATGTTCAATGGGTCAATTATTGGCTACTCTATGGCTAATTTATCACCAGAAAGAGTCTATTGGGTAGAAATGAAAGTTCAAAATCGATGACTCTTGGGCCGGATATAAGTCCATTCGGTCAAATATGGATTTCTGAATGACTGACCTAAATTCAGAAAGAGTCAATGAGTAGGTATAAAAATTTCAAGATCCATAACTGAAACATGTCCAATGGGTAAAATATTGGCTACTCTAGGGTTAATGTATCACAAGAAGGAGTCAATTGGGTAGGAATAGAAAGTTCAAGATCAAGGACTGAAAAATTTTCAGTGGGTCAAAAATTGGCTGAACTATCTCCAGAAGGAGTCAAAAGGATAGAGCTAAAAAGTTCAAAATAGACGATTCTTGGGCCCGAATTTAGTACATTTGGTCAAATATTGACTTTTGAATGACCGATGTAACATCAAAATGAGTCAATAAGTAGGTATTGAAATTTCAAGATCCATGACTGGAACATGTTCAATGGGTCAATTATTGGCGAGTCTATGGCTAATTTATCACCAGAAGGAGTCTATTGGGTAGAAATAGAAAGTTCAAAATCGATGACTCTTGGGCCGGATATAAGACCATTTGGTCAAATATGGACCTCTGATTGGCTGATGTATCATCAGTCGGATTCTATGAGTAGGTATAGAAATTTCAAGATCCATGACTGAAACATGTTCAATGGGTCAAATATTGGCTACTCTATGGCTAATTTATCACAAACAGGAGTCTATTGGGTAGAAATAGAAAGTTCAAAATCGCGACTCTTGGGCCCGATATTAGTACATTTGGTCAAATATGGATTTCTGAATGACTGACCTAAATTCAGAAATAGTCAATGAGTAGGTATGAAAATTTCAAGATCCATAACTGAAACATGTCAGATTGGTAAAATATTGGCTACTCTAAGGCTAAAGTATCACAAGAAGGAGTCAATTGGGTAGGAATAGAAAGTTCAAGATCAAGGACTGAAATATTTTCAGTGGGTCAAAAATTGGCTGAACAATCTCTAGAAGGAGTCAATAGGGTAGAACTAAAAAGTTCAATATAGATGACTCTTGGGCCCGATTGTAGTACATTTGGTCAAATATTGACTTTTGAATGACAGATTTAACATCAGAAAGAGTCAATAAGTAGGTATAGAAATTTCAAGATCCATGACTGAAACATGTTCAATGGGTCAATTATTGGCTACTCTATGGCTAATTTATTACCAGAAAGAGTCTATTGGGTAGAAATCGAAAGTTCAAAATCGATGACTCTTGGGCTGGATATAAGTCCATTCGGTCAAATATGGACTTCTGATTGGCTGATGTATCATCAGTCGGATTCTATGAGTAGGTATAGAAAATTCAAGATCCATGACTGAAACATGTTTAATGGGTCAAATATTGGCTACTCTATTGCTAATTTATCAGAAAAAGGAGTCTATTGAGTAGAAACAAAAAATTCAAAAACGACGACTCTTGGGCCCGATATTAGTACATTTGGTCAAATATGAATTTCTGAATGACTGACCTAAATTCAGAAAGAGTCAATGAGTAGGTATAAAAATTTCAAGATCCATAACTGAAACATGTCCAATGGGTAAAATATTGGCTACTCTAGGGCTAATGTATCACAAGAAGGAGTCAATTGGGTAAGAATAGAAAGTTCAAGATCAAGGACTGAAATATTTTCAGTGGGTCTAAAATTGGCTGAACAATCTCTAGAAGGAGTCAAGAGGGTAGAACTAAAAAGTTCAAAATCGACGAGTCTTGGGCCCGATTTTAGTACATTTGGTCAAATATTGACTTTTGAATGACCGATTTAACATCAAAAAGAGTCAATAAGTAGGTATTGAAATTTCAAGATCCATGACTGGAACATGTTCAATTGGTTAGATATTGGCGAGTCTATGGCTGATTTATCACCAGAAGGAGTCTATTGGATAGAAATAGAAAGTTAAAAATCGATGACTGTTGGGCCGGATATAAGTCCATTTGGTCAAATATGGACTTCTGATTGGCTGATGTATCATCAGTCGGATTCTACGAGTATGTAAAGAAATTTCAAGATCCATGACTGACACATGTTCAATGGGTCAAATATTGGCTACTCTATGGCTAATTTATCACAAAAAGGAGTCTATTGGGTAGAAATAGAAAGTTCAAAATCGACGACACTTTGGCCTGATATTAGTACATTTAGTCAAATATGGATTTCTGAATGACTGACCTAAATTCAGAAAGAGTCAATGAGTAGGTATAAAAATTTCAAGATCCATAACTGAAACATGTCCAATGGGTAAAATATTGGCTACTCTAAGGCTAATGTATCACAAGAAGAAGTCAATTGGGTAGGAATAGAAAGTTCAAGATCAAGGACTGAAATATTTTCAGTGGGTCAAAAATTGGCTGAACTATCTCCAGAAGGAGTCAATAGGGTAGAACTAAAAAGTTCAATATAGATGACTCTTGGGCCCGATTGTAGTACATTTGGTCAAATATTGACTTTTGAATGACCGATGTAACATCAGAAAGAGTCAATAAGTAGGTATAGAAATTTCAAGATCCATGACTGAAACATGTTCATTGGGTCAATTATTGGCTACTCTATGGCTAATTTATCACCAGAAAGAGTCTATTGGGTAGAAATCGAAAGTTCAAAATCGATGACTCTTGGGCTGGATATAAGTCCATTCGGTCAAATATGGACTTCTGATTGGCTGATGTATCATCAGTCGGATTCTATGAGTAGGTATAGAAAATTCAAGATCCATGACTGAAACATGTTCAATGGGTCAAATATTGGCTAATCTATTGCTAATTTATCACAAAAAGGAGTCTATTGAGTAGAAATAGAAAATTCAAAAACGACGACTCATGGGCCCGATATTAGTACATTTGGTCAAATATGAATTTCTGAATGACTGACCTAAATTCAGAAAGACTCAATGAGTAGGTATAAAAATTTCAAGATCCATAACTGAAACATGTCCAATGGGTAAAATATTGGCTACTCTAGGGCTAATGTATCACAAGAAGGAGTCAATTGGGTAAGAATAGAAAGTTCAAGATCAAGGACTGAAATATTTTCAGTGGGTCTAAAATTGGCTGAACAATCTCTAGAAGGAGTCAAGAGGGTAGAACTAAAAAGTTCAAAATCGACGAGTCTTGGGCCCGATTTTAGTACATTTGGTCAAATATTGACTTTTGAATGACCGATGTAACATTAGAAAAAGTCATTAAGTAGGTATAGAAATTTCAAGATCCATGACTGGAACATGTTCAATTGGTTAGATATTGGCGAGTCTATGGCTGATTTATCACCGGAAGGAGTCTATTGGATAGAAATAGAAAGTTCAAAATCGATGACTGTTGGGCCGGATATAAGTCCATTTGGTCAAATATGGACTTCTGATTGGCTGATGTATCATCAGTTTGATTCTACGAGTATGTAAAGAAATTTCAAGATCCATGACTGAAACATGTTCAATGGGTCAAATATTGGCTACTCTATGGCTAATTTATCACAAAAAGGAGTCTATTGGGTAGAAATAGAAAGTTCAAAATCGACGACTCTTTGGCCTGATATTAGTACATTTAGTCAAATATGGATTTCTGAATGACTGACCTAAATTCAGAAAGAGTCAATGAGTAGGTATAAAAATTTCAAGATCCATAACTGAAACATGTCCAATGGGTAAAATATTGGCTACTCTAAGGCTAATGTATCACAAGAAGGAGTCAATTGGGTAGGAATAGAAAGTTCAAGATCAAGGACTGAAATATTTTCAGTGGGTCAAAAATTGGCTGAACTATCTCCAGAAGGAGTCAATAGGGTAGAACTAAAAAGTTCAATATAGACGACTCTTGGGCCCGATTGTAGTACATTTGGTCAAATATTGACTTTTGAATGACCGATGTAACATCAGAAAGAGTCAATAAGTAGGTATAGAAATTTCAAGATCCATGACTGAAACATGTTCAATGGGTCAGTTATTGGCTACTCTATGGCTAATTTATCACCAGAAAGAGTCTATTGGGTAGAAATCGAAAGTTCAAAATCGATGACTCTTGGGCTGGATATAAGTCCATTCGGTCAAATATGGACTTCTGATTGGCTGATGTATCATCAGTCGGATTCTATGAGTAGGTATAGAAAATTCAAGATCCGTGACTGAAACATGTTCAATGGGTCAAATATTGGCTACTCTATGGCTAATTTATCACAAACAGGAGTCTATTGGGTAGAAATAGAAAGTTCAAAATCGACGACTCTTGGGCCCGATATTAGTACATTTGGTCAAATATGGATTTCTGAATGACTTACCTAAATTCAGAAATAGTCAATGAGTAGGTATGAAAATTTCAAGATCCATAACTGAAACATGTCAGATTGGTAAAATATTGGCTACTCTAAGGCTAAAGTATCACAAGAAGGAGTCAATTGGGTAGGAATAGAAAGTTCAAGATCAAGGACTGAAATATTTTCAGTGGGTCAAAAATTGGCTGAACAATCTCTAGAAGGAGTCAATAGGGTAGAACTAAAAAGTTCAATATAGATGACTCTTGGGCCCGATTGTAGTACATTTGGTCAAATATTGACTTTTGAATGACCGATGTAACATCAGAAAGAGTCAATAAGTAGGTATAGAAATTTCAAGATCCATGACTGAAACATGTTCAATGGGTCAATTATTGGCTACTCTATGGCTAATTTATTACCAGAAAGAGTTTATTGGGTAGAAATCGAAAGTTCAAAATCGATGACTCTTGGGCTGGATATAAGTCCATTCGGTCAAATATGGACTTCTGATTGGCTGATGTATCATCAGTCGGATTCTATGAGTAGGTATAGAAAATTCAAGATCCATGACTGAAACATGTTTAATGGGTCAAATATTGGCTACTCTATTGCTAATTTATCAGAAAAAGGAGTCTATTGAGTAGAAATAAAAAATTCAAAAACGACGACTCTTGGGCCCGATATTAGTACATTTGGTCAAATATGAATTTCTGAATGACTGACCTAAATTCAGAAAGAGTCAATGAGTAGGTATAAAAATTTCAAGATCCATAACTGAAACATGTCCAATGGGTAAAATATTGGCTACTCTAGGGCTAATGTATCACAAGAAGGAGTCAATTGGGTAAGAATAGAAAGTTCAAGATCAAGGACTGAAATATTTTCAGTGGGTCTAAAATTGGCTGAACAATCTCTAGAAGGAGTCAAGAGGGTAGAACTAAAAAGTTCAAAATCGACGAGTCTTGGGCTCGATTTTAGTACATTTGGTCAAATATTGACTTTTGAATGACCGATGTAACATTAGAAAAAGTCATTAAGTAGGTATAGAAATTTCAAGATCCATGACTGGAACATGTTCAATTGGTTAGATATTGGCGAGTCTATGGCTGATTTATCACCGGAAGGAGTCTATTGGATAGAAATAGAAAGTTCAAAATCGATGACTGTTGGGCCGGATATAAGTCCATTTGGTCAAATATGGACTTCTGATTGGCTGATGTATCATCAGTTTGATTCTACGAGTATGTAAAGAAATTTCAAGATCCATGACTGAAACATGTTCAATGGGTCAAATATTGGCTACTCTATGGCTAATTTATCACAAAAAGGAGTCTATTGGGTAGAAATAGAAAGTTCAAAATCGACGACTCTTTGGCCTGATATTAGTACATTTAGTCAAATATGGATTTCTGAATGACTGACCTAAATTCAGAAAGAGTCAATGAGTAGGTATAAAAATTTCAAGATCCATAACTGAAACATGTCCAATGGGTAAAATATTGGCTACTCTAAGGCTAATGTATCACAAGAAGGAGTCAATTGGGTAGGAATAGAAAGTTCAAGATCAAGGACTGAAATATTTTCAGTGGGTCAAAAATTGGCTGAACTATCTCCAGAAGGAGTCAATAGGGTAGAACTAAAAAGTTCAATATAGACGACTCTTGGGCCCGATTGTAGTACATTTGGTCAAATATTGACTTTTGAATGACCGATGTAACATCAGAAAGAGTCAATAAGTAGGTATAGAAATTTCAAGATCCATGACTGAAACATGTTCAATGGGTCAGTTATTGGCTACTCTATGGCTAATTTATCACCAGAAAGAGTCTATTGGGTAGAAATCGAAAGTTCAAAATCGATGACTCTTGGGCTGGATATAAGTCCATTCGGTCAAATATGGACTTCTGATTGGCTGATGTATCATCAGTCGGATTCTATGAGTAGGTATAGAAAATTCAAGATCCGTGACTGAAACATGTTCAATGGGTCAAATATTGGCTACTCTATGGCTAATTTATCACAAACAGGAGTCTATTGGGTAGAAATAGAAAGTTCAAAATCGACGACTCTTGGGCCCGATATTAGTACATTTGGTCAAATATGGATTTCTGAATGACTGACCTAAATTCAGAAATAGTCAATGAGTAGGTATGAAAATTTCAAGATCAATAACTGAAACATGTCAGATGGGTAAAATATTGGCTACTCTAAGGCTAAAGTATCACAAGAAGGAGTCAATTGGGTAGGAATAGAAAGTTCAAGATCAAGGACTGAAATATTTTCAGTGGGTCAAAAATTGGCTGAACAATCTCTAGAAGGAGTCAAAAGGGTAGAACTAAAAAGTTCAAAATAGACGATTCTTGGGCCCGATTTTAGTACATTTGGTCAAATATTGACTTTTGAATCACCGATATAACATCAGAAAGAGTCAATAAGTAGGTATAGAAATTTCAAGATCCATAACTGAAACATGTTCAATGGGTCAAATATTGGCTACTCTATGGCTAATTTATCACCAGAAAGAGTCTATTGGGTAGAAATAGAAAGTTCAAAATCGATGACTCTTGGGCCGGATATAAGTCCATTCGGTCAAATATGGATTTCTGAATGACTGACCTAAATTCAGAAAGAGTCAATGAGTAGGTATAAAAATTTCAAGATCCATAACTGAAACATGTCCAATGGGTAAAATATTGGCTACTCTAGGGCTAATGTATCACAAGAAGGAGTCAATTGGGTAAGAATAGAAAGTTCAAGATCAAGGACTGAAATATTTTCAGTGGGTCCAAAATTGGCTGAACTATCTCCAGAAGGAGTCAAAAGGGTAGAACTAAAAAGTTCTAAATCGACTACTCTTGGGCCCGATTTTAGTACATTTGGAAAAATATTGACTTTTGAATGACCGAGGTAACATCAGAAAAAGTCAATAAGTAGGTATAGAAATTTCAAGATCCATGACTGAAACATGTCCAATGGGTCAAATATTGGCTACTCTAGGGCTAATTTATCACAAGAAGGAGTCAATTGGGTAAGAATAGAAAGTTCAAGATCAAGGACTGAAATAATTTCAGTGGGTCTAAAATTGGCTGAACTGTCTCCAGAAGGAGTCAAAAGGGTAGAACTAAAAAGTTCAAAATCGACTACTCTTGGGCCTTATTTTAGTACATTTGTTCAAATATTGACTTTTGAATGACCGATGTAACATCAGAAAGAGTCAATAAGTAGGTATAGAAATTTCAGGATCCATGACTGAAACATGTTCAATGGGTCAATTATTGGCTACTCTATGGCTAATTTATTACCAGAAAGAGTCAATTGGGTAGAAATAGAAAGTTCCAAATCGACGACTCTTGGGCTCGATATTAGTACATTTGGTCAAATATGGACTTCTGATTGGCTGATGTATCATCAGTCGGATTCTATGAAGTAGGTATAGAAATTTCAAAATCCATGACTGAAACATGTTCAATGGGTCAAATGTTGGCTACTCTATGGCTAATTTATCACAAAAAGGAGTCTATTGGGTAGAAATAGAAAGTTCAAAATTAATGACTCTTTGGCCGGATATAAGTCCATTTGGTCAAATATGGACTTCTCATTGGCTGATGTATCATCAGTCGGATTCTACGAGTATGTAAAGAAATTTCAAGATCCATGACTGACACATGTTCAATGGGTAAAATATTGGCTACTCTATGGCTAATTTATCACCAGAAAGAGTCTATTGGGTAGAGATAGAAAGTCCAAAATCGATGACTCTTGGGCCGGATATGAGTCCATTCGGTCAAATATGGATTTCTGATTGGCTGATGTATCATCAGTCGGATTCTATGAGTAGGTATAGAAATTTCAAGATCCATGACTGAAACATGTTCAATGGGTCAAATGTTGGCTACTCTATGGCTAATTTATCAAAAAAAGGAGTTCATTGGGTAGAAATAGAAAGTTCAAAATCGATGACTCTTTGGCCGGATATAAGTCCATTTGGTCAAATATGGACTTCTCATTGGCTGATGTATCATCAGTCGGATTCTACGAGTATGTAAAGAAATTTCAAGATCCATGACTGACACATGTTCAATGGGTCAAATATTGGCTACTCTATGGCTAATTTATCACCAGAAAGAGTCTATTGGGTAGAGATAGAAAGTTCAAAATCGATGACTCTTGGGCCGGATATGAGTCCATTCGGTCAAATATGGATTTCTGAATGACTGACCTAAATTAAGAAAGAGTCAATGAGTAGGTATAGAAATTTCAAGATCCATGACTGAAACATGTTCACTGGGTAAAATATTGGCTACTCTAAGGCTAATGTATCACAAGAAAGAGTCAATTGGGTAGGAATAGAAAGTTCAAGATCAAGGACTGAAATATTTTCAGTGGGTCAAAAATTGGCTAAAATATCTCCAGAAGGAGTCAATAGGGTAGAACTAAAAAGTTCAATATAGACGACTCTTTGGCCCGATTTTAGTACATTTGGTCAAATATTGACTTTTGAATGACCGATGTAACATTAGAAAGAGTCAATAAGTAGGTATAGAAATTTCAAGATCCATGACTGAAACATGTTCAATTGGTCAATTATTCTCTAGTCTATGGCTAATTTATCAACAGAAGGAGTCTATTGGGTAGAAATAGAAAGTTCAAAATCGATGACTCTTGGGCCGGATATAAGTCCATTCGGTCAAATATGGATTTCTGAATGAATGACCTAAATTCAAAAAGAGTCAATGAGTAGTTATAAAAATTTCAAGATCCATAACTGAAACATGTCCAATGGGTAAAATATTGGCTACTCTAGGGCTAATGTATCACAAGAAGGAGTCAATGGGTAGAACTAAAAAAATCAAAATCGACGACTCTTGGGCCCGATTGTAGTACATTTGGTCAAATATTGACTTTTCAATGACCGATGTAACATCACAAAGATTCAATAAGTAGGTATAGAAATTTCAAGACCCATGACTGAAACATGTTCAATGGGTCAAATATTGGCTACTCTATGGCTAATTTATCACCAGAAGGAGTCAATGGGTAGAACTAAAAAAATCAAAATCGATGACTCTTGGGCCCGATTGTAGTACATTTGGTCAAATATTGACTTTTGAATGACCGATGTAACATCAGAAAGAGTCAATAAGTAGGTATAGAAATTTCAAGATCCATGACTGACACATGTTCAATGGCTCAAATATTGGCTACTCTAAGGCTAATTTATCACAAAAAGGAGTCTATTGGGTAGAAATAGAAAGTTCAAAATCGATGACTCTTGGGCCGGATATAAGTCCATTTGGTCATATATGGACTTCTGATTGGCTGATGTATCATCAGTCGGATTCTACGAGTATGTTAAGAAATTTCAAGATCCATGACTGACACATGTTCAATGGGTCAAATATTGGCTAATCTATTGCTAATTTATCACAAAAAGGAGTCTATTGAGTAGAAATAGAAAATTCAAAAACGACGACTCTTGGGCCCGATATTAGTACATTTGGTCAAATATGAATTTCTGAATGACTGACCTAAATTCAGAAAGACTCAATGAGTAGGTATAAAAATTTCAAGATCCATAACTGAAACAAGTCCAATGGGTAAAATATTGGCTACTCTAGGGCTAATGTATCACAAGAAGGAGTCAATTGGGTAAGAATAGAAAGTTCAAGATCAAGGACTGAAATATTTTCAGTGGGTCTAAAATTGGCTGAACAATCTCTAGAAGGAGTCAAGAGGGTAGAACTAAAAATTTCAAAATCGACGAGTCTTGGGCCCGATTTTAGTACATTTGGTCAAATATTGACTTTTGAATGACCGATGTAACATTAGAAAAAGTCATTAAGTAGGTATAGAAATTTCAAGATCCATGACTGGAACATGTTCAATTGGTTAGATATTGGCGAGTCTATGGCTGATTTATCACCGGAAGGAGTCTATTGGATAGAAATAGAAAGTTCAAAATCGATGACTGTTGGGCCGGATATAAGTCCATTTGGTCAAATATGGACTTCTGATTGGCTGATGTATCATCAGTTTGATTCTACGAGTATGTAAAGAAATTTCAAGATCCATGACTGAAACATGTTCAATGGGTCAAATATTGGCTACTCTATGGCTAATTTATCACAAAAAGGAGTCTATTGGGTAGAAATAGAAAGTTCAAAATCGACGACTCTTTGGCCTGATATTAGTACATTTAGTCAAATATGGATTTCTGAATGACTGACCTAAATTCAGAAAGAGTCAATGAGTAGGTATAAAAATTTCAAGATCCATAACTGAAACATGTCCAATGGGTAAAATATTGGCTACTCTAAGGCTAATGTATCACAAGAAGGAGTCAATTGGGTAGGAATAGAAAGTTCAAGATCAAGGACTGAAATATTTTCAGTGGGTCAAAAATTGGCTGAACTATCTCCAGAAGGAGTCAATAGGGTAGAACTAAAAATTTCAATATAGACGACTCTTGGGCCCGATTGTAGTACATTTGGTCAAATATTGACTTTTGAATGACCGATGTAACATCAGAAAGAGTCAATAAGTAGGTATAGAAATTTCAAGATCCATGACTGAAACATGTTCAATGGGTCAGTTATTGGCTACTCTATGGCTAATTTATCACCAGAAAGAGTCTATTGGGTAGAAATCGAAAGTTCAAAATCGATGACTCTTGGGCTGGATATAAGTCCATTCGGTCAAATATGGACTTCTGATTGGCTGATGTATCATCAGTCGGATTCTATGAGTAGGTATAGAAAATTCAAGATCCGTGACTGAAACATGTTCAATGGGTCAAATATTGGCTACTCTATGGCTAATTTATCACAAACAGGAGTCTATTGGGTAGAAATAGAAAGTTCAAAATCGACGACTCTTGGGCCCGATATTAGTACATTTGGTCAAATATGGATTTCTGAATGACTGACCTAAATTCAGAAATAGTCAATGAGTAGGTATGAAAATTTCAAGATCAATAACTGAAACATGTCAGATGGGTAAAATATTGGCTACTCTAAGGCTAAAGTATCACAAGAAGGAGTCAATTGGGTAGGAATAGAAAGTTCAAGATCAAGGACTGAAATATTTTCAGTGGGTCAAAAATTGGCTGAACAATCTCTAGAAGGAGTCAAAAGGGTAGAACTAAAAAGTTCAAAATAGACGATTCTTGGGCCCGATTTTAGTACATTTGGTCAAATATTGACTTTTGAATCACCGATATAACATCAGAAAGAGTCAATAAGTAGGTATAGAAATTTCAAGATCCATAACTGAAACATGTTCAATGGGTCAAATATTGGCTACTCTATGGCTAATTTATCACCAGAAAGAGTCTATTGGGTAGAAATAGAAAGTTCAAAATCGATGACTCTTGGGCCGGATATAAGTCCATTCGGTCAAATATGGATTTCTGAATGACTGACCTAAATTCAGAAAGAGTCAATGAGTAGGTATAAAAATTTCAAGATCCATAACTGAAACATGTCCAATGGGTAAAATATTGGCTACTCTAGGGCTAATGTATCACAATAAGGAGTCAATTGGGTAAGAATAGAAAGTTCAAGATCAAGGACTGAAATATTTTCAGTGGGTCCAAAATTGGCTGAACTATCTCCAGAAGGAGTCAAAAGGGTAGAACTAAAAAGTTCTAAATCGACTACTCTTGGGCCCGATTTTAGTACATTTGGAAAAATATTGACTTTTGAATGACCGAGGTAACATCAGAAAAAGTCAATAAGTAGGTATAGAAATTTCAAGATCCATGACTGAAACATGTCCAATGGGTCAAATATTGGCTACTCTAGGGCTAATTTATCACAAGAAGGAGTCAATTGGGTAAGAATAGAAAGTTCAAGATCAAGGACTGAAATAATTTCAGTGGGTCTAAAATTGGCTGAACTGTCTCCAGAAGGAGTCAAAAGGGTAGAACTAAAAAGTTCAAAATCGACTACTCTTGGGCCTTATTTTAGTACATTTGTTCAAATATTGACTTTTGAATGACCGATGTAACATCAGAAAGAGTCAATAAGTAGGTATAGAAATTTCAGGATCCATGACTGAAACATGTTCAATGGGTCAATTATTGGCTACTCTATGGCTAATTTATTACCAGAAAGAGTCAATTGGGTAGAAATAGAAAGTTCCAAATCGACGACTCTTGGGCTCGATATTAGTACATTTGGTCAAATATGGACTTCTGATTGGCTGATGTATCATTAGTCGGATTCTATGAAGTAGGTATAGAAATTTCAAAATCCATGACTGAAACATGTTCAATGGGTCAAATGTTGGCTACTCTATGGCTAATTTATCACAAAAAGGAGTCTATTGGGTAGAAATAGAAAGTTCAAAATTAATGACTCTTTGGCCGGATATAAGTCCATTTGGTCAAATATGGACTTCTCATTGGCTGATGTATCATCAGTCGGATTCTACGAGTATGTAAAGAAATTTCAAGATCCATGACTGACACATGTTCAATGGGTAAAATATTGGCTGCTCTATGGCTAATTTATCACCAGAAAGAGTCTATTGGGTAGAGATAGAAAGTCCAAAATCGATGACTCTTGGGCCGGATATGAGTCCATTCGGTCAAATATGGATTTCTGATTGGCTGATGTATAATCAGTCGGATTCTATGAGTAGGTATAGAAATTTCAAGATCCATGACTGAAACATGTTCAATGGGTCAAATGTTGGCTACTCTATGGCTAATTTATCACAAAAAGGAGTCTATTGGGTAGAAATAGAAAGTTCAAAATCGATGACTCTTTGGCCGGATATAAGTCCATTTGGTCAAATATGGACTTCTCATTGGCTGATGTATCATCAGTCGGATTCTACGAGTATGTAAAGAAATTTCAAGATCCATGACTGACACATGTTCAATGGGTCAAATATTGGCTACTCTATGGCTAATTTATCACCAGAAAGAGTCTATTGGGTAGAGATAGAAAGTTCAAAATCGATGACTCTTGGGCCGGATATGAGTCCATTCGGTCAAATATGGATTTCTGAATGACTGACCTAAATTAAGAAAGAGTCAATGAGTAGGTATAGAAATTTCAAGATCCATGACTGAAACATGTTCACTGGGTAAAATATTGGCTACTCTAAGGCTAATGTATCACAAGAAAGAGTCAATTGGGTAGGAATAGAAAGTTCAAGATCAAGGACTGAAATATTTTCAGTGGGTCAAAAATTGGCTAAAATATCTCCAGAAGGAGTCAATAGGGTAGAACTAAAAAGTTCAATATAGACGACTCTTTGGCCCGATTTTAGTACATTTGGTCAAATATTGACTTTTGAATGACCGATGTAACATTAGAAAGAGTCAATAAGTAGGTATAGAAATTTCAAGATCCATGACTGAAACATGTTCAATTGGTCAATTATTCTCTAGTCTATGGCTAATTTATCACCAGAAGGAGTCTATTGGGTAGAAATAGAAAGTTCAAAATCGATGACTCTTGGGCCGGATATAAGTCCATTCGGTCAAATATGGATTTCTGAATGAATGACCTAAATTCAAAAAGAGTCAATGAGTAGTTATAAAAATTTCAAGATCCATAACTGAAACATGTCCAATGGGTAAAATATTGGCTACTCTAGGGCTAATGTATCACAAGAAGGAGTCAATGGGTAGAACTAAAAAAATCAAAATCGACGACTCTTGGGCCCGATTGTAGTACATTTGGTCAAATATTGACTTTTCAATGACCGATGTAACATCACAAAGATTCAATAAGTAGGTATAGAAATTTCAAGACCCATGACTGAAACATGTTCAATGGGTCAAATATTGGCTACTCTATGGCTAATTTATCACCAGAAGGAGTCAATGGGTAGAACTAAAAAAATCAAAATCGACGACTCTTGGGCCCGATTGTAGTACATTTGGTCAAATATTGACTTTTGAATGACCGATGTAACATCAGAAAGAGTCAATAAGTAGGTATAGAAATTTCAAGATCCATGACTGACACATGTTCAATGGCTCAAATATTGGCTACTCTAAGGCTAATTTATCACAAAAAGGAGTCTATTGGGTAGAAATAGAAAGTTCAAAATCGATGACTCTTGGGCCGGATATAAGTCCATTTGGTCATATATGGACTTCTGATTGGCTGATGTATCATCAGTCGGATTCTACGAGTATGTTAAGAAATTTCAAGATCCATGACTGACACATGTTCAATGGGTCAAATATTGGCTACTCTATGGCTAATTTATCACAAAAAGGAGTCTATTGGGTAGAAATAGAAAGTTCAAAATCGACGACTCTTTGGCCTGATATTAGTACATTTAGTCAAATATGGATTTCTGAATGACTGACCTAAATTCAGAAAGAGTCAATGAGTAGGTATAAAAATTTCAAGATCCATAACTGAAACATGTCCAATGGGTAAAATATTGGCTACTCTAAGGCTAATGTATCACAAGAAGGAGTCAATTGGGTAGGAATAGAAAGTTCAAGATCAAGGACTGAAATATTTTCAGTGGGTCAAAAATTGGCTGAACTATCTCCAGAAGGAGTCAATAGGGTAGAACTAAAAAGTTCAATATAGACGACTCTTGGGCCCGATTGTAGTACATTTGGTCAAATATTGACTTTTGAATGACCGATGTAACATCAGAAAGAGTCAATAAGTAGGTATAGAAATTTCAAGATCCATGACTGAAACATGTTCAATGGGTCAATTATTGGCTACTCTATGGCTAATTTATCACCAGAAAGAGTCTATTGGGTGGAAATAGAAAGTTCAAAATCGATGACTGTTGGGCCGGATATAAGTCCATTTGGTCAAATATGGACTTCTGATTGGCTGATGTATCATCAGTTTGATTCTACGAGTATGTAAAGAAATTTCAAGATCCATGACTGACACATGTTCAGTGGGTCAAATATTGGCTACTCTATGGCTAATTTATCACAAAAAGGAGTCTATTGGGTAGAAATAGAAAGTTCAAAATCGACGACTCTTTGGCCTGATATTAGTACATTAAGTCAAATATGGATTTCTGAATGACTGACCTAAATTCAGAAAGAGTCAATGAGTAGGTATAAAAATTTCAAGATCCATAACTGAAACATGTCCAATGGGTAAAATATTGGCTACTCTAAGGCTAATGTATCACAAGAAGGAGTCAATTGGGTAGGAATAGAAAGTTCAAGATCAAGGACTGAAATATTTTCAGTGGGTCAAAAATTGGCTGAACTATCTCCAGAAGGAGTCAATAGGGTAGAACTAAAAAGTTCAATATAGATGACTCTTGGGCCCGATTGTAGTACATTTGGTCAAATATTGACTTTTGAATGACCGATGTAACATCAGAAAGAGTCAATAAGTAGGTATAGAAATTTCAAGATCCATGACTGAAACATGTTCATTGGGTCAATTATTGGCTACTCTATGGCTAATTTATCACCAGAAAGAGTCTATTGGGTAGAAATCGAAAGTTCAAAATCGATGACTCTTGGGCTGGATATAAGTCCATTCGGTCAAATATGGACTTCTGATTGGCTGATGTATCATCAGTCGGATTCTATGAGTAGGTATAGAAAATTCAAGATCCATGACTGAAACATGTTCAATGGGTCAAATATTGGCTAATCTATTGCTAATTTATCACAAAAAGGAGTCTATTGAGTAGAAATAGAAAATTCAAAAACGACGACTCTTGGGCCCGATATTAGTACATTTGGTCAAATATGAATTTCTGAATGACTGACCTAAATTCAGAAAGACTCAATGAGTAGGTATAAAAATTTCAAGATCCATAACTGAAACATGTCCAATGGGTAAAATATTGGCTACTCTAGGGCTAATGTATCACAAGAAGGAGTCAATTGGGTAAGAATAGAAAGTTCAAGATCAAGGACTGAAATATTTTCAGTGGGTCTAAAATTGGCTGAACAATCTCTAGAAGGAGTCAAGAGGGTAGAACTAAAAAGTTCAAAATCGACGAGTCTTGGGCCCGATTTTAGTACATTTGGTCAAATATTGACTTTTGAATGACCGATGTAACATTAGAAAAAGTCATTAAGTAGGTATAGAAATTTCAAGATCCATGACTGAAACATGTTCAATGGGTCAATTATTGGCTACTCTATGGCTAATTTATCAGCAGAAAGAGTCTATTGGGTAGAAATAGAAAGTTCAAAATCGACGACTCTTGGGCCCGATATTAGTACATTTGGTCAAATATGGATTTCTGAATGACTGACCTAAATTCAGAAAGAGTCAATGAGTAGGTATGAAAATTTCAAGATCCATAACTGAAACATGTCAAATGGGTAAAATATTGGCTACTCTAAGGCTAAAGTATCACAAGAAGGAGTCAATTGGGTAGGAACAGAAAGTTCAAGATCAAGGACTGATATATTTTCAGTGGGTCAAAAATTGTCTGAACAATCTCTAGAAGTAGTCAAAAGGGTAGAACTAAAAAGTTCAAAATAGACGATTCTTGGGCCCGATTTTAGTACATTTGGTCAAATATTGACTTTTGAATGACCGATGTAACATCAAAAAGAGTCAATAAGTAGGTATTGAAATTTCAAGATCCATGACTGGAACATGTTCAATTGGTTAGATATTGGCGAGTCTATGGCTGATTTATCACCGGAAGGAGTCTATTGGATAGAAATAGAAAGTTCAAAATCGATGACTGTTGGGCCGGATATAAGTCCATTTGGTCAAATATGGACTTCTGATTGGCTGATGTATCATCAGTTTGATTCTACGAGTATGTAAAGAAATTTCAAGATCCATGACTGAAACATGTTCAATGGGTCAAATATTGGCTACTCTATGGCTAATTTATCACAAAAAGGAGTCTATTGGGTAGAAATAGAAAGTTCAAAATCGACGACTCTTTGGCCTGATATTAGTACATTTAGTCAAATATGGATTTCTGAATGACTGACCTAAATTCAGAAAGAGTCAATGAGTAGGTATAAAAATTTCAAGATCAATAACTGAAACATGTCCAATGGGTAAAATATTGGCTACTCTAGGGCTAATATATCACAAGAAGGAGTCAATTGGGTAAGAATAGAAAGTTCAAGATCAAGGACTGAAATATTTTCAGTGGGTCTAAAATTGGCTGAACAATCTGTAGAAGGAGTCAAGAGGGTAGAACTAAAAAGTTCAAAATCGACGAGTCTTGGGTCCGATTTTAGTACATTTGGTCAAATATTGACTTTTGAATGACCGATGTAACATTAGAAAAAGTCATTAAGTAGGTATAGAAATTTCAAGATCCATGACTGAAACATGTTCAATGGGTCAATTATTGGCTACTCTATGGCTAATTTATCACCAGAAAGAGTCTATTGGGTAGAAATGAAAGTTCAAAATCGATGACTCTTGGGCCGGATATAAGTCCATTCGGTCAAATATGGATTTCTGAATGACTGACCTAAATTCAGAAAGAGTCAATGAGTAGGTATAAAAATTTCAAGATCCATAACTGAAACATGTCCAATGGGTAAAATATTGGCTACTCTAGGGTTAATGTATCACAAGAAGGAGTCAATTGGGTAGGAATAGAAAGTTCAAGATCAAGGACTGAAAAATTTTCAGTGGGTCAAAAATTGGCTGAACTATCTCCAGAAGGAGTCAAAAGGATAGAGCTAAAAAGTTCAAAATAGACGATTCTTGGGCCCGAATTTAGTACATTTGGTCAAATATTGACTTTTGAATGACCGATGTAACATCAAAATGAGTCAATAAGTAGGTATTGAAATTTCAAGATCCATGACTGGAACATGTTCAATGGGTCAATTATTGGCGAGTCTATGGCTAATTTATCACCAGAAGGAGTCTATTGGGTAGAAATAGAAAGTTCAAAATCGATGACTCTTGGGCCGGATATAAGACCATTTGGTCAAATATGGACCTCTGATTGGCTGATGTATCATCAGTCGGATTCTATGAGTAGGTATAGAAATTTCAAGATCCATGACTGAAACATGTTCAATGGGTCAAATATTGGCTACTCTATTGCTAATTTATCAGAAAAAGGAGTCTATTGAGTAGAAATAAAAAATTCAAAAACGACGACTCTTGGGCCCGATATTAGTACATTTGGTCAAATATGAATTTCTGAATGACTGACCTAAATTCAGAAAGAGTCAATGAGTAGGTATAAAAATTTCAATATCCATAACTGAAACATGTCCAATGGGTAAAATATTGGCTACTCTAGGGCTAATGTATCACAAGAAGGAGTCAATTGGGTAAGAATAGAAAGTTCAAGATCAAGGACTGAAATATTTTCAGTGGGTCTAAAATTGGCTGAACAATCTCTAGAAGGAGTCAAGAGGGTAGAACTAAAAAGTTCAAAATCGACGAGTCTTGGGCCCGATTTTAGTACATTTGGTCAAATATTGACTTTTGAATGACCGATTTAACATCAAAAAGAGTCAATAAGTAGGTATTGAAATTTCAAGATCCATGACTGGAACATGTTCAATTGGTTAGATATTGGCGAGTCTATGGCTGATTTATCACCAGAAGGAGTCTATTGGATAGAAATAGAAAGTTAAAAATCGATGACTGTTGGGCCGGATATAAGTCCATTTGGTCAAATATGGACTTCTGATTGGCTGATGTATCATCAGTCGGATTCTACGAGTATGTTAAGAAATTTCAAGATCCATGACTGACACATGTTCAATGGGTCAAATATTGGCTACTCTATGGCTAATTTATCACAAAAAGGAGTCTATTGGGTAGAAATAGAAAGTTCAAAATCGACGACTCTTTGGCCTGATATTAGTACATTTAGTCAAATATGGATTTCTGAATGACTGACCTAAATTCAGAAAGAGTCAATGAGTAGGTATAAAAATTTCAAGATCCATAACTGAAACATGTCCAATGGGTAAAATATTGGCTACTCTAAGGCTAATGTATCACAAGAAGGAGTCAATTGGGTAGGAATAGAAAGTTCAAGATCAAGGGCTGAAATATTTTCAGTGGGTCAAAAATTGGCTGAACTATCTCCAGAAGGAGTCAATAGGGTAGAACTAAAAAGTTCAATATAGACGACTCTTGGGCCCGATTGTAGTACATTTGGTCAAATATTGACTTTTGAATGACCGATGTAACATCAGAAAGAGTCAATAAGTAGGTATAGAAATTTCAAGATCCATGACTGAAACATGTTCAATGGGTCAATTATTGGCTACTCTATGGCTAATTTATCACCAGAAAGAGTCTATTGGGTGGAAATAGAAAGTTCAAAATCGATGACTGTTGGGCCGGATATAAGTCCATTTGGTCAAATATGGACTTCTGATTGGCTGATGTATCATCAGTTTGATTCTACGAGTATGTAAAGAAATTTCAAGATCCATGACTGACACATGTTCAATGGGTCAAATATTGGCTACTCTATGGCTAATTTATCACAAAAAGGAGTCTATTGGGTAGAAATAGAAAGTTCAAAATCGACGACACTTTGGCCTGATATTAGTACATTTAGTCAAATATGGATTTCTGAATGACTGACCTGAATTCAGAAAGAGTCAATGAGTAGGTATAAAAATTTCAAGATCCATAACTGAAACATGTCCAATGGGTAAAATATTGGCTACTCTAAGGCTAATGTATCACAAGAAGGAGTCAATTGGGTAGGAATAGAAAGTTCAAGATCAAGGACTGAAATATTTTCAGTGGGTCAAAAATTGGCTGAACTATCTCCAGAAGGAGTCAATAGGGTAGAACTAAAAAGTTCAATATAGATGACTCTTGGGCCCGATTGTAGTACATTTGGTCAAATATTGACTTTTGAATGACCGATGTAACATCAGAAAGAGTCAATAAGTAGGTATAGAAATTTCAAGATCCATGACTGAAACATGTTCATTGGGTCAATTATTGGCTACTCTATGGCTAATTTATCACCAGAAAGAGTCTATTGGGTAGAAATCGAAAGTTCAAAATCGATGACTCTTGGGCTGGATATAAGTCCATTCGGTCAAATATGGACTTCTGATTGGCTGATGTATCATCAGTCGGATTCTATGAGTAGGTATAGAAAATTCAAGATCCATGACTGAAACATGTTCAATGGGTCAAATATTGGCTAATCTATTGCTAATTTATCACAAAAAGGAGTCTATTGAGTAGAAATAGAAAATTCAAAAACGACGACTCTTGGGCCCGATATTAGTACATTTGGTCAAATATGAATTTCTGAATGACTGACCTAAATTCAGAAAGACTCAATGAGTAGGTATAAAAATTTCAAGATCCATAACTGAAACATGTCCAATGGGTAAAATATTGGCTACTCTAGGGCTAATGTATCACAAGAAGGAGTCAATTGGGTAAGAATAGAAAGTTCAAGATCAAGGACTGAAATATTTTCAGTGGGTCTAAAATTGGCTGAACAATCTCTAGAAGGAGTCAAGAGGGTAGAACTAAAAAGTTCAAAATCGACGAGTCTTGGGCCCGATTTTAGTACATTTGGTCAAATATTGACTTTTGAATGACCGATGTAACATTAGAAAAAGTCATTAAGTAGGTATAGAAATTTCAAGATCCATGACTGGAACATGTTCAATTGGTTAGATATTGGCGAGTCTATGGCTGATTTATAACCGGAAGGAGTCTATTGGATAGAAATAGAAAGTTCAAAATCGATGACTGTTGGGCCGGATATAAGTCCATTTGGTCAAATATGGACTTCTGATTGGCTGATGTATCATCAGTTTGATTCTACGAGTATGTAAAGAAATTTCAAGATCCATGACTGAAACATGTTCAATGGGTCAAATATTGGCTACTCTATGGCTAATTTATCACAAAAAGGAGTCTATTGGGTAGAAATAGAAAGTTCAAAATCGACGACTCTTTGGCCTGATATTAGTACATTTAGTCAAATATGGATTTCTGAATGACTGACCTAAATTCAGAAAGAGTCAATGAGTAGGTATAAAAATTTCAAGATCCATAACTGAAACATGTCCAATGGGTAAAATATTGGCTACTCTAAGGCTAATGTATCACAAGAAGGAGTCAATTGGGTAGGAATAGAAAGTTCAAGATCAAGGACTGAAATATTTTCAGTGGGTCAAAAATTGGCTGAACTATCTCCAGAAGGAGTCAATAGGGTAGAACTAAAAAGTTCAATATAGACGACTCTTGGGCCCGATTGTAGTACATTTGGTCAAATATTGACTTTTGAATGACCGATGTAACATCAGAAAGAGTCAATAAGTAGGTATAGAAATTTCAAGATCCATGACTGAAACATGTTCAATGGGTCAGTTATTGGCTACTCTATGGCTAATTTATCACCAGAAAGAGTCTATTGGGTAGAAATCGAAAGTTCAAAATCGATGACTCTTGGGCTGGATATAAGTCCATTCGGTCAAATATGGACTTCTGATTGGCTGATGTATCATCAGTCGGATTCTATGAGTAGGTATAGAAAATTCAAGATCCGTGACTGAAACATGTTCAATGGGTCAAATATTGGCTACTCTATTGCTAATTTATCAGAAAAAGGAGTCTATTGAGTAGAAATAGAAAATTCAAAAACGACGACTCTTGGGCCCGATATTAGTACATTTGGTCAAATATGAATTTCTGAATGACTGACCTAAATTCAGAAAGAGTCAATGAGTAGGTATAAAAATTTCAAGATCCATAACTGAAACATGTCCAAAGGGTAAAATATTGGCTACTCTAGGGCTAATATATCACAAGAAGGAGTCAATTGGGTAAGAATAGAAAGTTCAAGATCAAGGACTGAAATATTTTCAGTGGGTCTAAAATTGGCTGAACAATCTGTAGAAGGAGTCAAGAGGGTAGAACTAAAAAGTTCAAAATCGACGAGTCTTGGGTCCGATTTTAGTACATTTGGTCAAATATTGACTTTTGAATGACCGATGTAACATTAGAAAAAGTCATTAAGTAGGTATAGAAATTTCAAGATCCATGACTGAAACATGTTCAATGGGTCAATTATTGGCTACTCTATGGCTAATTTATCACCAGAAAGAGTCTATTGGGTAGAAATGAAAGTTCAAAATCGATGACTCTTGGGCCGGATATAAGTCCATTCGGTCAAATATGGATTTCTGAATGACTGACCTAAATTCAGAAAGAGTCAATGAGTAGGTATAAAAATTTCAAGATCCATAACTGAAACATGTCCAATGGGTAAAATATTGGCTACTCTAGGGTTAATGTATCACAAGAAGGAGTCAATTGGGTAGGAATAGAAAGTTCAAGATCAAGGACTGAAAAATTTTCAGTGGGTCAAAAATTGGCTGAACTATCTCCAGAAGGAGTCAAAAGGATAGAGCTAAAAAGTTCAAAATAGACGATTCTTGGGCCCGAATTTAGTACATTTGGTCAAATATTGACTTTTGAATGACCGATGTAACATCAAAATGAGTCAATAAGTAGGTATTGAAATTTCAAGATCCATGACTGGAACATGTTCAATGGGTCAATTATTGGCGAGTCTATGGCTAATTTATCACCAGAAGGAGTCTATTGGGTAGAAATAGAAAGTTCAAAATCGATGACTCTTGGGCCGGATATAAGACCATTTGGTCAAATATGGACCTCTGATTGGCTGATGTATCATCAGTCGGATTCTATGAGTAGGTATAGAAATTTCAAGATCCATGACTGAAACATGTTCAATGGGTCAAATATTGGCTACTCTATGGCTAATTTATCACAAACAGGAGTCTATTGGGTAGAAATAGAAAGTTCAAAATCGACGACTCTTGGGCCCGATATTAGTACATTTGGTCAAATATGGATTTCTGAATGACTGACCTAAATTCAGAAATAGTCAATGAGTAGGTATGAAAATTTCAAGATCCATAACTGAAACATGTCAGATTGGTAAAATATTGGCTACTCTAAGGCTAAAGTATCACAAGAAGGAGTCAATTGGGTAGGAATAGAAAGTTCAAGATCAAGGACTGAAATAATTTCAGTGGGTCTAAAATTGGCTGAACAATCTCTAGAAGGAGTCAAGAGGGTAGAACTAAAAAGTTCAAAATCGACGAGTCTTGGGTCCGATTTTAGTACATTTGGTCAAATATTGACTTTTGAATGACCGATGTAACATTAGAAAAAGTCATTAAGTAGGTATAGAAATTTCAAGATCCATGACTGAAACATGTTCAATGGGTCAATTATTGGCTACTCTATGGCTAATTTATCACCAGAAAGAGTCTATTGGGTAGAAATAGAAAGTTCAAAATCGATGACTCTTGGGCCGGATATAAGTCCATTCGGTCAAATATGGATTTCTGAATGACTGACCTAAATTCAGAAAGAGTCAATGAGTAGGTATAAAAATTTCAAGATCCATAACTGAAACATGTCCAATGGGTAAAATATTGGCTACTCTAGGGTTAATGTATCACAAGAAGGAGTCAATTGGGTAGGAATAGAAAGTTCAAGATCAAGGACTGAAATATTTTCAGTGGGTCAAAAATTGGCTGAACTATCTCCAGAAGGAGTCAAAAGGATAGAACTAAAAAGTTCAAAATAGACGATTCTTGGGCCCGATTTTAGTACATTTGGTCAAATATTGACTTTTGAATGACCGATGTAACATCAAAATGAGTCAATAAGTAGGTATTGAAATTTCAAGATCCATGACTGGAACATGTTCAATTGGTTAGATATTGGCGAGTCTATGGCTAATTTATCACCAGAAGGAGTCTATTGATTAGAAATAGAAAGTTCAAAATCGATGACTGTTGGGCCGGATATAAGTCCATTTGGTCAAATATGGACTTCTGATTGGCTGATGTATCATCAGTCGGATTCTATGAGTAGGTATAGAAAATTCAAGATCCATGACTGAAACATGTTCAATAGGTCAAATATTGGCTACTTTATTGCTAATTTATCACAAAAAGGAGTCTATTGGGTAGAAATAGAAAATTCAAAATCGACGACTCTTGGGCCCGATATTAGTACATTTGGTCAAATATGGATTTCTGAATGACTGACCTAAATTCAGAAATAGTCAATGAGTAGGTATGAAAATTTCAAGATCAATAACTGAAACATGTCCAATGGGTAAAATATTGGCTACTCTATGGCTAATTTATCACCAGAAAGAGTCTATTGGGTAGAAATAGAAAGTTCAAAATCGATGACTATTGGGCCGGATATAAGTCCATTCGGTCAAATATGGATTTCTGAATGACTGACCTAAATTCAGAAAGAGTCAATGAGTAGGTATAAAAATTTCAAGATCCATAACTGAAACATGTCCAATGGGTAAAATATTGGCTACTCTAGGGCTAATGTATCACAAGAAGGAGTCAATTGGGTAAGAATAGACAGTTCAAGATCATGGACTGAAATATTTTCAGTGGGTCCAAAATTGGCTGAACTATCTCCAGAAGGAGTCAAAAGGGTAGAACTAAAAAGTTCTAAATCGACTACTCTTGGGCCCGATTTTAGTACATTTGGAAAAATATTGACTTTTGAATGACCGATGTAACATTAGAAAAAGTCATTAAGTAGGTATAGAAATTTCAAGATCCATGACTGAAACATGTTCAATGGGTCAATTATTGGCTACTCTATGGCTAATTTATCACCAGAAAGAGTCTATTGGGTAGAAATAGAAAGTTCAAAATCGATGACTCTTGGGCCGGATATAAGTCCATTCGGTCAAATATGGATTTCTGAATGACTGACCTAAATTCAGAAAGAGTCAATGAGTAGGTATAAAAATTTCAAGATCCATAACTGAAACATGTCCAATGGGTAAAATATTGGCTACTCTAGGGTTAATGTATCACAAGAAGGAGTCAATTGGGTAGGAATAGAAAGTTCAAGATCAAGGACTGAAATATTTTCAGTGGGTCAAAAATTGGCTGAACTATCTCCAGAAGGAGTCAAAAGGATAGAACTAAAAAGTTCAAAATAGACGATTCTTGGGCCCGATTTTAGTACATTTGGTCAAATATTGACTTTTGAATGACCGATGTAACATCAAAATGAGTCAATAAGTAGGTATTGAAATTTCAAGATCCATGACTGGAACATGTTCAATTGGTTAGATATTGGCGAGTCTATGGCTAATTTATCACCAGAAGGAGTCTATTGATTAGAAATAGAAAGTTCAAAATCGATGACTGTTGGGCCGGATATAAGTCCATTTGGTAAAATATGGACTTCTGATTGGCTGATGTATCATCAGTCGGATTCTATGAGTAGGTATAGAAAATTCAAGATCCATGACTGAAACATGTTCAATAGGTCAAATATTGGCTACTTTATTGCTAATTTATCACAAAAAGGAGTCTATTGGGTAGAAATAGAAAATTCAAAATCGACGACTCTTGGGCCCGATATTAGTACATTTGGTCAAATATGGATTTCTGAATGACTGACCTAAATTCAGAAAGAGTCAATGAGTAGGTATAAAAATTTCAAGATCCATAACTGAAACATGTCCAATGGGTAAAATATTGGCTACTCTATGGCTAATGTATCACAAGAAGGAGTCAATTGGGTAAGAATAGAAAGTTCAAGATCAAGGACTGAAATATTTTCAGTGGGTCCAAAATTGGCTGAACTGTCTCCAGAAGGAGTCAAAAGGGTAGAACTAAAAAGTTCAAAATCGACTAGTCTTGGGCCCGATTTTAGTACATTTTGAAAAATATTGACTTTTAAATGACCGAGGTAACATCAGAAAAAGTCAATAAGTAGGTATAGAAATTTCAAGATCCATGACTGAAACATGTTCAATGGGTCAATTATTGGCGAGTCTATGGCTAATTTATCACCAGAAGGAGTCTATTGGGTAGAAATAGAAAGTTCAAAATCGATGACTCTTGGGCCGGATATAAGACCATTTGGTCAAATATGGACCTCTGATTGGCTGATGTATCATCAGTCGAATTCTATGAGTAGGTATAGAAATTTCAAGATCCATGACTGAAACATGTTCAATGGGTCAAATATTGGCTACTCTATGGCTAATTTATCACAAACAGGAGTCTATTGGGTAGAAATAGAAAGTTCAAAATCGACGACTCTTGGGCCCGATATTAGTACATTTGGTCAAATATGGATTTCTGAATGACTGACCTAAATTCAGAAATAGTCAATGAGTAGGTATGAAAATTTCAAGATCAATAACTGAAACATGTCAGATGGGTAAAATATTGGCTACTCTAAGGCTAAAGTATCACAAGAAGGAGTCAATTGGGTAGGAATAGAAAGTTCAAGATCAAGGACTGAAATATTTTCAGTGGGTCAAAAATTGGCTGAACAATCTCTAGAAGGAGTCAAAAGGGTAGAACTAAAAAGTTCAAAATAGACGATTCTTGGGCCCGATTTTAGTACATTTGGTCAAATATTGACTTTTGAATCACCGATATAACATCAGAAAGAGTCAATAAGTAGGTATAGAAATTTCAAGATCCATAACTGAAACATGTTCAATGGGTCAAATATTGGCTACTCTATGGCTAATTTATCACCAGAAAGAGTCTATTGGGTAGAAATAGAAAGTTCAAAATCGATGACTCTTGGGCCGGATATAAGTCCATTCGGTCAAATATGGATTTCTGAATGACTGACCTAAATTCAGAAAGAGTCAATGAGTAGGTATAAAAATTTCAAGATCCATAACTGAAACATGTCCAATGGGTAAAATATTGGCTACTCTAGGGCTAATGTATCACAAGAAGGAGTCAATTGGGTAAGAATAGAAAGTTCAAGATCAAGGACTGAAATATTTTCAGTGGGTCCAAAATTGGCTGAACTATCTCCAGAAGGAGTCAAAAGGGTAGAACTAAAAAGTTCTAAATCGACTACTCTTGGGCCCGATTTTAGTACATTTGGAAAAATATTGACTTTTGAATGACCGAGGTAACATCAGAAAAAGTCAATAAGTAGGTATAGAAATTTCAAGATCCATGACTGAAACATGTCCAATGGGTCAAATATTGGCTACTCTAGGGCTAATTTATCACAAGAAGGAGTCAATTGGGTAAGAATAGAAAGTTCAAGATCAAGGACTGAAATAATTTCAGTGGGTCTAAAATTGGCTGAACAATCTCTAGAAGGAGTCAAGAGGGTAGAACTAAAAAGTTCAAAATCGACGAGTCTTGGGTCCGATTTTAGTACATTTGGTCAAATATTGACTTTTGAATCACCGATATAACATCAGAAAGAGTCAATAAGTAGGTATAGAAATTTCAAGATCCATAACTGAAACATGTTCAATGGGTCAAATATTGGCTACTCTATGGCTAATTTATCACCAGAAAGAGTCTATTGGGTAGAAATAGAAAGTTCAAAATCGATGACTCTTGGGCCGGATATAAGTCCATTCGGTCAAATATGGATTTCTGAATGACTGACCTAAATTCAGAAAGAGTCAATGAGTAGGTATAAAAATTTCAAGATCCATAACTGAAACATGTCCAATGGGTAAAATATTGGCTACTCTAGGGCTAATGTATCACAAGAAGGAGTCAATTGGGTAAGAATAGAAAGTTCAAGATCAAGGACTGAAATATTTTCAGTGGGTCCAAAATTGGCTGAACTATCTCCAGAAGGAGTCAAAAGGGTAGAACTAAAAAGTTCTAAATCGACTACTCTTGGGCCCGATTTTAGTACATTTGGTCAAATATTGACTTTTGAATGACCGATGTAACATCAAAATGAGTCAATAAGTAGGTATTGAAATTTCAAGATCCATGACTGGAACATGTTCAATTGGTTAGATATTGGCGAGTCTATGGCTAATTTATCACCAGAAGGAGTCTATTGATTAGAAATAGAAAGTTCAAAATCGATGACTGTTGGGCCGGATATAAGTCCATTTGGTCAAATATGGACTTCTGATTGGCTGATGTATCATCAGTCGGATTCTATGAGTAGGTATAGAAAATTCAAGATCCATGACTGAAACATGTTCAATAGGTCAAATATTGGCTACTTTATTGCTAATTTATCACAAAAAGGAGTCTATTGGGTAGAAATAGAAAATTCAAAATCGACGACTCTTGGGCCCGATATTAGTACATTTGGTCAAATATGGATTTCTGAATGACTGACCTAAATTCAGAAAGAGTCAATGAGTAGGTATAAAAATTTCAAGATCCATAACTGAAACATGTCCAATGGGTAAAATATTGGCTACTCTAGGGCTAATGTATCACAAGAAGGAGTCAATTGGGTAAGAATAGAAAGTTCAAGATCAAGGACTGAAATATTTTCAGTGGGTCCAAAATTGGCTGAACTGTCTCCAGAAGGAGTCAAAAGGGTAGAACTAAAAAGTTCAAAATCGACTAGTCTTGGGCCCGATTTTAGTACATTTTGAAAAATATTGACTTTTAAATGACCGAGGTAACATCAGAAAAAGTCAATAAGTAGGTATAGAAATTTCAAGATCCATGACTGAAACATGTTCAATGGGTCAATTATTGGCGAGTCTATGGCTAATTTATCACCAGAAGGAGTCTATTGGGTAGAAATAGAAAGTTCAAAATCGATGACTCTTGGGCCGGATATAAGACCATTTGGTCAAATATGGACCTCTGATTGGCTGATGTATCATCAGTCGAATTCTATGAGTAGGTATAGAAATTTCAAGATCCATGACTGAAACATGTTCAATGGGTCAAATATTGGCTACTCTATGGCTAATTTATCACAAACAGGAGTCTATTGGGTAGAAATAGAAAGTTCAAAATCGACGACTCTTGGGCCCGATATTAGTACATTTGGTCAAATATGGATTTCTGAATGACTGACCTAAATTCAGAAATAGTCAATGAGTAGGTATGAAAATTTCAAGATCAATAACTGAAACATGTCAGATGGGTAAAATATTGGCTACTCTAGGGTTAATGTATCACAAGAAGGAGTCAATTGGGTAGGAATAGAAAGTTCAAGATCAAGGACTGAAATATTTTCAGTGGGTCAAAAATTGGCTGAACTATCTCCAGAAGGAGTCAAAAGGATAGAACTAAAAAGTTCAAAATAGACGATTCTTGGGCCCGATTTTAGTACATTTGGTCAAATATTGACTTTTGAATGACCGATGTAACATCAAAATGAGTCAATAAGTAGGTATTGAAATTTCAAGATCCATGACTGGAACATGTTCAATTGGTTAGATATTGGCGAGTCTATGGCTAATTTATCACCAGAAGGAGTCTATTGATTAGAAATAGAAAGTTCAAAATCGATGACTGTTGGGCCGGATATAAGTCCATTTGGTCAAATATGGACTTCTGATTGGCTGATGTATCATCAGTCGGATTCTATGAGTAGGTATAGAAAATTCAAGATCCATGACTGAAACATGTTCAATAGGTCAAATATTGGCTACTTTATTGCTAATTTATCACAAAAAGGAGTCTATTGGGTAGAAATAGAAAATTCAAAATCGACGACTCTTGGGCCCGATATTAGTACATTTGGTCAAATATGGATTTCTGAATGACTGACCTAAATTCAGAAATAGTCAATGAGTAGGTATGAAAATTTCAAGATCAATAACTGAAACATGTCCAATGGGTAAAATATTGGCTACTCTATGGCTAATTTATCACCAGAAAGAGTCTATTGGGTAGAAATAGAAAGTTCAAAATCGATGACTCTTGGGCCGGATATAAGTCCATTCGGTCAAATATGGATTTCTGAATGACTGACCTAAATTCAGAAAGAGTCAATGAGTAGGTATAAAAATTTCAAGATCCATAACTGAAACATGTCCAATGGGTAAAATATTGGCTACTCTAGGGCTAATGTATCACAAGAAGGAGTCAATTGGGTAAGAATAGACAGTTCAAGATCATGGACTGAAATATTTTCAGTGGGTCCAAAATTGGCTGAACTATCTCCAGAAGGAGTCAAAAGGGTAGAACTAAAAAGTTCTAAATCGACTACTCTTGGGCCCGATTTTAGTACATTTGGAAAAATATTGACTTTTGAATGACCGATGTAACATTAGAAAAAGTCATTAAGTAGGTATAGAAATTTCAAGATCCATGACTGAAACATGTTCAATGGGTCAATTATTGGCTACTCTATGGCTAATTTATCACCAGAAAGAGTCTATTGGGTAGAAATAGAAAGTTCAAAATCGATGACTCTTGGGCCGGATATAAGTCCATTCGGTCAAATATGGATTTCTGAATGACTGACCTAAATTCAGAAAGAGTCAATGAGTAGGTATAAAAATTTCAAGATCCATAACTGAAACATGTCCAATGGGTAAAATATTGGCTACTCTAGGGTTAATGTATCACAAGAAGGAGTCAATTGGGTAGGAATAGAAAGTTCAAGATCAAGGACTGAAATATTTTCAGTGGGTCAAAAATTGGCTGAACTATCTCCAGAAGGAGTCAAAAGGATAGAACTAAAAAGTTCAAAATAGACGATTCTTGGGCCCGATTTTAGTACATTTGGTCAAATATTGACTTTTGAATGACCGATGTAACATCAAAATGAGTCAATAAGTAGGTATTGAAATTTCAAGATCCATGACTGGAACATGTTCAATTGGTTAGATATTGGCGAGTCTATGGCTAATTTATCACCAGAAGGAGTCTATTGATTAGAAATAGAAAGTTCAAAATCGATGACTGTTGGGCCGGATATAAGTCCATTTGGTAAAATATGGACTTCTGATTGGCTGATGTATCATCAGTCGGATTCTATGAGTAGGTATAGAAAATTCAAGATCCATGACTGAAACATGTTCAATAGGTCAAATATTGGCTACTTTATTGCTAATTTATCACAAAAAGGAGTCTATTGGGTAGAAATAGAAAATTCAAAATCGACGACTCTTGGGCCCGATATTAGTACATTTGGTCAAATATGGATTTCTGAATGACTGACCTAAATTCAGAAAGAGTCAATGAGTAGGTATAAAAATTTCAAGATCCATAACTGAAACATGTCCAATGGGTAAAATATTGGCTACTCTATGGCTAATGTATCACAAGAAGGAGTCAATTGGGTAAGAATAGAAAGTTCAAGATCAAGGACTGAAATATTTTCAGTGGGTCCAAAATTGGCTGAACTGTCTCCAGAAGGAGTCAAAAGGGTAGAACTAAAAAGTTCAAAATCGACTAGTCTTGGGCCCGATTTTAGTACATTTTGAAAAATATTGACTTTTAAATGACCGAGGTAACATCAGAAAAAGTCAATAAGTAGGTATAGAAATTTCAAGATCCATGACTGAAACATGTTCAATGGGTCAATTATTGGCGAGTCTATGGCTAATTTATCACCAGAAGGAGTCTATTGGGTAGAAATAGAAAGTTCAAAATCGATGACTCTTGGGCCGGATATAAGACCATTTGGTCAAATATGGACCTCTGATTGGCTGATGTATCATCAGTCGAATTCTATGAGTAGGTATAGAAATTTCAAGATCCATGACTGAAACATGTTCAATGGGTCAAATATTGGCTACTCTATGGCTAATTTATCACAAACAGGAGTCTATTGGGTAGAAATAGAAAGTTCAAAATCGACGACTCTTGGGCCCGATATTAGTACATTTGGTCAAATATGGATTTCTGAATGACTGACCTAAATTCAGAAATAGTCAATGAGTAGGTATGAAAATTTCAAGATCAATAACTGAAACATGTCAGATGGGTAAAATATTGGCTACTCTAAGGCTAAAGTATCACAAGAAGGAGTCAATTGGGTAGGAATAGAAAGTTCAAGATCAAGGACTGAAATATTTTCAGTGGGTCAAAAATTGGCTGAACAATCTCTAGAAGGAGTCAAAAGGGTAGAACTAAAAAGTTCAAAATAGACGATTCTTGGGCCCGATTTTAGTACATTTGGTCAAATATTGACTTTTGAATCACCGATATAACATCAGAAAGAGTCAATAAGTAGGTATAGAAATTTCAAGATCCATAACTGAAACATGTTCAATGGGTCAAATATTGGCTACTCTATGGCTAATTTATCACCAGAAAGAGTCTATTGGGTAGAAATAGAAAGTTCAAAATCGATGACTCTTGGGCCGGATATAAGTCCATTCGGTCAAATATGGATTTCTGAATGACTGACCTAAATTCAGAAAGAGTCAATGAGTAGGTATAAAAATTTCAAGATCCATAACTGAAACATGTCCAATGGGTAAAATATTGGCTACTCTAGGGCTAATGTATCACAAGAAGGAGTCAATTGGGTAAGAATAGAAAGTTCAAGATCAAGGACTGAAATATTTTCAGTGGGTCCAAAATTGGCTGAACTATCTCCAGAAGGAGTCAAAAGGGTAGAACTAAAAAGTTCTAAATCGACTACTCTTGGGCCCGATTTTAGTACATTTGGAAAAATATTGACTTTTGAATGACCGAGGTAACATCAGAAAAAGTCAATAAGTAGGTATAGAAATTTCAAGATCCATGACTGAAACATGTCCAATGGGTCAAATATTGGCTACTCTAGGGCTAATTTATCACAAGAAGGAGTCAATTGGGTAAGAATAGAAAGTTCAAGATCAAGGACTGAAATAATTTCAGTGGGTCTAAAATTGGCTGAACAATCTCTAGAAGGAGTCAAGAGGGTAGAACTAAAAAGTTCAAAATCGACGAGTCTTGGGTCCGATTTTAGTACATTTGGTCAAATATTGACTTTTGAATCACCGATATAACATCAGAAAGAGTCAATAAGTAGGTATAGAAATTTCAAGATCCATAACTGAAACATGTTCAATGGGTCAAATATTGGCTACTCTATGGCTAATTTATCACCAGAAAGAGTCTATTGGGTAGAAATAGAAAGTTCAAAATCGATGACTCTTGGGCCGGATATAAGTCCATTCGGTCAAATATGGATTTCTGAATGACTGACCTAAATTCAGAAAGAGTCAATGAGTAGGTATAAAAATTTCAAGATCCATAACTGAAACATGTCCAATGGGTAAAATATTGGCTACTCTAGGGCTAATGTATCACAAGAAGGAGTCAATTGGGTAAGAATAGAAAGTTCAAGATCAAGGACTGAAATATTTTCAGTGGGTCCAAAATTGGCTGAACTATCTCCAGAAGGAGTCAAAAGGGTAGAACTAAAAAGTTCTAAATCGACTACTCTTGGGCCCGATTTTAGTACATTTGGTCAAATATTGACTTTTGAATGACCGATGTAACATCAAAATGAGTCAATAAGTAGGTATTGAAATTTCAAGATCCATGACTGGAACATGTTCAATTGGTTAGATATTGGCGAGTCTATGGCTAATTTATCACCAGAAGGAGTCTATTGATTAGAAATAGAAAGTTCAAAATCGATGACTGTTGGGCCGGATATAAGTCCATTTGGTCAAATATGGACTTCTGATTGGCTGATGTATCATCAGTCGGATTCTATGAGTAGGTATAGAAAATTCAAGATCCATGACTGAAACATGTTCAATAGGTCAAATATTGGCTACTTTATTGCTAATTTATCACAAAAAGGAGTCTATTGGGTAGAAATAGAAAATTCAAAATCGACGACTCTTGGGCCCGATATTAGTACATTTGGTCAAATATGGATTTCTGAATGACTGACCTAAATTCAGAAAGAGTCAATGAGTAGGTATAAAAATTTCAAGATCCATAACTGAAACATGTCCAATGGGTAAAATATTGGCTACTCTAGGGCTAATGTATCACAAGAAGGAGTCAATTGGGTAAGAATAGAAAGTTCAAGATCAAGGACTGAAATATTTTCAGTGGGTCCAAAATTGGCTGAACTGTCTCCAGAAGGAGTCAAAAGGGTAGAACTAAAAAGTTCAAAATCGACTAGTCTTGGGCCCGATTTTAGTACATTTTGAAAAATATTGACTTTTAAATGACCGAGGTAACATCAGAAAAAGTCAATAAGTAGGTATAGAAATTTCAAGATCCATGACTGAAACATGTTCAATGGGTCAATTATTGGCGAGTCTATGGCTAATTTATCACCAGAAGGAGTCTATTGGGTAGAAATAGAAAGTTCAAAATCGATGACTCTTGGGCCGGATATAAGACCATTTGGTCAAATATGGACCTCTGATTGGCTGATGTATCATCAGTCGAATTCTATGAGTAGGTATAGAAATTTCAAGATCCATGACTGAAACATGTTCAATGGGTCAAATATTGGCTACTCTATGGCTAATTTATCACAAACAGGAGTCTATTGGGTAGAAATAGAAAGTTCAAAATCGACGACTCTTGGGCCCGATATTAGTACATTTGGTCAAATATGGATTTCTGAATGACTGACCTAAATTCAGAAATAGTCAATGAGTAGGTATGAAAATTTCAAGATCAATAACTGAAACATGTCAGATGGGTAAAATATTGGCTACTCTAAGGCTAAAGTATCACAAGAAGGAGTCAATTGGGTAGGAATAGAAAGTTCAAGATCAAGGACTGAAATATTTTCAGTGGGTCAAAAATTGGCTGAACAATCTCTAGAAGGAGTCAAAAGGGTAGAACTAAAAAGTTCAAAATAGACGATTCTTGGGCCCGATTTTAGTACATTTGGTCAAATATTGACTTTTGAATCACCGATATAACATCAGAAAGAGTCAATAAGTAGGTATAGAAATTTCAAGATCCATAACTGAAACATGTTCAATGGGTCAAATATTGGCTACTCTATGGCTAATTTATCACCAGAAAGAGTCTATTGGGTAGAAATAGAAAGTTCAAAATCGATGACTCTTGGGCCGGATATAAGTCCATTCGGTCAAATATGGATTTCTGAATGACTGACCTAAATTCAGAAAGAGTCAATGAGTAGGTATAAAAATTTCAAGATCCATAACTGAAACATGTCCAATGGGTAAAATATTGGCTACTCTAGGGCTAATGTATCACAAGAAGGAGTCAATTGGGTAAGAATAGAAAGTTCAAGATCAAGGACTGAAATATTTTCAGTGGGTCCAAAATTGGCTGAACTATCTCCAGAAGGAGTCAAAAGGGTAGAACTAAAAAGTTCTAAATCGACTACTCTTGGGCCCGATTTTAGTACATTTGGAAAAATATTGACTTTTGAATGACCGAGGTAACATCAGAAAAAGTCAATAAGTAGGTATAGAAATTTCAAGATCCATGACTGAAACATGTCCAATGGGTCAAATATTGGCTACTCTAGGGCTAATTTATCACAAGAAGGAGTCAATTGGGTAAGAATAGAAAGTTCAAGATCAAGGACTGAAATAATTTCAGTGGGTCTAAAATTGGCTGAACAATCTCTAGAAGGAGTCAAGAGGGTAGAACTAAAAAGTTCAAAATCGACGAGTCTTGGGTCCGATTTTAGTACATTTGGTCAAATATTGACTTTTGAATGACCGATGTAACATCAGAAAAAGTCATTAAGTAGGTATAGAAATTTCAAGATCCATGACTGAAACATGTTCAATGGATCAATTATTGGCTACTCTATGGCTAATTTATCACCAGAAAGAGTCTATTGGGTAGAAATAGAAAGTTCAAAATCGATGACTCTTGGGGCCGGATATAAGTCCATTCGGTCAAATATGGATTTCTGAATGACTGACCTAAATTCGGAAAGAGTCAATGAGTAGGTATAAAAATTTCAAGATCCATAACTGAAACATGTCCAATGGGTAAAATATTGGCTACTCTAGGGCTAATGTATCACAAGAAGGAGTCAATTGGGTAGGAATAGAAAGTTCAAGATCAAGGACTGAAATATTTTCAGTGGGTCAAAAATTGGCTGAACTATCTCCAGAAGGAGTCAAAAGGATAGAACTAAAAAGTTCAAAACAGACGATTCTTGGGCCCGATTTTAGTACATTTGGTCAAATATTGACTTTTGAATGACCGATGTAACATCAAAATGAGTCAATAAGTAGGTATTGAAATTTCAAGATCCATGACTGGAACATGTTCAATTGGTTAGATATTGGCGAGTCTATGGCTAATTTATCACCAGAAGGAGTCTATTGATTAGAAATAGAAAGTTCAAAATCGATGACTGTTGGGCCGGATATAAGTCCATTTGGTCAAATATGGACTTCTGATTGGCTGATGTATCATCAGTCGGATTCTATGAGTAGGTATAGAAAATTCAAGATCCATGACTGAAACATGTTCAATAGGTCAAATATTGGCTACTTTATTGCTAATTTATCACAAAAAGGAGTCTATTGGGTAGAAATAGAAAATTCAAAATCGACGACTCTTGGGCCCGATATTAGTACATTTGGTCAAATATGGATTTCTGAATGACTGACCTAAATTCAGAAAGAGTCAATGAGTAGGTATAAAAATTTCAAGATCCATAACTGAAACATGTCCAATGGGTAAAATATTGGCTACTCTAGGGCTAATGTATCACAAGAAGGAGTCAATTGGGTAAGAATAGAAAGTTCAAGATCAAGGACTGAAATATTTTCAGTGGGTCCAAAATTGGCTGAACTGTCTCCAGAAGGAGTCAAAAGGGTAGAACTAAAAAGTTCAAAATAGACGATTCTTGGGCCCGATTTTAGTACATTTGGTCAAATATTGACTTTTGAATGACCGATGTAACATCAGAAAGAGTCAATAAGTAGGTATTGAAATTTCAAGATCCATGACTGGAACATGTTCAATTGGTTAGATATTGGCGAGTCTATGGCTAATTTATCACCAGAAAAAGTCTATTGGGTAGAACTAAAAAGTTCAAATTCGACGAATCTTGGGCCCGATTTTAGTACATTTGGTCAAATATTGACTTTTGAATGACCGATGTAACATCAGAAAGAGTCAATAAGTAGGTATAGAAATTTCAAGATCCATTACTGAAACATGTTCAATGGCTCAATTATTGGCTACTCTATCGCTAATTTATCACCAGAAGGAGTCAATTGGGTAGAAATAGAAAGTTCAAAATCGACGACTCTTGGGTCGGATATAAGTCCATTTGGTCAAATATGGACTTCTGTTTGGCTGATGTATCATCAGTCGGATTTTACGAGTATGTAAAGAAATTTCAAGATCCATGACTGAAACATGTTCAATGGGTCAATTATTGGCTACTCTATTGCTAATTTATCACCAGAAAGAGTCTATTGGGTAGAAATAGAAAGTTCAAAATCGATGACTCTTGGGCCGGATATAAGTCAATTCGGTCAAATATGGATTTCTGAATGACTGACCTAAATTCAGAAAGAGTCAATGAGTAGGTATAAAAATTTCAAGATCCATAACTGAAACATGTCCAATGGGTAAAATATTGGCTACTCTAGGGCTAATGTATCACAAGAAGGAGTCAATTGGGTAAGAATAGAAAGTTCAAGATCAAGGACTGAAATATTTTCAGTGGGTCCAAAATTGGCTGAACTATCTCCAGAAGGAGTCAAAAGGGCAGAACTAAAAAGTTCTAAATCGACTACTCTTGGGCCCGATTTTAGTACATTTGGAAAAATATTGACTTTTGAATGACCGAAGTAACATCAGAAAAAGTCAATAAGTAGGTATAGAAATTTCAAGATCCATGACTGAAACATGTCCAATGGGTCAAATATTGGCTACTCTAGGGCTAATTTATCACAAGAAGGAGTCAATTGGGTAAGAATAGAAAGTTCAAGATCAAGGACTGAAATATTTTCAGTGGGTCAAAAATTGGCTGAACTATCTCCAGAAGGAGTCAATGGGTAGAACTAAAAAGTTCAAAATCGACGAATATTTGGCCCGATTTTAGTACATTTGGTCAAATATTGACTTTTGAATGGCCGATGTAACATCAGAAATAGTCAATACGTAGGTATAGAAATTTCAATATCCATGACTGAAACATGTTCACTGGGTCAATTATTGGCTACTCTATGGCTAATTTATCACCAGAAGGAGTCAATACATAGAACTAAAAAGTTCAAATTCGACGAATCTTGGGCCCGATTTTAGTACATTTGGTCAAATATTGACTTTTGAATGACCGATGTAACATCAGAAAGAGTCAATAAGTAGGTATAGAAATTTCAAGATCCATTACTGAAGCATGTTCAATGGCTCAATTATTGGCTACTCTATCGCTAATTTATCACCAGAAGGAGTCAATTGGGTAGAAATAGAAAGTTCAAAATCGACGACTCTTGGGTCGGATATAAGTCCATTTGGTAAAATATGGACTTCTATTTGGCTGATGTATCATCAGTCGGATTCTACGAGTATGTAAAGAAATTTCAAGATCCATGACTGAAACAAGTTCAATGGGTCAATTATTGGCTACTCTATGGCTAATTTATCACCAGAAAGAGTCTATTGGGTAGAAATAGAAAGTTCAAAATCGATGACTCTTGGGCCGGATATAAGTCCATTCGGTCAAATATGGATTTCTGAATGACTGACCTAAATTCAGAAAGAGTCAATGAGTAGGTATAAAAATTTCAAGATCCATAACTGAAACATGTCCAATGGGTAAAATATTGGCTACTCTAGGGCTAATGTATCACAAGAAGGAGTCAATTGGGTAAGAATAGAAAGTTCAAGATCAAGGACTGAAATATTTTCAGTGGGTCCAAAATTGGCTGAACTATCTCCAGAAGGAGTCAAAAGGGTAGAACTAAAAAGTTCTAAATCGACTACTCTTGGGCCCGATTTTAGTACATTTGGAAAAATATTGACTTTTGAATGACCGAGGTAACATCAGAAAAAGTCAATAAGTAGGTATAGAAATTTCAAGATCCATGACTGAAACATGTCCAATGGGTCAAATATTGGCTACTCTAGGGCTAGTTTATCACAAGAAGGAGTCAATTGGGTAAGAATAGAAAGTTCAAGATCAAGGACTGAAATATTTTCAGAGGGTCTAAAATTGGCTGAACAATCTCTAGAAGGAGTCAAGAGGGTAGAACTAAAAAGTTCAAAATCGACGAGTCTTGGGTCCGATTTTAGCACATTTGGTCAAATATTGACTTTTGAATGACCGATGTAACATTAGAAAAAGTCATTAAGTAGGTATAGAAATTTCAAGATCCATGACTGAAACATGTTCAATGGGTCAATTATTGGCTACTCTATGGCTAATTTATCACCAGAAAGAGTCTATTGGGTAGAAATAGAAAGTTCAAAATCGATGACTCTTGGGCCGGATATAAGTCCATTCGGTCAAATATGGATTTCTGAATGACTGACCTAAATTCAGAAAGAGTCAATAAGTAGGTATTGAAATTTCAAGATCCATTACTGGAACATGTTCAATTGGTTAGATATTGGCGAGTCTATCACTAATTTATCACCAGAAGGAGTCTATTGATTAGAAATAGAAAGTTCAAAATCGATGACTGTTGGGCCGGATATAAGTCCATTTGGTCAAATATGGACTTCTGATTGGCTGATGTATCATCAGTCGGATTCTATGAGTAGGTATAGAAAATTCAAGATCCATGACTGAAACATGTTCAATAGGTCAAATATTGGCTACTTTATTGCTAATTTATCACAAAAAGGAGTCTATTGGGTAGAAATAGAAAATTCAAAATCGACGACTCTTGGGCCCGATATTAGTACATTTGGTCAAATATGGATTTCTGAATGACTGACCTAAATTCAGAAAGAGTCAATGAGTAGGTATAAAAATTTCAAGATCCATAACTGAAACATGTCCAATGGGTAAAATATTGGCTACTCTAGGGCTAATGTATCACAAGAAGGAGTCAATTGGGTAAGAATAGAAAGTTCAAGATCAAGGACTGAAATATTTTCAGTGGGTCCAAAATTGGCTGAACTGTCTCCAGAAGGAGTCAAAAGGGTAGAACTAAAAAGTTCAAAATAGACGATTCTTGGGCCCGATTTTAGTACATTTGGTCAAATATTGACTTTTGAATGACCGATGTAACATCAGAAAGAGTCAATAAGTAGGTATTGAAATTTCAAGATCCATGACTGGAACATGTTCAATTGGTTAGATATTGGCGAGTCTATGGCTAATTTATCACCAGAAAAAGTCTATTGGGTAGAACTAAAAAGTTCAAATTCGACGAATCTTGGGCCCGATTTTAGTACATTTGGTCAAATATTGACTTTTGAATGACCGATGTAACATCAGAAAGAGTCAATAAGTAGGTATAGAAATTTCAAGATCCATTACTGAAACATGTTCAATGGCTCAATTATTGGCTACTCTATCGCTAATTTATCACCAGAAGGAGTCAATTGGGTAGAAATAGAAAGTTCAAAATCGACGACTCTTGGGTCGGATATAAGTCCATTTGGTCAAATATGGACTTCTGTTTGGCTGATGTATCATCAGTCGGATTTTACGAGTATGTAAAGAAATTTCAAGATCCATGACTGAAACATGTTCAATGGGTCAATTATTGGCTACTCTATTGCTAATTTATCACCAGAAAGAGTCTATTGGGTAGAAATAGAAAGTTCAAAATCGATGACTCTTGGGCCGGATATAAGTCAATTCGGTCAAATATGGATTTCTGAATGACTGACCTAAATTCAGAAAGAGTCAATGAGTAGGTATAAAAATTTCAAGATCCATAACTGAAACATGTCCAATGGGTAAAATATTGGCTACTCTAGGGCTAATGTATCACAAGAAGGAGTCAATTGGGTAAGAATAGAAAGTTCAAGATCAAGGACTGAAATATTTTCAGTGGGTTCAAAATTGGCTGAACTATCTCCAGAAGGAGTCAAAAGGGCAGAACTAAAAAGTTCTAAATCGACTACTCTTGGGCCCGATTTTAGTACATTTGGAAAAATATTGACTTTTGAATGACCGAAGTAACATCAGAAAAAGTCAATAAGTAGGTATAGAAATTTCAAGATCCATGACTGAAACATGTCCAATGGGTCAAATATTGGCTACTCTAGGGCTAATTTATCACAAGAAGGAGTCAATTGGGTAAGAATAGAAAGTTCAAGATCAAGGACTGAAATATTTTCAGTGGGTCAAAAATTGGCTGAACTATCTCCAGAAGGAGTCAATGGGTAGAACTAAAAAGTTCAAAATCGACGAATATTTGGCCCGATTTTAGTACATTTGGTCAAATATTGACTTTTGAATGGCCGATGTAACATCAGAAATAGTCAATACGTAGGTATAGAAATTTCAATATCCATGACTGAAACATGTTCACTGGGTCAATTATTGGCTACTCTATGGCTAATTTATCACCAGAAAAAGTCTATTGGGTAGAACTAAAAAGTTCAAAATAGACGACTCTTAGGTCCGATTTTAGTACATTTGGTCAAATATTGACTTTTGAATCACCGATATAACATCAGAAAAAGTCAATAAGTAGGTATAGAAATTTCAAGATCCATGACTGAAACATGTTCACTGGGTCAATTATTGGCTACTCTATGGCTAATTTATCACCAGAAGGAGTCAATACATAGAACTAAAAAGTTCAAATTCGACGAATCTTGGGCCCGATTTTAGTACATTTGGTCAAATATTGACTTTTGAATGACCGATGTAACATCAGAAAGAGTCAATAAGTAGGTATAGAAATTTCAAGATCCATTACTGAAACATGTTCAATGGCTCAATTATTGGCTACTCTATCGCTAATTTATCACCAGAAGGAGTCAATTGGGTAGAAATAGAAAGTTCAAAATCGACGACTCTTGGGTCGGATATAAGTCCATTTGGTAAAATATGGACTTCTATTTGGCTGATGTATCATCAGTCGGATTCTATGAGTAGGTATAGAAAATTCAAGATCCATGACTGAAACATGTTCAATAGGTCAAATATTGGCTACTTTATTGCTAATTTATCACAAAAAGGAGTCTATTGGGTAGAACTAAAAAGTTCAAAATCGACGAGTCTTGGGTCCGATTTTAGTACATTTGGTCAAATATTGACTTTTGAATCACCGATATAACATCAGAAAGAGTCAATAAGTAGGTATAGAAATTTCAAGATCCATAACTGAAACATGTTCAATGGGTCAAATATTGGCTACTCTATGGCTAATTTATCACCAGAAAGAGTCTATTGGGTAGAAATAGAAAGTTCAAAATCGATGACTCTTGGGCCGGATATAAGTCCATTCAGTCAAATATGGATTTCTGAATGACTGACCTAAATTCAGAAAGAGTCAATGAGTAGGTATAAAAATTTCAAGATCCATAACTGAAACATGTCCAATGGGTAAAATATTGGCTACTCTAGGGCTAATGTATCACAAGAAGGAGTCAATTGGGTAAGAATAGAAAGTTCAAGATCAAGGACTGAAATATTTTCAGTGGGTCCAAAATTGGCTGAACTATCTCCAGAAGGAGTCAAAAGGGTAGAACTAAAAAGTTCTAAATCGACTACTCTTGGGCCCGATTTTAGTACATTTGGTCAAATATTGACTTTTGAATGACCGATGTAACATCAAAATGAGTCAATAAGTAGGTATTGAAATTTCAAGATCCATGACTGGAACATGTTCAATTGGTTAGATATTGGCGAGTCTATGGCTAATTTATCACCAGAAGGAGTCTATTGATTAGAAATAGAAAGTTCAAAATCGATGACTGTTGGGCCGGATATAAGTCCATTTGGTCAAATATGGACTTCTGATTGGCTGATGTATCATCAGTCGGATTCTATGAGTAGGTATAGAAAATTCAAGATCCATGACTGAAACATGTTCAATAGGTCAAATATTGGCTACTTTATTGCTAATTTATCACAAAAAGGAGTCTATTGGGTAGAAATAGAAAATTCAAAATCGACGACTCTTGGGCCCGATATTAGTACATTTGGTCAAATATGGATTTCTGAATGACTGACCTAAATTCAGAAAGAGTCAATGAGTAGGTATAAAAATTTCAAGATCCATAACTGAAACATGTCCAATGGGTAAAATATTGGCTACTCTAGGGCTAATGTATCACAAGAAGGAGTCAATTGGGTAAGAATAGAAAGTTCAAGATCAAGGACTGAAATATTTTCAGTGGGTCCAAAATTGGCTGAACTGTCTCCAGAAGGAGTCAAAAGGGTAGAACTAAAAAGTTCTAAATCGACTACTCTTGGGCCCGATTTTAGTACATTTGGAAAAATATTGACTTTTGAATGACCGAGGTAACATCAGAAAAAGTCAATAAGTAGGTATTGAAATTTCAAGATCCATGACTGAAACATGTCCAATGGGTCAAATATTGGCTACTCTAGGGCTAGTTTATCACAAGAAGGAGTCAATTGGGTAAGAATAGAAAGTTCAAGATCAAGGACTGAAATATTTTCAGAGGGTCTAAAATTGGCTGAACAATCTCTAGAAGGAGTCAAGAGGGTAGAACTAAAAAGTTCAAAATCGACGAGTCTTGGGTCCGATTTTAGCACATTTGGTCAAATATTGACTTTTGAATGACCGATGTAACATTAGAAAAAGTCATTAAGTAGGTATAGAAATTTCAAGATCCATGACTGAAACATGTTCAATGGGTCAATTATTGGCTACTCTATGGCTAATTTATCACCAGAAAGAGTCTATTGGGTAGAAATAGAAAGTTCAAAATCGATGACTCTTGGGCCGGATATAAGTCCATTCGGTCAAATATGGATTTCTGAATGACTGACCTAAATTCAGAAAGAGTCAATAAGTAGGTATTGAAATTTCAAGATCCATTACTGGAACATGTTCAATTGGTTAGATATTGGCGAGTCTATCACTAATTTATCACCAGAAGGAGTCTATTGATTAGAAATAGAAAGTTCAAAATCGATGACTGTTGGGCCGGATATAAGTCCATTTGGTCAAATATGGACTTCTGATTGGCTGATGTATCATCAGTCGGATTCTATGAGTAGGTATAGAAAATTCAAGATCCATGACTGAAACATGTTCAATAGGTCAAATATTGGCTACTTTATTGCTAATTTATCACAAAAAGGAGTCTATTGGGTAGAAATAGAAAATTCAAAATCGACGACTCTTGGGCCCGATATTAGTACATTTGGTCAAATATGGATTTCTGAATGACTGACCTAAATTCAGAAAGAGTCAATGAGTAGGTATAAAAATTTCAAGATCCATAACTGAAACATGTCCAATGGGTAAAATATTGGCTACTCTAGGGCTAATGTATCACAAGAAGGAGTCAATTGGGTAAGAATAGAAAGTTCAAGATCAAGGACTGAAATATTTTCAGTGGGTCCAAAATTGGCTGAACTGTCTCCAGAAGGAGTCAAAAGGGTAGAACTAAAAAGTTCAAAATAGACGATTCTTGGGCCCGATTTTAGTACATTTGGTCAAATATTGACTTTTGAATGACCGATGTAACATCAGAAAGAGTCAATAAGTAGGTATTGAAATTTCAAGATCCATGACTGGAACATGTTCAATTGGTTAGATATTGGCGAGTCTATGGCTAATTTATCACCAGAAAAAGTCTATTGGGTAGAACTAAAAAGTTCAAATTCGACGAATCTTGGGCCCGATTTTAGTACATTTGGTCAAATATTGACTTTTGAATGACCGATGTAACATCAGAAAGAGTCAATAAGTAGGTATAGAAATTTCAAGATCCATTACTGAAACATGTTCAATGGCTCAATTATTGGCTACTCTATCGCTAATTTATCACCAGAAGGAGTCAATTGGGTAGAAATAGAAAGTTCAAAATCGACGACTCTTGGGTCGGATATAAGTCCATTTGGTCAAATATGGACTTCTGTTTGGCTGATGTATCATCAGTCGGATTTTACGAGTATGTAAAGAAATTTCAAGATCCATGACTGAAACATGTTCAATGGGTCAATTATTGGCTACTCTATTGCTAATTTATCACCAGAAAGAGTCTATTGGGTAGAAATAGAAAGTTCAAAATCGATGACTCTTGGGCCGGATATAAGTCAATTCGGTCAAATATGGATTTCTGAATGACTGACCTAAATTCAGAAAGAGTCAATGAGTAGGTATAAAAATTTCAAGATCCATAACTGAAACATGTCCAATGGGTAAAATATTGGCTACTCTAGGGCTAATGTATCACAAGAAGGAGTCAATTGGGTAAGAATAGAAAGTTCAAGATCAAGGACTGAAATATTTTCAGTGGGTTCAAAATTGGCTGAACTATCTCCAGAAGGAGTCAAAAGGGCAGAACTAAAAAGTTCTAAATCGACTACTCTTGGGCCCGATTTTAGTACATTTGGAAAAATATTGACTTTTGAATGACCGAAGTAACATCAGAAAAAGTCAATAAGTAGGTATAGAAATTTCAAGATCCATGACTGAAACATGTCCAATGGGTCAAATATTGGCTACTCTAGGGCTAATTTATCACAAGAAGGAGTCAATTGGGTAAGAATAGAAAGTTCAAGATCAAGGACTGAAATATTTTCAGTGGGTCAAAAATTGGCTGAACTATCTCCAGAAGGAGTCAATGGGTAGAACTAAAAAGTTCAAAATCGACGAATATTTGGCCCGATTTTAGTACATTTGGTCAAATATTGACTTTTGAATGGCCGATGTAACATCAGAAATAGTCAATACGTAGGTATAGAAATTTCAATATCCATGACTGAAACATGTTCACTGGGTCAATTATTGGCTACTCTATGGCTAATTTATCACCAGAAAAAGTCTATTGGGTAGAACTAAAAAGTTCAAAATAGACGACTCTTAGGTCCGATTTTAGTACATTTGGTCAAATATTGACTTTTGAATGGCCGATATAACATCAGAAAAAGTCAATAAGTAGGTATAGAAATTTCAAGATCCATGACTGAAACATGTTCACTGGGTCAATTATTGGCTACTCTATGGCTAATTTATCACCAGAAGGAGTCAATACATAGAACTAAAAAGTTCAAATTCGACGAATCTTGGGCCCGATTTTAGTACATTTGGTCAAATATTGACTTTTGAATGACCGATGTAACATCAGAAAGAGTCAATAAGTAGGTATAGAAATTTCAAGATCCATTACTGAAACATGTTCAATGGCTCAATTATTGGCTACTCTATCGCTAATTTATCACCAGAAGGAGTCAATTGGGTAGAAATAGAAAGTTCAAAATCGACGACTCTTGGGTCGGATATAAGTCCATTTGGTAAAATATGGACTTCTATTTGGCTGATGTATCATCAGTCGGATTCTATGAGTAGGTATAGAAAATTCAAGATCCATGACTGAAACATGTTCAATAGGTCAAATATTGGCTACTTTATTGCTAATTTATCACAAAAAGGAGTCTATTGGGTAGAACTAAAAAGTTCAAAATCGACGAGTCTTGGGTCCGATTTTAGTACATTTGGTCAAATATTGACTTTTGAATCACCGATATAACATCAGAAAGAGTCAATAAGTAGGTATAGAAATTTCAAGATCCATAACTGAAACATGTTCAATGGGTCAAATATTGGCTACTCTATGGCTAATTTATCACCAGAAAGAGTCTATTGGGTAGAAATAGAAAGTTCAAAATCGATGACTCTTGGGCCGGATATAAGTCCATTCAGTCAAATATGGATTTCTGAATGACTGACCTAAATTCAGAAAGAGTCAATGAGTAGGTATAAAAATTTCAAGATCCATAACTGAAACATGTCCAATGGGTAAAATATTGGCTACTCTAGGGCTAATGTATCACAAGAAGGAGTCAATTGGGTAAGAATAGAAAGTTCAAGATCAAGGACTGAAATATTTTCAGTGGGTCCAAAATTGGCTGAACTATCTCCAGAAGGAGTCAAAAGGGTAGAACTAAAAAGTTCTAAATCGACTACTCTTGGGCCCGATTTTAGTACATTTGGTCAAATATTGACTTTTGAATGACCGATGTAACATCAAAATGAGTCAATAAGTAGGTATTGAAATTTCAAGATCCATGACTGGAACATGTTCAATTGGTTAGATATTGGCGAGTCTATGGCTAATTTATCACCAGAAGGAGTCTATTGATTAGAAATAGAAAGTTCAAAATCGATGACTGTTGGGCCGGATATAAGTCCATTTGGTCAAATATGGACTTCTGATTGGCTGATGTATCATCAGTCGGATTCTATGAGTAGGTATAGAAAATTCAAGATCCATGACTGAAACATGTTCAATAGGTCAAATATTGGCTACTTTATTGCTAATTTATCACAAAAAGGAGTCTATTGGGTAGAAATAGAAAATTCAAAATCGACGACTCTTGGGCCCGATATTAGTACATTTGGTCAAATATGGATTTCTGAATGACTGACCTAAATTCAGAAAGAGTCAATGAGTAGGTATAAAAATTTCAAGATCCATAACTGAAACATGTCCAATGGGTAAAATATTGGCTACTCTAGGGCTAATGTATCACAAGAAGGAGTCAATTGGGTAAGAATAGAAAGTTCAAGATCAAGGACTGAAATATTTTCAGTGGGTCCAAAATTGGCTGAACTGTCTCCAGAAGGAGTCAAAAGGGTAGAACTAAAAAGTTCAAAATAGACGATTCTTGGGCCCGATTTTAGTACATTTGGTCAAATATTGACTTTTGAATGACCGATGTAACATCAGAAAGAGTCAATAAGTAGGTATTGAAATTTCAAGATCCATGACTGGAACATGTTCAATTGGTTAGATATTGGCGAGTCTATGGCTAATTTATCACCAGAAAAAGTCTATTGGGTAGAACTAAAAAGTTCAAATTCGACGAATCTTGGGCCCGATTTTAGTACATTTGGTCAAATATTGACTTTTGAATGACCGATGTAACATCAGAAAGAGTCAATAAGTAGGTATAGAAATTTCAAGATCCATTACTGAAACATGTTCAATGGCTCAATTATTGGCTACTCTATCGCTAATTTATCACCAGAAGGAGTCAATTGGGTAGAAATAGAAAGTTCAAAATCGACGACTCTTGGGTCGGATATAAGTCCATTTGGTCAAATATGGACTTCTGTTTGGCTGATGTATCATCAGTCGGATTTTACGAGTATGTAAAGAAATTTCAAGATCCATGACTGAAACATGTTCAATGGGTCAATTATTGGCTACTCTATTGCTAATTTATCACCAGAAAGAGTCTATTGGGTAGAAATAGAAAGTTCAAAATCGATGACTCTTGGGCCGGATATAAGTCAATTCGGTCAAATATGGATTTCTGAATGACTGACCTAAATTCAGAAAGAGTCAATGAGTAGGTATAAAAATTTCAAGATCCATAACTGAAACATGTCCAATGGGTAAAATATTGGCTACTCTAGGGCTAATGTATCACAAGAAGGAGTCAATTGGGTAAGAATAGAAAGTTCAAGATCAAGGACTGAAATATTTTCAGTGGGTTCAAAATTGGCTGAACTATCTCCAGAAGGAGTCAAAAGGGCAGAACTAAAAAGTTCTAAATCGACTACTCTTGGGCCCGATTTTAGTACATTTGGAAAAATATTGACTTTTGAATGACCGAAGTAACATCAGAAAAAGTCAATAAGTAGGTATAGAAATTTCAAGATCCATGACTGAAACATGTCCAATGGGTCAAATATTGGCTACTCTAGGGCTAATTTATCACAAGAAGGAGTCAATTGGGTAAGAATAGAAAGTTCAAGATCAAGGACTGAAATATTTTCAGTGGGTCAAAAATTGGCTGAACTATCTCCAGAAGGAGTCAATGGGTAGAACTAAAAAGTTCAAAATCGACGAATATTTGGCCCGATTTTAGTACATTTGGTCAAATATTGACTTTTGAATGGCCGATGTAACATCAGAAATAGTCAATACGTAGGTATAGAAATTTCAATATCCATGACTGAAACATGTTCACTGGGTCAATTATTGGCTACTCTATGGCTAATTTATCACCAGAAAAAGTCTATTGGGTAGAACTAAAAAGTTCAAAATAGACGACTCTTAGGTCCGATTTTAGTACATTTGGTCAAATATTGACTTTTGAATCACCGATATAACATCAGAAAAAGTCAATAAGTAGGTATAGAAATTTCAAGATCCATGACTGAAACATGTTCACTGGGTCAATTATTGGCTACTCTATGGCTAATTTATCACCAGAAGGAGTCAATACATAGAACTAAAAAGTTCAAATTCGACGAATCTTGGGCCCGATTTTAGTACATTTGGTCAAATATTGACTTTTGAATGACCGATGTAACATCAGAAAGAGTCAATAAGTAGGTATAGAAATTTCAAGATCCATTACTGAAACATGTTCAATGGCTCAATTATTGGCTACTCTATCGCTAATTTATCACCAGAAGGAGTCAATTGGGTAGAAATAGAAAGTTCAAAATCGACGACTCTTGGGTCGGATATAAGTCCATTTGGTAAAATATGGACTTCTATTTGGCTGATGTATCATCAGTCGGATTCTATGAGTAGGTATAGAAAATTCAAGATCCATGACTGAAACATGTTCAATAGGTCAAATATTGGCTACTTTATTGCTAATTTATCACAAAAAGGAGTCTATTGGGTAGAAATAGAAAATTCAAAATCGACGACTCTTGGGCCCGATATTAGTACATTTGGTCAAATATGGATTTCTGAATGACTGACCTAAATTCAGAAAGAGTCAATGAGTAGGTATAAAAATTTCAAGATCCATAACTGAAACATGTCCAATGGGTAAAATATTGGCTACTCTATGGCTAATGTATCACAAGAAGGAGTCAATTGGGTAAGAATAGAAAGTTCAAGATCAAGGACTGAAATATTTTCAGTGGGTCCAAAATTGGCTGAACTGTCTCCAGAAGGAGTCAAAAGGGTAGAACTAAAAAGTTCAAAATCGACTAGTCTTGGGCCCGATTTTAGTACATTTTGAAAAATATTGACTTTTAAATGACCGAGGTAACATCAGAAAAAGTCAATAAGTAGGTATAGAAATTTCAAGATCCATGACTGAAACATGTTCAATGGGTCAATTATTGGCGAGTCTATGGCTAATTTATCACCAGAAGGAGTCTATTGGGTAGAAATAGAAAGTTCAAAATCGATGACTCTTGGGCCGGATATAAGACCATTTGGTCAAATATGGACCTCTGATTGGCTGATGTATCATCAGTCGAATTCTATGAGTAGGTATAGAAATTTCAAGATCCATGACTGAAACATGTTCAATGGGTCAAATATTGGCTACTCTATGGCTAATTTATCACAAACAGGAGTCTATTGGGTAGAAATAGAAAGTTCAAAATCGACGACTCTTGGGCCCGATATTAGTACATTTGGTCAAATATGGATTTCTGAATGACTGACCTAAATTCAGAAATAGTCAATGAGTAGGTATGAAAATTTCAAGATCAATAACTGAAACATGTCAGATGGGTAAAATATTGGCTACTCTAAGGCTAAAGTATCACAAGAAGGAGTCAATTGGGTAGGAATAGAAAGTTCAAGATCAAGGACTGAAATATTTTCAGTGGGTCAAAAATTGGCTGAACAATCTCTAGAAGGAGTCAAAAGGGTAGAACTAAAAAGTTCAAAATAGACGATTCTTGGGCCCGATTTTAGTACATTTGGTCAAATATTGACTTTTGAATCACCGATATAACATCAGAAAGAGTCAATAAGTAGGTATAGAAATTTCAAGATCCATAACTGAAACATGTTCAATGGGTCAAATATTGGCTACTCTATGGCTAATTTATCACCAGAAAGAGTCTATTGGGTAGAAATAGAAAGTTCAAAATCGATGACTCTTGGGCCGGATATAAGTCCATTCGGTCAAATATGGATTTCTGAATGACTGACCTAAATTCAGAAAGAGTCAATGAGTAGGTATAAAAATTTCAAGATCCATAACTGAAACATGTCCAATGGGTAAAATATTGGCTACTCTAGGGCTAATGTATCACAAGAAGGAGTCAATTGGGTAAGAATAGAAAGTTCAAGATCAAGGACTGAAATATTTTCAGTGGGTCCAAAATTGGCTGAACAATCTCTAGAAGGAGTCAAAAGGGTAGAACTAAAAAGTTCAAAATAGACGATTCTTGGGCCCGATTTTAGTACATTTGGTCAAATATTGACTTTTGAATCACCGATATAACATCAGAAAGAGTCAATAAGTAGGTATAGAAATTTCAAGATCCATAACTGAAACATGTTCAATGGGTCAAATATTGGCTACTCTATGGCTAATTTATCACCAAAAAGAGTCTATTGGGTAGAAATAGAAAGTTCAAAATCGATGACTCTTGGGCCGGATATAAGTCCATTCGGTCAAATATGGATTTCTGAATGACTGACCTAAATTCAGAAAGAGTCAATGAGTAGGTATAAAAATTTCAAGATCCATAACTGAAACATGTCCAATGGGTAAAATATTGGCTACTCTAGGGCTAATGTATCACAAGAAGGAGTCAATTGGGTAAGAATAGAAAGTTCAAGATCAAGGACTGAAATATTTTCAGTGGGTCCAAAATTGGCTGAACTATCTCCAGAAGGAGTCAAAAGGGTAGAACTAAAAAGTTCTAAATCGACTACTCTTGGGCCCGATTTTAGTACATTTGGAAAAATATTGACTTTTGAATGACCGAGGTAACATCAGAAAAAGTCAATAAGTAGGTATAGAAATTTCAAGATCCATGACTGAAACATGTCCAATGGGTCAAATATTGGCTACTCTAGGGCTAATTTATCACAAGAAGGAGTCAATTGGGTAAGAATAGAAAGTTCAAGATCAAGGACTGAAATAATTTCAGTGGGTCTAAAATTGGCTGAACAATCTCTAGAAGGAGTCAAGAGGGTAGAACTAAAAAGTTCAAAATCGACGAGTCTTGGGTCCGATTTTAGTACATTTGGTCAAATATTGACTTTTGAATCACCGATATAACATCAGAAAGAGTCAATAAGTAGGTATAGAAATTTCAAGATCCATAACTGAAACATGTTCAATGGGTCAAATATTGGCTACTCTATGGCTAATTTATCACCAGAAAGAGTCTATTGGGTAGAAATAGAAAGTTCAAAATCGATGACTCTTGGGCCGGATATAAGTCCATTCGGTCAAATATGGATTTCTGAATGACTGACCTAAATTCAGAAAGAGTCAATGAGTAGGTATAAAAATTTCAAGATCCATAACTGAAACATGTCCAATGGGTAAAATATTGGCTACTCTAGGGCTAATGTATCACAAGAAGGAGTCAATTGGGTAAGAATAGAAAGTTCAAGATCAAGGACTGAAATATTTTCAGTGGGTCCAAAATTGGCTGAACTATCTCCAGAAGGAGTCAAAAGGGTAGAACTAAAAAGTTCTAAATCGACTACTCTTGGGCCCGATTTTAGTACATTTGGTCAAATATTGACTTTTGAATGACCGATGTAACATCAAAATGAGTCAATAAGTAGGTATTGAAATTTCAAGATCCATGACTGGAACATGTTCAATTGGTTAGATATTGGCGAGTCTATGGCTAATTTATCACCAGAAGGAGTCTATTGATTAGAAATAGAAAGTTCAAAATCGATGACTGTTGGGCCGGATATAAGTCCATTTGGTCAAATATGGACTTCTGATTGGCTGATGTATCATCAGTCGGATTCTATGAGTAGGTATAGAAAATTCAAGATCCATGACTGAAACATGTTCAATAGGTCAAATATTGGCTACTTTATTGCTAATTTATCACAAAAAGGAGTCTATTGGGTAGAAATAGAAAATTCAAAATCGACGACTCTTGGGCCCGATATTAGTACATTTGGTCAAATATGGATTTCTGAATGACTGACCTAAATTCAGAAAGAGTCAATGAGTAGGTATAAAAATTTCAAGATCCATAACTGAAACATGTCCAATGGGTAAAATATTGGCTACTCTAGGGCTAATGTATCACAAGAAGGAGTCAATTGGGTAAGAATAGAAAGTTCAAGATCAAGGACTGAAATATTTTCAGTGGGTCCAAAATTGGCTGAACTGTCTCCAGAAGGAGTCAAAAGGGTAGAACTAAAAAGTTCAAAATCGACTAGTCTTGGGCCCGATTTTAGTACATTTTGAAAAATATTGACTTTTAAATGACCGAGGTAACATCAGAAAAAGTCAATAAGTAGGTATAGAAATTTCAAGATCCATGACTGAAACATGTTCAATGGGTCAATTATTGGCGAGTCTATGGCTAATTTATCACCAGAAGGAGTCTATTGGGTAGAAATAGAAAGTTCAAAATCGATGACTCTTGGGCCGGATATAAGACCATTTGGTCAAATATGGACCTCTGATTGGCTGATGTATCATCAGTCGAATTCTATGAGTAGGTATAGAAATTTCAAGATCCATGACTGAAACATGTTCAATGGGTCAAATATTGGCTACTCTATGGCTAATTTATCACAAACAGGAGTCTATTGGGTAGAAATAGAAAGTTCAAAATCGACGACTCTTGGGCCCGATATTAGTACATTTGGTCAAATATGGATTTCTGAATGACTGACCTAAATTCAGAAATAGTCAATGAGTAGGTATGAAAATTTCAAGATCAATAACTGAAACATGTCAGATGGGTAAAATATTGGCTACTCTAAGGCTAAAGTATCACAAGAAGGAGTCAATTGGGTAGGAATAGAAAGTTCAAGATCAAGGACTGAAATATTTTCAGTGGGTCAAAAATTGGCTGAACAATCTCTAGAAGGAGTCAAAAGGGTAGAACTAAAAAGTTCAAAATAGACGATTCTTGGGCCCGATTTTAGTACATTTGGTCAAATATTGACTTTTGAATCACCGATATAACATCAGAAAGAGTCAATAAGTAGGTATAGAAATTTCAAGATCCATAACTGAAACATGTTCAATGGGTCAAATATTGGCTACTCTATGGCTAATTTATCACCAGAAAGAGTCTATTGGGTAGAAATAGAAAGTTCAAAATCGATGACTCTTGGGCCGGATATAAGTCCATTCGGTCAAATATGGATTTCTGAATGACTGACCTAAATTCAGAAAGAGTCAATGAGTAGGTATAAAAATTTCAAGATCCATAACTGAAACATGTCCAATGGGTAAAATATTGGCTACTCTAGGGCTAATGTATCACAAGAAGGAGTCAATTGGGTAAGAATAGAAAGTTCAAGATCAAGGACTGAAATATTTTCAGTGGGTCCAAAATTGGCTGAACAATCTCTAGAAGGAGTCAAAAGGGTAGAACTAAAAAGTTCAAAATAGACGATTCTTGGGCCCGATTTTAGTACATTTGGTCAAATATTGACTTTTGAATCACCGATATAACATCAGAAAGAGTCAATAAGTAGGTATAGAAATTTCAAGATCCATAACTGAAACATGTTCAATGGGTCAAATATTGGCTACTCTATGGCTAATTTATCACCAAAAAGAGTCTATTGGGTAGAAATAGAAAGTTCAAAATCGATGACTCTTGGGCCGGATATAAGTCCATTGGGTCAAATATGGATTTCTGAATGACTGACCTAAATTCAGAAAGAGTCAATGAGTAGGTATAAAAATTTCAAGATCCATAACTGAAACATGTCCAATGGGTAAAATATTGGCTACTCTAGGGCTAATGTATCACAAGAAGGAGTCAATTGGGTAAGAATAGAAAGTTCAAGATCAAGGACTGAAATATTTTCAGTGGGTCCAAAATTGGCTGAACTATCTCCAGAAGGAGTCAAAAGGGTAGAACTAAAAAGTTCTAAATCGACTACTCTTGGGCCCGATTTTAGTACATTTGGAAAAATATTGACTTTTGAATGACCGAGGTAACATCAGAAAAAGTCAATAAGTAGGTATAGAAATTTCAAGATCCATGACTGAAACATGTCCAATGGGTCAAATATTGGCTACTCTAGGGCTAATTTATCACAAGAAGGAGTCAATTGGGTAAGAATAGAAAGTTCAAGATCAAGGACTGAAATAATTTCAGTGGGTCTAAAATTGGCTGAACAATCTCTAGAAGGAGTCAAGAGGGTAGAACTAAAAAGTTCAAAATCGACGAGTCTTGGGTCCGATTTTAGTACATTTGGTCAAATATTGACTTTTGAATCACCGATATAACATCAGAAAGAGTCAATAAGTAGGTATAGAAATTTCAAGATCCATAACTGAAACATGTTCAATGGGTCAAATATTGGCTACTCTATGGCTAATTTATCACCAGAAAGAGTCTATTGGGTAGAAATAGAAAGTTCAAAATCGATGACTCTTGGGCCGGATATAAGTCCATTCGGTCAAATATGGATTTCTGAATGACTGACCTAAATTCAGAAAGAGTCAATGAGTAGGTATAAAAATTTCAAGATCCATAACTGAAACATGTCCAATGGGTAAAATATTGGCTACTCTAGGGCTAATGTATCACAAGAAGGAGTCAATTGGGTAAGAATAGAAAGTTCAAGATCAAGGACTGAAATATTTTCAGTGGGTCCAAAATTGGCTGAACTATCTCCAGAAGGAGTCAAAAGGGTAGAACTAAAAAGTTCTAAATCGACTACTCTTGGGCCCGATTTTAGTACATTTGGTCAAATATTGACTTTTGAATGACCGATGTAACATCAAAATGAGTCAATAAGTAGGTATTGAAATTTCAAGATCCATGACTGGAACATGTTCAATTGGTTAGATATTGGCGAGTCTATGGCTAATTTATCACCAGAAGGAGTCTATTGATTAGAAATAGAAAGTTCAAAATCGATGACTGTTGGGCCGGATATAAGTCCATTTGGTCAAATATGGACTTCTGATTGGCTGATGTATCATCAGTCGGATTCTATGAGTAGGTATAGAAAATTCAAGATCCATGACTGAAACATGTTCAATAGGTCAAATATTGGCTACTTTATTGCTAATTTATCACAAAAAGGAGTCTATTGGGTAGAAATAGAAAATTCAAAATCGACGACTCTTGGGCCCGATATTAGTACATTTGGTCAAATATGGATTTCTGAATGACTGACCTAAATTCAGAAAGAGTCAATGAGTAGGTATAAAAATTTCAAGATCCATAACTGAAACATGTCCAATGGGTAAAATATTGGCTACTCTAGGGCTAATGTATCACAAGAAGGAGTCAATTGGGTAAGAATAGAAAGTTCAAGATCAAGGACTGAAATATTTTCAGTGGGTCCAAAATTGGCTGAACTGTCTCCAGAAGGAGTCAAAAGGGTAGAACTAAAAAGTTCAAAATCGACTAGTCTTGGGCCCGATTTTAGTACATTTTGAAAAATATTGACTTTTAAATGACCGAGGTAACATCAGAAAAAGTCAATAAGTAGGTATAGAAATTTCAAGATCCATGACTGAAACATGTTCAATGGGTCAATTATTGGCGAGTCTATGGCTAATTTATCACCAGAAGGAGTCTATTGGGTAGAAATAGAAAGTTCAAAATCGATGACTCTTGGGCCGGATATAAGACCATTTGGTCAAATATGGACCTCTGATTGGCTGATGTATCATCAGTCGAATTCTATGAGTAGGTATAGAAATTTCAAGATCCATGACTGAAACATGTTCAATGGGTCAAATATTGGCTACTCTATGGCTAATTTATCACAAACAGGAGTCTATTGGGTAGAAATAGAAAGTTCAAAATCGACGACTCTTGGGCCCGATATTAGTACATTTGGTCAAATATGGATTTCTGAATGACTGACCTAAATTCAGAAATAGTCAATGAGTAGGTATGAAAATTTCAAGATCAATAACTGAAACATGTCAGATGGGTAAAATATTGGCTACTCTAAGGCTAAAGTATCACAAGAAGGAGTCAATTGGGTAGGAATAGAAAGTTCAAGATCAAGGACTGAAATATTTTCAGTGGGTCAAAAATTGGCTGAACAATCTCTAGAAGGAGTCAAAAGGGTAGAACTAAAAAGTTCAAAATAGACGATTCTTGGGCCCGATTTTAGTACATTTGGTCAAATATTGACTTTTGAATCACCGATATAACATCAGAAAGAGTCAATAAGTAGGTATAGAAATTTCAAGATCCATAACTGAAACATGTTCAATGGGTCAAATATTGGCTACTCTATGGCTAATTTATCACCAGAAAGAGTCTATTGGGTAGAAATAGAAAGTTCAAAATCGATGACTCTTGGGCCGGATATAAGTCCATTCGGTCAAATATGGATTTCTGAATGACTGACCTAAATTCAGAAAGAGTCAATGAGTAGGTATAAAAATTTCAAGATCCATAACTGAAACATGTCCAATGGGTAAAATATTGGCTACTCTAGGGCTAATGTATCACAAGAAGGAGTCAATTGGGTAAGAATAGAAAGTTCAAGATCAAGGACTGAAATATTTTCAGTGGGTCCAAAATTGGCTGAACTATCTCCAGAAGGAGTCAAAAGGGTAGAACTAAAAAGTTCTAAATCGACTACTCTTGGGCCCGATTTTAGTACATTTGGAAAAATATTGACTTTTGAATGACCGAGGTAACATCAGAAAAAGTCAATAAGTAGGTATAGAAATTTCAAGATCCATGACTGAAACATGTCCAATGGGTCAAATATTGGCTACTCTAGGGCTAATTTATCACAAGAAGGAGTCAATTGGGTAAGAATAGAAAGTTCAAGATCAAGGACTGAAATAATTTCAGTGGGTCTAAAATTGGCTGAACAATCTCTAGAAGGAGTCAAGAGGGTAGAACTAAAAAGTTCAAAATCGACGAGTCTTGGGTCCGATTTTAGTACATTTGGTCAAATATTGACTTTTGAATGACCGATGTAACATCAGAAAAAGTCATTAAGTAGGTATAGAAATTTCAAGATCCATGACTGAAACATGTTCAATGGATCAATTATTGGCTACTCTATGGCTAATTTATCACCAGAAAGAGTCTATTGGGTAGAAATAGAAAGTTCAAAATCGATGACTCTTGGGGCCGGATATAAGTCCATTCGGTCAAATATGGATTTCTGAATGACTGACCTAAATTCAGAAAGAGTCAATGAGTAGGTATAAAAATTTCAAGATCCATAACTGAAACATGTCCAATGGGTAAAATATTGGCTACTCCAGGGTTAATGTATCACAAGAAGGAGTCAATTGGGTAGGAATAGAAAGTTCAAGATCAAGGACTGAAATATTTTCAGTGGGTCAAAAATTGGCTGAACTATCTCCAGAAGGAGTCAAAAGGATAGAACTAAAAAGTTCAAAATAGACGATTCTTGGGCCCGATTTTAGTACATTTGGTCAAATATTGACTTTTGAATGACCGATGTAACATCAAAATGAGTCAATAAGTAGGTATTGAAATTTCAAGATCCATGACTGGAACATGTTCAATTGGTTAGATATTGGCGAGTCTATGGCTAATTTATCACCAGAAGGAGTCTATTGATTAGAAATAGAAAGTTCAAAATCGATGACTGTTGGGCCGGATATAAGTCCATTTGGTCAAATATGGACTTCTGATTGGCTGATGTATCATCAGTCGGATTCTATGAGTAGGTATAGAAAATTCAAGATCCATGACTGAAACATGTTCAATAGGTCAAATATTGGCTACTTTATTGCTAATTTATCACAAAAAGGAGTCTATTGGGTAGAAATAGAAAATTCAAAATCGACGACTCTTGGGCCCGATATTAGTACATTTGGTCAAATATGGATTTCTGAATGACTGACCTAAATTCAGAAAGAGTCAATGAGTAGGTATAAAAATTTCAAGATCCATAACTGAAACATGTCCAATGGGTAAAATATTGGCTACTCTAGGGCTAATGTATCACAAGAAGGAGTCAATTGGGTAAGAATAGAAAGTTCAAGATCAAGGACTGAAATATTTTCAGTGGGTCCAAAATTGGCTGAACTGTCTCCAGAAGGAGTCAAAAGGGTAGAACTAAAAAGTTCAAAATAGACGATTCTTGGGCCCGATTTTAGTACATTTGGTCAAATATTGACTTTTGAATGACCGATGTAACATCAGAAAGAGTCAATAAGTAGGTATTGAAATTTCAAGATCCATGACTGGAACATGTTCAATTGGTTAGATATTGGCGAGTCTCTGGCTAATTTATCACCAGAAAAAGTCTATTGGGTAGAACTAAAAAGTTCAAATTCGACGAATCTTGGGCCCGATTTTAGTACATTTGGTCAAATATTGACTTTTGAATGACCGATGTAACATCAGAAAGAGTCAATAAGTAGGTATAGAAATTTCAAGATCCATTACTGAAACATGTTCAATGGCTCAATTATTGGCTACTCTATCGCTAATTTATCACCAGAAGGAGTCAATTGGGTAGAAATAGAAAGTTCAAAATCGACGACTCTTGGGTCGGATATAAGTCCATTTGGTCAAATATGGACTTCTGTTTGGCTGATGTATCATCAGTCGGATTTTACGAGTATGTAAAGAAATTTCAAGATCCATGACTGAAACATGTTCAATGGGTCAATTATTGGCTACTCTATTGCTAATTTATCACCAGAAAGAGTCTATTGGGTAGAAATAGAAAGTTCAAAATCGATGACTCTTGGGCCGGATATAAGTCAATTCGGTCAAATATGGATTTCTGAATGACTGACCTAAATTCAGAAAGAGTCAATGAGTAGGTATAAAAATTTCAAGATCCATAACTGAAACATGTCCAATGGGTAAAATATTGGCTACTCTAGGGCTAATGTATCACAAGAAGGAGTCAATTGGGTAAGAATAGAAAGTTCAAGATCAAGGACTGAAATATTTTCAGTGGGTCCAAAATTGGCTGAACTATCTCCAGAAGGAGTCAAAAGGGCAGAACTAAAAAGTTCTAAATCGACTACTCTTGGGCCCGATTTTAGTACATTTGGAAAAATATTGACTTTTGAATGACCGAAGTAACATCAGAAAAAGTCAATAAGTAGGTATAGAAATTTCAAGATCCATGACTGAAACATGTCCAATGGGTCAAATATTGGCTACTCTAGGGCTAATTTATCACAAGAAGGAGTCAATTGGGTAAGAATAGAAAGTTCAAGATCAAGGACTGAAATATTTTCAGTGGGTCAAAAATTGGCTGAACTATCTCCAGAAGGAGTCAATGGGTAGAACTAAAAAGTTCAAAATCGACGAATATTTGGCCCGATTTTAGTACATTTGGTCAAATATTGACTTTTGAATGGCCGATGTAACATCAGAAATAGTCAATACGTAGGTATAGAAATTTCAATATCCATGACTGAAACATGTTCACTGGGTCAATTATTGGCTACTCTATGGCTAATTTATCACCAGAAAAAGTCTATTGGGTAGAACTAAAAAGTTCAAAATAGACGACTCTTAGGTCCGATTTTAGTACATTTGGTCAAATATTGACTTTTGAATCACCGATATAACATCAGAAAAAGTCAATAAGTAGGTATAGAAATTTCAAGATCCATGACTGAAACATGTTCACTGGGTCAATTATTGGCTACTCTATGGCTAATTTATCACCAGAAGGAGTCAATACATAGAACTAAAAAGTTCAAATTCGACGAATCTTGGGCCCGATTTTAGTACATTTGGTCAAATATTGACTTTTGAATGACCGATGTAACATCAGAAAGAGTCAATAAGTAGGTATAGAAATTTCAAGATCCATTACTGAAGCATGTTCAATGGCTCAATTATTGGCTACTCTATCGCTAATTTATCACCAGAAGGAGTCAATTGGGTAGAAATAGAAAGTTCAAAATCGACGACTCTTGGGTCGGATATAAGTCCATTTGGTAAAATATGGACTTCTATTTGGCTGATGTATCATCAGTCGGATTCTACGAGTATGTAAAGAAATTTCAAGATCCATGACTGAAACAAGTTCAATGGGTCAATTATTGGCTACTCTATGGCTAATTTATCACCAGAAAGAGTCTATTGGGTAGAAATAGAAAGTTCAAAATCGATGACTCTTGGGCCGGATATAAGTCCATTCGGTCAAATATGGATTTCTGAATGACTGACCTAAATTCAGAAAGAGTCAATGAGTAGGTATAAAAATTTCAAGATCCATAACTGAAACATGTCCAATGGGTAAAATATTGGCTACTCTAGGGCTAATGTATCACAAGAAGGAGTCAATTGGGTAAGAATAGAAAGTTCAAGATCAAGGACTGAAATATTTTCAGTGGGTCCAAAATTGGCTGAACTATCTCCAGAAGGAGTCAAAAGGGTAGAACTAAAAAGTTCTAAATCGACTACTCTTGGGCCCGATTTTAGTACATTTGGAAAAATATTGACTTTTGAATGACCGAGGTAACATCAGAAAAAGTCAATAAGTAGGTATAGAAATTTCAAGATCCATGACTGAAACATGTCCAATGGGTCAAATATTGGCTACTCTAGGGCTAGTTTATCACAAGAAGGAGTCAATTGGGTAAGAATAGAAAGTTCAAGATCAAGGACTGAAATATTTTCAGAGGGTCTAAAATTGGCTGAACAATCTCTAGAAGGAGTCAAGAGGGTAGAACTAAAAAGTTCAAAATCGACGAGTCTTGGGTCCGATTTTAGTACATTTGGTCAAATATTGACTTTTGAATGACCGATGTAACATTAGAAAAAGTCATTAAGTAGGTATAGAAATTTCAAGATCCATGACTGAAACATGTTCAATGGGTCAATTATTGGCTACTCTATGGCTAATTTATCACCAGAAAGAGTCTATTGGGTAGAAATAGAAAGTTCAAAATCGATGACTGTTGGGCCGGATATAAGTCCATTTGGTCAAATATGGACTTCTGATTGGCTGATGTATCATCAGTCGGATTCTATGAGTAGGTATAGAAAATTCAAGATCCATGACTGAAACATGTTCAATAGGTCAAATATTGGCTACTTTATTGCTAATTTATCACAAAAAGGAGTCTATTGGGTAGAAATAGAAAATTCAAAATCGACGACTCTTGGGCCCGATATTAGTACATTTGGTCAAATATGGATTTCTGAATGACTGACCTAAATTCAGAAAGAGTCAATGAGTAGGTATAAAAATTTCAAGATCCATAACTGAAACATGTCCAATGGGTAAAATATTGGCTACTCTAGGGCTAATGTATCACAAGAAGGAGTCAATTGGGTAAGAATAGAAAGTTCAAGATCAAGGACTGAAATATTTTCAGTGGGTCCAAAATTGGCTGAACTGTCTCCAGAAGGAGTCAAAAGGGTAGAACTAAAAAGTTCAAAATAGACGATTCTTGGGCCCGATTTTAGTACATTTGGTCAAATATTGACTTTTGAATGACCGATGTAACATCAGAAAGAGTCAATAAGTAGGTATTGAAATTTCAAGATCCATGACTGGAACATGTTCAATTGGTTAGATATTGGCGAGTCTATGGCTAATTTATCACCAGAAAAAGTCTATTGGGTAGAACTAAAAAGTTCAAATTCGACGAATCTTGGGCCCGATTTTAGTACATTTGGTCAAATATTGACTTTTGAATGACCGATGTAACATCAGAAAGAGTCAATAAGTAGGTATAGAAATTTCAAGATCCATTACTGAAACATGTTCAATGGCTCAATTATTGGCTACTCTATCGCTAATTTATCACCAGAAGGAGTCAATTGGGTAGAAATAGAAAGTTCAAAATCGACGACTCTTGGGTCGGATATAAGTCCATTTGGTCAAATATGGACTTCTGTTTGGCTGATGTATCATCAGTCGGATTTTACGAGTATGTAAAGAAATTTCAAGATCCATGACTGAAACATGTTCAATGGGTCAATTATTGGCTACTCTATTGCTAATTTATCACCAGAAAGAGTCTATTGGGTAGAAATAGAAAGTTCAAAATCGATGACTCTTGGGCCGGATATAAGTCAATTCGGTCAAATATGGATTTCTGAATGACTGACCTAAATTCAGAAAGAGTCAATGAGTAGGTATAAAAATTTCAAGATCCATAACTGAAACATGTCCAATGGGTAAAATATTGGCTACTCTAGGGCTAATGTATCACAAGAAGGAGTCAATTGGGTAAGAATAGAAAGTTCAAGATCAAGGACTGAAATATTTTCAGTGGGTCCAAAATTGGCTGAACTATCTCCAGAAGGAGTCAAAAGGGCAGAACTAAAAAGTTCTAAATCGACTACTCTTGGGCCCGATTTTAGTACATTTGGAAAAATATTGACTTTTGAATGACCGAAGTAACATCAGAAAAAGTCAATAAGTAGGTATAGAAATTTCAAGATCCATGACTGAAACATGTCCAATGGGTCAAATATTGGCTACTCTAGGGCTAATTTATCACAAGAAGGAGTCAATTGGGTAAGAATAGAAAGTTCAAGATCAAGGACTGAAATATTTTCAGTGGGTCAAAAATTGGCTGAACTATCTCCAGAAGGAGTCAATGGGTAGAACTAAAAAGTTCAAAATCGACGAATATTTGGCCCGATTTTAGTACATTTGGTCAAATATTGACTTTTGAATGGCCGATGTAACATCAGAAATAGTCAATACGTAGGTATAGAAATTTCAATATCCATGACTGAAACATGTTCACTGGGTCAATTATTGGCTACTCTATGGCTAATTTATCACCAGAAAAAGTCTATTGGGTAGAACTAAAAAGTTCAAAATAGACGACTCTTAGGTCCGATTTTAGTACATTTGGTCAAATATTGACTTTTGAATCACCGATATAACATCAGAAAAAGTCAATAAGTAGGTATAGAAATTTCAAGATCCATGACTGAAACATGTTCACTGGGTCAATTATTGGCTACTCTATGGCTAATTTATCACCAGAAGGAGTCAATACATAGAACTAAAAAGTTCAAATTCGACGAATCTTGGGCCCGATTTTAGTACATTTGGTCAAATATTGACTTTTGAATGACCGATGTAACATCAGAAAGAGTCAATAAGTAGGTATAGAAATTTCAAGATCCATTACTGAAACATGTTCAATGGCTCAATTATTGGCTACTCTATCGCTAATTTATCACCAGAAGGAGTCAATTGGGTAGAAATAGAAAGTTCAAAATCGACGACTCTTGGGTCGGATATAAGTCCATTTGGTAAAATATGGACTTCTATTTGGCTGATGTATCATCAGTCGGATTCTATGAGTAGGTATAGAAAATTCAAGATCCATGACTGAAACATGTTCAATAGGTCAAATATTGGCTACTTTATTGCTAATTTATCACAAAAAGGAGTCTATTGGGTAGAAATAGAAAATTCAAAATCGACGACTCTTGGGCCCGATATTAGTACATTTGGTCAAATATGGATTTCTGAATGACTGACCTAAATTCAGAAAGAGTCAATGAGTAGGTATAAAAATTTCAAGATCCATAACTGAAACATGTCCAATGGGTAAAATATTGGCTACTCTATGGCTAATGTATCACAAGAAGGAGTCAATTGGGTAAGAATAGAAAGTTCAAGATCAAGGACTGAAATATTTTCAGTGGGTCCAAAATTGGCTGAACTGTCTCCAGAAGGAGTCAAAAGGGTAGAACTAAAAAGTTCAAAATCGACTAGTCTTGGGCCCGATTTTAGTACATTTTGAAAAATATTGACTTTTAAATGACCGAGGTAACATCAGAAAAAGTCAATAAGTAGGTATAGAAATTTCAAGATCCATGACTGAAACATGTTCAATGGGTCAATTATTGGCGAGTCTATGGCTAATTTATCACCAGAAGGAGTCTATTGGGTAGAAATAGAAAGTTCAAAATCGATGACTCTTGGGCCGGATATAAGACCATTTGGTCAAATATGGACCTCTGATTGGCTGATGTATCATCAGTCGAATTCTATGAGTAGGTATAGAAATTTCAAGATCCATGACTGAAACATGTTCAATGGGTCAAATATTGGCTACTCTATGGCTAATTTATCACAAACAGGAGTCTATTGGGTAGAAATAGAAAGTTCAAAATCGACGACTCTTGGGCCCGATATTAGTACATTTGGTCAAATATGGATTTCTGAATGACTGACCTAAATTCAGAAATAGTCAATGAGTAGGTATGAAAATTTCAAGATCAATAACTGAAACATGTCAGATGGGTAAAATATTGGCTACTCTAAGGCTAAAGTATCACAAGAAGGAGTCAATTGGGTAGGAATAGAAAGTTCAAGATCAAGGACTGAAATATTTTCAGTGGGTCAAAAATTGGCTGAACAATCTCTAGAAGGAGTCAAAAGGGTAGAACTAAAAAGTTCAAAATAGACGATTCTTGGGCCCGATTTTAGTACATTTGGTCAAATATTGACTTTTGAATCACCGATATAACATCAGAAAGAGTCAATAAGTAGGTATAGAAATTTCAAGATCCATAACTGAAACATGTTCAATGGGTCAAATATTGGCTACTCTATGGCTAATTTATCACCAGAAAGAGTCTATTGGGTAGAAATAGAAAGTTCAAAATCGATGACTCTTGGGCCGGATATAAGTCCATTCGGTCAAATATGGATTTCTGAATGACTGACCTAAATTCAGAAAGAGTCAATGAGTAGGTATAAAAATTTCAAGATCCATAACTGAAACATGTCCAATGGGTAAAATATTGGCTATTCTAGGGCTAATGTATCACAAGAAGGAGTCAATTGGGTAAGAATAGAAAGTTCAAGATCAAGGACTGAAATATTTTCAGTGGGTCCAAAATTGGCTGAACTATCTCCAGAAGGAGTCAAAAGGGAAGAACTAAAAAGTTCTAAATCGACTACTCTTGGGCCCGATTTTAGTACATTTGGAAAAATATTGACTTTTGAATGACCGAGGTAACATCAGAAAAAGTCAATAAGTAGGTATAGAAATTTCAAGATCCATGACTGAAACATGTCCAATGGGTCAAATATTGGCTACTCTAGGGCTAATTTATCACAAGAAGGAGTCAATTGGGTAAGAATAGAAAGTTCAAGATCAAGGACTGAAATAATTTCAGTGGGTCTAAAATTGGCTGAACAATCTCTAGAAGGAGTCAAGAGGGTAGAACTAAAAAGTTCAAAATCGACGAGTCTTGTGTCCGATTTTAGTACATTTGGTCAAATATTGACTTTTGAATCACCGATATAACATCAGAAAGAGTCAATAAGTAGGTATAGAAATTTCAAGATCCATAACTGAAACATGTTCAATGGGTCAAATATTGGCTACTCTATGGCTAATTTATCACCAGAAAGAGTCTATTGGGTAGAAATAGAAAGTTCAAAATCGATGACTCTTGGGCCGGATATAAGTCCATTCAGTCAAATATGGATTTCTGAATGACTGACCTAAATTCAGAAAGAGTCAATGAGTAGGTATAAAAATTTCAAGATCCATAACTGAAACATGTCCAATGGGTAAAATATTGGCTACTCTAGGGCTAATGTATCACAAGAAGGAGTCAATTGGGTAAGAATAGAAAGTTCAAGATCAAGGACTGAAATATTTTCAGTGGGTCCAAAATTGGCTGAACTATCTCCAGAAGGAGTCAAAAGGGTAGAACTAAAAAGTTCTAAATCGACTACTCTTGGGCCCGATTTTAGTACATTTGGTCAAATATTGACTTTTGAATGACCGATGTAACATCAAAATGAGTCAATAAGTAGGTATTGAAATTTCAAGATCCATGACTGAAACATGTCCAATGGGTCAAATATTGGCTACTCTAGGGCTAATTTATCACAAGAAGGAGTCAATTGGGTAAGAATAGAAAGTTCAAGATCAAGGACTGAAATAATTTCAGTGGGTCTAAAATTGGCTGAACAATCTCTAGAAGGAGTCAAGAGGGTAGAACTAAAAAGTTCAAAATCGACGAGTCTTGGGTCCGATTTTAGTACATTTGGTCAAATATTGACTTTTGAATCACCGATATAACATCAGAAAGAGTCAATAAGTAGGTATAGAAATTTCAAGATCCATAACTGAAACATGTTCAATGGGTCAAATATTGGCTACTCTATGGCTAATTTATCACCAGAAAGAGTCTATTGGGTAGAAATAGAAAGTTCAAAATCGATGACTCTTGGGCCGGATATAAGTCCATTCAGTCAAATATGGATTTCTGAATGACTGACCTAAATTCAGAAAGAGTCAATGAGTAGGTATAAAAATTTCAAGATCCATAACTGAAACATGTCCAATGGGTAAAATATTGGCTACTCTAGGGCTAATGTATCACAAGAAGGAGTCAATTGGGTAAGAATAGAAAGTTCAAGATCAAGGACTGAAATATTTTCAGTGGGTCCAAAATTGGCTGAACTATCTCCAGAAGGAGTCAAAAGGGTAGAACTAAAAAGTTCTAAATCGACTACTCTTGGGCCCGATTTTAGTACATTTGGTCAAATATTGACTTTTGAATGACCGATGTAACATCAAAATGAGTCAATAAGTAGGTATTGAAATTTCAAGATCCATGACTGGAACATGTTCAATTGGTTAGATATTGGCGAGTCTATGGCTAATTTATCACCAGAAGGAGTCTATTGATTAGAAATAGAAAGTTCAAAATCGATGACTGTTGGGCCGGATATAAGTCCATTTGGTCAAATATGGACTTCTGATTGGCTGATGTATCATCAGTCGGATTCTATGAGTAGGTATAGAAAATTCAAGATCCATGACTGAAACATGTTCAATAGGTCAAATATTGGCTACTTTATTGCTAATTTATCACAAAAAGGAGTCTATTGGGTAGAAATAGAAAATTCAAAATCGACGACTCTTGGGCCCGATATTAGTACATTTGGTCAAATATGGATTTCTGAATGACTGACCTAAATTCAGAAAGAGTCAATGAGTAGGTATAAAAATTTCAAGATCCATAACTGAAACATGTCCAATGGGTAAAATATTGGCTACTCTAGGGCTAATGTATCACAAGAAGGAGTCAATTGGGTAAGAATAGAAAGTTCAAGATCAAGGACTGAAATATTTTCAGTGGGTCCAAAATTGGCTGAACTGTCTCCAGAAGGAGTCAAAAGGGTAGAACTAAAAAGTTCAAAATCGACTAGTCTTGGGCCCGATTTTAGTACATTTTGAAAAATATTGACTTTTAAATGACCGAGGTAACATCAGAAAAAGTCAATAAGTAGGTATAGAAATTTCAAGATCCATGACTGAAACATGTTCAATGGGTCAATTATTGGCGAGTCTATGGCTAATTTATCACCAGAAGGAGTCTATTGGGTAGAAATAGAAAGTTCAAAATCGATGACTCTTGGGCCGGATATAAGACCATTTGGTCAAATATGGACCTCTGATTGGCTGATGTATCATCAGTCGAATTCTATGAGTAGGTATAGAAATTTCAAGATCCATGACTGAAACATGTTCAATGGGTCAAATATTGGCTACTCTATGGCTAATTTATCACAAACAGGAGTCTATTGGGTAGAAATAGAAAGTTCAAAATCGACGACTCTTGGGCCCGATATTAGTACATTTGGTCAAATATGGATTTCTGAATGACTGACCTAAATTCAGAAATAGTCAATGAGTAGGTATGAAAATTTCAAGATCAATAACTGAAACATGTCAGATGGGTAAAATATTGGCTACTCTAAGGCTAAAGTATCACAAGAAGGAGTCAATTGGGTAGGAATAGAAAGTTCAAGATCAAGGACTGAAATATTTTCAGTGGGTCAAAAATTGGCTGAACAATCTCTAGAAGGAGTCAAAAGGGTAGAACTAAAAAGTTCAAAATAGACGATTCTTGGGCCCGATTTTAGTACATTTGGTCAAATATTGACTTTTGAATCACCGATATAACATCAGAAAGAGTCAATAAGTAGGTATAGAAATTTCAAGATCCATAACTGAAACATGTTCAATGGGTCAAATATTGGCTACTCTATGGCTAATTTATCACCAGAAAGAGTCTATTGGGTAGAAATAGAAAGTTCAAAATCGATGACTCTTGGGCCGGATATAAGTCCATTCGGTCAAATATGGATTTCTGAATGACTGACCTAAATTCAGAAAGAGTCAATGAGTAGGTATAAAAATTTCAAGATCCATAACTGAAACATGTCCAATGGGTAAAATATTGGCTACTCTAGGGCTAATGTATCACAAGAAGGAGTCAATTGGGTAAGAATAGAAAGTTCAAGATCAAGGACTGAAATATTTTCAGTGGGTCCAAAATTGGCTGAACTATCTCCAGAAGGAGTCAAAAGGGTAGAACTAAAAAGTTCTAAATCGACTACTCTTGGGCCCGATTTTAGTACATTTGGAAAAATATTGACTTTTGAATGACCGAGGTAACATCAGAAAAAGTCAATAAGTAGGTATAGAAATTTCAAGATCCATGACTGAAACATGTCCAATGGGTCAAATATTGGCTACTCTAGGGCTAATTTATCACAAGAAGGAGTCAATTGGGTAAGAATAGAAAGTTCAAGATCAAGGACTGAAATAATTTCAGTGGGTCTAAAATTGGCTGAACAATCTCTAGAAGGAGTCAAGAGGGTAGAACTAAAAAGTTCAAAATCGACGAGTCTTGGGTCCGATTTTAGTACATTTGGTCAAATATTGACTTTTGAATGACCGATGTAACATCAGAAAAAGTCATTAAGTAGGTATAGAAATTTCAAGATCCATGACTGAAACATGTTCAATGGATCAATTATTGGCTACTCTATGGCTAATTTATCACCAGAAAGAGTCTATTGGGTAGAAATAGAAAGTTCAAAATCGATGACTCTTGGGGCCGGATATAAGTCCATTCGGTCAAATATGGATTTCTGAATGACTGACCTAAATTCAGAAAGAGTCAATGAGTAGGTATAAAAATTTCAAGATCCATAACTGAAACATGTCCAATGGGTAAAATATTGGCTACTCTAGGGTTAATGTATCACAAGAAGGAGTCAATTGGGTAGGAATAGAAAGTTCAAGATCAAGGACTGAAATATTTTCAGTGGGTCAAAAATTGGCTGAACTATCTCCAGAAGGAGTCAAAAGGATAGAACTAAAAAGTTCAAAATAGACGATTCTTGGGCCCGATTTTAGTACATTTGGTCAAATATTGACTTTTGAATGACCGATGTAACATCAAAATGAGTCAATAAGTAGGTATTGAAATTTCAAGATCCATGACTGGAACATGTTCAATTGGTTAGATATTGGCGAGTCTATGGCTAATTTATCACCAGAAGGAGTCTATTGATTAGAAATAGAAAGTTCAAAATCGATGACTGTTGGGCCGGATATAAGTCCATTTGGTCAAATATGGACTTCTGATTGGCTGATGTATCATCAGTCGGATTCTATGAGTAGGTATAGAAAATTCAAGATCCATGACTGAAACATGTTCAATAGGTCAAATATTGGCTACTTTATTGCTAATTTATCACAAAAAGGAGTCTATTGGGTAGAAATAGAAAATTCAAAATCGACGACTCTTGGGCCCGATATTAGTACATTTGGTCAAATATGGATTTCTGAATGACTGACCTAAATTCAGAAAGAGTCAATGAGTAGGTATAAAAATTTCAAGATCCATAACTGAAACATGTCCAATGGGTAAAATATTGGCTACTCTAGGGCTAATGTATCACAAGAAGGAGTCAATTGGGTAAGAATAGAAAGTTCAAGATCAAGGACTGAAATATTTTCAGTGGGTCCAAAATTGGCTGAACTGTCTCCAGAAGGAGTCAAAAGGGTAGAACTAAAAAGTTCAAAATAGACGATTCTTGGGCCCGATTTTAGTACATTTGGTCAAATATTGACTTTTGAATGACCGATGTAACATCAGAAAGAGTCAATAAGTAGGTATTGAAATTTCAAGATCCATGACTGGAACATGTTCAATTGGTTAGATATTGGCGAGTCTATGGCTAATTTATCACCAGAAAAAGTCTATTGGGTAGAACTAAAAAGTTCAAATTCGACGAATCTTGGGCCGATTTTAGTACATTTGGTCAAATATTGACTTTTGAATGACCGATGTAACATCAGAAAGAGTCAATAAGTAGGTATAGAAATTTCAAGATCCATTACTGAAACATGTTCAATGGCTCAATTATTGGCTACTCTATCGCTAATTTATCACCAGAAGGAGTCAATTGGGTAGAAATAGAAAGTTCAAAATCGACGACTCTTGGGTCGGATATAAGTCCATTTGGTCAAATATGGACTTCTGTTTGGCTGATGTATCATCAGTCGGATTTTACGAGTATGTAAAGAAATTTCAAGATCCATGACTGAAACATGTTCAATGGGTCAATTATTGGCTACTCTATTGCTAATTTATCACCAGAAAGAGTCTATTGGGTAGAAATAGAAAGTTCAAAATCGATGACTCTTGGGCCGGATATAAGTCAATTCGGTCAAATATGGATTTCTGAATGACTGACCTAAATTCAGAAAGAGTCAATGAGTAGGTATAAAAATTTCAAGATCCATAACTGAAACATGTCCAATGGGTAAAATATTGGCTACTCTAGGGCTAATGTATCACAAGAAGGAGTCAATTGGGTAAGAATAGAAAGTTCAAGATCAAGGACTGAAATATTTTCAGTGGGTCCAAAATTGGCTGAACTATCTCCAGAAGGAGTCAAAAGGGCAGAACTAAAAAGTTCTAAATCGACTACTCTTGGGCCCGATTTTAGTACATTTGGAAAAATATTGACTTTTGAATGACCGAAGTAACATCAGAAAAAGTCAATAAGTAGGTATAGAAATTTCAAGATCCATGACTGAAACATGTCCAATGGGTCAAATATTGGCTACTCTAGGGCTAATTTATCACAAGAAGGAGTCAATTGGGTAAGAATAGAAAGTTCAAGATCAAGGACTGAAATATTTTCAGTGGGTCAAAAATTGGCTGAACTATCTCCAGAAGGAGTCAATGGGTAGAACTAAAAAGTTCAAAATCGACGAATATTTGGCCCGATTTTAGTACATTTGGTCAAATATTGACTTTTGAATGGCCGATGTAACATCAGAAATAGTCAATACGTAGGTATAGAAATTTCAATATCCATGACTGAAACATGTTCACTGGGTCAATTATTGGCTACTCTATGGCTAATTTATCACCAGAAAAAGTCTATTGGGTAGAACTAAAAAGTTCAAAATAGACGACTCTTAGGTCCGATTTTAGTACATTTGGTCAAATATTGACTTTTGAATCACCGATATAACATCAGAAAAAGTCAATAAGTAGGTATAGAAATTTCAAGATCCATGACTGAAACATGTTCACTGGGTCAATTATTGGCTACTCTATGGCTAATTTATCACCAGAAGGAGTCAATACATAGAACTAAAAAGTTCAAATTCGACGAATCTTGGGCCCGATTTTAGTACATTTGGTCAAATATTGACTTTTGAATGACCGATGTAACATCAGAAAGAGTCAATAAGTAGGTATAGAAATTTCAAGATCCATTACTGAAGCATGTTCAATGGCTCAATTATTGGCTACTCTATCGCTAATTTATCACCAGAAGGAGTCAATTGGGTAGAAATAGAAAGTTCAAAATCGACGACTCTTGGGTCGGATATAAGTCCATTTGGTAAAATATGGACTTCTATTTGGCTGATGTATCATCAGTCGGATTCTACGAGTATGTAAAGAAATTTCAAGATCCATGACTGAAACAAGTTCAATGGGTCAATTATTGGCTACTCTATGGCTAATTTATCACCAGAAAGAGTCTATTGGGTAGAAATAGAAAGTTCAAAATCGATGACTCTTGGGCCGGATATAAGTCCATTCGGTCAAATATGGATTTCTGAATGACTGACCTAAATTCAGAAAGAGTCAATGAGTAGGTATAAAAATTTCAAGATCCATAACTGAAACATGTCCAATGGGTAAAATATTGGCTACTCTAGGGCTAATGTATCACAAGAAGGAGTCAATTGGGTAAGAATAGAAAGTTCAAGATCAAGGACTGAAATATTTTCAGTGGGTCCAAAATTGGCTGAACTATCTCCAGAAGGAGTCAAAAGGGTAGAACTAAAAAGTTCTAAATCGACTACTCTTGGGCCCGATTTTAGTACATTTGGAAAAATATTGACTTTTGAATGACCGAGGTAACATCAGAAAAAGTCAATAAGTAGGTATAGAAATTTCAAGATCCATGACTGAAACATGTCCAATGGGTCAAATATTGGCTACTCTAGGGCTAGTTTATCACAAGAAGGAGTCAATTGGGTAAGAATAGAAAGTTCAAGATCAAGGACTGAAATATTTTCAGAGGGTCTAAAATTGGCTGAACAATCTCTAGAAGGAGTCAAGAGGGTAGAACTAAAAAGTTCAAAATCGACGAGTCTTGGGTCCGATTTTAGTACATTTGGTCAAATATTGACTTTTGAATGACCGATGTAACATTAGAAAAAGTCATTAAGTAGGTATAGAAATTTCAAGATCCATGACTGAAACATGTTCAATGGGTAAATTATTGGCTACTCTATGGCTAATTTATCACCAGAAAGAGTCTATTGGGTAGAAATAGAAAGTTCAAAATCGATGACTCTTGGGCCGGATATAAGTCCATTCGGTCAAATATGGATTTCTGAATGACTGACCTAAATTCAGAAAGAGTCAATAAGTAGGTATTGAAATTTCAAGATCCATTACTGGAACATGTTCAATTGGTTAGATATTGGCGAGTCTATCACTAATTTATCACCAGAAGGAGTCTATTGATTAGAAATAGAAAGTTCAAAATCGATGACTGTTGGGCCGGATATAAGTCCATTTGGTCAAATATGGACTTCTGATTGGCTGATGTATCATCAGTCGGATTCTATGAGTAGGTATAGAAAATTCAAGATCCATGACTGAAACATGTTCAATAGGTCAAATATTGGCTACTTTATTGCTAATTTATCACAAAAAGGAGTCTATTGGGTAGAAATAGAAAATTCAAAATCGACGACTCTTGGGCCCGATATTAGTACATTTGGTCAAATATGGATTTCTGAATGACTGACCTAAATTCAGAAAGAGTCAATGAGTAGGTATAAAAATTTCAAGATCCATAACTGAAACATGTCCAATGGGTAAAATATTGGCTACTCTAGGGCTAATGTATCACAAGAAGGAGTCAATTGGGTAAGAATAGAAAGTTCAAGATCAAGGACTGAAATATTTTCAGTGGGTCCAAAATTGGCTGAACTGTCTCCAGAAGGAGTCAAAAGGGTAGAACTAAAAAGTTCAAAATAGACGATTCTTGGGCCCGATTTTAGTACATTTGGTCAAATATTGACTTTTGAATGACCGATGTAACATCAGAAAGAGTCAATAAGTAGGTATTGAAATTTCAAGATCCATGACTGGAACATGTTCAATTGGTTAGATATTGGCGAGTCTATGGCTAATTTATCACCAGAAAAAGTCTATTGGGTAGAACTAAAAAGTTCAAATTCGACGAATCTTGGGCCCGATTTTAGTACATTTGGTCAAATATTGACTTTTGAATGACCGATGTAACATCAGAAAGAGTCAATAAGTAGGTATAGAAATTTCAAGATCCATTACTGAAACATGTTCAATGGCTCAATTATTGGCTACTCTATCGCTAATTTATCACCAGAAGGAGTCAATTGGGTAGAAATAGAAAGTTCAAAATCGACGACTCTTGGGTCGGATATAAGTCCATTTGGTCAAATATGGACTTCTGTTTGGCTGATGTATCATCAGTCGGATTTTACGAGTATGTAAAGAAATTTCAAGATCCATGACTGAAACATGTTCAATGGGTCAATTATTGGCTACTCTATTGCTAATTTATCACCAGAAAGAGTCTATTGGGTAGAAATAGAAAGTTCAAAATCGATGACTCTTGGGCCGGATATAAGTCAATTCGGTCAAATATGGATTTCTGAATGACTGACCTAAATTCAGAAAGAGTCAATGAGTAGGTATAAAAATTTCAAGATCCATAACTGAAACATGTCCAATGGGTAAAATATTGGCTACTCTAGGGCTAATGTATCACAAGAAGGAGTCAATTGGGTAAGAATAGAAAGTTCAAGATCAAGGACTGAAATATTTTCAGTGGGTCCAAAATTGGCTGAACTATCTCCAGAAGGAGTCAAAAGGGCAGAACTAAAAAGTTCTAAATCGACTACTCTTGGGCCCGATTTTAGTACATTTGGAAAAATATTGACTTTTGAATGACCGAAGTAACATCAGAAAAAGTCAATAAGTAGGTATAGAAATTTCAAGATCCATGACTGAAACATGTCCAATGGGTCAAATATTGGCTACTCTAGGGCTAATTTATCACAAGAAGGAGTCAATTGGGTAAGAATAGAAAGTTCAAGATCAAGGACTGAAATATTTTCAGTGGGTCAAAAATTGGCTGAACTATCTCCAGAAGGAGTCAATGGGTAGAACTAAAAAGTTCAAAATCGACGAATATTTGGCCCGATTTTAGTACATTTGGTCAAATATTGACTTTTGAATGGCCGATGTAACATCAGAAATAGTCAATACGTAGGTATAGAAATTTCAATATCCATGACTGAAACATGTTCACTGGGTCAATTATTGGCTACTCTATGGCTAATTTATCACCAGAAAAAGTCTATTGGGTAGAACTAAAAAGTTCAAAATAGACGACTCTTAGGTCCGATTTTAGTACATTTGGTCAAATATTGACTTTTGAATCACCGATATAACATCAGAAAAAGTCAATAAGTAGGTATAGAAATTTCAAGATCCATGACTGAAACATGTTCACTGGGTCAATTATTGGCTACTCTATGGCTAATTTATCACCAGAAGGAGTCAATACATAGAACTAAAAAGTTCAAATTCGACGAATCTTGGGCCCGATTTTAGTACATTTGGTCAAATATTGACTTTTGAATGACCGATGTAACATCAGAAAGAGTCAATAAGTAGGTATAGAAATTTCAAGATCCATTACTGAAACATGTTCAATGGCTCAATTATTGGCTACTCTATCGCTAATTTATCACCAGAAGGAGTCAATTGGGTAGAAATAGAAAGTTCAAAATCGACGACTCTTGGGTCGGATATAAGTCCATTTGGTAAAATATGGACTTCTATTTGGCTGATGTATCATCAGTCGGATTCTACGAGTATGTAAAGAAATTTCAAGATCCATGACTGAAACAAGTTCAATGGGTCAATTATTGGCTACTCTATGGCTAATTTATCACCAGAAAGAGTCTATTGGGTAGAAATAGAAAGTTCAAAATCGATGACTCTTGGGCCGGATATAAGTCCATTCGGTCAAATATGGATTTCTGAATGACTGACCTAAATTCAGAAAGAGTCAATGAGTAGGTATAAAAATTTCAAGATCCATAACTGAAACATGTCCAATGGGTAAAATATTGGCTACTCTAGGGCTAATGTATCACAAGAAGGAGTCAATTGGGTAAGAATAGAAAGTTCAAGATCAAGGACTGAAATATTTTCAGTGGGTCCAAAATTGGCAGAACTATCTCCAGAAGGAGTCAAAAGGGTAGAACTAAAAAGTTCTAAATCGACTACTCTTGGGCCCGATTTTAGTACATTTGGAAAAATATTGACTTTTGAATGACCGAGGTAACATCAGAAAAAGTCAATAAGTAGGTATAGAAATTTCAAGATCCATGACTGAAACATGTCCAATGGGTCAAATATTGGCTACTCTAGGGCTAGTTTATCACAAGAAGGAGTCAATTGGGTAAGAATAGAAAGTTCAAGATCAAGGACTGAAATATTTTCAGAGGGTCTAAAATTGGCTGAACAATCTCTAGAAGGAGTCAAGAGGGTAGAACTAAAAAGTTCAAAATCGACGAGTCTTGGGTCCGATTTTAGTACATTTGGTCAAATATTGACTTTTGAATGACCGATGTAACATTAGAAAAAGTCATTAAGTAGGTATAGAAATTTCAAGATCCATGACTGAAACATGTTCAATGGGTCAATTATTGGCTACTCTATGGCTAATTTATCACCAGAAAGAGTCTATTGGGTAGAAATAGAAAGTTCAAAATCGATGACTCTTGGGCCGGATATAAGTCCATTCGGTCAAATATGGATTTCTGAATGACTGACCTAAATTCAGAAAGAGTCAATAAGTAGGTATTGAAATTTCAAGATCCATTACTGGAACATGTTCAATTGGTTAGATATTGGCGAGTCTATCACTAATTTATCACCAGAAGGAGTCTATTGATTAGAAATAGAAAGTTCAAAATCGATGACTGTTGGGCCGGATATAAGTCCATTTGGTCAAATATGGACTTCTGATTGGCTGATGTATCATCAGTCGGATTCTATGAGTAGGTATAGAAAATTCAAGATCCATGACTGAAACATGTTCAATGGGTCAAATATTGGCTACTTTATTGCTAATTTATCACAAAAAGGAGTCTATTGGGTAGAAATAGAAAATTCAAAATCGACGACTCTTGGGCCCGATATTAGTACATTTGGTCAAATATGGATTTCTGAATGACTGACCTAAATTCAGAAAGAGTCAATGAGTAGGTATAAAAATTTCAAGATCCATAACTGAAACATGTCCAATGGGTAAAATATTGGCTACTCTAGGGCTAATGTATCACAAGAAGGAGTCAATTGGGTAAGAATAGAAAGTTCAAGATCAAGGACTGAAATATTTTCAGTGGGTCCAAAATTGGCTGAACTGTCTCCAGAAGGAGTCAAAAGGGTAGAACTAAAAAGTTCAAAATAGACGATTCTTGGGCCCGATTTTAGTACATTTGGTCAAATATTGACTTTTGAATGACCGATGTAACATCAGAAAGAGTCAATAAGTAGGTATTGAAATTTCAAGATCCATGACTGGAACATGTTCAATTGGTTAGATATTGGCGAGTCTATGGCTAATTTATCACCAGAAAAAGTCTATTGGGTAGAACTAAAAAGTTCAAATTCGACGAATCTTGGGCCCGATTTTAGTACATTTGGTCAAATATTGACTTTTGAATGACCGATGTAACATCAGAAAGAGTCAATAAGTAGGTATAGAAATTTCAAGATCCATTACTGAAACATGTTCAATGGCTCAATTATTGGCTACTCTATCGCTAATTTATCACCAGAAGGAGTCAATTGGGTAGAAATAGAAAGTTCAAAATCGACGACTCTTGGGTCGGATATAAGTCCATTTGGTCAAATATGGACTTCTGTTTGGCTGATGTATCATCAGTCGGATTTTACGAGTATGTAAAGAAATTTCAAGATCCATGACTGAAACATGTTCAATGGGTCAATTATTGGCTACTCTATTGCTAATTTATCACCAGAAAGAGTCTATTGGGTAGAAATAGAAAGTTCAAAATCGATGACTCTTGGGCCGGATATAAGTCAATTCGGTCAAATATGGATTTCTGAATGACTGACCTAAATTCAGAAAGAGTCAATGAGTAGGTATAAAAATTTCAAGATCCATAACTGAAACATGTCCAATGGGTAAAATATTGGCTACTCTAGGGCTAATGTATCACAAGAAGGAGTCAATTGGGTAAGAATAGAAAGTTCAAGATCAAGGACTGAAATATTTTCAGTGGGTCCAAAATTGGCTGAACTATCTCCAGAAGGAGTCAAAAGGGCAGAACTAAAAAGTTCTAAATCGACTACTCTTGGGCCCGATTTTAGTACATTTGGAAAAATATTGACTTTTGAATGACCGAAGTAACATCAGAAAAAGTCAATAACTAGGTATAGAAATTTCAAGATCCATGACTGAAACATGTCCAATGGGTCAAATATTGGCTACTCTAGGGCTAATTTATCACAAGAAGGAGTCAATTGGGTAAGAATAGAAAGTTCAAGATCAAGGACTGAAATATTTTCAGTGGGTCAAAAATTGGCTGAACTATCTCCAGAAGGAGTCAATGGGTAGAACTAAAAAGTTCAAAATCGACGAATATTTGGCCCGATTTTAGTACATTTGGTCAAATATTGACTTTTGAATGGCCGATGTAACATCAGAAATAGTCAATACGTAGGTATAGAAATTTCAATATCCATGACTGAAACATGTTCACTGGGTCAATTATTGGCTACTCTATGGCTAATTTATCACCAGAAAAAGTCTATTGGGTAGAACTAAAAAGTTCAAAATAGACGACTCTTAGGTCCGATTTTAGTACATTTGGTCAAATATTGACTTTTGAATCACCGATATAACATCAGAAAAAGTCAATAAGTAGGTATAGAAATTTCAAGATCCATGACTGAAACATGTTCACTGGGTCAATTATTGGCTACTCTATGGCTAATTTATCACCAGAAGGAGTCAATACATAGAACTAAAAAGTTCAAATTCGACGAATCTTGGGCCCGATTTTAGTACATTTGGTCAAATATTGACTTTTGAATGACCGATGTAACATCAGAAAGAGTCAATAAGTAGGTATAGAAATTTCAAGATCCATTACTGAAACATGTTCAATGGCTCAATTATTGGCTACTCTATCGCTAATTTATCACCAGAAGGAGTCAATTGGGTAGAAATAGAAAGTTCAAAATCGACGACTCTTGGGTCGGATATAAGTCCATTTGGTAAAATATGGACTTCTATTTGGCTGATGTATCATCAGTCGGATTCTACGAGTATGTAAAGAAATTTCAAGATCCATGACTGAAACAAGTTCAATGGGTCAATTATTGGCTACTCTATGGCTAATTTATCACCAGAAAGAGTCTATTGGGTAGAAATAGAAAGTTCAAAATCGATGACTCTTGGGCCGGATATAAGTCCATTCGGTCAAATATGGATTTCTGAATGACTGACCTAAATTCAGAAAGAGTCAATGAGTAGGTATAAAAATTTCAAGATCCATAACTGAAACATGTCCAATGGGTAAAATATTGGCTACTCTAGGGCTAATGTATCACAAGAAGGAGTCAATTGGGTAAGAATAGAAAGTTCAAGATCAAGGACTGAAATATTTTCAGTGGGTCCAAAATTGGCAGAACTATCTCCAGAAGGAGTCAAAAGGGTAGAACTAAAAAGTTCTAAATCGACTACTCTTGGGCCCGATTTTAGTACATTTGGAAAAATATTGACTTTTGAATGACCGAGGTAACATCAGAAAAAGTCAATAAGTAGGTATAGAAATTTCAAGATCCATGACTGAAACATGTCCAATGGGTCAAATATTGGCTACTCTAGGGCTAGTTTATCACAAGAAGGAGTCAATTGGGTAAGAATAGAAAGTTCAAGATCAAGGACTGAAATATTTTCAGAGGGTCTAAAATTGGCTGAACAATCTCTAGAAGGAGTCAAGAGGGTAGAACTAAAAAGTTCAAAATCGACGAGTCTTGGGTCCGATTTTAGTACATTTGGTCAAATATTGACTTTTGAATGACCGATGTAACATTAGAAAAAGTCATTAAGTAGGTATAGAAATTTCAAGATCCATGACTGAAACATGTTCAATGGGTCAATTATTGGCTACTCTATGGCTAATTTATCACCAGAAAGAGTCTATTGGGTAGAAATAGAAAGTTCAAAATCGATGACTCTTGGGCCGGATATAAGTCCATTCGGTCAAATATGGATTTCTGAATGACTGACCTAAATTCAGAAAGAGTCAATAAGTAGGTATTGAAATTTCAAGATCCATTACTGGAACATGTTCAATTGGTTAGATATTGGCGAGTCTATCACTAATTTATCACCAGAAGGAGTCTATTGATTAGAAATAGAAAGTTCAAAATCGATGACTGTTGGGCCGGATATAAGTCCATTTGGTCAAATATGGACTTCTGATTGGCTGATGTATCATCAGTCGGATTCTATGAGTAGGTATAGAAAATTCAAGATCCATGACTGAAACATGTTCAATGGGTCAAATATTGGCTACTTTATTGCTAATTTATCACAAAAAGGAGTCTATTGGTTAGAAATAGAAAATTCAAAATCGACGACTCTTGGGCCCGATATTAGTACATTTGGTCAAATATGGATTTCTGAATGACTGACCTAAATTCAGAAAGAGTCAATGAGTAGGTATAAAAATTTCAAGATCCATAACTGAAACATGTCCAATGGGTAAAATATTGGCTACTCTAGGGCTAATGTATCACAAGAAGGAGTCAATTGGGTAAGAATAGAAAGTTCAAGATCAAGGACTGAAATATTTTCAGTGGGTCCAAAATTGGCTGAACTGTCTCCACAAGGAGTCAAAAGGGTAGAACTAAAAAGTTCAAAATCGACTACTCTTGGGCCTGATTTTAGTACATTTTGAAAAATATTGACTTTTGAATGACCGAGGTAACATCAGAAAAAGTCAATAAGTAGGTATAGAAATTTCAAGATCCATGACTGAAACATGTTCAATGGGTCAATTATTGGCTACTCTATTGCTAATTTATCACCAGAAAGAGTCTATTGGGTATAAATAGAAAGTTCAAAATCGATGACTCTTGGGCCGGATATAAGTCAATTCGGTCAAATATGGATTTCTGAATGACTGACCTAAATTCAGAAAGAGTCAATGAGTAGGTATAAAAATTTCAAGATCCATAACTGAAACATGTCCAATGGGTAAAATATTGGCTACTCTAGGGCTAATGTATCACAAGAAGGAGTCAATTGGGTAAGAATAGAAAGTTCAAGATCAAGGACTGAAATATTTTCAGTGGGTCCAAAATTGGCTGAACTATCTCCAGAAGGAGTCAAAAGGGCAGAACTAAAAAGTTCTAAATCGACTACTCTTGGGCCCGATTTTAGTACATTTGGAAAAATATTGACTTTTGAATGACCGAAGTAACATCAGAAAAAGTCAATAACTAGGTATAGAAATTTCAAGATCCATGACTGAAACATGTCCAATGGGTCAAATATTGGCTACTCTAGGGCTAATTTATCACAAGAAGGAGTCAATTGGGTAAGAATAGAAAGTTCAAGATCAAGGACTGAAATATTTTCAGTGGGTCAAAAATTGGCTGAACTATCTCCAGAAGGAGTCAATGGGTAGAACTAAAAAGTTCAAAATCGACGAATATTTGGCCCGATTTTAGTACATTTGGTCAAATATTGACTTTTGAATGGCCGATGTAACATCAGAAATAGTCAATACGTAGGTATAGAAATTTCAATATCCATGACTGAAACATGTTCACTGGGTCAATTATTGGCTACTCTATGGCTAATTTATCACCAGAAAAAGTCTATTGGGTAGAACTAAAAAGTTCAAAATAGACGACTCTTAGGTCCGATTTTAGTACATTTGGTCAAATATTGACTTTTGAATCACCGATATAACATCAGAAAAAGTCAATAAGTAGGTATAGAAATTTCAAGATCCATGACTGAAACATGTTCACTGGGTCAATTATTGGCTACTCTATGGCTAATTTATCACCAGAAGGAGTCAATACATAGAACTAAAAAGTTCAAATTCGACGAATCTTGGGCCCGATTTTAGTACATTTGGTCAAATATTGACTTTTGAATGACCGATGTAACATCAGAAAGAGTCAATAAGTAGGTATAGAAATTTCAAGATCCATTACTGAAACATGTTCAATGGCTCAATTATTGGCTACTCTATCGCTAATTTATCACCAGAAGGAGTCAATTGGGTAGAAATAGAAAGTTCAAAATCGACGACTCTTGGGTCGGATATAAGTCCATTTGGTAAAATATGGACTTCTATTTGGCTGATGTATCATCAGTCGGATTCTACGAGTATGTAAAGAAATTTCAAGATCCATGACTGAAACAAGTTCAATGGGTCAATTATTGGCTACTCTATGGCTAATTTATCACCAGAAAGAGTCTATTGGGTAGAAATAGAAAGTTCAAAATCGATGACTCTTGGGCCGGATATAAGTCCATTCGGTCAAATATGGATTTCTGAATGACTGACCTAAATTCAGAAAGAGTCAATGAGTAGGTATAAAAATTTCAAGATCCATAACTGAAACATGTCCAATGGGTAAAATATTGGCTACTCTAGGGCTAATGTATCACAAGAAGGAGTCAATTGGGTAAGAATAGAAAGTTCAAGATCAAGGACTGAAATATTTTCAGTGGGTCCAAAATTGGCTGAACTATCTCCAGAAGGAGTCAAAAGGGTAGAACTAAAAAGTTCTAAATCGACTACTCTTGGGCCCGATTTTAGTACATTTGGAAAAATATTGACTTTTGAATGACCGAGGTAACATCAGAAAAAGTCAATAAGTAGGTATAGAAATTTCAAGATCCATGACTGAAACATGTCCAATGGGTCAAATATTGGCTACTCTAGGGCTAGTTTATCACAAGAAGGAGTCAATTGGGTAAGAATAGAAAGTTCAAGATCAAGGACTGAAATATTTTCAGAGGGTCTAAAATTGGCTGAACAATCTCTAGAAGGAGTCAAGAGGGTAGAACTAAAAAGTTCAAAATCGACGAGTCTTGGGTCCGATTTTAGTACATTTGGTCAAATATTGACTTTTGAATGACCGATGTAACATTAGAAAAAGTCATTAAGTAGGTATAGAAATTTCAAGATCCATGACTGAAACATGTTCAATGGGTCAATTATTGGCTACTCTATGGCTAATTTATCACCAGAAAGAGTCTATTGGGTAGAAATAGAAAGTTCAAAATCGATGACTCTTGGGCCGGATATAAGTCCATTCGGTCAAATATGGATTTCTGAATGACTGACCTAAATTCAGAAAGAGTCAATAAGTAGGTATTGAAATTTCAAGATCCATTACTGGAACATGTTCAATTGGTTAGATATTGGCGAGTCTATCACTAATTTATCACCAGAAGGAGTCTATTGATTAGAAATAGAAAGTTCAAAATCGATGACTGTTGGGCCGGATATAAGTCCATTTGGTCAAATATGGACTTCTGATTGGCTGATGTATCATCAGTCGGATTCTATGAGTAGGTATAGAAAATTCAAGATCCATGACTGAAACATGTTCAATGGGTCAAATATTGGCTACTTTATTGCTAATTTATCACAAAAAGGAGTCTATTGGGTAGAAATAGAAAATTCAAAATCGACGACTCTTGGGCCCGATATTAGTACATTTGGTCAAATATGGATTTCTGAATGACTGACCTAAATTCAGAAAGAGTCAATGAGTAGGTATAAAAATTTCAAGATCCATAACTGAAACATGTCCAATGGGTAAAATATTGGCTACTCTAGGGCTAATGTATCACAAGAAGGAGTCAATTGGGTAAGAATAGAAAGTTCAAGATCAAGGACTGAAATATTTTCAGTGGGTCCAAAATTGGCTGAACTGTCTCCACAAGGAGTCAAAAGGGTAGAACTAAAAAGTTCAAAATCGACTACTCTTGGGCCTGATTTTAGTACATTTTGAAAAATATTGACTTTTGAATGACCGAGGTAACATCAGAAAAAGTCAATAAGTAGGTATAGAAATTTCAAGATCCATGATTGGAACATGTTCAATGGGTCAATTATTGGATACTCTTTCGCTAATTTATCACCAGAAGGAGTCAATTGGGTAGAAATAGAAAGTTCAAAATCGACGACTCTTGGGCCCGATATTAGTACATTTGGTCAAATATGGATTTCTGAATGACTGACCTAAATTCAGAAAGAGTCAATGAGTAGGTATGAAAATTTCAAGATCCATAACTGAAACATGTCAGATGGGTAAAATATTGGCTACTCTAAGGCTAAAGTATGACAAGAAGGAGTCAATTGGGTGGGAATAGAAAGTTCAAGATCAAGGACTGAAATATTTTCAGTGGGTCAAAAATTGGCTGAACTATCTCTAGAAGGAGTCAAAAGGGTAGAACTAAAAAGTTCAAAATAGACGATTCTTGGGCCCGATTTTAGTACATTTGGTCAAATATTGACTTTTGAATGACCGATGTAACATCAAAAAGAGTCAATAAGTAGGTATTGAAATTTCAAGATCCATGACTGAAACATGTTCAATTGGTTAGATATTGGCGAGTCTATGGCTAATTTATCACCAGAAAGAGTCTATTGGGTAGAACTAAAAAGTTCAAATTCGACGAATCTTGGGCCCGATTTTAGTACATTTGGTCAAATATTGACTTTTGAATGACCGATGTAACATCAGAAAGAGTCAATAAGTAGGTATAGAAATTTCAAGATCCATTACTGAAACATGTTCAATGGCTCAATTATTGGCTACTCTATCGCTAATTTATCACCAGAAGGAGTCAATTGGGTAGAAATAGAAAGTTCAAAATCGACGACTCTTGGGTCGGATATAAGTCCATTTGGTCAAATATGGACTTCTGTTTGGCTGATGTATCATCAGTCGGATTCTACGAGTATGTAAAGAAATTTCAAGATCCATGACTGAAACATGTTCAATGGCTCAATTATTGGCTACTCTATCGCTAATTTATCACCAGAAAGAGTCTATTGGGTAGAAATAGAAAGTTCAAAATCGATGACTCTTGGACCGGATATAAGTCCATTCGTTCAAATATGGATTTCTGAATGACTGACCTAAATTCAGAAAGAGTCAATGAGTAGGTATAAAAATTTCAAGATCCATAACTGAAACATGTCCAATGGGTAAAATATTGGCTACTCTAGGGCTAATGTATCACAAGAAGGAGTCAATTGGGTAAGAATAGAAAGTTCAAGAGCAAGGACTGAAATATTTTCAGTGGGTCCAAAATTGGCTGAACTATCTCCAGAAGGAGTCAAAAGGGTAGAACTAAAAAGTTCTAAATCGACTACTCTTGGGCCCGATTTTAGTACATTTGGAAAAATATTGACTTTTCAATGACCGAGGTAACATCAGAAAAAGTCAATAAGTAGGTATAGAAATTTCAAGATCCATGACTGAAACATGTCCAATGGGTCAAATATTGGCTACTCTAGGGCTAATTTATCACAAGAAGGAGTCAATTGGGTAAGAATAGAAAGTTCAAGATCAAGGACTGAAATATTTTCAGTGGGTCAAAAATTGGCTGAACTATCTCCAGAAGGAGTCAATGGGTAGAACTAAAAAGTTCAAAATCGACGAATATTTGGCCCGATTTTAGTACATTTGGTCAAATATTGACTTTTGAATGGCCGATGTAACATCAGAAAAAGTCAATAAGTAGGTATAGAAATTTCAAGATCCATGACTGAAACATGTTCACTGGGTCAATTATTGGCTACTCTATGGCTAATTTATCACCAGAAAAAGTCTATTGGGTAGAACTAAAAAGTTCAAAATAGACGACTCTTAGGCCCGATTTTAGTACATTTGGTCAAATATTGACTTTTGAATCACCGATATAACATCAGAAAAAGTCAATAAGTAGGTATAGAAATTTCAAGATCAATGACTGAAACATGTTCACTGGGTCAATTATTGGCTACTCTATGGCTAATTTATCACCAGAAGGAGTCAATACATAGAACTAAAAAGTTCAAATTCGACGAATCTTGGGCCCGATTTTAGTACATTTGGTCAAATATTGACTTTTGAATGACCGATGTAACATCAGAAAGAGTCAATAAGTAGGTATAGAAATTTCAAGATCCATTACTGAAACATGTCCAATTGGTCAAATATTGGCTACTCTAGGGCTAATTTATCACAAGAAGGAGTCAATTGGGTAAGAATAGAAAGTTCAAGATCAAGGACTGAAATATTTTCAGAGGGTCTAAAATTGGCTGAACAATCTCTAGAAGGAGTCAAGAGGGTAGAACTAAAAAGTTCAAAATCGACGAGTCTTGGGTCCGATTTTAGTACATTTGGTCAAATATTGACTTTTGAATGACCGATGTAACATTAGAAAAAGTCATTAAGTAGGTATAGAAATTTCAAGATCCATGACTGAAACATGTTCAATGGGTCAATTATTGGCTACTCTATGGCTAATGTATCACAAGAAAGAGTCTATTGGGTAGAAATAGAAAGTTCAAAATCGATGACTCTTGGGCCGGATATAAGTCCATTCGGTCAAATATGGATTTCTGAATGACTGACCTAAATTCAGAAAGAGTCAATGAGTAGGTATAAAAATTTCAATATCCATAACTGAAACATGTCCAATGGGTAAAATATTGGCTACTCTAGGGTTAATGTATCACAAGAAGGAGTCAATTGGGTAGGAATAGAAAGTTCAAGATCAAGGACTGAAATATTTTCAGTGGGTCAAAAATTGGCTGAACTATCTCCAGAAGGAGTCAAAAGGATAGAACTAAAAAGTTCAAAATAGACGATTCTTGGGCCCGATTTTAGTACATTTGGTCAAATATTGACTTTTGAATGACCGATGTAACATCAAAATGAGTCAATAAGTAGGTATTGAAATTTCAAGATCCATGACTGGAACATGTTCAATTGGTTAGATATTGGCGAGTCTATAGCTAATTTATCACCAGAAGAAGTCTATTGATTAGAAATAGAAAGTTCAAAATCGATGACTGTTGGGCCGAATATAAGTCCATTTGGTCAAATATGGACTTCTGATTGGCTGATGTATCATCAGTCGGATTCTATGAGTAGGTATAGAAAATTCAAGATCCATGACTGAAACATGTTCAATGGGTCAAATATTGGCTACTTTATTGCTAATTTATCACAAAAAGGAATCTATTGGGTAGAAATAGAAAATTCAAAATCGACGACTCTTGGGCCCGATATTAGTACATTTGGTCAAATATGGATTTCTGAATGACTGACCTAAATTCAGAAAGAGTCAATGAGTAGGTATAAAAATTTCAAGATCCATAACTGAAACATGTCCAATGGGTAAAATATTGGCTACTCTAGGGCTAATGTATCACAAGAAGGAGTCAATTGGGTAAGAATAGAAAGTTCAAGATCAAGGACTGAAATATTTTCAGTGGGTCCAAAATTGGCTGAACTGTCTCCAGAAGGAGTCAAAAGGGTAGAACTAAAAAGTTCAAAATTGACTACTCTTGGGCCTGATTTTAGTACATTTTGAAAAATATTGACTTTTGAATGACCGAGGTAACATCAGAAAAAGTCAATAAGTAGGTATAGAAATTTCAAGATCAATGACTGAAACATGTTCAATGGGTCAATTATTGGCGAGTCTATGGCTAATTTATCACCAGAAGGAGTCAATTGGGTAGAAATAGAAAGTTCAAAATCGATGACTCTTGGGCCCGATATTAGTACATTTGGTCAAATATGGATTTCTGAATGACTGACCTAAATTCAGAAAGAGTCAATGAGTAGGTATGAAAATTTCAAGATCCATAACTGAAACATGTCAGATGGGTAAAATATTGGCTACTCTAGGGCTAATGTATCACAAGAAGGAGTCAATTGGGTAAGAATAGAAAGTTCAAGATCAAGGACTGAAATATTTTCAGTGGGTCAAAAATTGGCTGAACTATCTCTAGAAGGAGTCAAAAGGGTAGAACTAAAAAGTTCAAAATAGACGATTCTTGGGCCCGATTTTAGTACATTTGGTCAAATATTGACTTTTGAATGACCGATGTAACATCAAAAAGAGTCAATAAGTAGGTATTGAAATTTCAAGATCCATGACTGAAACATGTTCAGTTGGTTAGATATTGGCGAGTCTATGGCTAATTTATCACCAGAAAGAGTCTATTGGGTAGAACTAAAAAGTTCAAATTCGACGAATCTTGGGCCCGATTTTAGTACATTTGGTCAAATATTGACTTTTGAATGACCGATGTAACATCAGAAAGAGTCAATAAGTAGGTATAGAAATTTCAAGATCCATTACTGAAACATGTTCAATGGCTCAATTATTGGCTACTCTATCGCTAATTTATCACCAGAAGGAGTCAATTGGGTAGAAATAGAAAGTTCAAAATCGACGACTCTTGGGTCGGATATAAGTCCATTTGGTCAAATATGGACTTCTGTTTGGCTGATGTATCATCAGTCGGATTCTACGAGTATGTAAAGAAATTTCAAGATCCATGACTGAAACATGTTCAATGGGTCAATTATTGGCTACTCTATGGCTAATTTATCACCAGAAAGAGTCTATTGGGTAGAAATAGAAAGTTCAAAATCGATGACTCTTGGGCCGGATATAAGTCCATTCGGTCAAATATGGATTTCTGAATGACTGACCTAAATTCAGAAAGAGTCAATGAGTAGGTATAAAAATTTCAAGATCCATAACTGAAACATGTCCAATGGGTAAAATATTGGCTACTCTAGGGCTAATGTATCACAAGAAGGAGTCAATTGGGTAAGAATAGAAAGTTCAAGATCAAGGACTGAAATATTTTCAGTGGGTCCAAAATTGGCTGAACTATCTCCAGAAGGAGTCAAAAGGGTAGAACTAAAAAGTTCTAAATCGACTACTCTTGGGCCCGATTTTAGTACATTTGGAAAAATATTGACTTTTGAATGACCGAGGTAACATCAGAAAAAGTCAATAAGTAGGTATAGAAATTTCAAGATCCATGACTGAAACATGTCCAATGGGTCAAATATTGGCTACTCTAGGGCTAATTTATCACAAGAAGGAGTCAATTGGGTAAGAATAGAAAGTTCAAGATCAAGGACTGAAATATTTTCAGTGGGTCAAAAATTGGCTGAACTATCTCCAGAAGGAGTCAATGGGTAGAACTAAAAAGTTCAAAATCGACGAATATTTGGCCCGATTTTAGTACATTTGGTCAAATATTGACTTTTGAATGGCCGATGTAACATCAGAAGAAGTCAATAAGTAGGTATAGAAATTTCAAGATCCATGACTGAAACATGTTCACTGGGTCAATTATTGGCTACTCTATGGCTAATTTATCACCAGAAAAAGTCTCTTGGGTAGAACTAAAAAGTTCAAAATAGACGACTCTTAGGCCCGATTTTAGTACATTTGGTCAAATATTGACTTTTGAATCACCGATATAACATCAGAAAGAGTCAATAATTAGGTATAGAAATTTCAAGATCCATAACTGAAACATGTTCAATGGGTCAAATATTGGCTACTCTATGGCTAATTTATCACCAGAAGGAGTCAATACGTAGAACTAAAAAGTTAAAATTCGACGAATCTTGGTCCCGATTTTAGTACATTTGGTCAAATATTGACTTTTGAATGACCGATGTAACATCAGAAAGAGTCAATAAGTAGGTATAGAAATTTCAAGATCCATTACTGAAACATGTTCAATGGCTCAATTATTGGCTACTCTATCGCTAATTTATCACCAGAAGGAGTCAATTGGGTAGAAATAGAAAATTTAAAATCAAGGACTGAAATATTTTGAGTTGGTCAAAAATTGGCTGAACTATCTCCAGGAGTCAATAGGGTAGAACTAAAAAGTTCAAAATCGATGACTCTTGGGCCAGATATAAGTCCATTTTGTCAAATATGGACTTCTGATTGGCTGATGTATCATCAGTCGGATTCTATGAGTAGGTATTTAAATTTCAAGATCCATGACTGAAACATGTTCAATGGGTCAAATATTGGCTACTCTATGGCTAATTTATCACAAAAAGGAGTCTATTGGGTAGAAATAGAAAGTTCAAATTCGACGAATCTTGGGCCTGATTTTAGTACATTTGGTCAAATATTGACTTTTGAATGACCGATGTAACATCAGAAAGAGTCAATAAGTAGGTATAGAAATTTCAAGATCCATTACTTAAACATGTTCAATGGCTCAATTATTGGCTACTCTATCGCGAATTTATCTCCAGAAGGAGTCAATTGGGTAGAAATAGAAAGTTCAAAATCGACGACTCTTGGGTCGGATATAAGTCCATTCGGTCAAATATGGACTTCTGTTTGGCTGATGTATCATCAGTCGGATTCTACAAGTATGTAAAGAAATTTCAAGATCCATGACTGAAACATGTTCAATGATTAAAATATTGGCTACTCTAAGGCTAGTTTATCACCAGAAGGAGTCAAAGGGTTGAACTAAAAAGTTCAAAATAGACGACTCTTATGCCTGATTTTAGTACATTTGGTCAAATATTGACTTTTGAATGACCGATGTAACATCAGAAAGAGTCAATAAGTAGGTATAGAAATTTCAAGATCCATGACTGAAACATGTTCAATGGGTCAAATATTGGCTACTCTATGGCTAATTTATCACCAGAAGGAGTCAACTGGGTAGAAATAGAAAGTTCAAAAAAATCGACGACTCTTGGGCCCGATATTAGTACATTTGGTCAAATATGGATTTCTGAATGACTGACCTAAATACAGAAAGAGTCAATGAGTAGGTATAGAAATTTCAAGATCCATGACTGGAACATGTTCAATGGGTCAGATATTGGCTACTCTATGGCTAATTTATCACCAGAAGGAGTCAATGGGGTAGAACTAAAAAGTTCAAAATAGACGACTCTTGGGCCCGATTTTAGTACATTTGGTCAAATGTGGATTTCAGAATGACTGACCTAAATTCAGAAAGAGTCAATGAGTAGGTTTAAAAATTTCAAGATCCATAACTGAAACATGTCCAATGGGTCAGATATTGGCTAGTCTATGGCTAATTTATCACCAGAAGGAGTCTATAGGGTAGAAATACAAAGTTCAAAATCGATGACTCTTGGGCCCGATATAAGTTCATTCGGTCAAATATTGACTTTTGAATGACTGACCTAAATTCAGAAAGAGTCAATGAGTAGGTATGAAAATTTCAAGATCCATAACTGAAACATTTCCAATGGTTAAAATATTTGCTACTCTAGGGCTAATGTATCACTACAAGGAGTCAATTGGGTAGGAAAAGAAAGTTCAAGATTAAGGACTGAAATATTTTCAGTGGGTCAAAAATTGGCTGAACTATCTCCAGAAGGAGTCAATGGGTAGAACTAAAAAGTTCAAAATCGACGACTCATGGGCCCGATTTTAGTACATTTGGTCAAATATTGACTTTTGAATGGCCGATGTAACTTAAGAAAAAGTCAATAAGTAGGTATAGAAATTTCAAGATCCATGACTGAAACGTGTTCACTGGGTCAATTGTTTCCTATTCTATGGCTAATTTATCACCAGAAAGAGTCATTTGGGTAGAAATAGAAAGTTCAAAATCGACGACTCTTGGGCCCGATATTAGTATATTTGGTCAAATATGGATTTCTGAATGACTGACCTAAATACAGAAAGAGTCAATGAGTAGGTATAGAAATTTCAAGATACATGACTGGAACATATTCAATGGGTCAGATATTGGCTACTCTATGGCTAATTTATCACCAGAAGGAGTCAATAGGGTAGAACTAAAAAGTTCAAAATAGACGACTCTTGGGCCCGATTTTAGTACATTTGGTCAAATATTGACTTTTGAATGACCGATGTAAAATCAGAAAGAGTCAATAAGTAGGTATAGAAATTTCAAGATCCATGACTGAAACATGTTCAATGGGTCAAATATTGGCTACTCTATGGCTAATTTATCACCAGAAGGAGTCTATTGGGTAGAAATAGAAAGTTCATAATCGATGACTCTTGGGCCCGGATATAAGTCCATTCGGTCAAATATGGATTTCTGAATGGCTGACCTAAATTCAGAAAGAGTCAATGAGTAGGTATGAAAATTTCAAGATCCATAACTGAAACATGTCCAATGGGTAAAATATTGGCTACTCTAGGGCTAATGTATCACAAGAAGAAGTCAATTGGGTAGGAATAGAAAGTTCAAGATCAGGGACTGAAATATTTTCAGTGGGTCAAAAATTGGCTGAACTATCTCCAGAAGGAGTCAATGGGTAGAACTAAAAAGTTCAAAATAGACGACTCTTAGGCCCGATTTTAGTACATTTGGTCAAATATTGACTTTTGAATGACCGATGTAAATTCAGAAATAGTCAATAAGTAGGTATAGAAATTTCAAGATCCATAACTGAAACATGTCCAATGGGTAAAATATTGGCTACTCTAAGGCTAATGTATCACAAGAAGGAGTCAATTGGGTAGGAATAGAAAGTTCAAAATCGACGACTCTTGGGCCCGATATTAGTACATTTGGTCAAATGTGGATTTCAGAATGACTGACCTAAATTCAGAAAGAGTCAATGAGTAGGTTTAAAAATTTCAAGATCCATAACTGAAACATGTCCAATGGGTCAGATATTGGCTAGTCTATGGCTAATTTATCACCAGAAGGAGTCTATAGGGTAGAAATACAAAGTTCAAAATCGATGACTCTTGGGCCCGATATAAGTTCATTCGGTCAAATATTGACTTTTGAATGACTGACCTAAATTCAGAAAGAGTCAATGAGTAGGTATGAAAATTTCAAGATCCATAACTGAAACATGTCCAATTTGTAAAATATTGGCTACTCTAGGGCTAATGTATCACAAGAAGGAGTCAATTGTGTAGGAATAGAAAGTTCAAGATCAAGGACTGAAATATTTTCAGTGGGTCAAAAATTGGCTTAGCTATCGCCAGAAGGAGTCAATGGGTAGAACTAAAAAGTTCAAAATAGACGATTCTTGGGCCCGATTTTAGTACATTTGGTCAAATATTGACTTTTGAATGACCGATGTAAAATCAGAAAGAGTCAATAAGTAGGTATAGAAATTTCAAGATCCATGACTGAAACATGTTCAATTGGTCAATTATAGGCTACTCTATCGCTAATTTTTCACCAGAAGGAGTCAATTGGGTAGAAATAGAAAGTTTAAAATCAAGGACTGAAATATTTTCAGTTGGTCAAAAATTGGCTGAACTATCTCCAGGAGTCAATAGGGTAGAACTAAAAAGTTCAAAATAGACGACTCTTATGCCCGATTTTAGTACATTTGGTCAAATATTGACTTTTGAATGACCAATGTAACATCAGAAAGAGTCAATAAGTAGGTATAGAAATTTCAAGATCCATAACTGAAACATGTCCAATGGGTAAAATATTGGCTACTCTAATGCTAATGTATCACAAGAAGGAGTAAATTGGGTAGGAATAGAAAGTTCAAGATCAAGGACTGAAATATTTTCAGTGGGTCAAAAATTGGCTTAGCTATCGCCAGAAGGAGTGAATAGGGTAGAACTAAAAAGTTCAAAATAGACGACTCTTGGGCCTGATTTTAGAACATTTGGTCAAATATTGACTTTTGAATGATCAATGTAACATCAGAAAGAGTCAATAAGTAGGTATAGAAATTTCAAGATCCATGACTGAAACATGTTCAATGGGTCAAATATTGGCTACTCTATGGCTAATTTATCACCAGAAGGAGTCAAAGGCTAACTAAAAAGTTCAAAATAGACGACTCTTGGGCCTGATTTTAGTACATTTGGTCAAATATTGACTTTTGAATGACCGATGTAACATCAGAAATAGTCAATGAGTAGGTATAGAAATTTCAAGATCCATGACTGGAACATGTTCAATGGGTCAGATATTGGCTAGTCTATGGCTAATTTATCACCAGAAGGAGTCTATTGGGTAGAAATACAAAGTTCAAAATCGATGACTCTTGGGCCGGATATAAGTCCATTGGGTCAAATATGGATTTCTGAATGACTTCCCTAAATTCAGAAAGAGTCAATGAGTAGGTATGAAAATTTCAAGATCCATAACTGAAACATTTCCAATGGTTAAAATATTTGCTACTCTAGGGCTAATGTATCACTACAAGGAGTCAATTGGGTAGGAAAAGAAAGTTCAAGATCAAGGACTGAAATATTTTCAGTGGGTCAAAAATTGGCTGAACTATCTCCAGAAGGAGTCAATGGGTAGAACTAAAAAGTTCAAAATCGACGACTCATGGGCCCGATTTTAGTACATTTGGTCAAATATTGACTTTTGAATGGCCGATGTAACTTAAGAAAAAGTCAATAAGTAGGTATAGAAATTTCAAGATCCATAACTGAAACGTGTTCACTGGATCAATTGTTTCCTATTCTATGGCTAATTTATCACCAGAAAGAGTCATTTGGGTAGAAAAAGAAAGTTCAAAATCGACGACTCTTGGGCCCGATATTAGTATATTTGGTCAAATATGGATTTCTGAATGACTGACCTAAATACAGAAAGAGTCAATGAGTAGGTATAGAAATTTCAAGATACATGACTGGAACATATTCAATGGGTCAGATATTGGCTACTCTATGGCTAATTTATCACCAGAAGGAGTCAATGGGTAGAACTAAAAAGTTCAAAATAGACGACTCTTAGGCCCGATTTTAGTACATTTGGTCAAATATTGACTTTTGAATGACTGATGTAAATTCAGAAATAGTCAATAAGTAGGTATAGAAATTTCAAGATCCATAACTGAAACATGTCCAATGGGTAAAATATTGGCGAGTCTATGGCTAATTTATCACCAGAAGGAGTCTATTGGGTAGAAATAGAAAGTTCAAAATCGATGACTCTTGGGCCAGATATAAGTCCATTTGGTCAAATATGGACTTCTGATTGGCTGATGTATCATCAGTCGGATTCTATGAGTAGGTATAGAAATTTCAAGATCCATGACTGAAACATGTTCAATGGGTCAAATATTGGCTACTCTATGGCTAATTTATCACAAATAGGAGTCTATTGGGTAGAAATAGAAAGTTCAAAATCGACGACTCTTGGGCCCGATATTAGTACATTTGGTCAAATGTGGATTTCAGAATGACTGACCTAAATTCAGAAAGAGTCAATGAGTAGGTTTAAAAATATAAAGATCCATAACTGAAACATGTCCAATGGGTCAGATATTGGCTAGTCTATGGCTAATTTATCACCAGAAGGAGTCTATAGCCTAGAAATACAAAGTTCAAAATCGATGACTCTTCGGCCGGATATAAGTTCATTCGGTCAAATATTGACTTTTGAATGACTGACCTAAATTCAGAAAGAGTCAATGAGTAGGTATGAAAATTTCAAGATCCATAACTGAAACATGTCCAATGGGTAAAATATTGGCTACTCTAAGGCTAATGTATCACAAGAAGGAGTCAATTGGGTAGAAATAGAAAGTTCAAGATCAAGGACTGAAATATTTTCAGTGGGTCAAAAATTGGCTGAACTATCGCCAGAAGGAGTCAATAGGGTAGAACTAAAAAGTTCAAAATAGACGACTCTTGGGCCCGATTTTAGTACATTTGGTCAAATATTGACTTTTGAATGACCGATGTAACATCAGAAAGAGTCAATAAGTAGGTATAGAAATTTCAAGATCCATGACTGGAACATGTTCAATTTGTCAGATATTGGCGAGTCTATGGCTAATTTATCAATAGAAGGAGTCTATAGGGTAGAAATAGAAAGTTCAAAATCGATGACTCTTGGGCCGGATATAAGTCCATTTGATCAAATATGGACTTCTGATTGGCTGATGTATCATCAGTCGGATTCTATGAGTAGGTATAGAAATTTCAAGATCCATGACTGAAACATGTTCAATGGGTCAAATATTGGCTACTCTATGGCTAATTTATCACAAATAGGAGTCTATTGGGTAGAAATAGAAAGTTCAAAATCGACGACTCTTGGGCCCGATATTAGTACATTTGGTCAAATATGGATTTCTGAATGAGTGACCTAAATTCAGAAAGAGTCAATGAGTAGGTATTAAAATTTCAAGATCCATAACTGAAACATGTTCAATGGGTCAATTATTGGCGAGTCTATGGCTAATTTATCACCAGAAGGAGTCTATTGGGTAGAAATAGAAAGTTCAAAATCGATGACTCTTGGGCCAGATATAAGTCCATTTGGTCAAATATGGACTTCTGATTGGCTGATGTATCATCAGTCGGATTCTATGAGTAGGTATAGAAATTTCAAGATCCATGACTGAAACATGTTCAATGGGTCAAATATTGGCTACTCTATGGCTCATTTATCACAAAAAGGAGTCTATTGGATAGGAATAGAAAGTTCAAAATAGACGGCTCTTGGGCCCAATTTTAGTACATTTGGTCAAATATTGACTTTTGAATGACCAAAGTAACATCACAAAGAGTCAAGAAGTAGGTATAGAAATTTCAAGACCCATGACTGAAACATGTTCAATGGGTCAAATATTGGCTACTCTATGGCTAATTTATCACCAGAAGGAGTCAATGGGTAGAACTAAAAACTTCAAAATCGACGACGCTTGGGCCCGATTTTAGTACATTTGGTCAAATATTGAGTTTTGAATGACCGATGTAACATCAGAAAAAGTCAATAAGTAGGAATAGAAATTTCAAGACCCATGACTGAAACATGTTCAATGGGTCAAATATTGGCTACTCTATGGCTAATTTATCACCAGAAGGAGTCAATGGGTAGAACTAAAAAGTTCAAAATCGACGACTCTTGGGCACGATTTTAGTACATTTGGTCAAATATTGACTTTTGAATGACCGATGTAACATCAGAAAAAGTCAATAAGTAGGTATAGAAATTTCAAGATCCATGACTGAAACGTGTTCAATGGGTCAATTATTGGCGAGTCTATGGGTAATTTATCACCAGAAGCAGTCTATTGGGTAGAAATAGAAAGTTCAAAATCGATGACTCTTGGGCCAGATATAAGTCCATTTGGTCAAATATGGACTTCTGATTGGCTGATGTATCATCAGTCGGATTCTATGAGTAGGTATAGAAATTTCAAGATCCATGACTGAAACATGTTCAATGGGTCAAATATTGGCTACTCTATGGCTAATTTATCACAAAAAGGAGTCTATTGGGTAGAAATAGAAAGTTCAAAATCGACGACTCTTGTTCCCGATATTACTACATTTGGTCAAATATGGACTTCTTATTGGCTGATGTATCATCAGTCGGATTCTATGAGTAGGTATAGAAATTTCAAGATCTATGACTGACACATGTTGAATGGATCAAATTTTGGCTAGTCTATGGCTAATATATCACAAAAAGGAGTCTATTGGGTAGAAATAGAAAGTTAAAAATCGACGACTCTTGGGCCCGATATTAGTACATTTGGTCAAATATGGTTTTCTGAATGACTGACCTAAATTTAGAAAGAGTCAATGAGTAGGTATAAAAATTTCAAGATCCATAACTGAAACATGTCCAATGGGTAAAATATTGGCTACTCTAAGGCCAATTTATCACAAGAAGGAGTCAATTGGGTAGAAATAGAAAGTTCAAGATCAATGACTGAAATATTTTCAGTGGGTCAAAAATTGGCTGAACTATCTCCAGAAGGATTCAAAAGGGTAGAACTAAAAAGTTCAAAATAGACGATTCTTGGGCCCGATTTTAGTACATTTGGTCAAATATTGACTTTTGAATGACCGATGTAACATCAAAAAGAGTCAATAAGTAGGTATAGAAATTTCAAGATCCATGACTGAAACATGTTCAATGGGTCAATTATTGGCTACTCTATGGCTAATTTATCAACAGAAAGAGTCTATTGGATAGAAATAGAAAGTTCAAAATTGATGACTCTTGGGCTGGATATAAGTCCATTCAGTCAAATATGGATTTCTGAATGACTGACCTAAACTCAGAAAGAGTCAATGAGTAGGTATAAAAATTTCAAGATCCATAACTGAAACATGTCCAATGGGTAAAATATTGGCTACTCTAGGGCTAATGTATCACAAGAAGGAGTCAATTGGGTAGGAATAGAAAGTTCAAGATCAATGACTGAAAAATTTTCAGTGGGTCAAAAATTGGCTGAACTATCTCCAGAAGGATTCAAAAGGGTAGAACTAAAAAGTTCAAAATAGACGATTCTTGGGCCCGATTTTAGTACATTTGGTCAAATATTGACTTTTGAATGACCGATGTAACATCAAAAAGAGTCAATAAGTAGGTATAGAAATTTCAAGATCCATGACTGGAACATGTTCAATCGGTCAGATATTGGCGAGTCTATGGCTAATTTATCACCAGAAGGAGTCAATTGGGTAGAAATAGAAAGTTCAAAATCGACGACTCTTGGGCCCGATATTAGTCCATTTGGTCAAATATGGACTTCTGATTGACTGATGTATCATCAGTCGGATTCTATGAGTAGGTATAGAAATTTCAAGACCCATGACTGAAACATGTTCAATGGGTCAAATATTGGATACTCTATGGCTAATTTATCACCAGAAGGAGTCAATGGGTAGAACTAAAAACTTCAAAATCGACGACTCTTGGACCCGATTTTAGTACATTTGGTCAAATATTGACTTTTGAATGACCGATGTAACATCAGAAAAAGTCAATAAGTAGGTATAGAAATTTCAAGACCCATGACTGAAACATGTTCAATGGGTCAAATATTGGCTACTCTATGGCTAATTTATCACCAGAAGGAGTCAATGGGTAGAACTAAAAACTTCAAAATCGACGACTCTTGGGCACGATTTTAGTACATTTGGTCAAATATTGACTTTTGAATGACCGATGTAACATCAGAAAAAGTCAATAAGTAGGTATAGAAATTTCAAGATCCATAACTGAAACATGTCCACTGAAATATTTTCAGTGGGTCAAAAATTGGTTGAACTATCTCCAGAAGGATTCAAAAGGGTAGAACTAAAAACTTCAAAATAGACGATTCTTGGACCCGATTTTAGTACATTTGGTCAAATATTGACTTTTGAATGACCGATGTAACATCAAAAAGAGTCAATAAGTAGGTATCGATATTTCAAGATCCATGACTGGAACATGTTCAATCGGTCAGATATTGGCGAGTCTATGGCTAATTTATCACCAGAAGGAGTCAATTGGGTAGAAATAGAAAGTTCAAAATCGACGACTCTAGGGCCCGATATTAGTCCATTTGGTCAAATATGGACTTCTGATTGACTGATGTATCATCAGTCGGATTCTATGAGCAGGTATAGAAATTTCAAGACCCATGACTGAAACATGTTCAATCGGTCAGATATTGGCGAGTCTATGGGTAATTTATCACCAGAAGGAGTCTATTGGGTAGAAATAGAAAGTTCAAAATCGATGACTCTTGGGCCAGATATAAGTCCATTTGGTCAAATATGGACTTCTGATTGGCTGATGTATCATCAGTCGGATTCTATGAGTAGGTATAGAAATTTCAAGATCCATGACTGAAACATGTTCAATGGGTCAAATATTGGCTACTCTATGGCTAATTTATCACAAAAAGGAGTCTATTGGGTAGAAATAGAAAGTTCAAAATCGACGACTCTTGGGCCCGATATTACTACATTTGGTCAAATATGGACTTCTTATTGGCTGATGTATCATCAGTCGGATTCTATGAGTAGGTATAGAAATTTCAAGATCCATGACTGACACATGTTCAATGGGTCAAATTTTGGCTAGTCTATGGCTAATATATCACAAAAAGGAGTCAATTGGGTAGAAATAGAAAGTTAAAAATCGACGACTCTTGGGCCCGATATTAGTACATTTGGTCAAATATGGTTTTCTGAATGACTGACCTAAATTCAGAAAGAGTCAATGAGTAGGTATAAAAATTTCAAGATCCATAACTGAAATATGTCCAATGGGTAAAATATTGGCTACTCTAAGGCCAATTTATCACAAGAAGGAGTCAATTGGGTAGGAATAGAAAGTTCAAGATCAAGGACTGAAATATTTTAAGGCGGTCAAAAATTGGCTGAACTATCTCCAGAAGGAGTCAATAGGGTAGGACTAAAAAGTTCAATGTAGACGACTCTTGGGCCAGATTTTAGTACATTTGGTCAAATATTGACTTTTGAATGACCGATGTAACATCAGAAAAAGTCAATAAGTAGGTATAGAAATTTCAAGATCCATGACTGAAACATGTTCAATGGGTCAATTATTGGCTACTCTATGGCTAATTTATCAAAAGAAAGAGTCTATTGGGTAGAAATAGAAAGTTCAAAATCGATGACTCTTGGGCTGGATTTAAGTCCATTCAGTCAAATATGGATTTCTGAATGACTGACCTAAACTCAGAAAGAGTCAATGAGTAGGTATAAAAATTTCAAGATCCATAACTGAAACATGTCCAATGGGTAAAATATTGGCTACTCTAGAGCTAATGTATCACAAGAAGGAGTCAATTGGGTAGGAATAGAAAGTTCAAGATCAATGACTGAAATATTTTCAGTGGGTCAAAAATTGGTTGAACTATCTCCAGAAGTATTCAAAAGGGTAGAACTAAAAAGTTCAAAATAGACGATTCTTGGGCCCGATTTTAGTAAATTTGGTCAAATATTGACTTTTGAATGACCGATGTAACATCAAAAAGAGTCAATAAGTAGGTATAGAAATTTCAAGATCCATGACTGGAACATGTTCAATCGGTCAGATATTGGCGAGTCTATGGCTAATTTATCACCAGAAGGAGTCAATTGGGTAGAAATAGAAAGTTCAAAATCGACGACTCTTGGGCCCGATATTAGTCCATTTGGTCAAATATGGACTTCTGATTGACTGATGTATCATCAGTCGGATTCTATGAGTAGGTATAGAAATTTCAAGACCCATGACTGAAACATGTTCAATGGGTCAAATATTGGCTACTCTATGGCTAATTTATCACCAGAAGGAGTCAATGGGTAGAACTAAAAACTTCAAAATCGACGAATCTTGGGCACGATTTTAGTACATTTGGTCAAATATTGACTTTTGAATGACCGATGTAACATCAGAAAAAGTCAATAAGTAGGTATAGAAATTTCAAGACCCATGACTGAAACATGTTCAATGGGTCAAATATTGGCTACTCTATGGCTAATTTATCACCAGAAGGAGTCAATTGGGTAGAACTAAAAACTTCAAAATCGACGACTCTTGGGCCTGATTTTAGTACATTTGGTCAAATATTGACTTTTGAATGACCGATGTAACATCAGAAAAAGTCAATAAGTAGGAATAGAAATTTCAAGACCCATGACTGAAACATGTTCAATGGGTCAAATATTGGCTACTCTATGGCTAATTTATCACCAGAAGGAGTCAATGGGTAGAACTAAAAAGTTCAAAATCGACGACTCTTGGGCACGATTTTAGTACATTTGGTCAAATATTGACTTTTGAATGACCGATGTAACATCAGAAAAAGTCAATAAGTAGGTATAGAAATTTCAAGATCCATGACTGAAACATGTTCAATGGGTCAATTTTTGGCGAGTCTATGGGTAATTTATCACCAGAAGGAGTCAATTGGGTAGAAATAGAAAGTTCAAAATCGACGACTCTTGGGCCCGATATTAGTCCATTTGGTCAAATATGGACTTCTGATTGACTGATGTATCATCAGTCGGATTCTATGAGTAGGTATAGAAATTTCAAGACCCATGACTGAAACATGTTCAATGGGTCAAATATTGGATACTCTATGGCTAATTTATCACCAGAAGGAGTCAATGGGTAGAACTAAAAACTTCAAAATCGACGACTCTTGGACCCGATTTTAGTACATTTGGTCAAATATTGACTTTTGAATGACCGATGTAACATCAGAAAAAGTCAATAAGTAGGTATAGAAATTTCAAGACCCATGACTGAAACATGTTCAATGGGTCAAATATTGGCTACTCTATGGCTAATTTATCACCAGAAGGAGTCAATGGGTAGAACTAAAAACTTCAAAATCGACGACTCTTGGGCACGATTTTAGTACATTTGGTCAAATATTGACTTTTGAATGACCGATGTAACATCAGAAAAAGTCAATAAGTAGGTATAGAAATTTCAAGATCCATAACTGAAACATGTCCACTGAAATATTTTCAGTGGGTCAAAAATTGGTTGAACTATCTCCAGAAGGATTCAAAAGGGTAGAACTAAAAACTTCAAAATAGACGATTCTTGGACCCGATTTTAGTACATTTGGTCAAATATTGACTTTTGAATGACCGATGTAACATCAAAAAGAGTCAATAAGTAGGTATAGATATTTCAAGATCCATGACTGGAACATGTTCAATCGGTCAGATATTGGCGAGTCTATGGCTAATTTATCACCAGAAGGAGTCAATTGGGTAGAAATAGAAAGTTCAAAATCGACGACTCTAGGGCCCGATATTAGTCCATTTGGTCAAATATGGACTTCTGATTGACTGATGTATCATCAGTCGGATTCTATGAGCAGGTATAGAAATTTCAAGACCCATGACTGAAACATGTTCAATCGGTCAGATATTGGCGAGTCTATGGGTAATTTATCACCAGAAGGAGTCTATTGGGTAGAAATAGAAAGTTCAAAATCGATGACTCTTGGGCCAGATATAAGTCCATTTGGTCAAATATGGACTTCTGATTGGCTGATGTATCATCAGTCGGATTCTATGAGTAGGTATAGAAATTTCAAGATCCATGACTGAAACATGTTCAATGGGTCAAATATTGGCTACTCTATGGCTAATTTATCACAAAAAGGAGTCTATTGGGTAGAAATAGAAAGTTCAAAATCGACGACTCTTGGGCCCGATATTACTACATTTGGTCAAATATGGACTTCTTATTGGCTGATGTATCATCAGTCGGATTCTATGAGTAGGTATAGAAATTTCAAGATCCATGACTGACACATGTTCAATGGGTCAAATTTTGGCTAGTCTATGGCTAATATATCACAAAAAGGAGTCAATTGGGTAGAAATAGAAAGTTAAAAATCGACGACTCTTGGGCCCGATATTAGTACATTTGGTCAAATATGGTTTTCTGAATGACTGACCTAAATTCAGAAAGAGTCAATGAGTAGGTATAAAAATTTCAAGATCCATAACTGAAATATGTCCAATGGGTAAAATATTGGCTACTCTAAGGCCAATTTATCACAAGAAGGAGTCAATTGGGTAGGAATAGAAAGTTCAAGATCAAGGACTGAAATATTTTAAGGCGGTCAAAAATTGGCTGAACTATCTCCAGAAGGAGTCAATAGGGTAGGACTAAAAAGTTCAATGTAGACGACTCTTGGGCCAGATTTTAGTACATTTGGTCAAATATTGACTTTTGAATGACCGATGTAACATCAGAAAAAGTCAATAAGTAGGTATAGAAATTTCAAGATCCATGACTGAAACATGTTCAATGGGTCAATTATTGGCTACTCTATGGCTAATTTATCAAAAGAAAGAGTCTATTGGGTAGAAATAGAAAGTTCAAAATCGATGACTCTTGGGCTGGATTTAAGTCCATTCAGTCAAATATGGATTTCTGAATGACTGACCTAAACTCAGAAAGAGTCAATGAGTAGGTATAAAAATTTCAAGATCCATAACTGAAACATGTCCAATGGGTAAAATATTGGCTACTCTAGAGCTAATGTATCACAAGAAGGAGTCAATTGGGTAGGAATAGAAAGTTCAAGATCAATGACTGAAATATTTTCAGTGGGTCAAAAATTGGTTGAACTATCTCCAGAAGTATTCAAAAGGGTAGAACTAAAAAGTTCAAAATAGACGATTCTTGGGCCCGATTTTAGTAAATTTGGTCAAATATTGACTTTTGAATGACCGATGTAACATCAAAAAGAGTCAATAAGTAGGTATAGAAATTTCAAGATCCATGACTGGAACATGTTCAATCGGTCAGATATTGGCGAGTCTATGGCTAATTTATCACCAGAAGGAGTCAATTGGGTAGAAATAGAAAGTTCAAAATCGACGACTCTTGGGCCCGATATTAGTCCATTTGGTCAAATATGGACTTCTGATTGACTGATGTATCATCAGTCGGATTCTATGAGTAGGTATAGAAATTTCAAGACCCATGACTGAAACATGTTCAATGGGTCAAATATTGGCTACTCTATGGCTAATTTATCACCAGAAGGAGTCAATGGGTAGAACTAAAAACTTCAAAATCGACGAATCTTGGGCACGATTTTAGTACATTTGGTCAAATATTGACTTTTGAATGACCGATGTAACATCAGAAAAAGTCAATAAGTAGGTATAGAAATTTCAAGACCCATGACTGAAACATGTTCAATGGGTCAAATATTGGCTACTCTATGGCTAATTTATCACCAGAAGGAGTCAATTGGGTAGAACTAAAAACTTCAAAATCGACGACTCTTGGGCCTGATTTTAGTACATTTGGTCAAATATTGACTTTTGAATGACCGATGTAACATCAGAAAAAGTCAATAAGTAGGAATAGAAATTTCAAGACCCATGACTGAAACATGTTCAATGGGTCAAATATTGGCTACTCTATGGCTAATTTATCACCAGAAGGAGTCAATGGGTAGAACTAAAAAGTTCAAAATCGGCGACTCTTGGGCACGATTTTAGTACATTTGGTCAAATATTGACTTTTGAATGACCGATGTAACATCAGAAAAAGTCAATAAGTAGGTATAGAAATTTCAAGATCCATGACTGAAACATGTTCAATGGGTCAATTTTTGGCGAGTCTATGGGTAATTTATCACCAGAAGGAGTCTATTGGGTAGAAATAGAAAGTTCAAAATCGATGACTCTTGGGCCCGATATTAGTACATTTGGTCAAATGTGGATTTCAGAATGACTGACCTAAATTCAGAAAGAGTCAATGAGTAGGTTTAAAAATTTCAAGATCCATAACTGAAACATGTCCAATGGGTCAGATATTGGCTAGTCTATGGCTAATTTATCACCAGAAGGAGTCTATAGGGTAGAAATACAAAGTTCAAAATCGATGACTCTTGGGCCGGATATAAGTTCATTCGGTCAAATATTGACTTTTGAATGACTGACCTAAATTCAGAAAGAGTCAATGAGTAGGTATGAAAATTTCAAGATCCATAACTGAAACATGTCCAATGGGTAAAATATTGGCTACTCTAAGGCTAATGTATCACAAGAAGGAGTCAATTGGGTAGAAATAGAAAGTTCAAGATCAAGGACTGAAATATTTTCAGTGGGTCAAAAATTGGCTGAACTATCGCCAGAAGGAGTCAATAGGGTAGAACTAAAAAGTTCAAGATAGACGACTCTTGGCCCCGATTTTAGTACATTTGGTCAAATATGGACTTCTGATTGTCTGATGTATCATCAGTCGGATTCTATGAGTAGGTATAGAAATTTCAAGATCCATGACTGAAACATGTTCAATGGGTCAAATATTGGCTACTCTATGGCTCATTTATCACAAAAAGGAGTCTATTGGATAGGAATAGAAAGTTCAAAATAGACGGCTCTTGGGCCCAATTTTAGTACATTTGGTCAAATATTGACTTTTGAATGACCAAAGTAACATCACAAAGAGTCAAGAAGTAGGTATAGAAATTTCAAGACCCATGACTGAAACATGTTCAATGGGTCAAATATTGGCTACTCTATGGCTAATTTATCACCAGAAGGAGTCAATGGGTAGAACTAAAAACTTCAAAATCGACGACTCTTGGGCCCGATTTTAGTACATTTGGTCAAATATTGAGTTTTGAATGACCGATGTAACATCAGAAAAAGTCAATAAGTAGGAATAGAAATTTCAAGACCCATGACTGAAACATGTTCAATGGGTCAAATATTGGCTACTCTATGGCTAATTTATCACCAGAAGGAGTCAATGGGTAGAACTAAAAAGTTCAAAATCGACGACTCTTGGGCACGATTTTAGTACATATTGTCAAATATTGACTTTTGAATGACCGATGTAACATCAGAAAAAGTCAATAAGTAGGTATAGAAATTTCAAGATCCATGACTGAAACATGTTCAATGGGTCAATTATTGGCGAGTCTATGGGTAATTTATCACCAGAAGGAGTCTATTGGGTAGAAATAGAAAGTTCAAAATCGATGACTCTTGGGCCAGATATAAGTCCATTTGGTCAAATATGGACTTCTGATTGGCTGATGTATCATCAGTCGGATTCTATGAGTAGGTATAGAAATTTCAAGATCCATGACTGACACATGTTCAATGGGTCAAATTTTGGCTAGTCTATGGCTAATATATCACAAAAAGGAGTCTATTGGGTAGAAATAGAAAGTTAAAAATCGACGACTCTTGGGCCCGATATTAGTACATTTGGTCAAATATGGTTTTCTGAATGACTGACCTAAATTCAGAAAGAGTCAATGAGTAGGTATAAAAATTTCAAGATCCATAACTGAAATATGTCCAATGGGTAAAATATTGGCTACTCTAAGGCCAATTTATCACAAGAAGGAGTCAATTGGTTAGGAATAGAAAGTTCAAGATCAAGGACTGAAATATTTTAACGGGGTCAAAAATTGGCTGAACTATCTCCAGAAGGAGTCAATAGGGTAGAACTAAAAAGTTCAATATAGACGACTCTTGAGCCAGATTTTAGTACATTTGGTCAAATATTGACTTTTGAATGACCGATGTAACATCAGAAAAAGTCATAAGTAGGTATAGAAATTTCAAGATCCATGACTGAAACATGTTCAATGGGTCAATTATTGGCTACTCTATGGCTAATTTATCAACAGAAAGAGTCTATTGGGTAGAAATAGAAAGTTCAAAATCGATGACTCTTGGGCTGGATTTAAGTCCATTCAGTCAAATATGGATTTCTGAATGACTGACCTAAACTCAGAAAGAGTCAATGAGTAGGTATAAAAATTTCAAGATCCATAACTGAAACATGTCCAATGGGTAAAATATTGCCTACTCTAGGGCTAATGTATCACAAGAAGGAGTCAATTGGGTAGGAATAGAAAGTTCAAGATCAATGACTGAAATATTTTCAGTGGGTCAAAAATTGGCTGAACTATCTCCAGAAGGATTCAAAAGGGTAGAACTAAAAAGTTCAAAATCGACGACTCTTGGGCACGATTTTAGTACATTTGGTCAAATATTGACTTTTGAATGACCGATGTAACATCAGAAAAAGTCAATAAGTAGGTATAGAAATTTCAAGATCCATGACTGAAACATGTTCAATGGGTCAATTATTGGCGAGTCTATGGCTAATTTATCACCAGAAGGAGTCTATTGGGTAGAAATAGAAAGTTCAAAATCGATGACTCTTGGGCCAGATATTAGTCCATTTGGTCAAATATGGACTTCTGATTGACTGATGTATCATCAGTCGGATTCTATGAGTAGGTATAGAAATTTCAAGACCCATGACTGAAACATGTTCAATCGGTCAGATATTGGCGAGTCTATGGGTAATTTATCACCAGAAGGAGTCTATTGGGTAGAAATAGAAAGTTCAAAATCGACGACTCTTGGGCCCGATATTACTACATTTGGTCAAATATGGACTTCTTATTGGCTGATGTATCATCAGTCGGATTCTATTAGTAGGTATAGAAATTTCAAGATCCATGACTGACACATGTTCAATGGGTCAAATTTTGGCTAGTCTATGGCTAATATATCACAAAAAGGAGTCTATTGGGTAGAAATAGAAAGTTAAAAATCGACGACTCTTGGGCCCGATATTAGTACATTTGGTCAAATATGGTTTTCTGAATGACTGACCTAAATTCAGAAAGAGTCAATGAGTAGGTATAAAAATTTCAAGATCCATAACTGAAATATGTCCAATGGGTAAAATATTGGCTACTCTAAGGCTAATTTATCACAAGAAGGAGTCAATTGGGTAGGAATAGAAAGTTCAAGATCAAGGACTGAAATATTTTAACGGGGTCAAAAATTGGCTGAACTATCTCCAGAAGGAGTCAATAGGGTAGAACTAAAAAGTTCAATATAGACGACTCTTGGGCCAGATTTTAGTACATTTGGTCAAATATTGACTTTTGAATGACCGATGTAACATCAGAAAAAGTCAATAAGTAGGTATAGAAATTTCAAGATCCTTGACTGAAACATGTTCAATGGGTCAATTATTGGCTACTCTATGGCTAATTTATCAACAGAAAGAGTCTATTGTATAGAAATAGAAAGTTCAAAATCGACGACTCTTGGGCTGGATATAAGTCCATTCAGTCAAATATGGATTTCTGAATGACTGACCTAAACTCAGAAAGAGTCAATGAGTAGGTATAAAAATTTCAAGATCCATGACTGGAACATGTTCAATCGGTCAGATATTGGCGAGTCTATGGCTAATTTATCACCAGAAGGAGTCAATTGGGTAGAAATAGAAAGTTCAAAATCGACGACTCTTTGGCCCGATATTAGTCCATTTGGTCAAATATGGACTTCTGATTGACTGATGTATCATCAGTCGGATTCTATAAGTAGGTATAGAAATTTCAAGACCCATGACTGAAACATGTTCAATGGGTCAAATATTGGCTACTCTATGGCTAATTTATCACCAGAAGGAGTCAATGGGTAGAACTAAAAACTTCAAAATCGACGACTCTTGGGCCCGATTTTAGTACATTTGGTCAAATATTGACTTTTGAATGACCGATGTAACATCAGAAAAAGTCAATAAGTAGGAATAGAAATTTCAAGACCCATGACTGAAACATGTTCAATGGGTCAAATATTGGCTACTCTATGGCTAATTTATCACCAGAAGGAGTCAATGGGTAGAACTAAAAACTTCAAAATCGACGACTCTTGGGCACGATATTAGTACATTTGGTCAAATATTGACATGTTCAATGGGTCAAATATTGGCTACTCTATGGCTAATTTATCACCAGAAGGAGTCAATGGGTAGAACTAAAAAGTTCAAAATCGACGACTCTTGGGCCCGATTTTAGTACATTTGGTCAAATATTGACTTTTGAATGACCGATGTAACATCAGAAAAAGTCAATAAGTAGGTATAGAAATTTCAAGACCCATGACTGAAACATGTTCAATGGGTCAAATATTGGCTACTCTATGGCTAATTTATCACCAGAAGGAGTCAATGGGTAAAACTAAAAAGTTCAAAATCGACGACTCTTGGGCCCGATTTTAGTACATTTGGTCAAATATTGACTTTTGAATGACCGATGTAACATCAAAAAAAGTCAATAAGTAGGTATAGAAATTTAAAGATCCATGACTGAAACATGTTCAGTGGGTCAATTATTGGCGAGTCTATGGCTAATTTATCACCAGAAGGAGTCTATTGGGTAGAAATAGAAAGTTCAAAATCAATGACTCTTGGGCCAGATATAAGTCCATTTGGTCAAATATGGACTTCTGATGGGCTGATGTATCATCAGTCGGATTCTATGAGTAGGTATAAAAATTTCAAGATCCATGACTGAAACATGTTCAATGGGTCAAATATTGGCTACTCTATGGCTAATTTATCACAAAAAGGAGTCTATTGGGTAGAAATAGAAAGTTCAAAATCGACGACTCTTGGGCCCGATATTAGTACATTTGGTCAAATATGGATTTCTGAATGACTGACCTAAATTCAGTAAGAGTCAATGAGTAGGTATAGAAATTTCAAGATCCATTACTGAAACATGTTCAATGGGTCAATTATTGGCTACTCTTTCGCTAATTTATCACCAGAAGGAGTCAATTGGGTAGAAATAGAAAGTTCAAAATCATTACTCTTGTCCCCGATATTAGTACATTTGGTCAAATATGGATTTCTGAATGACTAACCTAAATTCAGAAAGAGTCAATGAGTAGATATAAAAATTTCAAGATCCATAACTGAAACATGTCCAATTGGTAAAATATTGGCTACTCTACGGCTAATTTTTCACCAGAAGGAGTCAACTTGGTAGAAATAGAAAGTTCAAAATTGACGACTCTTGGGCCCGATATTAGTACATTTGGTCAAATATGGACTTCTGAATGACTGACCTAACTTCAGAAAGAGTCAATGAGTAGGTATAAAAATTTCAAGATCCATAACTGAAACATGTCCAATGGGTAAAATATTGGCTACTCTAGGGCTAATGTATCACAAGAAGGAGTCAATTGGGTAGGAATAGAAAGTTCAAGATCAAGGACTGAAATATTTTCAGTGGGTCAAAAATTGGCTGAACCATCTCCAGAAGGAGTCAATAGGGTAGAACTAATAAGTTCAAAATAGAAGATTCTTGGGCCTGATTTTAGTACATTTGGTCAAATATTGACTTTTGAATGACCGATTTAACATCAAAAAAAGTCAATAAGTAGGTATAGAAATTTCTGGATCCATGACTGAAACATGTTCAATGGGTCAATTATTGGCTAATCTATGGCTAATTTATTAAAAGAAGGAGTCAATTGGGTAAAAATAGAAAGTTCCAAATCGACGACTCTTGGGCCCGATATTAGTACATTTGGTCAAATATGGAATTCTGATTGGCTGATGTATCATCAGTCGGATTCTATGAGTAGGTATAGAAATTTCAAGATCCATGACTGAAACATGTTCAATGGGTCAAATGTTGGCTACTCTATGGCTAATTTATCACAAAAAGGAGTCTATTGTGTAGAAATAGAAAGTTCAAAATCGACGACTCTTGGGCCCGATATTAGTACATTTGGTCAAATATGGATTTCTGAATGACTGACCTAAATTCAGTAAGAGTCAATGAGTAGGTATAGAAATTTCAAGATCCATTACTGAAACATGTTCAATGGGTCAATTATTGGCTACTCTATCGCTAATTTATCACCAGAAGGAGTCAATTGGGTAGAAATAGAAAGTTCAAAATCGACGACTCTTGGGCCCGATATTAGTACATTTGGTCAAATATGGACTTCTGATTGGCTGATGTATAATCAGTCGGATTCAATGAGTAGGTATAGAAATTTCAAGATCCATGACTGAAACATGTTCAATGGGTCAAATATTGGCTACTCTATGGCTAATTTATCACCAGAAGGAGTCAATGGGTAGAACTAAAAAGTTCAAAATCGACGACTCTTGGGCCCGATTTTAGTACATTTGGTCAAATATTGACTTTTGAATGACCGATTTAACATCAGAAAAAGTCAATAAGTAGGTATAGAAATTTCAAGACCCATGACTGAAACATGTTCAATGGGTCAAATATTGGCTACTCTATGGCTAATTTATCACCAGAAGGAGTCAATGGGTAAAACTAAAAAGTTCAAAATCGACGACTCTTGAGCCCGATTTTAGTACATTTGGTCAAATATTGACTTTTGAATGACCGATGTAACATCAAAAAAAGTCAATAAGTAGGTATAGAAATTTAAAGATCCATGACTGAAACATGTTCAGTGGGTCAATTATTGGCGAGTCTATGGCTAATTTATCACCAGAAGGAGTCTATTGGGTAGAAATAGAAAGTTCAAAATCAATGACTCTTGGGCCAGATATAAGTCCATTTGGTCAAATATGGACTTCTGATGGGCTGATGTATCATCAGTCGGATTCTATGAGTAGGTATAAAAATTTCAAGATCCATGACTGAAACATGTTCAATGGGTCAAATATTGGCTACTCTATGGCTAATTTATCACAAAAAGGAGTCTATTGGGTAGAAATAGAAAGTTCAAAATCGACGACTCTTGGGCCCGATATTAGTACATTTGGTCAAATATGGACTTCTGATTGGCTGATGTATCATCAGTCGGATTCTATGAGTAGATATAGAAATTTCAAGATCCATGACTGACACATGTTCAATGGGTCAAATTTTGGCTAGTCTATGGCTAATATATCACAAAAAGGAGTCTATTGGGTAGAAATAGAAAGTTAAAAATCTACGACTCTTGGGCCCGATATTAGTACATTTGGTCAAATATGGATTTCTGAATGACTGACCTAAATTCAGAAAGAGTCAATGAGTAGGTATAAAAATTTCAAGATCCATAACTGAAATATGTCCAATGGGTAAAACATTGGCTACTCTAAGGCTAATTTATCACAAGAAGGATTCAATTGGGTAGGAATAGAAAGTTCAAGATCAAAGACTGAAATATTTTAAGTGGGTCAAAAATTGGCTGAACAATCTCCAGAAGGAGTCAATAAGGTAGAACTAAAAAGTTCAATATAGACGACTCTTGGGCCCGATTTTAGTACATTTGGTCAAATATTGACTTTTGAATGACCGATGTAACATCAGAAAGAGTCAATAAGTAGGTATAGAAATTTCAAGATCCATTACTGAAACATGTTCAATGGGTCAATTATTGGATACTCTTTCGCTAATTTATCACCAGAAGGAGTCAATTGGGTAGAAATAGAAAGTTCAAAATCATTACTCTTGGGCCCGATATTAGTCCATTCGGTCAAATATGGATTTCTGAATGACTGACCTAAATTTAGAAAGAGTCAATGAGTAGTTATAAAAATTTCAAGATCCATAACTGAAACATGTCCAATGGGTAAAATATTGGCTACTCTAGGGCTAATGTATCACAAGAAGGAGTCAATTGGGTAGGAATAGAAAGTTCAAGATCAAGGACTGAAATATTTTCAGTGGGTCAAAAATTGGCTGAACTATCTCCAGAAGGAGTCAATAGGGTAAAACTAAAAAGTTCAAAATCGTCGACTCTTGGGCCCGATATCAGTACATTTGGTCAAATATTGACTTTTGAATGACCAATGTAACATCAGAAAAAGTCAATAAGTAGGTATAGAAATTTCAAGATCCATGACTGAAACATGTTCAATTGGTCAATTATTGGCTACTCTAGGCCTAATGTATCACAAAAAGGAGTCAATTGGGTAGGAATAGAAAGTTCAAAATCGATGACTCTTGGGCCGGATATAAGTCCATTTGGTCAAATATGGACTTCTGATTGGCTGATGTATCATCAGTCGGATTCTATGAGTAGGTATAGAAAATTCAAGATCCATGACTGAAACATGTTCAATGGGTCAAATATTGGCTACTCTATTGCTAATTTATCAGAAAAAGGAGTCTATTGGGTAGAAATAGAAAATTCAAAAATGACAACTCTTGGGCCCGATATTAGTACATTTGTTCAAATATGGATTTCTGAATGACTGACCTAAATTCAGAAAGAGTCAATGAGTAGGTATAAAAATTTCAAGATCCATAACTGAAACATGTCCAATGGGTAAAATATTGGCTACTTTAGGGCTAATGCATCACAAGAAGGAGTCAATTGGGTAAGAATAGAAAGTTCAAGATCAAGGACTGAAATATTTTCAGTGGGTCAAAAATTGGCTGAATAATCTCTAGAAGGAGTCAAGAGGGTAGAACTAAAAAGTTCAAAATCGACGAGTCTTGGGCCCGATTTTAGTACATTTGGTCAAATATTGACTTTTGAATGACCGATGTAACATCAAAAAGAGTCAATAAGTAGGTATTGAAATTTCAAGATCCATGACTGGAACATGTTCAATTGGTTAGATATTGGCGAGTTTATGGCTAATTTGTCACCAGAAGGAGTCTATTGGATAGAAATAGAAAGTTCAAAATCGACGACTCTTGGGCCCGATATTAGTACATTTGGTCAAATATGGATTTCTGAATGACTGACCTAAATTCAGAAAGAGTCAATGAGTAGGTATAAAAATTTCAAGATCCGTAACTGAAACATATCCAATGGGTAAAATATTGGCTACTCCAGGGCAAATGTATCACAAGAAGGAGTCAATTGGGTAGGAATAGAAAGTTCTAGATCAAGGACTGAAATATTTTCAGTGGGTTAAAAATTGGCTGAACTATCTCCAGAAGGAGTCAAAAGGGCAGAACTATAAAGTTCAAAATAGACGATTCTTGGGCCCGATTTTAGTACATTTGGTCAAATATTGACTTTTGAATGACCGATGTAACATCAAAAAGAGTCAAAGTTTAGGTATAGAAATTTCAAGATCCATGACTGGAACATGTTCAATGGGTCAGATATTGGCGAGTCTATGGCTAATTTATCACCAGGAGTCTATTGGGTAAAAATAGATAGTTCAAAATCGATGACTCTTGGGCCGGATATAAGTCCATTTGGTCAAATATGGACTTCTGATTGGCTGATGTATCATCAGTCGGATTCTATGAGTAGGTATAGAAATTTCAAGATCCATGACTGAAACATGTTCAATGGGTCAAATATTTTCTACTCTATGGCTAATTTATCACAAAAAGGAGTCTATTGGTTAGAAATAGAAAGTTCAAAATCGACGACTCTTGGGCCCGATATTAGTACATTTGGTCAAATATTGACTTTTGAATGACCGATTTAACATCAAAAAGAGTCAATAAGTAGGTATAGAAATTTCAAGATCCATGATTGGAACATGTTCAATGGGTCAATTATTGGATACTCTTTCGCTAATTTATCACCAGAAGGAGTCAATTGGGTAGAAATAGAAAGTTCAAAATCGACGACTCTTGGGCCCGATTTTAGTACATTTGGTCAAATATGGATTTCTGAATGACTGACCTAAATTCAGAAAGAGTCAATGAGTAGGTATAAAAATTTCAAGATCCATAACTGAAACATGTCCAATGGGTAAAATATTGGCTACTCTAAGGCTAATGTATCACAAGAAGGAGTCAATTGGGTAGGAATAGAAAGTTCAAGATCAAGGACTGAAATATTTTCAGTGGGTTAAAAATTGGCTGAACTATCTCCAGAAGGAGTCAAAAGGGTAGAACTAAAAAGTTCAAAATAGACGATTCTTGGGCCCGATTTTAGTACATTTGGTCAAATATTGACTTTTGAATGACCGATGAAACATCAAAAAGAGTCAATAAGTAGGTATTGAAATTTCAAGATCCATGACTGGAACATGTTCAAATGGTTAGATATTGTCGAGTTTATGGCTAATTTATCACCAGAAGGAGTTTATTGGATAGAAATAGAAAGTTCAAAATCGACGACTCTTGGGCCCGATATTAGTACATTTGGTCAAATATGGATTTCTGAATGACTGACCTAAATTCAGAAAGAGTCAATGAGTAGGTATAAAAAATTCAAGATCCGTAACTGAAACATATCCAATGGGTAAAATATTGGCTTCTCCAGGGCAAATGTATCACAAGAAGGAGTCAATTGGGTAGGAATAGAAAGTTCAAGATCAAGGACTGAAATATTTTCAGTGGGTTAAAAATTGGCTGAACTATCTCCAGAAGGAGTCAAAAGGGTAGAACTATAAAGTTCAAAATAGACGATTCTTGGGCCCAATTTTAGTACATTTGGTCAAATATTGACTTTTGAATGACCGATGTAACATCAAAAAGAGTCAAAGATTAGGTATAGAAATTTCAAGATCCATGACTGGAACATGTTCAATTGGTTAGATATTGGCGAGTCTATGGCTAATTTATCACCAGAAGGAGTCTATTGGAAAGAAATAGAAAGTTCAAAATCGATGACTGTTGGGCCGGATATAAGTCCATTTGGTCAAATATGGACTTCTGATTGGCTGATGTATCATCAGTCGGATTACACGAGTATGTAAAGAAATTTCAAGATCCATGACTGACACATGTTCAGTGGGTCAAATATTGGCTACTCTATGGCTAATTTATCACAAAAAGGAGTCAATTGGGTAAGAATAGAAAGTTCAAGATCAAGGACTGAAATATTTTCAGTGGGTCTAAAATTGGCTGAACAATCTCTAGAAGGAGTCAAGACAGTAGAACTAAAAAGTTCAAAATCGACGAGTCTTGGGCCCGATTTTAGTACATTTGGTCAAATATTGACTTTTGAATGACCGATGTAACATCAAAATGAGTCAATAAGTAGGTATTGAAATTTCAAGATCCATGACTGGAACATGTTCAATTGGTTAGATATTGGCGAGTCTATGGCTAATTTATCACCAGAAGGAGTCTATTGATTAGAAATAGAAAGTTCAAAATCGATGACTGTTGGGCCGGATATAAGTCCATTTGGTCAAATATGGACTTCTGATTGGCTGATGTATCATCAGTCGGATTCTATGAGTAGGTATAGAAAATTCAAGATCCATGACTGAAACATGTTCAATGGGTCAAATATTGGCTACTCTATTGCTAATTTATCACAAAAAGGAGTCTATTGGGTAGGCATAGAAAATTCAAAATCGACGACTCTTGGGCCCGATATTAGTACATTTGGTCAAATATGGATTTCTGAATGACTGACCTAAATTCAGAAAGAGTCAATGAGTAGGTATAAAAAATTTCAAGATCCATAACTGAAACATGTCCAATGGGTAAAATATTGGCTACTTTAGGGCTAATGTATCACAAGAAGGAGTCAATTGAGTAAGAATAGAAAGTTCAAGATCAAGGACTGAAATATTTTCAGTGGGTCCAAAATTGGCTGAACTATCTCCAGAAGGAGTCAAAAGGGTAGAACTAAAAAGTTCAAAATCGACTACTCTTGGGCCCGATTTTAGTACATTTGGAAAAATATTGACTTTTGAATGAGCGATGTAACATCAGAAAGAGTCAATAAGTAGGTATAGAAATTTCAAGATCCATGACTGAAACATGTTCAATGGGTCAATTATTGGCTACTCTAGGGCTAATATATCACAAGAAGGAGTCAATTGGGTAGGAATAGAAAGTTCAAGATCAAGGACTGAAATATTTTCAGTGGGTCAAAAATTGGCTGAACTATCTCCAGAAGGAGTCAATAGGGTAGAACTAAAAAGTTCAAAATAGACGACTCTTGGGCCCGATTTTAGTACATTTGGTCAAATATTGACTTTTCAATGACCGATGTAACATCACAAAGAGTCAATAAGTAGGTATAGAAATTTCAAGACCCATGACTGAAACATGTTCAATGGGTCAAATATTGGCTACTCTATGGCTAATTTATCACCAGAAGGAGTCAATGGGTAGAACTAAAAAGTTCAAAATCGACGACTCTTGGGCCCGATTTTAGTACATTTGGTCAAATATTGACTTTTGAATGACCGATGTAACATCAGAAAAAGTCAATAAGTAGGTATAGAAATTTCAAGATCCATAACTGAAACATGTCAAATGGGTAAAATATTGGCTACTCTAAGGCTAAAGTATCACAAAAAGGAGTCAATTGGGTAGGAATAGAAAGTTCAAGATCCAGGACTGAAATATTTTCAGTGGGTCAAAAATTGGCTGAACAATCTCTAGAAGGAGTCAAAAGGGTATAACTAAAAAGTTCAAAATAGACGATTCTTGGGCCCGATTTTAGTACATTTGGTCAAATATTTACTTTTGAATGACCGATGTAACATCAAAAAGAGTCAATAAGTAGGTATTGAAATTTCAAGATCCATGACTGGAACATGTTCAATTGGTTAGATATTGGCGAGTCTATGGCTAATTTATCACCAGAAGGAGTCTATTGGAAAGAAATAGAAAGTTCAAAATCGATGACTGTTGGGCCGGATATAAGTCCATTTGGTCAAATATGGACGTCTGATTGGCTGATGTATCATCAGTCGGATTACACGAGTATGTAAAGAAATTTCAAGATCCATGACTGACACATGTTCAGTGGGTCAAATATTGGCTATTTTATCACAAAAAGGAGTCAATTGGGTAAGAATAGAAAGTTCAAGATCAAGGACTGAAATATTTTCAGTGGGTCTAAAATTGGCTGAACAATCTCTAGAAGGAGTCAAGACGGTAGAACTAAAAAGTTCAAAATCGACGAGTCTTGGGCCCGATTTTAGTACATTTGGTCAAATATTGACTTTTGAATGACCGATGTAACATTAGAAAAAGTCATTAAGTAGGTATAGAAATTTCAAGATCCATGACTGAAACATGTTCAATGGGTCAATTATTGGCTACTCTATGGCTAATTTATCACCAGAAAGACTCTATTGGGTTGAAATAGAAAGTTCAAAATCGATGACTCTTGGGCCCGATTTTAGTACATTTGGTCAAATATTGACTTTTGAATGACCGATGTAACATCAAAAAAAGTCAATAAGTAGGTATAGAAATTTCAAGATCCATAACTGAAACATGTCCAATGGGTAAAATATTGGCTACTCTAGGGCTAATGTATCACAAGAAGGAGTCAATTGGGTAAGAATAGAAAGTTCAAGATCAAGGACTGAAATATTTTCAGTGGGTCTAAAATTGGCTGAACAATCTCTAGAAGGAGTCAAGACGGTAGAACTAAAAAGTTCAAAATCGACGAGTCTTGGGCCCGATTTTAGTACATTTGGTCAAATATTGACTTTTGAATGACCGATGTAACATCAAAATGAGTCAATAAGTAGGTATTGAAATTTCAAGATCCATGACTGGAACATGTTCAATTGGTTAGATATTGGCGAGTCTATGGCTAATTTATCACCAGAAGGAGTCTATTGATTAGAAATAGAAAGTTCAAAATCGATGACTGTTGGGCCGGATATAAGTCCATTTGGTCAAATATGGACTTCTGATTGGCTGATGTATCATCAGTCGGATTCTATGAGTAGGTATAGAAAATTCAAGATCCATGACTGAAACATGTTCAATGGGTCAAATATTGGCTACTCTATTGCTAATTTATCACAAAAAGGAGTCTATTGGGTAGGCATAGAAAATTCAAAATCGACGACTCTTGGGCCCGATATTAGTACATTTGGTCAAATATGGATTTCTGAATGACTGACCTAAATTCAGAAAGAGTCAATGAGTAGGTATAAAAAATTTCAAGATCCATAACTGAAACATGTCCAATGGGTAAAATATTGGCTACTTTAGGGCTAATGTATCACAAGAAGGAGTCAATTGAGTAAGAATAGAAAGTTCAAGATCAAGGACTGAAATATTTTCAGTGGGTCCAAAATTGGCTGAACTATCTCCAGAAGGAGTCAAAAGGGTAGAACTAAAAAGTTCAAAATCGACTACTCTTGGGCCCGATTTTAGTACATTTGGAAAAATATTGACTTTTGAATGAGCGATGTAACATCAGAAAGAGTCAATAAGTAGGTATAGAAATTTCAAGATCCATGACTGAAACATGTTCAATGGGTCAATTATTGGCTACTCTAGGGCTAATATATCACAAGAAGGAGTCAATTGGGTAGGAATAGAAAGTTCAAGATCAAGGACTGAAATATTTTCAGTGGGTCAAAAATTGGCTGAACTATCTCCAGAAGGAGTCAATAGGGTAGAACTAAAAAGTTCAAAATAGACGACTCTTGGGCCCGATTTTAGTACATTTGGTCAAATATTGACTTTTCAATGACCGATGTAACATCACAAAGAGTCAATAAGTAGGTATAGAAATTTCAAGACCCATGACTGAAACATGTTCAATGGGTCAAATATTGGCTACTCTATGGCTAATTTATCACCAGAAGGAGTCAATGGGTAGAACTAAAAAGTTCAAAATCGACGACTCTTGGGCCCGATTTTAGTACATTTGGTCAAATATTGACTTTTGAATGACCGATGTAACATCAGAAAAAGTCAATAAGTAGGTATAGAAATTTCAAGATCCATAACTGAAACATGTCAAATGGGTAAAATATTGGCTACTCTAAGGCTAAAGTATCACAAAAAGGAGTCAATTGGGTAGGAATAGAAAGTTCAAGATCAAGGACTGAAATATTTTCAGTGGGTCAAAAATTGGCTGAACAATCTCTAGAAGGAGTCAAAAGGGTATAACTAAAAAGTTCAAAATAGACGATTCTTGGGCCCGATTTTAGTACATTTGGTCAAATATTTACTTTTGAATGACCGATGTAACATCAAAAAGAGTCAATAAGTAGGTATTGAAATTTCAAGATCCATGACTGGAACATGTTCAATTGGTTAGATATTGGCGAGTCTATGGCTAATTTATCACCAGAAGGAGTCTATTGGAAAGAAATAGAAAGTTCAAAATCGATGACTGTTGGGCCGGATATAAGTCCATTTGGTCAAATATGGACGTCTGATTGGCTGATGTATCATCAGTCGGATTACACGAGTATGTAAAGAAATTTCAAGATCCATGACTGACACATGTTCAGTGGGTCAAATATTGGCTACTCTATGGCTATTTTATCACAAAAAGGAGTCAATTGGGTAAGAATAGAAAGTTCAAGATCAAGGACTGAAATATTTTCAGTGGGTCTAAAATTGGCTGAACAATCTCTAGAAGGAGTCAAGACGGTAGAACTAAAAAGTTCAAAATCGACGAGTCTTGGGCCCGATTTTAGTACATTTGGTCAAATATTGACTTTTGAATGACCGATGTAACATTAGAAAAAGTCATTAAGTAGGTATAGAAATTTCAAGATCCATGACTGAAACATGTTCAATGGGTCAATTATTGGCTACTCTATGGCTAATTTATCACCAGAAAGACTCTATTGGGTTGAAATAGAAAGTTCAAAATCGATGACTCTTGGGCCTGATTTTAGTACATTTGGTCAAATATTGACTTTTGAATGACCGATGTAACGTCAAAAAAAGTCAATAAGTAGGTATAGAAATTTCAAGATCCATAACTGAAACATGTCCAATGGGTAAAATATTGGCTACTCTAGGGTTAATGTATCACAAGAAGGAGTCAATTGGGTAGGAATAGAAAGTTCAAGATCAAGGACTGAAATATTTTCAGTGGGTCAAAAATTGGCTGACCTATCTCCAGAAGGAGTCAAAAGGATAGAACTAAAAAGTTCAAAATAGACGATTCTTGGGCCCGATTTTAGTACATTTGGTCAAATATTGACTTTTGAATGACCGATGTAACATCAAAATGAGTCAATAAGTAGGTATTGAATTTTCAAGATCCATGACTGGAACATGTTCAATTGGTTAGATATTGGCGAGTCTATGGCTAATTTATCACCAGAAGGAGTCTATTGATTAGAAATAGAAAGTTCAAAATCGATGACTCTTGGGCCGGATATAAGACCATTTGGTCAAATATGGACCTCTGATTGGCTGATGTATCATCAGTCGGATTCTATGAGTAGGTATAGAAATTTCAAGATCCATGACTGAAACATGTTCAATGGGTCAAATATTGGCTACTCTATGGCTAATTTATCACAAACAGGAGTCTATTGGGTAGAAATAGAAAGTTCAAAATCGACGACTCTTGGGCCCGATATTAGTACATTTGGTCAAATATGGATTTCTGAATGACTAACCTAAATTCAGAAAGAGTCAATGAGTAGGTATGAAAATTTCAAGATCCATAACTGAATCATGTCAAATGGGTAAAATATTGGCTACTCTAAGGCTAAAGTATCACAAGAAGGAGTCAATTGGGTAGGAATAGAAAGTTCAAGATCAAGGACTGAAATATTTTCAGTGGGTCAAAAATTGGCTGAACAATCTCTAGAAGGAGTCAAAAGGGTATAACTAAAAAGTTCAAAATAGACGATTCTTGGGCCCGATTTTAGTACATTTGGTCAAATATTTACTTTTGAATGACCGATGTAACATCAAAAAGAGTCAATAAGTAGGTATTGAAATTTCAAGATCCATGACTGGAACATGTTCAATTGGTTAGATATTGGCGAGTCTATGGCTAATTTATCACCAGAAGGAGTCTATTGGAAAGAAATAGAAAGTTCAAAATCGATGACTGTTGGGCCGGATATAAGTCCATTTGGTCAAATATGGACGTCTGATTGGCTGATGTATCATCAGTCGGATTACACGAGTATGTAAAGAAATTTCAAGATCCATGACTGACACATGTTCAGTGGGTCAAATATTGGCTACTCTATGGCTATTTTATCACAAAAAGGAGTCAATTGGGTAAGAATAGAAAGTTCAAGATCAAGGACTGAAATATTTTCAGTGGGTCTAAAATTGGCTGAACAATCTCTAGAAGGAGTCAAGACGGTAGAACTAAAAAGTTCAAAATCGACGAGTCTTGGGCCCGATTTTAGTACATTTGGTCAAATATTGACTTTTGAATGACCGATGTAACATTAGAAAAAGTCATTAAGTAGGTATAGAAATTTCAAGATCCATGACTGAAACATGTTCAATGGGTCAATTATTGGCTACTCTATGGCTAATTTATCACCAGAAAGAGTCTATTGGGTTGAAATAGAAAGTTCAAAATCGATGACTCTTGGGCCCGATTTTAGTACATTTGGTCAAATATTGACATTTGAATGACCGATGTAACATCAAAAAAAGTCAATAAGTAGGTATAGAAATTTCAAGATCCATAACTGAAACATGTCCAATGGGTAAAATATTGGCTACTCTAGGGCTAATGTATCACAAGAAGGAGTCAATTGGGTAAGAATAGAAAGTTCAAGATCAAGGACTGAAATATTTTCAGTGGGTCTAAAATTGGCTGAACAATCTCTAGAAGGAGTCAAGACGGTAGAACTAAAAAGTTCAAAATCGACGAGCCTTGGGCCCGATTTTAGTACATTTGGTCAAATATTGACTTTTGAATGACCGATGTAACATTAGAAAAAGTCATTAAGTAGGTATAGAAATTTCAAGATCCATGACTGAAACATGTTCAATGGGTCAATTATTGGCTACTCTATGGCTAATTTATCACCAGAAAGAGTCTATTGGGTAGAAATAGAAAGTTCAAAATCGATGACTCTTGGGCCGGATATAAGTCCATTTCGGTCAAATATGGATTTCTGAATGACTGACCTAAATTCAGAAAGAGTCAATGAGTAGGTATTGAAATTTCAAGATCCATGACTGGAACATGTTCAATTGGTTAGATATTGGCGAGTCTATGGCTAATTTATCACCAGAAGGAGTCTATTGATTAGAAATAGAAAGTTCAAAATCGATGACTGTTGGGCCGGATATAAGTCCATTTGGTCAAATATGGACTTCTGATTGGCTGATGTATCATCAGTCGGATTCTATGAGTAGGTATAGAAAATTCAAGATCCATGACTGAAACATGTTCAATGGGTCAAATATTGGCTACTCTATTGCTAATTTATCACAAAAAGGAGTCTATTGGGTAGGCATAGAAAATTCAAAATCGACGACTCTTGGGCCCGATATTAGTACATTTGGTCAAATATGGATTTCTGAATGACTGACCTAAATTCAGAAAGAGTCAATGAGTAGGTATAAAAAATTTCAAGATCCATAACTGAAACATGTCCAATGGGTAAAATATTGGCTACTTTAGGGCTAATGTATCACAAGAAGGAGTCAATTGAGTAAGAATAGAAAGTTCAAGATCAAGGACTGAAATATTTTCAGTGGGTCCAAAATTGGCTGAACTATCTCCAGAAGGAGTCAAAAGGGTAGAACTAAAAAGTTCAAAATCGACTACTCTTGGGCCCGATTTTAGTACATTTGGAAAAATATTGACTTTTGAATGAGCGATGTAACATCAGAAAGAGTCAATAAGTAGGTATAGAAATTTCAAGATCCATGACTGAAACATGTTCAATGGGTCAATTATTGGCTACTCTAGGGCTAATATATCACAAGAAGGAGTCAATTGGGTAGGAATAGAAAGTTCAAGATCAAGGACTGAAATATTTTCAGTGGGTCAAAAATTGGCTGAACTATCTCCAGAAGGAGTCAATAGGGTAGAACTAAAAAGTTCAAAATAGACGACTCTTGGGCCCGATTTTAGTACATTTGGTCAAATATTGACTTTTCAATGACCGATGTAACATCACAAAGAGTCAATAAGTAGGTATAGAAATTTCAAGACCCATGACTGAAACATGTTCAATGGGTCAAATATTGGCTACTCTATGGCTAATTTATCACCAGAAGGAGTCAATGGGTAGAACTAAAAAGTTCAAAATCGACGACTCTTGGGCCCGATTTTAGTACATTTGGTCAAATATTGACTTTTGAATGACCGATGTAACATCAGAAAAAGTCAATAAGTAGGTATAGAAATTTCAAGATCCATAACTGAAACATGTCAAATGGGTAAAATATTGGCTACTCTAAGGCTAAAGTATCACAAAAAGGAGTCAATTGGGTAGGAATAGAAAGTTCAAGATCAAGGACTGAAATATTTTCAGTGGGTCAAAAATTGGCTGAACAATCTCTAGAAGGAGTCAAAAGGGTATAACTAAAAAGTTCAAAATAGACGATTCTTGGGCCCGATTTTAGTACATTTGGTCAAATATTTACTTTTGAATGACCGATGTAACATCAAAAAGAGTCAATAAGTAGGTATTGAAATTTCAAGATCCATGACTGGAACATGTTCAATTGGTTAGATATTGGCGAGTCTATGGCTAATTTATCACCAGAAGGAGTCTATTGGAAAGAAATAGAAAGTTCAAAATCGATGACTGTTGGGCCGGATATAAGTCCATTTGGTCAAATATGGACGTCTGATTGGCTGATGTATCATCAGTCGGATTACACGAGTATGTAAAGAAATTTCAAGATCCATGACTGACACATGTTCAGTGGGTCAAATATTGGCTACTCTATGGCTATTTTATCACAAAAAGGAGTCAATTGGGTAAGAATAGAAAGTTCAAGATCAAGGACTGAAATATTTTCAGTGGGTCTAAAATTGGCTGAACAATCTCTAGAAGGAGTCAAGACGGTAGAACTAAAAAGTTCAAAATCGACGAGTCTTGGGCCCGATTTTAGTACATTTGGTCAAATATTGACTTTTGAATGACCGATGTAACATTAGAAAAAGTCATTAAGTAGGTATAGAAATTTCAAGATCCATGACTGAAACATGTTCAATGGGTCAATTATTGGCTACTCTATGGCTAATTTATCACCAGAAAGACTCTATTGGGTTGAAATAGAAAGTTCAAAATCGATGACTCTTGGGCCTGATTTTAGTACATTTGGTCAAATATTGACTTTTGAATGACCGATGTAACGTCAAAAAAAGTCAATAAGTAGGTATAGAAATTTCAAGATCCATAACTGAAACATGTCCAATGGGTAAAATATTGGCTACTCTAGGGTTAATGTATCACAAGAAGGAGTCAATTGGGTAGGAATAGAAAGTTCAAGATCAAGGACTGAAATATTTTCAGTGGGTCAAAAATTGGCTGACCTATCTCCAGAAGGAGTCAAAAGGATAGAACTAAAAAGTTCAAAATAGACGATTCTTGGGCCCGATTTTAGTACATTTGGTCAAATATTGACTTTTGAATGACCGATGTAACATCAAAATGAGTCAATAAGTAGGTATTGAATTTTCAAGATCCATGACTGGAACATGTTCAATTGGTTAGATATTGGCGAGTCTATGGCTAATTTATCACCAGAAGGAGTCTATTGATTAGAAATAGAAAGTTCAAAATCGATGACTCTTGGGCCGGATATAAGACCATTTGGTCAAATATGGACCTCTGATTGGCTGATGTATCATCAGTCGGATTCTATGAGTAGGTATAGAAATTTCAAGATCCATGACTGAAACATGTTCAATGGGTCAAATATTGGCTACTCTATGGCTAATTTATCACAAACAGGAGTCTATTGGGTAGAAATAGAAAGTTCAAAATCGACGACTCTTGGGCCCGATATTAGTACATTTGGTCAAATATGGATTTCTGAATGACTAACCTAAATTCAGAAAGAGTCAATGAGTAGGTATGAAAATTTCAAGATCCATAACTGAATCATGTCAAATGGGTAAAATATTGGCTACTCTAAGGCTAAAGTATCACAAGAAGGAGTCAATTGGGTAGGAATAGAAAGTTCAAGATCAAGGACTGAAATATTTTCAGTGGGTCAAAAATTGGCTGAACAATCTCTAGAAGGAGTCAAAAGGGTATAACTAAAAAGTTCAAAATAGACGATTCTTGGGCCCGATTTTAGTACATTTGGTCAAATATTTACTTTTGAATGACCGATGTAACATCAAAAAGAGTCAATAAGTAGGTATTGAAATTTCAAGATCCATGACTGGAACATGTTCAATTGGTTAGATATTGGCGAGTCTATGGCTAATTTATCACCAGAAGGAGTCTATTGGAAAGAAATAGAAAGTTCAAAATCGATGACTGTTGGGCCGGATATAAGTCCATTTGGTCAAATATGGACGTCTGATTGGCTGATGTATCATCAGTCGGATTACACGAGTATGTAAAGAAATTTCAAGATCCATGACTGACACATGTTCAGTGGGTCAAATATTGGCTACTCTATGGCTATTTTATCACAAAAAGGAGTCAATTGGGTAAGAATAGAAAGTTCAAGATCAAGGACTGAAATATTTTCAGTGGGTCTAAAATTGGCTGAACAATCTCTAGAAGGAGTCAAGACGGTAGAACTAAAAAGTTCAAAATCGACGAGTCTTGGGCCCGATTTTAGTACATTTGGTCAAATATTGACTTTTGAATGACCGATGTAACATTAGAAAAAGTCATTAAGTAGGTATAGAAATTTCAAGATCCATGACTGAAACATGTTCAATGGGTCAATTATTGGCTACTCTATGGCTAATTTATCACCAGAAAGAGTCTATTGGGTTGAAATAGAAAGTTCAAAATCGATGACTCTTGGGCCCGATTTTAGTACATTTGGTCAAATATTGACATTTGAATGACCGATGTAACATCAAAAAAAGTCAATAAGTAGGTATAGAAATTTCAAGATCCATAACTGAAACATGTCCAATGGGTAAAATATTGGCTACTCTAGGGCTAATGTATCACAAGAAGGAGTCAATTGGGTAAGAATAGAAAGTTCAAGATCAAGGACTGAAATATTTTCAGTGGGTCTAAAATTGGCTGAACAATCTCTAGAAGGAGTCAAGACGGTAGAACTAAAAAGTTCAAAATCGACGAGCCTTGGGCCCGATTTTAGTACATTTGGTCAAATATTGACTTTTGAATGACCGATGTAACATTAGAAAAAGTCATTAAGTAGGTATAGAAATTTCAAGATCCATGACTGAAACATGTTCAATGGGTCAATTATTGGCTACTCTATGGCTAATTTATCACCAGAAAGAGTCTATTGGGTAGAAATAGAAAGTTCAAAATCGATGACTCTTGGGCCGGATATAAGTCCATTTCGGTCAAATATGGATTTCTGAATGACTGACCTAAATTCAGAAAGAGTCAATGAGTAGGTATAAAAATTTCAAGATCCATAACTGAAACATGTCCAATGGGTAAAATATTGGCTACTCTAGGGTTAATGTATCACAAGAAGGAGTCAATTGGGTAGGAATAGAAAGTTCAAGATCAAGGACTGAAATATTTTCAGTGGGTCAAAAATTGGCTGAACTATCTCCAGAAGGAGTCAAAAGGATAGAACTAAAAAGTTCAAAATAGACAATTCTTGGGCCCGATTTTAGTACTTTTGGTCAAATATTGACTTTTGAATGACCAATGTAACATCAAAATGAGTCAATAAGTAGGTATTGAAATTTCAAGATCCATGACTGGAACATGTTCAATTGGTTAGATATTGGCGAGTCTATGGCTAATTTATCACCAGAAGGAGTCTATTGATTAGAAATAGAAAGTTCAAAATCGATGACTGTTGGGCCGGATATAAGTGCATTTGGTCAAATATGGACTTCTGATTGGCTGATGTATCATCAGTCGGATTACACGAGTATGTAAAGAAATTTCAAGATCCATGACTGACACATGTTCAGTGGGTCAAATATTGGCTACTCTATGGCTAATTTATCACAAAAAGGAGTCTATTGGGTAGAACTAAAAAGTTCAAAATCGATGACTCTTGGACCACGCTCAGAAAAACGACTAAGTATCAAAAATCCTCCTTGTGAACCAGGCAGTGTATGTCACTATTCAAGCCGGAGAGAGTGTGAGGTAAGCGGCCTGAAGGTGTAAAGAAGGGCCCCTCTGTGAATTAGCTCCACCAGATTAAGTCGATGCAGAGAGTTTATTGAAAAAGAATAAAAAGTAAAAGAAAGTTCATGTTTCAGCACTAATTTATCAAAAATATGCACTTTTGTCAATAAGTATTCTTCTATGCTCTGTGCAAAGCAACAGCACGTTTTCTCTTCATTGCACAACCAAATGAGGTACATCTATGCAATTTTGCATTATCTTTTCAACAGCACATATGTTAACTCCATGCACAGCAGAATGATTAGTGCTGGTACACTTAGTCGTTTTTCTGAGAAATTGTGCACGCTCAGAAAGATGACTAAGTGTCAAAATTCCTCCGTGTGAACCGTGCAATGTGTCTCTCTGCTCAAGCCGGAGAGAGTGTTATGTAGGTGGCTTGAAAGTGTAAGGAAGGGCTTCGCTGTGAATTCGCTCTAATATGAACCATGCAGTCAACTGACTGCTGTAAGGCTGATATAACATCAGATTAAGTCGCTGCGGAGAGTTTATTGAAAAAGAATAAAAAGTAACAGAAAGTTCATGTTTGAGCACTAATTTATTAAAAATAAGCGCTTTGGTCATTAAGTATTTTTTATATACACTGAAACGCAACAAGTGCTTATCTTATATTGTGCTCTGTGCAATGCAACAGCACATATGTTTTCTCTTCCTTGCAAAACCAAATTATTTACATCTATGCAATTTTGCATTATCTTTTCAACAGCACATATGTTAACTCCATGCACAGCAGAATGAGTTAATGCTGGTACACTTGGTCGTTTTTCTGAAAAAAGGTGCACGCTCAGAAAGAAGACTAAGTGTCAAAATTCCTCCGTGTGAACCGTGCACTGTGTTTCTCTACTCAAGCCGGAGAGAGTGTTAGGTAGGCGGCTTGAAAGTGTAAGGAAGGGCTTCGCTGTGAATCCGCTCAGCTCAAACTCTCTCCGGCTTGAGGAGAGACACACACATTGCCTGGAGGAATCTTGACACTTTTAGTTATTTTTCTGAGATGAAGTACAAAGAGGAATTTTGACACTTGGTCGTTTTTTTGAAAAACGATGCACGCTCAAAAAAACGACTAAGTGTCAAAATTCCTCCGTGTGAACCAGGCAGTGTGTGTTACACTTCAAGCCGGAGAGAGTGTCAGGTAGGCGGAATGAAGGTGTAAGGAAGAGCTTCGCTGTGATTTTGCTCTATAGGAACCATGCAGTCAACTGACTGCTGTAAAGCTGATGTAACATCAGATTAAGTCGATGCGGAGAGTTTATTGAAAAAGAATAAAAAGTAACAGAAAGTTCATGTTTGAGCACTAATTTATTAAAAATAAGCGCTTTGGTCATTAAGTATTTTTATATACACTGAAACGCAACAAGTGCATATCTTATATTGTGCTCTGTGCAATGCAACAGCACATATGTTTTCTCTTCATTGCACAACCAAATGAGGTACATCTATGCAATTTTGCATTATCTTTTCAACAGCACATATGTTAACTCCATGCACAGCAGAATGAGTTAATGCTGGTACACTTGGTCGTTTTTCTGAAAAAAGGTGCACGCTCAGAAAGACGACTAAGTGTCAAAATTCCTCCGTGTGAACCGTGCACTGTGTTTCTCTGCTCAAGCCGGAGAGAGTGTTAGGTAGGCGGCTTGAAAGTGTAAGGAAGGGCTTCGCTGTGAATACGCTCAACTCAAACTCTCTCCGGCTTGAGGAGAGACACACACACAGCCTTGGAAGAATCTTGACACTTTTAGTTATTTTTCTGAGATGAAGTACAAGGAGGAATTTTGACACTTAGTCGTTTTTTTGAAAAATGATGCACGCTCAAAAAAACGACTAAGTGTCAAAATTCCTCCGTGTGAACCAGGCAGTGTGTGTTACACTTCAAGCCGGAGAGAGTGTCAGGTAGGCGGAATGAAGGTGTAAGGAAGAGCTTCGCTGTGATTTTGCTCTATAGGAACCATGCAGTCAACTGACTGCTGTAAAGCTGATGTAACATCAGATTAAGTCGATGCGGAGAGTTTATTGAAAAAGAATAAAAAGTAACAGAAAGTTCATGTTTGAGCACTAATTTATTAAAAATAAGCGCTTTGGTCATTAAGTATTTTTATATACACTGAAACGCAACAAGTGCATATCTTATATTGTGCTCTGTGCAATGCAACAGCACATATGTTTTCTCTTCATTGCACAACCAAATGAGGTACATCTATGCAATTTTGCATTATCTTTTCAACAGCACATATGTTAACTCCATGCACAGCAGAATGAGTTAATGCTGGTACACTTGGTCGTTTTTCTGAAAAAAGGTGCACGCTCAGAAAGACGACTAAGTGTCAAAATTCCTCCGTGTGAACCGTGCACTGTGTTTCTCTGCTCAAGCCGGAGAGAGTGTTAGGTAGGCGGCTTGAAAGTGTAAGGAAGGGCTTCGCTGTGAATACGCTCAACTCAAACTCTCTCCGGCTTGAGGAGAGACACACACACAGCCTTGGAAGAATCTTGACACTTTTAGTTATTTTTCTGAGATGAAGTACAAGGAGGAATTTTGACACTTAGTCGTTTTTTTGAAAAATGATGCACGCTCAAAAAAACGACTAAGTGTCAAAATTCCTCCGTGTGAACCAGGCAGTGTGTGTTACACTTCAAGCCGGAGAGAGTGTCAGGTAGGCGGCCTGAATGTGTAAGAAAGGGCGTCGCTGTGAATTCGCTCTAATATGAACCATGCAGTCAACTGACTGCTGTAAGGCTGATATAACATCAGATTAAGTCGATGCGGAGAGTTTATTGAAAAAGAATAAAAAGTAACAGAAAGTTCATGTTTGAGCACTAATTTATTAAAAATAAGCGCTTTTGTCATTAAGTATTTTTTATATACACTGAAACGCAACAAGTGCTTATCTTATATTGTGCTCTGTGCAATGCAACAGCACATATGTTTTCTCTTCCTTGCACAACCAAATGAGGTACATCTATGCAATTTTGCATTATCTTTTCAACAGCACATATGTTAACTCCATGCACAGCAGAATGAGTTAATGCTGGTACACTTGGTCGTTTTTCTGAAAAAAGGTGCACGCTCAGAAAGACGACTAAGTGTCAAAATTCCTCCGTGTGAACCGTGCACTGTGTTTCTCTGCTCAAGCCGGAGAGAGTGTTAGGTAGGCGGCTTGAAAGTGTAAGGAAGGGCTTCGCTGTGAATCCGCTCAACTCAAACAGAGTGTTGAAACATGTCCGGCTTGAGGAGAGACACACACACAGCCTGGAGGAATCTTGACACTTAGTTATTTTTCTGAGAGTCAATAAGTAGGAATAGAAAGTTCAAGATCCACAACTCTTGGGCCCGATATTAGTACATTTGGACAAATATGGACTTCTGAATGACTGACCTAAATTCAGAAAATGTCAATGAGTAGGTATAAAAATTTCAAGATCCATAATTGAAACGTGTCCAATGGGTAAAATATTGGCTACTCTAAAGCTAATGCATCACAAGAAGGAGTCAATTGGGTAGGAATAGACAGTTCAACATAAAGGACTGAAATATTTTCAGTGGGTCAAAAATTGGCTTAACTATCTCAAAAAGGAGTCAATTGGTTAGAACTAAAAAGTTCAAAATAAACGACTATTGGGCCCGATTTTAGTACATTTGGTCAAATATTGACTTTTGAATGACCGATGTAAAATCAGAAAGAGTCAATAAGTAGGTATAGAAATTTCAAGATCCATAACTGAAACATGTCCCATGGGTAAATTATTGGCTACTCTAAGGCTAATGTATCAAAAGAAGGAGTCAATAGGGTAGGAATAGAAAGTTCAAGATCAAGGACTGAAATATTTTCAGTGGGTCAAAAATTGGCTGAACAATCTCTAGAAGGAGTCAAAAGGGTAGAACTAAAAAGTTCAAAATCGATGACTCTTGGGCCAGATATAAGTCCATTCGGTCAAATATGGATTTCTGATTGGCTGATGTATCATCAGTCGGATTCTATGAGTAGGTATAGAAATTTCAAGATCCATGACTGAAACATGTTCAATGGGTCAAATGTTGGCTACTCTATGGCTAATTTATCACAAAAAGGAGTCTATTGGGTAGAAATAGAAAGTTCAAAATCGATGACTCTTTGGCCGGTTATTAGTCCATTGGTCAAATATGGACTTCTCATTGGCTGATGTATCAACAGTCGGATTCTACGAGTATGTAAAGAAATTTCAAGATCCATGACTGACACATGTTCAATGGGTCAAATATTGGCTACTCTATGGCTAATTTATCACCAGAAAGAGTCTATTGGGTAGAGATAGAAAGTTCAAAATCGATGACTCTTGGGCCGGATATGAGTCCATTCGGTCAAATATGGATTTCTGAATGACTGACCTAAATTAAGAAAGAGTCAATGAGTAGGTATAGAAATTTCAAGATCCATGACTGAAACATGTTCACTGGGTAAAATATTGGCTACTCTAAGGCTAATGTATCACAAGAAAGAGTCAATTGGGTAGGAATAGAAAGTTCAAGATCAAGGACTGAAATATTTTCAGTGGGTCAAAAATTGGCTAAAATATCTCCAGAAGGAGTCAATAGGGTAGAACTAAAAAGTTCAATATAGACGACTCTTGGGCCCGATTTTAGTACATTTGGTCAAATATTGACTTTTGAATGACCGATGTAACATTAGAAAGAGTCAATAAGTAGGTATAGAAATTTCAAGATCCATGACTGAAACATGTTCAATGGGTCAATTATTGGCTACTCTATGGCTAATTTATCACCAGAAAGAGTCTATTGGGTGGAAATAGAAAGTTCAAAATCGATGACTGTTGGGCCGGATATAAGTCCATTTGGTCAAATATGGACTTCTGATTGGCTGATGTATCATCAGTTTGATTCTACGAGTATGTAAAGAAATTTCAAGATCCATGACTGACACATGTTCAATGGGTCAAATATTGGCTACTCTATGGCTAATTTATCACAAAAAGGAGTCTATTGGGTAGAAATAGAAAGTTCAAAATCGACGACTCTTTGGCCTGATATTAGTACATTTAGTCAAATATGGATTTCTGAATGACTGACCTAAATTCAGAAAGAGTCAATGAGTAGGTATAAAAATTTCAAGATCCATAACTGAAACATGTCCAATGGGTAAAATATTGGCTACTCTAAGGCTAATGTATCACAAGAAGGAGTCAATTGGGTAGGAATAGAAAGTTCAAGATCAAGGACTGAAATATTTTCAGTGGGTCAAAAATTGGCTGAACTATCTCCAGAAGGAGTCAATAGGGTAGAACTAAAAAGTTCAATATAGATGACTCTTGGGCCCGATTGTAGTACATTTGGTCAAATATTGACTTTTGAATGACCGTTGTAACATCAGAAAGAGTCAATAAGTAGGTATAGAAATTTCAAGATCCATGACTGAAACATGTTCATTGGGTCAATTATTGGCTACTCTATGGCTAATTTATCACCAGAAAGAGTCTATTGGGTAGAAATCGAAAGTTCAAAATCGATGACTCTTGGGCTGGATATAAGTCCATTCGGTCAAATATGGACTTCTGATTGGCTGATGTATCATCAGTCGGATTCTATGAGTAGGTATAGAAAATTCAAGATCCATGACTGACACATGTTCAATGGGTCAAATATTGGCTAATCTATTGCTAATTTATCACAAAAAGGAGTCTATTGAGTAGAAATAGAAAATTCAAAAACGACGACTCTTGGGCCCGATATTAGTACATTTAGTCAAATATGGATTTCTGAATGACTGACCTAAATTCAGAAAGAGTCAATGAGTAGGTATAAAAATTTCAAGATCCATAACTGAAACATGTCCAATGGGTAAAATATTGGCTACTCTAAGGCTAATGTATCACAAGAAGGAGTCAATTGGGTAGGAATAGAAAGTTCAAGATCAAGGACTGAAATATTTTCAGTGGGTCAAAAATTGGCTGAACTATCTCCAGAAGGAGTCAATAGGGTAGAACTAAAAAGTTCAATATAGATGACTCTTGGGCCCGATTGTAGTACATTTGGTCAAATATTGACTTTTGAATGACCGATGTAACATCAGAAAGAGTCAATAAGTAGGTATAGAAATTTCAAGATCCATGACTGAAACATGTTCATTGGGTCAATTATTGGCTACTCTATGGCTAATTTATCACCAGAAAGAGTCTATTGGGTAGAAATCGAAAGTTCAAAATCGATGACTCTTGGGCTGGATATAAGTCCATTCGGTCAAATATGGACTTCTGATTGGCTGATGTATCATCAGTCGGATTCTATGAGTAGGTATAGAAAATTCAAGATCCATGACTGACACATGTTCAATGGGTCAAATATTGGCTAATCTATTGCTAATTTATCACAAAAAGGAGTCTATTGAGTAGAAATAGAAAATTCAAAAACGACGACTCTTGGGCCCGATATTAGTACATTTGGTCAAATATGAATTTCTGAATGACTGACCTAAATTCAGAAAGACTCAATGAGTAGGTATAAAAATTTCAAGATCCATAACTGAAACATGTCCAATGGGTAAAATATTGGCTACTCTAGGGCTAATGTATCACAAGAAGGAGTCAATTGGGTAAGAATAGAAAGTTCAAGATCAAGGACTGAAATATTTTCAGTGGGTCTAAAATTGGCTGAACAATCTCTAGAAGGAGTCAAGAGGGTAGAACTAAAAAGTTCAAAATCGACGAGTCTTGGGCCCGATTTTAGTACATTTGGTCAAATATTGACTTTTGAATGACCGATGTAACATTAGAAAAAGTCATTAAGTAGGTATAGAAATTTCAAGATCCATGACTGAAACATGTTCAATGGGTCAATTATTGGCTACTCTATGGCTAATTTATCAGCAGAAAGAGTCTATTGGGTAGAAATAGAAAGTTCAAAATCGATGACTCTTGGGCCCGATATTAGTACATTTGGTCAAATATGGATTTCTGAATGAATGACCTAAATTCAAAAAGAGTCAATGAGTAGTTATAAAAATTTCAAGATCCATAACTGAAACATGTCCAATGGGTAAAATATTGGCTACTCTAGGGCTAATGTATCACAAGAAGGAGTCAATGGGTAGAACTAAAAAAATCAAAATCGACGACTCTTGGGCCCGATTGTAGTACATTTGGTCAAATATTGACTTTTCAATGACCGATGTAACATCACAAAGATTCAATAAGTAGGTATAGAAATTTCAAGACCCATGACTGAAACATGTTCAATGGGTCAAATATTGGCTACTCTATGGCTAATTTATCACCAGAAGGAGTCAATGGGTAGAACTAAAAAAATCAAAATCGACGACTCTTGGGCCCGATTGTAGTACATTTGGTCAAATATTGACTTTTGAATGACCGATGTAACATCAGAAAGAGTCAATAAGTAGGTATAGAAATTTCAAGATCCATGACTGACACATGTTCAATGGCTCAAATATTGGCTACTCTAAGGCTAATTTATCACAAAAAGGAGTCTATTGGGTAGAAATAGAAAGTTCAAAATCGATGACTCTTGGGCCGGATATAAGTCCATTTGGTCATATATGGACTTCTGATTGGCTGATGTATCATCAGTCGGATTCTACGAGTATGTTAAGAAATTTCAAGATCCATGACTGACACATGTTCAATGGGTCAAATATTGGCTAGTCTATGGCTAATTTATCACAAAAAGGAGTCTATTGGGTAGAAATAGAAAGTTCAAAATCGACGACTCTTTGGCCTCATATTAGTACATTTAGTCAAATATGGATTTCTGAATGACTGACCTAAATTCAGAAAGAGTCAATGAGTAGGTATAAAAATTTCAAGATCCATAACTGAAACATGTCCAATGGGTAAAATATTGGCTACTCTAAGGCTAATGTATCACAAGAAGGAGTCAATTGGGTAGGAATAGAAAGTTCAAGATCAAGGACTGAAATATTTTCAGTGGGTCAAAAATTGGCTGAACTATCTCCAGAAGGAGTCAATAGGGTAGAACTAAAAAGTTCAATATAGACGACTCTTGGGCCCGATTGTAGTACATTTGGTCAAATATTGACTTTTGAATGACCGATGTAACATCAGAAAGAGTCAATAAGTAGGTATAGAAATTTCAAGATCCATGACTGAAACATGTTCAATGGGTCAATTATTGGCTACTCTATGGCTAATTTATCACCAGAAAGAGTCTATTGGGTGGAAATAGAAAGTTCAAAATCGATGACTGTTGGGCCGGATATAAGTCCATTTGGTCAAATATGGACTTCTGATTGGCTGATGTATCATCAGTTTGATTCTACGAGTATGTAAAGAAATTTCAAGATCCATGACTGACACATGTTCAATGGGTCAAATATTGGCTACTCTATGGCTAATTTATCACAAAAAGGAGTCTATTGGGTAGAAATAGAAAGTTCAAAATCGACGACTCTTTGGCCTGATATTAGTACATTTAGTCAAATATGGATTTCTGAATGACTGACCTAAATTCAGAAAGAGTCAATGAGTAGGTATAAAAATTTCAAGATCCATAACTGAAACATGTCCAATGGGTAAAATATTGGCTACTCTAAGGCTAATGTATCACAAGAAGGAGTCAATTGGGTAGGAATAGAAAGTTCAAGATCAAGGACTGAAATATTTTCAGTGGGTCAAAAATTGGCTGAACTATCTCCAGAAGGAGTCAATAGGGTAGAACTAAAAAGTTCAATATAGATGACTCTTGGGCCCGATTGTAGTACATTTGGTCAAATATTGACTTTTGAATGACCGATGTAACATCAGAAAGAGTCAATAAGTAGGTATAGAAATTTCAAGATCCATGACTGAAACATGTTCATTGGGTCAATTATTGGCTACTCTATGGCTAATTTATCACCAGAAAGAGTCTATTGGGTAGAAATCGAAAGTTCAAAATCGATGACTCTTGGGCTGGATATAAGTCCATTCGGTCAAATATGGACTTCTGATTGGCTGATGTATCATCAGTCGGATTCTATGAGTAGGTATAGAAAATTCAAGATCCATGACTGACACATGTTCAATGGGTCAAATATTGGCTAATCTATTGCTAATTTATCACAAAAAGGAGTCTATTGAGTAGAAATAGAAAATTCAAAAACGACGACTCTTGGGCCCGATATTAGAACATTTAATCAAATATGGATTTCTGAATGACTGACCTAAATTCAGAAAGAGTCAATGAGTAGGTATAAAAATTTCAAGATCCATAACTGAAACATGTCCAATGGGTAAAATATTGGCTACTCTAAGGCTAATGTATCACAAGAAGGAGTCAATTGGGTAGGAATAGAAAGTTCAAGATCAAGGACTGAAATATTTTCAGTGGGTCAAAAATTGGCTGAACTATCTCCAGAAGGAGTCAATAGGGTAGAACTAAAAAGTTCAAAATAGATGACTCTTGGGCCCGATTGTAGTACATTTGGTCAAATATTGACTTTTGAATGACCGATGTAACATCAGAAAGAGTCAATAAGTAGGTATAGAAATTTCAAGATCCATGACTGAAACATGTTCATTGGGTCAATTATTGGCTACTCTATGGCTAATTTATCACCAGAAAGAGTCTATTGGGTAGAAATCGAAAGTTCAAAATCGATGACTCTTGGGCTGGATATAAGTCCATTCGGTCAAATATGGACTTCTGATTGGCTGATGTATCATCAGTCGGATTCTATGAGTAGGTATAGAAAATTCAAGATCCATGACTGACACATGTTCAATGGGTCAAATATTGGCTAATCTATTGCTAATTTATCACAAAAAGGAGTCTATTGAGTAGAAATAGAAAATTCAAAAACGACGACTCTTGGGCCCGATATTAGTACATTTGGTCAAATATGAATTTCTGAATGACTGACCTAAATTCAGAAAGACTCAATGAGTAGGTATAAAAATTTCAAGATCCATAACTGAAACATGTCCAATGGGTAAAATATTGGCTACTCTAGGGCTAATGTATCACAAGAAGGAGTCAATTGGGTAAGAATAGAAAGTTCAAGATCAAGGACTGAAATATTTTCAGTGGGTCTAAAATTGGCTGAACAATCTCTAGAAGGAGTCAAGAGGGTAGAACTAAAAAGTTCAAAATCGACGAGTCTTGGGCCCGATTTTAGTACATTTGGTCAAATATTGACTTTTGAATGACCGATGTAACATTAGAAAAAGTCATTAAGTAGGTATAGAAATTTCAAGATCCATGACTGAAACATGTTCAATGGGTCAATTATTGGCTACTCTATGGCTAATTTATCAGCAGAAAGAGTCTATTGGGTAGAAATAGAAAGTTCAAAATCGACGACTCTTGGGCCCGATATTAGTACATTTGGTCAAATATGGATTTCTGAATGACTGACCTAAATTCAGAAAGAGTCAATGAGTAGGTATGAAAATTTCAAGATCCATAACTGAAACATGTCAAATGGGTAAAATATTGGCTACTCTAAGGCTAAAGTATCACAAGAAGGAGTCAATTGGGTAGGAACAGAAAGTTCAAGATCAAGGACTGAAATATTTTCAGTGGGTCAAAAATTGTCTGAACAATCTCTAGAAGTAGTCAAAAGGGTAGAACTAAAAAGTTCAAAATAGACGATTCTTGGGCCCGATTTTAGTACATTTGGTCAAATATTGACTTTTGAATGACCGATGTAACATCAAAAAGAGTCAATAAGTAGGTATTGAAATTTCAAGATCCATGACTGGAACATGTTCAATTGGTTAGATATTGGCGAGTCTATGGCTGATTTATCACCGGAAGGAGTCTATTGGATAGAAATAGAAAGTTCAAAATCGATGACTGTTGGGCCGGATATAAGTCCATTTGGTCAAATATGGACTTCTGATTGGCTGATGTATCATCAGTTTGATTCTACGAGTATGTAAAGAAATTTCAAGATCCATGACTGAAACATGTTCAATGGGTCAAATATTGGCTACTCTATGGCTAATTTATCACAAAAAGGAGTCTATTGGGTAGAAATAGAAAGTTCAAAATCGACGACTCTTTGGCCTGATATTAGTACATTTAGTCAAATATGGATTTCTGAATGACTGACCTAAATTCAGAAAGAGTCAATGAGTAGGTATAAAAATTTCAAGATCCATAACTGAAACATGTCCAATGGGTAAAATATTGGCTACTCTAAGGCTAATGTATCACAAGAAGGAGTCAATTGGGTAGGAATAGAAAGTTCAAGATCAAGGACTGAAATATTTTCAGTGGGTCAAAAATTGGCTGAACTATCTCCAGAAGGAGTCAATAGGGTAGAACTAAAAAGTTCAATATAGACGACTCTTGGGCCCGAATGTAGTACATTTGGTCAAATATTGACTTTTGAATGACCGATGTAACATCAGAAAGAGTCAATAAGTAGGTATAGAAATTTCAAGATCCATGACTGAAACATGTTCAATGGGTCAGTTATTGGCTACTCTATGGCTAATTTATCACCAGAAAGAGTCTATTGGGTAGAAATCGAAAGTTCAAAATCGATGACTCTTGGGCTGGATATAAGTCCATTCGGTCAAATATGGACTTCTGATTGGCTGATGTATCATCAGTCGGATTCTATGAGTAGGTATAGAAAATTCAAGATCCATGACTGAAACATGTTCAATGGGTCAAATATTGGCTAATCTATTGCTAATTTATCACAAAAAGGAGTCTATTGAGTAGAAATAGAAAATTCAAAAACGACGACTCTTTGGCCCGATATTAGTACATTTGGTCAAATATGAATTTCTGAATGACTGACCTAAATTCAGAAAGACTCAATGAGTAGGTATAAAAATTTCAAGATCCATAACTGAAACATGTCCAATGGGTAAAATATTGGCTACTCTAGGGCTAATGTATCACAAGAAGGAGTCAATTGGGTAAGAATAGAAAGTTCAAGATCAAGGACTGAAATATTTTCAGTGGGTCTAAAATTGGCTGAACAATCTCTAGAAGGAGTCAAGAGGGTAGAACTAAAAAGTTCAAAATCGACGAGTCTTGGGCCCGATTTTAGTACATTTGGTCAAATATTGACTTTTGAATGACCGATGTAACATTAGAAAAAGTCATTAAGTAGGTATAGAAATTTCAAGATCCATGACTGAAACATGTTCAATGGGTCAATTATTGGCTACTCTATGGCTAATTTATCAGCAGAAAGAGTCTATTGCGTAGAAATAGAAAGTTCAAAATCGACGACTCTTGGGCCCGATATTAGTACATTTGGTCAAATATGGATTTCTGAATGACTGACCTAAATTCAGAAAGAGTCAATGAGTAGGTATGAAAATTTCAAGATCCATAACTGAAACATGTCAAATGGGTAAAATATTGGCTACTCTAAGGCTAAAGTATCACAAGAAGGAGTCAATTGGGTAGGAACAGAAAGTTCAAGATCAAGGACTGAAATATTTTCAGTGGGTCAAAAATTGTCTGAACAATCTCTAGAAGTAGTCAAAAGGGTAGAACTAAAAAGTTCAAAATAGACGATTCTTGGGCCCGATTTTAGTACATTTGGTCAAATATTGACTTTTGAATGACCGATGTAACATCAAAAAGAGTCAATAAGTAGGTATTGAAATTTCAAGATCCATGACTGGAACATGTTCAATTGGTTAGATATTGGCGAGTCTATGGCTGATTTATCACCGGAAGGAGTCTATTGGATAGAAATAGAAAGTTCAAAATCGATGACTGTTGGGCCGGATATAAGTCCATTTGGTCAAATATGGACTTCTGATTGGCTGATGTATCATCAGTTTGATTCTACGAGTATGTAAAGAAATTTCAAGATCCATGACTGAAACATGTTCAATGGGTCAAATATTGGCTACTCTATGGCTAATTTATCACAAAAAGGAGTCTATTGGGTAGAAATAGAAAGTTCAAAATCGACGACTCTTTGGCCTGATATTAGTACATTTAGTCAAATATGGATTTCTGAATGACTGACCTAAATTCAGAAAGAGTCAATGAGTAGGTATAAAAATTTCAAGATCCATAACTGAAACATGTCCAATGGGTAAAATATTGGCTACTCTAAGGCTAATGTATCACAAGAAGGAGTCAATTGGGTAGGAATAGAAAGTTCAAGATCAAGGACTGAAATATTTTCAGTGGGTCAAAAATTGGCTGAACTATCTCCAGAAGGAGTCAATAGGGTAGAACTAAAAACTTCAATATAGACGACTCTTGGGCCCGATTGTAGTACATTTGGTCAAATATTGACTTTTGAATGACCGATGTAACATCAGAAAGAGTCAATAAGTAGGTATAGAAATTTCAAGATCCATGACTGAAACATGTTCAATGGGTCAGTTATTGGCTACTCTATGGCTAATTTATCACCAGAAAGAGTCTATTGGGTAGAAATCGAAAGTTCAAAATCGATGACTCTTGGGCTGGATATAAGTCCATTCGGTCAAATATGGACTTCTGATTGGCTGATGTATCATCAGTCGGATTCTATGAGTAGGTATAGAAAATTCAAGATCCATGACTGAAACATGTTCAATGGGTCAAATATTGGCTAATCTATTGCTAATTTATCACAAAAAGGAGTCTATTGAGTAGAAATAGAAAATTCAAAAACGACGACTCTTGGGCCCGATATTAGTACATTTGGTCAAATATGAATTTCTGAATGACTGACCTAAATTCAGAAAGACTCAATGAGTAGGTATAAAAATTTCAAGATCCATAACTGAAACATGTCCAATGGGTAAAATATTGGCTACTCTAGGGCTAATGTATCACAAGAAGGAGTCAATTGGGTAAGAATAGAAAGTTCAAGATCAAGGACTGAAATATTTTCAGTGGGTCTAAAATTGGCTGAACAATCTCTAGAAGGAGTCAAGAGGGTAGAACTAAAAAGTTCAAAATCGACGAGTCTTGGGCCCGATTTTAGTACATTTGGTCAAATATTGACTTTTGAATGACCGATGTAACATTAGAAAAAGTCATTAAGTAGGTATAGAAATTTCAAGATCCATGACTGAAACATGTTCAATGGGTCAATTATTGGCTACTCTATGGCTAATTTATCAGCAGAAAGAGTCTATTGGGTAGAAATAGAAAGTTCAAAATCGACGACTCTTGGGCCCGATATTAGTACATTTGGTCAAATATGGATTTCTGAATGACTGACCTAAATTCAGAAAGAGTCAATGAGTAGGTATGAAAATTTCAAGATCCATAACTGAAACATGTCAAATGGGTAAAATATTGGCTACTCTAAGGCTAAAGTATCACAAGAAGGAGTCAATTGGGTAGGAACAGAAAGTTCAAGATCAAGGACTGAAATATTTTCAGTGGGTCAAAAATTGTCTGAACAATCTCTAGAAGTAGTCAAAAGGGTAGAACTAAAAAGTTCAAAATAGACGATTCTTGGGCCCGATTTTAGTACATTTGGTCAAATATTGACTTTTGAATGACCGATGTAACATCAAAAAGAGTCAATAAGTAGGTATTGAAATTTCAAGATCCATGACTGGAACATGTTCAATTGGTTAGATATTGGCGAGTCTATGGCTGATTTATCACCGGAAGGAGTCTATTGGATAGAAATAGAAAGTTCAAAATCGATGACTGTTGGGCCGGATATAAGTCCATTTGGTCAAATATGGACTTCTGATTGGCTGATGTATCATCAGTTTGATTCTACGAGTATGTAAAGAAATTTCAAGATCCATGACTGAAACATGTTCAATGGGTCAAATATTGGCTACTCTATGGCTAATTTATCACAAAAAGGAGTCTATTGGGTAGAAATAGAAAGTTCAAAATCGACGACTCTTTGGCCTGATATTAGTACATTTAGTCAAATATGGATTTCTGAATGACTGACCTAAATTCAGAAAGAGTCAATGAGTAGGTATAAAAATTTCAAGATCCATAACTGAAACATGTCCAATGGGTAAAATATTGGCTACTCTAAGGCTAATGTATCACAAGAAGGAGTCAATTGGGTAGGAATAGAAAGTTCAAGATCAAGGACTGAAATATTTTCAGTGGGTCAAAAATTGGCTGAACTATCTCCAGAAGGAGTCAATAGGGTAGAACTAAAAACTTCAATATAGACGACTCTTGGGCCCGATTGTAGTACATTTGGTCAAATATTGACTTTTGAATGACCGATGTAACATCAGAAAGAGTCAATAAGTAGGTATAGAAATTTCAAGATCCATGACTGAAACATGTTCAATGGGTCAGTTATTGGCTACTCTATGGCTAATTTATCACCAGAAAGAGTCTATTGGGTAGAAATCGAAAGTTCAAAATCGATGACTCTTGGGCTGGATATAAGTCCATTCGGTCAAATATGGACTTCTGATTGGCTGATGTATCATCAGTCGGATTCTATGAGTAGGTATAGAAAATTCAAGATCCATGACTGAAACATGTTCAATGGGTCAAATATTGGCTAATCTATTGCTAATTTATCACAAAAAGGAGTCTATTGAGTAGAAATAGAAAATTCAAAAACGACGACTCTTGGGCCCGATATTAGTACATTTGGTCAAATATGAATTTCTGAATGACTGACCTAAATTCAGAAAGACTCAATGAGTAGGTATAAAAATTTCAAGATCCATAACTGAAACATGTCCAATGGGTAAAATATTGGCTACTCTAGGGCTAATGTATCACAAGAAGGAGTCAATTGGGTAAGAATAGAAAGTTCAAGATCAAGGACTGAAATATTTTCAGTGGGTCTAAAATTGGCTGAACAATCTCTAGAAGGAGTCAAGAGGGTAGAACTAAAAAGTTCAAAATCGACGAGTCTTGGGCCCGATTTTAGTACATTTGGTCAAATATTGACTTTTGAATGACCGATGTAACATTAGAAAAAGTCATTAAGTAGGTATAGAAATTTCAAGATCCATGACTGAAACATGTTCAATGGGTCAATTATTGGCTACTCTATGGCTAATTTATCAGCAGAAAGAGTCTATTGGGTAGAAATAGAAAGTTCAAAATCGACGACTCTTGGGCCCGATATTAGTACATTTGGTCAAATATGGATTTCTGAATGACTGACCTAAATTCAGAAAGAGTCAATGAGTAGGTATGAAAATTTCAAGATCCATAACTGAAACATGTCAAATGGGTAAAATATTGGCTACTCTAAGGCTAAAGTATCACAAGAAGGAGTCAATTGGGTAGGAACAGAAAGTTCAAGATCAAGGACTGAAATATTTTCAGTGGGTCAAAAATTGTCTGAACAATCTCTAGAAGTAGTCAAAAGGGTAGAACTAAAAAGTTCAAAATAGACGATTCTTGGGCCCGATTTTAGTACATTTGGTCAAATATTGACTTTTGAATGACCGATGTAACATCAAAAAGAGTCAATAAGTAGGTATTGAAATTTCAAGATCCATGACTGGAACATGTTCAATTGGTTAGATATTGGCGAGTCTATGGCTGATTTATCACCGGAAGGAGTCTATTGGATAGAAATAGAAAGTTCAAAATCGATGACTGTTGGGCCGGATATAAGTCCATTTGGTCAAATATGGACTTCTGATTGGCTGATGTATCATCAGTTTGATTCTACGAGTATGTAAAGAAATTTCAAGATCCATGACTGAAACATGTTCAATGGGTCAAATATTGGCTACTCTATGGCTAATTTATCACAAAAAGGAGTCTATTGGGTAGAAATAGAAAGTTCAAAATCGACGACTCTTTGGCCTGATATTAGTACATTTAGTCAAATATGGATTTCTGAATGACTGACCTAAATTCAGAAAGAGTCAATGAGTAGGTATAAAAATTTCAAGATCCATAACTGAAACATGTCCAATGGGTAAAATATTGGCTACTCTAAGGCTAATGTATCACAAGAAGGAGTCAATTGGGTAGGAATAGAAAGTTCAAGATCAAGGACTGAAATATTTTCAGTGGGTCAAAAATTGGCTGAACTATCTCCAGAAGGAGTCAATAGGGTAGAACTAAAAAGTTCAATATAGACGACTCTTGGGCCCGATTGTAGTACATTTGGTCAAATATTGACTTTTGAATGACCGATGTAACATCAGAAAGAGTCAATAAGTAGGTATAGAAATTTCAAGATCCATGACTGAAACATGTTCAATGGGTCAGTTATTGGCTACTCTATGGCTAATTTATCACCAGAAAGAGTCTATTGGGTAGAAATCGAAAGTTCAAAATCGATGACTCTTGGGCTGGATATAAGTCCATTCGGTCAAATATGGACTTCTGATTGGCTGATGTATCATCAGTCGGATTCTATGAGTAGGTATAGAAAATTCAAGATCCGTGACTGAAACATGTTCAATGGGTCAAATATTGGCTACTCTATTGCTAATTTATCAGAAAAAGGAGTCTATTGAGTAGAAATAGAAAATTCAAAAACGACGACTCTTGGGCCCGATATTAGTACATTTGGTCAAATATGAATTTCTGAATGACTGACCTAAATTCAGAAAGAGTCAATGAGTAGGTATAAAAATTTCAAGATCCATAACTGAAACATGTCCAAAGGGTAAAATATTGGCTACTCTAGGGCTAATATATCACAAGAAGGAGTCAATTGGGTAAGAATAGAAAGTTCAAGATCAAGGACTGAAATATTTTCAGTGGGTCTAAAATTGGCTGAACAATCTGTAGAAGGAGTCAAGAGGGTAGAACTAAAAAGTTCAAAATCGACGAGTCTTGGGTCCGATTTTAGTACATTTGGTCAAATATTGACTTTTGATTGACCGATGTAACATTAGAAAAAGTCATTAAGTAGGTATAGAAATTTCAAGATCCATGACTGAAACATGTTCAATGGGTCAATTATTGGCTACTCTATGGCTAATTTATCACCAGAAAGAGTCTATTGGGTAGAAATGAAAGTTCAAAATCGATGACTCTTGGGCCGGATATAAGTCCATTCGGTCAAATATGGATTTCTGAATGACTGACCTAAATTCAGAAAGAGTCAATGAGTAGGTATAAAAATTTCAAGATCCATAACTGAAACATGTCCAATGGGTAAAATATTGGCTACTCTAGGGTTAATGTATCACAAGAAGGAGTCAATTGGGTAGGAATAGAAAGTTCAAGATCAAGGACTGAAAAATTTTCAGTGGGTCAAAAATTGGCTGAACTATCTCCAGAAGGAGTCAAAAGGATAGAGCTAAGAAGTTCAAAATAGACGATTCTTGGGCCCGAATTTAGTACATTTGGTCAAATATTGACTTTTGAATGACCGATGTAACATCAAACTGAGTCAATAAGTAGGTATTGAAATTTCAAGATCCATGACTGGAACATGTTCAATGGGTCAATTATTGGCGAGTCTATGGCTAATTTATCACCAGAAGGAGTCTATTGGGTAGAAATAGAAAGTTCAAAATCGATGACTCTTGGGCCGGATATAAGACCATTTGGTCAAATATGGACCTCTGATTGGCTGATGTATCATCAGTCGGATTCTATGAGTAGGTATAGAAATTTCAAGATCCATGACTGAAACATGTTCAATGGGTCAAATATTGGCTACTCTATGGCTAATTTATCACAAACAGGAGTCTATTGGGTAGAAATAGAAAGTTCAAAATCGACGACTCTTGGGCCCGATATTAGTACATTTGGTCAAATATGGATTTCTGAATGACTGACCTAAATTCAGAAATAGTCAATGAGTAGGTATGAAAATTTCAAGATCCATAACTGAAACATGTCAGATTGGTAAAATATTGGCTACTCTAAGGCTAAAGTATCACAAGAAGGAGTCAATTGGGTAGGAATAGAAAGTTCAAGATCAAGGACTGAAATATTTTCAGTGGGTCAAAAATTGGCTGAACAATCTCTAGAAGGAGTCAATAGGGTAGAACTAAAAAGTTCAATATAGATGACTCTTGGGCCCGATTGTAGTACATTTGGTCAAATATTGACTTTTGAATGACCGATGTAACATCAGAAAGAGTCAATAAGTAGGTATAGAAATTTCAAGATCCATGACTGAAACATGTTCAATGGGTCAATTATTGGCTACTCTAGGGCTAATGTATCACAAGAAGGAGTCAATTGGGTAAGAATAGAAAGTTCAAGATCAAGGACTGAAATATTTTCAGTGGGTCTAAAATTGGCTGAACAATCTCTAGAAGGAGTCAAGAGGGTAGAACTAAAAAGTTCAAAATCGACGAGTCTTGGGCCCGATTTTAGTACATTTGGTCAAATATTGACTTTTGAATGACCGATGTAACATTAGAAAAAGTCATTAAGTAGGTATAGAAATTTCAAGATCCATGACTGAAACATGTTCAATGGGTCAATTATTGGCTACTCTATGGCTAATTTATCAGCAGAAAGAGTCTATTGGGTAGAAATAGAAAGTTCAAAATCGACGACTCTTGGGCCCGATATTAGTACATTTGGTCAAATATGGATTTCTGAATGACTGACCTAAATTCAGAAAGAGTCAATGAGTAGGTATGAAAATTTCAAGATCCATAACTGAAACATGTCAAATGGGTAAAATATTGGCTACTCTAAGGCTAAAGTATCACAAGAAGGAGTCAATTGGGTAGGAACAGAAAGTTCAAGATCAAGGACTGAAATATTTTCAGTGGGTCAAAAATTGTCTGAACAATCTCTAGAAGTAGTCAAAAGGGTAGAACTAAAAAGTTCAAAATAGACGATTCTTGGGCCCGATTTTAGTACATTTGGTCAAATATTGACTTTTGAATGACCGATGTAACATCAAAAAGAGTCAATAAGTAGGTATTGAAATTTCAAGATCCATGACTGGAACATGTTCAATTGGTTAGATATTGGCGAGTCTATGGCTGATTTATCACCGGAAGGAGTCTATTGGATAGAAATAGAAAGTTCAAAATCGATGACTGTTGGGCCGGATATAAGTCCATTTGGTCAAATATGGACTTCTGATTGGCTGATGTATCATCAGTTTGATTCTACGAGTATGTAAAGAAATTTCAAGATCCATGACTGAAACATGTTCAATGGGTCAAATATTGGCTACTCTATGGCTAATTTATCACAAAAAGGAGTCTATTGGGTAGAAATAGAAAGTTCAAAATCGACGACTCTTTGGCCTGATATTAGTACATTTAGTCAAATATGGATTTCTGAATGACTGACCTAAATTCAGAAAGAGTCAATGAGTAGGTATAAAAATTTCAAGATCCATAACTGAAACATGTCCAATGGGTAAAATATTGGCTACTCTAAGGCTAATGTATCACAAGAAGGAGTCAATTGGGTAGGAATAGAAAGTTCAAGATCAAGGACTGAAATATTTTCAGTGGGTCAAAAATTGGCTGAACTATCTCCAGAAGGAGTCAATAGGGTAGAACTAAAAAGTTCAATATAGACGACTCTTGGGCCCGAATGTAGTACATTTGGTCAAATATTGACTTTTGAATGACCGATGTAACATCAGAAAGAGTCAATAAGTAGGTATAGAAATTTCAAGATCCATGACTGAAACATGTTCAATGGGTCAGTTATTGGCTACTCTATGGCTAATTTATCACCAGAAAGAGTCTATTGGGTAGAAATCGAAAATTCAAAATCGATGACTCTTGGGCTGGATATAAGTCCATTCGGTCAAATATGGACTTCTGATTGGCTGATGTATCATCAGTCGGATTCTATGAGTAGGTATAGAAAATTCAAGATCCATGACTGAAACATGTTCAATGGGTCAAATATTGGCTAATCTATTGCTAATTTATCACAAAAAGGAGTCTATTGAGTAGAAATAGAAAATTCAAAAACGACGACTCTTGGGCCCGATATTAGTACATTTGGTCAAATATGAATTTCTGAATGACTGACCTAAATTCAGAAAGACTCAATGAGTAGGTATAAAAATTTCAAGATCCATAACTGAAACATGTCCAAAGGGTAAAATATTGGCTACTCTAGGGCTAATATATCACAAGAAGGAGTCAATTGGGTAAGAATAGAAAGTTCAAGATCAAGGACTGAAATATTTTCAGTGGGTCTAAAATTGGCTGAACAATCTGTAGAAGGAGTCAAGAGGGTAGAACTAAAAAGTTCAAAATCGACGAGTCTTGGGTCCGATTTTAGTACATTTGGTCAAATATTGACTTTTGAATGACCGATGTAACATTAGAAAAAGTCATTAAGTAGGTATAGAAATTTCAAGATCCATGACTGAAACATGTTCAATGGGTCAATTATTGGCTACTCTATGGCTAATTTATCACCAGAAAGAGTCTATTGGGTAGAAATGAAAGTTCAAAATCGATGACTCTTGGGCCGGATATAAGTCCATTCGGTCAAATATGGATTTCTGAATGACTGACCTAAATTCAGAAAGAGTCAATGAGTAGGTATAAAAATTTCAAGATCCATAACTGAAACATGTCCAATGGGTAAAATATTGGCTACTCTAGGGTTAATGTATCACAAGAAGGAGTCAATTGGGTAGGAATAGAAAGTTCAAGATCAAGGACTGAAAAATTTTCAGTGGGTCAAAAATTGGCTGAACTATCTCCAGAAGGAGTCAAAAGGATAGAGCTAAGAAGTTCAAAATAGACGATTCTTGGGCCCGAATTTAGTACATTTGGTCAAATATTGACTTTTGAATGACCGATGTAACATCAAACTGAGTCAATAAGTAGGTATTGAAATTTCAAGATCCATGACTGGAACATGTTCAATGGGTCAATTATTGGCGAGTCTATGGCTAATTTATCACCAGAAGGAGTCTATTGGGTAGAAATAGAAAGTTCAAAATCGATGACTCTTGGGCCGGATATAAGACCATTTGGTCAAATATGGACCTCTGATTGGCTGATGTATCATCAGTCGGATTCTATGAGTAGGTATAGAAATTTCAAGATCCATGACTGAAACATGTTCAATGGGTCAAATATTGGCTACTCTATGGCTAATTTATCACAAACAGGAGTCTATTGGGTAGAAATAGAAAGTTCAAAACCGACGACTCTTGGGCCCGATATTAGTACATTTGGTCAAATATGGATTTCTGAATGACTGACCTAAATTCAGAAATAGTCAATGAGTAGGTATGAAAATTTCAAGATCCATAACTGAAACATGTCAGATTGGTAAAATATTGGCTACTCTAAGGCTAAAGTATCACAAGAAGGAGTCAATTGGGTAGGAATAGAAAGTTCAAGATCAAGGACTGAAATATTTTCAGTGGGTCAAAAATTGGCTGAACAATCTCTAGAAGGGGTCAATAGGGTAGAACTAAAAAGTTCAATATAGATGACTCTTGGGCCCGATTGTAGTACATTTGGTCAAATATTGACTTTTGAATGACCGATGTAACATCAGAAAGAGTCAATAAGTAGGTATAGAAATTTCAAGATCCATGACTGAAACATGTTCAATGGGTCAATTATTGGCTACTCTAGGGCTAATGTATCACAAGAAGGAGTCAATTGGGTAAGAATAGAAAGTTCAAGATCAAGGACTGAAATATTTTCAGTGGGTCTAAAATTGGCTGAACAATCTCTAGAAGGAGTCAAGAGGGTAGAACTAAAAAGTTCAAAATCGACGAGTCTTGGGCCCGATTTTAGTATATTTGGTCAAATATTGACTTTTGAATGACCGATGTAACATTAGAAAAAGTCATTAAGTAGGTATAGAAATTTCAAGATCCATGACTGAAACATGTTCAATGGGTCAATTATTGGCTACTCTATGGCTAATTTATCAGCAGAAAGAGTCTATTGGGTAGAAATAGAAAGTTCAAAATCGACGACTCTTGGGCCCGATATTAGTACATTTGGTCAAATATGAATTTCTGAATGACTGACCTAAATTCAGAAAGAGTCAATGAGTAGGTATAAAAATTTCAAGATCCATAACTGAAACATGTCCAATGGGTAAAATATTGGCTACTCTAGGGCTAATGTATCACAAGAAGGAGTCAATTGGGTAAGAATAGAAAGTTCAAGATCAAGGACTGAAATATTTTCAGTGGGTCTAAAATTGGCTGAACAATCTCTAGAAGGAGTCAAGAGGGTAGAACTAAAAAGTTCAAAATCGACGAGTCTTGGGCCCGATTTTAGTACATTTGGTCAAATATTGACTTTTGAATGACCGATTTAACATCAAAAAGAGTCAATAAGTAGGTATTGAAATTTCAAGATCCATGACTGGAACATGTTCAATTGGTTAGATATTGGCGAGTCTATGGCTGATTTATCACCAGAAGGAGTCTATTGGATAGAAATAGAAAGTTAAAAATCGATGACTGTTGGGCCGGATATAAGTCCATTTGGTCAAATATGGACTTCTGATTGGCTGATGTATCATCAGTTTGATTCTACGAGTATGTAAAGAAATTTCAAGATCCATGACTGAAACATGTTCAATGGGTCAAATATTGGCTACTCTATGGCTAATTTATCACAAAAAGGAGTCTATTGGGTAGAAATAAAAAGTTCAAAATCGACGACTCTTTGGCCTGATATTAGTACATTTAGTCAAATATGGATTTCTGAATGACTGACCTAAATTCAGAAAGAGTCAATGAGTAGGTATAAAAATTTCAAGATCCATAACTGAAACATGTCCAATGGGTAAAATATTGGCTACTCTAAGGCTAATGTATCACAAGAAGGAGTCAATTGGGTAGGAATAGAAAGTTCAAGATCAAGGACTGAAATATTTTCAGTGGGTCAAAAATTGGCTGAACTATCTCCAGAAGGAGTCAATAGGGTAGAACTAAAAAGTTCAATATAGACGACTCTTGGGCCCGAATGTAGTACATTTGGTCAAATATTGACTTTTGAATGACCGATGTAACATCAGAAAGAGTCAATAAGTAGGTATAGAAATTTCAAGATCCATGACTGAAACATGTTCAATGGGTCAGTTATTGGCTACTCTATGGCTAATTTATCACCAGAAAGAGTCTATTGGGTAAGAATAGAAAGTTCAAGATCAAGGACTGAAATATTTTCAGTGGGTCTAAAATTGGCTGAACAATCTCTAGAAGGAGTCAAGAGGGTAGAACTAAAAAGTTCAAAATCGACGAGTCTTGGGCCCGATTTTAGTACATTTGGTCAAATATTGACTTTTGAATGACCGATGTAACATTAGAAAAAGTCATTAAGTAGGTATAGAAATTTCAAGATCCATGACTGAAACATGTTCAATGGGTCAATTATTGGCTACTCTATGGCTAATTTATCAGCAGAAAGAGTCTATTGGGTAGAAATAGAAAGTTCAAAATCGACGACTCTTGGGCCCGATATTAGTACATTTGGTCAAATATGGATTTCTGAATGACTGACCTAAATTCAGAAAGAGTCAATGAGTAGGTATGAAAATTTCAAGATCCATAACTGAAACATGTCAAATGGGTAAAATATTGGCTACTCTAAGGCTAAAGTATCACAAGAAGGAGTCAATTGGGTAGGAACAGAAAGTTCAAGATCAAGGACTGAAATATTTTCAGTGGGTCAAAAATTGTCTGAACAATCTCTAGAAGTAGTCAAAAGGGTAGAACTAAAAAGTTCAAAATAGACGATTCTTGGGCCCGATTTTAGTACATTTGGTCAAATATTGACTTTTGAATGACCGATGTAACATCAAAAAGAGTCAATAAGTAGGTATTGAAATTTCAAGATCCATGACTGGAACATGTTCAATTGGTTAGATATTGGCGAGTCTATGGCTGATTTATCACCGGAAGGAGTCTATTGGATAGAAATAGAAAGTTCAAAATCGATGACTGTTGGGCCGGATATAAGTCCATTTGGTCAAATATGGACTTCTGATTGGCTGATGTATCATCAGTTTGATTCTACGAGTATGTAAAGAAATTTCAAGATCCATGACTGAAACATGTTCAATGGGTCAAATATTGGCTACTCTATGGCTAATTTATCACAAAAAGGAGTCTATTGGGTAGAAATAGAAAGTTCAAAATCGACGACTCTTTGGCCTGATATTAGTACATTTAGTCAAATATGGATTTCTGAATGACTGACCTAAATTCAGAAAGAGTCAATGAGTAGGTATAAAAATTTCAAGATCCATAACTGAAACATGTCCAATGGGTAAAATATTGGCTACTCTAAGGCTAATGTATCACAAGAAGGAGTCAATTGGGTAGGAATAGAAAGTTCAAGATCAAGGACTGAAATATTTTCAGTGGGTCAAAAATTGGCTGAACTATCTCCAGAAGGAGTCAATAGGGTAGAACTAAAAAGTTCAATATAGACGACTCTTGGGCCCGATTGTAGTACATTTGGTCAAATATTGACTTTTGAATGACCGATGTAACATCAGAAAGAGTCAATAAGTAGGTATAGAAATTTCAAGATCCATGACTGAAACATGTTCAATGGGTCAGTTATTGGCTACTCTATGGCTAATTTATCACCAGAAAGAGTCTATTGGGTAGAAATCGAAAGTTCAAAATCGATGACTCTTGGGCTGGATATAAGTCCATTCGGTCAAATATGGACTTCTGATTGGCTGATGTATCATCAGTCGGATTCTATGAGTACGTATAGAAAATTCAAGATCCGTGACTGAAACATGTTCAATGGGTCAAATATTGGCTACTCTATTGCTAATTTATCAGAAAAAGGAGTCTATTGAGTAGAAATAGAAAATTCAAAAACGACGACTCTTGGGCCCGATATTAGTACATTTGGTCAAATATGAATTTCTGAATGACTGACCTAAATTCAGAAAGAGTCAATGAGTAGGTATAAAAATTTCAAGATCCATAACTGAAACATGTCCAATGGGTAAAATATTGGCTACTCTAGGGCTAATATATCACAAGAAGGAGTCAATTGGGTAGGAATAGAAAGTTCAAGATCAAGGACTGAAATATTTTCAGTGGGTCAAAAATTGGCTGAACTATCTCCAGAAGGAGTCAATAGGGTAGAACTAAAAAGTTCAATATAGACGACTCTTGGGCCCGAATGTAGTACATTTGGTCAAATATTGACTTTTGAATGACCGATGTAACATCAGAAAGAGTCAATAAGTAGGTATAGAAATTTCAAGATCCATGACTGAAACATGTTCAATGGGTCAGTTATTGGCTACTCTATGGCTAATTTATCACCAGAAAGAGTCTATTGGGTAAGAATAGAAAGTTCAAGATCAAGGACTGAAATATTTTCAGTGGGTCTAAAATTGGCTGAACAATCTCTAGAAGGAGTCAAGAGGGTAGAACTAAAAAGTTCAAAATCGACGAGTCTTGGGCCCGATTTTAGTACATTTGGTCAAATATTGACTTTTGAATGACCGATGTAACATTAGAAAAAGTCATTAAGTAGGTATAGAAATTTCAAGATCCATGACTGAAACATGTTCAATGGGTCAATTATTGGCTACTCTATGGCTAATTTATCAGCAGAAAGAGTCTATTGGGTAGAAATAGAAAGTTCAAAATCGACGACTCTTGGGCCCGATATTAGTACATTTGGTCAAATATGGATTTCTGAATGACTGACCTAAATTCAGAAAGAGTCAATGAGTAGGTATGAAAATTTCAAGATCCATAACTGAAACATGTCAAATGGGTAAAATATTGGCTACTCTAAGGCTAAAGTATCACAAGAAGGAGTCAATTGGGTAGGAACAGAAAGTTCAAGATCAAGGACTGAAATATTTTCAGTGGGTCAAAAATTGTCTGAACAATCTCTAGAAGTAGTCAAAAGGGTAGAACTAAAAAGTTCAAAATAGACGATTCTTGGGCCCGATTTTAGTACATTTGGTCAAATATTGACTTTTGAATGACCGATGTAACATCAAAAAGAGTCAATAAGTAGGTATTGAAATTTCAAGATCCATGACTGGAACATGTTCAATTGGTTAGATATTGGCGAGTCTATGGCTGATTTATCACCGGAAGGAGTCTATTGGATAGAAATAGAAAGTTCAAAATCGATGACTGTTGGGCCGGATATAAGTCCATTTGGTCAAATATGGACTTCTGATTGGCTGATGTATCATCAGTTTGATTCTACGAGTATGTAAAGAAATTTCAAGATCCATGACTGAAACATGTTCAATGGGTCAAATATTGGCTACTCTATGGCTAATTTATCACAAAAAGGAGTCTATTGGGTAGAAATAGAAAGTTCAAAATCGACGACTCTTTGGCCTGATATTAGTACATTTAGTCAAATATGGATTTCTGAATGACTGACCTAAATTCAGAAAGAGTCAATGAGTAGGTATAAAAATTTCAAGATCCATAACTGAAACATGTCCAATGGGTAAAATATTGGCTACTCTAAGGCTAATGTATCACAAGAAGGAGTCAATTGGGTAGGAATAGAAAGTTCAAGATCAAGGACTGAAATATTTTCAGTGGGTCAAAAATTGGCTGAACTATCTCCAGAAGGAGTCAATAGGGTAGAACTAAAAAGTTCAATATAGACGACTCTTGGGCCCGATTGTAGTACATTTGGTCAAATATTGACTTTTGAATGACCGATGTAACATCAGAAAGAGTCAATAAGTAGGTATAGAAATTTCAAGATCCATGACTGAAACATGTTCAATGGGTCAGTTATTGGCTACTCTATGGCTAATTTATCACCAGAAAGAGTCTATTGGGTAGAAATCGAAAGTTCAAAATCGATGACTCTTGGGCTGGATATAAGTCCATTCGGTCAAATATGGACTTCTGATTGGCTGATGTATCATCAGTCGGATTCTATGAGTACGTATAGAAAATTCAAGATCCGTGACTGAAACATGTTCAATGGGTCAAATATTGGCTACTCTATTGCTAATTTATCAGAAAAAGGAGTCTATTGAGTAGAAATAGAAAATTCAAAAACGACGACTCTTGGGCCCGATATTAGTACATTTGGTCAAATATGAATTTCTGAATGACTGACCTAAATTCAGAAAGAGTCAATGAGTAGGTATAAAAATTTCAAGATCCATAACTGAAACATGTCCAAAGGGTAAAATATTGGCTACTCTAGGGCTAATATATCACAAGAAGGAGTCAATTGGGTAAGAATAGAAAGTTCAAGATCAAGGACTGAAATATTTTCAGTGGGTCTAAAATTGGCTGAACAATCTGTAGAAGGAGTCAAGAGGGTAAAACTAAAAAGTTCAAAATCGACGAGTCTTGGGTCCGATTTTAGTACATTTGGTCAAATATTGACTTTTGAATGACCGATGTAACATTAGAAAAAGTCATTAAGTAGGTATAGAAATTTCAAGATCCATGACTGAAACATGTTCAATGGGTCAATTATTGGCTACTCTATGGCTAATTTATCACCAGAAAGAGTCTATTGGGTAGAAATGAAAGTTCAAAATCGATGACTCTTGGGCCGGATATAAGTCCATTCGGTCAAATATGGATTTCTGAATGACTGACCTAAATTCAGAAAGAGTCAATGAGTAGGTATAAAAATTTCAAGATCCATAACTGAAACATGTCCAATGGGTAAAATATTGGCTACTCTAGGGTTAATGTATCACAAGAAGGAGTCAATTGGGTAGGAATAGAAAGTTCAAGATCAAGGACTGAAAAATTTTCAGTGGGTCAAAAATTGGCTGAACTATCTCCAGAAGGAGTCAAAAGGATAGAGCTAAGAAGTTCAAAATAGACGATTCTTGGGCCCGAATTTAGTACATTTGGTCAAATATTGACTTTTGAATGACCGATGTAACATCAAAATGAGTCAATAAGTAGGTATTGAAATTTCAAGATCCATGACTGGAACATGTTCAATGGGTCAATTATTGGCGAGTCTATGGCTAATTTATCACCAGAAGGAGTCTATTGGGTAGAAATAGAAAGTTCAAAATCGATGACTCTTGGGCCGGATATAAGACCATTTGGTCAAATATGGACCTCTGATTGGCTGATGTATCATCAGTCGGATTCTATGAGTAGGTATAGAAATTTCAAGATCCATGACTGAAACATGTTCAATGGGTCAAATATTGGCTACTCTATGGCTAATTTATCACAAACAGGAGTCTATTGGGTAGAAATAGAAAGTTCAAAATCGACGACTCTTGGGCCCGATATTAGTACATTTGGTCAAATATGGATTTCTGAATGACTGACCTAAATTCAGAAATAGTCAATGAGTAGGTATGAAAATTTCAAGATCCATAACTGAAACATGTCAGATTGGTAAAATATTGGCTACTCTAAGGCTAAAGTATCACAAGAAGGAGTCAATTGGGTAGGAATAGAAAGTTCAAGATCAAGGACTGAAATATTTTCAGTGGGTCAAAAATTGGCTGAACAATCTCTAGAAGGAGTCAATAGGGTAGAACTAAAAAGTTCAATATAGATGACTCTTGGGCCCGATTGTAGTACATTTGGTCAAATATTGACTTTTGAATGACCGATGTAACATCAGAAAGAGTCAATAAGTAGGTATAGAAATTTCAAGATCCATGACTGAAACATGTTCAATGGGTCAATTATTGGCTACTCTATGGCTAATTTATTACCAGAAAGAGTCTATTGGGTAGAAATCGAAAGTTCAAAATCGATGACTCTTGGGCTGGATATAAGTCCATTCGGTCAAATATGGACTTCTGATTGGCTGATGTATCATCAGTCGGATTCTATGAGTAGGTATAGAAAATTCAAGATCCATGACTGAAACATGTTTAATGGGTCAAATATTGGCTACTCTATTGCTAATTTATCAGAAAAAGGAGTCTATTGAGTAGAAATAAAAAATTCAAAAACGACGACTCTTGGGCCCGATATTAGTACATTTGGTCAAATATGAATTTCTGAATGACTGACCTAAATTCAGAAAGAGTCAATGAGTAGGTATAAAAATTTCAAGATCCATAACTGAAACATGTCCAATGGGTAAAATATTGGCTACTCTAGGGCTAATGTATCACAAGAAGGAGTCAATTGGGTAAGAATAGAAAGTTCAAGATCAAGGACTGAAATATTTTCAGTGGGTCTAAAATTGGCTGAACAATCTCTAGAAGGAGTCAAGAGGGTAGAACTAAAAAGTTCAAAATCGACGAGTCTTGGGCCCGATTTTAGTACATTTGGTCAAATATTGACTTTTGAATGACCGATTTAACATCAAAAAGAGTCAATAAGTAGGTATTGAAATTTCAAGATCCATGACTGGAACATGTTCAATTGGTTAGATATTGGCGAGTCTATGGCTGATTTATCACCAGAAGGAGTCTATTGGATAGAAATAGAAAGTTCAAAATCGATGACTGTTGGGCCGGATATAAGTCCATTTGGTCAAATATGGACTTCTGATTGGCTGATGTATCATCAGTTTGATTCTACGAGTATGTAAAGAAATTTCAAGATCCATGACTGAAACATGTTCAATGGGTCAAATATTGGCTACTCTATGGCTAATTTATCACAAAAAGGAGTCTATTGGGTAGAAATAGAAAGTTCAAAATCGACGACTCTTTGGCCTGATATTAGTACATTTAGTCAAATATGGATTTCTGAATGACTGACCTAAATTCAGAAAGAGTCAATGAGTAGGTATAAAAATTTCAAGATCCATAACTGAAACATGTCCAATGGGTAAAATATTGGCTACTCTAAGGCTAATGTATCACAAGAAGGAGTCAATTGGGTAGGAATAGAAAGTTCAAGATCAAGGACTGAAATATTTTCAGTGGGTCAAAAATTGGCTGAACTATCTCCAGAAGGAGTCAATAGGGTAGAACTAAAAAGTTCAATATAGACGACTCTTGGGCCCGAATGTAGTACATTTGGTCAAATATTGACTTTTGAATGACCGATGTAACATCAGAAAGAGTCAATAAGTAGGTATAGAAATTTCAAGATCCATGACTGAAACATGTTCAATGGGTCAGTTATTGGCTACTCTATGGCTAATTTATCACCAGAAAGAGTCTATTGGGTAGAAATCGAAAGTTCAAAATCGATGACTCTTGGGCTGGATATAAGTCCATTCGGTCAAATATGGACTTCTGATTGGCTGATGTATCATCAGTCGGATTCTATGAGTAGGTATAGAAAATTCAAGATCCATGACTGAAACATGTTCAATGGGTCAAATATTGGCTAATCTATTGCTAATTTATCACAAAAAGGAGTCTATTGAGTAGAAATAGAAAATTCAAAAACGACGACTCTTGGGCCCGATATTAGTACATTTGGTCAAATATGAATTTCTGAATGACTGACCTAAATTCAGAAAGACTCAATGAGTAGGTATAAAAATTTCAAGATCCATAACTGAAACATGTCCAATGGGTAAAATATTGGCTACTCTAGGGCTAATGTATCACAAGAAGGAGTCAATTGGGTAAGAATAGAAAGTTCAAGATCAAGGACTGAAATATTTTCAGTGGGTCTAAAATTGGCTGAACAATCTCTAGAAGGAGTCAAGAGGGTAGAACTAAAAAGTTCAAAATCGACGAGTCTTGGGCCCGATTTTAGTACATTTGGTCAAATATTGACTTTTGAATGACCGATGTAACATTAGAAAAAGTCATTAAGTAGGTATAGAAATTTCAAGATCCATGACTGAAACATGTTCAATGGGTCAATTATTGGCTACTCTATGGCTAATTTATCAGCAGAAAGAGTCTATTGGGTAGAAATAGAAAGTTCAAAATCGACGACTCTTGGGCCCGATATTAGTACATTTGGTCAAATATGGATTTCTGAATGACTGACCTAAATTCAGAAAGAGTCAATGAGTAGGTATGAAAATTTCAAGATCCATAACTGAAACATGTCAAATGGGTAAAATATTGGCTACTCTAAGGCTAAAGTATCACAAGAAGGAGTCAATTGGGTAGGAACAGAAAGTTCAAGATCAAGGACTGAAATATTTTCAGTGGGTCAAAAATTGTCTGAACAATCTCTAGAAGTAGTCAAAAGGGTAGAACTAAAAAGTTCAAAATAGACGATTCTTGGGCCCGATTTTAGTACATTTGGTCAAATATTGACTTTTGAATGACCGATGTAACATCAAAAAGAGTCAATAAGTAGGTATTGAAATTTCAAGATCCATGACTGGAACATGTTCAATTGGTTAGATATTGGCGAGTCTATGGCTGATTTATCACCGGAAGGAGTCTATTGGATAGAAATAGAAAGTTCAAAATCGATGACTGTTGGGCCGGATATAAGTCCATTTGGTCAAATATGGACTTCTGATTGGCTGATGTATCATCAGTTTGATTCTACGAGTATGTAAAGAAATTTCAAGATCCATGACTGAAACATGTTCAATGGGTCAAATATTGGCTACTCTATGGCTAATTTATCACAAAAAGGAGTCTATTGGGTAGAAATAGAAAGTTCAAAATCGACGACTCTTTGGCCTGATATTAGTACATTTAGTCAAATATGGATTTCTGAATGACTGACCTAAATTCAGAAAGAGTCAATGAGTAGGTATAAAAATTTCAAGATCCATAACTGAAACATGTCCAATGGGTAAAATATTGGCTACTCTAAGGCTAATGTATCACAAGAAGGAGTCAATTGGGTAGGAATAGAAAGTTCAAGATCAAGGACTGAAATATTTTCAGTGGGTCAAAAATTGGCTGAACTATCTCCAGAAGGAGTCAATAGGGTAGAACTAAAAAGTTCAATATAGACGACTCTTGGGCCCGATTGTAGTACATTTGGTCAAATATTGACTTTTGAATGACCGATGTAACATCAGAAAGAGTCAATAAGTAGGTATAGAAATTTCAAGATCCATGACTGAAACATGTTCAATGGGTCAGTTATTGGCTACTCTATGGCTAATTTATCACCAGAAAGAGTCTATTGGGTAGAAATCGAAAGTTCAAAATCGATGACTCTTGGGCTGGATATAAGTCCATTCGGTCAAATATGGACTTCTGATTGGCTGATGTATCATCAGTCGGATTCTATGAGTAGGTATAGAAAATTCAAGATCCGTGACTGAAACATGTTCAATGGGTCAAATATTGGCTACTCTATTGCTAATTTATCAGAAAAAGGAGTCTATTGAGTAGAAATAGAAAATTCAAAAACGACGACTCTTGGGCCCGATATTAGTACATTTGGTCAAATATGAATTTCTGAATGACTGACCTAAATTCAGAAAGAGTCAATGAGTAGGTATAAAAATTTCAAGATCCATAACTGAAACATGTCCAAAGGGTAAAATATTGGCTACTCTAGGGCTAATATATCACAAGAAGGAGTCAATTGGGTAAGAATAGAAAGTTCAAGATCAAGGACTGAAATATTTTCAGTGGGTCTAAAATTGGCTGAACAATCTGTAGAAGGAGTCAAGAGGGTAGAACTAAAAAGTTCAAAATCGACGAGTCTTGGGTCCGATTTTAGTACATTTGGTCAAATATTGACTTTTGAATGACCGATGTAACATCAAAATGAGTCAATAAGTAGGTATTGAAATTTCAAGATCCATGACTGGAACATGTTCAATGGGTCAATTATTGGCGAGTCTATGGCTAATTTATCACCAGAAGGAGTCTATTGGGTAGAAATAGAAAGTTCAAAATCGATGACTCTTGGGCCGGATATAAGACCATTTGGTCAAATATGGACCTCTGATTGGCTGATGTATCATCAGTCGGATTCTATGAGTAGGTATAGAAATTTCAAGATCCATGACTGAAACATGTTCAATGGGTCAAATATTGGCTACTCTATGGCTAATTTATCACAAACAGGAGTCTATTGGGTAGAAATAGAAAGTTCAAAATCGACGACTCTTGGGCCCGATATTAGTACATTTGGTCAAATATGGATTTCTGAATGACTGACCTAAATTCAGAAATAGTCAATGAGTAGGTATGAAAATTTCAAGATCCATAACTGAAACATGTCAGATTGGTAAAATATTGGCTACTCTAAGGCTAAAGTATCACAAGAAGGAGTCAATTGGGTAGGAATAGAAAGTTCAAGATCAAGGACTGAAATATTTTCAGTGGGTCAAAAATTGGCTGAACAATCTCTAGAAGGAGTCAATAGGGTAGAACTAAAAAGTTCAATATAGATGACTCTTGGGCCCGATTGTAGTACATTTGGTCAAATATTGACTTTTGAATGACCGATGTAACATCAGAAAGAGTCAATAAGTAGGTATAGAAATTTCAAGATCCATGACTGAAACATGTTCAATGGGTCAATTATTGGCTACTCTATGGCTAATTTATTACCAGAAAGAGTCTATTGGGTAGAAATCGAAAGTTCAAAATCGATGACTCTTGGGCTGGATATAAGTCCATTCGGTCAAATATGGACTTCTGATTGGCTGATGTATCATCAGTCGGATTCTATGAGTAGGTATAGAAAATTCAAGATCCATGACTGAAACATGTTTAATGGGTCAAATATTGGCTACTCTATTGCTAATTTATCAGAAAAAGGAGTCTATTGAGTAGAAATAAAAAATTCAAAAACGACGACTCTTGGGCCCGATATTAGTACATTTGGTCAAATATGAATTTCTGAATGACTGACCTAAATTCAGAAAGAGTCAATGAGTAGGTATAAAAATTTCAAGATCCATAACTGAAACATGTCCAATGGGTAAAATATTGGCTACTCTAGGGCTAATGTATCACAAGAAGGAGTCAATTGGGTAAGAATAGAAAGTTCAAGATCAAGGACTGAAATATTTTCAGTGGGTCTAAAATTGGCTGAACAATCTCTAGAAGGAGTCAAGAGGGTAGAACTAAAAAGTTCAAAATCGACGAGTCTTGGGCCCGATTTTAGTACATTTGGTCAAATATTGACTTTTGAATGACCGATTTAACATCAAAAAGAGTCAATAAGTAGGTATTGAAATTTCAAGATCCATGACTGGAACATGTTCAATTGGTTAGATATTGGCGAGTCTATGGCTGATTTATCACCAGAAGGAGTCTATTGGATAGAAATAGAAAGTTCAAAATCGATGACTGTTGGGCCGGATATAAGTCCATTTGGTCAAATATGGACTTCTGATTGGCTGATGTATCATCAGTTTGATTCTACGAGTATGTAAAGAAATTTCAAGATCCATGACTGAAACATGTTCAATGGGTCAAATATTGGCTACTCTATGGCTAATTTATCACAAAAAGGAGTCTATTGGGTAGAAATAGAAAGTTCAAAATCGACGACTCTTTGGCCTGATATTAGTACATTTAGTCAAATATGGATTTCTGAATGACTGACCTAAATTCAGAAAGAGTCAATGAGTAGGTATAAAAATTTCAAGATCCATAACTGAAACATGTCCAATGGGTAAAATATTGGCTACTCTAAGGCTAATGTATCACAAGAAGGAGTCAATTGGGTAGGAATAGAAAGTTCAAGATCAAGGACTGAAATATTTTCAGTGGGTCAAAAATTGGCTGAACTATCTCCAGAAGGAGTCAATAGGGTAGAACTAAAAAGTTCAATATAGACGACTCTTGGGCCCGAATGTAGTACATTTGGTCAAATATTGACTTTTGAATGACCGATGTAACATCAGAAAGAGTCAATAAGTAGGTATAGAAATTTCAAGATCCATGACTGAAACATGTTCAATGGGTCAGTTATTGGCTACTCTATGGCTAATTTATCACCAGAAAGAGTCTATTGGGTAGAAATCGAAAGTTCAAAATCGATGACTCTTGGGCTGGATATAAGTCCATTCGGTCAAATATGGACTTCTGATTGGCTGATGTATCATCAGTCGGATTCTATGAGTAGGTATAGAAAATTCAAGATCCGTGACTGAAACATGTTCAATGGGTCAAATATTGGCTACTCTATTGCTAATTTATCAGAAAAAGGAGTCTATTGAGTAGAAATAGAAAATTCAAAAACGACGACTCTTGGGCCCGATATTAGTACATTTGGTCAAATATGAATTTCTGAATGACTGACCTAAATTCAGAAAGAGTCAATGAGTAGGTATAAAAATTTCAAGATCCATAACTGAAACATGTCCAAAGGGTAAAATATTGGCTACTCTAGGGCTAATATATCACAAGAAGGAGTCAATTGGGTAAGAATAGAAAGTTCAAGATCAAGGACTGAAATATTTTCAGTGGGTCTAAAATTGGCTGAACAATCTGTAGAAGGAGTCAAGAGGGTAGAACTAAAAAGTTCAAAATCGACGAGTCTTGGGTCCGATTTTAGTACATTTGGTCAAATATTGACTTTTGAATGACCGATGTAACATCAAAATGAGTCAATAAGTAGGTATTGAAATTTCAAGATCCATGACTGGAACATGTTCAATGGGTCAATTATTGGCGAGTCTATGGCTAATTTATCACCAGAAGGAGTCTATTGGGTAGAAATAGAAAGTTCAAAATCGATGACTCTTGGGCTGGATATAAGACCATTTGGTCAAATATGGACCTCTGATTGGCTGATGTATCATCAGTCGGATTCTATGAGTAGGTATAGAAATTTCAAGATCCATGACTGAAACATGTTCAATGGGTCAAATATTGGCTACTCTATGGCTAATTTATCACAAACAGGAGTCTATTGGGTAGAAATAGAAAGTTCAAAATCGACGACTCTTGGGCCCGATATTAGTACATTTGGTCAAATATGGATTTCTGAATGACTGACCTAAATTCAGAAATAGTCAATGAGTAGGTATGAAAATTTCAAGATCCATAACTGAAACATGTCAGATTGGTAAAATATTGGCTACTCTAAGGCTAAAGTATCACAAGAAGGAGTCAATTGGGTAGGAATAGAAAGTTCAAGATCAAGGACTGAAATATTTTCAGTGGGTCAAAAATTGGCTGAACAATCTCTAGAAGGAGTCAATAGGGTAGAACTAAAAAGTTCAATATAGATGACTCTTGGGCCCGATTGTAGTACATTTGGTCAAATATTGACTTTTGAATGACCGATGTAACATCAGAAAGAGTCAATAAGTAGGTATAGAAATTTCAAGATCCATGACTGAAACATGTTCAATGGGTCAATTATTGGCTACTCTATGGCTAATTTATTACCAGAAAGAGTCTATTGGGTAGAAATCGAAAGTTCAAAATCGATGACTCTTGGGCTGGATATAAGTCCATTCGGTCAAATATGGACTTCTGATTGGCTGATGTATCATCAGTCGGATTCTATGAGTAGGTATAGAAAATTCAAGATCCATGACTGAAACATGTTTAATGGGTCAAATATTGGCTACTCTATTGCTAATTTATCAGAAAAAGGAGTCTATTGAGTAGAAATAAAAAATTCAAAAACGACGACTCTTGGGCCCGATATTAGTACATTTGGTCAAATATGAATTTCTGAATGACTGACCTAAATTCAGAAAGAGTCAATGAGTAGGTATAAAAATTTCAAGATCCATAACTGAAACATGTCCAATGGGTAAAATATTGGCTACTCTAGGGCTAATGTATCACAAGAAGGAGTCAATTGGGTAAGAATAGAAAGTTCAAGATCAAGGACTGAAATATTTTCAGTGGGTCTAAAATTGGCTGAACAATCTCTAGAAGGAGTCAAGAGGGTAGAACTAAAAAGTTCAAAATCGACGAGTCTTGGGCCCGATTTTAGTACATTTGGTCAAATATTGACTTTTGAATGACCGATTTAACATCAAAAAGAGTCAATAAGTAGGTATTGAAATTTCAAGATCCATGACTGGAACATGTTCAATTGGTTAGATATTGGCGAGTCTATGGCTGATTTATCACCAGAAGGAGTCTATTGGATAGAAATAGAAAGTTCAAAATCGATGACTGTTGGGCCGGATATAAGTCCATTTGGTCAAATATGGACTTCTGATTGGCTGATGTATCATCAGTTTGATTCTACGAGTATGTAAAGAAATTTCAAGATCCATGACTGAAACATGTTCAATGGGTCAAATATTGGCTACTCTATGGCTAATTTATCACAAAAAGGAGTCTATTGGGTAGAAATAGAAAGTTCAAAATCGACGACTCTTTGGCCTGATATTAGTACATTTAGTCAAATATGGATTTCTGAATGACTGACCTAAATTCAGAAAGAGTCAATGAGTAGGTATAAAAATTTCAAGATCCATAACTGAAACATGTCCAATGGGTAAAATATTGGCTACTCTAAGGCTAATGTATCACAAGAAGGAGTCAATTGGGTAGGAATAGAAAGTTCAAGATCAAGGACTGAAATATTTTCAGTGGGTCAAAAATTGGCTGAACTATCTCCAGAAGGAGTCAATAGGGTAGAACTAAAAAGTTCAATATAGACGACTCTTGGGCCCGAATGTAGTACATTTGGTCAAATATTGACTTTTGAATGACCGATGTAACATCAGAAAGAGTCAATAAGTAGGTATAGAAATTTCAAGATCCATGACTGAAACATGTTCAATGGGTCAGTTATTGGCTACTCTATGGCTAATTTATCACCAGAAAGAGTCTATTGGGTAGAAATCGAAAGTTCAAAATCGATGACTCTTGGGCTGGATATAAGTCCATTCGGTCAAATATGGACTTCTGATTGGCTGATGTATCATCAGTCGGATTCTATGAGTAGGTATAGAAAATTCAAGATCCGTGACTGAAACATGTTCAATGGGTCAAATATTGGCTACTCTATTGCTAATTTATCAGAAAAAGGAGTCTATTGAGTAGAAATAGAAAATTCAAAAACGACGACTCTTGGGCCCGATATTAGTACATTTGGTCAAATATGAATTTCTGAATGACTGACCTAAATTCAGAAAGAGTCAATGAGTAGGTATAAAAATTTCAAGATCCATAACTGAAACATGTCCAAAGGGTAAAATATTGGCTACTCTAGGGCTAATATATCACAAGAAGGAGTCAATTGGGTAAGAATAGAAAGTTCAAGATCAAGGACTGAAATATTTTCAGTGGGTCTAAAATTGGCTGAACAATCTGTAGAAGGAGTCAAGAGGGTAGAACTAAAAAGTTCAAAATCGACGAGTCTTGGGTCCGATTTTAGTACATTTGGTCAAATATTGACTTTTGAATGACCGATGTAACATCAAAATGAGTCAATAAGTAGGTATTGAAATTTCAAGATCCATGACTGGAACATGTTCAATGGGTCAATTATTGGCGAGTCTATGGCTAATTTATCACCAGAAGGAGTCTATTGGGTAGAAATAGAAAGTTCAAAATCGATGACTCTTGGGCTGGATATAAGACCATTTGGTCAAATATGGACCTCTGATTGGCTGATGTATCATCAGTCGGATTCTATGAGTAGGTATAGAAATTTCAAGATCCATGACTGAAACATGTTCAATGGGTCAAATATTGGCTACTCTATGGCTAATTTATCACAAACAGGAGTCTATTGGGTAGAAATAGAAAGTTCAAAATCGACGACTCTTGGGCCCGATATTAGTACATTTGGTCAAATATGGATTTCTGAATGACTGACCTAAATTCAGAAATAGTCAATGAGTAGGTATGAAAATTTCAAGATCCATAACTGAAACATGTCAGATTGGTAAAATATTGGCTACTCTAAGGCTAAAGTATCACAAGAAGGAGTCAATTGGGTAGGAATAGAAAGTTCAAGATCAAGGACTGAAATATTTTCAGTGGGTCAAAAATTGGCTGAACAATCTCTAGAAGGAGTCAATAGGGTAGAACTAAAAAGTTCAATATAGATGACTCTTGGGCCCGATTGTAGTACATTTGGTCAAATATTGACTTTTGAATGACCGATGTAACATCAGAAAGAGTCAATAAGTAGGTATAGAAATTTCAAGATCCATGACTGAAACATGTTCAATGGGTCAATTATTGGCTACTCTATGGCTAATTTATTACCAGAAAGAGTCTATTGGGTAGAAATCGAAAGTTCAAAATCGATGACTCTTGGGCTGGATATAAGTCCATTCGGTCAAATATGGACTTCTGATTGGCTGATGTATCATCAGTCGGATTCTATGAGTAGGTATAGAAAATTCAAGATCCATGACTGAAACATGTTTAATGGGTCAAATATTGGCTACTCTATTGCTAATTTATCAGAAAAAGGAGTCTATTGAGTAGAAATAAAAAATTCAAAAACGACGACTCTTGGGCCCGATATTAGTACATTTGGTCAAATATGAATTTCTGAATGACTGACCTAAATTCAGAAAGAGTCAATGAGTAGGTATAAAAATTTCAAGATCCATAACTGAAACATGTCCAATGGGTAAAATATTGGCTACTCTAGGGCTAATGTATCACAAGAAGGAGTCAATTGGGTAAGAATAGAAAGTTCAAGATCAAGGACTGAAATATTTTCAGTGGGTCTAAAATTGGCTGAACAATCTCTAGAAGGAGTCAAGAGGGTAGAACTAAAAAGTTCAAAATCGACGAGTCTTGGGCCCGATTTTAGTACATTTGGTCAAATATTGACTTTTGAATGACCGATTTAACATCAAAAAGAGTCAATAAGTAGGTATTGAAATTTCAAGATCCATGACTGGAACATGTTCAATTGGTTAGATATTGGCGAGTCTATGGCTGATTTATCACCAGAAGGAGTCTATTGGATAGAAATAGAAAGTTCAAAATCGATGACTGTTGGGCCGGATATAAGTCCATTTGGTCAAATATGGACTTCTGATTGGCTGATGTATCATCAGTTTGATTCTACGAGTATGTAAAGAAATTTCAAGATCCATGACTGAAACATGTTCAATGGGTCAAATATTGGCTACTCTATGGCTAATTTATCACAAAAAGGAGTCTATTGGGTAGAAATAGAAAGTTCAAAATCGACGACTCTTTGGCCTGATATTAGTACATTTAGTCAAATATGGATTTCTGAATGACTGACCTAAATTCAGAAAGAGTCAATGAGTAGGTATAAAAATTTCAAGATCCATAACTGAAACATGTCCAATGGGTAAAATATTGGCTACTCTAAGGCTAATGTATCACAAGAAGGAGTCAATTGGGTAGGAATAGAAAGTTCAAGATCAAGGACTGAAATATTTTCAGTGGGTCAAAAATTGGCTGAACTATCTCCAGAAGGAGTCAATAGGGTAGAACTAAAAAGTTCAATATAGACGACTCTTGGGCCCGAATGTAGTACATTTGGTCAAATATTGACTTTTGAATGACCGATGTAACATCAGAAAGAGTCAATAAGTAGGTATAGAAATTTCAAGATCCATGACTGAAACATGTTCAATGGGTCAGTTATTGGCTACTCTATGGCTAATTTATCACCAGAAAGAGTCTATTGGGTAGAAATCGAAAGTTCAAAATCGATGACTCTTGGGCTGGATATAAGTCCATTCGGTCAAATATGGACTTCTGATTGGCTGATGTATCATCAGTCGGATTCTATGAGTAGGTATAGAAAATTCAAGATCCATGACTGAAACATGTTCAATGGGTCAAATATTGGCTAATCTATTGCTAATTTATCACAAAAAGGAGTCTATTGAGTAGAAATAGAAAATTCAAAAACGACGACTCTTGGGCCCGATATTAGTACATTTGGTCAAATATGAATTTCTGAATGACTGACCTAAATTCAGAAAGACTCAATGAGTAGGTATAAAAATTTCAAGATCCATAACTGAAACATGTCCAAAGGGTAAAATATTGGCTACTCTAGGGCTAATATATCACAAGAAGGAGTCAATTGGGTAAGAATAGAAAGTTCAAGATCAAGGACTGAAATATTTTCAGTGGGTCTAAAATTGGCTGAACAATCTGTAGAAGGAGTCAAGAGGGTAGAACTAAAAAGTTCAAAATCGACGAGTCTTGGGTCCGATTTTAGTACATTTGGTCAAATATTGACTTTTGAATGACCGATGTAACATTAGAAAAAGTCATTAAGTAGGTATAGAAATTTCAAGATCCATGACTGAAACATGTTCAATGGGTCAATTATTGGCTACTCTATGGCTAATTTATCACCAGAAAGAGTCTATTGGGTAGAAAATGAAAGTTCAAAATCGATGACTCTTGGGCCGGATATAAGTCCATTCGGTCAAATATGGATTTCTGAATGACTGACCTAAATTCAGAAAGAGTCAATGAGTAGGTATAAAAATTTCAAGATCCATAACTGAAACATGTCCAATGGGTAAAATATTGGCTACTCTAGGGTTAATGTATCACAAGAAGGAGTCAATTGGGTAGGAATAGAAAGTTCAAGATCAAGGACTGAAAAATTTTCAGTGGGTCAAAAATTGGCTGAACTATCTCCAGAAGGAGTCAAAAGGATAGAGCTAAGAAGTTCAAAATAGACGATTCTTGGGCCCGAATATAGTACATTTGGTCAAATATTGACTTTTGAATGACCGATGTAACATCAAAATGAGTCAATAAGTAGGTATAGAAATTTCAAGATCCATGACTGAAACATGTTCAATGGGTCAATTATTGGCTACTCTATGGCTAATTTATCACCAGAAAGAGTCTATTGGGTGGAAATAGAAAGTTCAAAATCGATGACTGTTGGGCCGGATATAAGTCCATTTGGTCAAATATGGACTTCTGATTGGCTGATGTATCATCAGTTTGATTCTACGAGTATGTAAAGAAATTTCAAGATCCATGACTGACACATGTTCAATGGGTCAAATATTGGCTACTCTATGGCTAATTTATCACAAAAAGGAGTCTATTGGGTAGAAATAGAAAGTTCAAAATCGACGACACTTTGGCCTGATATTAGTACATTTAGTCAAATATGGATTTCTGAATGACTGACCTAAATTCAGAAAGAGTCAATGAGTAGGTATAAAAATTTCAAGATCCATAACTGAAACATGTCCAATGGGTAAAATATTGGCTACTCTAAGGCTAATGTATCACAAGAAGGAGTCAATTGGGTAGGAATAGAAAGTTCAAGATCAAGGACTGAAATATTTTCAGTGGGTCAAAAATTGGCTGAACTATCTCCAGAAGGAGTCAATAGGGTAGAACTAAAAAGTTCAATATAGATGACTCTTGGGCCCGATTGTAGTACATTTGGTCAAATATTGACTTTTGAATGACCGATGTAACATCAGAAAGAGTCAATAAGTAGGTATAGAAATTTCAAGATCCATGACTGAAACATGTTCATTGGGTCAATTATTGGCTACTCTATGGCTAATTTATCACCAGAAAGAGTCTATTGGGTAGAAATCGAAAGTTCAAAATCGATGACTCTTGGGCTGGATATAAGTCCATTCGGTCAAATATGGACTTCTGATTGGCTGATGTATCATCAGTCGGATTCTATGAGTAGGTATAGAAAATTCAAGATCCATGACTGAAACATGTTCAATGGGTCAAATATTGGCTAATCTATTGCTAATTTATCACAAAAAGGAGTCTATTGAGTAGAAATAGAAAATTCAAAATCGACGACTCTTGGGCCCGATATTAGTACATTTGGTCAAATATGAATTTCTGAATGACTGACCTAAATTCAGAAAGACTCAATGAGTAGGTATAAAAATTTCAAGATCCATAACTGAAACATGTCCAATGGGTAAAATATTGGCTACTCTAGGGCTAATGTATCACAAGAAGGAGTCAATTGGGTAAGAATAGAAAGTTCAAGATCAAGGACTGAAATATTTTCAGTGGGTCTAAAATTGGCTGAACAATCTCTAGAAGGAGTCAAGAGGGTAGAACTAAAAAGTTCAAAATCGACGAGTCTTGGGCCCGATTTTAGTACATTTGGTCAAATATTGACTTTTGAATGACCGATGTAACATTAGAAAAAGTCATTAAGTAGGTATAGAAATTTCAAGATCCATGACTGGAACATGTTCAATTGGTTAGATATTGGCTACTCTATGGCTAATTTATCACCAGAAAGAGTCTATTGGGTAGAAATCGAAAGTTCAAAATCGATGACTCTTGGGCTGGATATAAGTCCATTCGGTCAAATATGGACTTCTGATTGGCTGATGTATCATCAGTCGGATTCTATGAGTAGGTATAGAAAATTCAAGATCCGTGACTGAAACATGTTCAATGGGTCAAATATTGGCTACTCTATTGCTAATTTATCAGAAAAAGGAGTCTATTGAGTAGAAATAGAAAATTCAAAAACGACGACTCTTGGGCCCGATATTAGTACATTTGGTCAAATATGAAATTCTGAATGACTGACCTAAATTCAGAAAGAGTCAATGAGTAGGTATAAAAATTTCAAGATCCATAACTGAAACATGTCCAAAGGGTAAAATATTGGCTACTCTAGGGCTAATATATCACAAGAAGGAGTCAATTGGGTAAGAATAGAAAGTTCAAGATCAAGGACTGAAATATTTTCAGTGGGTCTAAAATTGGCTGAACAATCTGTAGAAGGAGTCAAGAGGGTAGAACTAAAAAGTTCAAAATCGACGAGTCTTGGGTCCGATTTTAGTACATTTGGTCAAATATTGACTTTTGAATGACCGATGTAACATTAGAAAAAGTCATTAAGTAGGTATAGAAATTTCAAGATCCATGACTGAAACATGTTCAATGGGTCAATTATTGGCTACTCTATGGCTAATTTATCACCAGAAAGAGTCTATTGGGTAGAAATGAAAGTTCAAAATCGATGACTCTTGGGCCGGATATAAGTCCATTCGGTCAAATATGGATTTCTGAATGACTGACCTAAATTCAGAAAGAGTCAATGAGTAGGTATAAAAATTTCAAGATCCATAACTGAAACATGTCCAATGGGTAAAATATTGGCTACTCTAGGGTTAATGTATCACAAGAAGGAGTCAATTGGGTAGGAATAGAAAGTTCAAGATCAAGGACTGAAAAATTTTCAGTGGGTCAAAAATTGGCTGAACTATCTCCAGAAGGAGTCAAAAGGATAGAGCTAAAAAGTTCAAAATAGACGATTCTTGGGCCCGAATTTAGTACATTTGGTCAAATATTGACTTTTGAATGACCGATGTAACATCAAAATGAGTCAATAAATAGGTATTGAAATTTCAAGATCCATGACTGGAACATGTTCAATGGGTCAATTATTGGCGAGTCTATGGCTAATTTATCACCAGAAGGAGTCTATTGGGTAGAAATAGAAAGTTCAAAATCGATGACTCTTGGGCCGGATATAAGACCATTTGGTCAAATATGGACCTCTGATTGGCTGATGTATCATCAGTCGGATTCTATGAGTAGGTATAGAAATTTCAAGATCCATGACTGAAACATGTTCAATGGGTCAAATATTGGCTACTCTATGGCTAATTTATCACAAACAGGAGTCTATTGGGTAGAAATAGAAAGTTCAAAATCGACGACTCTTGGGCCCGATATTAGTACATTTGGTCAAATATGGATTTCTGAATGACTGACCTAAATTCAGAAATAGTCAATGAGTAGGTATGAAAATTTCAAGATCCATAACTGAAACATGTCAGATTGGTAAAATATTGGCTACTCTAAGGCTAAAGTATCACAAGAAGGAGTCAATTGGGTAGGAATAGAAAGTTCAAGATCAAGGACTGAAATATTTTCAGTGGGTCAAAAATTGGCTGAACAATCTCTAGAAGGAGTCAATAGGGTAGAACTAAAAAGTTCAATATAGATGACTCTTGGGCCCGATTGTAGTACATTTGGTCAAATATTGACTTTTGAATGACCGATGTAACATCAGAAAGAGTCAATAAGTAGGTATAGAAATTTCAAGATCCATGACTGAAACATGTTCAATGGGTCAATTATTGGCTACTCTATGGCTAATTTATTACCAGAAAGAGTCTATTGGGTAGAAATCGAAAGTTCAAAATCGATGACTCTTGGGCTGGATATAAGTCCATTCGGTCAAATATGGACTTCTGATTGGCTGATGTATCATCAGTCGGATTCTATGAGTAGGTATAGAAAATTCAAGATCCATGACTGAAACATGTTTAATGGGTCAAATATTGGCTACTCTATTGCTAATTTATCAGAAAAAGGAGTCTATTGAGTAGAAATAAAAAATTCAAAAACGACGACTCTTGGGCCCGATATTAGTACATTTGGTCAAATATGAATTTCTGAATGACTGACCTAAATTCAGAAAGAGTCAATGAGTAGGTATAAAAATTTCAAGATCCATAACTGAAACATGTCCAATGGGTAAAATATTGGCTACTCTAGGGCTAATGTATCACAAGAAGGAGTCAATTGGGTAAGAATAGAAAGTTCAAGATCAAGGACTGAAATATTTTCAGTGGGTCTAAAATTGGCTGAACAATCTCTAGAAGGAGTCAAGAGGGTAGAACTAAAAAGTTCAAAATCGACGAGTCTTGGGCCCGATTTTAGTACATTTGGTCAAATATTGACTTTTGAATGACCGATTTAACATCAAAAAGAGTCAATAAGTAGGTATTGAAATTTCAAGATCCATGACTGGAACATGTTCAATTGGTTAGATATTGGCGAGTCTATGGCTGATTTATCACCAGAAGGAGTCTATTGGATAGAAATAGAAAGTTAAAAATCGATGACTGTTGGGCCGGATATAAGTCCATTTGGTCAAATATGGACTTCTGATTGGCTGATGTATCATCAGTCGGATTCTACGAGTATGTTAAGAAATTTCAAGATCCATGACTGACACATGTTCAATGGGTCAAATATTGGCTACTCTATGGCTAATTTATCACAAAAAGGAGTCTATTGGGTAGAAATAGAAAGTTCAAAATCGACGACTCTTTGGCCTGATATTAGTACATTTAGTCAAATATGGATTTCTGAATGACTGACCTAAATTCAGAAAGAGTCAATGAGTAGGTATAAAAATTTCAAGATCCATAACTGAAACATGTCCAATGGGTAAAATATTGGCTACTCTAAGGCTAATGTATCACAAGAAGGAGTCAATTGGGTAGGAATAGAAAGTTCAAGATCAAGGACTGAAATATTTTCAGTGGGTCAAAAATTGGCTGAACTATCTCCAGAAGGAGTCAATAGGGTAGAACTAAAAAGTTCAATATAGACGACTCTTGGGCCCGATTGTAGTACATTTGGTCAAATATTGACTTTTGAATGACCGATGTAACATCAGAAAGAGTCAATAAGTAGGTATAGAAATTTCAAGATCCATGACTGAAACATGTTCAATGGGTCAATTATTGGCTACTCTATGGCTAATTTATCACCAGAAAGAGTCTATTGGGTGGAAATAGAAAGTTCAAAATCGATGACTGTTGGGCCGGATATAAGTCCATTTGGTCAAATATGGACTTCTGATTGGCTGATGTATCATCAGTTTGATTCTACGAGTATGTAAAGAAATTTCAAGATCCATGACTGACACATGTTCAATGGGTCAAATATTGGCTACTCTATGGCTAATTTATCACAAAAAGGAGTCTATTGGGTAGAAATAGAAAGTTCAAAATCGACGACACTTTGGCCTGATATTAGTACATTTAGTCAAATATGGATTTCTGAATGACTGACCTAAATTCAGAAAGAGTCAATGAGTAGGTATAAAAATTTCAAGATCCATAACTGAAACATGTCCAATGGGTAAAATATTGGCTACTCTAAGGCTAATGTATCACAAGAAGGAGTCAATTGGGTAGGAATAGAAAGTTCAAGATCAAGGACTGAAATATTTTCAGTGGGTCAAAAATTGGCTGAACTATCTCCAGAAGGAGTCAATAGGGTAGAACTAAAAAGTTCAATATAGATGACTCTTGGGCCCGATTGTAGTACATTTGGTCAAATATTGACTTTTGAATGACCGATGTAACATCAGAAAGAGTCAATAAGTAGGTATAGAAATTTCAAGATCCATGACTGAAACATGTTCATTGGGTCAATTATTGGCTACTCTATGGCTAATTTATCACCAGAAAGAGTCTATTGGGTAGAAATCGAAAGTTCAAAATCGATGACTCTTGGGCTGGATATAAGTCCATTCGGTCAAATATGGACTTCTGATTGGCTGATGTATCATCAGTCGGATTCTATGAGTAGGTATAGAAAATTCAAGATCCATGACTGAAACATGTTCAATGGGTCAAATATTGGCTAATCTATTGCTAATTTATCACAAAAAGGAGTCTATTGAGTAGAAATAGAAAATTCAAAAACGACGACTCTTGGGCCCGATATTAGTACATTTGGTCAAATATGAATTTCTGAATGACTGACCTAAATTCAGAAAGACTCAATGAGTAGGTATAAAAATTTCAAGATCCATAACTGAAACATGTCCAATGGGTAAAATATTGGCTACTCTAGGGCTAATGTATCACAAGAAGGAGTCAATTGGGTAAGAATAGAAAGTTCAAGATCAAGGACTGAAATATTTTCAGTGGGTCTAAAATTGGCTGAACAATCTCTAGAAGGAGTCAAGAGGGTAGAACTAAAAAGTTCAAAATCGACGAGTCTTTGGCCCGATTTTAGTACATTTGGTCAAATATTGACTTTTGAATGACCGATGTAACATTAGAAAAAGTCATTAAGTAGGTATAGAAATTTCAAGATCCATGACTGGAACATGTTCAATTGGTTAGATATTGGCGAGTCTATGGCTGATTTATCACCGGAAGGAGTCTATTGGATAGAAATAGAAAGTTCAAAATCGATGACTGTTGGGCCGGATATAAGTCCATTTGGTCAAATATGGACTTCTGATTGGCTGATGTATCATCAGTTTGATTCTACGAGTATGTAAAGAAATTTCAAGATCCATGACTGAAACATGTTCAATGGGTCAAATATTGGCTACTCTATGGCTAATTTATCACAAAAAGGAGTCTATTGGGTAGAAATAGAAAGTTCAAAATCGACGACTCTTTGGCCTGATATTAGTACATTTAGTCAAATATGGATTTCTGAATGACTGACCTAAATTCAGAAAGAGTCAATGAGTAGGTATAAAAATTTCAAGATCCATAACTGAAACATGTCCAATGGGTAAAATATTGGCTACTCTAAGGCTAATGTATCACAAGAAGGAGTCAATTGGGTAGGAATAGAAAGTTCAAGATCAAGGACTGAAATATTTTCAGTGGGTCAAAAATTGGCTGAACTATCTCCAGAAGGAGTCAATAGGGTAGAACTAAAAAGTTCAATATAGACGACTCTTGGGCCCGATTGTAGTACATTTGGTCAAATATTGACTTTTGAATGACCGATGTAACATCAGAAAGAGTCAATAAGTAGGTATAGAAATTTCAAGATCCATGACTGAAACATGTTCAATGGGTCAGTTATTGGCTACTCTATGGCTAATTTATCACCAGAAAGAGTCTATTGGGTAGAAATCGAAAGTTCAAAATCGATGACTCTTGGGCTGGATATAAGTCCATTCGGTCAAATATGGACTTCTGATTGGCTGATGTATCATCAGTCGGATTCTATGAGTAGGTATAGAAAATTCAAGATCCGTGACTGAAACATGTTCAATGGGTCAAATATTGGCTACTCTATTGCTAATTTATCAGAAAAAGGAGTCTATTGAGTAGAAATAGAAAATTCAAAAACGACGACTCTTGGGCCCGATATTAGTACATTTGGTCAAATATGAAATTCTGAATGACTGACCTAAATTCAGAAAGAGTCAATGAGTAGGTATAAAAATTTCAAGATCCATAACTGAAACATGTCCAAAGGGTAAAATATTGGCTACTCTAGGGCTAATATATCACAAGAAGGAGTCAATTGGGTAAGAATAGAAAGTTCAAGATCAAGGACTGAAATATTTTCAGTGGGTCTAAAATTGGCTGAACAATCTGTAGAAGGAGTCAAGAGGGTAGAACTAAAAAGTTCAAAATCGACGAGTCTTGGGTCCGATTTTAGTACATTTGGTCAAATATTGACTTTTGAATGACCGATGTAACATTAGAAAAAGTCATTAAGTAGGTATAGAAATTTCAAGATCCATGACTGAAACATGTTCAATGGGTCAATTATTGGCTACTCTATGGCTAATTTATCACCAGAAAGAGTCTATTGGGTAGAAATGAAAGTTCAAAATCGATGACTCTTGGGCCGGATATAAGTCCATTCGGTCAAATATGGATTTCTGAATGACTGACCTAAATTCAGAAAGAGTCAATGAGTAGGTATAAAAATTTCAAGATCCATAACTGAAACATGTCCAATGGGTAAAATATTGGCTACTCTAGGGTTAATGTATCACAAGAAGGAGTCAATTGGGTAGGAATAGAAAGTTCAAGATCAAGGACTGAAAAATTTTCAGTGGGTCAAAAATTGGCTGAACTATCTCCAGAAGGAGTCAAAAGGATAGAGCTAAAAAGTTCAAAATAGACGATTCTTGGGCCCGAATTTAGTACATTTGGTCAAATATTGACTTTTGAATGACCGATGTAACATCAAAATGAGTCAATAAGTAGGTATTGAAATTTCAAGATCCATGACTGGAACATGTTCAATGGGTCAATTATTGGCGAGTCTATGGCTAATTTATCACCAGAAGGAGTCTATTGGGTAGAAATAGAAAGTTCAAAATCGATGACTCTTGGGCCGGATATAAGACCATTTGGTCAAATATGGACCTCTGATTGGCTGATGTATCATCAGTCGGATTCTATGAGTAGGTATAGAAATTTCAAGATCCATGACTGAAACATGTTCAATGGGTCAAATATTGGCTACTCTATGGCTAATTTATCACAAACAGGAGTCTATTGGGTAGAAATAGAAAGTTCAAAATCGACGACTCTTGGGCCCGATATTAGTACATTTGGTCAAATATGGATTTCTGAATGACTGACCTAAATTCAGAAATAGTCAATGAGTAGGTATGAAAATTTCAAGATCCATAACTGAAACATGTCAGATTGGTAAAATATTGGCTACTCTAAGGCTAAAGTATCACAAGAAGGAGTCAATTGGGTAGGAATAGAAAGTTCAAGATCAAGGACTGAAATATTTTCAGTGGGTCAAAAATTGGCTGAACAATCTCTAGAAGGAGTCAATAGGGTAGAACTAAAAAGTTCAATATAGATGACTCTTGGGCCCGATTGTAGTACATTTGGTCAAATATTGACTTTTGAATGACCGATGTAACATCAGAAAGAGTCAATAAGTAGGTATAGAAATTTCAAGATCCATGACTGAAACATGTTCAATGGGTCAATTATTGGCTACTCTATGGCTAATTTATTACCAGAAAGAGTCTATTGGGTAGAAATCGAAAGTTCAAAATCGATGACTCTTGGGCTGGATATAAGTCCATTCGGTCAAATATGGACTTCTGATTGGCTGATGTATCATCAGTCGGATTCTATGAGTAGGTATAGAAAATTCAAGATCCATGACTGAAACATGTTTAATGGGTCAAATATTGGCTACTCTATTGCTAATTTATCAGAAAAAGGAGTCTATTGAGTAGAAATAAAAAATTCAAAAACGACGACTCTTGGGCCCGATATTAGTACATTTGGTCAAATATGAATTTCTGAATGACTGACCTAAATTCAGAAAGAGTCAATGAGTAGGTATAAAAATTTCAAGATCCATAACTGAAACATGTCCAATGGGTAAAATATTGGCTACTCTAGGGCTAATGTATCACAAGAAGGAGTCAATTGGGTAAGAATAGAAAGTTCAAGATCAAGGACTGAAATATTTTCAGTGGGTCTAAAATTGGCTGAACAATCTCTAGAAGGAGTCAAGAGGGTAGAACTAAAAAGTTCAAAATCGACGAGTCTTGGGCCCGATTTTAGTACATTTGGTCAAATATTGACTTTTGAATGACCGATTTAACATCAAAAAGAGTCAATAAGTAGGTATTGAAATTTCAAGATCCATGACTGGAACATGTTCAATTGGTTAGATATTGGCGAGTCTATGGCTGATTTATCACCAGAAGGAGTCTATTGGATAGAAATAGAAAGTTAAAAATCGATGACTGTTGGGCCGGATATAAGTCCATTTGGTCAAATATGGACTTCTGATTGGCTGATGTATCATCAGTTTGATTCTACGAGTATGTAAAGAAATTTCAAGATCCATGACTGAAACATGTTCAATGGGTCAAATATTGGCTACTCTATGGCTAATTTATCACAAAAAGGAGTCTATTGGGTAGAAATAGAAAGTTCAAAATCGACGACTCTTTGGCCTGATATTAGTACATTTAGTCAAATATGGATTTCTGAATGACTGACCTAAATTCAGAAAGAGTCAATGAGTAGGTATAAAAATTTCAAGATCCATAACTGAAACATGTCCAATGGGTAAAATATTGGCTACTCTAGGGCTAATGTATCACAAGAAGGAGTCAATTGGGTAAGAATAGAAAGTTCAAGATCAAGGACTGAAATATTTTCAGTGGGTCCAAAATTGGCTGAACTGTCTCCAGAAGGAGTCAAAAGGGTAGAACTAAAAAGTTCAAAATCGACTACTCTTGGGCCCGATTTTAGTACATTTTGAAAAATATTGACTTTTGAATGACCGAGGTAACATCAGAAAAAGTCAATAAGTAGGTATAGAAATTTCAAGATCCATGACTGAAACATGTTCAATGGGTCAATTATTGGCGAGTCTATGGCTAATTTATCACCAGAAGGAGTCTATTGGGTGGAAATAGAAAGTTCAAAATCGATGACTCTTGGGCCGGATATAAGACCATTTGGTCAAATATGGACCTCTGATTGGCTGATGTATCATCAGTCGAATTCTATGAGTAGGTATAGAAATTTCAAGATCCATGACTGAAACATGTTCAATGGGTCAAATATTGGCTACTCTATGGCTAATTTATCACAAACAGGAGTCTATTGGGTAGAAATAGAAAGTTCAAAATCGACGACTCTTGGGCCCGATATTAGTACATTTGGTCAAATATGGATTTCTGAATGACTGACCTAAACTCAGAAATAGTCAATGAGTAGGTATGAAAATTTCAAGATCAATAACTGAAACATGTCAGATGGGTAAAATATTGGCTACTCTAAGGCTAAAGTATCACAAGAAGGAGTCAATTGGGTAGGAATAGAAAGTTCAAGATCAAGGACTGAAATATTTTCAGTGGGTCAAAAATTGGCTGAACAATCTCTAGAAGGAGTCAAAAGGGTAGAACTAAAAAGTTCAAAATAGACGATTCTTGGGCCCGATTTTAGTACATTTGGTCAAATATTGACTTTTGAATCACCGATATAACATCAGAAAGAGTCAATAAGTAGGTATAGAAATTTCAAGATCCATAACTGAAACATGTTCAATGGGTCAAATATTGGCTACTCTATGGCTAATTTATCACCAGAAAGAGTCTATTGGGTAGAAATAGAAAGTTCAAAATCGATGACTCTTGGGCCGGATATAAGTCCATTCGGTCAAATATGGATTTCTGAATGACTGACCTAAATTCAGAAAGAGTCAATGAGTAGGTATAAAAATTTCAAGATCCATAACTGAAACATGTCCAATGGGTAAAATATTGGCTACTCTAGGGCTAATGTATCACAAGAAGGAGTCAATTGGGTAAGAATAGAAAGTTCAAGATCAAGGACTGAAATATTTTCAGTGGGTCCAAAATTGGCTGAACTATCTCCAGAAGGAGTCAAAAGGGTAGAACTAAAAAGTTCTAAATCGACTACTCTTGGGCCCGATTTTAGTACATTTGGAAAAATATTGACTTTTGAATGACCGAGGTAACATCAGAAAAAGTCAATAAGTAGGTATAGAAATTTCAAGATCCATGACTGAAACATGTCCAATGGGTCAAATATTGGCTACTCTAGGGCTAATTTATCACAAGAAGGAGTCAATTGGGTAAGAATAGAAAGTTCAAGATCAAGGACTGAAATAATTTCAGTGGGTCTAAAATTGGCTGAACTGTCTCCAGAAGGAGTCAAAAGGGTAGAACTAAAAAGTTCAAAATCGACTACTCTTGGGCCTTATTTTAGTACATTTGTTCAAATATTGACTTTTGAATGACCGATGTAACATCAGAAAGAGTCAATAAGTAGGTATAGAAATTTCAGGATCCATGACTGAAACATGTTCAATGGGTCAATTATTGGCTACTCTATGGCTAATTTATTACCAGAAAGAGTCAATTGGGTAGAAATAGAAAGTTCCAAATCGACGACTCTTGGGCTCGATATTAGTACATTTGGTCAAATATGGACTTCTGATTGGCTGATGTATCATCAGTCGGATTCTATGAAGTAGGTATAGAAATTTCAAAATCCATGACTGAAACATGTTCAATGGGTCAAATGTTGGCTACTCTATGGCTAATTTATCACAAAAAGGAGTCTATTGGGTAGAAATAGAAAGTTCAAAATTAATGACTCTTTGGCCGGATATAAGTCCATTTGGTCAAATATGGACTTCTCATTGGCTGATGTATCATCAGTCGGATTCTACGAGTATGTAAAGAAATTTCAAGATCCATGACTGACACATGTTCAATGGGTAAAATATTGGCTACTCTATGGCTAATTTATCACCAGAAAGAGTCTATTGGGTAGAGATAGAAAGTCCAAAATCGATGACTCTTGGGCCGGATATGAGTCCATTCGGTCAAATATGGATTTCTGATTGGCTGATGTATCATCAGTCGGATTCTATGAGTAGGTATAGAAATTTCAAGATCCATGACTGAAACATGTTCAATGGGTCAAATGTTGGCTACTCTATGGCTAATTTATCACCAGAAAGAGTCTATTGGGTAGAGATAGAAAGTTCAAAATCGATGACTCTTGGGCCGGATATGAGTCCATTCGGTCAAATATGGATTTCTGAATGACTGACCTAAATTAAGAAAGAGTCAATGAGTAGGTATAGAAATTTCAAGATCCATGACTGAAACATGTTCACTGGGTAAAATATTGGCTACTCTAAGGCTAATGTATCACAAGAAAGAGTCAATTGGGTAGGAATAGAAAGTTCAAGATCAAGGACTGAAATATTTTCAGTGGGTCAAAAATTGGCTAAAATATCTCCAGAAGGAGTCAATAGGGTAGAACTAAAAAGTTCAATATAGACGACTCTTTGGCCCGATTTTAGTACATTTGGTCAAATATTGACTTTTGAATGACCGATGTAACATTAGAAAGAGTCAATAAGTAGGTATAGAAATTTCAAGATCCATGACTGAAACATGTTCAATTGGTCAATTATTCTCTAGTCTATGGCTAATTTATCACCAGAAGGAGTCTATTGGGTAGAAATAGAAAGTTCAAAATCGATGACTCTTGGGCCGGATATAAGTCCATTCGGTCAAATATGGATTTCTGAATGAATGACCTAAATTCAAAAAGAGTCAATGAGTAGTTATAAAAATTTCAAGATCCATAACTGAAACATGTCCAATGGGTAAAATATTGGCTACTCTAGGGCTAATGTATCACAAGAAGGAGTCAATGGGTAGAACTAAAAAAATCAAAATCGACGACTCTTGGGCCCGATTGTAGTACATTTGGTCAAATATTGACTTTTCAATGACCGATGTAACATCACAAAGATTCAATAAGTAGGTATAGAAATTTCAAGACCCATGACTGAAACATGTTCAATGGGTCAAATATTGGCTACTCTATGGCTAATTTATCACCAGAAGGAGTCAATGGGTAGAACTAAAAAAATCAAAATCGACGACTCTTGGGCCCGATTGTAGTACATTTGGTCAAATATTGACTTTTGAATGACCGATGTAACATCAGAAAGAGTCAATAAGTAGGTATAGCAATTTCAAGATCCATGACTGACACATGTTCAATGGCTCAAATATTGGCTACTCTAAGGCTAATTTATCACAAAAAGGAGTCTATTGGGTAGAAATAGAAAGTTCAAAATCGATGACTCTTGGGCCGGATATAAGTCCATTTGGTCATATATGGACTTCTGATTGGCTGATGTATCATCAGTCGGATTCTACGAGTATGTTAAGAAATTTCAAGATCCATGACTGACACATGTTCAATGGGTCAAATATTGGCTACTCTATGGCTAATTTATCACAAAAAGGAGTCTATTGGGTAGAAATAGAAAGTTCAAAATCGACGACTCTTTGGCCTGATATTAGTACATTTAGTCAAATATGGATTTCTGAATGACTGACCTAAATTCAGAAAGAGTCAATGAGTAGGTATAAAAATTTCAAGATCCATAACTGAAACATGTCCAATGGGTAAAATATTGGCTACTCTAAGGCTAATGTATCACAAGAAGGAGTCAATTGGGTAGGAATAGAAAGTTCAAGATCAAGGACTGAAATATTTTCAGTGGGTCAAAAATTGGCTGAACTATCTCCAGAAGGAGTCAATAGGGTAGAACTAAAAAGTTCAATATAGACGACTCTTGGGCCCGATTGTAGTACATTTGGTCAAATATTGACTTTTGAATGACCGATGTAACATCAGAAAGAGTCAATAAGTAGGTATAGAAATTTCAAGATCCATGACTGAAACATGTTCAATGGGTCAATTATTGGCTACTCTATGGCTAATTTATCACCAGAAAGAGTCTATTGGGTGGAAATAGAAAGTTCAAAATCGATGACTCTTGGGCCCGATATTAGTACATTTGGTCAAATATGAATTTCTGAATGACTGACCTAAATTCAGAAAGACTCAATGAGTAGGTATAAAAATTTCAAGATCCATAACTGAAACATGTCCAATGGGTAAAATATTGGCTACTCTAGGGCTAATGTATCACAAGAAGGAGTCAATTGGGTAAGAATAGAAAGTTCAAGATCAAGGACTGAAATATTTTCAGTGGGTCTAAAATTGGCTGAACAATCTCTAGAAGGAGTCAAGAGGGTAGAACTAAAAAGTTCAAAATCGACGAGTCTTGGGCCCGATTTTAGTACATTTGGTCAAATATTGACTTTTGAATGACCGATGTAACATTAGAAAAAGTCATTAAGTAGGTATAGAAATTTCAAGATCCATGACTGAAACATGTTCAATGGGTCAATTATTGGCTACTCTATGGCTAATTTATCAGCAGAAAGAGTCTATTGGGTAGAAATAGAAAGTTCAAAATCGACGACTCTTGGGCCCGATATTAGTACATTTGGTCAAATATGGATTTCTGAATGACTGACCTAAATTCAGAAAGAGTCAATGAGTAGGTATGAAAATTTCAAGATCCATAACTGAAACATGTCAAATGGGTAAAATATTGGCTACTCTAAGGCTAAAGTATCACAAGAAGGAGTCAATTGGGTAGGAACAGAAAGTTCAAGATCAAGGACTGAAATATTTTCAGTGGGTCAAAAATTGTCTGAACAATCTCTAGAAGTAGTCAAAAGGGTAGAACTAAAAAGTTCAAAATAGACGATTCTTGGGCCCGATTTTAGTACATTTGGTCAAATATTGACTTTTGAATGACCGATGTAACATCAAAAAGAGTCAATAAGTAGGTATTGAAATTTCAAGATCCATGACTGGAACATGTTCAATTGGTTAGATATTGGCGAGTCTATGGCTGATTTATCACCGGAAGGAGTCTATTGGATAGAAATAGAAAGTTCAAAATCGATGACTGTTGGGCCGGATATAAGTCCATTTGGTCAAATATGGACTTCTGATTGGCTGATGTATCATCAGTTTGATTCTACGAGTATGTAAAGAAATTTCAAGATCCATGACTGAAACATGTTCAATGGGTCAAATATTGGCTACTCTATGGCTAATTTATCACAAAAAGGAGTCTATTGGGTAGAAATAGAAAGTTCAAAATCGACGACTCTTTGGCCTGATATTAGTACATTTAGTCAAATATGGATTTCTGAATGACTGACCTAAATTCAGAAAGAGTCAATGAGTAGGTATAAAAATTTCAAGATCCATAACTGAAACATGTCCAATGGGTAAAATATTGGCTACTCTAAGGCTAATGTATCACAAGAAGGAGTCAATTGGGTAGGAATAGAAAGTTCAAGATCAAGGACTGAAATATTTTCAGTGGGTCAAAAATTGGCTGAACTATCTCCAGAAGGAGTCAATAGGGTAGAACTAAAAAGTTCAATATAGACGACTCTTGGGCCCGATTGTAGTACATTTGGTCAAATATTGACTTTTGAATGACCGATGTAACATCAGAAAGAGTCAATAAGTAGGTATAGAAATTTCAAGATCCATGACTGAAACATGTTCAATGGGTCAGTTATTGGCTACTCTATGGCTAATTTATCACCAGAAAGAGTCTATTGGGTAGAAATCGAAAGTTCAAAATCGATGACTCTTGGGCTGGATATAAGTCCATTCGGTCAAATATGGACTTCTGATTGGCTGATGTATCATCAGTCGGATTCTATGAGTAGGTATAGAAAATTCAAGATCCGTGACTGAAACATGTTCAATGGGTCAAATATTGGCTACTCTATTGCTAATTTATCAGAAAAAGGAGTCTATTGAGTAGAAATAGAAAATTCAAAAACGACGACTCTTGGGCCCGATATTAGTACATTTGGTCAAATATGAATTTCTGAATGACTGACCTAAATTCAGAAAGAGTCAATGAGTAGGTATAAAAATTTCAAGATCCATAACTGAAACATGTCCAAAGGGTAAAATATTGGCTACTCTAGGGCTAATATATCACAAGAAGGAGTCAATTGGGTAAGAATAGAAAGTTCAAGATCAAGGACTGAAATATTTTCAGTGGGTCTAAAATTGGCTGAACAATCTGTAGAAGGAGTCAAGAGGGTAGAACTAAAAAGTTCAAAATCGACGAGTCTTGGGTCCGATTTTAGTACATTTGGTCAAATATTGACTTTTGAATGACCGATGTAACATTAGAAAAAGTCATTAAGTAGGTATAGAAATTTCAAGATCCATGACTGAAACATGTTCAATGGGTCAATTATTGGCTACTCTATGGCTAATTTATCACCAGAAAGAGTCTATTGGGTAGAAATGAAAGTTCAAAATCGATGACTCTTGGGCCGGATATAAGTCCATTCGGTCAAATATGGATTTCTGAATGACTGACCTAAATTCAGAAAGAGTCAATGAGTAGGTATAAAAATTTCAAGATCCATAACTGAAACATGTCCAATGGGTAAAATATTGGCTACTCTAGGGTTAATGTATCACAAGAAGGAGTCAATTGGGTAGGAATAGAAAGTTCAAGATCAAGGACTGAAAAATTTTCAGTGGGTCAAAAATTGGCTGAACTATCTCCAGAAGGAGTCAAAAGGATAGAGCTAAAAAGTTCAAAATAGACGATTCTTGGGCCCGAATTTAGTACATTTGGTCAAATATTGACTTTTGAATGACCGATGTAACATCAAAATGAGTCAATAAGTAGGTATTGAAATTTCAAGATCCATGACTGGAACATGTTCAATGGGTCAATTATTGGCGAGTCTATGGCTAATTTATCACCAGAAGGAGTCTATTGGGTAGAAATAGAAAGTTCAAAATCGATGACTCTTGGGCCGGATATAAGACCATTTGGTCAAATATGGACCTCTGATTGGCTGATGTATCATCAGTCGGATTCTATGAGTAGGTATAGAAATTTCAAGATCCATGACTGAAACATGTTCAATGGGTCAAATATTGGCTACTCTATGGCTAATTTATCACAAACAGGAGTCTATTGGGTAGAAATAGAAAGTTCAAAATCGACGACTCTTGGGCCCGATATTAGTACATTTGGTCAAATATGGATTTCTGAATGACTGACCTAAATTCAGAAATAGTCAATGAGTAGGTATGAAAATTTCAAGATCCATAACTGAAACATGTCAGATTGGTAAAATATTGGCTACTCTAAGGCTAAAGTATCACAAGAAGGAGTCAATTGGGTAGGAATAGAAAGTTCAAGATCAAGGACTGAAATATTTTCAGTGGGTCAAAAATTGGCTGAACAATCTCTAGAAGGAGTCAATAGGGTAGAACTAAAAAGTTCAATATAGATGACTCTTGGGCCCGATTGTAGTACATTTGGTCAAATATTGACTTTTGAATGACCGATGTAACATCAGAAAGAGTCAATAAGTAGGTATAGAAATTTCAAGATCCATGACTGAAACATGTTCAATGGGTCAATTATTGGCTACTCTATGGCTAATTTATTACCAGAAAGAGTCTATTGGGTAGAAATCGAAAGTTCAAAATCGATGACTCTTGGGCTGGATATAAGTCCATTCGGTCAAATATGGACTTCTGATTGGCTGATGTATCATCAGTTTGATTCTACGAGTATGTAAAGAAATTTCAAGATCCATGACTGACACATGTTCAATGGGTCAAATATTGGCTACTCTATGGCTAATTTATCACAAAAAGGAGTCTATTGGGTAGAAATAGAAAGTTCAAAATCGACGACTCTTTGGCCTGATATTAGTACATTAAGTCAAATATGGATTTCTGAATGACTGACCTAAATTCAGAAAGAGTCAATGAGTAGGTATAAAAATTTCAAGATCCATAACTGAAACATGTCCAATGGGTAAAATATTGGCTACTCTAAGGCTAATGTATCACAAGAAGGAGTCAATTGGGTAGGAATAGAAAGTTCAAGATCAAGGACTGAAATATTTTCAGTGGGTCAAAAATTGGCTGAACTATCTCCAGAAGGAGTCAATAGGGTAGAACTAAAAAGTTCAATATAGATGACTCTTGGGCCCGATTGTAGTACATTTGGTCAAATATTGACTTTTGAATGACCGATGTAACATCAGAAAGAGTCAATAAGTAGTGTTGGAAATCTTTTTCCTTGTCGAAGTAAAGACCAGGAGATCTTGGGATATCTTTTAAGCAGAGGTTGCTCTTTATTGAGAGAACGTTGCGTTGCGTTGCTGTAGTCATCCAAGTCTCTCTAAGCTAGTGTTCATTGCAGTTTTAAATACATTCAACAGTATAGGTGGAGACAGTGGGTGGAGACAAGATGTCTGTTCCCGTCATTTCCCCAGCCTTGATTTAATCAGCATAACAGTGTCATTCAAAGGGGAGTGCTAATCAGATCAGTCTGAAGGGGGTGCTAATCAAATCACTCTGACAGGTATAGCCCATACCTTTAACATTATCATAGAGACAAAAGGGTTAGCTGTTCCTGAAACTCGTCATGCCAAATAAACAGGAAGATACCCACAGACCAAAGGTTAATGTCTGCCTGAATTAATCCCCTTAGACTGTAACACAAAATGTAAAATAAAACCACCAAGTACATAACTTTTTATAAATTTGTAATCCCACAGTTCCCCCTTTGAGAGTTCTAATAACTCTCACAAAAAATACAAATTTAGACACTCAAAAGTTTCATTCTTGTAACTTGTGATCGTTACAGGCACATTTACTTGCTCTGTGTTGATTGTCTGTAGTAATGGGTGCATGTCGACACAGAAACAGACATGCAGCTAGGATCCGTGTAGTTTTTACGGGTAATAGTCTTTTCTGGTTGGAACGGTCCTTTCCTCGCGATGGGAGTGGGTCATTTGTTGGGTGAAACATTTGATACTGTGGATGCATAGATAGTACAGCAGTAAGAAAAACAACAGCAGAATTGCTATTTCCTAGATCCACAGCCAAAATTTACCCAACAAGTTTCCGAACCATGAAAACTTATCTTCAGTCATCTGGTGTAATTTTGCTGAAAGATCAAGAATGTCTTGTTGGATTTTGTTCAAGTTCTCTGTTGGATCCACTAACCCGGTACCGCACTCAGGTCCAATATATGGGGTGTGCCACCCATGGCATTCCTGCTCCTACTGAAGGCGGGTGTGGCATGCAAACGTTCTTTCCAGCAAACAAGGCATTTCTTGACATATTCAGCAGCTCACAGAATATGTTGTTTCTGGTGTCTACACTTTGTGCAATGTCCATGACGATTACTAGTACGGCAATCTTGATCATGCTGCCGGATGACTGAAGTTCCCGTATGTGATTCTCTGCGTTGTGTATTTTTTTCTTTTCGTGACAGTTGGCTCGGTAGTGGGTCTTGTTGTCTTTTAGAGGTTGTGGCTTCATACGCAGGTCAGGAGGTTGGTACGTATGGGTCTTGGGACAGCCATCAAGTGGTATCTGCACAGAGTAAGAAAGAAAACAAAAGACAGCAGAGCAGTATTTGTTGTAAAAGACTGCAAACATTAGGGTTTTATCCTCTGTTCAATCTGAGTCTGCTATTGTTGTTCCTTCTTTCCCTATTTCTTAATTCCTGTGACACCTAAAGAACAGTGAGGTAAGGATGGACTAGTGAGTGGGGGAAGGCCTATGAGGGAATCTTCACCACAGGATTGGCCCCCGAAGCTTATTGCATTCGGTTCTTTCCTGGGCTCCTCACTGGTCCGTGTGTCCTATTCTATCCCTGTAAGTGGAGGAACAATTTTACAGTGTGACACATGAGTCCAAGTTTTCCTTCCCTGACACAACACTGCAGCTGCTGTAATCGACATCACTTGATGTGGTCCGTGCCACTTAGGCTCTAACGGCTTGTTTCTGAATGACTTCATCATCACCCACTGACCTGGGATGATTGTGTGTCCACCTTCTGGTGGAATCTGCCAACACGACTCAACTCTCTGAAGTTAATTGGCAAACTTTACTGTGCTATCTCCATCTTCCAATGAAACATCAGTCGTAGCAGACATCATAACCCATAGAGGATGGATAAGTGAATGGAGAGTGCTGTAGTATGGCTTTTATGGCTGTGAGTGTACTTAAACAGTGTTTCCCCAAATGGTGGAAGTGACAGTCTTTTGTTCAGAATGAGTCTTTCAGCATTCTTGTAAATTACTGGGGAAATTAAGCACTCACAGCCCAAATGGTTAACATCTCAATAAGCTGCCCCACGTGTTTAATGACGAGGGGAGGGGCTGCTTCAGAGTTGCCAAAAGACTGTGTAGGAGCTGAGTGACATTGTTAATTTCTCTTAAGTTCTTTTTATTTTTCCTACAGTCTTTCAACCAATGTCCAGGCTTACCACAATAATGACAAATGCCCTCTCTCTTAGGACATTTCCATTTCTGTTGATTCTCAGTGTTGGCCTTAAAGGATGCTGCTGCAATCTTTACTCTTGCCTTGACATCAGCATCTCTTTCCCATGTATCTAACCGTTCTAGGTTACTTCTGACAGTTTTGTTAGACCAAGTTAGATCTAGGAATGGCAATGCTTTTCTGTACTCGGCTAAAAGGCCATCTGACCAGATGCGGACTAAGGGTCCCTTGTCATCGAGCACACATTCAGAATCCTCAACTATTCCACTGTAAGTTACAGCTAACTGACAAAACCTTTCAGTGTATTCACTCACAGATTCTTCTGTCCTTTGCATACAGTTAGTGACTCTGGACCAGTCTATTTTGGGCCCCAAGATATTCTTTAGAATTTTTACAACACCTTCTCTCAAATCGCCTTTACTGACATGTTGTAGTTCAGAAGTGACCGCAGATTCAAAACTGTTGAATTCAGATTCAGTTAGAATTTGTGACATCAGCTGTGTGACTTCTGTTAACGACATGTCATAGAGACGCATTTTACTGATCAATGCCCTTCTAAATTCAGAAAAATTTCTGTGTGCTGAGGGTAAACTCTGGGATAGTCTCTCTATATCTTTAGGTCCTAGCACTTTGGCAACATTTTGTACTTGGACAACAGAAGAGTTTGGAGGAACGCTTTCAATTCCCTGAGATCTTCTCCTAGCACCACATACCTTCACTGAATCTACAGGCACATCAGTTACTGATTGGATGGCTGTTTCTGTTTCAAAAAAAGCTTGTAAGTCAGGATAATTGTTATCAGGCTGACTAACTTCATCCACATCAATTTTTGCTGCAGCTTTGTTGCGATTCAACTTCTTAGTCAAAGAGGCTACTCTAGCACGGAGCTCTTTGTTCTGTTCCTCTAGCTCTGAGGTACGCTGAGACTGTTGTCTAGCTGTCGCTAAACCAAATTCTCTATGGCAGCAGATAATGCCTTTTACGTCGTTCTTGCGAATACATGCTCCTAAAACCTTTTTACACTCATCTACAGACCAAGTCTTGTCTGGATGGATCTCATATTTCTGAGTTAGTTCTTGCCTAACTTTCTCAGTGACTATTAGGTCCATTTGCACTCCTAACTTTGATTTGAATTCACTGTCTGACCACAAAGGAGTCGCGAGACCACCTTTTTCAGTTGTGGGGGTCAGTCTAGCATTCTTTCTAAACATTTTTTGTGAGTTTCATTTGTTACCACACAGTCAAAACACTAAACTTCTCTGAACAACAGAGGGTATACTTGTAAACACAGATCAACTATTCCTTCCTTGGCAAAACGGAGGACAACACAAAATTTTAGCACTTGGTGCTAAACTTCCCTGCCTGAAAAAAAACAGAGGCTAACTTATATTAGCATGTGATGCTAATCTTCCCTGCTTGAAAAACAGAGGCTAACTTATATTAGCACTTGATGCTAATCTTCCCTGCTTGAAAAACAGAGGCTAACTTATATTAGCATGTGATGCTAATCTTCCCTGCTTGAAAAACAGAGGCTAACTTATATTAGCACTTGATGCTAATCTTCCCTGCCTGAAAAAAAAAGACAGAGGATAACTCCTTCCCTAAAAGAATATTTTAGAGGATAACTTCTTCCCTAAAAGAATATTTTAGAGGATAACTTCTTCCCTAAAAGAATATTTTAGAGGATAACTTCTTCCCTAAAAGAATATTTTAGGGGATAACTTAGTTAACCAAACCCTACAGCTGTCTGTTAACTCTTCTCTGACGGCGCAGAGGATCACACAAATTTGTACTGGTCTTAAAGGTTCTTTTGGATAGAGTGGAACTCACCAACCCTTGGTTGTACAGCAGAATTCAGTCTGGCTTGAAGTTTCACAGGATTCAAGTGAGGAACTCTATCCGGGTCACGGCACCAAAACTGTTGGAAATCTTTTTCCTTGTCGAAGTAAAGACCAGGAGATCTTGGGATATCTTTTAAGCAGAGGTTGCTCTTTATTGAGAGAACGTTGCGTTGCGTTGCTGTAGTCATCCAAGTCTCTCTAAGCTAGTGTTCATTGCAGTTTTAAATACATTCAACAGTATAGGTGGAGACAGTGGGTGGAGACAAGATGTCTGTTCCCGTCATTTCCCCAGCCTTGATTTAATCAGCATAACAGTGTCATTCAAAGGGGAGTGCTAATCAGATCAGTCTGAAGGGGGTGCTAATCAAATCACTCTGACAGGTATAGCCCATACCTTTAACATTATCATAGAGACAAAAGGGTTAGCTGTTCCTGAAACTCGTCATGCCAAATAAACAGGAAGATACCCACAGACCAAAGGTTAATGTCTGCCTGAATTAATCCCCTTAGACTGTAACACAAAATGTAAAATAAAACCACCAAGTACATAACTTTTTATAAATTTGTAATCCCACAGTAGGTATAGAAATTTCAAGATCCATGACTGAAACATGTTCATTGGGTCAATTATTGGCTACTCTATGGCTAATTTATCACCAGAAAGAGTCTATTGGGTAGAAATCGAAAGTTCAAAATCGATGACTCTTGGGCTGGATATAAGTCCATTCGGTCAAATATGGACTTCTGATTGGCTGATGTATCATCAGTCGGATTCTATGAGTAGGTATAGAAAATTCAAGATCCATGACTGAAACATGTTCAATGGGTCAAATATTGGCTAATCTATTGCTAATTTATCACAAAAAGGAGTCTATTGAGTAGAAATAGAAAATTCAAAAACGACGACTCTTGGGCCCGATATTAGTACATTTGGTCAAATATGAATTTCTGAATGACTGACCTAAATTCAGAAAGACTCAATGAGTAGGTATAAAAATTTCAAGATCCATAACTGAAACATGTCCAATGGGTAAAATATTGGCTACTCTAGGGCTAATGTATCACAAGAAGGAGTCAATTGGGTAAGAATAGAAAGTTCAAGATCAAGGACTGAAATATTTTCAGTGGGTCTAAAATTGGCTGAACAATCTCTAGAAGGAGTCAAGAGGGTAGAACTAAAAAGTTCAAAATCGACGAGTCTTGGGCCCGGTTTTAGTACATTTGGTCAAATATTGACTTTTGAATGACCGATGTAACATTAGAAAAAGTCATTAAGTAGGTATAGAAATTTCAAGATCCATGACTGAAACATGTTCAATGGGTCAATTATTGGCTACTCTATGGCTAATTTATCAGCAGAAAGAGTCTATTGGGTAGAAATAGAAAGTTCAAAATCGACGGCTCTTGGGCCCGATATTAGTACATTTGGTCAAATATGGATTTCTGAATGACTGACCTAAATTCAGAAAGAGTCAATGAGTAGGTATGAAAATTTCAAGATCCATAACTGAAACATGTCAAATGGGTAAAATATTGGCTACTCTAAGGCTAAAGTATCACAAGAAGGAGTCAATTGGGTAGTAACAGAAAGTTCAAGATCAAGGACTGAAATATTTTCAGTGGGTCAAAAATTGTCTGAACAATCTCTAGAAGTAGTCAAAAGGGTAGAACTAAAAAGTTCAAAATAGACGATTCTTGGGCCCGATTTTAGTACATTTGGTCAAATATTGACTTTTGAATGACCGATGTAACATCAAAAAGAGTCAATAAGTAGGTATTGAAATTTCAAGATCCATGACTGGAACATGTTCAATTGGTTAGATATTGGCGAGTCTATGGCTGATTTATCACCGGAAGGAGTCTATTGGATAGAAATAGAAAGTTCAAAATCGATGACTGTTGGGCCGGATATAAGTCCATTTGGTCAAATATGGACTTCTGATTGGCTGATGTATCATCAGTTTGATTCTACGAGTATGTAAAGAAATTTCAAGATCCATGACTGAAACATGTTCAATGGGTCAAATATTGGCTACTCTATGGCTAATTTATCACAAAAAGGAGTCTATTGGGTAGAAATAGAAAGTTCAAAATCGACGACTCTTTGGCCTGATATTAGTACATTTAGTCAAATATGGATTTCTGAATGACTGACCTAAATTCAGAAAGAGTCAATGAGTAGGTATAAAAATTTCAAGATCCATAACTGAAACATGTCCAATGGGTAAAATATTGGCTACTCTAAGGCTAATGTATCACAAGAAGGAGTCAATTGGGTAGGAATAGAAAGTTCAAGATCAAGGACTGAAATATTTTCAGTGGGTCAAAAATTGGCGGAACTATCTCCAGAAGGAGTCAATAGGGTAGAACTAAAAAGTTCAATATAGACGACTCTTGGGCCCGATTGTAGTACATTTGGTCAAATATTGACTTTTGAATGACCGATGTAACATCAGAAAGAGTCAATAAGTAGGTATAGAAATTTCAAGATCCATGACTGAAACATGTTCAATGGGTCAGTTATTGGCTACTCTATGGCTAATTTATCACCAGAAAGAGTCTATTGGGTAGAAATCGAAAGTTCAAAATCGATGACTCTTGGGCTGGATATAAGTCCATTCGGTCAAATATGGACTTCTGATTGGCTGATGTATCATCAGTCGGATTCTATGAGTAGGTATAGAAAATTCAAGATCCGTGACTGAAACATGTTCAATGGGTCAAATATTGGCTACTCTATTGCTAATTTATCAGAAAAAGGAGTCTATTGAGTAGAAATAGAAAATTCAAAAACGACGACTCTTGGGCCCGATATTAGTACATTTGGTCAAATATGAATTTCTGAATGACTGACCTAAATTCAGAAAGAGTCAATGAGTAGGTATAAAAATTTCAAGATCCATAACTGAAACATGTCCAAAGGGTAAAATATTGGCTACTCTAGGGCTAATATATCACAAGAAGGAGTCAATTGGGTAAGAATAGAAAGTTCAAGATCAAGGACTGAAATATTTTCAGTGGGTCTAAAATTGGCTGAACAATCTGTAGAAGGAGTCAAGAGGGTAGAACTAAAAAGTTCAAAATCGACGAGTCTTGGGTCCGATTTTAGTACATTTGGTCAAATATTGACTTTTGAATGACCGATGTAACATTAGAAAAAGTCATTAAGTAGGTATAGAAATTTCAAGATCCATGACTGAAACATGTTCAATGGGTCAATTATTGGCTACTCTATGGCTAATTTATCACCAGAAAGAGTCTATTGGGTAGAAATGAAAGTTCAAAATCGATGACTCTTGGGCCGGATATAAGTCCATTCGGTCAAATATGGATTTCTGAATGACTGACCTAAATTCAGAAAGAGTCAATGAGTAGGTATAAAAATTTCAAGATCCATAACTGAAACATGTCCAATGGGTAAAATATTGGCTACTCTAGGGTTAATGTATCACAAGAAGGAGTCAATTGGGTAGGAATAGAAAGTTCAAGATCAAGGACTGAAAAATTTTCAGTGGGTCAAAAATTGGCTGAACTATCTCCAGAAGGAGTCAAAAGGATAGAGCTAAAAAGTTCAAAATAGACGATTCTTGGGCCCGAATTTAGTACATTTGGTCAAATATTGACTTTTGAATGACCGATGTAACATCAAAATGAGTCAATAAGTAGGTATTGAAATTTCAAGATCCATGACTGGAACATGTTCAATGGGTCAATTATTGGCGAGTCTATGGCTAATTTATCACCAGAAGGAGTCTATTGGGTAGAAATAGAAAGTTTAAAATCGATGACTCTTGGGCCGGATATAAGACCATTTGGTCAAATATGGACCTCTGATTGGCTGATGTATCATCAGTCGGATTCTATGAGTAGGTATAGAAATTTCAAGATCCATGACTGAAACATGTTCAATGGGTCAAATATTGGCTACTCTATGGCTAATTTATCACAAACAGGAGTCTATTGGGTAGAAATAGAAAGTTCAAAATCGACGACTCTTGGGCCCGATATTAGTACATTTGGTCAAATATGGATTTCTGAATGACTGACCTAAATTCAGAAATAGTCAATGAGTAGGTATGAAAATTTCAAGATCCATAACTGAAACATGTCAGATTGGTAAAATATTGGCTACTCTAAGGCTAAAGTATCACAAGAAGGAGTCAATTGGGTAGGAATAGAAAGTTCAAGATCAAGGACTGAAATATTTTCAGTGGGTCAAAAATTGGCTGAACAATCTCTAGAAGGAGTCAATAGGGTAGAACTAAAAAGTTCAATATAGATGACTCTTGGGCCCGATTGTAGTACATTTGGTCAAATATTGACTTTTGAATGACCGATGTAACATCAGAAAGAGTCAATAAGTAGGTATAGAAATTTCAAGATCCATGACTGAAACATGTTCAATGGGTCAATTATTGGCTACTCTATGGCTAATTTATTACCAGAAAGAGTCTATTGGGTAGAAATCGAAAGTTCAAAATCGATGACTCTTGGGCTGGATATAAGTCCATTCGGTCAAATATGGACTTCTGATTGGCTGATGTATCATCAGTCGGATTCTATGAGTAGGTATAGAAAATTCAAGATCCATGACTGAAACATGTTTAATGGGTCAAATATTGGCTACTCTATTGCTAATTTATCAGAAAAAGGAGTCTATTGAGTAGAAATAAAAAATTCAAAAACGACGACTCTTGGGCCCGATATTAGTACATTTGGTCAAATATGAATTTCTGAATGACTGACCTAAATTCAGAAAGAGTCAATGAGTAGGTATAAAAATTTCAAGATCCATAACTGAAACATGTCCAATGGGTAAAATATTGGCTACTCTAAGGCTAATGTATCACAAGAAGGAGTCAATTGGGTAGGAATAGAAAGTTCAAGATCAAGGACTGAAATATTTTCAGTGGGTCAAAAATTGGCTGAACTATCTCCAGAAGGAGTCAATAGGGTAGATCTAAAAAGTTCAATATAGACGACTCTTGGGCCCGATTGTAGTACATTTGGTCAAATATTGACTTTTGAATGACCGATGTAACATCAGAAAGAGTCAATAAGTAGGTATAGAAATTTCAAGATCCATGACTGAAACATGTTCAATGGGTCAATTATTGGCTACTCTATGGCTAATTTATCACCAGAAAGAGTCTATTGGGTGGAAATAGAAAGTTCAAAATCGATGACTGTTGGGCCGGATATAAGTCCATTTGGTCAAATATGGACTTCTGATTGGCTGATGTATCATCAGTTTGATTCTACGAGTATGTAAAGAAATTTCAAGATCCATGACTGACACATGTTCAATGGGTCAAATATTGGCTACTCTATGGCTAATTTATCACAAAAAGGAGTCTATTGGGTAGAAATAGAAAGTTCAAAATCGACGACACTTTGGCCTGATATTAGTACATTTAGTCAAATATGGATTTCTGAATGACTGACCTAAATTCAGAAAGAGTCAATGAGTAGGTATAAAAATTTCAAGATCCATAACTGAAACATGTCCAATGGGTAAAATATTGGCTACTCTAAGGCTAATGTATCACAAGAAGGAGTCAATTGGGTAGGAATAGAAAGTTCAAGATCAAGGACTGAAATATTTTCAGTGGGTCAAAAATTGGATGAACTATCTCCAGAAGGAGTCAATAGGGTAGAACTAAAAAGTTCAATATAGATGACTCTTGGGCCCGATTGTAGTACATTTGGTCAAATATTGACTTTTGAATGACCGATGTAACATCAGAAAGAGTCAATAAGTAGGTATAGAAATTTCAAGATCCATGACTGAAACATGTTCATTGGGTCAATTATTGGCTACTCTATGGCTAATTTATCACCAGAAAGAGTCTATTGGGTAGAAATCGAAAGTTCAAAATCGATGACTCTTGGGCTGGATATAAGTCCATTCGGTCAAATATGGACTTCTGATTGGCTGATGTATCATCAGTCGGATTCTATGAGTAGGTATAGAAAATTCAAGATCCATGACTGAAACATGTTCAATGGGTCAAATATTGGCTAATCTATTGCTAATTTATCACAAAAAGGAGTCTATTGAGTAGAAATAGAAAATTCAAAAACGACGACTCTTGGGCCCGATATTAGTACATTTGGTCAAATATGAATTTCTGAATGACTGACCTAAATTCAGAAAGACTCAATGAGTAGGTATAAAAATTTCAAGATCCATAACTGAAACATGTCCAATGGGTAAAATATTGGCTACTCTAGGGCTAATGTATCACAAGAAGGAGTCAATTGGGTAAGAATAGAAAGTTCAAGATCAAGGACTGAAATATTTTCAGTGGGTCTAAAATTGGCTGAACAATCTCTAGAAGGAGTCAAGAGGGTAGAACTAAAAAGTTCAAAATCGACGAGTCTTGGGCCCGATTTTAGTACATTTGGTCAAATATTGACTTTTGAATGACCGATGTAACATTAGAAAAAGTCATTAAGTAGGTATAGAAATTTCAAGATCCATGACTGAAACATGTTCAATGGGTCAATTATTGGCTACTCTATGGCTAATTTATCACCAGAAAGAGTCTATTGGGTAGAAATGAAAGTTCAAAATCGATGACTCTTGGGCCGGATATAAGTCCATTCGGTCAAATATGGATTTCTGAATGACTGACCTAAATTCAGAAAGAGTCAATGAGTAGGTATAAAAATTTCAAGATCCATAACTGAAACATGTCCAATGGGTAAAATATTGGCTACTCTAGGGTTAATGTATCACAAGAAGGAGTCAATTGGGTAGGAATAGAAAGTTCAAGATCAAGGACTGAAAAATTTTCAGTGGGTCAAAAATTGGCTGAACTATCTCCAGAAGGAGTCAAAAGGATAGAGCTAAAAAGTTCAAAATAGACGATTCTTGGGCCCGAATTTAGTACATTTGGTCAAATATTGACTTTTGAATGACCGATGTAACATCAAAATGAGTCAATAAGTAGGTATTGAAATTTCAAGATCCATGACTGGAACATGTTCAATGGGTCAATTATTGGCGAGTCTATGGCTAATTTATCACCAGAAGGAGTCTATTGGGTAGAAATAGAAAGTTCAAAATCGATGACTCTTGGGCCGGATATAAGACCATTTGGTCAAATATGGACCTCTGATTGGCTGATGTATCATCAGTCGGATTCTATGAGTAGGTATAGAAATTTCAAGATCCATGACTGAAACATGTTCAATGGGTCAAATATTGGCTACTCTATGGCTAATTTATCACAAACAGGAGTCTATTGGGTAGAAATAGAAAGTTCAAAATCGACGACTCTTGGGCCCGATATTAGTACATTTGGTCAAATATGGATTTCTGAATGACTGACCTAAATTCAGAAATAGTCAATGAGTAGGTATGAAAATTTCAAGATCCATAACTGAAACATGTCAGATTGGTAAAATATTGGCTACTCTAAGGCTAAAGTATCACAAGAAGGAGTCAATTGGGTAGGAATAGAAAGTTCAAGATCAAGGACTGAAATATTTTCAGTGGGTCAAAAATTGGCTGAACAATCTCTAGAAGGAGTCAATAGGGTAGAACTAAAAAGTTCAATATAGATGACTCTTGGGCCCGATTGTAGTACATTTGGTCAAATATTGACTTTTGAATGACCGATGTAACATCAGAAAGAGTCAATAAGTAGGTATAGAAATTTCAAGATCCATGACTGAAACATGTTCAATGGGTCAATTATTGGCTACTCTATGGCTAATTTATTACCAGAAAGAGTCTATTGGGTAGAAATCGAAAGTTCAAAATGGATGACTCTTGGGCTGGATATAAGTCCATTCGGTCAAATATGGACTTCTGATTGGCTGATGTATCATCAGTCGGATTCTATGAGTAGGTATAGAAAATTCAAGATCCATGACTGAAACATGTTTAATGGGTCAAATATTGGCTACTCTATTGCTAATTTATCAGAAAAAGGAGTCTATTGAGTAGAAATAAAAAATTCAAAAACGACGACTCTTGGGCCCGATATTAGTACATTTGGTCAAATATGAATTTCTGAATGACTGACCTAAATTCAGAAAGAGTCAATGAGTAAGTATAAAAATTTCAAGATCCATAACTGAAACATGTCCAATGGGTAAAATATTGGCTACTCTAGGGCTAATGTATCACAAGAAGGAGTCAATTGGGTAAGAATAGAAAGTTCAAGATCAAGGACTGAAATATTTTCAGTGGGTCTAAAATTGGCTGAACAATCTCTAGAAGGAGTCAAGAGGGTAGAACTAAAAAGTTCAAAATCGACGAGTCTTGGGCCCGATTTTAGTACATTTGGTCAAATATTGACTTTTGAATGACCGAGGTAACATCAGAAAAAGTCAATAAGTAGGTATAGAAATTTCAAGATCCATGACTGAAACATGTCCAATGGGTCAAATATTGGCTACTCTAGGGCTAATTTATCACAAGAAGGAGTCAATTGGGTAAGAATAGAAAGTTCAAGATCAAGGACTGAAATAATTTCAGTGGGTCTAAAATTGGCTGAACAATCTCTAGAAGGAGTCAAGAGGGTAGAACTAAAAAGTTCAAAATCGACGAGTCTTGGGTCCGATTTTAGTACATTTGGTCAAATATTGACTTTTGAATGACCGATGTAACATTAGAAAAAGTCATTAAGTAGGTATAGAAATTTCAAGATCCATGACTGAAACATGTTCAATGGGTCAATTATTGGCTACTCTATGGCTAATTTATCACCAGAAAGAGTCTATTGGGTAGAAATAGAAAGTTCAAAATCGATGACTCTTGGGCCGGATATAAGTCCATTCGGTCAAATATGGATTTCTGAATGACTGACCTAAATTCAGAAAGAGTCAATGAGTAGGTATAAAAATTTCAAGATCCATAACTGAAACATGTCCAATGGGTAAAATATTGGCTACTCTAGGGTTAATGTATCACAAGAAGGAGTCAATTGGGTAGGAATAGAAAGTTCAAGATCAAGGACTGAAATATTTTCAGTGGGTCAAAAATTGGCTGAACTATCTCCAGAAGGAGTCAAAAGGATAGAACTAAAAAGTTCAAAATAGACGATTCTTGGGCCCGATTTTAGTACATTTGGTCAAATATTGACTTTTGAATGACCGATGTAACATCAAAATGAGTCAATAAGTAGGTATTGAAATTTCAAGATCCATGACTGGAACATGTTCAATTGGTTAGATATTGGCGAGTCTATGGCTAATTTATCACCAGAAGGAGTCTATTGATTAGAAATAGAAAGTTCAAAATCGATGACTGTTGGGCCGGATATAAGTCCATTTGGTCAAATATGGACTTCTGATTGGCTGATGTATCATCAGTCGGATTCTATGAGTAGGTATAGAAAATTCAAGATCCATGACTGAAACATGTTCAATAGGTCAAATATTGGCTACTTTATTGCTAATTTATCACAAAAAGGAGTCTATTGGGTAGAAATAGAAAATTCAAAATCGACGACTCTTGGGCCCGATATTAGTACATTTGGTCAAATATGGATTTCTGAATGACTGACCTAAATTCAGAAATAGTCAATGAGTAGGTATGAAAATTTCAAGATCAATAACTGAAACATGTCAGATGGGTAAAATATTGGCTACTCTAAGGCTAAAGTATCACAAGAAGGAGTCAATTGGGTAGGAATAGAAAGTTCAAGATCAAGGACTGAAATATTTTCAGTGGGTCAAAAATTGGCTGAACAATCTCTAGAAGGAGTCAAAAGGGTAGAACTAAAAAGTTCAAAATAGACGATTCTTGGGCCCGATTTTAGTACATTTGGTCAAATATTGACTTTTGAATCACCGATATAACATCAGAAAGAGTCAATAAGTAGGTATAGAAATTTCAAGATCCATAACTGAAACATGTTCAATGGGTCAAATATTGGCTACTCTATGGCTAATTTATCACCAGAAAGAGTCTATTGGGTAGAAATAGAAAGTTCAAAATCGATGACTCTTGGGCCGGATATAAGTCCATTCGGTCAAATATGGATTTCTGAATGACTGACCTAAATTCAGAAAGAGTCAATGAGTAGGTATAAAAATTTCAAGATCCATAACTGAAACATGTCCAATGGGTAAAATATTGGCTACTCTAGGGCTAATGTATCACAAGAAGGAGTCAATTGGGTAAGAATAGAAAGTTCAAGATCAAGGACTGAAATATTTTCAGTGGGTCCAAAATTGGCTGAACTATCTCCAGAAGGAATCAAAAGGGTAGAACTAAAAAGTTCTAAATCGACTACTCTTGGGCCCGATTTTAGTACATTTGGAAAAATATTGACTTTTGAATGACCGATGTAACATTAGAAAAAGTCATTAAGTAGGTATAGAAATTTCAAGATCCATGACTGAAACATGTTCAATGGGTCAATTATTGGCTACTCTATGGCTAATTTATCACCAGAAAGAGTCTATTGGGTAGAAATAGAAAGTTCAAAATCGATGACTCTTGGGCCGGATATAAGTCCATTCGGTCAAATATGGATTTCTGAATGACTGACCTAAATTCAGAAAGAGTCAATGAGTAGGTATAAAAATTTCAAGATCCATAACTGAAACATGTCCAATGGGTAAAATATTGGCTACTCTAGGGTTAATGTATCACAAGAAGGAGTCAATTGGGTAGGAATAGAAAGTTCAAGATCAAGGACTGAAATATTTTCAGTGGGTCAAAAATTGGCTGAACTATCTCCAGAAGGAGTCAAAAGGATAGAACTAAAAAGTTCAAAATAGACGATTCTTGGGCCCGATTTTAGTACATTTGGTCAAATATTGACTTTTGAATGACCGATGTAACATCAAAATGAGTCAATAAGTAGGTATTGAAATTTCAAGATCCATGACTGGAACATGTTCAATTGGTTAGATATTGGCGAGTCTATGGCTAATTTATCACCAGAAGGAGTCTATTGATTAGAAATAGAAAGTTCAAAATCGATGACTGTTGGGCCGGATATAAGTCCATTTGGTCAAATATGGACTTCTGATTGGCTGATGTATCATCAGTCGGATTCTATGAGTAGGTATAGAAAATTCAAGATCCATGACTGAAACATGTTCAATAGGTCAAATATTGGCTACTTTATTGCTAATTTATCACAAAAAGGAGTCTATTGGGTAGAAATAGAAAATTCAAAATCGACGACTCTTGGGCCCGATATTAGTACATTTGGTCAAATATGGATTTCTGAATGACTGACCTAAATTCAGAAAGAGTCAATGAGTAGGTATAAAAATTTCAAGATCCATAACTGAAACATGTCCAATGGGTAAAATATTGGCTACTCTAGGGCTAATGTATCACAAGAAGGAGTCAATTGGGTAAGAATAGAAAGTTCAAGATCAAGGACTGAAATATTTTCAGTGGGTCCAAAATTGGCTGAACTGTCTCCAGAAGGAGTCAAAAGGGTAGAACTAAAAAGTTCAAAATCGACTAGTCTTGGGCCCGATTTTAGTACATTTTGAAAAATATTGACTTTTAAATGACCGAGGTAACATCAGAAAAAGTCAATAAGTAGGTATAGAAATTTCAAGATCCATGACTGAAACATGTTCAATGGGTCAATTATTGGCGAGTCTATGGCTAATTTATCACCAGAAGGAGTCTATTGGGTAGAAATAGAAAGTTCAAAATCGATGACTCTTGGGCCGGATATAAGACCATTTGGTCAAATATGGACCTCTGATTGGCTGATGTATCATCAGTCGAATTCTATGAGTAGGTATAGAAATTTCAAGATCCATGACTGAAACATGTTCAATGGGTCAAATATTGGCTACTCTATGGCTAATTTATCACAAACAGGAGTCTATTGGGTAGAAATAGAAAGTTCAAAATCGACGACTCTTGGGCCCGATATTAGTACATTTGGTCAAATATGGATTTCTGAATGACTGACCTAAATTCAGAAATAGTCAATGAGTAGGTATGAAAATTTCAAGATCAATAACTGAAACATGTCAGATGGGTAAAATATTGGCTACTCTAAGGCTAAAGTATCACAAGAAGGAGTCAATTGGGTAGGAATAGAAAGTTCAAGATCAAGGACTGAAATATTTTCAGTGGGTCAAAAATTGGCTGAACAATCTCTAGAAGGAGTCAAAAGGGTAGAACTAAAAAGTTCAAAATAGACGATTCTTGGGCCCGATTTTAGTACATTTGGTCAAATATTGACTTTTGAATCACCGATATAACATCAGAAAGAGTCAATAAGTAGGTATAGAAATTTCAAGATCCATGACTGGAACATGTTCAATTGGTTAGATATTGGCGAGTCTATGGCTAATTTATCACCAGAAGGAGTCTATTGATTAGAAATAGAAAGTTCAAAATCGATGACTGTTGGGCCGGATATAAGTCCATTTGGTCAAATATGGACTTCTGATTGGCTGATGTATCATCAGTCGGATTCTATGAGTAGGTATAGAAAATTCAAGATCCATGACTGAAACATGTTCAATAGGTCAAATATTGGCTACTTTATTGCTAATTTATCACAAAAAGGAGTCTATTGGGTAGAAATAGAAAATTCAAAATCGACGACTCTTGGGCCCGATATTAGTACATTTGGTCAAATATGGATTTCTGAATGACTGACCTAAATTCAGAAAGAGTCAATGAGTAGGTATAAAAATTTCAAGATCCATAACTGAAACATGTCCAATGGGTAAAATATTGGCTACTCTAGGGCTAATGTATCACAAGAAGGAGTCAATTGGGTAAGAATAGAAAGTTCAAGATCAAGGACTGAAATATTTTCAGTGGGTCCAAAATTGGCTGAACTGTCTCCAGAAGGAGTCAAAAGGGTAGAACTAAAAAGTTCAAAATCGACTAGTCTTGGGCCCGATTTTAGTACATTTTGAAAAATATTGACTTTTAAATGACCGAGGTAACATCAGAAAAAGTCAATAAGTAGGTATAGAAATTTCAAGATCCATGACTGAAACATGTTCAATGGGTCAATTATTGGCGAGTCTATGGCTAATTTATCACCAGAAGGAGTCTATTGGGTAGAAATAGAAAGTTCAAAATCGATGACTCTTGGGCCGGATATAAGACCATTTGGTCAAATATGGACCTCTGATTGGCTGATGTATCATCAGTCGAATTCTATGAGTAGGTATAGAAATTTCAAGATCCATGACTGAAACATGTTCAATGGGTCAAATATTGGCTACTCTATGGCTAATTTATCACAAACAGGAGTCTATTGGGTAGAAATAGAAAGTTCAAAATCGACGACTCTTGGGCCCGATATTAGTACATTTGGTCAAATATGGATTTCTGAATGACTGACCTAAATTCAGAAATAGTCAATGAGTAGGTATGAAAATTTCAAGATCAATAACTGAAACATGTCAGATGGGTAAAATATTGGCTACTCTAAGGCTAAAGTATCACAAGAAGGAGTCAATTGGGTAGGAATAGAAAGTTCAAGATCAAGGACTGAAATATTTTCAGTGGGTCAAAAATTGGCTGAACAATCTCTAGAAGGAGTCAAAAGGGTAGAACTAAAAAGTTCAAAATAGACGATTCTTGGGCCCGATTTTAGTACATTTGGTCAAATATTGACTTTTGAATCACCGATATAACATCAGAAAGAGTCAATAAGTAGGTATAGAAATTTCAAGATCCATAACTGAAACATGTTCAATGGGTCAAATATTGGCTACTCTATGGCTAATTTATCACCAGAAAGAGTCTATTGGGTAGAAATAGAAAGTTCAAAATCGATGACTCTTGGGCCGGATATAAGTCCATTCGGTCAAATATGGATTTCTGAATGACTGACCTAAATTCAGAAAGAGTCAATGAGTAGGTATAAAAATTTCAAGATCCATAACTGAAACATGTCCAATGGGTAAAATATTGGCTACTCTAGGGCTAATGTATCACAAGAAGGAGTCAATTGGGTAAGAATAGAAAGTTCAAGATCAAGGACTGAAATATTTTCAGTGGGTCCAAAATTGGCTGAACTATCTCCAGAAGGAGTCAAAAGGGTAGAACTAAAAAGTTCTAAATCGACTACTCTTGGGCCCGATTTTAGTACATTTGGTCAAATATTGACTTTTGAATGACCGATGTAACATCAAAATGAGTCAATAAGTAGGTATTGAAATTTCAAGATCCATGACTGGAACATGTTCAATTTGTTAGATATTGGCGAGTCTATGGCTAATTTATCACCAGAAGGAGTCTATTGATTAGAAATAGAAAGTTCAAAATCGATGACTGTTGGGCCGGATATAAGTCCATTTGGTCAAATATGGACTTCTGATTGGCTGATGTATCATCAGTCGGATTCTATGAGTAGGTATAGAAAATTCAAGATCCATGACTGAAACATGTTCAATAGGTCAAATATTGGCTACTTTATTGCTAATTTATCACAAAAAGGAGTCTATTGGGTAGAAATAGAAAATTCAAAATCGACGACTCTTGGGCCCGATATTAGTACATTTGGTCAAATATGGATTTCTGAATGACTGACCTAAATTCAGAAAGAGTCAATGAGTAGGTATAAAAATTTCAAGATCCATAACTGAAACATGTCCAATGGGTAAAATATTGGCTACTCTAGGGCTAATGTATCACAAGAAGGAGTCAATTGGGTAAGAATAGAAAGTTCAAGATCAAGGACTGAAATATTTTCAGTGGGTCCAAAATTGGCTGAACTGTCTCCAGAAGGAGTCAAAAGGGTAGAACTAAAAAGTTCAAAATCGACTAGTCTTGGGCCCGATTTTAGTACATTTTGAAAAATATTGACTTTTAAATGACCGAGGTAACATCAGAAAAAGTCAATAAGTAGGTATAGAAATTTCAAGATCCATGACTGAAACATGTTCAATGGGTCAATTATTGGCGAGTCTATGGCTAATTTATCACCAGAAGGAGTCTATTGGGTAGAAATAGAAAGTTCAAAATCGATGACTCTTGGGCCGGATATAAGACCATTTGGTCAAATATGGACCTCTGATTGGCTGATGTATCATCAGTCGAATTCTATGAGTAGGTATAGAAATTTCAAGATCCATGACTGAAACATGTTCAATGGGTCAAATATTGGCTACTCTATGGCTAATTTATCACAAACAGGAGTCTATTGGGTAGAAATAGAAAGTTCAAAATCGACGACTCTTGGGCCCGATATTAGTACATTTGGTCAAATATGGATTTCTGAATGACTGACCTAAATTCAGAAATAGTCAATGAGTAGGTATGAAAATTTCAAGATCAATAACTGAAACATGTCAGATGGGTAAAATATTGGCTACTCTAAGGCTAAAGTATCACAAGAAGGAGTCAATTGGGTAGGAATAGAAAGTTCAAGATCAAGGACTGAAATATTTTCAGTGGGTCAAAAATTGGCTGAACAATCTCTAGAAGGAGTCAAAAGGGTAGAACTAAAAAGTTCAAAATAGACGATTCTTGGGCCCGATTTTAGTACATTTGGTCAAATATTGACTTTTGAATCACCGATATAACATCAGAAAGAGTCAATAAGTAGGTATAGAAATTTCAAGATCCATAACTGAAACATGTTCAATGGGTCAAATATTGGCTACTCTATGGCTAATTTATCACCAGAAAGAGTCTATTGGGTAGAAATAGAAAGTTCAAAATCGATGACTCTTGGGCCGGATATAAGTCCATTCGGTCAAATATGGATTTCTGAATGACTGACCTAAATTCAGAAAGAGTCAATGAGTAGGTATAAAAATTTCAAGATCCATAACTGAAACATGTCCAATGGGTAAAATATTGGCTACTCTAGGGCTAATGTATCACAAGAAGGAGTCAATTGGGTAAGAATAGAAAGTTCAAGATCAAGGACTGAAATATTTTCAGTGGGTCCAAAATTGGCTGAACTATCTCCAGAAGGAGTCAAAAGGGTAGAACTAAAAAGTTCAAAATCGACGAGTCTTGGGTCCGATTTTAGTACATTTGGTCAAATATTGACTTTTGAATGACCGATGTAACATCAGAAAAAGTCATTAAGTAGGTATAGAAATTTCAAGATCCATGACTGAAACATGTTCAATGGATCAATTATTGGCTACTCTATGGCTAATTTATCACCAGAAAGAGTCTATTGGGTAGAAATAGAAAGTTCAAAATCGATGACTCTTGGGGCCGGATATAAGTCCATTCGGTCAAATATGGATTTCTGAATGACTGACCTAAATTCAGAAAGAGTCAATGAGTAGGTATAAAAATTTCAAGATCCATAACTGAAACATGTCCAATGGGTAAAATATTGGCTACTCTAGGGTTAATGTATCACAAGAAGGAGTCAATTGGGTAGGAATAGAAAGTTCAAGATCAAGGACTGAAATATTTTCAGTGGGTCAAAAATTGGCTGAACTATCTCCAGAAGGAGTCAAAAGGATAGAACTAAAAAGTTCAAAATAGACGATTCTTGCGCCCGATTTTAGTACATTTGGTCAAATATTGACTTTTGAATGACCGATGTAACATCAAAATGAGTCAATAAGTAGGTATTGAAATTTCAAGATCCATGACTGGAACATGTTCAATTGGTTAGATATTGGCGAGTCTATGGCTAATTTATCACCAGAAGGAGTCTATTGATTAGAAATAGAAAGTTCAAAATCGATGACTGTTGGGCCGGATATAAGTCCATTTGGTCAAATATGGACTTCTGATTGGCTGATGTATCATCAGTCGGATTCTATGAGTAGGTATAGAAAATTCAAGATCCATGACTGAAACATGTTCAATAGGTCAAATATTGGCTACTTTATTGCTAATTTATCACAAAAAGGAGTCTATTGGGTAGAAATAGAAAATTCAAAATAGACGATTCTTGGGCCCGATTTTAGTACATTTGGTCAAATATTGACTTTTGAATCACCGATATAACATCAGAAAGAGTCAATAAGTAGGTATAGAAATTTCAAGATCCATAACTGAAACATGTTCAATGGGTCAAATATTGGCTACTCTATGGCTAATTTATCACCAGAAAGAGTCTATTGGGTAGAAATAGAAAGTTCAAAATCGATGACTCTTGGGCCGGATATAAGTCCATTCGGTCAAATATGGATTTCTGAATGACTGACCTAAATTCAGAAAGAGTCAATGAGTAGGTATAAAAATTTCAAGATCCATAACTGAAACATGTCCAATGGGTAAAATATTGGCTACTCTAGGGCTAATGTATCACAAGAAGGAGTCAATTGGGTAAGAATAGAAAGTTCAAGATCAAGGACTGAAATATTTTCAGTGGGTCCAAAATTGGCTGAACTATCTCCAGAAGGAGTCAAAAGGGTAGAACTAAAAAGTTCTAAATCGACTACTCTTGGGCCCGATTTTAGTACATTTGGAAAAATATTGACTTTTGAATGACCGATGTGACATTAGAAAAAGTCATTAAGTAGGTATAGAAATTTCAAGATCCATGACTGAAACATGTTCAATGGGTCAATTATTGGCTACTCTATGGCTAATTTATCACCAGAAAGAGTCTATTGGGTAGAAATAGACAGTTCAAAATCGATGACTCTTGGGCCGGATATAAGTCCATTCGGTCAAATATGGATTTCTGAATGACTGACCTAAATTCAGAAAGAGTCAATGAGTAGGTATAAAAATTTCAAGATCCATAACTGAAACATGTCCAATGGGTAAAATATTGGCTACTCTAGGGTTAATGTATCACAAGAAGGAGTCAATTGGGTAGGAATAGAAAGTTCAAGATCAAGGACTGAAATATTTACAGTGGGTCAAAAATTGGCTGAACTATCTCCAGAAGGAGTCAAAAGGATAGAACTAAAAAGTTCAAAATAGACGATTCTTGGGCCCGATTTTAGTACATTTGGTCAAATATTGACTTTTGAATGACCGATGTAACATCAAAATGAGTCAATAAGTAGGTATTGAAATTTCAAGATCCATGACTGGAACATGTTCAATTGGTTAGATATTGGCGAGTCTATGGCTAATTTATCACCAGAAGGAGTCTATTGATTAGAAATAGAAAGTTCAAAATCGATGACTGTTGGGCCGGATATAAGTCCATTTGGTCAAATATGGACTTCTGATTGGCTGATGTATCATCAGTCGGATTCTATGAGTAGGTATAGAAAATTCAAGATCCATGACTGAAACATGTTCAAGAGGTCAAATATTGGCTACTTTATTGCTAATTTATCACAAAAAGGAGTCTATTGGGTAGAAATAGAAAATTCAAAATCGACGACTCTTGGGCCCGATATTAGTACATTTGGTCAAATATGGATTTCTGAATGACTGACCTAAATTCAGAAAGAGTCAATGAGTAGGTATAAAAATTTCAAGATCCATAACTGAAACATGTCCAATGGGTAAAATATTGGCTACTCTAGGGCTAATGTATCACAAGAAGGAGTCAATTGGGTAAGAATAGAAAGTTCAAGATCAAGGACTGAAATATTTTCAGTGGGTCCAAAATTGGCTGAACTGTCTCCAGAAGGAGTCAAAAGGGTAGAACTAAAAAGTTCAAAATCGACTAGTCTTGGGCCCGATTTTAGTACATTTTGAAAAATATTGACTTTTAAATGACCGAGGTAACATCAGAAAAAGTCAATAAGTAGGTATAGAAATTTCAAGATCCATGACTGAAACATGTTCAATGGGTCAATTATTGGCGAGTCTATGGCTAATTTATCACCAGAAGGAGTCTATTGGGTAGAAATAGAAAGTTCAAAATCGATGACTCTTGGGCCGGATATAAGACCATTTGGTCAAATATGGACCTCTGATTGGCTGATGTATCATCAGTCGAATTCTATGAGTAGGTATAGAAATTTCAAGATCCATGACTGAAACATGTTCAATGGGTCAAATATTGGCTACTCTATGGCTAATTTATCACAAACAGGAGTCTATTGGGTAGAAATAGAAAGTTCAAAATCGACGACTCTTGGGCCCGATATTAGTACATTTGGTCAAATATGGATTTCTGAATGACTGACCTAAATTCAGAAATAGTCAATGAGTAGGTATGAAAATTTCAAGATCAATGACTGAAACATGTCAGATGGGTAAAATATTGGCTACTCTAAGGCTAAAGTATCACAAGAAGGAGTCAATTGGGTAGGAATAGAAAGTTCAAGATCAAGGACTGAAATATTTTCAGTGGGTCAAAAATTGGCTGAACAATCTCTAGAAGGAGTCAAAAGGGTAGAACTAAAAAGTTCAAAATAGACGATTCTTGGGCCCGATTTTAGTACATTTGGTCAAATATTGACTTTTGAATCACCGATATAACATCAGAAAGAGTCAATAAGTAGGTATAGAAATTTCAAGATCCATAACTGAAACATGTTCAATGGGTCAAATATTGGCTACTCTATGGCTAATTTATCACCAGAAAGAGTCTATTGGGTAGAAATAGAAAGTTCAAAATCGATGACTCTTGGGCCGGATATAAGTCCATTCGGTCAAATATGGATTTCTGAATGACTGACCTAAATTCAGAAAGAGTCAATGAGTAGGTATAAAAATTTCAAGATCCATAACTGAAACATGTCCAATGGGTAAAATATTGGCTACTCTAGGGCTAATGTATCACAAGAAGGAGTCAATTGGGTAAGAATAGAAAGTTCAAGATCAAGGACTGAAATATTTTCAGTGGGTCCAAAATTGGCTGAACTATCTCCAGAAGGAGTCAAAAGGGTAGAACTAAAAAGTTCTAAATCGACTACTCTTGGGCCCGATTTTAGTACATTTGGAAAAATATTGACTTTTGAATGACCGAGGTAACATCAGAAAAAGTCAATAAGTAGGTATAGAAATTTCAAGATCCATGACTGAAACATGTCCAATGGGTCAAATATTGGCTACTCTAGGGCTAATTTATCACAAGAAGGAGTCAATTGGGTAAGAATAGAAAGTTCAAGATCAAGGACTGAAATAATTTCAGTGGGTCTAAAATTGGCTGAACAATCTCTAGAAGGAGTCAAGAGGGTAGAACTAAAAAGTTCAAAATCGACGAGTCTTGGGTCCGATTTTAGTACATTTGGTCAAATATTGACTTTTGAATGACCGATGTAACATCAGAAAAAGTCATTAAGTAGGTATAGAAATTTCAAGATCCATGACTGAAACATGTTCAATGGATCAATTATTGGCTACTCTATGGCTAATTTATCACCAGAAAGAGTCTATTGGGTAGAAATAGAAAGTTCAAAATCGATGACTCTTGGGGCCGGATATAAGTCCATTCGGTCAAATATGGATTTCTGAATGACTGACCTAAATTCAGAAAGAGTCAATGAGTAGGTATAAAAATTTCAAGATCCATAACTGAAACATGTCCAATGGGTAAAATATTGGCTACTCTAGGGTTAATGTATCACAAGAAGGAGTCAATTGGGTAGGAATAGAAAGTTCAAGATCAAGGACTGAAATATTTTCAGTGGGTCAAAAATTGGCTGAACTATCTCCAGAAGGAGTCAAAAGGATAGAACTAAAAAGTTCAAAATAGACGATTCTTGCGCCCGATTTTAGTACATTTGGTCAAATATTGACTTTTGAATGACCGATGTAACATCAAAATGAGTCAATAAGTAGGTATTGAAATTTCAAGATCCATGACTGGAACATGTTCAATTGGTTAGATATTGGCGAGTCTATGGCTAATTTATCACCAGAAGGAGTCTATTGATTAGAAATAGAAAGTTCAAAATCGATGACTGTTGGGCCGGATATAAGTCCATTTGGTCAAATATGGACTTCTGATTGGCTGATGTATCATCAGTCGGATTCTATGAGTAGGTATAGAAAATTCAAGATCCATGACTGAAACATGTTCAATAGGTCAAATATTGGCTACTTTATTGCTAATTTATCACAAAAAGGAGTCTATTGGGTAGAAATAGAAAATTCAAAATAGACGATTCTTGGGCCCGATTTTAGTACATTTGGTCAAATATTGACTTTTGAATCACCGATATAACATCAGAAAGAGTCAATAAGTAGGTATAGAAATTTCAAGATCCATAACTGAAACATGTTCAATGGGTCAAATATTGGCTACTCTATGGCTAATTTATCACCAGAAAGAGTCTATTGGGTAGAAATAGAAAGTTCAAAATCGATGACTCTTGGGCCGGATATAAGTCCATTCGGTCAAATATGGATTTCTGAATGACTGACCTAAATTCAGAAAGAGTCAATGAGTAGGTATAAAAATTTCAAGATCCATAACTGAAACATGTCCAATGGGTAAAATATTGGCTACTCTAGGGCTAATGTATCACAAGAAGGAGTCAATTGGGTAAGAATAGAAAGTTCAAGATCAAGGGCTGAAATATTTTCAGTGGGTCCAAAATTGGCTGAACTATCTCCAGAAGGAGTCAAAAGGGTAGAACTAAAAAGTTCTAAATCGACTACTCTTGGGCCCGATTTTAGTACATTTGGAAAAATATTGACTTTTGAATGACCGATGTAACATTAGAAAAAGTCATTAAGTAGGTATAGAAATTTCAAGATCCATGACTGAAACATGTTCAATGGGTCAATTATTGGCTACTCTATGGCTAATTTATCACCAGAAAGAGTCTATTGGGCAGAAATAGAAAGTTCAAAATCGATGACTCTTGGGCCGGATATAAGTCCATTCGGTCAAATATGGATTTCTGAATGACTGACCTAAATTCAGAAAGAGTCAATGAGTAGGTATAAAAATTTCAAGATCCATAACTGAAACATGTCCAATGGGTAAAATATTGGCTACTCTAGGGTTAATGTATCACAAGAAGGAGTCAATTGGGTAGGAATAGAAAGTTCAAGATCAAGGACTGAAATATTTTCAGTGGGTCAAAAATTGGCTGAACTATCTCCAGAAGGAGTCAAAAGGATAGAACTAAAAAGTTCAAAATAGACGATTCTTGGGCCCGATTTTAGTACATTTGGTCAAATATTGACTTTTGAATGACCGATGTAACATCAAAATGAGTCAATAAGTAGGTATTGAAATTTCAAGATCCATGACTGGAACATGTTCAATTGGTTAGATATTGGCGAGTCTATGGCTAATTTATCACCAGAAGGAGTCTATTGATTAGAAATAGAAAGTTCAAAATCGATGACTGTTGGGCCGGATATAAGTCCATTTGGTCAAATATGGACTTCTGATTGGCTGATGTATCATCAGTCGGATTCTATGAGTAGGTATAGAAAATTCAAGATCCATGACTGAAACATGTTCAATAGGTCAAATATTGGCTACTTTATTGCTAATTTATCACAAAAAGGAGTCTATTGGGTAGAAATAGAAAATTCAAAATCGACGACTCTTGGGCCCGATATTAGTACATTTGGTCAAATATGGATTTCTGAATGACTGACCTAAATTCAGAAAGAGTCAATGAGTAGGTATAAAAATTTCAAGATCCATAACTGAAACATGTCCAATGGGTAAAATATTGGCTACTCTAGGGCTAATGTATCACAAGAAGGAGTCAATTGGGTAAGAATAGAAAGTTCAAGATCAAGGACTGAAATATTTTCAGTGGGTCCAAAATTGGCTGAACTGTCTCCAGAAGGAGTCAAAAGGGTAGAACTAAAAAGTTCAAAATCGACTAGTCTTGGGCCCGATTTTAGTACATTTTGAAAAATATTGACTTTTAAATGACCGAGGTAACATCAGAAAAAGTCAATAAGTAGGTATAGAAATTTCAAGATCCATGACTGAAACATGTTCAATGGGTCAATTATTGGCGAGTCTATGGCTAATTTATCACCAGAAGGAGTCTATTGGGTAGAAATAGAAAGTTCAAAATCGATGACTCTTGGGCCGGATATAAGACCATTTGGTCAAATATGGACCTCTGATTGGCTGATGTATCATCAGTCGAATTCTATGAGTAGGTATAGAAATTTCAAGATCCATGACTGAAACATGTTCAATGGGTCAAATATTGGCTACTCTATGGCTAATTTATCACAAACAGGAGTCTATTGGGTAGAAATAGAATGTTCAAAATCGACGACTCTTGGGCCCGATATTAGTACATTTGGTCAAATATGGATTTCTGAATGACTGACCTAAATTCAGAAATAGTCAATGAGTAGGTATGAAAATTTCAAGATCAATAACTGAAACATGTCAGATGGGTAAAATATTGGCTACTCTAAGGCTAAAGTATCACAAGAAGGAGTCAATTGGGTAGGAATAGAAAGTTCAAGATCAAGGACTGAAATATTTTCAGTGGGTCAAAAATTGGCTGAACAATCTCTAGAAGGAGTCAAAAGGGTAGAACTAAAAAGTTCAAAATAGACGATTCTTGGGCCCGATTTTAGTACATTTGGTCAAATATTGACTTTTGAATCACCGATATAACATCAGAAAGAGTCAATAAGTAGGTATAGAAATTTCAAGATCCATAACTGAAACATGTTCAATGGGTCAAATATTGGCTACTCTATGGCTAATTTATCACCAGAAAGAGTCTATTGGGTAGAAATAGAAAGTTCAAAATCGATGACTCTTGGGCCGGATATAAGTCCATACGGTCAAATATGGATTTCTGAATGACTGACCTAAATTCAGAAAGAGTCAATGAGTAGGTATAAAAATTTCAAGATCCATAACTGAAACATGTCCAATGGGTAAAATATTGGCTACTCTAGGGCTAATGTATCACAAGAAGGAGTCAATTGGGTAAGAATAGAAAGTTCAAGATCAAGGACTGAAATATTTTCAGTGGGTCCAAAATTGGCTGAACTATCTCCAGAAGGAGTCAAAAGGGTAGAACTAAAAAGTTCTAAATCGACTACTCTTGGGCCCGATTTTAGTACATTTGGTCAAATATTGACTTTTGAATGACCGATGTAACATCAAAATGAGTCAATACGTAGGTATTGAAATTTCAAGATCCATGACTGGAACATGTTCAATTGGTTAGATATTGGCGAGTCTATGGCTAATTTATCACCAGAAGGAGTCTATTGATTAGAAATAGAAAGTTCAAAATCGATGACTGTTGGGCCGGATATAAGTCCATTTGGTCAAATATGGACTTCTGATTGGCTGATGTATCATCAGTCGGATTCTATGAGTAGGTATAGAAAATTCAAGATCCATGACTGAAACATGTTCAATAGGTCAAATATTGGCTACTTTATTGCTAATTTATCACAAAAAGGAGTCTATTGGGTAGAAATAGAAAATTCAAAATCGACGACTCTTGGGCCCGATATTAGTACATTTGGTCAAATATGGATTTCTGAATGACTGACCTAAATTCAGAAAGAGTCAATGAGTAGGTATAAAAATTTCAAGATCCATAACTGAAACATGTCCAATGGGTAAAATATTGGCTACTCTAGGGCTAATGTATCACAAGAAGGAGTCAATTGGGTAAGAATAGAAAGTTCAAGATGAAGGACTGAAATATTTTCAGTGGGTCCAAAATTGGCTGAACTGTCTCAAGGAGTTGAGAAGGAGTCAAAAGGGTAGAACTAAAAAGTTCAAAATAGACGATTCTTGGGCCCGATTTTAGTACATTTGGTCAAATATTGACTTTTGAATGACCGATGTAACATCAGAAAGAGTCAATAAGTAGGTATTGAAATTTCAAGATCCATGACTGGAACATGTTCAATCGGTTAGATATTGGCGAGTCTATGGCTAATTTATCACCAGAAAAAGTCTATTGGGTAGAACTAAAAAGTTCAAATTCGACGAATCTTGGGCCCGATTTTAGTACATTTGGTCAAATATTGACTTTTGAATGACCGATGTAACATCAGAAAGAGTCAATAAGTAGGTATAGAAATTTCAAGATCCATTACTGAAACATGTTCAATGGCTCAATTATTGGCTACTCTATCGCTAATTTATCACAAGAAGGAGTCAATTGGGTAAGAATAGAAAGTTCAAGATCAAGGACTGAAATATTTTCAGTGGGTCCAAAATTGGCTGAACTATCTCCAGAAGGAGTCAAAAGGGCAGAACTAAAAAGTTCTAAATCGACTACTCTTGGGCCCGATTTTAGTACATTTGGAAAAATATTGACTTTTGAATGACCGAAGTAACATCAGAAAAAGTCAATAAGTAGGTATAGAAATTTCAAGATCCATGACTGAAACATGTCCAATGGGTCAAATATTGGCTACTCTAGGGCTAATTTATCACAAGAAGGAGTCAATTGGGTAAGAATAGAAAGTTCAAGATCAAGGACTGAAATATTTTCAGTGGGTCAAAAATTGGCTGAACTATCTCCAGAAGGAGTCAATGGGTAGAACTAAAAAGTTCAAAATCGACGAATATTTGGCCCGATTTTAGTACATTTGGTCAAATATTGACTTTTGAATGGCCGATGTAACATCAGAAATAGTCAATACGTAGGTATAGAAATTTCAATATCCATGACTGAAACATGTTCACTGGGTCAATTATTGGCTACTCTATGGCTAATTTATCACCAGAAAAAGTCTATTGGGTAGAACTAAAAAGTTCAAAATAGACGACTCTTAGGTCCGATTTTAGTACATTTGGTCAAATATTGACTTTTGAATCACCGATATAACATCAGAAAAAGTCAATAAGTAGGTATAGAAATTTCAAGATCCATGACTGAAACATGTTCACTGGGTCAATTATTGGCTACTCTATGGCTAATTTATCACCAGAAGGAGTCAATACATAGAACTAAAAAGTTCAAATTCGACGAATCTTGGGCCCGATTTTAGTACATTTGGTCAAATATTGACTTTTGAATGACCGATGTAACATCAGAAAGAGTCAATAAGTAGGTATAGAAATTTCAAGATCCATTACTGAAACATGTTCAATGGCTCAATTATTGGCTACTCTATCGCTAATTTATCACCAGAAGGAGTCAATTGGGTAGAAATAGAAAGTTCAAAATCGACGACTCTTGGGTCGGATATAAGTCCATTTGGTAAAATATGGACTTCTATTTGGCTGATGTATCATCAGTCGGATTCTACGAGTATGTAAAGAAATTTCAAGATCCATGACTGAAACAAGTTCAATGGGTCAATTATTGGCTACTCTATGGCTAATTTATCACCAGAAAGAGTCTATTGGGTAGAAATAGAAAGTTCAAAATCGATGACTCTTGGGCCGGATATAAGTCCATTCGGTCAAATATGGATTTCTGAATGACTGACCTAAATTCAGAAAGAGTCAATGAGTAGGTATAAAAACTTCAAGATCCATAACTGAAACATGTCCAATGGGTAAAATATTGGCTACTCTAGGGCTAATGTATCACAAGAAGGAGTCAATTGGGTAAGAATAGAAAGTTCAAGATCAAGGACTGAAATATTTTCAGTGGGTCCAAAATTGGCTGAACTATCTCCAGAAGGAGTCAAAAGGGTAGAACTAAAAAGTTCTAAATCGACTACTCTTGGGCCCGATTTTAGTACATTTGGAAAAATATTGACTTTTGAATGACCGAGGTAACATCAGAAAAAGTCAATAAGTAGGTATAGAAATTTCAAGATCCATGACTGAAACATGTCCAATGGGTCAAATATTGGCTACTCTAGGGCTAGTTTATCACAAGAAGGAGTCAATTGGGTAAGAATAGAAAGTTCAAGATCAAGGACTGAAATATTTTCAGAGGGTCTAAAATTGGCTGAACAATCTCTAGAAGGAGTCAAGAGGGTAGAACTAAAAAGTTCAAAATCGACGAGTCTTGGGTCCGATTTTAGTACATTTGGTCAAATATTGACTTTTGAATGACCGATGTAACATTAGAAAAAGTCATTAAGTAGGTATAGAAATTTCAAGATCCATGACTGAAACATGTTCAATGGGTCAATTATTGGCTACTCTATGGCTAATTTATCACCAGAAAGAGTCTATTGGGTAGAAATAGAAAGTTCAAAATCGATGACTCTTGGGCCGGATATAAGTCCATTCGGTCAAATATGGATTTCTGAATGACTGACCTAAATTCAGAAAGAGTCAATAAGTAGGTATTGAAATTTCAAGATCCATTACTGGAACATGTTCAATTGGTTAGATATTGGCGAGTCTATCACTAATTTATCACCAGAAGGAGTCTATTGATTAGAAATAGAAAGTTCAAAATCGATGACTGTTGGGCCGGATATAAGTCCATTTGGTCAAATATGGACTTCTGATTGGCTGATGTATCATCAGTCGGATTCTATGAGTAGGTATAGAAAATTCAAGATCCATGACTGAAACATGTTCAATAGGTCAAATATTGGCTACTTTATTGCTAATTTATCACAAAAAGGAATCTATTGGGTAGAAATAGAAAATTCAAAATCGACGACTCTTGGGCCCGATATTAGTACATTTGGTCAAATATGGATTTCTGAATGACTGACCTAAATTCAGAAAGAGTCAATGAGTAGGTATAAAAATTTCAAGATCCATAACTGAAACATGTCCAATGGGTAAAATATTGGCTACTCTAGGGCTAATGTATCACAAGAAGGAGTCAATTGGGTAAGAATAGAAAGTTCAAGATCAAGGACTGAAATATTTTCAGTGGGTCCAAAATTGGCTGAACTGTCTCCAGAAGGAGTCAAAAGGGTAGAACTAAAAAGTTCAAAATAGACGATTCTTGGGCCCGATTTTAGTACATTTGGTCAAATATTGACTTTTGAATGACCGATGTAACATCAGAAAGAGTCAATAAGTAGGTATTGAAATTTCAAGATCCATGACTGGAACATGTTCAATTGGTTAGATATTGGCGAGTCTATGGCTAATTTATCACCAGAAAAAGTCTATTGGGTAGAACTAAAAAGTTCAAATTCGACGAATCTTGGGCCCGATTTTAGTACATTTGGTCAAATATTGACTTTTGAATGACCGATGTAACATCAGAAAGAGTCAATAAGTAGGTATAGAAATTTCAAGATCCATTACTGAAACATGTTCAATGGCTCAATTATTGGCTACTCTATCGCTAATTTATCACCAGAAGGAGTCAATTGGGTAGAAATAGAAAGTTCAAAATCGACGACTCTTGGGTCGGATATAAGTCCATTTGGTCAAATATGGACTTCTGTTTGGCTGATGTATCATCAGTCGGATTTTACGAGTATGTAAAGAAATTTCAAGATCCATGACTGAAACATGTTCAATGGGTCAATTATTGGCTACTCTATTGCTAATTTATCACCAGAAAGAGTCTATTGGGTAGAAATAGAAAGTTCAAAATCGATGACTCTTGGGCCGGATATAAGTCAATTCGGTCAAATATGGATTTCTGAATGACTGACCTAAATTCAGAAAGAGTCAATGAGTAGGTATAAAAATTTCAAGATCCATAACTGAAACATGTCCAATGGGTAAAATATTGGCTACTCTAGGGCTAATGTATCACAAGAAGGAGTCAATTGGGTAAGAATAGAAAGTTCAAGATCAAAGACTGAAATATTTTCAGTGGGTCCAAAATTGGCTGAACTATCTCCAGAAGGAGTCAAAAGGGCAGAACTAAAAAGTTCTAAATCGACTACTCTTGGGCCCGATTTTAGTACATTTGGAAAAATATTGACTTTTGAATGACCGAAGTAACATCAGAAAAAGTCAATAAGTAGGTATAGAAATTTCAAGATCCATGACTGAAACATGTCCAATGGGTCAAATATTGGCTACTCTAGGGCTAATTTATCACAAGAAGGAGTCAATTGGGTAAGAATAGAAAGTTCAAGATCAAGGACTGAAATATTTTCAGTGGGTCAAAAATTGGCTGAACTATCTCCAGAAGGAGTCAATGGGTAGAACTAAAAAGTTCAAAATCGACGAATATTTGGCCCGATTTTAGTACATTTGGTCAAATATTGACTTTTGAATGGCCGATGTAACATCAGAAATAGTCAATACGTAGGTATAGAAATTTCAATATCCATGACTGAAACATGTTCACTGGGTCAATTATTGGCTACTCTATGGCTAATTTATCACCAGAAAAAGTCTATTGGGTAGAACTAAAAAGTTCAAAATAGACGACTCTTAGGTCCGATTTTAGTACATTTGGTCAAATATTGACTTTTGAATCACCGATATAACATCAGAAAAAGTCAATAAGTAGGTATAGAAATTTCAAGATCCATGACTGAAACATGTTCACTGGGTCAATTATTGGCTACTCTATGGCTAATTTATCACCAGAAGGAGTCAATACATAGAACTAAAAAGTTCAAATTCGACGAATCTTGGGCCCGATTTTAGTACATTTGGTCAAATATTGACTTTTGAATGACCGATGTAACATCAGAAAGAGTCAATAAGTAGGTATAGAAATTTCAAGATCCATTACTGAAACATGTTCAATGGCTCAATTATTGGCTACTCTATCGCTAATTTATCACCAGAAGGAGTCAATTGGGTAGAAATAGAAAGTTCAAAATCGACGACTCTTGGGTCGGATATAAGTCCATTTGGTAAAATATGGACTTCTATTTGGCTGATGTATCATCAGTCGGATTCTACGAGTATGTAAAGAAATTTCAAGATCCATGACTGAAACAAGTTCAATGGGTCAATTATTGGCTACTCTATGGCTAATTTATCACCAGAAAGAGTCTATTGGGTAGAAATAGAAAGTTCAAAATCGATGACTCTTGGGCCGGATATAAGTCCATTCGGTCAAATATGGATTTCTGAATGACTGACCTAAATTCAGAAAGAGTCAATGAGTAGGTATAAAAATTTCAAGATCCATAACTGAAACATGTCCAATGGGTAAAATATTGGCTACTCTAGGGCTAATGTATCACAAGAAGGAGTCAATTGGGTAAGAATAGAAAGTTCAAGATCAAGGACTGAAATATTTTCAGTGGGTCCAAAATTGGCTGAACTATCTCCAGAAGGAGTCAAAAGGGTAGAACTAAAAAGTTCTAAATCGACTACTCTTGGGCCCGATTTTAGTACATTTGGAAAAATATTGACTTTTGAATGACCGAGGTAACATCAGAAAAAGTCAATAAGTAGGTATAGAAATTTCAAGATCCATGACTGAAACATGTCCAATGGGTCAAATATTGGCTACTCTAGGGCTAGTTTATCACAAGAAGGAGTCAATTGGGTAAGAATAGAAAGTTCAAGATCAAGGACTGAAATATTTTCAGAGGGTCTAAAATTGGCTGAACAATCTCTAGAAGGAGTCAAGAGGGTAGAACTAAAAAGTTCAAAATCGACGAGTCTTGGGTCCGATTTTAGTACATTTGGTCAAATATTGACTTTTGAATGACCGATGTAACATTAGAAAAAGTCATTAAGTAGGTATAGAAATTTCAAGATCCATGACTGAAACATGTTCAATGGGTCAATTATTGGCTACTCTATGGCTAATTTATCACCAGAAAGAGTCTATTGGGTAGAAATAGAAAGTTCAAAATCGATGACTCTTGGGCCGGATATAAGTCCATTCGGTCAAATATGGATTTCTGAATGACTGACCTAAATTCAGAAAGAGTCAATAAGTAGGTATTGAAATTTCAAGATCCATTACTGGAACATGTTCAATTGGTTAGATATTGGCGAGTCTATCACTAATTTATCACCAGAAGGAGTCTATTGATTAGAAATAGAAAGTTCAAAATCGATGACTGTTGGGCCGGATATAAGTCCATTTGGTCAAATATGGACTTCTGATTGGCTGATGTATCATCAGTCGGATTCTATGAGTAGGTATAGAAAATTCAAGATCCATGACTGAAACATGTTCAATGGGTCAAATATTGGCTACTTTATTGCTAATTTATCACAAAAAGGAGTCTATTGGGTAGAAATAGAAAATTCAAAATCGACGACTCTTGGGCCCGATATTAGTACATTTGGTCAAATATGGATTTCTGAATGACTGACCTAAATTCAGAAAGAGTCAATGAGTAGGTATAAAAATTTCAAGATCCATAACTGAAACATGTCCAATGGGTAAAATATTGGCTACTCTAGGGCTAATGTATCACAAGAAGGAGTCAATTGGGTAAGAATAGAAAGTTCAAGATCAAGGACTGAAATATTTTCAGTGGGTCCAAAATTGGCTGAACTGTCTCTAGAAGGAGTCAAAAGGGTAGAACTAAAAAGTTCAAAATCGACTACTCTTGGGCCTGATTTTAGTACATTTTGAAAAATATTGACTTTTGAATGACCGAGGTAACATCAGAAAAAGTCAATAAGTAGGTATAGAAATTTCAAGATCCATGACTGAAACATATTCAATGGGTCAATTATTGGCGAGTCTATGGCTAATTTATCACCAGAAGGAGTCTATTGGGTAGAAATAGAAAGTTCAAAATCGATGACTCTTGGGCCGGATAAAAGACCATTTGGTCAAATATGGACCTCTGATTGGCTGATGTATCATCAGTCGGATTCTATGAGTAGGTATAGAAATTTCAAGATCCATGACTGAAACATGTTCAATGGGTCAAATATTGGCTACTCTATAGCTAATTTATCACAAACAGGAGTCTATTGGGTAGAAATAGAAAGTTCAAAATCGACGACTCTTGGGCCCGATATTAGTACATTTGGTCAAATATGGATTTCTGAATGACTGACCTAAATTCAGAAAGAGTCAATGAGTAGGTATGAAAATTTCAAGATCCATAACTGAAACATGTCAGATGGGTAAAATATTGGCTACTCTAAGGCTAAAGTATGACAAGAAGGAGTCAATTGGGTAGGAATAGAAAGTTCAAGATCAAGGACTGAAATATTTTCAGTGGGTCAAAAATTGGCTGAACTATCTCTAGAAGGAGTCAAAAGGGTAGAACTAAAAAGTTCAAAATAGACGATTCTTGGGCCCGATTTTAGTACATTTGGTCAAATATTGACTTTTGAATGACCGATGTAACATCAAAAAGAGTCAATAAGTAGGTATTGAAATTTCAAGATCCATGACTGAAACATGTTCAATTGGTTAGATATTGGCGAGTCTATGGCTAATTTATCACCAGAAAGAGTCTATTGGGTAGAACTAAAAAGTTCAAATTCGACGAATCTTGGGCCCGATTTTAGTACATTTGGTCAAATATTGACTTTTGAATGACCGATGTAACATCAGAAAGAGTCAATAAGTAGGTATAGAAATTTCAAGATCCATTACTGAAACATGTTCAATGGCTCAATTATTGGCTACTCTATCGCTAATTTATCACCAGAAGGAGTCAATTGGGTAGAAATAGAAAGTTCAAAATCGACGACTCTTGGGTCGGATATAAGTCCATTTGGTCAAATATGGACTTCTGTTTGGCTGATGTATCATCAGTCGGATTCTACGAGTATGTAAAGAAATTTCAAGATCCATGACTGAAACATGTTCAATGGGTCAATCATTGACTACTCTATGGCTAATTTATCACCAGAAAGAGTCTATTGGGTAGAAATAGAAAGTTCAAAATCGATGACTCTTGGGCCGGATATAAGTCCATTCGGTCAAATATGGATTTCTGAATGACTGACCTAAATTCAGAAAGAGTCAATGAGTAGGTATAAAAATTTCAAGATCCATAACTGAAACATGTCCAATGGGTAAAATATTGGCTACTCTAGGGCTAATGTATCACAAGAAGGAGTCAATTGGGTAAGAATAGAAAGTTCAAGAGCAAGGACTGAAATATTTTCAGTGGGTCCAAAATTGGCTGAACTATCTCCAGAAGGAGTCAAAAGGGTAGAACTAAAAAGTTCTAAATCGACTACTCTTGGGCCCGATTTTAGTACATTTGGAAAAATATTGACTTTTCAATGACCGAGGTAACATCAGAAAAAGTCAATAAGTAGGTATAGAAATTTCAAGATCCATGACTGAAACATGTCCAATGGGTCAAATATTGGCTACTCTAGGGCTAATTTATCACAAGAAGGAGTCAATTGGGTAAGAATAGAAAGTTCAAGATCAAGGACTGAAATATTTTCAGTGGGTCCAAAATTGGCTGAACTGTCTCCAGAAGGAGTCAAAAGGGTAGAACTAAAAAGTTCAAAATTGACTACTCTTGGGCCTGATTTTAGTACATTTTGAAAAATATTGACTTTTGAATGACCGAGGTAACATCAGAAAAAGTCAATAAGTAGGTATAGAAATTTCAAGATCAATGACTGAAACATGTTCAATGGGTCAATTATTGGCGAGTCTATGGCTAATTTATCACCAGAAGGAGTCAATTGGGTAGAAATAGAAAGTTCAAAATCGATGACTCTTGGGCCCGATATTAGTACATTTGGTCAAATATGGATTTCTGAATGACTGACCTAAATTCAGAAAGAGTCAATGAGTAGGTATGAAAATTTCAAGATCCATAACTGAAACATGTCAGATGGGTAAAATATTGGCTACTCTAGGGCTAATGTATCACAAGAAGGAGTCAATTGGGTAAGAATAGAAAGTTCAAGATCAAGGACTGAAATATTTTCAGTGGGTCAAAAATTGGCTGAACTATCTCTAGAAGGAGTCAAAAGGGTAGAACTAAAAAGTTCAAAATAGACGATTCTTGGGCCCGATTTTAGTACATTTGGTCAAATATTGACTTTTGAATGACCGATGTAACATCAAAAAGAGTCAATAAGTAGGTATTGAAATTTCAAGATCCATGACTGAAACATGTTCAGTTGGTTAGATATTGGCGAGTCTATGGCTAATTTATCACCAGAAAGAGTCTATTGGGTAGAACTAAAAAGTTCAAATTCGACGAATCTTGGGCCCGATTTTAGTACATTTGGTCAAATATTGACTTTTGAATGACCGATGTAACATCAGAAAGAGTCAATAAGTAGGTATAGAAATTTCAAGATCCATTACTGAAACATGTTCAATGGCTCAATTATTGGCTACTCTATCGCTAATTTATCACCAGAAGGAGTCAATTGGGTAGAAATAGAAAGTTCAAAATCGACGACTCTTGGGTCGGATATAAGTCCATTTGGTCAAATATGGACTTCTGTTTGGCTGATGTATCATCAGTCGGATTCTACGAGTATGTAAAGAAATTTCAAGATCCATGACTGAAACATGTTCAATGGGTCAATTATTGGCTACTCTATGGCTAATTTATCACCAGAAAGAGTCTATTGGGTAGAAATAGAAAGTTCAAAATCGATGACTCTTGGGCCGGATATAAGTCCATTCGGTCAAATATGGATTTCTGAATGACTGACCTAAATTCAGAAAGAGTCAATGAGTAGGTATAAAAATTTCAAGATCCATAACTGAAACATGTCCAATGGGTAAAATATTGGCTACTCTAGGGCTAATGTATCACAAGAAGGAGTCAATTGGGTAAGAATAGAAAGTTCAAGATCAAGGACTGAAATATTTTCAGTGGGTCCAAAATTGGCTGAACTATCTCCAGAAGGAGTCAAAAGGGTAGAACTAAAAAGTTCTAAATCGACTACTCTTGGGCCCGATTTTAGTACATTTGGAAAAATATTGACTTTTGAATGACCGAGGTAACATCAGAAAAAGTCAATAAGTAGGTATAGAAATTTCAAGATCCATGACTGAAACATGTCCAATGGGTCAAATATTGGCTACTCTAGGGCTAATTTATCACAAGAAGGAGTCAATTGGGTAAGAATAGAAAGTTCAAGATCAAGGACTGAAATATTTTCAGTGGGTCAAAAATTGGCTGAACTATCTCCAGAAGGAGTCAATGGGTAGAACTAAAAAGTTCAAAATCGACGAATATTTGGCCCGATTTTAGTACATTTGGTCAAATATTGACTTTTGAATGGCCGATGTAACATCAGAAGAAGTCAATAAGTAGGTATAGAAATTTCAAGATCCATGACTGAAACATGTTCACTGGGTCAATTATTGGCTACTCTATGGCTAATTTATCACCAGAAAAAGTCTCTTGGGTAGAACTAAAAAGTTCAAAATAGACGACTCTTAGGCCCGATTTTAGTACATTTGGTCAAATATTGACTTTTGAATCACCGATATAACATCAGAAAGAGTCAATAATTAGGTATAGAAATTTCAAGATCCATAACTGAAACATGTTCAATGGGTCAAATATTGGCTACTCTATGGCTAATTTATCACCAGAAGGAGTCAATACGTAGAACTAAAAAGTTAAAATTCGACGAATCTTGGTCCCGATTTTAGTACATTTGGTCAAATATTGACTTTTGAATGACCGATGTAACATCAGAAAGAGTCAATAAGTAGGTATAGAAATTTCAAGATCCATTACTGAAACATGTTCAATGGCTCAATTATTGGCTACTCTATCGCTAATTTATCACCAGAAGGAGTCAATTGGGTAGAAATAGAAAATTTAAAATCAAGGACTGAAATATTTTGAGTTGGTCAAAAATTGGCTGAACTATCTCCAGGAGTCAATAGGGTAGAACTAAAAAGTTCAAAATCGATGACTCTTGGGCCAGATATAAGTCCATTTTGTCAAATATGGACTTCTGATTGGCTGATGTATCATCAGTCGGATTCTATGAGTAGGTATTTAAATTTCAAGATCCATGACTGAAACATGTTCAATGGGTCAAATATTGGCTACTCTATGGCTAATTTATCACAAAAAGGAGTCTATTGGGTAGAAATAGAAAGTTCAAATTCGACGAATCTTGGGCCTGATTTTAGTACATTTGGTCAAATATTGACTTTTGAATGACCGATGTAACATCAGAAAGAGTCAATAAGTAGGTATAGAAATTTCAAGATCCATTACTTAAACATGTTCAATGGCTCAATTATTGGCTACTCTATCGCTAATTTATCTCCAGAAGGAGTCAATTGGGTAGAAATAGAAAGTTCAAAATCGACGACTCTTGGGTCGGATATAAGTCCATTCGGTCAAATATGGACTTCTGTTTGGCTGATGTATCATCAGTCGGATTCTACAAGTATGTAAAGAAATTTCAAGATCCATGACTGGAACATGTTCAATGGGTCAGATATTGGCTACTCTATGGCTAATTTATCACCAGATTGAGTCTATTGGGTAGAAATACAAAGTTCAAAATCGATGACTCTTATGCCGGATATAAGTCCATTCGGTCAAATATGGATTTCTGAATGACTGACCTAAATTCAGAAAGAGTCAATGAGTAGGTATGAAAATTTCAAGATCCATAACTGAAACATGTCCAATGGGTAAAATATTGGCTACTCTAGGGCTAATGTATCACTAGAAGGAGTCAATTGGGTAGGAATAGAAAGTTCAAAATCGACGACTCTTGGGCCCGATTTTAGTACATTTGGTCAAATATTGACTTTTGAATGGTCGATGTAACATCAGAAAAAGTCAATAAGTAGGTATAGAAATTTCAAGATCTATGACTGAAACATGTTCAATGGGTCAATTGTTGTCTATTCTATGGCTAATTTATCACCAGAAAGAGTCTATCTGGTAGGAATAGAAAGTTCAAAATCGATGACTCTTGGGCCGGATATAAGTCCATTCGGTCAAATATGGATTTCTGAATGACTGACCTAAATTCAGAAAGAGTCAATGAGTAGGTATAAAAATTTCAAGATCCATAACTGAAACATGTCCAATGGGTAAAATATTGGCTACTCTAGGGCTAATGTATCACAAGAAGGAGTCAATTGGGTAAGAATAGAAAGTTCAAGAGCAAGGACTGAAATATTTTCAGTTGGTCCAAAATTGGCTGAACTATCTCCAGAAGGAGTCAATAGGGTAGAACTAAAAAGTTCAATATAGACGACTCTTGGGCCAGATTTTAGTACATTTGGTCAAATATTGACTTTTGAATGGCCGATGTAACATCAGAAAAAGTCAATAAGTAGGTATAGAAATTTCAAGATCCATGACTGAAACATGTTCACTGGGTCAATTATTGGCTACTCTATGGCTAATTTATCACCAGAAAAAGTCTATTGGGTAGAACTAAAAAGTTCAAAATAGACGACTCTTAGGCCCGATTTTAGTACATTTGGTAAAATATTGACTTTTGATTCACCGATATAACATCAGAAAGAGTCAATAAGTAGGTATTGAAATTTCAAGATCCATAACTGAAACATGTTCAATGGGTCAAATATTGGCTACTCTATGGCTAATTTATCACCAGAAGGAGTCAATACGTAGAACTAAAAAGTTAAAATTCGACGAATCTTGGTTCCGATTTTAGTACATTTGGTCAAATATTGACTTTTGAATGACCGATGTAACATCAGAAAGAGTCAATAAGTAGGTATAGAAATTTCAAGATCCAATACTGAAACATGTTCAATGGCTCAATTATTGGCTACTCTATCGCTAATTTATCACCAGAAGGAGTCAATTGGGTAGAAATAGAAAGTTCAAAATCGACGACTCTTGGGTCGGATATAAGTCCATTCGGTCATATATGGACTTCTGTTTGGCTGATGTATCATCAGTCGGATTCTACGAGTATGTAAAGAAATTTCAAGATCCATGACTGAAACATGTTCAATGGGTCAATTATTGGCTACTCTATGGCTAATTTATCACCAGAAAGAGTCTATTGGGTAGAAATAGAAAGTTCAAAATCGATGACTCTTGGGCCGGATATAAGTCCATTCGGTCAAATATGGATTTCTGAATGACTGACCTAAATTCAGAAAGAGTCAATGAGTAGGTATAAAAATGTCAAGATCCATAACTGAAACATGTCCAATGGGTAAAATATTGGCTACTCTAGGGCTAATGTATCACAAGAAGGAGTCAATTGGGTAAGAATAGAAAGTTCAAGATCAAGGACTGAAATATTTTCAGTGGGTCCAAAATTGGCTGAACTATCTCCAGAAGGAGTCAAAAGGGTAGAACTAAAAAGTTCTAAATCGACTACTCTTGGGCCCGATTTTAGTACATTTGGAAAAATATTGACTTTTGAATGACCGAGGTAACATCAGAAAAAGTCAATAAGTAGGTATAGAAATTTCAAGATCCATGACTGAAACATGTCCAATGGGTCAAATATTGGCTACTCTAGGGCTAATTTATCACAAGAAGGAGTCAATTGGGTAAGAATAGAAACTTCAAGATCAAGGACTGAAATATTTTCAGTGGGTCAAAAATTGGCTGAACTATCTCCAGAAGGAGTCAATGGGTAGAACTAAAAAGTTCAAAATCGACGAATATTTGGCCCGATTTTAGTACATTTGGTCAAATATTGACTTTTGAATGGCCGATGTAACATCAGAAAAAGTCAATAAGTAGGTATAGAAATTTCAAGATCCATGACTGAAACATGTTCACTGGGTCAATTATTGGCTACTCTATGGCTAATTTATCACCAGAAAAAGTCTATTGGGTAGAACTAAAAAGTTCAAAATAGACGACTCTTAGGCCCGATTTTAGTACATTTGGTCAAATATTGACTTTTGAATCACCGATATAACATCAGAAAGAGTCAATAATTAGGTATAAAAATTTCAAGATCCATAACTGAAACATGTTCAATGGGTCAAATATTGGCTACTCTATGGCTAATTTATCACCAGAAGGAGTCAATTGGGTAGAAATAGAAAGTTTAAAATCAAGGACTGAAATATTTTGAGTTGGTCAAAAATTGGCTGAACTATCTCCAGGAGTCAATAGGGCAGAACTAAAAAGTTCAAAATCGATGACTCTTGGGCCAGATATAAGTCCATTTGGTCAAATATTGACTTTTGAATGACCGATGTAACATCAGAAAGAGTCAATAAGTAGGTATAGAAATTTCAAGATCCATTACTGAAACATGTTCAATGGCTCAATTATTGGCTACTCTATCGCTAATTTATCACCAGAAGGAGTCAATTGGGTAGAAATAGAAAGTTTAAAATCAAGGACTAAAATATTTTGAGTTGGTCAAAAATTGGCTGAACTATCTCCAGGAGTCAATAGGGTAGAACTAAAAAGTTCAAAATCGATGACTCTTGGGCCAGATATAAGTCCATTTGGTCAAATATGGACTTCGGATTGGCTGATGTATCATCAGTCGGATTCTATGAGTAGGTATTTAAATTTCAAGATCCATGACTGAAACATGTTCAATGGGTCAAATATTGGCTACTCTATGGCTAATTTATCACAAAAAGGAGTCTATTGGGTAGAAATAGAAAGTTCAAAATCGACGAATCTTTGCCCCGATTTTAGTACATTTGGTCAAATATTGACTTTTGAATGGCCGATGTAACATCAGAAAAAGTCAATAAGTAGGTATAGAAATTTCAAGATTCATGACTAAAACATGTTCACTGGGTCAATTATTGGCTACTCTATGGCTAATTTATCACCAGAAGGAGTCAATACGTAGAATTAAAAAGTTCAAATTCGACGAATCTTGGGCCTGATTTTAGTACATTTGGTCAAATATTGACTTTTGAATGACCGATGTAACATCAGAAAGAGTCAATAAGTAGGTATAGAAATTTCAAGATCCATTACTTAAACATGTTCAATGGCTCAATTATTGGCTACTCTATCGCTAATTTATCTCCAGAAGTAGTCAATTGGGTAGAAATAGAAAGTTCAAAATCGACGACTCTTGGGTCGGATATAAGTCCATTCGGTCAAATATGGACTTCTGTTTGGCTGATGTATCATCAGTCGGATTCTACAAGTATGTAAAGAAATTTCAAGATCCATGACTGGAACATGTTCAATGGGTCAGATATTGGCTAGTCTATGGCTAATTTATCACCAGATTGAGTCTATTGGGTAGAAATACAAAGTTCAAAATCGATGACTCTTATGCCGGATATAAGTCCATTCGGTCAAATATGGATTTCTGAATGACTGACCTAAATTCAGAAAGAGTCAATGAGTAGGTATGAAAATTTCAAGATCCATAACTGAAACATGTCCAATGGGTAAAATATTGGCTACTCTAGGGCTAATGTATCACTAGAAGGAGTCAATTGGGTAGGAATAGAAAGTTCAAAATCGACGACTCTTGGGCCCGATTTTAGTACATTTGGTCAAATATTGACTTTTGAATGGTCGATGTAACATCAGAAAGAGTCAATAAGTAGGTATAGAAATTTCAAGATCTATGACTGAAACATGTTCAATAGGTCAATTGTTGTCTATTCTATGGCTAATTTATCACCAGAAAGAGTCTATCTGGTAGGAATAGAAAGTTCAAAATCGATGACTCTTGGGCCGTATATAAGTCCATTCGGTCAGATATGGACTTCTGATTGGCTGATGTATCATCAGTCGGATTCTAAGAGTATGTAAAGAAATTTCAAGATCCATGACTGAAACATGTTCAATGATTAAAATATTGGCTACTCTAAGGCTAGTTTATCACCAGAAGGAGTCAAAGGGTTGAACTAAAAAGTTCAAAATAGACGACTCTTATGCCTGATTTTAGTACATTTGGTCAAATATTGACTTTTGAATGACCGATGTAAATTCAGAAATAGTCAATAAGTAGGTATAGAAATTTCAAGATCCATAACTGAAACATGTCCAATGGGTAAAATATTGGCTACTCTAAGGCTAATGTATCACAAGAAGGAGTCAATTGGGTAGGAATAGAAAGTTCAAAATCGACGACTCTTGGGCCCGATATTAGTACATTTGGTCAAATGTGGATTTCAGAATGACTGACCTAAATTCAGAAAGAGTCAATGAGTAGGTTTAAAAATTTCAAGATCCATAACTGAAACATGTCCAATGGGTCAGATATTTGCTAGTCTATGGCTAATTTATCACCAGAAGGAGTCTATAGGGTAGAAATACAAAGTTCAAAATCGATGACTCTTGGGCCCGATATAAGTTCATTCGGTCAAATATTGACTTTTGAATGACTGACCTAAATTCAGAAAGAGTCAATGAGTAGGTATGAAAATTTCAAGATCCATAACTGAAACATGTCCAATTTGTAAAATATTGGCTACTCTAGGGCTAATGTATCACAAGAAGGAGTCAATTGTGTAGGAATAGAAAGTTCAAGATCAAGGACTGAAATATTTTCAGTGGGTCAAAAATTGGCTTAGCTATCGCCAGAAGGAGTCAATGGGTAGAACTAAAAAGTTCAAAATAGACGATTCTTGGGCCCGATTTTAGTACATTTGGTCAAATATTGACTTTTGAATGACCGATGTAAAATCAGAAAGAGTCAATAAGTAGGTATAGAAATTTCAAGATCCATGACTGAAACATGTTCAATTGGTCAATTATAGGCTACTCTATCGCTAATTTTTCACCAGAAGGAGTCAATTGGGTAGAAATAGAAAGTTTAAAATCAAGGACTGAAATATTTTCAGTTGGTCAAAAATTGGCTGAACTATCTCCAGGAGTCAATAGGGTAGAACTAAAAAGTTCAAAATCGATGACTCTTGGGCCAGATATAAGTCCATTTGGTCAAATATGGACTTCTGATTGGCTGATGTATCATCAGTCGGATTCTATGAGTAGGTATGAAAATTTCAAGATCCATAACTGAAACATGTCCAATGGGTAAAATATTGGCTACTCTAGGGCTAATGTATCACTAGAAGGAGTCAATTGGGTAGGAATAGAAAGTTCAAGATCAAGGACTGAAATATTTTCAGTGGTTCAAAAATTGGCTTAGCTATCGCCAGAAGGAGTCAATAGGGTAGAACTAAAAATTTCAAAATAGACGACTCTTGGGCCCGATTTTAGTACATTTGGTCAAATATTGACTTTTGAATGACCGATGTAAAATCAGAAAGAGTCAATGAGTAGGTATAAAAATTTCAAGATCCATGACTGAAACATGTCCAATGGGTAAAATATAGGCTACTCTAAGGCTAGTTTATCACCAGAAGGAGTCAAAGGGTAGAACTAAAAAGTTCAAAATAGACGACTCTTGGGCCTGATTTTAGTACATTTGGTCAAATATTGACTTTTGAATGACCGATGTAACATCAGAAATAGTCAATGAGTAGGTATAGAAATTTCAAGATCCATGACTGGAACATGTTCAATGGGTCAGATATTGGCTAGTCTATGGCTAATTTATCACCAGAAGGAGTCTATTGGGTAGAAATACAAAGTTCAAAATCGATGACTCTTGGGCCGGATATAAGTCCATTGGGTCAAATATGGATTTCTGAATGACTGACCTAAATTCAGAAAGAGTCAATGAGTAGGTATGAAAATTTCAAGATCCATAACTGAAACATTTCCAATGGTTAAAATATTTGCTACTCTAGGGCTAATGTATCACTACAAGGAGTCAATTGGGTAGGAAAAGAAAGTTCAAGATCAAGGACTGAAATATTTTCAGTGGGTCAAAAATTGGCTGAACTATCTCCAGAAGGAGTCAATGGGTAGAACTAAAAAGTTCAAAATCGACGACTCATGGGCCCGATTTTAGTACATTTGGTCAAATATTGACTTTTGAATGGCCGATGTAACTTAAGAAAAAGTCAATAAGTAGGTATAGAAATTTCAAGATCCATAACTGAAACGTGTTCACTGGATCAATTGTTTCCTATTCTATGGCTAATTTATCACCAGAAAGAGTCATTTGGGTAGAAAAAGAAAGTTCAAAATCGACGACTCTTGGGCCCGATATTAGTATATTTGGTCAAATATGGATTTCTGAATGACTGACCTAAATACAGAAAGAGTCAATGAGTAGGTATAGAAATTTCAAGATACATGACTGGAACATATTCAATGGGTCAGATATTGGCTACTCTATGGCTAAATTATCACCAGAAGGAGTCAATGGGTAGAACTAAAAAGTTCAAAATAGACGACTCTTAGGCCCGATTTTAGTACATTTGGTCAAATATTGACTTTTGAATGACTGATGTAAATTCAGAAATAGTCAATAAGTAGGTATAGAAATTTCAAGATCCATAACTGAAACATGTCCAATGGGTAAAATATTGGCGAGTCTATGGCTAATTTATCACCAGAAGGAGTCTATTGGGTAGAAATAGAAAGTTCAAAATCGATGACTCTTGGGCCAGATATAAGTCCATTTGGTCAAATATGGACTTCTGATTGGCTGATGTATCATCAGTCGGATTCTATGAGTAGGTATAGAAATTTCAAGATCCATGACTGAAACATGTTCAATGGGTCAAATATTGGCTACTCTATGGCTAATTTATCACAAATAGGAGTCTATTGGGTAGAAATAGAAAGTTCAAAATCGACGACTCTTGGGCCCGATATTAGTACATTTGGTCAAATGTGGATTTCAGAATGACTGACCTAAATTCAGAAAGAGTCAATGAGTAGGTTTAAAAATATAAAGATCCATAACTGAAACATGTCCAATGGGTCAGATATTGGCTAGTCTATGGCTAATTTATCACCAGAAGGAGTCTATAGGCTAGAAATACAAAGTTCAAAATCGATGACTCTTGGGCCGGATATAAGTTCATTCGGTCAAATATTGACTTTTGAATGACTGACCTAAATTCAGAAAGAGTCAATGAGTAGGTATGAAAATTTCAAGATCCATAACTGAAACATGTCCAATGGGTAAAATATTGGCTACTCTAAGGCTAATGTATCACAAGAAGGAGTCAATTGGGTAGAAATAGAAAGTTCAAGATCAAGGACTGAAATATTTTCAGTGGGTCAAAAATTGGCTGAACTATCGCCAGAAGGAGTCAATAGGGTAGAACTAAAAAGTTCAAAATAGACGACTCTTGGGCCCGATTTTAGTACATTTGGTCAAATATTGACTTTTGAATGACCGATGTAACATCAGAAAGAGTCAATAAGTAGGTATAGAAATTTCAAGATCCATGACTGGAACATGTTCAATTTGTCAGATATTGGCGAGTCTATGGCTAATTTATCAATAGAAGGAGTCTATAGGGTAGAAATAGAAAGTTCAAAATCGATGACTCTTGGGCCGGATATAAGTCCATTTGATCAAATATGGACTTCTGATTGGCTGATGTATCATCAGTCGGATTCTATGAGTAGGTATAGAAATTTCAAGATCCATGACTGAAACATGTTCAATGGGTCAAATATTGGCTACTCTATGGCTAATTTATCACAAATAGGAGTCTATTGGGTAGAAATAGAAAGTTCAAAATCGACGACTCTTGGGCCCGATATTAGTACATTTGGTCAAATATGGATTTCTGAATGAGTGACCTAAATTCAGAAAGAGTCAATGAGTAGGTATTAAAATTTCAAGATCCATAACTGAAACATGTTCAATGGGTCAATTATTGGCGAGTCTATGGCTAATTTATCACCAGAAGGAGTCTATTGGGTAGAAATAGAAAGTTCAAAATCGATGACTCTTGGGCCAGATATAAGTCCATTTGGTCAAATATGGACTTCTGATTGGCTGATGTATCATCAGTCGGATTCTATGAGTAGGTATAGAAATTTCAAGATCCATGACTGAAACATGTTCAATGGGTCAAATATTGGCTACTCTATGGCTCATTTATCACAAAAAGGAGTCTATTGGATAGGAATAGAAAGTTCAAAATAGACGGCTCTTGGGCCCAATTTTAGTACATTTGGTCAAATATTGACTTTTGAATGACCAAAGCAACATCACAAAGAGTCAAGAAGTAGGTATAGAAATTTCAAGACCCATGACTGAAACATGTTCAATGGGTCAAATATTGGCTACTCTATGGCTAATTTATCACCAGAAGGAGTCAATGGGTAGAACTGAAAACTTCAAAATCGACGACGCTTGGGCCCGATTTTAGTACATTTGGTCAAATATTGACTTTTGAATGACCGATGTAACATCAGAAAAAGTCAATAAGTAGGAATAGAAATTTCAAGACCCATGACTGAAACATGTTCAATGGGTCAAATATTGGCTACTCTATGGCTAATTTATCACCAGAAGGAGTCAATGGGTAGAACTAAAAAGTTCAAAATCGACGACTCTTGGGCACGATTTTAGTACATTTGGTCAAATATTGACTTTTGAATGACCGATGTAACATCAGAAAAAGTCAATAAGTAGGTATAGAAATTTCAAGATCCATGACTGAAACGTGTTCAATGGGTCAATTATTGGCGAGTCTATGGGTAATTTATCACCAGAAGGAGTCTATTGGGTAGAAATAGAAAGTTCAAAATCGATGACGCTTGGGCCAGATATAAGTCCATTTGGTCAAATATGGACTTCTGATTGGCTGATGTATCATCAGTCGGATTCTATGAGTAGGTATAGAAATTTCAAGATCCATGACTGAAACATGTTCAATGGGTCAAATATTGGCTACTCTATGGCTAATTTATCACAAAAAGGAGTCTATTGGGTAGAAATAGAAAGTTCAAAATCGACGACTCTTGTTCCCGATATTACTACATTTGGTCAAATATGGACTTCTTATTGGCTGATGTATCATCAGTCGGATTCTATGAGTAGGTATAGAAATTTCAAGATCTATGACTGACACATGTTGAATGGATCAAATTTTGGCTAGTCTATGGCTAATATATCACAAAAAGGAGTCTATTGGGTAGAAATAGAAAGTTAAAAATCGACGACTCTTGGGCCCGATATTAGTACATTTGGTCAAATATGGTTTTCTGAATGACTGACCTAAATTTAGAAAGAGTCAATGAGTAGGTATAAAAATTTCAAGATCCATAACTGAAACATGTCCAATGGGTAAAATATTGGCTACTCTAAGGCCAATTTATATCAAGAAGGAGTCAATTGGGTAGAAATAGAAAGTTCAAGATCAATGACTGAAATATTTTCAGTGGGTCAAAAATTGGCTGAACTATCTCCAGAAGGATTCAAAAGGGTAGAACTAAAAAGTTCAAAATAGACGATTCTTGGGCCCGATTTTAGTACATTTGGTCAAATATTGACTTTTGAATGACCGATGTAACATCAAAAAGAGTCAATAAGTAGGTATAGAAATTTCAAGATCCATGACTGAAACATGTTCAATGGGTCAATTATTGGCTACTCTATGGCTAATTTATCAACAGAAAGAGTCTATTGGATAGAAATAGAAAGTTCAAAATTGATGACTCTTGGGCTGGATATAAGTCCATTCAGTCAAATATGGATTTCTGAATGACTGACCTAAACTCAGAAAGAGTCAATGAGTAGGTATAAAAATTTCAAGATCCATAACTGAAACATGTCCAATGGGTAAAATATTGGCTACTCTAGGGCTAATGTATCACAAGAAGGAGTCAATTGGTTAGGAATAGAAAGTTCAAGATCAATGACTGAAATATTTTCAGTGGGTCAAAAATTGGCTGAACTATCTCCAGAAGGATTCAAAAGGGTAGAACTAAAAAGTTCAAAATAGACGATTCTTGGGCCCGATTTTAGTACATTTGGTCAAATATTGACTTTTGAATGACCGATGTAACATCAAAAAGAGTCAATAAGTAGGTATAGAAATTTCAAGATCCATGACTGGAACATGTTCAATCGGTCAGATATTGGCGAGTCTATGGCTAATTTATCACCAGAAGGAGTCAATTGGGTAGAAATAGAAAGTTCAAAATCGACGACTCTTGGGCCCGATATTAGTCCATTTGGTCAAATATGGACTTCTGATTGACTGATGTATCATCAGTCGGATTCTATGAGTAGGTATAGAAATTTCAAGACCCATGACTGAAACATGTTCAATGGGTCAAATATTGGATACTCTATGGCTAATTTATCACCAGAAGGAGTCAATGGGTAGAACTAAAAACTTCAAAATCGACGACTCTTGGACCCGATTTTAGTACATTTGGTCAAATATTGACTTTTGAATGACCGATGTAACATCAGAAAAAGTCAATAAGTAGGTATAGAAATTTCAAGACCCATGACTGAAACATGTTCAATGGGTCAAATATTGGCTACTCTATGGCTAATTTATCACCAGAAGGAGTCAATGGGTAGAACTAAAAACTTCAAAATCGACGACTCTTGGGCACGATTTTAGTACATTTGGTCAAATATTGACTTTTGAATGACCGATGTAACATCAGAAAAAGTCAATAAGTAGGTATAGAAATTTCAAGATCCATAACTGAAACATGTCCACTGAAATATTTTCAGTGGGTCAAAAATTGGTTGAACTATCTCCAGAAGGATTCAAAAGGGTAGAACTAAAAACTTCAAAATAGACGATTCTTGGACCCGATTTTAGTACATTTGGTCAAATATTGACTTTTGAATGACCGATTTAACATCAAAAAGAGTCAATAAGTAGGTATAGATATTTCAAGATCCATGACTGGAACATGTTCAATTGGTTAGATATTGTCGAGTTTATGGCTAATTTATCACCAGAAGGAGTCTATTGGATAGAACTATAAAGTTCAAAATAGACGATTCTTGGGCCCGATTTTAGTACATTTGGTCAAATATTGACTTTTGAATGACCGATGTAACATCAAAAAGAGTCAAAGATTAGGTATAGAAATTTCAAGATCCATGACTGAAACATGTTCAATCGGTCAGATATTGGCGAGTCTATGGGTAATTTATCACCAGAAGGAGTCTATTGGGTAGAAATAGAAAGTTCAAAATCGATGACTCTTGGGCCAGATATAAGTCCATTTGGTCAAATATGGACTTCTGATTGGCTGATGTATCATCAGTCGGATTCTATGAGTAGGTATAGAAATTTCAAGATCCATGACTGAAACATGTTCAATGGGTCAAATATTGGCTACTCTATGGCTAATTTATCACAAAAAGGAGTCTATTGGGTAGAAATAGAAAGTTCAAAATCGACGACTCTTGGGCCCGATATTACTACATTTGGTCATATATGGACTTCTTATTGGCTGATGTATCATCAGTCGGATTCTATGAGTAGGTATAGAAATTTCAAGATCCATGACTGACACATGTTCAATGGGTCAAATTTTGGCTAGTCTATGGCTAATATATCACAAAAAGGAGTCAATTGGGTAGAAATAGAAAGTTAAAAATCGACGACTCTTGGGCCCGATATTAGTACATTTGGTCAAATATGGTTTTCTGAATGACTGACCTAAATTCAGAAAGAGTCAATGAGTAGGTATAAAAATTTCAAGATCCATAACTGAAATATGTCCAATGGGTAAAATATTGGCTACTCTAAGGCCAATTTATCACAAGAAGGAGTCAATTGGGTAGGAATAGAAAGTTCAAGATCAAGGACTGAAATATTTTAAGGCGGTCAAAAATTGGCTGAACTATCTCCAGAAGGAGTCAATAGGGTAGGACTAAAAAGTTCAATGTAGACGACTCTTGGGCCAGATTTTAGTACATTTGGTCAAATATTGACTTTTGAATGACCGATGTAACATCAGAAAAAGTCAATAAGTAGGTATAGAAATTTCAAGATCCATGACTGAAACATGTTCAATGGGTCAATTATTGGCTACTCTATGGCTAATTTATCAAAAGAAAGAGTCTATTGGGTAGAAATAGAAAGTTCAAAATCGATGACTCTTGGGCTGGATTTAAGTCCATTCAGTCAAATATGGATTTCTGAATGACTGACCTAAACTCAGAAAGAGTCAATGAGTAGGTATAAAAATTTCAAGATCCATAACTGAAACATGTCCAATGGGTAAAATATTGGCTACTCTAGAGCTAATGTATCACAAGAAGGAGTCAATTGGGTAGGAATAGAAAGTTCAAGATCAATGACTGAAATATTTTCAGTGGGTCAAAAATTGGTTGAACTATCTCCAGAAGTATTCAAAAGGGTAGAACTAAAAAGTTCAAAATAGACGATTCTTGGGCCCGATTTTAGTAAATTTGGTCAAATATTGACTTTTGAATGACCGATGTAACATCAAAAAGAGTCAATAAGTAGGTATAGAAATTTCAAGATCCATGACTGGAACATGTTCAATCGGTCAGATATTGGCGAGTCTATGGCTAATTTATCACCAGAAGGAGTCAATTGGGTAGAAATAGAAAGTTCAAAATCGACGACTCTTGGGCCCGATATTAGTCCATTTGGTCAAATATGGACTTCTGATTGACTGATGTATCATCAGTCGGATTCTATGAGTAGGTATAGAAATTTCAAGACCCATGACTGAAACATGTTCAATGGGTCAAATATTGGCTACTCTATGGCTAATTTATCACCAGAAGGAGTCAATGGGTAGAACTAAAAACTTCAAAATCGACGAATCTTGGGCACGATTTTAGTACATTTGGTCAAATATTGACTTTTGAATGACCGATGTAACATCAGAAAAAGTCAATAAGTAGGTATAGAAATTTCAAGACCCATGACTGAAACATGTTCAATGGGTCAAATATTGGCTACTCTATGGCTAATTTATCACCAGAAGGAGTCAATTGGGTAGAACTAAAAACTTCAAAATCGACGACTCTTGGGCCTGATTTTAGTACATTTGGTCAAATATTGACTTTTGAATGACCGATGTAACATCAGAAAAAGTCAATAAGTAGGAATAGAAATTTCAAGACCCATGACTGAAACATGTTCAATGGGTCAAATATTGGCTACTCTATGGCTAATTTATCACCAGAAGGAGTCAATGGGTAGAACTAAAAACTTCAAAATCGACGACTCTTGGGCACGATTTTAGTACATTTGGTCAAATATTGACTTTTGAATGACCGATGTAACATCAGAAAAAGTCAATAAGTAGGTATAGAAATTTCAAGATCCATGACTGAAACATGTTCAATGGGTCAATTTTTGGCGAGTCTATGGGTAATTTATCACCAGAAGGAGTCTATTTGGTAGAAATAGAAAGTTCAAAATCGATGACTCTTGGGCCCGATATTAGTACATTTGGTCAAATGTGGATTTCAGAATGACTGACCTAAATTCAGAAAGAGTCAATGAGTAGGTTTAAAAATTTCAAGATCCATAACTGAAACATGTCCAATGGGTCAGATATTGGCTAGTCTATGGCTAATTTATCACCAGAAGGAGTCTATAGGGTAGAAATACAAAGTTCAAAATCGATGACTCTTGGGCCGGATATAAGTTCATTCGGTCAAATATTGACTTTTGAATGACTGACCTAAATTCAGAAAGAGTCAATGAGTAGGTATGAAAATTTCAAGATCCATAACTGAAACATGTCCAATGGGTAAAATATTGGCTACTCTAAGGCTAATGTATCACAAGAAGGAGTCAATTGTGTAGAAATAGAAAGTTCAAGATCAAGGACTGAAATATTTTCAGTGGGTCAAAAATTGGCTGAACTATCGCCAGAAGGAGTCAATAGGGTAGAACTAAAAAGTTCAAAATAGACGACTCTTGGCCCCGATTTTAGTACATTTGGTCAAATATGGACTTCTGATTGGCTGATGTATCATCAGTCGGATTCTATGAGTAGGTATAGAAATTTCAAGATCCATGACTGAAACATGTTCAATGGGTCAAATATTGGCTACTCTATGGCTCATTTATCACAAAAAGGAGTCTATTGGATAGGAATAGAAAGTTCAAAATAGACGGCTCTTGGGCCCAATTTTAGTACATTTGGTCAAATATTGACTTTTGAATGACCAAAGTAACATCACAAAGAGTCAAGAAGTAGGTATAGAAATTTCAAGACCCATGACTGAAACATGTTCAATGGGTCAAATATTGGCTACTCTATGGCTAATTTATCACCAGAAGGAGTCAATGGGTAGAACTAAAAACTTCAAAATCGACGAATCTTGGGCACGATTTTAGTACATTTGGTCAAATATTGACTTTTGAATGACCGATGTAACATCAGAAAAAGTCAATAAGTAGGTATAGAAATTTCAAGACCCATGACTGAAACATGTTCAATGGGTCAAATATTGGCTACTCTATGGCTAATTTATCACCAGAAGGAGTCAATTGGGTAGAACTAAAAACTTCAAAATCGACGACTCTTGGGCCTGATTTTAGTACATTTGGTCAAATATTGACTTTTGAATGACCGATGTAACATCAGAAAAAGTCAATAAGTAGGAATAGAAATTTCAAGACCCATGACTGAAACATGTTCAATGGGTCAAATATTGGCTACTCTATGGCTAATTTATCACCAGAAGGAGTCAATGGGTAGAACTAAAAACTTCAAAATCGACGACTCTTGGGCCCGATTTTAGTACATTTGGTCAAATATTGAGTTTTGAATGACCGATGTAACATCAGAAAAAGTCAATAAGTAGGAATAGAAATTTCAAGACCCATGACTGAAACATGTTCAATGGGTCAAATATTGGCTACTCTATGGCTAATTTATCACCAGAAGGAGTCAATGGGTAGAACTAAAAAGTTCAAAATCGACGACTCTTGGGCACGATTTTAGTACATATTGTCAAATATTGACTTTTGAATGACCGATGTAACATCAGAAAAAGTCAATAAGTAGGTATAGAAATTTCAAGATCCATGACTGAAACATGTTCAATGGGTCAATTATTGGCGAGTCTATGGGTAATTTATCACCAGAAGGAGTCTATTGGGTAGAAATAGAAAGTTCAAAATCGATGACTCTTGGGCCAGATATAAGTCCATTTGGTCAAATATGGACTTCTGATTGGCTGATGTATCATCAGTCGGATTCTATGAGTAGGTATAGAAATTTCAAGATCCATGACTGAAACATGTTAAATGGGTCAAATATTGGCTACTCTATGGCTAATTTATCACAAAAAGGAGTCTATTGGGTAGAAATAGAAAGTTCAAAATCGACGACTCTTGAGCCCGATATTACTACATTTGGTCAAATATGGACTTCTTATTGGCTGATGTATCATCAGTCGGATTCTATGAGTAGGTATAGAAATTTCAAGATCCATGACTGACACATGTTCAATGGGTCAAATTTTGGCTAGTCTATGGCTAATATATCACAAAAAGGAGTCTATTGGGTAGAAATAGAAAGTTAAAAATCGACGACTCTTGGGCCCGATATTAGTACATTTGGTCAAATATGGTTTTCTGAATGACTGACCTAAATTCAGAAAGAGTCAATGAGTAGGTATAAAAATTTCAAGATCCATAACTGAAATATGTCCAATGGGTAAAATATTGGCTACTCTAAGGCCAATTTATCACAAGAAGGAGTCAATTGGGTAGGAATAGAAAGTTCAAGATCAAGGACTGAAATATTTTAACGGGGTCAAAAATTGGCTGAACTATCTCCAGAAGGAGTCAATAGGGTAGAACTAAAAAGTTCAATATATACGACTCTTGAGCCAGATTTTAGTACATTTGGTCAAATATTGACTTTTGAATGACCGATGTAACATCAGAAAAAGTCAATAAGTAGGTATAGAAATTTCAAGATCCATGACTGAAACATGTTCAATGGGTCAATTATTGGCTACTCTATGGCTAATTTATCAACAGAAAGAGTCTATTGGGTAGAAATAGAAAGTTCAAAATCGATGACTCTTGGGCTGGATTTAAGTCCATTCAGTCAAATATGGATTTCTGAATGACTGACCTAAACTCAGAAAGAGTCAACGAGTAGGTATAAAAATTTCAAGATCCATAACTGAAACATGTCCAATGGGTAAAATATTGGCTACTCTAGGGCTAATGTATCACAAGAAGGAGTCAATTGGGTAGGAATAGAAAGTTCAAGATCAATGACTGAAATATTTTCAGTGGGTCAAAAATTGGCTGAACTATCTCCAGAAGGATTCAAAAGGGTAGAACTAAAAAGTTCAAAATAGACGATTCTTGGGCCCGATTTTAGTACATTTGGTCAAATATTGACTTTTGAATGACCGATGTAACATCAAAAAGAGTCAATAAGTAGGTATAGAAATTTCAAGATCCATGACTGGAACATGTTCAATCGGTCAGATATTGGCGAGTCTATGGCTAATTTATCACCAGAAGGAGTCAATTGGGTAGAAATAGAAAGTTCAAAATCGACGACTCTTGGGCCCGATATTAGTCCATTTGGTCAAATATTGACTTTTGAATGACCGATGTAACATCAGAAAAAGTCAATAAGTAGGTATAGAAATTTCAAGACCCATGACTGAAACATGTTCAATGGGTCAAATATTGGCTACTCTATGGCTAATTTATCACCAGAAGGAGTCAATGGGTAGAACTAAAAACTTCAAAATCGACGACTCTTGGGCCCGATTTTAGTACATTTGGTCAAATATTGACTTTTGAATGACCGATGTAACATCAGAAAAAGTCAATAAGTAGGTATAGAAATTTCAAGACCCATGACTGAAACATGTTCAATGGGTCAAATATTGGCTACTCTATGGCTAATTTATCACCAGAAGGAGTCAATAGGTAGAACTAAAAAGTTCAAAATCGACGACTCTTGGGCACGATTTTAGTACATTTGGTCAAATATTGACTTTTGAATGACCGATGTAACATCAGAAAAAGTCAATAAGTAGGTATAGAAATTTCAAGATCCATGACTGAAACATGTTCAATGGGTCAATTATTGGCGAGTCTATGGCTAATTTATCACCAGAAGGAGTCTATTGGGTAGAAATAGAAAGTTCAAAATCGATGACTCTTGGGCCAGATATTAGTCCATTTGGTCAAATATGGACTTCTGATTGACTGATGTATCATCAGTCGGATTCTATGAGTAGGTATAGAAATTTCAAGACCCATGACTGAAACATGTTCAATCGGTCAGATATTGGCGAGTCTATGGGTAATTTATCACCAGAAGGAGTCTATTGGGTAGAAATAGAAAGTTCAAAATCGACGACTCTTGGGCCCGATATTACTACATTTGGTCAAATATGGACTTCTTATTGGCTGATGTATCATCTGTCGGATTCTATTAGTAGGTATAGAAATTTCAAGATCCATGACTGACACATGTTCAATGGGTCAAATTTTGGCTAGTCTATGGCTAATATATCACAAAAAGGAGTCTATTGGGTAGAAATAGAAAGTTAAAAATCGACGACTCTTGGGCCCGATATTAGTACATTTGGTCAAATATGGTTTTCTGAATGACTGACCTAAATTCAGAAAGAGTCAATGAGTAGGTATAAAAATTTCAAGATCCATAACTGAAATATGTCCAATGGGTAAAATATTGGCTACTCTAAGGCTAATTTATCACAAGAAGGAGTCAATTGGGTAGGAATAGAAAGTTCAAGATCAAGGACTGAAATATTTTAACGGGGTCAAAAATTGGCTGAACTATCTCCAGAAGGAGTCAAAAGGGTAGAACTAAAAAGTTCAATATAGACGACTCTTGGGCCAGATTTTAGTACATTTGGTCAAATATTGACTTTTGAATGACCGATGTAACATCAGAAAAAGTCAATAAGTAGGTATAGAAATTTCAAGATCCTTGACTGAAACATGTTCAATGGGTCAATTATTGGCTACTCTATGGCTAATTTATCAACAGAAAGAGTCTATTGTATAGAAATAGAAAGTTCAAAATCGACGACTCTTGGGCTGGATATAAGTCCATTCAGTCAAATATGGATTTCTGAATGACTGACCTAAACTCAGAAAGAGTCAATGAGTAGGTATAAAAATTTCAAGATCCATGACTGGAACATGTTCAATCGGTCAGATATTGGCGAGTCTATGGCTAATTTATCACCAGAAGGAGTCAATTGGGTAGAAATAGAAAGTTCAAAATCGACGACTCTTTGGCCCGATATTAGTCCATTTGGTCAAATATGGACTTCTGATTGACTGATGTATCATCAGTCGGATTCTATAAGTAGGTATAGAAATTTCAAGACCCATGACTGAAACATGTTCAATGGGTCAAATATTGGCTACTCTATGGCTAATTTATCACCAGAAGGAGTCAATGGGTAGAACTAAAAACTTCAAAATCGACGACTCTTGGGCCCGATTTTAGTACATTTGGTCAAATATTGACTTTTGAATGACCGATGTAACATCAGAAAAAGTCAATAAGTAGGAATAGAAATTTCAAGACCCATGACTGAAACATGTTCAATGGGTCAAATATTGGCTACTCTATGGCTAATTTATCACCAGAAGGAGTCAATGGGTAGAACTAAAAACTTCAAAATCGACGACTCTTGGGCACGATATTAGTACATTTGGTCAAATATTGACTTTTGAATGACCGATGTAACATCAGAAAAAGTCAATAAGTAGTTATAGAAATTTCAAGACCCATGACTGAGACATGTTCAATGGGTCAAATATTGGCTACTCTATGGCTAATTTATCACAAGAAGGAGTCAATGGGTAGAACTAAAAACTTCAAAATCGACGACTCTTGGGCCCGATTTAGGTACATTTGGTCAAATATTGTCTTTTGAATGACCGATGTAACATCAGAAAAAGTCAATAAGTAGGAATAGAAATTTCAAGACCCATGACTGAAACATGTTCAATGGGTCAAATATTGGCTACTCTATGGCTAATTTATCACCAGAAGGAGTCAATGGGTAGAACTAAAAAGTTCAAAATCGACGACTCTTGGGCACGATTTTAGTACATTTGTTCAAATATTGACTTTTGAATGACCGATGTAACATCAGAAAAAGTCAATAAGTAGGTATAGAAATTTCAAGATCCATGACTGAAACATGTTCAATGGGTCAATTATTGGCGAGTCTATGGCTAATTTATCACGAGAAGGAGTCTATCGGGTAGAAATAGAAAGTTCAAAATCGATGACTCTTGGGCCAGATATAAGTCCATTTGATCAAATATGGACTTCTGATTGGCTGATGTATCATCAGTCGGATTCTATGAGTAGGTATAGAAATTTCAAGATCCATGACTGAAACATGTTCAATGGGTCAAATATTGGCTACTCTATGGCTAATTTATCACAAAAAGGAGTCTATTGGGTAGAAATAGAAAGTTCAAAATCGACGACTCTTGGGCCCCGATATTACTACATTTGGTCAAATATGGACTTCTGATTGGCTGATGTATCATCAGTCGGATTTTATGAGTAGGTATAGAAATTTCAAGATGCATGACTGACACATGTTCAATGGGTCAAATTTTGGCTAGTCTATGGCTAATATATCACAAAAAGGAGTCTATTGGGTAGAAATAGAAAGTTAAAAATCGACGACTCTTGGGCCCGATATTAGTACATTTGGTCAAATATGGTTTTCTGAATGACTGACCTAAATTCAGAAAGAGTCAATGAGTAGATATAAAAATTTCAAGATCCATAACTGAAATATGTCCAATGGGTAAAATATTGGCTACTCTAAGGCTAATTTATCACAAGAAGGAGTCAATTGGGTAGGAATAGAAAGTTCAAGATCAAGGACTGAAATATTTTAACGGGGTCAAAAATTGGCTGAACTATCTCCAGAAGGAGTCAATAGGGTAGAACTAAAAAGTTCAATATAGACGACTCTTGGGCCAGATTTTAGTCCATTTGGTCAAATATGGACTTCTGATTGACTGATGTATCATCAGTCGGATTCTATGAGTAGGTATAGAAATTTCAAGACCCATGACTGAAACATGTTCAATGGGTCAAATATTGGCTACTCTATGGCTAATTTATCACCAGAAGGAGTCAATGGGTAGAACTAAAAACTTCAAAATCGACGACTCTTGGGCCCGATTTTAGTACATTTGGTCAAATATTGACTTTTGAATGACCGATGTAACATCAGAAAAAGTCAATAAGTAGGTATAGAAATTTCAAGACCCATGACTGAAACATGTTCAATGGGTCAAATATTGGCTACTCTATGGCTAATTTATCACCAGAAGGAGTCAATGGGTAGAACTAAAAAGTTCAAAATCGACGACTCTTGGGCCCGATTTTAGCACATTTCGTCAAATATTGACTTTTGAATGACCGATGTAACATCAGAAAAAGTCAATAAGTAGGTATAGAAATTTCAAGATCCATGACTGAAACATGTTCAATTGGTCAATTATTGGCGAGTCTATGGCTAATTTATCACCAGAAGGAGTCTATTGGGTAGAAATAGAAAGTTCAAAATCGATGACTCTTGGGCCAGATATAAGTCCATTTGGTCAAATATGGACTTCTGATTGGCTGATGTATCATCAGTCGGATTCTACGAGTATGTAAAGAAATTTCAAGATCCATGACTGACACATGTTCAATGGGTCAAATATTGGCTACTCTATGGCTAATTTATCACAAAAAGGAGTCTGTTCGGTAGAAATAGAAAGTTCAAATTCGACGACTTTTGGGCCCGTTATTAGTACATTTGGTCAAATATGGATTTCTGAATGACTGACCTAAATTCAGTAAGAGTCAATGAGTAGGTATAGAAATTTCAAGATCCATTACTGAAACATGTTTAATGGGTCAATTATTGGCTACTCTTTCGCTAATTTATCACCAGAAGGAGTCAATTGGGTAGAAATAGAAAGTTCAAAATCATTACTCTTGTCCCCGATATTAGTACATTTGGTCAAATATGGATTTCTGAATGACTAACCTAAATTCAGAAAGAGTCAATGAGTAGATATAAAAATTTCAAGATCCATAACTGAAACATGTCCAATGGGTAAAATATTGGCTACTCTATGGCTAATTTTTCACCAGAAGGAGTCAACTTGGTAGAAATAGAAAGTTCAAAATTGACGACTCTTGGGCCCGATATTAGTACATTTGGTCAAATATGGACTTCTGAATGACTGACCTAACTTCAGAAAGAGTCAATGAGTAGGTATAAAAATTTCAAGATCCATAACTGAAACATGTCCAATGGGTAAAATATTGGCTACTCTAGGGCTAATGTATCACAAGAAGGAGTCAATTGGGTAGGAATAGAAAGTTCAAGATCAAGGACTGAAATATTTTCAGTGGCTGAAAAATTGGCTTAACTATCGCAAGAAGGAGTCAATTGGTTAGAACTAAAAAGTTCAAAACAGACGACTCTTGGGCCCGATTTTAGTACATTTGGTCAAATATTGACTTTTGAATGACCGATGTAAAATCAGAAAGAGTCAATAAGTAGGTATAGAAATTTCAAGATCCATAACTGAAACATGTCCTATGGGTAAATTATTGGCTACTCTAAGGCTAATGTATCACAAGAAGGAGTCAATTGGGTAGAAACAGAAAGTTCAAAATCGACGACTCTTGTGCTTGATATTAGTACATTTGGTCAAATATGGATTTCTGAATGACTGACCTACATTCAGAAAGAGTCAATGAGTAGGTATAAAAATTTCAAGATACATAACTGAAACATGTCCAAAGGGTAAAATATTGGCTACTCTAAAGTTAATGTATCACAAGAAGGAGTCAACAGGGTAGGAATAGAAAGTTCAAGATCAAGGACTGAAATATTTTCAGCGGGTCAAAAATTGGCTGAACTATCTCCAGAAGGAGTCAATAAGGTAGAACTAAAAAGTTCAATATAGACGACTCTTGGGCCCGATTTTAGTACATTTGGTCAAATATTGACTTTTGAATGACCGATGTAACATCAGAAAGAGTCAATAAGTAGGTATAGAAATTTCAAGATCCATGACTCAAACATGTTCAATAGGTCAATTATTGGCTACTCTAGGGCTAATGTATCACAAGAAGGAGTCAATTGGGTAGGAAGAGAAAGTTCAAGATCAAGGACTGAAATATTTTCAGTGGGTCGAAAATTGGCTGAACTATCTCCAGAAGGAGTCAATAGGGTAGAACTAAAAAGTTCAAAATAGACGACTCTTGGGCCCGATTTTAGTACATTTGGTCAAATATTGACTTTTGAATGACCGATGTAACATCAGAAAGAGTCAATAAGTAGGTATAGAAATTTCAAGATCCATGACAGAAACATGTTCAATGGGTCAAATATTGGCTACTCTATGGCTAATTTATCACCAGAAAGAGTCTATTGCATAGAAATAGAAAGTTCAAAATCGATGACTGTTGGGCCGGATATAAGTCCATTTGGTCAAATATGGACTTCTGATTGGCTGATGTATCATCAGTCGGATTCTATGAGTAGGTATAGAAAATTCAAGATCCATGACTGAAACACGTTCAATCGGTCAAATATTGGCTACTCTATTGCTAATTTATCAGAAAAAGGAGTCTATTGGGTAGAAATAGAAAATTCAAAAATGACAACTCTTGGGCCCGATATTAGTACATTTGTTCAAATATGGATTTCTGAATGACTGACCTAAATTCAGAAAGAGTCAATGAGTAGGTATAAAACTTTCAAGATCCATAACTGAAACATGTCCAATGGGTAAAATATTGGCTACTTTAGGGCTAATGCATCACAAGAAGGAGTCAATTGGGTAAGAATAGAAAGTTCAAGATCAAGGACTGAAATATTTTCAGTGGGTCAAAAATTGGCTGAACAATCTCTAGAAGGAGTCAAAAGGGTAGAACTAAAAAGTTCAAAAGAGACGATTCTTGGGCCCGATTTTAGTACATTTGGTCAAATATTGACTTTTGAATGACCGATGTAACATCAAAAAGACTCAATAAGTAGGTATAGAAATTTCAAGATCCATGACTGGAACATGTTCAATCGGTCAGATATTGGCGAGTCTATGGCTAATTTATCACCAGGAGTCTATTGGGTAGAAATAGAAAGTTCAAAATCGATGACTCTTGGGCCGGATATAAGTCCATTTGGTCAAATATGGACTTCTGATTGGCTGATGTATCATTAGTCGGATTCTATGAGTAGGTATAGAAATTTCAAGATCCATGACTGAAACATGTTCAATGGGTCAAATATTTTCTACTCTATGGCTAATTTATCACAAAAAGGAGTCTATTGGGTAGAAATAGAAAGTTCAAAATCGACGACTCTTGGGCCCGATATTAGTACATTTGGTCAAATATTGACTTTTGAATGACCGATTTAACATCAAAAAGAGTCAATAAGTAGGTATTGAAATTTCAAGATCCATGATTGGAACATGTTCAATGGGTCAATTATTGGATACTCTTTCGCTAATTTATCACCAGAAGGAGTCAATTGGGTAGAAATAGAAAGTTCAAAATCGACGACTCTTGGGCCCGATTTTAGTACATTTGGTCAAATATGGATTTCTGAATGACTGACCTAAATTCAGAAAGAGTCAATGAGTAGGTATAAAAATTTCAAGATCCATAACTGAAACATGTCAAATGGGTAAAATATTGGCTACTCTAGGGCTAATGTATCACAAGAAGGAGTCAATTGGGTAGGAATAGAAAGTTCAAGATCAAGGACTGAAATATTTTCAGTGGCTCAAATATTGGCTGTACTATCTCCAGAAGGAGTCAATAGGGTAGAACTAAAAAGTTCAAAATAGACGACTCTTGGGCCCGATTTTAGTACATTTGAACAAATATTGACTTTTGAATGACCGATTTAACGTCAGAAAGAGTCAATAAGTAGGTATAGAAATTTCAAGATCCATGACTGAAACATGTTCAATGGGTCAAATATTGGCTACTCAATGGCTAATTTATCACAAAAAGGAGTCTATTGGGTAGAACTATAAAGTTCAAAATAGACGATTCTTGGGCCCGATATTAGTACATTTGGTCAAATATGGATTTCTGAATGACTGACCTAAATTCAGAAAGAGTCAATGAGTAGTTATAAAAATTTCAAGATCCATAACTGAAACATGTCAAATGGGTAAAATATTGGCTACTCTAGGGCTAATGTATCACAAGAAGGAGTCAATTGGGTAGGAATAGAAAGTTCAAGATCAAGGACTGAAATATTTTCAGTGGGTCAAAAATTGGCTGAACTATCTCCAGAAGGAGTCAATAGGGTAGAACTAAAAAGTTCAAAATCGACGACTCTTGGGCCCGATTTTAGTACATTTGGTCAAATATTGACTTTTGAATGACCGATGTAACATCAGAAAAAGTCAATAAGTAGGTATAGAAATTTCAAGATCCATAACTGAAACATGTTCAATTGGTTAGATATTGGCGAGTCTATGGCTAATTTATCACCAGAAAGAGCCTATTGGATAGAAATAGAAAGTTCAAAATCGATGACTGTTGGGCCGGATATAAGTCCATTTGGTCAAATATGGACTTCTGATTGGCTGATGTATCATCAGTCGGATTCTATGAGTAGGTATAGAAAATTCAAGATCCATGACTGAAACATGTTCAATGGGTCAAATATTGGCTACTCTATTGCTAATTTATCAGAAAAAGGAGTCTACTGGGTAGAAATAGAAAATTCAAAAATGAAAACTCTTGGGCCCGATATTAGTACATTTGTTCAAATATGGATTTCTGAATGACTGACCTAAATTCAGAAAGAGTCAATGAGTAGGTATAAAAATTTCCAAGATCCATAAATGAAACATGTCCAATGGGTAAAATATTGGCTACTCTAGGGCTAATGTATCACAAGAAGGAGTCAATTGGGTAGGAATAGAAAGTTCAAGATCAATGACTGAAATATTTTCAGTGGGTCAAAAATTGGCTGAACTATCTCCAGAAGGATTCAAAAGGGTAGAACTAAAAAGTTCAAAATAGACGATTCTTGGGCCCGATTTTAGTACATTTGGTCAAATATTGACTTTTGAATGACCGATGTAACATCAAAAAGAGTCAAAAAGTAGGTATAGAAATTTCAAGATCCATGACTGGAACATGTTCAATTTGTCAGATATTGGCGAGTCTATGGCTAATTTATCACCAGAAGGAGTCAATTGGGTAGAAATAGAAAGTTCAAAATCGACGACTCTTGGGCCCGATATTAGTCCATTTGGTCAAATATTGACTTCTGATTGACTGATGTATCATCAGTCGGATTCTATGAGTAGGTATAGAAATTTCAAGATCCATGACTGAAACATGTTCAATGGGTCAATTATTGGCGAGTCTATGGCTAATTTATCACCAGAAGGAGTCTATTGGGTAGAAATAGAAAGTTCAAAATCGATGACTCTTGGGCCAGATATTAGTCCATTTGGTCAAATATGGACTTCTGATTGACTGATGTATCATCAGTCGGATTCTATGAGTAGGTATAGAAATTTCAAGACCCATGACTGAAACATGTTCAATCGGTCAGATATTGGCGAGTCTATGGGTAATTTATCACCAGAAGGAGTCTATTGGGTAGAAATAGAAAGTTCAAAATCGACGACTCTTGGGCCCGATATTACTACATTTGGTCAAATATGGACTTCTTATTGGCTGATGTATCATCAGTCGGATTCTATTAGTAGGTATAGAAATTTCAAGATCCATGACTGACACATGTTCAATGGGTCAAATTTTGGCTAGTCTATGGCTAATATATCACAAAAAGGAGTCTATTGGGTAGAAATAGAAAGTTAAAAATCGACGACTCTTGGGCCCGATATTAGTACATTTGGTCAAATATGGTTTTCTGAATGACTGACCTAAATTCAGAAAGAGTCAATGAGTAGATATAAAAATTTCAAGATCCATAACTGAAATATGTCCAATGGGTAAAATATTGGCTACTCTAAGGCTAATTTATCACAAGAAGGAGTCAATTGGGTAGGAATAGAAAGTTCAAGATCAAGGACTGAAATATTTTAACGGGGTCAAAAATTGGCTGAACTATCTCCAGAAGGAGTCAATAGGGTAGAACTAAAAAGTTCAATATAGACGACTCTTGGGCCAGATTTTAGTACATTTGGTCAAATATTGACTTTTGAATGACCGATGTAACATCAGAAAAAGTCAATAAATAGGTATAGAAATTTCAAGATCCATGACTGAAACATGTTCAATGGGTCAATTATTGGCTACTCTATGGCTAATTTATCAACAGAAAGAGTCTATTGGATAGAAATAGAAAGTTAAAAATCGATGACTCTTGGGCTGGATATAAGTCCATTCAGTCAAATATGGATTTCTGAATGACTGACCTAAACTCAGAAAGAGTCAATGAGTAGGTATAAAAATTTCAAGATCCATGACTGGAACATGTTCAATCGGTCAGATATTGGCTACTCTAGGGCTAATTTATCACCAGAAGGAGTCAATTGGGTAGAAATAGAAAGTTCAAAATCGACGACTCTTGGGCCCGATATTAGTCCATTTGGTCAAATATGGACTTCTGATTGACTGATGTATCATCAGTCGGATTCTATGAGTAGGTATAGAAATTTCAAGACCCATGACTGAAACATGTTCAATGGGTCAAATATTGGCTACTCTATGGCTAATTTATCACCAGAAGGAGTCAATGGGTAGAACTAAAAACTTCAAAATCGACGACTCTTGGGCCCGATTTTAGTACATTTGGTCAAATATTGACTTTTGAATGACCGATGTAACATCAGAAAAAGTCAATAAGTAGGTATAGAAATTTCAAGACCCATGACTGAAACATGTTCAATGGGTCAAATATTGGCTACTCTATGGCTAATTTATCACCAGAAGGAGTCAATGGGTAGAACTAAAAAGTTCAAAATCGACGACTCTTGGGCCCGATTTTAGCACATTTCGTCAAATATTGACTTTTGAATGACCGATGTAACATCAGAAAAAGTCAATAAGTAGGTATAGAAATTTCAAGATCCATGACTGAAACATGTTCAATTGGTCAATTATTGGCGAGTCTATGGCTAATTTATCACCAGAAGGAGTCTATTGGGTAGAAATAGAAAGTTCAAAATCGATGACTCTTGGGCCAGATATAAGTCCATTTGGTCAAATATGGACTTCTGATTGGCTGATGTATCATCAGTCGGATTCTACGAGTATGTAAAGAAATTTCAAGATCCATGACTGACACATGTTCAATGGGTCAAATATTGGCTACTCTATGGCTAATTTATCACAAAAAGGAGTCTGTTCGGTAGAAATAGAAAGTTCAAATTCGACGACTTTTGGGCCCGTTATTAGTACATTTGGTCAAATATGGATTTCTGAATGACTGACCTAAATTCAGTAAGAGTCAATGAGTAGGTATAGAAATTTCAAGATCCATTACTGAAACATGTTCAATGGGTCAATTATTGGCTACTCTTTCGCTAATTTATCACCAGAAGGAGTCAATTGGGTAGAAATAGAAAGTTCAAAATCATTACTCTTGTCCCCGATATTAGTACATTTGGTCAAATATGGATTTCTGAATGACTAACCTAAATTCAGAAAGAGTCAATGAGTAGATATAAAAATTTCAAGATCCATAACTGAAACATGTCCAATGGGTAAAATATTGGCTACTCTATGGCTAATTTTTCACCAGAAGGAGTCAACTTGGTAGAAATAGAAAGTTCAAAATTGACGACTCTTGGGCCCGATATTAGTACATTTGGTCAAATATGGACTTCTGAATGACTGACCTAACTTCAGAAAGAGTCAATGAGTAGCTATAAAAATTTCAAGATCCATAACTGAAACATGTCCAATGGGTAAAATATTGGCTACTCTAGGGCTAATGTATCACAAGAAGGAGTCAATTGGGTAGGAATAGAAAGTTCAAGATCAAGGACTGAAATATTTTCAGTGGCTGAAAAATTGGCTTAACTATCGCAAGAAGGAGTCAATTGGTTAGAACTAAAAAGTTCAAAACAGACGACTCTTGGGCCCGATTTTAGTACATTTGGTCAAATATTGACTTTTGAATGACCGATGTAAAATCAGAAAGAGTCAATAAGTAGGTATAGAAATTTCAAGATCCATAACTGAAACATGTCCTATGGGTAAATTATTGGCTACTCTAAGGCTAATGTATCACAAGAAGGAGTCAATTGGGTAGAAACAGAAAGTTCAAAATCGACGACTCTTGTGCTTGATATTAGTACATTTGGTCAAATATGGATTTCTGAATGACTGACCTACATTCAGAAAGAGTCAATGAGTAGGTATAAAAATTTCAAGATACATAACTGAAACATGTCCAAAGGGTAAAATATTGGCTACTCTAAAGTTAATGTATCACAAGAAGGAGTCAACAGGGTAGGAATAGAAAGTTCAAGATCAAGGACTGAAATATTTTCAGCGGGTCAAAAATTGGCTGAACTATCTCCAGAAGGAGTCAATAAGGTAGAACTAAAAAGTTCAATATAGACGACTCTTGGGCCCGATTTTAGTACATTTGGTCAAATATTGACTTTTGAATGACCGATGTAACATCAGAAAGAGTCAATAAGTAGGTATAGAAATTTCAAGATCCATGACTCAAACATGTTCAATAGGTCAATTATTGGCTACTCTAGGGCTAATGTATCACAAGAAGGAGTCAATTGGGTAGGAAGAGAAAGTTCAAGATCAAGGACTGAAATATTTTCAGTGGGTCGAAAATTGGCTGAACTATCTCCAGAAGGAGTCAATAGGGTAGAACTAAAAAGTTCAAAATAGACGACTCTTGGGCCCGATTTTAGTACATTTGGTCAAATATTGACTTTTGAATGACCGATGTAACATCAGAAAGAGTCAATAAGTAGGTATAGAAATTTCAAGATCCATGACAGAAACATGTTCAATGGGTCAAATATTGGCTACTCTATGGCTAATTTATCACCAGAAAGAGTCTATTGCATAGAAATAGAAAGTTCAAAATCGATGACTGTTGGGCCGGATATAAGTCCATTTGGTCAAATATGGACTTCTGATTGGCTGATGTATCATCAGTCGGATTCTATGAGTAGGTATAGAAAATTCAAGATCCATGACTGAAACACGTTCAATCGGTCAAATATTGGCTACTCTATTGCTAATTTATCAGAAAAAGGAGTCTATTGGGTAGAAATAGAAAATTCAAAAATGACATCTCTTGGGCCCGATATTAGTACATTTGTTCAAATATGGATTTCTGAATGACTGACCTAAATTCAGAAAGAGTCAATGAGTAGGTATAAAACTTTCAAGATCCATAACTGAAACATGTCCAATGGGTAAAATATTGGCTACTTTAGGGCTAATGCATCACAAGAAGGAGTCAATTGGGTAAGAATAGAAAGTTCAAGATCAAGGACTGAAATATTTTCAGTGGGTCAAAAATTGGCTGAACAATCTCTAGAAGGAGTCAAAAGGGTAGAACTAAAAAGTTCTAAAGAGACGATTCTTGGGCCCGATTTTAGTACATTTGGTCAAATATTGACTTTTGAATGACCGATGTAACATCAAAAAGACTCAATAAGTAGGTATAGAAATTTCAAGATCCATGACTGGAACATGTTCAATCGGTCAGATATTGGCGAGTCTATGGCTAATTTATCACCAGGAGTCTATTGGGTAGAAATAGAAAGTTCAAAATCGATGACTCTTGGGCCGGATATAAGTCCATTTGGTCAAATATGGACTTCTGATTGGCTGATGTATCATTAGTCGGATTCTATGAGTAGGTATAGAAATTTCAAGATCCATGACTGAAACATGTTCAATGGGTCAAATATTTTCTACTCTATGGCTAATTTATCACAAAAAGGAGTCTATTGGGTAGAAATAGAAAGTTCAAAATCGACGACTCTTGGGCCCGATATTAGTACATTTGGTCAAATATTGACTTTTGAATGACCGATTTAACATCAAAAAGAGTCAATAAGTAGGTATTGAAATTTCAAGATCCATGATTGGAACATGTTCAATGGGTCAATTATTGGATACTCTTTCGCTAATTTATCACCAGAAGGAGTCAATTGGGTAGAAATAGAAAGTTCAAAATCGACGACTCTTGGGCCCGATTTTAGTACATTTGGTCAAATATGGATTTCTGAATGACTGACCTAAATTCAGAAAGAGTCAATGAGTAGGTATAAAAATTTCAAGATCCATAACTGAAACATGTCCAATGGGTAAAATATTGGCTACTCTAAGGCTAATGTATCACAAGAAGGAGTCAATTGGGTAGGAATAGAAAGTTCAAGATCAAGGACTGAAATATTTTCAGTGGCTCAAATATTGGCTGTACTATCTCCAGAAGGAGTCAATAGGGTAGAACTAAAAAGTTCAAAATAGACGACTCTTGGGCCCGATTTTAGTACATTTGAACAAATATTGACTTTTGAATGACCGATTTAACGTCAGAAAGAGTCAATAAGTAGGTATAGAAATTTCAAGATCCATGACTGAAACATGTTCAATGGGTCAAATATTGGCTACTCAATGGCTAATTTATCACAAAAAGGAGTCTATTGGGTAGAACTATAAAGTTCAAAATAGACGATTCTTGGGCCCGATATTAGTACATTTGGTCAAATATGGATTTCTGAATGACTGACCTAAATTCAGAAAGAGTCAATGAGTAGTTATAAAAATTTCAAGATCCATAACTGAAACATGTCAAATGGGTAAAATATTGGCTACTCTAGGGCTAATGTATCACAAGAAGGAGTCAATTGGGTAGGAATAGAAAGTTCAAGATCAAGGACTGAAATATTTTCAGTGGGTCAAAAATTGGCTGAACTATCTCCAGAAGGAGTCAATAGGGTAGAACTAAAAAGTTCAAAATCGACGACTCTTGGGCCCGATTTTAGTACATTTGGTCAAATATTGACTTTTGAATGACCGATGTAACATCAGAAAAAGTCAATAAGTAGGTATAGAAATTTCAAGATCCATAACTGAAACATGTTCAATTGGTTAGATATTGGCGAGTCTATGGCTAATTTATCACCAGAAAGAGCCTATTGGATAGAAATAGAAAGTTCAAAATCGATGACTGTTGGGCCGGATATAAGTCCATTTGGTCAAATATGGACTTCTGATTGGCTGATGTATCATCAGTCGGATTCTATGAGTAGGTATAGAAAATTCAAGATCCATGACTGAAACATGTTCAATGGGTCAAATATTGGCTACTCTATTGCTAATTTATCAGAAAAAGGAGTCTACTGGGTAGAAATAGAAAATTCAAAAATGAAAACTCTTGGGCCCGATATTAGTACATTTGTTCAAATATGGATTTCTGAATGACTGACCTAAATTCAGAAAGAGTCAATGAGTAGGTATAAAAATTTCCAAGATCCATAACTGAAACATGTCCAATGGGTAAAATATTGGCTACTCTAGGGCTAATGTATCACAAGAAGGAGTCAATTGGGTAGGAATAGAAAGTTCAAGATCAATGACTGAAATATTTTCAGTGGGTCAAAAATTGGCTGAACTATCTCCAGAAGGATTCAAAAGGGTAGAACTAAAAAGTTCAAAATAGACGATTCTTGGGCCCGATTTTAGTACATTTGGTCAAATATTGACTTTTGAATGACCGATGTAACATCAAAAAGAGTCAATAAGTAGGTATAGAAATTTCAAGATCCATGACTGGAACATGTTCAATTTGTCAGATATTGGCGAGTCTATGGCTAATTTATCACCAGAAGGAGTCAATTGGGTAGAAATAGAAAGTTCAAAATCGACGACTCTTGGGCCCGATATTAGTCCATTTGGTCAAATATTGACTTTTGAATGACCGATGTAACATCAGAAAAAGTCAATAAGTAGGTATAGAAATTTCAAGACCCATGACTGAAACATGTTCAATGGGTCAAATATTGGCTACTCTATGGCTAATTTATCACCAGAAGGAGTCAATGGGTAGAACTAAAAACTTCAAAATCGACGACTCTTGGGCCCGATTTTAGTACATTTGGTCAAATATTGACTTTTGAATGACCGATGTAACATCAGAAAAAGTCAATAAGTAGGTATAGAAATTTCAAGACCCATGACTGAAACATGTTCAATGGGTCAAATATTGGCTACTCTATGGCTAATTTATCACCAGAAGGAGTCAATAGGTAGAACTAAAAAGTTCAAAATCGACGACTCTTGGGCATGATTTTAGTACATTTGGTCAAATATTGACTTTTGAATGACCGATGTAACATCAGAAAAAGTCAATAAGTAGGTATAGAAATTTCAAGATCCATGACTGAAACATGTTCAATGGGTCAATTATTGGCGAGTCTATGGCTAATTTATCACCAGAAGGAGTCTATTGGGTAGAAATAGAAAGTTCAAAATCGATGACTCTTGGGCCAGATATTAGTCCATTTGGTCAAATATGGACTTCTGATTGACTGATGTATCATCAGTCGGATTCTATGAGTAGGTATAGAAATTTCAAGACCCATGACTGAAACATGTTCAATCGGTCAGATATTGGCGAGTCTATGGGTAATTTATCACCAGAAGGAGTCTATTGGGTAGAAATAGAAAGTTCAAAATCGACGACTCTTGGGCCCGATATTACTACATTTGGTCAAATATGGACTTCTTATTGGCTGATGTATCATCAGTCGGATTCTATGAGTAGGTATAGAAATTTCAAGATCCATGACTGACACATGTTCAATGGGTCAAATTTTGGCTAGTCTATGGCTAATATATCACAAAAAGGAGTCTATTGGGTAGAAATAGAAAGTTAACAATCGACGACTCTTGGGCCCGATATTAGTACATTTGGTCAAATATGGTTTTCTGAATGACTGACCTAAATTCAGAAAGAGTCAATGAGTAGGTATAAAAATTTCAAGATCCATAACTGAAATATGTCCAATGGGTAAAATATTGGCTACTCTAAGGCTAATTTATCACAAGAAGGAGTCAATTGGGTAGGAATAGAAAGTTCAAGATCAAGGACTGAAATATTTTAACGGGGTCAAAAATTGGCTGAACTATCTCCAGAAGGAGTCAATAGGGTAGAACTAAAAAGTTCAATATAGACGACTCTTGGGCCAGATTTTAGTACATTTGGTCAAATATTGACTTTTGAATGACCGATGTAACATCAGAAAAAGTCAATAAGTAGGTATAGAAATTTCAAGATCCATGACTGAAACATGTTCAATGGGTCAATTATTGGCTACTCTATGGCTAATTTATCAACAGAAAGAGTCTATTGTATAGAAATAGAAAGTTCAAAATCGACGACTCTTGGGCTGGATATAAGTCCATTCAGTCAAATATGGATTTCTGAATGACTGACCTAAACTCAGAAAGAGTCAATGAGTAGGTATAAAAATTTCAAGATCCATGACTGGAACATGTTCAATCGGTCAGATATTGGCGAGTCTATGGCTAATTTATCACCAGAAGGAGTCAATTGGGTAGAAATAGAAAGTTCAAAATCGACGACTCTTGGGCCCGATATTAGTCCATTTGGTCAAATATGGACTTCTGATTGACTGATGTATCATCAGTCGGATTCTATAAGTAGGTATAGAAATTTCAAGACCCATGACTGAAACATGTTCAATGGGTCAAATATTGGCTACTCTATGGCTAATTTATCACCAGAAGGAGTCAATGGGTAGAACTAAAAACTTCAAAATCGACGACTCTTGGGCCCGATTTTAGTACATTTGGTCAAATATTGACTTTTGAATGACCGACGTAACATCAGAAAAAGTCAATAAGTAGGAATAGAAATTTCAAGACCCATGACTGAAACATGTTCAATGGGTCAAATATTGGCTACTCTATGGCTAATTTATCACCAGAAGGAGTCAATGGGTAGAACTAAAAACTTCAAAATCGACGACTCTTGGGCACGATATTAGTACATTTGGTCAAATATTGACTTTTGAATGACCGATGTAACATCAGAAAAAGTCAATAAGTAGTTATAGAAATTTCAAGACCCATGACTGAGACATGTTCAATGGGTCAAATATTGGCTACTCTATGGCTAATTTATCACAAGAAGGAGTCAATGGGTAGAACTAAAAACTTCAAAATCGACGACTCTTGGGCCCGATTTAGGTACATTTGGTCAAATATTGTCTTTTGAATGACCGATGTAACATCAGAAAAAGTCAATAAGTAGGTATAGAAATTTCAAGATCCATGACTGAAACATGTTCAATGGGTCAATTATTGGCGAGTCTATGGCTAATTTATCACCAGAAGGAGTCTATTGGGTAGAAATAGAAAGTTCAAAATCGATGACTCTTGGGCCAGATATAAGTCCATTTGATCAAATATGGACTTCTGATTGGCTGATGTATCATCAGTCGGATTCTATGAGTAGGTATAGAAATTTCAAGATCCATGACTGAAACATGTTCAATGGGTCAAATATTGGCTACTCTATGGCTAATTTATCACAAAAAGGAGTCTATTGGGTAGAAATAGAAAGTTCAAAATCGACGACTCTTGGGCCCCGATATTACTACATTTGGTCAAATATGGACTTCTGATTGGCTGATGTATCATCAGTCGGATTTTATGAGTAGGTATAGAAATTTCAAGATGCATGACTGACACATGTTCAATGTGTCAAATTTTGGCTAGTCTATGGCTAATATATCACAAAAAGGAGTCTATTGGGTAGAAATAGAAAGTTAAAAATCGACGACTCTTGGGCCCGATATTAGTACATTTGGTCAAATATGGTTTTCTGAATGACTGACCTAAATTCAGAAAGAGTCAATGAGTAGATATAAAAATTTCAAGATCCATAACTGAAATATGTCCAATGGGTAAAATATTGGCTACTCTAAGGCTAATTTATCACAAGAAGGAGTCAATTGGGTAGGAATAGAAAGTTCAAGATCAAGGACTGAAATATTTTAACGGGGTCAAAAATTGGCTGAACTATCTCCAGAAGGAGTCAATAGTGTTGAACTAAAAAGTTCAATATAGACGACTCTTGGGCCAGATTTTAGTACATTTGGTCAAATATTGACTTTTGAATGACCGATGTAACATCAGAAAAAGTCAATAAATAGGTATAGAAATTTCAAGATCCATGACTGAAACATGTTCAATGGGTCAATTATTGGCTACTCTATGGCTAATTTATCAACAGAAAGAGTCTATTGGATAGAAATAGAAAGTTAAAAATCGATGACTCTTGGGCTGGATATAAGTCCATTCAGTCAAATATGGATTTCTGAATGACTGACCTAAACTCAGAAAGAGTCAATGAGTAGGTATAAAAATTTCAAGATCCATGACTGGAACATGTTCAATCGGTCAGATATTGGCTACTCTAGGGCTAATTTATCACCAGAAGGAGTCAATTGGGTAGAAATAGAAAGTTCAAAATCGACGACTCTTGGGCCCGATATTAGTCCATTTGGTCAAATATGGACTTCTGATTGACTGATGTATCATCAGTCGGATTCTATGAGTAGGTATAGAAATTTCAAGACCCATGACTGAAACATGTTCAATGGGTCAAATATTGGCTACTCTATGGCTAATTTATCACCAGAAGGAGTCAATGGGTAGAACTAAAAACTTCAAAATCGACGACTCTTGGGCCCGATTTTAGTACATTTGGTCAAATATTGACTTTTGAATGACCGATGTAACATCAGAAAAAGTCAATAAGTAGGTATAGAAATTTCAAGACCCATGACTGAAACATGTTCAATGGGTCAAATATTGGCTACTCTATGGCTAATTTATCACCAGAAGGAGTCAATGGGTAGAACTAAAAAGTTCAAAATCGACGACTCTTGGGCCCGATTTTAGCACATTTCGTCAAATATTGACTTTTGAATGACCGATGTAACATCAGAAAAAGTCAATAAGTAGGTATAGAAATTTCAAGATCCATGACTGAAACATGTTCAATTGGTCAATTATTGGCGAGTCTATGGCTAATTTATCACCAGAAGGAGTCTATTGGGTAGAAATAGAAAGTTCAAAATCGATGACTCTTGGGCCAGATATAAGTCCATTTGGTCAAATATGGACTTCTGATTGGCTGATGTATCATCAGTCGGATTCTACGAGTATGTAAAGAAATTTCAAGATCCATGACTGACACATGTTCAATGGGTCAAATATTGGCTACTCTATGGCTAATTTATCACAAAAAGGAGTCTGTTGGGTAGAAATAGAAAGTTCAAATTCGACGACTTTTGGGCCCGTTATTAGTACATTTGGTCAAATATGGATTTCTGAATGACTGACCTAAATTCAGTAAGAGTCAATGAGTAGGTATAGAAATTTCAAGATCCATTACTGAAACATGTTCAATGGGTCAATTATTGGCTACTCTTTCGCTAATTTATCACCAGAAGGAGTCAATTGGGTAGAAATAGAAAGTTCAAAATCATTACTCTTGTCCCCGATATTAGTACATTTGGTCAAATATGGATTTCTGAATGACTAACCTAAATTCAGAAAGAGTCAATGAGTAGATATAAAAATTTCAAGATCCATAACTGAAACATGTCCAATGGGTAAAATATTGGCTACTCTATGGCTAATTTTTCACCAGAAGGAGTCAACTTGGTAGAAATAGAAAGTTCAAAATTGACGACTCTTGGGCCCGATATTAGTACATTTGGTCAAATATGGACTTCTGAATGACTGACCTAACTTCAGAAAGAGTCAATGAGTAGGTATAAAAATTTCAAGATCCATAACTGAAACATGTCCAATGGGTAAAATATTGGCTACTCTAGGGCTAATGTATCACAAGAAGGAGTCAATTGGGTAGGAATAGAAAGTTCAAGATCAAGGACTGAAATATTTTCAGTGGCTGAAAAATTGGCTTAACTATCGCAAGAAGGAGTCAATTGGTTAGAACTAAAAAGTTCAAAACAGACGACTCTTGGGCCCGATTTTAGTACATTTGGTCAAATATTGACTTTTGAATGACCGATGTAAAATCAGAAAGAGTCAATAAGTAGGTATAGAAATTTCAAGATCCATAACTGAAACATGTCCTATGGGTAAATTATTGGCTACTCTAAGGCTAATGTATCACAAGAAGGAGTCAATTGGGTAGAAACAGAAAGTTCAAAATCGACGACTCTTGTGCTTGATATTAGTACATTTGGTCAAATATGGATTTCTGAATGACTGACCTACATTCAGAAAGAGTCAATGAGTAGGTATAAAAATTTCAAGATACATAACTGAAACATGTCCAAAGGGTAAAATATTGGCTACTCTAAAGTTAATGTATCACAAGAAGGAGTCAACAGGGTAGGAATAGAAAGTTCAAGATCAAGGACTGAAATATTTTCAGCGGGTCAAAAATTGGCTGAACTATCTCCAGAAGGAGTCAATAAGGTAGAACTAAAAAGTTCAATATAGACGACTCTTGGGCCCGATTTTAGTACATTTGGTCAAATATTGACTTTTGAATGACCGATGTAACATCAGAAAGAGTCAATAAGTAGGTATAGAAATTTCAAGATCCATGACTGAAACATGTTCAATAGGTCAATTATTGGCTACTCTAGGGCTAATGTATCACAAGAAGGAGTCAATTGGGTAGGAATAGAAAGTTCAAGATCAAGGACTGAAATATTTTCAGTGGGTCAAAAATTGGCTGAACTATCTCCAGAAGGAGTCAATAGGGTAGAACTAAAAAGTTCAAAATAGACGACTCTTGGGCCCGATTTTAGTACATTTGGTCAAATATTGACTTTTGAATGACCGATGTAACATCAGAAAGAGTCAATAAGTAGGTATAGAAATTTCAAGATCCATGACAGAAACATGTTCAATGGGTCAAATATTGGCTACTCTATGGCTAATTTATCACCAGAAAGAGTCTATTGCATAGAAATAGAAAGTTCAAAATCGATGACTGTTGGGCCGGATATAAGTCCATTTGGTCAAATATGGACTTCTGATTGGCTGATGTATCATCAGTCGGATTCTATGAGTAGGTATAGAAAATTCAAGATCCATGACTGAAACACGTTCAATCGGTCAAATATTGGCTACTCTATTGCTAATTTATCAGAAAAAGGAGTCTATTGGGTAGAAATAGAAAATTCAAAAATGACAACTCTTGGGCCCGATATTAGTACATTTGTTCAAATATGGATTTCTGAATGACTGACCTAAATTCAGAAAGAGTCAATGAGTAGGTATAAAACTTTCAAGATCCATAACTGAAACATGTCCAATGGGTAAAATATTGGCTACTTTAGGGCTAATGCATCACAAGAAGGAGTCAATTGGGTAAGAATAGAAAGTTCAAGATCAAGGACTGAAATATTTTCAGTGGGTCAAAAATTGGCTGAACAATCTCTAGAAGGAGTCAAAAGGGTAGAACTAAAAAGTTCAAAAGAGACGATTCTTGGGCCCGATTTTAGTACATTTGGTCAAATATTGACTTTTGAATGACCGATGTAACATCAAAAAGACTCAATAAGTAGGTATAGAAATTTCAAGATCCATGACTGGAACATGTTCAATCGGTAAGATATTGGCGAGTCTATGGCTAATTTATCACCAGGAGTCTATTGGGTAGAAATAGAAAGTTCAAAATCGATGACTCTTGGGCCGGATATAAGTCCATTTGGTCAAATATGGACTTCTGATTGGCTGATGTATCATTAGTCGGATTCTATGAGTAGGTATAGAAATTTCAAGATCCATGACTGAAACATGTTCAATGGGTCAAATATTTTCTACTCTATGGCTAATTTATCACAAAAAGGAGTCTATTGGGTAGAAATAGAAAGTTCAAAATCGACGACTCTTGGGCCCGATATTAGTACATTTGGTCAAATATTGACTTTTGAATGACCGATTTAACATCAAAAAGAGTCAATAAGTAGGTATTGAAATTTCAAGATCCATGATTGGAACATGTTCAATGGGTCAATTATTGGATACTCTTTCGCTAATTTATCACCAGAAGGAGTCAATTGGGTAGAAATAGAAAGTTCAAAATCGACGACTCTTGGGCCCGATTTTAGTACATTTGGTCAAATATGGATTTCTGAATGACTGACCTAAATTCAGAAAGAGTCAATGAGTAGGTATAAAAATTTCAAGATCCATAACTGAAACATGTCCAATGGGTAAAATATTGGCTACTCTAAGGCTAATGTATCACAAGAAGGAGTCAATTGGGTAGGAATAGAAAGTTCAAGATCAAGGACTGAAATATTTTCAGTGGCTCAAATATTGGCTGTACTATCTCCAGAAGGAGTCAATAGGGTAGAACTAAAAATTTCAAAATAGACGACTCTTGGGCCCGATTTTAGTACATTTGAACAAATATTGACTTTTGAATGACCGATTTAACGTCAGAAAGAGTCAATAAGTAGGTATAGAAATTTCAAGATCCATGACTGAAACATGTTCAATGGGTCAAATATTGGCTACTCAATGGCTAATTTATCACAAAAAGGAGTCTATTGGGTAGAACTATAAAGTTCAAAATAGACGATTCTTGGGCCCGATATTAGTACATTTGGTCAAATATGGATTTCTGAATGACTGACCTAAATTCAGAAAGAGTCAATGAGTAGTTATAAAAATTTCAAGATCCATAACTGAAACATGTCAAATGGGTAAAATATTGGCTACTCTAGGGCTAATGTATCACAAGAAGGAGTCAATTGGGTAGGAATAGAAAGTTCAAGATCAAGGACTGAAATATTTTCAGTGGGTCAAAAATTGGCTGAACTATCTCCAGAAGGAGTCAATAGGGTAGAACTAAAAAGTTCAAAATCGACGACTCTTGGGCCCGATTTTAGTACATTTGGTCAAATATTGACTTTTGAATGACCGATGTAACATCAGAAAAAGTCAATAAGTAGGTATAGAAATTTCAAGATCCATAACTGAAACATGTTCAATTGGTTAGATATTGGCGAGTCTATGGCTAATTTATCACCAGAAAGAGCCTATTGGATAGAAATAGAAAGTTCAAAATCGATGACTGTTGGGCCGGATATAAGTCCATTTGGTCAAATATGGACTTCTGATTGGCTGATGTATCATCAGTCGGATTCTATGAGTAGGTATAGAAAATTCAAGATCCATGACTGAAACATGTTCAATGGGTCAAATATTGGCTACTCTATTGCTAATTTATCAGAAAAAGGAGTCTACTGGGTAGAAATAGAAAATTCAAAAATGACAACTCTTGGGCCCGATATTAGTACATTTGTTCAAATATGGATTTCTGAATGACTGACCTAAATTCAGAAAGAGTCAATGAGTAGGTATAAAAATTTCAAGATCCATAACTGAAACATGTCCAATGGGTAAAATATTGGCTACTTTAGGGCTAATGCATCACAAGAAGGAGTCAATTGGGTAAGAATAGAAAGTTCAAGATCAAGGACTGAAATATTTTCAGTCGGTCAAAAATTGGCTGAATAATCTCTAGAAGGAGTCAAGAGGGTAGAACTAAAAAGTTCAAAATCGACGAGTCTTGGGCCCGATTTTAGTACATTTGGTCAAATATTGACTTTTGAATGACCGATGTAACATCAAAAAGAGTCAATAAGTAGGTATTGAAATTTCAAGATCCATGACTGGAACATGTTCAATTGGTTAGATATTGTCGAGTTTATGGCTAATTTATCACCAGAAGGAGTCTATTGGATAGAAATAGAAAGTTCAAAATCGACGACTCTTGGGCCCGATATTAGTACATTTGGTCAAATATGGATTTCTGAATGACTGACCTAAATTCAGAAAGAGTCAATGAGTAGGTATAAAAATTTCAAGATCCGTAACTGAAACATATCCAATGGGTAAAATATTGGCTACTCCAGGGCAAATGTATCACAAGAAGGAGTCAATTGGGTAGGAATAGAAAGTTCAAGATCAAGGACTGAAATATTTTCAGTGGGTTAAAAATTGGCTGAACTATCTCCAGAAGGAGTCAAAAGGGCAGAACTATAAAGTTCAAAATAGACGATTCTTGGGCCCGATTTTAGTACATTTGGTCAAATATTGACTTTTGAATGACCGATGTAACATCAAAAAGAGTCAAAGATTAGGTATAGAAATTTCAAGATCCATGACTGGAACATGTTCAATGGGTCAGATATTGGCGAGTCTATGGCTAATTTATCACCAGGAGTCTATTGGGTAAAAATAGATAGTTCAAAATCGATGACTCTTGGGCCGGATATAAGTCCATTTGGTCAAATATGGACTTCTGATTGGCTGATGTATCATCAGTCGGATTCTATGAGTAGGTATAGAAATTTCAAGATCCATGACTGAAACATGTTCAATGGGTCAAATATTTTCTACTCTATGGCTAATTTATCACAAAAAGGAGTCTATTGGTTAGAAATAGAAAGTTCAAAATCGACGACTCTTGGGCCCGATATTAGTACATTTGGTCAAATATTGGCTTTTGAATGACCGATTTAACATCAAAAAGAGTCAATAAGTAGGTATAGAAATTTCAAGATCCATGATTGGAACATGTTCAATGGGTCAATTATTGGATACTCTTTCGCTAATTTATCACCAGAAGGAGTCAATTGGGTAGAAATAGAAAGTTCAAAATCGACGACTCTTGGGCCCGATTTTAGTACATTTGGTCAAATATGGATTTCTGAATGACTGACCTAAATTCAGAAAGAGTCAATGAGTAGATATAAAAATTTCAAGATCCATAACTGAAATATGTCCAATGGGTAAAATATTGGCTACTCTAAGGCTAATTTATCACAAGAAGGAGTCAATTGGGTAGGAATAGAAAGTTCAAGATCAAGGACTGAAATATTTTAACGGGGTCAAAAATTGGCTGAACTATCTCCAGAAGGAGTCAATAGTGTTGAACTAAAAAGTTCAATATAGACGACTCTTGGGCCAGATTTTAGTACATTTGGTCAAATATTGACTTTTGAATGACCGATGTAACATCAGAAAAAGTCAATAAATAGGTATAGAAATTTCAAGATCCATGACTGAAACATGTTCAATGGGTCAATTATTGGCTACTCTATGGCTAATTTATCAACAGAAAGAGTCTATTGGATAGAAATAGAAAGTTAAAAATCGATGACTCTTGGGCTGGATATAAGTCCATTCAGTCAAATATGGATTTCTGAATGACTGACCTAAACTCAGAAAGAGTCAATGAGTAGGTATAAAAATTTCAAGATCCATGACTGGAACATGTTCAATCGGTCAGATATTGGCTACTCTAGGGCTAATTTATCACCAGAAGGAGTCAATTGGGTAGAAATAGAAAGTTCAAAATCGACGACTCTTGGGCCCGATATTAGTCCATTTGGTCAAATATGGACTTCTGATTGACTGATGTATCATCAGTCGGATTCTATGAGTAGGTATAGAAATTTCAAGACCCATGACTGAAACATGTTCAATGGGTCAAATATTGGCTACTCTATGGCTAATTTATCACCAGAAGGAGTCAATGGGTAGAACTAAAAACTTCAAAATCGACGACTCTTGGGCCCGATTTTAGTACATTTGGTCAAATATTGACTTTTGAATGACCGATGTAACATCAGAAAAAGTCAATAAGTAGGTATAGAAATTTCAAGACCCATGACTGAAACATGTTCAATGGGTCAAATATTGGCTACTCTATGGCTAATTTATCACCAGAAGGAGTCAATGGGTAGAACTAAAAAGTTCAAAATCGACGACTCTTGGGCCCGATTTTAGCACATTTCGTCAAATATTGACTTTTGAATGACCGATGTAACATCAGAAAAAGTCAATAAGTAGGTATAGAAATTTCAAGATCCATGACTGAAACATGTTCAATTGGTCAATTATTGGCGAGTCTATGGCTAATTTATCACCAGAAGGAGTCTATTGGGTAGAAATAGAAAGTTCAAAATCGATGACTCTTGGGCCAGATATAAGTCCATTTGGTCAAATATGGACTTCTGATTGGCTGATGTATCATCAGTCGGATTCTACGAGTATGTAAAGAAATTTCAAGATCCATGACTGACACATGTTCAATGGGTCAAATATTGGCTACTCTATGGCTAATTTATCACAAAAAGGAGTCTGTTGGGTAGAAATAGAAAGTTCAAATTCGACGACTTTTGGGCCCGTTATTAGTACATTTGGTCAAATATGGATTTCTGAATGACTGACCTAAATTCAGTAAGAGTCAATGAGTAGGTATAGAAATTTCAAGATCCATTACTGAAACATGTTCAATGGGTCAATTATTGGCTACTCTTTCGCTAATTTATCACCAGAAGGAGTCAATTGGGTAGAAATAGAAAGTTCAAAATCATTACTCTTGTCCCCGATATTAGTACATTTGGTCAAATATGGATTTCTGAATGACTAACCTAAATTCAGAAAGAGTCAATGAGTAGATATAAAAATTTCAAGATCCATAACTGAAACATGTCCAATGGGTAAAATATTGGCTACTCTATGGCTAATTTTTCACCAGAAGGAGTCAACTTGGTAGAAATAGAAAGTTCAAAATTGACGACTCTTGGGCCCGATATTAGTACATTTGGTCAAATATGGACTTCTGAATGACTGACCTAACTTCAGAAAGAGTCAATGAGTAGGTATAAAAATTTCAAGATCCATAACTGAAACATGTCCAATGGGTAAAATATTGGCTACTCTAGGGCTAATGTATCACAAGAAGGAGTCAATTGGGTAGGAATAGAAAGTTCAAGATCAAGGACTGAAATATTTTCAGTGGCTGAAAAATTGGCTTAACTATCGCAAGAAGGAGTCAATTGGTTAGAACTAAAAAGTTCAAAACAGACGACTCTTGGGCCCGATTTTAGTACATTTGGTCAAATATTGACTTTTGAATGACCGATGTAAAATCAGAAAGAGTCAATAAGTAGGTATAGAAATTTCAAGATCCATAACTGAAACATGTCCTATGGTTAAATTATTGGCTACTCTAAGGCTAATGTATCACAAGAAGGAGTCAATTGGGTAGAAACAGAAAGTTCAAAATCGACGACTCTTGTGCTTGATATTAGTACATTTGGTCAAATATGGATTTCTGAATGACTGACCTACATTCAGAAAGAGTCAATGAGTAGGTATAAAAATTTCAAGATACATAACTGAAACATGTCCAAAGGGTAAAATATTGGCTACTCTAAAGTTAATGTATCACAAGAAGGAGTCAACAGGGTAGGAATAGAAAGTTCAAGATCAAGGACTGAAATATTTTCAGCGGGTCAAAAATTGGCTGAACTATCTCCAGAAGGAGTCAATAAGGTAGAACTAAAAAGTTCAATATAGACGACTCTTGGGCCCGATTTTAGTACATTTGGTCAAATATTGACTTTTGAATGACCGATGTAACATCAGAAAGAGTCAATAAGTAGGTATAGAAATTTCAAGATCCATGACTGAAACATGTTCAATAGGTCAATTATTGGCTACTCTAGGGCTAATGTATCACAAGAAGGAGTCAATTGGGTAGGAATAGAAAGTTCAAGATCAAGGACTGAAATATTTTCAGTGGGTCAAAAATTGGCTGAACTATCTCCAGAAGGAGTCAATAGGGTAGAACTAAAAAGTTCAAAATAGACGACTCTTGGGCCCGATTTTAGTACATTTGGTCAAATATTGACTTTTGAATGACCGATGTAACATCAGAAAGAGTCAATAAGTAGGTATAGAAATTTCAAGATCCATGACAGAAACATGTTCAATGGGTCAAATATTGGCTACTCTATGGCTAATTTATCACCAGAAAGAGTCTATTGCATAGAAATAGAAAGTTCAAAATCGATGACTGTTGGGCCGGATATAAGTCCATTTGGTCAAATATGGACTTCTGATTGGCTGATGTATCATCAGTCGGATTCTATGAGTAGGTATAGAAAATTCAAGATCCATGACTGAAACACGTTCAATCGGTCAAATATTGGCTACTCTATTGCTAATTTATCAGAAAAAGGAGTCTATTGGATAGAAATAGAAAATTCAAAAATGACAACTCTTGGGCCCGATATTAGTACATTTGTTCAAATATGGATTTCTGAATGACTGACCTAAATTCAGAAAGAGTCAATGAGTAGGTATAAAACTTTCAAGATCCATAACTGAAACATGTCCAATGGGTAAAATATTGGCTACTTTAGGGCTAATGCATCACAAGAAGGAGTCAATTGGGTAAGAATAGAAAGTTCAAGATCAAGGACTGAAATATTTTCAGTGGGTCAAAAATTGGCTGAACAATCTCTAGAAGGAGTCAAAAGGGTAGAACTAAAAAGTTCAAAAGAGACGATTCTTGGGCCCGATTTTAGTACATTTGGTCAAATATTGACTTTTGAATGACCGATGTAACATCAAAAAGACTCAATAAGTAGGTATAGAAATTTCAAGATCCATGACTGGAACATGTTCAATCGGTCAGATATTGGCGAGTCTATGGCTAATTTATCACCAGGAGTCTATTGGGTAGAAACAGAAAGTTCAAAATCGATGACTCTTGGGCCGGATATAAGTCCATTTGGTCAAATATGGACTTCTGATTGGCTGATGTATCATTAGTCGGATTCTATGAGTAGGTATAGAAATTTCAAGATCCATGACTGAAACATGTTCAATGGGTCAAATATTTTCTACTCTATGGCTAATTTATCACAAAAAGGAGTCTATTGGGTAGAAATAGAAAGTTCAAAATCGACGACTCTTGGGCCCGATATTAGTACATTTGGTCAAATATTGACTTTTGAATGACCGATTTAACATCAAAAAGAGTCAATAAGTAGGTATTGAAATTTCAAGATCCATGATTGGAACATGTTCAATGGGTCAATTATTGGATACTCTTTCGCTAATTTATCACCAGAAGGAGTCAATTGGGTAGAAATAGAAAGTTCAAAATCGACGACTCTTGGGCCCGATTTTAGTACATTTGGTCAAATATGGATTTCTGAATGACTGACCTAAATTCAGAAAGAGTCAATGAGTAGGTATAAAAATTTCAAGATCCATAACTGAAACATGTCCAATGGGTAAAATATTGGCTACTCTAAGGCTAATGTATCACAAGAAGGAGTCAATTGGGTAGGAATAGAAAGTTCAAGATCAAGGACTGAAATATTTTCAGTGGCTCAAATATTGGCTGTACTATCTCCAGAAGGAGTCAATAGGGTAGAACTAAAAAGTTCAAAATAGACGACTCTTGGGCCCGATTTTAGTACATTTGAACAAATATTGACTTTTGAATGACCGATTTAACGTCAGAAAGAGTCAATAAGTAGGTATAGAAATTTCAAGATCCATGACTGAAACATGTTCAATGGGTCAAATATTGGCTACTCAATGGCTAATTTATCACAAAAAGGAGTCTATTGGGTAGAACTATAAAGTTCAAAATAGACGATTCTTGGGCCCGATATTAGTACATTTGGTCAAATATGGATTTCTGAATGACTGACCTAAATTCAGAAAGAGTCAATGAGTAGTTATAAAAATTTCAAGATCCATAACTGAAACATGTCAAATGGGTAAAATATTGGCTACTCTAGGGCTAATGTATCACAAGAAGGAGTCAATTGGGTAGGAATAGAAAGTTCAAGATCAAGGACTGAAATATTTTCAGTGGGTCAAAAATTGGCTGAACTATCTCCAGAAGGAGTCAATAGGGTAGAACTAAAAAGTTCAAAATCGACGACTCTTGGGCCCGATTTTAGTACATTTGGTCAAATATTGACTTTTGAATGACCGATGTAACATCAGAAAAAGTCAATAAGTAGGTATAGAAATTTCAAGATCCATAACTGAAACATGTTCAATTGGTTAGATATTGGCGAGTCTATGGCTAATTTATCACCAGAAAGAGCCTATTGGATAGAAATAGAAAGTTCAAAATCGATGACTGTTGGGCCGGATATAAGTCCATTTGGTCAAATATGGACTTCTGATTGGCTGATGTATCATCAGTCGGATTCTATGAGTAGGTATAGAAAATTCAAGATCCATGACTGAAACATGTTCAATGGGTCAAATATTGGCTACTCTATTGCTAATTTATCAGAAAAAGGAGTCTACTGGGTAGAAATAGAAAATTCAAAAATGACAACTCTTGGGCCCGATATTAGTACATTTGTTCAAATATGGATTTCTGAATGACTGACCTAAATTCAGAAAGAGTCAATGAGTAGGTATAAAAATTTCAAGATCCATAACTGAAACATGTCCAATGGGTAAAATATTGGCTACTTTAGGGCTAATGCATCACAAGAAGGAGTCAATTGGGTAAGAATAGAAAGTTCAAGATCAAGGACTGAAATATTTTCAGTCGGTCAAAAATTGGCTGAATAATCTCTAGAAGGAGTCAAGAGGGTAGAACTAAAAAGTTCAAAATCGACGAGTCTTGGGCCCGATTTTAGTACATTTGGTCAAATATTGACTTTTGAATGACCGATGTAACATCAAAAAGAGTCAATAAGTAGGTATTGAAATTTCAAGATCCATGACTGGAACATGTTCAATTGGTTAGATATTGTCGAGTTTATGGCTAATTTATCACCAGAAGGAGTCTATTGGATAGAACTATAAAGTTCAAAATAGACGATTCTTGGGCCCGATTTTAGTACATTTGGTCAAATATTGACTTTTGAATGACCGATGTAACATCAAAAAGAGTCAAAGATTAGGTATAGAAATTTCAAGATCCATGACTGGAACATGTTCAATGGGTCAGATATTGGCGAGTCTATGGCTAATTTATCACCAGGAGTCTATTGGGTAAAAATAGATAGTTCAAAATCGATGACTCTTGGGCCGGATATAAGTCCATTTGGTCAAATATGGACTTCTGATTGGCTGATGTATCATCAGTCGGATTCTATGAGTAGGTATAGAAATTTCAAGATCCATGACTGAAACATGTTCAATGGGTCAAATATTTTCTACTCTATGGCTAATTTATCACAAAAAGGAGTCTATTGGTTAGAAATAGAAAGTTCAAAATCGACGACTCTTGGGCCCGATATTAGTACATTTGGTCAAATATTGGCTTTTGAATGACCGATTTAACATCAAAAAGAGTCAATAAGTAGGTATAGAAATTTCAAGATCCATGATTGGAACATGTTCAATGGGTCAATTATTGGATACTCTTTCGCTAATTTATCACCAGAAGGAGTCAATTGGGTAGAAATAGAAAGTTCAAAATCGACGACTCTTGGGCCCGATTTTAGTACATTTGGTCAAATATGGATTTCTGAATGACTGACCTAAATTCAGAAAGAGTCAATGAGTAGGTATAAAAATTTCAAGATCCATAACTGAAACATGTCCAATGGGTCAGATATTGGCGAGTCTATGGCTAATTTATCACCAGGAGTCTATTGGGTAAAAATAGATAGTTCAAAATCGATGACTCTTGGGCCGGATATAAGTCCATTTGGTCAAATATGGACTTCTGATTGGCTGATGTATCATCAGTCGGATTCTATGAGTAGGTATAGAAATTTCAAGATCCATGACTGAAACATGTTCAATGGGTCAAATATTTTCTACTCTATGGCTAATTTATCACAAAAAGGAGTCTATTGGTTAGAAATAGAAAGTTCAAAATCGACGACTCTTGGGCCCGATATTAGTACATTTGGTCAAATATTGACTTTTGAATGACCGATTTAACATCAAAAAGAGTCAATAAGTAGGTATAGAAATTTCAAGATCCATGATTGGAACATGTTCAATGGGTCAATTATTGGATACTCTTTCGCTAATTTATCACCAGAAGGAGTCAATTGGGTAGAAATAGAAAGTTCAAAATCGACGACTCTTGGGCCCGATTTTAGTACATTTGGTCAAATATGGATTTCTGAATGACTGACCTAAATTCAGAAAGAGTCATTGAGTAGGTATAAAAATTTCAAGATCCATAACTGAAACATGTCCAATGGGTAAAATATTGGCTACTCTAAGGCTAATGTATCACAAGAAGGAGTCAATTGGGTAGGAATAGAAAGTTCAAGATCAAGGACTGAAATATTTTCAGTGGGTCAAAAATTGGCTGAACAATCTCTAGAAGGAGTCAAAAGGGTAGAACTAAAAAGTTCAAAATAGACGATTCTTGGGCCCGATTTTAGTACATTTGGTCAAATATTGACTTTTGAATGACCGATGAAACATCAAAAAGAGTCAATAAGTAGGTATTGAAATTTCAAGATCCATGACTGGAACATGTTCAAATGTTTAGATATTGTCGAGTTTATGGCTAATTTATCACCAGAAGGAGTTTATTGGATAGAAATAGAAAGTTCAAAATCGACGACTCTTGGGCCCGATATTAGTACATTTGGTCAAATATGGATTTCTGAATGACTGACCTAAATTCAGAAAGAGTCAATGAGTAGGTATAAAAAATTCAAGATCCGTAACTGAAACATATCCAATGGGTAAAATATTGGCTTCTCCAGGGCAAATGTATCACAAGAAGGAGTCAATTGGGTAGGAATAGAAAGTTCAAGATCAAGGACTGAAATATTTTCAGTGGGTTAAAAATTGGCTGAACTATCTCCAGAAGGAGTCAAAAGGGTAGAACTATAAAGTTCAAAATAGACGATTCTTGGGCCCGATTTTAGTACATTTGGTCAAATATTGACTTTTGAATGACCGATGTAACATCAAAAAGAGTCAAAGATTAGGTATAGAAATTTCAAGATCCATGACTGGAACATGTTCAATTGGTTAGATATTGTCGAGTCTATGGCTAATTTATCACCAGAAGGAGTCTATTGGAAAGAAATAGAAAGTTCAAAATCGATGACTGTTGGGCCGGATATAAGTCCATTTGGTCAAATATGGACTTCTGATTGGCTGATGTATCATCAGTCGGATTACACGAGTATGTAAAGAAATTTCAAGATCCATGACTGACACATGTTCAGTGGGTCAAATATTGGCTACTCTATGGCTAATTTATCACAAAAAGGAGTCAATTGGGTAAGAATAGAAAGTTCAAGATCAAGGACTGAAATATTTTCAGTGGGTCTAAAATTGGCTGAACAATCTCTAGAAGGAGTCAAGACGGTAGAACTAAAAAGTTCAAAATCGACGAGTCTTGGGCCCGATTTTAGTACATTTGGTCAAATATTGACTTTTGAATGACCGATGTAACATTAGAAAAAGTCATTAAGTAGGTATAGAAATTTCAAGATCCATGACTGAAACATGTTCAATGGGTCAATTATTGGCTACTCTATGGCTAATTTATCACCAGAAAGAGTCTATTGGGTAGAAATAGAAAGTTCAAAATCGATGACTCTTGTGCCGGATATAAGTCCATTTCGGTCAAATATGGATTTCTGAATGACTGACCTAAATTCAGAAAGAGTCAATGAGTAGGTATAAAAATTTCAAGATCCATAACTGAAACATGTCCAATGGGTAAAATATTGGCTACTCTAGGGTTAATGTATCACAAGAAGGAGTCAATTGGGTAGGAATAGAAAGTTCAAGATCAAGGACTGAAATATTTTCAGTGGGTCAAAAATTGGCTGAACTATCTCCAGAAGGAGTCAAAAGGATAGAACTAAAAAGTTCAAAATAGACGATTCTTGGGCCCGATTTTAGTACATTTGGTCAAATATTGACTTTTCAATGACCGATGTAACATCACAAAGAGTCAATAAGTAGGTATAGAAATTTCAAGACCCATGACTGAAACATGTTCAATGGGTCAAATATTGGCTTATCACCAGAAGGAGTCAATGGGTAGAACTAAAAAGTTCAAAATCGACGACTCTTGGGCCCGATTTTAGTACATTTGGTCAAATATTGACTTTTGAATGACCGATGTAACATCAGAAAAAGTCAATAAGTAGGTATAGAAATTTCAAGATCCATAACTGAAACATGTTCAATTGGTTAGATATTGGCGAGTCTATGGCTAATTTATCACCAGAAGGAGTCTATTGATTAGAAATAGAAAGTTCAAAATCGATGACTGTTGGGCCGGATATAAGACCATTTGGTCAAATATGGACTTCTGATTGGCTGATGTATCATCAGTCGGATTCTATGAGTAGGTATAGAAAATTCAAGATCCATGACTGAAACATGTTCAATGGGTCAAATATTGGCTACTCTATTGCTAATTTATCACAAAAAGGAGTCTATTGGGTAGGCAGAGAAAATTCAAAATCGACGACTCTTGGGCCCGATATTAGTACATTTGGTCAAATATGGATTTCTGAATGACTGACCTAAATTCAGAAAGAGTCAATGAGTAGGTATAAAAATTTCAAGATCCATAACTGAAACATGTCCAATGGGTAAAATATTGGCTACTTTAGGGCTAATGTATCACAAGAAGGAGTCAATTGAGTAAGAATAGAAAGTTCAAGATCAAGGACTGAAATATTTTCAGTGGGTCCAAAATTGGCTGAACTATCTCCAGAAGGAGTCAATAGGGTAGAACTAAAAAGTTCAAAATCGACTACTCTTGGGCCCGATTTTAGTACATTTGGAAAAATATTGACTTTTGAATGACCGAGGTAACATCAGAAAAAGTCATTAAGTAGGTATAGAAATTTCAAGATCCATGACTGAAACATGTTCAATGGGTCAATTATTGGCTACTCTATGGCTAATTTATCACCAGAAAGAGTCTATTGGGTAGAAAAAGAAAGTTCAAAATCGATGACTCTTGGGCCGGATATAAGTCCATTCGGTCAAATATGGATTTCTGAATGACTGACCTAAATTCAGAAAGAGTCAATGAGTAGGTATAAAAATTTCAAGATCCATAACTGAAACATGTCCAATGGGTAAAATTTTGGCTACTCTAGGGTTAATGTATCACAAGAAGGAGTCAATTGGGTAGAAAGAGAAAGTTCAAGATCAGGGACTGAAATATTTTCATTGGGTCAAAAATTGGCTGACCTATCTCCAGAAGGAGTCAAAAGGATAGAACTAAAAAGTTCAAAATAGACGATTCTTGGGCCCGATTTTAGTACATTTGGTCAAATATTGACTTTTGAATGACCGATGTAACATCAAAATGAGTCAATAAGTAGGTATTGAATTTTCAAGATCCATGACTGGAACATGTTCAATTGGTTAGATATTGGCGAGTCTATGGCTAATTTATCACCAGAAGGAGTCTATTGATTAGAAATAGAAAGTTCAAAATCGATGACTCTTGGGCCGGATATAAGACCATTTGGTCAAATATGGACCTCTGATTGGCTGATGTATCATCAGTCGGATTCTATGAGTAGGTATAGAAATTTCAAGATCCATGACTGAAACATGTTCAATGGGTCAATTATTGGCTACTCTATGGCTAATTTATCACCAGAAAGAGTCTATTGGGTAGAAAAAGAAAGTTCAAAATCGATGACTCTTGGGCCGGATATAAGTCCATTCGGTCAAATATGGATTTCTGAATGACTGACCTAAATTCAGAAAGAGTCAATGAGTAGGTATAAAAATTTCAAGATCCATAACTGAAACATGTCCAATGGGTAAAATATTGGCTACTCTAAGGCTAATGTATCACAAGAAGGAGTCAATTGGGTAGGAATAGAAAGTTCAAGATCAAGGACTGAAATATTTTCAGTGGCTCAAAAATGGGCTGTCCTATCTCCAGAAGGAGTCAATAGGGTAGAACTAAAAAGTTCAAAATAGACGACTCTTGGGCCCGATTTTAGTACATTTGGTCAAATATTGACTTTTGAATGACCGATGTAACATCAAAAAGACTCAATAAGTAGGTATAGAAATTTCAAGATCCATGACTGGAACATGTTCAATCGGTCAGATATTGGCGAGTCTATGGCTAATTTATCACCAGGAGTCTATTGGGTAGAAATAGAAAGTTCAAAATCGATGACTCTTGGGCCGGATATAAGTCCATTTGGTCAAATATGGACTTCTGATTGGCTGATGTATCATTAGTCGGATTCTATGAGTAGGTATAGAAATTTCAAGATCCATGACTGAAACATGTTCAATGGGTCAAATATTTTCTACTCTATGGCTAATTTATCACAAAAAGGAGTCTATTGGGTAGAAATAGAAAGTTCAAAATCGACGACTCTTGGGCCCGATATTAGTACATTTGGTCAAATATTGACTTTTGAATGACCGATTTAACATCAAAAAGAGTCAATAAGTAGGTATTGAAATTTCAAGATCCATGATTGGAACATGTTCAATGGGTCAATTATTGGATACTCTTTCGCTAATTTATCACCAGAAGGAGTCAATTGGGTAGAAATAGAAAGTTCAAAATCGACGACTCTTGGGCCCGATTTTAGTACATTTGGTCAAATATGGATTTCTGAATGACTGACCTAAATTCAGAAAGAGTCAATGAGTAGGTATAAAAATTTCAAGATCCATAACTGAAACATGTCCAATGGGTAAAATATTGGCTACTCTAAGGCTAATGTATCACAAGAAGGAGTCAATTGGGTAGGAATAGAAAGTTCAAGATCAAGGACTGAAATATTTTCAGTGGCTCAAATATTGGCTGTACTATCTCCAGAAGGAGTCAATAGGGTAGAACTAAAAATTTCAAAATAGACGACTCTTGGGCCCGATTTTAGTACATTTGAACAAATATTGACTTTTGAATGACCGATTTAACGTCAGAAAGAGTCAATAAGTAGGTATAGAAATTTCAAGATCCATGACTGAAACATGTTCAATGGGTCAAATATTGGCTACTCAATGGCTAATTTATCACAAAAAGGAGTCTATTGGGTAGAACTATAAAGTTCAAAATAGACGATTCTTGGGCCCGATATTAGTACATTTGGTCAAATATGGATTTCTGAATGACTGACCTAAATTCAGAAAGAGTCAATGAGTAGTTATAAAAATTTCAAGATCCATAACTGAAACATGTCAAATGGGTAAAATATTGGCTACTCTAGGGCTAATGTATCACAAGAAGGAGTCAATTGGGTAGGAATAGAAAGTTCAAGATCAAGGACTGAAATATTTTCAGTGGGTCAAAAATTGGCTGAACTATCTCCAGAAGGAGTCAATAGGGTAGAACTAAAAAGTTCAAAATCGACGACTCTTGGGCCCGATTTTAGTACATTTGGTCAAATATTGACTTTTGAATGACCGATGTAACATCAGAAAAAGTCAATAAGTAGGTATAGAAATTTCAAGATCCATAACTGAAACATGTTCAATTGGTTAGATATTGGCGAGTCTATGGCTAATTTATCACCAGAAAGAGCCTATTGGATAGAAATAGAAAGTTCAAAATCGATGACTGTTGGGCCGGATATAAGTCCATTTGGTCAAATATGGACTTCTGATTGGCTGATGTATCATCAGTCGGATTCTATGAGTAGGTATAGAAAATTCAAGATCCATGACTGAAACATGTTCAATGGGTCAAATATTGGCTACTCTATTGCTAATTTATCAGAAAAAGGAGTCTACTGGGTAGAAATAGAAAATTCAAAAATGACAACTCTTGGGCCCGATATTAGTACATTTGTTCAAATATGGATTTCTGAATGACTGACCTAAATTCAGAAAGAGTCAATGAGTAGGTATAAAAATTTCAAGATCCATAACTGAAACATGTCCAATGGGTAAAATATTGGCTACTTTAGGGCTAATGCATCACAAGAAGGAGTCAATTGGGTAAGAATAGAAAGTTCAAGATCAAGGACTGAAATATTTTCAGTCGGTCAAAAATTGGCTGAATAATCTCTAGAAGGAGTCAAGAGGGTAGAACTAAAAAGTTCAAAATCGACGAGTCTTGGGCCCGATTTTAGTACATTTGGTCAAATATTGACTTTTGAATGACCGATGTAACATCAAAAAGAGTCAATAAGTAGGTATTGAAATTTCAAGATCCATGACTGGAACATGTTCAATTGGTTAGATATTGTCGAGTTTATGGCTAATTTATCACCAGAAGGAGTCTATTGGATAGAAATAGAAAGTTCAAAATCGACGACTCTTGGGCCCGATATTAGTACATTTGGTCAAATATGGATTTCTGAATGACTGACCTAAATTCAGAAAGAGTCAATGAGTAGGTATAAAAATTTCAAGATCCGTAACTGAAACATATCCAATGGGTAAAATATTGGCTACTCCAGGGCAAATGTATCACAAGAAGGAGTCAATTGGGTAGGAATAGAAAGTTCAAGATCAAGGACTGAAATATTTTCAGTGGGTTAAAAATTGGCTGAACTATCTCCAGAAGGAGTCAAAAGGGCAGAACTATAAAGTTCAAAATAGACGATTCTTGGGCCCGATTTTAGTACATTTGGTCAAATATTGACTTTTGAATGACCGATGTAACATCAAAAAGAGTCAAAGATTAGGTATAGAAATTTCAAGATCCATGACTGGAACATGTTCAATGGGTCAGATATTGGCGAGTCTATGGCTAATTTATCACCAGGAGTCTATTGGGTAAAAATAGATAGTTCAAAATCGATGACTCTTGGGCCGGATATAAGTCCATTTGGTCAAATATGGACTTCTGATTGGCTGATGTATCATCAGTCGGATTCTATGAGTAGGTATAGAAATTTCAAGATCCATGACTGAAACATGTTCAATGGGTCAAATATTTTCTACTCTATGGCTAATTTATCACAAAAAGGAGTCTATTGGTTAGAAATAGAAAGTTCAAAATCGACGACTCTTGGGCCCGATATTAGTACATTTGGTCAAATATTGGCTTTTGAATGACCGATTTAACATCAAAAAGAGTCAATAAGTAGGTATAGAAATTTCAAGATCCATGATTGGAACATGTTCAATGGGTCAATTATTGGATACTCTTTCGCTAATTTATCACCAGAAGGAGTCAATTGGGTAGAAATAGAAAGTTCAAAATCGACGACTCTTGGGCCCGATTTTAGTACATTTGGTCAAATATGGATTTCTGAATGACTGACCTAAATTCAGAAAGAGTCAATGAGTAGGTATAAAAATTTCAAGATCCATAACTGAAACATGTCCAATGGGTCAGATATTGGCGAGTCTATGGCTAATTTATCACCAGGAGTCTATTGGGTAAAAATAGATAGTTCAAAATCGATGACTCTTGGGCCGGATATAAGTCCATTTGGTCAAATATGGACTTCTGATTGGCTGATGTATCATCAGTCGGATTCTATGAGTAGGTATAGAAATTTCAAGATCCATGACTGAAACATGTTCAATGGGTCAAATATTTTCTACTCTATGGCTAATTTATCACAAAAAGGAGTCTATTGGTTAGAAATAGAAAGTTCAAAATCGACGACTCTTGGGCCCGATATTAGTACATTTGGTCAAATATTGACTTATGAATGACCGATTTAACATCAAAAAGAGTCAATAAGTAGGTATAGAAATTTCAAGATCCATGATTGGAACATGTTCAATGGGTCAATTATTGGATACTCTTTCGCTAATTTATCACCAGAAGGAGTCAATTGGGTAGAAATAGAAAGTTCAAAATCGACGACTCTTGGGCCCGATTTTAGTACATTTGGTCAAATATGGATTTCTGAATGACTGACCTAAATTCAGAAAGAGTCAATGAGTAGGTATAAAAATTTCAAGATCCATAACTGAAACATGTCCAATGGGTAAAATATTGGCTACTCTAAGGCTAATGTATCACAAGAAGGAGTCAATTGGGTAGGAATAGAAAGTTCAAGATCAAGGACTGAAATATTTTCAGTGGGTCAAAAATTGGCTGAACAATCTCTAGAAGGAGTCAAAAGGGTAGAACTAAAAAGTTCAAAATAGACGATTCTTGGGCCCGATTTTAGTACATTTGGTCAAATATTGACTTTTGAATGACCGATGAAACATCAAAAAGAGTCAATAAGTAGGTATTGAAATTTCAAGATCCATGACTGGAACATGTTCAAATGGTTAGATATTGTCGAGTTTATGGCTAATTTATCACCAGAAGGAGTTTATTGGATAGAAATAGAAAGTTCAAAATCGACGACTCTTGGGCCCGATATTAGTACATTTGGTCAAATATGGATTTCTGAATGACTGACCTAAATTCAGAAAGAGTCAATGAGTAGGTATAAAAAATTCAAGATCCGTAACTGAAACATATCCAATGGGTAAAATATTGGCTTCTCCAGGGCAAATGTATTACAAGAAGGAGTCAATTGGGTAGGAATAGAAAGTTCAAGATCAAGGACTGAAATATTTTCAGTGGGTTAAAAATTGGCTGAACTATCTCCAGAAGGAGTCAAAAGGGTAGAACTATAAAGTTCAAAATAGACGATTCTTGGGCCCGATTTTAGTACATTTGGTCAAATATTGACTTTTGAATGACCGATGTAACATCAAAAAGAGTCAAAGATTAGGTATAGAAATTTCAAGATCCATGACTGGAACATGTTCAATTGGTTAGATATTGGCGAGTCTATGGCTAATTTATCACCAGAAGGAGTCTATTGGAAAGAAATAGAAAGTTCAAAATCGATGACTGTTGGGCCGGATATAAGTCCATTTGGTCAAATATGGACTTCTGATTGGCTGATGTATCATCAGTCGGATTACACGAGTATGTAAAGAAATTTCAAGATCCATGACTGACACATGTTCAGTGGGTCAAATATTGGCTACTCTATGGCTAATTTATCACAAAAAGGAGTCAATTGGGTAAGAATAGAAAGTTCAAGATCAAGGACTGAAATATTTTCAGTGGGTCTAAAATTGGCTGAACAATCTCTAGAAGGAGTCAAGACGGTAGAACTAAAAAGTTCAAAATCGACGAGTCTTGGGCCCGATTTTAGTACATTTGGTCAAATATTGACTTTTGAATGACCGATGTAACATTAGAAAAAGTCATTAAGTAGGTATAGAAATTTCAAGATCCATGACTGAAACATGTTCAATGGGTCAATTATTGGCTACTCTATGGCTAATTTATCACCAGAAAGAGTCTATTGGGTAGAAATAGAAAGTTCAAAATCGATGACTCTTGTGCCGGATATAAGTCCATTTCGGTCAAATATGGATTTCTGAATGACTGACCTAAATTCAGAAAGAGTCAATGAGTAGGTATAAAAATTTCAAGATCCATAACTGAAACATGTCCAATGGGTAAAATATTGGCTACTCTAGGGTTAATGTATCACAAGAAGGAGTCAATTGGGTAGGAATAGAAAGTTCAAGATCAAGGACTGAAATATTTTCAGTGGGTCAAAAATTGGCTGAACTATCTCCAGAAGGAGTCAAAAGGATAGAACTAAAAAGTTCAAAATAGACGATTCTTGGGCCCGATTTTAGTACATTTGGTCAAATATTGACTTTTCAATGACCGATGTAACATCACAAAGAGTCAATAAGTAGGTATAGAAATTTCAAGACCCATGACTGAAACTTGTTCAATGGGTCAAATATTGGCTACTCTATGGCTAATTTATCACCAGAAGGAGTCAATGGGTAGAACTAAAAAGTTCAAAATCGACGACTCTTGGGCCCGATTTTAGTACATTTGGTCAAATATTGACTTTTGAATGACCGATGTAACATCAGAAAAAGTCAATAAGTAGGTATAGAAATTTCAAGATCCATAACTGAAACATGTTCAATTGGTTAGATATTGGCGAGTCTATGGCTAATTTATCACCAGAAGGAGTCTATTGATTAGAAATAGAAAGTTCAAAATCGATGACTGTTGGGCCGGATATAAGACCATTTGGTCAAATATGGACTTCTGATTGGCTGATGTATCATCAGTCGGATTCTATGAGTAGGTATAGAAAATTCAAGATCCATGACTGAAACATGTTCAATGGGTCAAATATTGGCTACTCTATTGCTAATTTATCACAAAAAGGAGTCTATTGGGTAGGCAGAGAAAATTCAAAATCGACGACTCTTGGGCCCGATATTAGCACATTTGGTCAAATATGGATTTCTGAATGACTGACCTAAATTCAGAAAGAGTCAATGAGTAGGTATAAAAATTTCAAGATCCATAACTGAAACATGTCCAATGGGTAAAATATTGGCTACTTTAGGGCTAATGTATCACAAGAAGGAGTCAATTGAGTAAGAATAGAAAGTTCAAGATCAAGGACTGAAATATTTTCAGTGGGTCCAAAATTGGCTGAACTATCTCCAGAAGGAGTCAATAGGGTAGAACTAAAAAGTTCAAAATCGACTACTCTTGGGCCCGATTTTAGTACATTTGGAAAAATATTGACTTTTGAATGACCGAGGTAACATCAGAAAAAGTCATTAAGTAGGTATAGAAATTTCAAGATCCATGACTGAAACATGTTCAATGGGTCAATTATTGGCTACTCTATGGCTAATTTATCACCAGAAAGAGTCTATTGGGTAGAAAAAGAAAGTTCAAAATCGATGACTCTTGGGCCGGATATAAGTCCATTCGGTCAAATATGGATTTCTGAATGACTGACCTAAATTCAGAAAGAGTCAATGAGTAGGTATAAAAATTTCAAGATCCATAACTGAAACATGTCCAATGGGTAAAATTTTGGCTACTCTAGGGTTAATGTATCACAAGAAGGAGTCAATTGGGTAGAAAGAGAAAGTTCAAGATCAGGGACTGAAATATTTTCATTGGGTCAAAAATTGGCTGACCTATCTCCAGAAGGAGTCAAAAGGATAGAACTAAAAAGTTCAAAATAGACGATTCTTGGGCCCGATTTTAGTACATTTGGTCAAATATTGACTTTTGAATGACCGATGTAACATCAAAATGAGTCAATAAGTAGGTATTGAATTTTCAAGATCCATGACTGGAACATGTTCAATTGGTTAGATATTGGCGAGTCTATGGCTAATTTATCACCAGAAGGAGTCTATTGATTAGAAATAGAAAGTTCAAAATCGATGACTCTTGGGCCGGATATAAGACCATTTGGTCAAATATGGACCTCTGATTGGCTGATGTATCATCAGTCGGATTCTATGAGTAGGTATAGAAATTTCAAGATCCATGACTGAAACATGTTCAATGGGTCAATTATTGGCTACTCTATGGCTAATTTATCACCAGAAAGAGTCTATTGGGTAGAAAAAGAAAGTTCAAAATCGATGACTCTTGGGCCGGATATAAGTCCATTCGGTCAAATATGGATTTCTGAATGACTGACCTAAATTCAGAAAGAGTCAATGAGTAGGTATAAAAATTTCAAGATCCATAACTGAAACATGTCCAATGGGTAAAATATTGGCTACTCTAAGGCTAATGTATCACAAGGAGTCAATTGGGTAGGAATAGAAAGTTCAAGATCAAGGACTGAAATATTTTCAGTGGCTCAAAAATGGGCTGTCCTATCTCCAGAAGGAGTCAATAGGGTAGAACTAAAAAGTTCAAAATAGACGACTCTTGGGCCCGATTTTAGTACATTTGAACAAATATTGACTTTTGAATGACCGATTTAACATCAGAAAGACTCAATAAGTAGGTATAGAAATTTCAAGATCCATGACTGAAACATGTTCAATTTGTCAATTATTGGCTACTCTATGGCTAATTTATCACCAGAAAGAGTCTATTGGGTAGAAAAAGAAAGTTCAAAATCGATGACTCTTGGGCCGGATATAAGTCCATTCGGTCAAATATGGATTTCTGAATGACTGACCTAAATTCAGAAAGAGTCAATGAGTAGGTATAAAAATTTCAAAATCCATAACTGAAACATGTCCAATGGGTACAATTTTGGCTACTCTAGGGTTAATGTATCACAAGAAGGAGTCAATTGGGTAAAAATAGAAAGTTCAAGATCAGGGACTGAAATGTTTTCAGTGGGTCAAAAATTGGCTGACCTATCTCCAGAAGGAGTCAAAAGGATAGAACTAAAAAGTTCAAAATAGACGATTCTTGGGCCCGATTTTAGTACATTTGGTCAAATATTGACTTTTGAATGACCGATGTAACATCAAATTGAGTCAATAAGTAGGTATTGAATTTTCAAGATCCATGACTGGAACATGTTCAATTGGTTAGATATTGGCGAGTCTATGGCTAATTTATCACCAGAAGGAGTCTATTGATTAGAAATAGAAAGTTCAAAATCGATGACTCTTGGGCCGGATATAAGTCCATTTGGTCAAATATGGACTTCTGATTGGCTGATGTATCATCAGTCGGATTCTATGAGTAGGTATAGAAATTTCAAGATCCATGACTGAAACATGTTCAATGGGTCAAATATTTTCTACTCTATGGCTAATTTATCACAAAAAGGAGTCTATTGGGTAGAAATAGAAAGTTCAAAATCGACGACTCTTGGGCCCGATATTAGTACATTTGGTCAAATATTGACTTTTGAATGACCGATGTAACATCAGAAAAAGTCAATAAGTAGGTATAGAAATTTCAAGATCCATGACTGACACATGTTCAATGGGTCAATTATTGGCTACTCTATCGCTAATTTATCACCAGAAGGAGTCTATTGGGTAGAAATAGAAAATTCAAAATCGACGACTCTTGGGCCCGATATTAGTACATTTGGTCAAATATGGATTTCTGAATGACTGACCTAAATTCAGAAAGAGTCAATGAGTAGGTATAAAAATTTCAAGATCCATAACTGAAACATGTCAAATGGGTAAAATATTGGCTACTATAAGGCTAAAGTATCACAAGAAGGAGTCAATTGGGTAGGAATAGAAACTTCAAGATCAAGGACTGAAATATTTTCAGTGGGTCAAAAATTGGCTGAACAATCTCTAGAAGGAGTCAAAAGGGTAGAACTAAAAAGTTCAAAATAGACGATTCTTGGGCCCGATTTTAGTACATTCGGTCAAATATTGACTTTTGAATGACCGATGTAACATCAAAAAGAGTCAATAAGTAGGTATTGAAATTTCAAGATCCATGACTGAAACATGTTCAATGGGTCAAATATTTTCTACTCTATGGCTAATTTATCACCAGAAGGAGTCTATTGGATAGAAATGGAAAGTTCAAAATCGATGACTCTTGGGCCGGATATAAGTCCATTTGGTCAAATATGGACTTCTAATTGGCTGATGTATCATCAGTCGGAATCTATGAGTAGGTATAGAAATTTCAAGATCCATGACTGAAACATGTTCAATGGGTCAAATATTGGCTACTCTATGGCTAATTTATCACAAAAAGGAGTCTATTGGGTAGAAATAGAAAGTTCAAAATCGACGACTCTTGGGCCCGATATTAGTACATTTGGTCAAATATGTATTTCTGAATGACTGACCTAAATTCAGAAAGAGTCAATGAGTAGGTATAAAAATTTCAAGATCCATAACTGAAACATGTCCAATGGGTAAAATATTGGCTACTCTAAGGCTAATGTATCACAAGAAGGAGTCAATTGGGTAGGAATAGAAAGTTCAAGATCAAGGACTGAAATATTTTCAGTGGGTCAAAAATTGGCTGAACTATCTCCAGAAGGAGTCAAAAGGGTAGAACTAAAAAGTTCAAAATAGACGATTCTTGGGCCCGATTTTAGTACATTTGGTCAAATATTGACTTTTGAATGACCGATGTAACATTAGAAAGAGTCAATAAGTAGGTATAGAAATTTCAAGATCCATTACTGAAACATGTTCAATGGGTCAATTATTGGCTACTCTATCGATAATTTATCACCAGAAGGAGTCAATTGGGTAGAAATAGAAAGTTCAAAATCGATGACTCTTGGGCCCGATATTAGTACATTTGGTCAAATATGGATTTCTGAATGACTGACCTAAATTCAGAAAGAGTCAATGAGTAGGTATAAAAATTTCAAGAACCGTAACTGAAACATATCCAATGGGTAAAATATTGGCTACTCTAGGGCTAATGTATCACAAGAAGGAGTCAATTGGGTAGGAATAGAAAGTTCAAGATCAAGGACTGAAATATTTTCAGTGGGTTAAAAATTGGCTGAACTATCTCCAGAAGGAGTCAATAGGGTAGAACTAAAAAGTTCAAAATAGACGACTCTTGGGCCCGATTTTAGTACATTTGGTCAAATATTGACTTTTCAATGACCGATGTAACATCACAAAGAGTCAATAAGTAGGTATAGAAATTTCAAGACCCATGACTGAAACATGTTCAATGGGTCAATTATTGGCTACTCTATGGCTAATTTATCACCAGAAAGAGTCTATTGGGTAGAAAAAGAAAGTTCAAAATCGATGACTCTTGGGCCGGATATAAGTCCATTCGGTGAAATATGGATTTCTGAATGACTGACCTAAATTCAGAAAGAGTCAATGAGTAGATATAAAAATTTCAAGATCCATAACTGAAACATGTCCAATGGGTAAAATATTGGCTACTCTAGGGTTAATGTATCACAAGAAGGAGTCAATTGGGTAGAAATAGAAAGTTCAAGATCAAGGACTGAAATATTTTCAGTTGGTCAAAAATTGGCTGAACTATCTCAAGAAGGAGTCAAAAGGATAGAACTAAAAAGTTCAAAATTTGGTCCATTTGATCAAATATGGACTTCTGATTGGCTGATGTATCATCAGTCGGATTACACGAGTATGTAAAGAAATTTCAAGATCCATGACTGACACATGTTCAGTGGGTCAAATATTGGCTACTCTATGGCTAATTTATCACAAAAAGGAGTCTATTGGGTAGAACTAAAAAGTTCAAAATCGATGACTCTTGGACCACGCTCAGAAAAACGACTAAGTATCAAAAATCCTCCTTGTGAACCAGGCAGTGTGTGTCACTATTCAAGCCGGAGAGAGTGTGAGGTAAGCGGCCTGAAGGTGTAAAGAAGGGCCCCTCTGTGAATTCGCTCCACCAGATTAAGTCGATGCAGAGAGTTTATTGAAAAAGAATAAAAAGTAAAAGAAAGTTCATGTTTCAGCACTAATTTATCAAAAATATGCACTTTTGTCAATAAGTATTCTTCTATGCTCTGTGCAAAGCAACAGCACGTTTTCTCTTCATTGCACAACCAAATGAGGTACATCTATGCAATTTTGCATTATCTTTTCAACAGCACATATGTTAACTCCATGCACAGCAGAATGATTAGTGCTGGTACACTTAGTCGTTTTTCTGAGAAATTGTGCACGCTCAGAAAGATGACTAAGTGTCAAAATTCCTCCGTGTGAACCGTGCAATGTGTCTCTCTGCTCAAGCCGGAGAGAGTGTTATGTAGGTGGCTTGAAAGTGTAAGGAAGGGCTTCGCTGTGAATCCGCTCAAATCAAACTCTCTCCGGCTTGAAGAGAGACACACACACAGCCTGGAGGAATCTTGACACTTTTAGTTATTTTTCTGAGATGAAGTACAAGGAGGAATTTTGACACTTAGTCGTTTTTTGAAAAATGATGCACGCTCAGAAAGAAGACTAAGTGTCAAAATTCCTCAATGTGAAGCAGGCAGTGTGTGTTACACTTCAAGCCGGAGAGAGTGTCAGGTAGGCGGCCTGAATGTGTAAGAAAGGGCTTCGCTGTGAATTCGCTCTAATATGAACCATGCAGTCAACTGACTGCTGTAAGGCTGATATAACATCAGATTAAGTCGCTGCGGAGAGTTTATTGAAAAAGAATAAAAAGTAACAGAAAGTTCATGTTTGAGCACTAATTTATTAAAAATAAGCGCTTTGGTCATTAAGTATTTTTTATATACACTGAAACGCAACAAGTGCTTATCTTATATTGTGCTCTGTGCAATGCAACAGCACATATGTTTTCTCTTCCTTGCAAAACCAAATTATTTACATCTATGCAATTTTGCATTATCTTTTCAACAGCACATATGTTAACCATGCACAGCAGAATGAGTTAATGCTGGTACACTTGGTCGTTTTTCTGAAAAAAGGTGCACGCTCAGAAAGAAGACTAAGTGTCAAAATTCCTCCGTGTGAACCGTGCACTGTGTTTCTCTACTCAAGCCGGAGAGAGTGTTAGGTAGGCGGCTTGAAAGTGTAAGGAAGGGCTTCGCTGTGAATCCGCTCAGCTCAAACTCTCTCCGGCTTGAGGAGAGACACACACATTGCCTGGAGGAATCTTGACACTTTTAGTTATTTTTCTGAGATGAAGTACAAGGAGGAATTTTGACACTTGGTCGTTTTTTTGAAAAACGATGCACGCTCAAAAAAACGACTAAGTGTCAAAATTCCTCCGTGTGAACCAGGCAGTGTGTGTTACACTTCAAGCCGGAGAGAGTGTCAGGTAGGCGGAATGAAGGTGTAAGGAAGAGCTTCGCTGTGATTTCGCTCTATAGGAACCATGCAGTCAACTGACTGCTGTAAAGCTGATGTAACATCAGATTAAGTCGATGCGGAGAGTTTATTGAAAAAGAATAAAAAGTAACAGAAAGTTCATGTTTGAGCACTAATTTATTAAAAATAAGCGCTTTGGTCATTAAGTATTTTTATATACACTGAAACGCAACAAGTGCATATCTTATATTGTGCTCTGTGCAATGCAACAGCACATATGTTTTCTCTTCATTGCACAACCAAATGAGGTACATCTATGCAATTTTGCATTATCTTTTCAACAGCACATATGTTAACTCCATGCACAGCAGAATGAGTTAATGCTGGTACACTTGGTCGTTTTTCTGAAAAAAGGTGCACGCTCAGGAAGACGACTAAGTGTCAAAATTCCTCCGTGTGAACCGTGCACTGTGTTTCTCTGCTCAAGCCGGAGAGAGTGTTAGGTAGGCGGCTTGAAAGTGTAAGGAAGGGCTTCGCTGTGAATCCGCTCAACTCAAACAGAGTGTTGAAACATGTCCGGCTTGAGGAGAGACACACACACAGCCTGGAGGAATCTTGACACTTAGTTATTTTTCTGAGAGTCAATAAGTAGGAATAGAAAGTTCAAGATCCACAACTCTTGGGCCCGATATTAGTACATTTGGACAAATATGGACTTCTGAATGACTGACCTAAATTCAGAAAGTGTCAATGAGTAGGTATAAAAATTTCAAGATCCATAATTGAAACGTGTCCAATGGGTAAAATATTGGCTACTCTAAAGCTAATGTATCACAAGAAGGAGTCAATTGGGTAGGAATAGAAAGTTCAAGATCAAGGACTGAAATATTTTCAGTGGGTCAAAAATTGGCTTAACTATCGCAAAAAGGAGTCAATTGGTTTGGACTGAAAAGTTCAAAATAAACGACTCTTGGGCCCGATTTTAGTACATTTGGTCAAATATGGACTACTGATTGGCTGATGTATCATCAGTCGGATTCTATGAGTTTGTATAGACATTTCAAGATCCATGACTGAAACATGTTCAATGGGTCAAATATTGGCTACTCTATGGCTAATGTATCACAAGAAGGAGTCAATTGGGTAGAAATAGAAAGTTCAAAATCGACGACTCTTGGGCTTGATATTAGTACATTTGGTCAAATATGGATTTCTGAATGACTGACCTACATTCACATTCAGAAAGAGTCAATGAATAGGTATAAAAATTTCAAGAGCCATAACTGAAACATGTCCAACGGGTAAAATATTGGCTACTCTAAAGCTAATGTATCACAAGAAGGAGTCAATAGGGTAGGAATAGAAAGTTCAAGATCAAGGACTGGAATATTTTCAGCGGGTCAAAAATTGGCTGAACTATCTCCAGAAGGAGTCAATAGGGTAGAACTAAAAAGTTCAAAATCGTTGACTCTTGGGCCCGATTTTAGTACATTTGGTCAAATATTGACTTTTGAATGAGCGATGTAACATCAGAAAGAGTCAATAAGTAGGTATAGAAATTTCAAGATCCATGACTGAAACATGTTCAGTGGGTCAATTATTGTTTACTCTAGGGCTAATGTATCACAAGAAGGAGTCAATTGGGTAGGAATAGAAAGTTCAAGATCAAGGACTGAAATATTTTCAGTGGGTCGAAAATTGGCTGAACTATCTCCAGAAGGAGTCAACAGGGTAGAACTAAAAAGTTCAAAATAGACGACTCTTGGGCCCGATTTTAGTACATTTGGTCAAATATTGACTTTTCAATGACCGATGTAACATCACAAAGAGTCAATAAGTAGGTATAGAAATTTCAAGACCCATGACTGAAACATGTTCAATGGGTCAAATATTGGCTACTCTATGGCTAATTTATCACAAGAAGGAGTCAATTGGGTAGGAATAGAAAGTTCAAGATCAAGGACTGAAATATTTTCAGTGGGTCAAAAATTGGCTTAACTATCGCAAAAAGGAGTCAATTGGTTAGGACTGAAAAGTTCAAAATAAACGACTCTTGGGCCCGATTTTAGTACATTTGGTCAAATATGGACTACTGATTGGCTGATGTATCATCAGTCGGATTCTATGAGTTTGTATAGACATTTCAAGATCCATGACTGAAACATGTTCAATGGGTCAAATATTGGCTACTCTATGGCTAATGTATCACAAGAAGGAGTCAATTGGGTAGAAATAGAAAGTTCAAAATCGACGACTCTTGGGCTTGATATTAGTACATTTGGTCAAATATGGATTTCTGAATGACTGACCTACATTCACATTCAGAAAGAGTCAATGAGTAGGTATAAAAATTTCAAGATCCACAACTGAAACATGTCCAATGGGTAAAATATTGGCTACTCTAAAGCTAATGTATCACAAGAAGGAGTCAATTGGGTAGGAATAGAAAGTTCAAGATCAAGGACTGAAATATTTTCAGTGGGTCAAAAATTGGCTGAACTATCTCCAGAAGAAGTCAATAGGGTAGAACTAAAAAGTTCAAAATAGACGACTCTTGGGCCCGATTTTAGTTCATTTGGTCAAATATTGACTTTTGAATGACCGATGTAACATTAGAAAAAGTCAATAAGTAGGTATAGAAATTTCAAGATCCATTACTGACACATGTTCAATGGGTCAATTATTGGCTACTCTATCGCTAATTTATCACCAGAAGGAGTCTATTGGGTAGAAATAGAAAATTCAAAATCGACGACTCTTGGGCCCGATATTAGTACATTTGGTCAAATATGGATTTCTGAATGACTGACCTAAATTCAGAAAGGGTCAATGAGTAGGTATAAAAATTTCAAGATCCATAACTGAAACATGTCAAATGGGTAAAATATTGGCTACTGTAAGGCTAAAGTATCACAAGAAGGAGTCAATTGGGTAGGAATAGAAAGTTCAAGATCAAGGACTGAAATATTTTCAGTGGGTCAAAAATTGGCTGAACAATCTCTAGAAGGAGTCAAAAGGGTAGAACTAAATAGTTCAAAATAGACGATTCTTGGGCCCGATTTTAGTACATTTGGTCAAATATTGACTTTTGAATGACCGATGTAACATCAAAAAGAGTCAATAAGTAGGTATTGAAATTTCAAGATCCATGACTGGAACATGTTCAATTGGTTAGATATTGTCGAGTCTATGGCTAATTTATCACCAGAAGGAGTCTATTGGATAGAAATAGAAAGTTCAAAATCGATGACTCTTGGGCCGGATATAAGTCCATTTGGTCAAATATGGACTTCTAATTGGCTGATGTATCATCAGTCGGAATCTATGAGTAGGTATAGAAATTTCAAGATCCATGACTGAAACATGTTCAATGGGTCAAATATTGGCTACTCTATGGCTAATTTATCACAAAAAGGAGTCTATTGGGTAGAAATAGAAAGTTCAAAATCGACGACTCTTGGGCCCGATATTAGTACATTTGGTCAAATATGGATTTCTGAATGACTGACCTAAATTCAGAAAGAGTCAATGAGTAGGTATAAAAATTTCAAGATCCATAACTGAAACATGTCCAATGGGTAAAATATTGGCTACTCTAAGGCTAATGTATCACAAGAAGGAGTCAATTGGGTAGGAATAGAAAGTTCAAGATCAAGGACTGAAATATTTTCAGTGGGTCAAAAATTGGCTGAACTATCTCCAGAAGGAGTCAAAAGGGTAGAACTAAAAAGTTCAAAATAGACGATTCTTGGGCCCGATTTTAGTACATTTGGTCAAATATTGACTTTTGAATGACCGATGTAACATTAGAAAGAGTCAATAAGTAGGTATAGAAATTTCAAGATCCTTTACTGAAACATGTTCAATGGGTCAATTATTGGCTACTCTATCGATAATTTATCACCAGAAGGAGTCAATTGGGTAGAAATAGAAAGTTCAAAATCGATGACTCTTGGGCCCGATATTAGTACATTTGGTCAAATATGGATTTCTGAATGACTGACCTAAATTCAGAAAGAGTCAATGAGTAGGTATAAAAATTTCAAGAACCGTAACTGAAACATATCCAATGGGTAAAATATTGGCTACTCTAGGGCTAATGTATCACAAGAAGGAGTCAATTGGGTAGGAATAGAAAGTTCAAGATCAAGGACTGAAATATTTTCAGTGGGTTAAAAATTGGCTGAACTATCTCCAGAAGGAGTCAATAGGGTAGAACTAAAAAGTTCAAAATAGACGACTCTTGGGCCCGATTTTAGTACATTTGGTCAAATATTGACTTTTCAATGACCGATGTAACATCACAAAGAGTCAATAAGTAGGTATAGAAATTTCAAGACCCATGACTGAAACATGTTCAATGGGTCAAATATTGGCTACTCAATGGCTAATTTATCACCAGAAGGAGTCAATGGGTAGAACTAAAAAGTTCAAAATCGACGACTCTTGGGCCCGATTTTAATACATTTGGTCAAATATTGACTTTTGAATGACCGATGTAACATCAGAAAAAGTCAATAAGTAGGTATAGAAATTTCAAGATCCATGACTGGAACATGTTCAATTGGTTAGATATTGTCGAGTCTATGGCTAATTTATCACCAGAAGGAGTCTATTGGATAGAAATAGAAAGTTCAAAATCGATGACTCTTGGGCCGGACATAAGTCCATTTGGTCAAATATGGACTTCTAATTGGCTGATGTATCATCAGTCGGAATCTATGAGTAGGTATAGAAATTTCAAGATCCATGACTGAAACATGTTCAATGGGTCAAATATTGGCTACTCTATGGCTAATTTATCACAAAAAGGAGTCTATTGGGTAGAAATAGAAAGTTCAAAATTGACGACTCTTGGGCCCGATATTAGTACATTTGGTCAAATATGGATTTCTGAATGACTGACCTAAATTCAGAAAGAGTCAATGAGTAGGTATAAAAATTTCAAGATCCATAACTGAAACATGTCCAATGGGTAAAATATTGGCTACTTAAGGCTAATGTATCACAAGAAGGAGTCAATTGGGTAGGAATAGAAAGTTCAAGATCAAGGACAGAAATATTTTCAGTGGGTCAAAAATTGGCTGAACTATCTCCAGAAGGAGTCAAAAGGGTAGAACTAAAAAGTTCAAAATAGACGATTCTTGGGCCCGATTTTAGTACATTTGGTCAAATATTGACTTTTGAATGACCGATGTAACATTAGAAAGAGTCAATAAGTAGGTATAGAAATTTCAAGATCCATTACTGAAACATGTTCAATGGGTCAATTATTGGCTACTCTATCGATAATTTATCACCAGAAGGAGTCAATTGGGTAGAAATAGAAAGTTCAAAATCGATGACTCTTGGGCCCGATATTAGTACATTTGGTCAAATATGGATTTCTGAATGACTGACCTAAATTCAGAAAGAGTCAATGAGTAGGTATAAAAATTTCAAGATCCGTAACTGAAACATATCCAATGGGTAAAATATTGGCTACTCCACGGCAAATGTATCACAAGAAGGAGTCAATTGGGTAGGAATAGAAAGTTCAAGATCAAGGACTGAAATATTTTCAGTGGGTTAAAAATTGGCTGAACTATCTCCAGAAGGAGTCAAAAGGGTAGAACTATAAAGTTCAAAATAGACGATTCTTGGGCCCGATTTTAGTACATTTGGTCAAATATTGACTTTTGAATGACCGATGTAACATCAAAAAGAGTCAAAGATTAGGTATAGAAATTTCAAGATCCATGACTGAAACATGTTCAATGGGTCAAATATTTTCTACTCTATGGCTAATTTATCACAAAAAGGAGTCCATTGGGTAGAAATAGAAAGTTCAAAATCGATGACTCTTGGGCCCGATATTAGTACATTTGGTCAAATATTGACTTTTGAATGACCGATGTAACATTAGAAAGAGTCAATAAGTAGGTATAGAAATTTCAAGATCCATTACTGAAACATGTTCAATGGGTCAATTATTGGCTACTCTATCGATAATTTATCACCAGAAGGAGTCAATTGGGTAGAAATAGAAAGTTCAAAATCGATGACTCTTGGGCCCGATATTAGTACATTTGGTCAAATATGGATTTCTGAATGACTGACCTAAATTCAGAAAGAGTCAATGAGTAGGTATAAAAATTTCAAGATCCGTAACTGAAACATATCCAATGGGTAAAATATTGGCTACTCCAGGGCAAATGTATCACAAGAAGGAGTCAATTGGGTAGGAATAGAAAGTTCAAGATCAAGGACTGAAATATTTTCAGTGGGTTAAAAATTGGCTGAACTATCTCCAGAAGGAGTCAAAAGGGTAGAACTATAAAGTTCAAAATAGACGATTCTTGGGCCCGATTTTAGTACATTTGGTCAAATATTGACTTTTGAATGACCGATGTAACATCAAAAAGAGTCAATAAGTAGGTATTGAAATTTCAAGATCCATGACTGGAACATGTTCAATTGGTTAGATATTGTCGAGTCTATGGCTAATTTATCACCAGAAGGAGTCTATTGGATAGAAATAGAAAGTTCAAAATCGATGACTCTTGGGCCGGATATAAGTCCATTTGGTCAAATATGGACTTCTAATTGGCTGATGTATCATCAGTCGGAATCTATGAGTAGGTATAGAAATTTCAAGATCCATGACTGAAACATGTTCAATGGGTCAAATATTGGCTACTCTATGGCTAATTTATCACAAAAAGGAGTCTATTGGGTAGAAATAGAAAGTTCAAAATCGACGACTCTTGGGCCCGATATTAGTACATTTGGTCAAATATGGATTTCTGAATGACTGACCTAAATTCAGAAAGAGTCAATGAGTAGGTATAAAAATTTCAAGATCCATAACTGAAACATGTCCAATGGGTAAAATATTGGCTACTCTAAGGCTAATGTATCACAAGAAGGAGTCAATTGGGTAGGAATAGAAAGTTCAAGATCAAGGACTGAAATATTTTCAGTGGGTCAAAAATTGGCTGAACTATCTCCAGAAGGAGTCAAAAGGGTAGAACTAAAAAGTTCAAAATAGACGATTCTTGGGCCCGATTTTAGTACATTTGGTCAAATATTGACTACTCTATGGCTAATTTATCACAAAAAGGAGTCTATTGGGTAGAAATAGAAAGTTCAAAATCGACGACTCTTGGGCCCGATATTAGTACATTTGGTCAAATATGGATTTCTGAATGACTGACCTAAATTCAGAAAGAGTCAATGAGTAGGTATAAAAATTTCAAGATCCATAACTGAAACATGTCCAATGGGTAAAATATTGGCTACTCTAAGGCTAATGTATCACAAGAAGGAGTCAATTGGGTAGGAATAGAAAGTTCAAGATCAAGGACTGAAATATTTTCAGTGGGTCAAAAATTGGCTGAACTATCTCCAGAAGGAGTCAAAAGGGTAGAACTAAAAAGTTCAAAATAGACGATTCTTGGGCCCGATTTTAGTACATTTGGTCAAATATTGACTTTTGAATGACCGATGTAACATTAGAAAGAGTCAATAAGTAGGTATAGAAATTTCAAGATCCTTTACTGAAACATGTTCAATGGGTCAATTATTGGCTACTCTATCGATAATTTATCACCAGAAGGAGTCAATTGGGTAGAAATAGAAAGTTCAAAATCGATGACTCTTGGGCCCGATATTAGTACATTTGGTCAAATATGGATTTCTGAATGACTGACCTAAAATTCAGAAAGAGTCAATGAGTAGGTATAAAAATTTCAAGAACCGTAACTGAAACATATCCAGTGGGTAAAATATTGGCTACTCTAGGGCTAATGTATCACAAGAAGGAGTCAATTGGGTAGGAATAGAAAGTTCAAGATCAAGGACTGAAATATTTTCAGTGGGTTAAAAATTGGCTGAACTATCTCCAGAAGGAGTCAATAGGGTAGAACTAAAAAGTTCAAAATAGACGACTCTTGGGCCCGATTTTAGTACATTTGGTCAAATATTGACTTTTCAATGACCGATGTAACATCACAAAGAGTCAATAAGTAGGTATAGAAATTTCAAGACCCATGACTGAAACATGTTCAATGGGTCAAATATTGGCTACTCTATGGCTAATTTATCACCAGAAGGAGTCAATGGGTAGAACTAAAAAGTTCAAAATCGACGACTCTTGGGCCCGATTTTAATACATTTGGTCAAATATTGACTTTTGAATGACCGATGTAACATCAGAAAAAGTCAATAAGTAGGTATAGAAATTTCAAGATCCATGACTGACACATGTTCAATGGGTCAAATATTGGCTACTCTATTGCTAATTTATCACAAAAAGGAGTCTATAGGGTAGAAATAGAAAATTCAAAATCGACGACTCTTGGGCCCGATATTAGTACATTTGGTCAAATATGGATTTCTGAATGACTGACCTAAATTCAGAAAGGGTCAATGAGTAGGTATAAAAATTTCAAGATCCATAACTGAAACATGTCCAATGGGTAAAATATTGGCTACTCTAAGGCTAATGTATCACAAGAAGGAGTCAATTGGGTAGGAATAGAAAGTTCAAGATCAAGGACTGAAATATTTTCAGTGGCTCAAAAATTGGCTGTACTATCTCCAGAAGGAGTCAATAGGGTAGAACTAAAAAGTTCAAAATAGACGACTCTTGGGCCCGATTTTAGTACATTTGAACAAATATTGACTTTTGAATGACCGATTTAACATCAGAAAGAGTCAATAAGTAGATATAGAAATTTCAAGATCCATGACTGAAACATGTTCAATGGGTCAAATATTGGCTACTCAATGGCTAATTTATCACCAGAAGGAGTCAATTGGGTAGAAATAGAAAGTTCAATATCGACGACTCTTGGGCCCGATTTTAGTACATTTGGTCAAATATGGATTTCTGAATGACTGACCTGAATTCAGAAAGAGTCAATGAGTAGGTATAAAAATTTCAAGATCCATAACTGAAACATGTCAAATGGGTCAAATATTGGCTACTATAAGGCTAAAGTATCACAAGAAGGAGTCAATTGGGTAGGAATAGAAAGTTCAAGATCAAGGACTGAAATATTTTCAGTGGCTCAAAAAGTGGCTTTACTATCTCCAGAAGGAGTCAATAGGGTAGAACTAAAAAGTTCAAAATAGACGACTCTTGGGCCCGATTTTAGTACATTTGAACAAATATTGACTTTTGAATGACCAATTTAACATCAGAAAGAGTCAATAAGTAGGTATAGAAATTTCAAGACCCATGACTGAAACATGTTCAATGGGTCAAATATTGGCTACTCTATGGCTAATTTATCACCAGAAGGAGTCAATGGGTAGAACTAAAAAGTTCAAAATCGACGACTCTTGGGCCCGATTTTAGTACATTTGGTCAAATATTGACTTTTGAATGACCGATGTAACATCAGAAAAAGTCAATAAGTAGGTATAGAAATTTCAAGATCCATGACTGACACATGTTCAATGGGTCAATTATTGGCTACTCTATCGCTAATTTATCACCAGAAGGAGTCTATTGGGTAGAAATAGAAAATTCAAAATCGACGACTCTTGGGCCCGATATTAGTACATTTGGTCAAATATGGATTTCTGAATGACTGACCTAAATTCAGAAAGGGTCAATGAGTAGGTATAAAAATTTCAAGATCCATAACTGAAACATGTCAAATGGGTAAAATATTGGCTACTATAAGGCTAAAGTATCACAAGAAGGAGTCAATTGGGTAGGAATAGAAAGTTCAAGATCAAGGACTGAAATATTTTCAGTGGGTCAAAAATTGGCTGAACAATCTCTAGAAGGAGTCAAAAGGGTAGAACTAAATAGTTCAAAATAGACGATTCTTGGGCCCGATTTTAGTACATTTGGTCAAATATTGACTTTTGAATGACCGATGTAACATCAAAAAGAGTCAATAAGTAGGTATTGAAATTTCAAGATCCATGACTGGAACATGTTCAATTGGTTAGATATTGTCGAGTCTATGGCTAATTTATCACCAGAAGGAGTCTATTGGATAGAAATAGAAAGTTCAAAATCGATGACTCTTGGGCCGGATATAAGTCCATTTGGTCAAATATGGACTTCTAATTGGCTGATGTATCATCAGTCGGAATCTATGAGTAGGTATAGAAATTTCAAGATCCATGACTGAAATATGTTCAATGGGTCAAATATTGGCTACTCTATGGCTAATTTATCACAAAAAGGAGTCTATTGGGTAGAAATAGAAAGTTCAAAATCGACGACTCTTGGGCCCGATATTAGTACATTTGGTCAAATATGGATTTCTGAATGACTGACCTAAATTCAGAAAGAGTCAATGAGTAGGTATAAAAATTTCAAGATCCATAACTGAAACATGTCCAATGGGTAAAATATTGGCTACTCTAAGGCTAATGTATCACAAGAAGGAGTCAATTGGGTAGGAATAGAAAGTTCAAGATCAAGGACAGAAATATTTTCAGTGGGTCAAAAATTGGCTGAACTATCTCCAGAAGGAGTCAAAAGGGTAGAACTAAAAAGTTCAAAATAGACGATTCTTGGGCCCGATTTTAGTACATTTGGTCAAATATTGACTTTTGAATGACCGATGTAACATTAGAAAGAGTCAATAAGTAGGTATAGAAATTTCAAGATCCATTACTGAAACATGTTCAATGGGTCAATTATTGGCTACTCTATCGATAATTTATCACCAGAAGGAGTCAATTGGGTAGAAATAGAAAGTTCAAAATCGATGACTCTTGGGCCCGATATTAGTACATTTGGTCAAATATTGACTTTTGAATGACCGATTGAACATCAAAAAGAGTCAAAGATTAGGTATTGAAATTTCAAGATCCATGACTGGAACATGTTCAATGGGTCAGATATTGGCGAGTCTATGGCTAATTTATCACCAGGAGTCTATTGGGTAGAAATAGAAAGTTCAAAATCGATGACTCTTGGGCCGGATATAAGTCCATTTGGTCAAATATGGACTTCTGATTGGCTGATGTATCATCAGTCGGATTCTATGAGTAGGTATAGAAATTTCAAGATCCATGACTGAAACATGTTCAATGGGTCAAATATTTTCTACTCTATGGCTAATTTATCACAAAAAGGAGTCCATTGGGTAGAAATAGAAAGTTCAAAATCGATGACTCTTGGGCCCGATATTAGTACATTTGGTCAAATATTGACTTTTGAATGACCGATGTAACATTAGAAAGAGTCAATAAGTAGGTATAGAAATTTCAAGATCCATTACTGAAACATGTTCAATGGGTCAATTATTGGCTACTCTATCGATAATTTATCACCAGAAGGAGTCAATTGGGTAGAAATAGAAAGTTCAAAATCGATGACTCTTGGGCCCGATATTAGTACATTTGGTCAAATATGGATTTCTGAATGACTGACCTAAATTCACAAAGAGTCAATGAGTAGGTATAAAAATTTCAAGATCCGTAACTGAAACATATCCAATGGGTAAAATATTGGCTACTCCAGGGCAAATGTATCACAAGAAGGAGTCAATTGGGTAGGAATAGAAAGTTCAAGATCAAGGACTGAAATATTTTCAGTGGGTTAAAAATTGGCTGAACTATCTCCAGAAGGAGTCAAAAGGGTAGAACTATAAAGTTCAAAATAGACGATTCTTGGGCCCGATTTTAGTACATTTGGTCAAATATTGACTTTTGAATGACCGATGTAACATCAAAAAGAGTCAATAAGTAGGTATTGAAATTTCAAGATCCATGACTGGAACATGTTCAATTGGTTAGATATTGTCGAGTCTATGGCTAATTTATCACCAGAAGGAGTCTATTGGATAGAAATAGAAAGTTCAAAATCGATGACTCTTGGGCCGGATATAAGTCCATTTGGTCAAATATGGACTTCTAATTGGCTGATGTATCATCAGTCGGAATCTATGAGTAGGTATAGAAATTTCAAGATCCATGACTGAAACATGTTCAATGGGTCAAATATTGGCTACTCTATGGCTAATTTATCACAAAAAGGAGTCTATTGGGTAGAAATAGAAAGTTCAAAATCGACGACTCTTGGGCCCGATATTAGTACATTTGGTCAAATATGGATTTCTGAATGACTGACCTAAATTCAGAAAGAGTCAATGAGTAGGTATAAAAATTTCAAGATCCATAACTGAAACATGTCCAATGGGTAAAATATTGGCTACTCTAAGGCTAATGTATCACAAGAAGGAGTCAATTGGGTAGGAATAGAAAGTTCAAGATCAAGGACTGAAATATTTTCAGTGGGTCAAAAATTGGCTGAACTATCTCCAGAAGGAGTCAAAAGGGTAGAACTAAAAAGTTCAAAATAGACGATTCTTGGGCCCGATTTTAGTACATTTGGTCAAATATTGACTACTCTATGGCTAATTTATCACAAAAAGGAGTCTATTGGGTAGAAATAGAAAGTTCAAAATCGACGACTCTTGGGCCCGATATTAGTACATTTGGTCAAATATGGATTTCTGAATGACTGACCTAAATTCAGAAAGAGTCAATGAGTAGGTATAAAAATTTCAAGATCCATAACTGAAACATGTCCAATGGGTAAAATATTGGCTACTCTAAGGCTAATGTATCACAAGAAGGAGTCAATTGGGTAGGAATAGAAAGTTCAAGATCAAGGACTGAAATATTTTCAGTGGGTCAAAAATTGGCTGAACTATCTCCAGAAGGAGTCAAAAGGGTAGAACTAAAAAGTTCAAAATAGACGATTCTTGGGCCCGATTTTAGTACATTTGGTCAAATATTGACTTTTGAATGACCGATGTAACATTAGAAAGAGTCAATAAGTAGGTATAGAAATTTCAAGATCCTTTACTGAAACATGTTCAATGGGTCAATTATTGGCTACTCTATCGATAATTTATCACCAGAAGGAGTCAATTGGGTAGAAATAGAAAGTTCAAAATCGATGACTCTTGGGCCCGATATTAGTACATTTGGTCAAATATGGATTTCTGAATGACTGACCTAAAATTCAGAAAGAGTCAATGAGTAGGTATAAAAATTTCAAGAACCGTAACTGAAACATATCCAATGGGTAAAATATTGGCTACTCTAGGGCTAATGTATCACAAGAAGGAGTCAATTGGGTAGGAATAGAAAGTTCAAGATCAAGGACTGAAATATTTTCAGTGGGTTAAAAATTGGCTGAACTATCTCCAGAAGGAGTCAATAGGGTAGAACTAAAAAGTTCAAAATAGACGACTCTTGGGCCCGATTTTAGTACATTTGGTCAAATATTGACTTTTCAATGACCGATGTAACATCACAAAGAGTCAATAAGTAGGTATAGAAATTTCAAGACCCATGACTGAAACATGTTCAATGGGTCAAATATTGGCTACTCTATGGCTAATTTATCACCAGAAGGAGTCAATGGGTAGAACTAAAAAGTTCAAAATCGACGACTCTTGGGCCCGATTTTAATACATTTGGTCAAATATTGACTTTTGAATGACCGATGTAACATCAGAAAAAGTCAATAAGTAGGTATAGAAATTTCAAGATCCATGACTGACACATGTTCAATGGGTCAAATATTGGCTACTCTATTGCTAATTTATCACAAAAAGGAGTCTATAGGGTAGAAATAGAAAATTCAAAATCGACGACTCTTGGGCCCGATATTAGTACATTTGGTCAAATATGGATTTCTGAATGACTGACCTAAATTCAGAAAGGGTCAATGAGTAGGTATAAAAATTTCAAGATCCATAACTGAAACATGTCCAATGGGTAAAATATTGGCTACTCTAAGGCTAATGTATCACAAGAAGGAGTCAATTGGGTAGGAATAGAAAGTTCAAGATCAAGGACTGAAATATTTTCAGTGGCTCAAAAATTGGCTGTACTATCTCCAGAAGGAGTCAATAGGGTAGAACTAAAAAGTTCAAAATAGACGACTCTTGGGCCCGATTTTAGTACATTTGAACAAATATTGACTTTTGAATGACCGATGTAACATCAAAAAGAGTCAAAGATTAGGTATTGAAATTTCAAGATCCATGACTGGAACATGTTCAATGGGTCAGATATTGGCGAGTCTATGGCTAATTTATCACCAGGAGTCTAATGGGTAGAAATAGAAAGTTCAAAATCGATGACTCTTGGGCCGGATATAAGTCCATTTGGTCAAATATGGACTTCTGATTGGCTGATGTATCATCAGTCGGATTCTATGAGTAGGTATAGAAATTTCAAGATCCATGACTGAAACATGTTCAATGGGTCAAATATTTTCTACTCTATGGCTAATTTATCACAAAAAGGAGTCCATTGGGTAGAAATAGAAAGTTCAAAATCGATGACTCTTGGGCCCGATATTAGTACATTTTCTCAAATATTGACTTTTGAATGACCGATGTAACATTAGAAAGAGTCAATAAGTAGGTATAGAAATTTCAAGATCCATTACTGAAACATGTTCAATGGGTCAATTATTGGCTACTCTATCGATAATTTATCACCAGAAGGAGTCAATTGGGTAGAAATAGAAAGTTCAAAATCGATGACTCTTGGGCCCGATATTAGTACATTTGGTCAAATATGGATTTCTGAATGACTGACCTAAATTCAGAAAGAGTAAATGAGTAGGTATAAAAATTTCAAGATCCGTAACTGAAACATATCCAATGGGTAAAATATTGGCTACTCCAGGGCAAATGTATCACAAGAAGGAGTCAATTGGGTAGGAATAGAAAGTTCAAGATCAAGGACTGAAATATTTTCAGTGGGCTAAAAATTGGCTGAACAATCTCCAGAAGGAGTCAAAAGGGTAGAACTATAAAGTTCAAAATAGACGATTCTTGGGCCCGATTTTAGTACATTTGGTCAAATATTGACTTTTGAATGACCGATGTAACATCAAAAAGAGTCAATAAGTAGGTATTGAAATTTCAAGATCCATGACTGGAACATGTTCAATTGGTTAGATATTGTCGAGTCTATGGCTAATTTATCACCAGAAGGAGTCTATTGGATAGAAATAGAAAGTTCAAAATCGATGACTCTTGGGCCGGATATAAGTCCATTTGGTCAAATATGGACTTCTAATTGGCTGATGTATCATCAGTCGGAATCTATGAGTAGGTATAGAAATTTCAAGATCCATGACTGAAACATGTTCAATGGGTCAAATATTGGCTACTCTATGGCTAATTTATCACAAAAAGGAGTCTATTGGGTAGAAATAGAAAGTTCAAAATCGACGACTCTTGGGCCCGATATTAGTACATTTGGTCAAATATGGATTTCTGAATGACTGACCTAAATTCAGAAAGAGTCAATGAGTAGGTATAAAAATTTCAAGATCCATAACTGAAACATGTCCAATGGGTAAAATATTGGCTACTCTAAGGCTAATGTATCACAAGAAGGAGTCAATTGGGTAGGAATAGAAAGTTCAAGATCAAGGACTGAAATATTTTCAGTGGGTCAAAAATTGGCTGAACTATCTCCAGAAGGAGTCAAAAGGGTAGAACTAAAAAGTTCAAAATAGATGATTCTTGGGCCCGATTTTAGTACATTTGGTCAAATATTGACTTTTGAATGACCGATGTAACATTAGAAAGAGTCAATAAGTAGGTATAGAAATTTCAAGATCCTTTACTGAAACATGTTCAATGGGTCAATTATTGGCTACTCTATCGATAATTTATCACCAGAAGGAGTCAATTGGGTAGAAATAGAAAGTTCAAAATCGATGACTCTTGGGCCCGATATTAGTACATTTGGTCAAATATGGATTTCTGAATGACTGACCTAAATTCAGAAAGAGTCAATGAGTAGGTATAAAAATTTCAAGAACCGTAACTGAAACATATCCAATGGGTAAAATATTGGCTACTCTAGGGCTAATGTATCACAAGAAGGAGTCAATTGGGTAGGAATAGAAAGTTCAAGATCAAGGACTGAAATATTTTCAGTGGGTTAAAAATTGGCTGAACTATCTCCAGAAGGAGTCAATAGGGTAGAACTAAAAAGTTCAAAATAGACGACTCTTGGGCCCGATTTTAGTACATTTGGTCAAATATTGACTTTTCAATGACCGATGTAACATCACAAAGAGTCAATAAGTAGGTATAGAAATTTCAAGATCCATGACTGAAACATGTTCAATGGGTCAAATATTGGCTACTCTATGGCTAATTTATCACCAGAAGGAGTCAATGGGTAGAACTAAAAAGTTCAAAATCGACGACTCTTGGGCCCGATTTTAATACATTTGGTCAAATATTGAGTTTTGAATGACCGATGTAACATCAGAAAAAGTCAATAAGTAGGTATAGAAATTTCAAGATCCATGACTGACACATGTTCAATGGGTCAAATATTGGCTACTCTATTGCTAATTTATCACAAAAAGGAGTCTATTGGGTAGAAATAGAAAATTCAAAATCGACGACTCTTGGGCCCGATATTAGTACATTTGGTCAAATATGGATTTCTGAATGACTGACCTAAATTCAGAAAGGGTCAATGAGTAGGTATAAAAATTTCAAGATCCATAACTGAAACATGTCCAATGGGTAAAATATTGGCTACTCTAAGGCTAATGTATCACAAGAAGGAGTCAATTGGGTAGGAATAGAAAGTTCAAGATCAAGGACTGAAATATTTTCAGTGGCTCAAAAATTGGCTGTACTATCTCCAGAAGGAGTCAATAGGGTAGAACTAAAAAGTTCAAAATAGACGACTCTTGGGCCCGATTTTAGTACATTTGAACAAATATTGACTTTTGAATGACCGATTTAACATCAGAAAGAGTCAATAAGTAGATATAGAAATTTCAAGATCCATGACTGAAACATGTTCAATGGGTCAAATATTGGCTACTCAATGGCTAATTTATCACAAAAAGGAGTCTATTGGGTAGAAATAGAAAGTTCAAAATCGACGACTCTTGGGCCCGATATTAGTACATTTGGTCAAATATGGATTTCTGAATGACTGACCTAAATTCAGAAAGAGTCAATGAGTAGTTATAAAAATTTCAAGATCCAAAACTGAAACATGTCAAATGGGTAAAATATTGGCTACTCTAAGGCTAATGTATCACAAGAAGGAGTCAATTGGGTAGGAATAGAAAGTTCAAGATCAAGGACTGAAATATTTTCAGTGGGTCAAAAATTGGCTGAATAATCTCTAGAAGGAGTCAAGAGGGTAGAACTAAAAAGTTCAAAATCGACGAGTCTTGGGCCCGATTTTAGTACATTTGGTCAAATATTGATTTTTGAATGACCGATGTAACATCAAAAAGAGTCAAAGATTAGGTATTGAAATTTCAAGATCCATGACTGGAACATGTTCAATGGGTCAGATATTGGCGAGTCTATGGCTAATTTATCACCAGGAGTCTATTGGGTAGAAATAGAAAGTTCAAAATCGATGACTCTTGGGCCGGATATAAGTCCATTTGGTCAAATATGGACTTCTGATTGGCTGATGTATCATCAGTCGGATTCTATGAGTAGGTATAGAAATTTCAAGATCCATGACTGAAACATGTTCAATGGGTCAAATATTTTCTACTCTATGGCTAATTTATCACAAAAAGGAGTCCATTGGGTAGAAATAGAAAGTTCAAAATCGATGACTCTTGGGCCCGATATTAGTACATTTGGTCAAATATTGACTTTTGAATGACCGATGTAACATTAGAAAGAGTCAATAAGTAGGTATAGAAATTTCAAGATCCATTACTGAAACATGTTCAATGGGTCAATTATTGGCTACTCTATCGATAATTTATCACCAGAAGGAGTCAATTGGGTAGAAATAGAAAGTTCAAAATCGATGACTCTTGGGCCCGATATTAGTACATTTGGTCAAATATGGATTTCTGAATGACTGACCTAAATTCAGAAAGAGTCAATGAGTAGGTATAAAAATTTCAAGATCCGTAACTGAAACATATACAATGGGTAAAATATTGGCTACTCCAGGGCAAATGTATCACAAGAAGGAGTCAATTGGGTAGGAATAGAAAGTTCAAGATCAAGGACTGAAATATTTTCAGTGGGTTAAAAATTGGCTGAACTATCTCCAGAAGGAGTCAAAAGGGTAGAACTATAAAGTTCAAAATAGACGATTCTTGGGCCCGATTTTAGTACATTTGGTCAAATATTGACTTTTGAATGACCGATGTAACATCAAAAAGAGTCAATAAGTAGGTATTGAAATTTCAAGATCCATGACTGGAACATGTTCAATTGGTTAGATATTGTCGAGTCTATGGCTAATTTATCACCAGAAGGAGTCTATTGGATAGAAATAGAAAGTTCAAAATCGATGACTCTTGGGCCGGATATAAGTCCATTTGGTCAAATATGGACTTCTAATTGGCTGATGTATCATCAGTCGGAATCTATGAGTAGGTATAGAAATTTCAAGATCCATGACTGAAACATGTTCAATGGGTCAAATATTGGCTACTCTATGGCTAATTTATCACAAAAAGGAGTCTATTGGGTAGAAATAGAAAGTTCAAAATCGATGACTCTTGGGCCCGATATTAGTACATTTGGTCAAATATGGATTTCTGAATGACTGACCTAAATTCAGAAAGAGTCAATGAGTAGGTATAAAAATTTCAAGAACCGTAACTGAAACATATCCAATGGGTAAAATATTGGCTACTCTAGGGCTAATGTATCACAAGAAGGAGTCAATTGGGTAGGAATAGAAAGTTCAAGATCAAGGACTGAAATATTTTCAGTGGGTTAAAAATTGGCTGAACTATCTCCAGAAGGAGTCAATAGGGTAGAACTAAAAAGTTCAAAATAGACGACTCTTGGGCCCGATTTTAGTACATTTGGTCAAATATTGACTTTTCAATGACCGATGTAACATCACAAAGAGTCAATAAGTAGGTATAGAAATTTCAAGACCCATGACTGAAACATGTTCAATGGGTCAAATATTGGCTACTCAATGGCTAATTTATCACCAGAAGGAGTCAATGGGTAGAACTAAAAAGTTCAAAATCGACGACTCTTGGGCCCGATTTTAATACATTTGGTCAAATATTGACTTTTGAATGACCGATGTAACATCAGAAAAAGTCAATAAGTAGGTATAGAAATTTCAAGATCCATGACTGACACATGTTCAATGGGTCAAATATTGGCTACTCTATTGCTAATTTATCACAAAAAGGAGTCTATTGGGTAGAAATAGAAAATTCAAAATCGACGACTCTTGGGCCCGATATTAGTACATTTGGTCAAATATGGATTTCTGAATGACTGACCTAAATTCAGAAAGGGTCAATGAGTAGGTATAAAAATTTCAAGATCCATAACTGAAACATGTCAAATGGGTAAAATATTGGCTACTATAAGGCTAAAGTATCACAAGAAGGAGTCAATTGGTTAGGAATAGAAAGTTCAAGATCAAGGACTGAAATATTTTCAGTGGGTCAAAAATTGGCTGAACAATCTCTAGAAGGAGTCAAAAGGGTAGAACTAAAAAGTTCAAAATAGACGATTCTTGGCCCCGATTTTAGTACATTTGGTCAAATATTGACTTTTGAATGACCGATGTAACATCAAAAAGAGTCAATAAGTAGGTATTGAATTTTCAAGATCCATGACTGGAACATGTTCAATTGGTTAGATATTGTCGAGTCTATGGCTAATTTATCACCAGAAGGAGTCTATTGGATAGAAATAGAAAGTTCAAAATCGATGACTCTTGGGCCGGATATAAGTCCATTTGGTCAAATATGGACTTCTAATTGGCTGATGTATCATCAGTCGGAATCTATGAGTAGGTATAGAAATTTCAAGATCCATGACTGAAACATGTTCAATGGGTCAAATATTGGCTACTCTATGGCTAATTTATCACAAAAAGGAGTCTATTGGGTAGAAATAGAAAGTTCAAAATTGACGACTCTTGGGCCCGATATTAGTACATTTGGTCAAATATGGATTTCTGAATGACTGACCTAAATTCAGAAAGAGTCAATGAGTAGGTATAAAAATTTCAAGATCCATAACTGAAACATGTCCAATGGGTAAAATATTGGCTACTCTAAGGCTAATGTATCACAAGAAGGAGTCAATTGGGTAGGAATAGAAAGTTCAAGATCAAGGACAGAAATATTTTCAGTGGGTCAAAAATTGGCTGAACTATCTCCAGAAGGAGTCAAAAGGGTAGAACTAAAAAGTTCAAAATAGACGATTCTTGGGCCCGATTTTAGTACATTTGGTCAAATATTGACTTTTGAATGACCGATGTAACATTAGAAAGAGTCAATAAGTAGGTATAGAAATTTCAAGATCCATTACTGAAACATGTTCAATGGGTCAATTATTGGCTACTCTATCGATAATTTATCACCAGAAGGAGTCAATTGGGTAGAAATAGAAAGTTCAAAATCGATGACTCTTGGGCCCGATATTAGTACATTTGGTCAAATATTGACTTTTGAATGACCGATTGAACATCAAAAAGAGTCAATAAGTAGGTATAGAAATTTCAAGATCCATGATTGGAACATGTTCAATGGGTCAATTATTGGATACTCTTTCGCTAATTTATCACCAGAAGGAGTCAATTGGGTAGAAATAGAAAGTTCAAAATCGACGACTCTTGGGCCCGATTTGAGTACATTTGGTCAAATATGGATTTCTGAATGACTGACCTAAATTCAGAAAGAGTCAATGAGTAGGTATAAAAATTTCAAGATCCATAACTGAAACATGTCCAATGGGTAAAATATTGGCTACTCTAAGGCTAATGTATCACAAGAAGGAGTCAATTGGGTAGGAATAGAAAGTTCAAGATCAAGGACTGAAATATTTTCAGTGGCTCAAAAATTGGCTGTACTATCTCCAGAAGGAGTCAATAGGGTAGAACTAAAAAGTTCAAAATAGACGACTCTTGGGCCCGATTTTAGTACATTTGAACAAATATTGACTTTTGAATGACCGATTTAACATCAGAAAGAGTCAATAAGTAGATATAGAAATTTCAAGATCCATGACTGAAACATGTTCAATGGGTCAAATATTGGCTACTCAATGGCTAATTTATCACAAAAAGGAGTCTATTGGGTAGAAATAGAAAGTTCAAAATCGACGACTCTTGGGCCCGATATTAGTACATTTGGTCAAATATGGATTTCTGAATGACTGACCTAAATTCAGAAAGAGTCAATGAGTAGTTATAAAAATTTCAAGATCCAAAACTGAAACATGTCAAATGGGTAAAATATTGGCTACTCTAAGGCTAATGTATCACAAGAAGGAGTCAATTGGGTAGGAATAGAAAGTTCAAGATCAAGGACTGAAATATTTTCAGTGGGTCAAAAATTGGCTGAATAATCTCTAGAAGGAGTCAAGAGGGTAGAACTAAAAAGTTCAAAATCGACGAGTCTTGGGCCCGATTTTAGTACATTTGGTCAAATATTGATTTTTGAATGACCGATGTAACATCAAAAAGAGTCAAAGATTAGGTATTGAAATTTCAAGATCCATGACTGGAACATGTTCAATGGGTCAGATATTGGCGAGTCTATGGCTAATTTATCACCAGGAGTCTATTGGGTAGAAATAGAAAGTTCAAAATCGATGACTCTTGGGCCGGATATAAGTCCATTTGGTCAAATATGGACTTCTGATTGGCTGATGTATCATCAGTCGGATTCTATGAGTAGGTATAGAAATTTCAAGATCCATGACTAAAACATGTTCAATGGGTCAAATATTTTCTACTCTATGGCTAATTTATCACAAAAAGGAGTCCATTGGGTAGAAATAGAAAGTTCAAAATCGATGACTCTTGGGCCCGATATTAGTACATTTGGTCAAATATTGACTTTTGAATGACCGATGTAACATTAGAAAGAGTCAATAAGTAGGTATAGAAATTTCAAGATCCATTACTGAAACATGTTCAATGGGTCAATTATTGGCTACTCTATCGATAATTTATCACCAGAAGGAGTCAATTGGGTAGAAATAGAAAGTTCAAAATCGATGACTCTTGGGCCCGATATTAGTACATTTGGTCAAATATGGATTTCTGAATGACTGACCTAAATTCAGAAAGAGTAAATGAGTAGGTATAAAAATTTCAAGATCCGTAACTGAAACATATCCAATGGGTAAAATATTGGCTACTCCAGGGCAAATGTATCACAAGAAGGAGTCAATTGGGTAGGAATAGAAAGTTCAAGATCAAGGACTGAAATATTTTCAGTGGGTTAAAAATTGGCTGAACTATCTCCAGAAGGAGTCAAAAGGGTAGAACTATAAAGTTCAAAATAGACGATTCTTGGGCCCGATTTTAGTACATTTGGTCAAATATTGACTTTTGAATGACCGATGTAACATCAAAAAGAGTCAATAAGTAGGTATTGAAATTTCAAGATCCATGACTGGAACATGTTCAATTGGTTAGATATTGTCGAGTCTATGGCTAATTTATCACCAGAAGGAGTCTATTGGATAGAAATAGAAAGTTCAAAATCGATGACTCTTGGGCCGGATATAAGTCCATTTGGTCAAATATGGACTTCTAATTGGCTGATGTATCATCAGTCGGAATCTATGAGTAGGTATAGAAATTTCAAGATCCATGACTGAAACATGTTCAATGGGTCAAATATTGGCTACTCTATGGCTAATTTATCACAAAAAGGAGTCTATTGGGTAGAAATAGAAAGTTCAAAATTGACGACTCTTGGGCCCGATATTAGTATATTTGGTCAAATATGGATTTCTGAATGACTGACCTAAATTCAGAAAGAGTCAATGAGTAGGTATAAAAATTTCAAGATCCATAACTGAAACATGTCCAATGGGTAAAATATTGGCTACTCTAAGGCTAATGTATCACAAGAAGGAGTCAATTGGGTAGGAATAGAAAGTTCAAGATCAAGGACAGAAATATTTTCAGTGGGTCAAAAATTGGCTGAACTATCTCCAGAAGGAGTCAAAAGGGTAGAACTAAAAAGTTCAAAATAGACGATTCTTGGGCCCGATTTTAGTACATTTGGTCAAATATTGACTTTTGAATGACCGATGTAACATTAGAAAGAGTCAATAAGTAGGTATAGAAATTTCAAGATCCATTACTGAAACATGTTCAATGGGTCAATTATTGGCTACTCTATCGATAATTTATCACCAGAAGGAGTCAATTGGGTAGAAATAGAAAGTTCAAAATCGATGACTCTTGGGCCCGATATTAGTACATTTGGTCAAATATTGACTTTTGAATGACCGATTGAACATCAAAAAGAGTCAATAAGTAGGTATAGAAATTTCAAGATCCATGATTGGAACATGTTCAATGGGTCAATTATTGGATACTCTTTCGCTAATTTATCACCAGAAGGAGTCAATTGGGTAGAAATAGAAAGTTCAAAATCGACGACTCTTGGGCCCGATTTGAGTACATTTGGTCAAATATGGATTTCTGAATGACTGACCTAAATTCAGAAAGAGTCAATGAGTAGGTATAAAAATTTCAAGATCCATAACTGAAACATGTCCAATGGGTAAAATATTGGCTACTCTAAGGCTAATGTATCACAAGAAGGAGTCAATTGGGTAGGAATAGAAAGTTCAAGATCAAGGACTGAAATATTTTCAGTGGCTCAAAAATTGGCTGTACTATCTCCAGAAGGAGTCAATAGGGTAGAACTAAAAAGTTCAAAATAGACGACTCTTGGGCCCGATTTTAGTACATTTGAACAAATATTGACTTTTGAATGACCGATTTAACATCAGAAAGAGTCAATAAGTAGATATAGAAATTTCAAGATCCATGACTGAAACATGTTCAATGGGTCAAATATTGGCTACTCAATGGCTAATTTATCACAAAAAGGAGTCTATTGGGTAGAAATAGAAAGTTCAAAATCGACGACTCTTGGGCCCGATATTAGTACATTTGGTCAAATATGGATTTCTGAATGACTGACCTAAATTCAGAAAGAGTCAATGAGTAGTTATAAAAATTTCAAGATCCAAAACTGAAACATGTCAAATGGGTAAAATATTGGCTACTCTAAGGCTAATGTATCACAAGAAGGAGTCAATTGGGTAGGAATAGAAAGTTCAAGATCAAGGACTGAAATATTTTCAGTGGGTCAAAAATTGGCTGAATAATCTCTAGAAGGAGTCAAGAGGGTAGAACTAAAAAGTTCAAAATCGACGAGTCTTGGGCCCGATTTTAGTACATTTGGTCAAATATTGATTTTTGAATGACCGATGTAACATCAAAAAGAGTCAAAGATTAGGTATTGAAATTTCAAGATCCATGACTGGAACATGTTCAATGGGTCAGATATTGGCGAGTCTATGGCTAATTTATCACCAGGAGTCTATTGGGTAGAAATAGAAAGTTCAAAATCGATGACTCTTGGGCCGGATATAAGTCCATTTGGTCAAATATGGACTTCTGATTGGCTGATGTATCATCAGTCGGATTCTATGAGTAGGTATAGAAATTTCAAGATCCATGACTAAAACATGTTCAATGGGTCAAATATTTTCTACTCTATGGCTAATTTATCACAAAAAGGAGTCCATTGGGTAGAAATAGAAAGTTCAAAATCGATGACTCTTGGGCCCGATATTAGTACATTTGGTCAAATATTGACTTTTGAATGACCGATGTAACATTAGAAAGAGTCAATAAGTAGGTATAGAAATTTCAAGATCCATTACTGAAACATGTTCAATGGGTCAATTATTGGCTACTCTATCGATAATTTATCACCAGAAGGAGTCAATTGGGTAGAAATAGAAAGTTCAAAATCGATGACTCTTGGGCCCGATATTAGTACATTTGGTCAAATATGGATTTCTGAATGACTGACCTAAATTCAGAAAGAGTAAATGAGTAGGTATAAAAATTTCAAGATCCGTAACTGAAACATATCCAATGGGTAAAATATTGGCTACTCCAGGGCAAATGTATCACAAGAAGGAGTCAATTGGGTAGGAATAGAAAGTTCAAGATCAAGGACTGAAATATTTTCAGTGGGTTAAAAATTGGCTGAACTATCTCCAGAAGGAGTCAAAAGGGTAGAACTATAAAGTTCAAAATAGACGATTCTTGGGCCCGATTTTAGTACATTTGGTCAAATATTGACTTTTGAATGACCGATGTAACATCAAAAAGAGTCAATAAGTAGGTATTGAAATTTCAAGATCCATGACTGGAACATGTTCAATTGGTTAGATATTGTCGAGTCTATGGCTAATTTATCACCAGAAGGAGTCTATTGGATAGAAATAGAAAGTTCAAAATCGATGACTCTTGGGCCGGATATAAGTCCATTTGGTCAAATATGGACTTCTAATTGGCTGATGTATCATCAGTCGGAATCTATGAGTAGGTATAGAAATTTCAAGATCCATGACTGAAACATGTTCAATGGGTCAAATATTGGCTACTCTATGGCTAATTTATCACAAAAAGGAGTCTATTGGGTAGAAATAGAAAGTTCAAAATCGACGACTCTTGGGCCCGATATTAGTACATTTGGTCAAATATGGATTTCTGAATGACTGACCTAAATTCAGAAAGAGTCAATGAGTAGGTATAAAAATTTCAAGATCCATAACTGAAACATGTCCAATGGGTAAAATATTGGCTACTCTAAGGCTAATGTATCACAAGAAGGAGTCAATTGGGTAGGAATAGAAAGTTCAAGATCAAGGACTGAAATATTTTCAGTGGGTCAAAAATTGGCTGAACTATCTCCAGAAGGAGTCAAAAGGGTAGAACTAAAAAGTTCAAAATAGATGATTCTTGGGCCCGATTTTAGTACATTTGGTCAAATATTGACTTTTGAATGACCGATGTAACATTAGAAAGAGTCAATAAGTAGGTATAGAAATTTCAAGATCCTTTACTGAAACATGTTCAATGGGTCAATTATTGGCTACTCTATCGATAATTTATCACCAGAAGGAGTCAATTGGGTAGAAATAGAAAGTTCAAAATCGATGACTCTTGGGCCCGATATTAGTACATTTGGTCAAATATGGATTTCTGAATGACTGACCTAAATTCAGAAAGAGTCAATGAGTAGGTATAAAAATTTCAAGAACCGTAACTGAAACATATCCAATGGGTAAAATATTGGCTACTCTAGGGCTAATGTATCACAAGAAGGAGTCAATTGGGTAGGAATAGAAAGTTCAAGATCAAGGACTGAAATATTTTCAGTGGGTTAAAAATTGGCTGAACTATCTCCAGAAGGAGTCAATAGGGTAGAACTAAAAAGTTCAAAATAGACGACTCTTGGGCCCGATTTTAGTACATTTGGTCAAATATTGACTTTTCAATGACCGATGTAACATCACAAAGAGTCAATAAGTAGGTATAGAAATTTCAAGACCCATGACTGAAACATGTTCAATGGGTCAAATATTGGCTACTCTATGGCTAATTTATCACCAGAAGGAGTCAATGGGTAGAACTAAAAAGTTCAAAATCGACGACTCTTGGGCCCGATTTTAATACATTTGGTCAAATATTGACTTTTGAATGACCGATGTAACATCAGAAAAAGTCAATAAGTAGGTATAGAAATTTCAAGATCCATGACTGACACATGTTCAATGGGTCAAATATTGGCTACTCTATTGCTAATTTATCACAAAAAGGAGTCTATTGGGTAGAAATAGAAAATTCAAAATCGACGACTCTTGGGCCCGATATTAGTACATTTGGTCAAATATGGATTTCTGAATGACTGACCTAAATTCAGAAAGGGTCAATGAGTAGGTATAAAAATTTCAAGATCCATAACTGAAACATGTCCAATGGGTAAAATATTGGCTACTCTAAGGCTAATGTATCACAAGAAGGAGTCAATTGGGTAGGAATAGAAAGTTCAAGATCAAGGACTGAAATATTTTCAGTGGCTCAAAAATTGGCTGTACTATCTCCAGAAGGAGTCAATAGGGTAGAACTAAAAAGTTCAAAATAGACGACTCTTGGGCCCGATTTTAGTACATTTGAACAAATATTGACTTTTGAATGACCGATTTAACATCAGAAAGAGTCAATAAGTAGATATAGAAATTTCAAGATCCATGACTGAAACATGTTCAATGGGTCAAATATTGGCTACTCAATGGCTAATTTATCACAAAAAGGAGTCTATTGGGTAGAAATAGAAAGTTCAAAATCGACGACTCTTGGGCCCGATATTAGTACATTTGGTCAAATATGGATTTCTGAATGACTGACCTAAATTCAGAAAGAGTCAATGAGTAGTTATAAAAATTTCAAGATCCAAAACTGAAACATGTCAAATGGGTAAAATATTGGCTACTCTAAGGCTAATGTATCACAAGAAGGAGTCAATTGGGTAGGAATAGAAAGTTCAAGATCAAGGACTGAAATATTTTCAGTGGGTCAAAAATTGGCTGAATAATCTCTAGAAGGAGTCAAGAGGGTAGAACTAAAAAGTTCAAAATCGACGAGTCTTGGGCCCGATTTTAGTACATTTGGTCAAATATTGATTTTTGAATGACCGATGTAACATCAAAAAGAGTCAAAGATTAGGTATTGAAATTTCAAGATCCATGACTGGAACATGTTCAATGGGTCAGATATTGGCGAGTCTATGGCTAATTTATCACCAGGAGTCTATTGGGTAGAAATAGAAAGTTCAAAATCGATGACTCTTGGGCCGGATATAAGTCCATTTGGTCAAATATGGACTTCTGATTGGCTGATGTATCATCAGTCGGATTCTATGAGTAGGTATAGAAATTTCAAGATCCATGACTGAAACATGTTCAATGGGTCAAATATTTTCTACTCTATGGCTAATTTATCACAAAAAGGAGTCCATTGGGTAGAAATAGAAAGTTCAAAATCGATGACTCTTGGGCCCGATATTAGTACATTTGGTCAAATATTGACTTTTGAATGACCGATGTAACATTAGAAAGAGTCAATAAGTAGGTATAGAAATTTCAAGATCCATTACTGAAACATGTTCAATGGGTCAATTATTGGCTACTCTATCGATAATTTATCACCAGAAGGAGTCAATTGGGTAGAAATAGAAAGTTCAAAATCGATGACTCTTGGGCCCGATATTAGTACATTTGGTCAAATATGGATTTCTGAATGACTGACCTAAATTCAGAAAGAGTCAATGAGTAGGTATAAAAATTTCAAGATCCGTAACTGAAACATATCCAATGGGTAAAATATTGGCTACTCCAGGGCAAATGTATCACAAGAAGGAGTCAATTGGGTAGGAATAGAAAGTTCAAGATCAAGGACTGAAATATTTTCAGTGGGTTAAAAATTGGCTGAACTATCTCCAGAAGGAGTCAAAAGGGTAGAACTATAAAGTTCAAAATAGACGATTCTTGGGCCCGATTTTAGTACATTTGGTCAAATATTGACTTTTGAATGACCGATGTAACATCAAAAAGAGTCAATAAGTAGGTATTGAAATTTCAAGATCCATGACTGGAACATGTTCAATTGGTTAGATATTGTCGAGTCTATGGCTAATTTATCACCAGAAGGAGTCTATTGGATAGAAATAGAAAGTTCAAAATCGATGACTCTTGGGCCGGATATAAGTCCATTTGGTCAAATATGGACTTCTAATTGGCTGATGTATCATCAGTCGGAATCTATGAGTAGGTATAGAAATTTCAAGATCCATGACTGAAACATGTTCAATGGGTCAAATATTGGCTACTCTATGGCTAATTTATCACAAAAAGGAGTCTATTGGGTAGAAATAGAAAGTTCAAAATCGATGACTCTTGGGCCCGATATTAGTACATTTGGTCAAATATGGATTTCTGAATGACTGACCTAAATTCAGAAAGAGTCAATGAGTAGGTATAAAAATTTCAAGAACCGTAACTGAAACATATCCAATGGGTAAAATATTGGCTACTCTAGGGCTAATGTATCACAAGAAGGAGTCAATTGGGTAGGAATAGAAAGTTCAAGATCAAGGACTGAAATATTTTCAGTGGGTTAAAAATTGGCTGAACTATCTCCAGAAGGAGTCAATAGGGTAGAACTAAAAAGTTCAAAATAGACGACTCTTGGGCCCGATTTTAGTACATTTGGTCAAATATTGACTTTTCAATGACCGATGTAACATCACAAAGAGTCAATAAGTAGGTATAGAAATTTCAAGACCCATGACTGAAACATGTTCAATGGGTCAAATATTGGCTACTCTATGGCTAATTTATCACCAGAAGGAGTCAATGGGTAGAACTAAAAAGTTCAAAATCGACGACTCTTGGGCCCGATTTTAATACATTTGGTCAAATATTGACTTTTGAATGACCGATGTAACATCAGAAAAAGTCAATAAGTAGGTATAGAAATTTCAAGATCCATGACTGACACATGTTCAATGGGTCAAATATTGGCTACTCTATTGCTAATTTATCACAAAAAGGAGTCTATTGGGTAGAAATAGAAAATTCAAAATCGACGACTCTTGGGCCCGATATTAGTACATTTGGTCAAATATGGATTTCTGAATGACTGACCTAAATTCAGAAAGGGTCAATGAGTAGGTATAAAAATTTCAAGATCCATAACTGAAACATGTCCAATGGGTAAAATATTGGCTACTCTAAGGCTAATGTATCACAAGAAGGAGTCAATTGGGTAGGAATAGAAAGTTCAAGATCAAGGACTGAAATATTTTCAGTGGCTCAAAAATTGGCTGTACTATCTCCAGAAGGAGTCAAGAGGGTGGAACTAAAAAGTTCAAAATAGACGACTCTTGGGCCCGATTTTAGTACATTTGAACAAATATTGACTTTTGAATGACCGATTTAACATCAGAAAGAGTCAATAAGTAGATATAGAAATTTCAAGATCCATGACTGAAACATGTTCAATGGGTCAAATATTGGCTACTCAATGGCTAATTTATCACAAAAAGGAGTCTATTGGGTAGAAATAGAAAGTTCAAAATCGACGACTCTTGGGCCCGATATTAATACATTTGGTCAAATATGGATTTCTGAATGACTGACCTAAATTAAGAAAGAGTCAATGAGTAGTTATAAAAATTTCAAGATCCAAAACTGAAACATGTCAAATGGGTAAAATATTGGCTACTCTAAGGCTAATGTATCACAAGAAGGAGTCAATTGGGTAGGAATAGAAAGTTCAAGATCAAGGACTGAAATATTTTCAGTGGGTCAAAAATTGGCTGAATAATCTCTAGAAGGAGTCAAGAGGGTAGAACTAAAAAGTTCAAAATCGACGAGTCTTGGGCCCGATTTTAGTACATTTGGTCAAATATTGATTTTTGAATGACCGATGTAACATCAAAAAGAGTCAAAGATTAGGTATTGAAATTTCAAGATCCATGACTGGAACATGTTCAATGGGTCAGATATTGGCGAGTCTATGGCTAATTTATCACCAGGAGTCTATTGGGTAGAAATAGAAAGTTCAAAATCGATGACTCTTGGGCCGGATATAAGTCCATTTGGTCAAATATGGACTTCTGATTGGCTGATGTATCATCAGTCGGATTCTATGAGTAGGTATAGAAATTTCAAGATCCATGACTGAAACATGTTCAATGGGTCAAATATTTTCTACTCTATGGCTAATTTATCACAAAAAGGAGTCCATTGGGTAGAAATAGAAAGTTCAAAATCGATGACTCTTGGGCCCGATATTAGTACATTTGGTCAAATATTGACTTTTGAATGACCGATGTAACATTAGAAAGAGTCAATAAGTAGGTATAGAAATTTCAAGATCCATTACTGAAACATGTTCAATGGGTCAATTATTGGCTACTCTATCGATAATTTATCACCAGAAGGAGTCAATTGGGTAGAAATAGAAAGTTCAAAATCGATGACTCTTGGGCCCGATATTAGTACATTTGGTCAAATATGGATTTCTGAATGACTGACCTAAATTCAGAAAGAGTCAATGAGTAGGTATAAAAATTTCAAGATCCGTAACTGAAACATATCCAATGGGTAAAATATTGGCTACTCCAGGGCAAATGTATCACAAGAAGGAGTCAATTGGGTAGGAATAGAAAGTTCAAGATCAAGGACTGAAATATTTTCAGTGGGTTAAAAATTGGCTGAACTATCTCCAGAAGGAGTCAAAAGGGTAGAACTATAAAGTTCAAAATAGACGATTCTTGGGCCCGATTTTAGTACATTTGGTCAAATATTGACTTTTGAATGACCGATGTAACATCAAAAAGAGTCAATAAGTAGGTATTGAAATTTCAAGATCCATGACTGGAACATGTTCAATTGGTTAGATATTGTCGAGTCTATGGCTAATTTATCACCAGAAGGAGTCTATTGGATAGAAATAGAAAGTTCAAAATCGATGACTCTTGGGCCGGATATAAGTCCATTTGGTCAAATATGGACTTCTAATTGGCTGATGTATCATCAGTCGGAATCTATGAGTAGGTATAGAAATTTCAAGATCCATGACTGAAACATGTTCAATGGGTCAAATATTGGCTACTCTATGGCTAATTTATCACAAAAAGGAGTCTATTGGGTAGAAATAGAAAGTTCAAAATCGACGACTCTTGGGCCCGATATTAGTACATTTGGTCAAATATGGATTTCTGAATGACTGACCTAAATTCAGAAAGAGTCAATGAGTAGGTATAAAAATTTCAAGATCCATAACTGAAACATGTCCAATGGGTAAAATATTGGCTACTCTAAGGCTAATGTATCACAAGAAGGAGTCAATTGGGTAGGAATAGAAAGTTCAAGATCAAGGACTGAAATATTTTCAGTGGGTCAAAAATTGGCTGAACTATCTCCAGAAGGAGTCAAAAGGGTAGAACTAAAAAGTTCAAAATAGACGATTCTTGGGCCCGATTTTAGTACATTTGGTCAAATATTGACTTTTGAATGACCGATGTAACATTAGAAAGAGTCAATAAGTAGGTATAGAAATTTCAAGATCCTTTACTGAAACATGTTCAATGGGTCAATTATTGGCTACTCTATCGATAATTTATCACCAGAAGGAGTCAATTGGGTAGAAATAGAAAGTTCAAAATCGATGACTCTTGGGCCCGATATTAGTACATTTGGTCAAATATGGATTTCTGAATGACTGACCTAAATTCAGAAAGAGTCAATGAGTAGGTATAAAAATTTCAAGAACCGTAACTGAAACATATCCAATGGGTAAAATATTGGCTACTCTAGGGCTAATGTATCACAAGAAGGAGTCAATTGGGTAGGAATAGAAAGTTCAAGATCAAGGACTGAAATATTTTCAGTGGGTTAAAAATTGGCTGAACTATCTCCAGAAGGAGTCAATAGGGTAGAACTAAAAAGTTCAAAATAGACGACTCTTGGGCCCGATTTTAGTACATTTGGTCAAATATTGACTTTTCAATGACCGATGTAACATCACAAAGAGTCAATAAGTAGGTATAGAAATTTCAAGACCCATGACTGAAACATGTTCAATGGGTCAAATATTGGCTACTCTATGGCTAATTTATCACCAGAAGGAGTCAATGGGTAGAACTAAAAAGTTCAAAATCGACGACTCTTGGGCCCGATTTTAATACATTTGGTCAAATATTGACTTTTGAATGACCGATGTAACATCAGAAAAAGTCAATAAGTAGGTATAGAAATTTCAAGATCCATGACTGACACATGTTCAATGGGTCAAATATTGGCTACTCTATTGCTAATTTATCACAAAAAGGAGTCTATTGGGTAGAAATAGAAAATTCAAAATCGACGACTCTTGGGCCCGATATTAGTACATTTGGTCAAATATGGATTTCTGAATGACTGACCTAAATTCAGAAAGGGTCAATGAGTAGGTATAAAAATTTCAAGATCCATAACTGAAACATGTCAAATGGGTAAAATATTGGCTACTATAAGGCTAAAGTATCACAAGAAGGAGTCAATTGGTTAGGAATAGAAAGTTCAAGATCAAGGACTGAAATATTTTCAGTGGGTCAAAAATTGGCTGAACAATCTCTAGAAGGAGTCAAAAGGGTAGAACTAAAAAGTTCAAAATAGACGATTCTTGGGCCCGATTTTAGTACATTTGGTCAAATATTGACTTTTGAATGACCGATGTAACATCAAAAAGAGTCAAAGATTAGGTATAGAAATTTCAAGATCCATGACTGAAACATGTTCAATGGGTCAAATATTTTCTACTCTATGGCTAATTTATCACAAAAAGGAGTCTATTGGGTAGAAATAGAAAGTTCAAAATCGACGACTCTTGGGCCCGATATTAGTACATTTGGTCAAATATTGACTTTTGAATGACCGATTGAACATCAAAAAGAGTCAATAAGTAGGTATAGAAATTTCAAGATCCATGATTGGAACATGTTCAATGGGTCAATTATTGGATACTCTTTCGCTAATTTATCACCAGAAGGAGTCAATTGGGTAGAAATAGAAAGTTCAAAATCGACGACTCTTGGGCCCGATTTGAGTACATTTGGTCAAATATGGATTTCTGAATGACTGACCTAAATTCAGAAAGAGTCAATGAGTAGGTATAAAAATTTCAAGATCCATAACTGAAACATGTCCAATGGGTAAAATATTGGCTACTCTAAGGCTAATGTATCACAAGAAGGAGTCAATTGGGTAGGAATAGAAAGTTCAAGATCAAGGACTGAAATATTTTCAGTGGCTCAAAAATTGGCTGTACTATCTCCAGAAGGAGTCAATAGGGTAGAACTAAAAAGTTCAAAATAGACGACTCTTGGGCCCGATTTTAGTACATTTGAACAAATATTGACTTTTGAATGACCGATTTAACATCAGAAAGAGTCAATAAGTAGATATAGAAATTTCAAGATCCATGACTGAAACATGTTCAATGGGTCAAATATTGGCTACTCAATGGCTAATTTATCACAAAAAGGAGTCTATTGGGTAGAAATAGAAAGTTCAAAATCGACGACTCTTGGGCCCGATATTAGTACATTTGGTCAAATATGGATTTCTGAATGACTGACCTAAATTCAGAAAGAGTCAATGAGTAGTTATAAAAATTTCAAGATCCAAAACTGAAACATGTCAAATGGGTAAAATATTGGCTACTCTAAGGCTAATGTATCACAAGAAGGAGTCAATTGGGTAGGAATAGAAAGTTCAAGATCAAGGACTGAAATATTTTCAGTGGGTCAAAAATTGGCTGAATAATCTCTAGAAGGAGTCAAGAGGGTAGAACTAAAAAGTTCAAAATCGACGAGTCTTGGGCCCGATTTTAGTACATTTGGTCAAATATTGATTTTTGAATGACCGATGTAACATCAAAAAGAGTCAAAGATTAGGTATTGAAATTTCAAGATCCATGACTGGAACATGTTCAATGGGTCAGATATTGGCGAGTCTATGGCTAATTTATCACCAGGAGTCTATTGGGTAGAAATAGAAAGTTCAAAATCGATGACTCTTGGGCCGGATATAAGTCCATTTGGTCAAATATGGACTTCTGATTGGCTGATGTATCATCAGTCGGATTCTATGAGTAGGTATAGAAATTTCAAGATCCATGACTGAAACATGTTTAATGGGTCAAATATTTTCTACTCTATGGCTAATTTATCACAAAAAGGAGTCCATTGGGTAGAAATAGAAAGTTCAAAATCGATGACTCTTGGGCCCGATATTAGTACATTTCGTCAAATATTGACTTTTGAATGACCGATGTAACATTAGAAAGAGTCAATAAGTAGGTATAGAAATTTCAAGATCCATTACTGAAACATGTTCAATGGGTCAATTATTGGCTACTCTATCGATAATTTATCACCAGAAGGAGTCAATTGGGTAGAAATAGAAAGTTCAAAATCGATGACTCTTGGGCCCGATATTAGTACATTTGGTCAAATATGGATTTCTGAATGACTGACCTAAATTCAGAAAGAGTCAATGAGTAGGTATAAAAATTTCAAGATCCGTAACTGAAACATATCCAATGGGTAAAATATTGGCTACTCCAGGGCAAATGTATCACAAGAAGGAGTCAATTGGGTAGGAATAGAAAGTTCAAGATCAAGGACTGAAATATTTTCAGTGGGTTAAAAATTGGCTGAACTATCTCCAGAAGGAGTCAAAAGGGTAGAACTATAAAGTTCAAAATAGACGATTCTTGGGCCCGATTTTAGTACATTTGGTCAAATATTGACTTTTGAATGACCGATGTAACATCAAAAAGAGTCAAAGATTAGGTATAGAAATTTCAAGATCCATGACTGGAACATGTTCAATGGGTCAGATATTGGCGAGTCTATGGCTAATTTATCACCAGAAGGAGTCTATTGGATAGAAATAGAAAGTTCAAAATCGATGACTCTTGGGCCGGATATAAGTCCATTTGGTCAAATATGGACTTCTAATTGGCTGATGTATCATCAGTCGGAATCTATGAGTAGGTATAGAAATTTCAAGATCCATGACTGAAACATGTTCAATGGGTCAAATATTGGCTACTCTATGGCTAATTTATCACAAAAAGGAGTCTATTGGGTAGAAATAGAAAGTTCAAAATTGACGACTCTTGGGCCCGATATTAGTACATTTGGTCAAATATGGATTTCTGAATGACTGACCTAAATTCAGAAAGAGTCAATGAGTAGGTATAAAAATTTCAAGATCCATAACTGAAACATGTCCAATGGGTAAAATATTGGCTACTCTAAGGCTAATGTATCACAAGAAGGAGTCAATTGGGTAGGAATAGAAAGTTCAAGATCAAGGACAGAAATATTTTCAGTGGGTCAAAAATTGGCTGAACTATCTCCAGAAGGAGTCAAAAGGGTAGAACTAAAAAGTTCAAAATAGACGATTCTTGGGCCCGATTTTAGTACATTTGGTCAAATATTGACTTTTGAATGACCGATGTAACATTAGAAAGAGTCAATAAGTAGGTATAGAAATTTCAAGATCCATTACTGAAACATGTTCAATGGGTCAATTATTGGCTACTCTATCGATAATTTATCACCAGAAGGAGTCAATTGGGTAGAAATAGAAAGTTCAAAATCGATGACTCTTGGGCCTGATATTAGTACATTTGGTCAAATATGGATTTCTGAATGACTGACCTAAATTCAGAAAGAGTCAATGAGTAGGTATAAAAATTTCAAGATCCGTAACTGAAACATATCCAATGGGTAAAATATTGGCTACTCCACGGCAAATGTATCACAAGAAGGAGTCAATTGGGTAGGAATAGAAAGTTCAAGATCAAGGACTGAAATATTTTCAGTGGGTTAAAAATTGGCTGAACTATCTCCAGAAGGAGTCAAAAGGGTAGAACTATAAAGTTCAAAATAGACGATTCTTGGGCCCGATTTTAGTACATTTGGTCAAATATTGACTTTTGAATGACCGATGTAACATCAAAAAGAGTCAAAGATTAGGTATAGAAATTTCAAGATCCATGACTGAAACATGTTCAATGGGTCAAATATTTTCTACTCTATGGCTAATTTATCACAAAAAGGAGTCTATTGGGTAGAAATAGAAAGTTCAAAATCGACGACTCTTGGGCCCGATATTAGTACATTTGGTCAAATATTGACTTTTGAATGACCGATTGAACATCAAAAAGAGTCAATAAGTAGGTATAGAAATTTCAAGATCCATGATTGGAACATGTTCAATGGGTCAATTATTGGATACTCTTTCGCTAATTTATCACCAGAAGGAGTCAATTGGGTAGAAATAGAAAGTTCAAAATCGACGACTCTTGGGCCCGATTTGAGTACATTTGGTCAAATATGGATTTCTGAATGACTGACCTAAATTCAGAAAGAGTCAATGAGTAGGTATAAAAATTTCAAGATCCATAACTGAAACATGTCCAATGGGTAAAATATTGGCTACTCTAAGGCTAATGTATCACAAGAAGGAGTCAATTGGGTAGGAATAGAAAGTTCAAGATCAAGGACTGAAATATTTTCAGTGGCTCAAAAATTGGCTGTACTATCTCCAGAAGGAGTCAATAGGGTAGAACTAAAAAGTTCAAAATAGACGACTCTTGGGCCCGATTTTAGTACATTTGAACAAATATTGACTTTTGAATGACCGATTTAACATCAGAAAGAGTCAATAAGTAGATATAGAAATTTCAAGATCCATGACTGAAACATGTTCAATGGGTCAAATATTGGCTACTCAATGGCTAATTTATCACAAAAAGGAGTCTATTGGGTAGAAATAGAAAGTTCAAAATCGACGACTCTTGGGCCCGATATTAGTACATTTGGTCAAATATGGATTTCTGAATGACTGACCTAAATTCAGAAAGAGTCAATGAGTAGTTATAAAAATTTCAAGATCCAAAACTGAAACATGTCAAATGGGTAAAATATTGGCTACTCTAAGGCTAATGTATCACAAGAAGGAGTCAATTGGGTAGGAATAGAAAGTTCAAGATCAAGGACTGAAATATTTTCAGTGGGTCAAAAATTGGCTGAATAATCTCTAGAAGGAGTCAAGAGGGTAGAACTAAAAAGTTCAAAATCGACGAGTCTTGGGCCCGATTTTAGTACATTTGGTCAAATATTGATTTTTGAATGACCGATGTAACATCAAAAAGAGTCAAAGATTAGGTATTGAAATTTCAAGATCCATGACTGGAACATGTTCAATGGGTCAGATATTGGCGAGTCTATGGCTAATTTATCACCAGGAGTCTATTGGGTAGAAATAGAAAGTTCAAAATCGATGACTCTTGGGCCGGATATAAGTCCATTTGGTCAAATATGGACTTCTGATTGGCTGATGTATCATCAGTCGGATTCTATGAGTAGGTATAGAAATTTCAAGATCCATGACTGAAACATGTTCAATGGGTCAAATATTTTCTACTCTATGGCTAATTTATCACAAAAAGGAGTCCATTGGGTAGAAATAGAAAGTTCAAAATCGATGACTCTTGGGCCCGATATTAGTACATTTGGTCAAATATTGACTTTTGAATGACCGATGTAACATTAGAAAGAGTCAATAAGTAGGTATAGAAATTTCAAGATCCATTACTGAAACATGTTCAATGGGTCAATTATTGGCTACTCTATCGATAATTTATCACCAGAAGGAGTCAATTGGGTAGAAATAGAAAGTTCAAAATCGATGACTCTTGGGCCCGATATTAGTACATTTGGTCAAATATGGATTTCTGAATGACTGACCTAAATTCAGAAAGAGTCAATGAGTAGGTATAAAAATTTCAAGATCCGTAACTGAAACATATCCAATGGGTAAAATATTGGCTACTCCACGGCAAATGTATCACAAGAAGGAGTCAATTGGGTAGGAATAGAAAGTTCAAGATCAAGGACTGAAATATTTTCAGTGGGTTAAAAATTGGCTGAACTATCTCCAGAAGGAGTCAAAAGGGTAGAACTATAAAGTTCAAAATAGACGATTCTTGGGCCCGATTTTAGTACATTTGGTCAAATATTGACTTTTGAATGACCGATGTAACATCAAAAAGAGTCAAAGATTAGGTATAGAAATTTCAAGATCCATGACTGAAACATGTTCAATGGGTCAAATATTTTCTACTCTATGGCTAATTTATCACAAAAAGGAGTCTATTGGGTAGAAATAGAAAGTTCAAAATCGACGACTCTTGGGCCCGATATTAGTACATTTGGTCAAATATTGACTTTTGAATGACCGATTGAACATCAAAAAGAGTCAATAAGTAGGTATAGAAATTTCAAGATCCATGATTGGAACATGTTCAATGGGTCAATTATTGGATACTCTTTCGCTAATTTATCACCAGAAGGAGTCAATTGGGTAGAAATAGAAAGTTCAAAATCGACGACTCTTGGGCCCGATTTGAGTACATTTGGTCAAATATGGATTTCTGAATGACTGACCTAAATTCAGAAAGAGTCAATGAGTAGGTATAAAAATTTCAAGATCCATAACTGAAACATGTCCAATGGGTAAAATATTGGCTACTCTAAGGCTAATGTATCACAAGAAGGAGTCAATTGGGTAGGAATAGAAAGTTCAAGATCAAGGACTGAAATATTTTCAGTGGCTCAAAAATTGGCTGTACTATCTCCAGAAGGAGTCAATAGGGTAGAACTAAAAAGTTCAAAATAGACGACTCTTGGGCCCGATTTTAGTACATTTGAACAAATATTGACTTTTGAATGACCGATTTAACATCAGAAAGAGTCAATAAGTAGATATAGAAATTTCAAGATCCATGACTGAAACATGTTCAATGGGTCAAATATTGGCTACTCAATGGCTAATTTATCACAAAAAGGAGTCTATTGGGTAGAAATAGAAAGTTCAAAATCGACGACTCTTGGGCCCGATATTAGTACATTTGGTCAAATATGGATTTCTGAATGACTGACCTAAATTCAGAAAGAGTCAATGAGTAGTTATAAAAATTTCAAGATCCAAAACTGAAACATGTCAAATGGGTAAAATATTGGCTACTCTAAGGCTAATGTATCACAAGAAGGAGTCAATTGGGTAGGAATAGAAAGTTCAAGATCAAGGACTGAAATATTTTCAGTGGGTCAAAAATTGGCTGAATAATCTCTAGAAGGAGTCAAGAGGGTAGAACTAAAAAGTTCAAAATCGACGAGTCTTGGGCCCGATTTTAGTACATTTGGTCAAATATTGATTTTTGAATGACCGATGTAACATCAAAAAGAGTCAAAGATTAGGTATTGAAATTTCAAGATCCATGACTGGAACATGTTCAATGGGTCAGATATTGGCGAGTCTATGGCTAATTTATCACCAGGAGTCTATTGGGTAGAAATAGAAAGTTCAAAATCGATGACTCTTGGGCCGGATATAAGTCCATTTGGTCAAATATGGACTTCTGATTGGCTGATGTATCATCAGTCGGATTCTATGAGTAGGTATAGAAATTTCAAGATCCATGACTGAAACATGTTCAATGGGTCAAATATTTTCTACTCTATGGCTAATTTATCACAAAAAGGAGTCCATTGGGTAGAAATAGAAAGTTCAAAATCGATGACTCTTGGGCCCGATATTAGTACATTTGGTCAAATATTGACTTTTGAATGACCGATGTAACATTAGAAAGAGTCAATAAGTAGGTATAGAAATTTCAAGATCCATTACTGAAACATGTTCAATGGGTCAATTATTGGCTACTCTATCGATAATTTATCACCAGAAGGAGTCAATTGGGTAGAAATAGAAAGTTCAAAATCGATGACTCTTGGGCCCGATATTAGTACATTTGGTCAAATATGGATTTCTGAATGACTGACCTAAATTCAGAAAGAGTCAATGAGTAGGTATAAAAATTTCAAGATCCGTAACTGAAACATATCCAATGGGTAAAATATTGGCTACTCCAGGGCAAATGTATCACAAGAAGGAGTCAATTGGGTAGGAATAGAAAGTTCAAGATCAAGGACTGAAATATTTTCAGTGGGTTAAAAATTGGCTGAACTATCTCCAGAAGGAGTCAAAAGGGTAGAACTATAAAGTTCAAAATAGACGATTCTTGGGCCCGATTTTAGTACATTTGGTCAAATATTGACTTTTGAATGACCGATGTAACATCAAAAAGAGTCAAAGATTAGGTATAGAAATTTCAAGATCCATGACTGGAACATGTTCAATGGGTCAGATATTGGCGAGTCTATGGCTAATTTATCACCAGGAGTCTATTGGGTAGAAATAGAAAGTTCAAAATTGATGACTCTTGGGCCGGATATAAGTCCATTTGGTCAAATATGGACTTCTGATTGGCTGATGTATCATCAGTCGGATTCTATGAGTAGGTATAGAAATTTCAAGATCCATGACTGAAACATGTTCAATGGGTCAAATATTTTCTACTCTATGGCTAATTTATCACAAAAAGGAGTCTATTGGGTAGAAATAGAAAGTTCAAAATCGACGACTCTTGGGCCCGATATTAGTACATTTGGTCAAATATTGACTTTTGAATGACCGATTGAACATCAAAAAGAGTCAATAAGTAGGTATAGAAATTTCAAGATCCATGATTGGAACATGTTCAATGGGTCAATTATTGGATACTCTTTCGCTAATTTATCACCAGAAGGAGTCAATTGGGTAGAAATAGAAAGTTCAAAATCGACGACTCTTGGGCCCGATTTGAGTACATTTGGTCAAATATGGATTTCTGAATGACTGACCTAAATTCAGAAAGAGTCAATGAGTAGGTATAAAAATTTCAAGATCCATAACTGAAACATGTCCAATGGGTAAAATATTGGCTACTCTAAGGCTAATGTATCACAAGAAGGAGTCAATTGGGTAGGAATAGAAAGTTCAAGATCAAGGACTGAAATATTTTCAGTGGCTCAAAAATTGGCTGTACTATCTCCAGAAGGAGTCAATAGGGTAGAACTAAAAAGTTCAAAATAGACGACTCTTGGGCCCGATTTTAGTACATTTGAACAAATATTGACTTTTGAATGACCGATTTAACATCAGAAAGAGTCAATAAGTAGGTATAGAAATTTCAAGATCCATGACTGAAACATGTTCAATGGGTCAAATATTGGCTACTCAATGGCTAATTTATCACAAAAAGGAGTCTATTGGGTAGAAATAGAAAGTTCAAAATCGACGACTCTTGGGCCCGATATTAGTACATTTGGTCAAATATGGATTTCTGAATGACTGACCTAAATTCAGAAAGAGTCAATGAGTAGTTATAAAAATTTCAAGATCCAAAACTGAAACATGTCAAATGGGTAAAATATTGGCTACTCTAAGGCTAATGTATCACAAGAAGGAGTCAATTGGGTAGGAATAGAAAGTTCAAGATCAAGGACTGAAATATTTTCAGTGGGTCAAAAATTGGCTGAATAATCTCTAGAAGGAGTCAAGAGGGTAGAACTAAAAAGTTCAAAATCGACGAGTCTTGGGCCCGATTTTAGTACATTTGGTCAAATATTGACTTTTGAATGACCGATGTAACATCAAAAAGAGTCAAAGTTTAGGTATTGAAATTTCAAGATCCATGACTGGAACATGTTCAATGGGTCAGATATTGGCGAGTCTATGGCTAATTTATCACCAGGAGTCTATTGGGTAGAAATAGAAAGTTAAAAATCGATGACTCTTAGGCCGGATATAAGTCCATTTGGTCAAATATGGACTTCTGATTGGCTGATGTATCATCAGTCGGATTCTATGAGTAGGTATAGAAATTTCAAGATCCATGACTGAAACATGTTCAATGGGTCAAATATTTTCTACTCTATGGCTAATTTATCACAAAAAGGAGTCCATTGGGTAGAAATAGAAAGTTCAAAATCGACGACTCTTGGGCCCGATATTAGTACATTTGGTCAAATATTGACTTTTGAATGACCGATGTAACATTAGAAAGAGTCAATAAGTAGGTATAGAAATTTCAAGATCCATTACTGAAACATGTTCAATGGGTCAATTATTGGCTACTCTATCGATAATTTATCACCAGAAGGAGTCAATTGGGTAGAAATAGAAAGTTCAAAATCGATGACTCTTGGGCCCGATATTAGTACATTTGGTCAAATATGGATTTCTGAATGACTGACCTAAATTCAGAAAGAGTCAATGAGTAGGTATAAAAATTTCAAGATCCGTAACTGAAACATATCCAATGGGTAAAATATTGGCTACTCCAGGGCAAATGTATCACAAGAAGGAGTCAATTGGGTAGGAATAGAAAGTTCAAGATCAAGGACTGAAATATTTTCAGTGGGTCAAAAATTGGCTGAATAATCTCTAGAAGGAGTCAAGAGGGTAGAACTAAAAAGTTCAAAATCGACGAGTCTTGGGCCCGATTTTAGTACATTTGGTCAAATATTGACTTTTGAATGACCGATGTAACATCAAAAAGAGTCAAAGATTAGGTATTGAAATTTCAAGATCCATGACTGGAACATGTTCAGTGGGTCAGATATTGGCGAGTCTATGGCTAATTTATCACCAGGAGTCTATTGGGTAGAAATAGAAAGTTCAAAATCGATGACTCTTGGGCCGGATATTAGTACATTTGGTCAAATATGGACTTCTGATTGGCTGATGTATCATCAGTCGGATTCTATGAGTAGGTATAGAAATTTCAAGATCCATGACTGAAACATGTTCAATGGGTCAAATATTTTCTACTCTATGGCTAATATATCACAAAAAGGAGTCCATTGGGTAGAAATAGAAAGTTCAAAATCGACGACTCTTGGGCCCGATATTAGTACATTTGGTCAAATATTGACTTTTGAATGACCGATTTAACATCAAAAAGAGTCAATAAGTAGGTATAGAAATTTCAAGATCCATGATTGGAACATGTTCAATGGGTCAATTATTGGATACTCTTTCGCTAATTTATCACCAGAAGGAGTCAATTGGGTAGAAATAGAAAGTTCAAAATCGACGACTCTTGGGCCCGATTTTAGTACATTTGGTCAAATATGGATTTCTGAATGACTGACCTAAATTCAGAAAGAGTCAATGAGTAGGTATAAAAATTTCAAGATCCATAACTGAAACATGTCCAATGGGTAAAATATTGGCTACTCTAAGGCTAATGTATCACAAGAAGGAGTCAATTGGGAAGGAATAGAAAGTTCAAGATCAAGGACTGAAATATTTTCAGTGGCTCAAAAAGTGGCTTTACTATCTCCAGAAGGAGTCAATAGGGTAGAACTAAAAAGTTCAAAATAGACGACTCTTGGGCCCGATTTTAGTACATTTGAACAAATATTGACTTTTGAATGACCAATTTAACATCAGAAAGAGTCAATAAGTAGGTATAGAAATTTCAAGACCCATGACTGAAACATGTTCAATGGGTCAAATATTGGCTACTCTATGGCTAATTTATCACCAGAAGGAGTCAATGGGTGGAACTAAAAAGTTCAAAATCGACGACTCTTGGGCCCGATTTTAGTACATTTGGTCAAATATTGACTTTTGAATGACCGATGTAACATCAGAAAAAGTCAATAAGTAGGTATAGAAATTTCAAGATCCATGACTGACACATGTTCAATGGGTCAAATATTGGCTACTCTATTGCTAATTTATCACAAAAAGGAGTCTATTGGGTAGAAATAGAAAATTCAAAATCGACGACTCTTGGGCCCGATATTAGTACATTTGGTCAAATATGGATTTCTGAATGACTGACCTAAATTCAGAAAGGGTCAATGAGTAGGTATAAAAATTTCAAGATCCATAACTGAAAGATGTCAAATGGGTAAAATATTCGCTACTATAAGGCTAAAGTATCACAAGAAGGAGTCAATTGGGTAGGAATAGAAAGTTCAAGATCAAGGACTGAAATATTTTCAGTGGGTCAAAAATTGGCTGAACAATCTCTAGAAGGAGTCAAAAGGGTAGAACTAAAAAGTTCAAAATAGACGATTCTTGGGCCCGATTTTAGTACATTTGGTCAAATATTGACTTTTGAATGACCGATGTAACATCAAAAAGAGTCAATAAGTAGGTATTGAAATTTCAAGATCCATGACTGGAACATGTTCAATTGGTTAGATATTGTCGAGTCTATGGCTAATTTATCACCAGAAGGAGTCTATTGGATAGAAATAGAAAGTTCAAAATCGATGACTCTTGGGCCGGATATAAGTCCATTTGGTCAAATATGGACTTCTAATTGGCTGATGTATCATCAGTCGGAATCTATGAGTAGGTATAGAAATTTCAAGATCCATGACTGAAACATGTTCAATGGGTCAAATATTGGCTACTCTATGGCTAATTTATCACAAAAAGGAGTCTATTGGGTAGAAATAGAAAGTTCAAAATCGACGACTCTTGGGCCCGATATTAGTACATTTGGTCAAATATGGATTTCTGAATGACTGACCTAAATTCAGAAAGAGTCAATGAGTAGGTATAAAAATTTCAAGATCCATAACTGAAACATGTCCAATGGGTAAAATATTGGCTACTCTAAGGCTAATGTATCACAAGAAGGAGTCAATTGGGTAGGAATAGAAAGTTCAAGATCAAGGACTGAAATATTTTCAGTGGGTCAAAAATTGGCTGAACTATCTCCAGAAGGAGTCAAAAGGGTAGAACTAAAAAGTTCAAAATAGACGATTCTTGGGCCCGATTTTAGTACATTTGGTCAAATATTGACTTTTGAATGACCGATGTAACATTAGAAAGAGTCAATAAGTAGGTATAGAAATTTCAAGATCCATTACTGAAACATGTTCAATGGGTCAATTATTGGCTACTCTATCGATAATTTATCACCAGAAGGAGTCAATTGGGTAGAAATAGAAAGTTCAAAATCGATGACTCTTGGGCCCGATATTAGTACATTTGGTCAAATATGGATTTCTGAATGACTGACCTAAATTCAGAAAGAGTCAATGAGTAGGTATAAAAATTTCAAGAACCGTAACTGAAACATATCCAATGGGTAAAATATTGGCTACTCTAGGGCTAATGTATCACAAGAAGGAGTAGATTGGGTAGGAATAGAAAGTTCAAGATCAAGGACTGAAATATTTTCAGTGGGTTAAAAATTGGCTGAACTATCTCCAGAAGGAGTCAATAGGGTAGAACTAAAAAGTTCAAAATAGACGACTCTTGGGCCCGATTTTAGTACATTTGGTCAAATATTGACTTTTCAATGACCGATGTAACATCACAAAGAGTCAATAAGTAGGTATAGAAATTTCAAGACCCATGACTGAAACATGTTCAATGGGTCAAATATTGGCTACTCTATGGCTAATTTATCACCAGAAGGAGTCAATGGGTAGAACTAAAAAGTTCAAAATCGACGACTCTTGGGCCCGATTTTAATACATTTGGTCAAATATTGACTTTTGAATGACCGATGTAACATCAGAAAAAGGCAATAAGTAGGTATAGAAATTTCAAGATCCATGACTGACACATGTTCAATGGGTCAAATATTGGCTACTCTATTGCTAATTTATCACAAAAAGGAGTCTATTGGGTAGAAATAGAAAATTCAAAATCGACGACTCTTGGGCCCGATATTAGTACATTTGGTCAAATATGGATTTCTGAATGACTGACCTAAATTCAGAAAGGGTCAATGAGTAGGTATAAAAATTTCAAGATCCATAACTGAAACATGTCAAATGGGTAAAATATTGGCTACTATAAGGCTAAAGTATCACAAGAAGGAGTCAATTGGTTAGGAATAGAAAGTTCAAGATCAAGGACTGAAATATTTTCAGTGGGTCAAAAATTGGCTGAACAATCTCTAGAAGGAGTCAAAAGGGTAGAACTAAAAAGTTCAAAATAGACGATTCTTGGGCCCGATTTTAGTACATTTGGTCAAATATTGACTTTTGAATGACCGATGTAACATCAAAAAGAGTCAATAAGTAGGTATTGAATTTTCAAGATCCATGACTGGAACATGTTCAATTGGTTAGATATTGTCGAGTCTATGGCTAATTTATCACCAGAAGGAGTCTATTGGATAGAAATAGAAAGTTCAAAATCGATGACTCTTGGGCCGGATATAAGTCCATTTGGTCAAATATGGACTTCTAATTGGCTGATGTATCATCAGTCGGAATCTATGAGTAGGTATAGAAATTTCAAGATCCATGACTGAAACATGTTCAATGGGTCAAATATTGGCTACTCTATGGCTAATTTATCACAAAAAGGAGTCTATTGGGTAGAAATAGAAAGTTCAAAATCGACGACTCTTGGGCCCGATATTAGTACATTTGGTCAAATATGGATTTCTGAATGACTGACCTAAATTCAGAAAGAGTCAATGAGTAGGTATAAAAATTTCAAGATCCATTACTGAAACATGTTCAATGGGTCAATTATTGGCTACTCTATCGATAATTTATCACCAGAAGGAGTCAATTGGGTAGAAATAGAAAGTTCAAAATCGATGACTCTTGGGCCCGATATTAGTACATTTGGTCAAATATGGATTTCTGAATGACTGACCTAAATTCAGAAAGAGTCAATGAGTAGGTATAAAAATTTCAAGATCCGTAACTGAAACATATCCAATGGGTAAAATATTGGCTACTCCAGGGCAAATGTATCACAAGAAGGAGTCAATTGGGTAGGAATAGAAAGTTCAAGATCAAGGACTGAAATATTTTCAGTGGGTTAAAAATTGGCTGAACTATCTCCAGAAGGAGTCAAAAGGGTAGAACTATAAAGTTCAAAATAGACGATTCTTGGGCCCGATTTTAGTACATTTGGTCAAATATTGACTTTTGAATGACCGATGTAACATCAAAAAGAGTCAAAGATTAGGTATAGAAATTTCAAGATCCATGACTGGAACATGTTCAATATGGGTCAGATATTGGCGAGTCTATGGCTAATTTATCACCAGGAGTCTATTGGGTAGAAATAGAAAGTTCAAAATTGATGACTCTTGGGCCGGATATAAGTCCATTTGGTCAAATATGGACTTCTGATTGGCTGATGTATCATCAGTCGGATTCTATGAGTAGGTATAGAAATTTCAAGATCCATGACTGAAACATGTTCAATGGGTCAAATATTTTCTACTCTATGGCTAATTTATCACAAAAAGGAGTCTATTGGGTAGAAATAGAAAGTTCAAAATCGACGACTCTTGGGCCCGATATTAGTACATTTGGTCAAATATTGACTTTTGAATGACCGATTGAACATCAAAAAGAGTCAATAAGTAGGTATAGAAATTTCAAGATCCATGATTGGAACATGTTCAATGGGTCAATTATTGGATACTCTTTCGCTAATTTATCACCAGAAGGAGTCAATTGGGTAGAAATAGAAAGTTCAAAATCGACGACTCTTGGGCCCGATTTGAGTACATTTGGTCAAATATGGATTTCTGAATGACTGACCTAAATTCAGAAAGAGTCAATGAGTAGGTATAAAAATTTCAAGATCCATAACTGAAACATGTCCAATGGGTAAAATATTGGCTACTCTAAGGCTAATGTATCACAAGAAGGAGTCAATTGGGTAGGAATAGAAAGTTCAAGATCAAGGACTGAAATATTTTCAGTGGCTCAAAAATTGGCTGTACTATCTCCAGAAGGAGTCAATAGGGTAGAACTAAAAAGTTCAAAATAGACGACTCTTGGGCCCGATTTTAGTACATTTGAACAAATATTGACTTTTGAATGACCGATTTAACATCAGAAAGAGTCAATAAGTAGGTATAGAAATTTCAAGATCCATGACTGAAACATGTTCAATGGGTCAAATATTGGCTACTCAATGGCTAATTTATCACAAAAAGGAGTCTATTGGGTAGAAATAGAAAGTTCAAAATCGACGACTCTTGGGCCCGATATTAGTACATTTGGTCAAATATGGATTTCTGAATGACTGACCTAAATTCAGAAAGAGTCAATGAGTAGTTATAAAAATTTCAAGATCCAAAACTGAAACATGTCAAATGGGTAAAATATTGGCTACTCTAAGGCTAATGTATCACAAGAAGGAGTCAATTGGGTAGGAATAGAAAGTTCAAGATCAAGGACTGAAATATTTTCAGTGGGTCAAAAATTGGCTGAATAATCTCTAGAAGGAGTCAAGAGGGTAGAACTAAAAAGTTCAAAATCGATGAGTCTTGGGCCCGATTTTAGTACATTTGGTCAAATATTGACTTTTGAATGACCGATGTAACATCAAAAAGAGTCAAAGATTAGGTATTGAAATTTCAAGATCCATGACTGGAACATGTTCAATGGGTCAGATATTGGCGAGTCTATGGCTAATTTATCACCAGGAGTCTATTGGGTAGAAATAGAAAGTTCAAAATCGATGACTCTTGGGCCGGATATAAGTCCATTTGGTCAAATATGGACTTCTGATTGGCTGATGTATCATCAGTAGGATTCTATGAGTAGGTATAGAAATTTCAAGATCCATGACTGAAACATGTTCAATGGGTCAAATATTTTCTACTCTATGGCTAATTTATCACAAAAAGGAGTCCATTGGGTAGAAATAGAAAGTTCAAAATCGACGACTCTTGGGCCCGATATTAGTACATTTGGTCAAATATTGACTTTTGAATGACCGATTTAACATCAAAAAGAGTCAATAAGTAGGTATAGAAATTTCAAGATCCATGATTGGAACATGTTCAATGGGTCAATTATTGGATACTCTTTCGCTAATTTATCACCAGAAGGAGTCAATTGGGTAGAAATAGAAAGTTCAAAATCGACGACTCTTGGGCCCGATTTTAGTACATTTGGTCAAATATGGATTTCTGAATGACTGACCTAAATTCAGAAAGAGTCAATGAGTAGGTATAAAAATTTCAAGATCCATAACTGAAACATGTCCAATGGGTAAAATATTGGCTACTCTAAGGCTAATGTATCACAAGAAGGAGTCAATTGGGTAGGAATAGAAAGTTCAAGATCAAGGACTGAAATATTTTCAGTGGCTCAAAAAGTGGCTGTACTATCTCCAGAAGGAGTCAATAGGGTAGAACTAAAAAGTTCAAAATAGACGACTCTTGGGCCCGATTTTAGTACATTTGAACAAATATTGACTTTTGAATGACCGATTTAACATCAGAAAGAGTCAATAAGTAGGTATAGAAATTTCAAGATCCATGACTGAAACATGTTCAATGGGTCAAATATTGGCTACTCAATGGCTAATTTATCACAAAAAGGAGTCTATTGGGTAGAAATAGAAAGTTCAAAATCGACGACTCTTGGGCCCGATATTAGTACATTTGGTCAAATATGGATTTCTGAATGACTGACCTAAATTCAGAAAGAGTCAATGAGTAGTTATAAAAATTTCAAGATCCATAACTGAAACATGTCAAATGGGTAAAATATTGGCTACTCTAAGGCTAATGTATCACAAGAAGGAGTCAATTGGCTAGGAATAGAAAGTTCAAGATCAAGGACTGAAATATTTTCAGTGGGTCAAAAATTGGCTGAACTATCTCCAGAAGGAGTCAATAGGGTAGAACTAAAAAGTTCAAAATAGACGACTCTTGGGCCCGATTTTAGTACATTTGGTCAAATATTGACTTTTCAATGACTGATGTAACATCACAAAGAGTCAATAAGTAGGTATAGAAATTTCAAGACCCATGACTGAAACATGTTCAATGGGTCAAATATTGGCTACTCTATGGCTAATTTATCACCAGAAGGAGTCAATGGGTAGAACTAAAAAGTTCAAAATCGACGACTCTTGGGCCTGATTTTAGTACATTTGGTCAAATATTGACTTTTCAATGACTGATGTAACATCACAAAGAGTCAATAAGTAGGTATAGAAATTTCAAGATCCATGACTGACACATCTTCAATGTGTCAAATATTGGCTACTCTATTGCTAATTTATCACAAAAAGGAGTCTATTGGGTAGAAATAGAAAATTCAAAATCGACGACTCTTGGGCCCGATATTAGTACATTTGGTCAAAAATGGATTTCTGAATGACTGACCTAAATTCAGAAAGGGTCAATGAGTAGGTATAAAAATTTCAAGATCCATAACTGAAACATGTCAAATGGGTAAAATATTGGCTACTATAAGGCTAAAGTATCACAAGAAGGAGTCAATTGGGTAGGAATAGAAAGTTCAAGATCAAGGACTGAAATATTTTCAGTGGGTCAAAAATTGGCTGAACAATCTCTAGAAGGAGTCAAAAGGGTAGAACTAAAAAGTTCAAAATAGACGATTCTTGGGCCCGATTTTAGTACATTTGGTCAAATATTGACTTTTGAATGACCGATGTAACATCAAAAAGAGTCAATAAGTAGGTATTGAAATTTCAAGATCCATGACTGGAACATGTTCAATTGGTTAGATATTGTCGAGTCTATGGCTAATTTATCACCAGAAGGAGTCTATTGGATAGAAATACAAAGTTCAAAACGATGACTCTTGGGCCGGATATAAGTCCATTTGGTCAAATATGGACTTCTAATTGGCTGATGTATCATCAGTCGGAATCTATGAGTAGGTACAGAAATTTCAAGATCCATGACTGAAACATGTTCAATGGGTCAAAAATTGGCTGAACTATCTCCAGAAGGAGTCAAAAGGGTAGAACTATAAAGTTCAAAATAGACGATTCTTGGGCCCGATATTAGTACATTTGGTCAAATATTGACTTTTGAATGACCGATGTAACATCAGAAAGAGTCAATAAGTAGGTATAGAAATTTCAAGATCCATTACTGAAACATGTTCAATGGGTCAATTATTGGCTACTCTATCGATAATTTATCACCAGAAGGAGTCAATTGGGTAGAAATAGAAAGTTCAAAATCGATGACTCTTGGGCCCGATATTAGTACATTTGGTCAAATATGGATTTCTGAATGACTGACCTAAATTCAGAAAGAGTCAATGAGTAGGTATAAAAATTTCAAGATCCGTAACTGAAACATATCCAATGGGTAAAATATTGGCTACTCCAGGGCAAATGTATCACAAGAAGGAGTCAATTGGGTAGGAATAGAAAGTTCAAGATCAAGGACTGAAATATTTTCAGTGGGTTAAAAATTGGCTGAACTATCTCCAGAAGGAGTCAAAAGGGTAGAACTATAAAGTTCAAAATAGACGATTCTTGGGCCCGATTTTAGTACATTTGGTCAAATATTGACTTTTGAATGACCGATGTAACATCAAAAAGAGTCAAAGATTAGGTATAGAAATTTCAAGATCCATGACTGGAACATGTTCAATATGGGTCAGATATTGGCGAGTCTATGGCTAATTTATCACCAGGAGTCTATTGGGTAGAAATAGAAAGTTCAAAATTGATGACTCTTGGGCCGGATATAAGTCCATTTGGTCAAATATGGACTTCTGATTGGCTGATGTATCATCAGTCGGATTCTATGAGTAGGTATAGAAATTTCAAGATCCATGACTGAAACATGTTCAATGGGTCAAATATTTTCTACTCTATGGCTAATTTATCACAAAAAGGAGTCTATTGGGTAGAAATAGAAAGTTCAAAATCGACGACTCTTGGGCCCGATATTAGTACATTTGGTCAAATATTGACTTTTGAATGACCGATTGAACATCAAAAAGAGTCAATAAGTAGGTATAGAAATTTCAAGATCCATGATTGGAACATGTTCAATGGGTCAATTATTGGATACTCTTTCGCTAATTTATCACCAGAAGGAGTCAATTGGGTAGAAATAGAAAGTTCAAAATCGACGACTCTTGGGCCCGATTTGAGTACATTTGGTCAAATATGGATTTCTGAATGACTGACCTAAATTCAGAAAGAGTCAATGAGTAGGTATAAAAATTTCAAGATCCATAACTGAAACATGTCCAATGGGTAAAATATTGGCTACTCTAAGGCTAATGTATCACAAGAAGGAGTCAATTGGGTAGGAATAGAAAGTTCAAGATCAAGGACTGAAATATTTTCAGTGGCTCAAAAATTGGCTGTACTATCTCCAGAAGGAGTCAATAGGGTAGAACTAAAAAGTTCAAAATAGACGACTCTTGGGCCCGATTTTAGTACATTTGAACAAATATTGACTTTTGAATGACCGATTTAACATCAGAAAGAGTCAATAAGTAGGTATAGAAATTTCAAGATCCATGACTGAAACATGTTCAATGGGTCAAATATTGGCTACTCAATGGCTAATTTATCACAAAAAGGAGTCTATTGGGTAGAAATAGAAAGTTCAAAATCGACGACTCTTGGGCCCGATATTAGTACATTTGGTCAAATATGGATTTCTGAATGACTGACCTAAATTCAGAAAGAGTCAATGAGTAGTTATAAAAATTTCAAGATCCAAAACTGAAACATGTCAAATGGGTAAAATATTGGCTACTCTAAGGCTAATGTATCACAAGAAGGAGTCAATTGGGTAGGAATAGAAAGTTCAAGATCAAGGACTGAAATATTTTCAGTGGGTCAAAAATTGGCTGAATAATCTCTAGAAGGAGTCAAGAGGGTAGAACTAAAAAGTTCAAAATCGACGAGTCTTGGGCCCGATTTTAGTACATTTGGTCAAATATTGACTTTTGAATGACCGATGTAACATCAAAAAGAGTCAAAGATTAGGTATTGAAATTTCAAGATCCATGACTGGAACATGTTCAATGGGTCAGATATTGGCGAGTCTATGGCTAATTTATCACCAGGAGTCTATTGGGTAGAAATAGAAAGTTCAAAATCGATGACTCTTGGGCCGGATATAAGTCCATTTGGTCAAATATGGACTTCTGATTGGCTGATGTATCATCAGTAGGATTCTATGAGTAGGTATAGAAATTTCAAGATCCATGACTGAAACATGTTCAATGGGTCAAATATTTTCTACTCTATGGCTAATTTATCACAAAAAGGAGTCCATTGGGTAGAAATAGAAAGTTCAAAATCGACGACTCTTGGGCCCGATATTAGTACATTTGGTCAAATATTGACTTTTGAATGACCGATTTAACATCAAAAAGAGTCAATAAGTAGGTATAGAAATTTCAAGATCCATGATTGGAACATGTTCAATGGGTCAATTATTGGATACTCTTTCGCTAATTTATCACCAGAAGGAGTCAATTGGGTAGAAATAGAAAGTTCAAAATCGACGACTCTTGGGCCCGATTTTAGTACATTTGGTCAAATATGGATTTCTGAATGACTGACCTAAATTCAGAAAGAGTCAATGAGTAGGTATAAAAATTTCAAGATCCATAACTGAAACATGTCCAATGGGTAAAATATTGGCTACTCTAAGGCTAATGTATCACAAGAAGGAGTCAATTGGGTAGGAATAGAAAGTTCAAGATCAAGGACTGAAATATTTTCAGTGGCTCAAAAAGTGGCTGTACTATCTCCAGAAGGAGTCAATAGGGTAGAACTAAAAAGTTCAAAATAGACGACTCTTGGGCCCGATTTTAGTACATTTGAACAAATATTGACTTTTGAATGACCGATTTAACATCAGAAAGAGTCAATAAGTAGGTATAGAAATTTCAAGATCCATGACTGAAACATGTTCAATGGGTCAAATATTGGCTACTCAATGGCTAATTTATCACAAAAAGGAGTCTATTGGGTAGAAATAGAAAGTTCAAAATCGACGACTCTTGGGCCCGATATTAGTACATTTGGTCAAATATGGATTTCTGAATGACTGACCTAAATTCAGAAAGAGTCAATGAGTAGTTATAAAAATTTCAAGATCCATAACTGAAACATGTCAAATGGGTAAAATATTGGCTACTCTAAGGCTAATGTATCACAAGAAGGAGTCAATTGGCTAGGAATAGAAAGTTCAAGATCAAGGACTGAAATATTTTCAGTGGGTCAAAAATTGGCTGAACTATCTCCAGAAGGAGTCAATAGGGTAGAACTAAAAAGTTCAAAATAGACGACTCTTGGGCCCGATTTTAGTACATTTGGTCAAATATTGACTTTTCAATGACTGATGTAACATCACAAAGAGTCAATAAGTAGGTATAGAAATTTCAAGACCCATGACTGAAACATGTTCAATGGGTCAAATATTGGCTACTCTATGGCTAATTTATCACCAGAAGGAGTCAATGGGTAGAACTAAAAAGTTCAAAATCGACGACTCTTGGGCCTGATTTTAGTACATTTGGTCAAATATTGACTTTTGAATGACTGATGTAACATCAGAAAAAGTCAATAAGTAGGTATAGAAATTTCAAGATCCATGACTGACACATCTTCAATGTGTCAAATATTGGCTACTCTATTGCTAATTTATCACAAAAAGGAGTCTATTGGGTAGAAATAGAAAATTCAAAATCGACGACTCTTGGGCCCGATATTAGTACATTTGGTCAAAAATGGATTTCTGAATGACTGACCTAAATTCAGAAAGGGTCAATGAGTAGGTATAAAAATTTCAAGATCCATAACTGAAACATGTCAAATGGGTAAAATATTGGCTACTATAAGGCTAAAGTATCACAAGAAGGAGTCAATTGGGTAGGAATAGAAAGTTCAAGATCAAGGACTGAAATATTTTCAGTGGGTCAAAAATTGGCTGAACAATCTCTAGAAGGAGTCAAAAGGGTAGAACTAAAAAGTTCAAAATAGACGATTCTTGGGCCCGATTTTAGTACATTTGGTCAAATATTGACTTTTGAATGACCGATGTAACATCAAAAAGAGTCAATAAGTAGGTATTGAAATTTCAAGATCCATGACTGGAACATGTTCAATTGGTTAGATATTGTCGAGTCTATGGCTAATTTATCACCAGAAGGAGTCTATTGGATAGAAATACAAAGTTCAAAACGATGACTCTTGGGCCGGATATAAGTCCATTTGGTCAAATATGGACTTCTAATTGGCTGATGTATCATCAGTCGGAATCTATGAGTAGGTACAGAAATTTCAAGATCCATGACTGAAACATGTTCAATGGGTCAAAAATTGGCTGAACTATCTCCAGAAGGAGTCAAAAGGGTAGAACTATAAAGTTCAAAATAGACGATTCTTGGGCCCGATATTAGTACATTTGGTCAAATATTGACTTTTGAATGACCGATGTAACATCAGAAAGAGTCAATAAGTAGGTATAGAAATTTCAAGATCCATTACTGAAACATGTTCAATGGGTCAATTATTGGCTACTCTATCGATAATTTATCACCAGAAGGAGTCAATTGGGTAGAAATAGAAAGTTCAAAATCGATGACTCTTGGGCCCGATATTAGTACATTTGGTCAAATATGGATTTCTGAATGACTGACCTAAATTCAGAAAGAGTCAATGAGTAGGTATAAAAATTTCAAGATCCGTAACTGAAACATATCCAATGGGTAAAATATTGGCTACTCCAGGGCAAATGTATCACAAGAAGGAGTCAATTGGGTAGGAATAGAAAGTTCAAGATCAAGGACTGAAATATTTTCAGTGGGTTAAAAATTGGCTGAACTATCTCCAGAAGGAGTCAAAAGGGTAGAACTATAAAGTTCAAAATAGACGATTCTTGGGCCCGATTTTAGTACATTTGGTCAAATATTGACTTTTGAATGACCGATGTAACATCAAAAAGAGTCAAAGATTAGGTATAGAAATTTCAAGATCCATGACTGGAACATGTTCAATGGGTCAGATATTGGCGAGTCTATGGCTAATTTATCACCAGGAGTCTATTGGGTAGAAATAGAAAGTTCAAAATCGATGACTCTTGGGCCGGATATAAGTCCATTTGGTCAAATATGGACTTCTGATTGGCTGATGTATCATCAGTCGGATTCTATGAGTAGGTATAGAAATTTCAAGATCCATGACTGAAACATGTTCAATGGGTCAAATATTTTCTACTCTATGGCTAATTTATCACAAAAAGGAGTCTATTGGGTAGAAATAGAAAGTTCAAAATCGACGACTCCTGGGCCCGATATTAGTACATTTGGTCAAATATTGACTTTTGAATGACCGATTTAACATCAAAAAGAGTCAATAAGTAGGTATAGAAATTTCAAGATCCATGATTGGAACATGTTCAATGGGTCAATTATTGGATACTCTTTCGCTAATTTATCACCAGAAGGAGTCAATTGGGTAGAAATAGAAAGTTCAAAATCGACGACTCTTGGGCCCGATTTGAGTAGATTTGGTCAAATATAGATTTCTGAATGACTGACCTAAATTCAGAAAGAATCAATGAGTAGGTATAAAAATTTCAAGATCCATAACTGAAACATGTCCAATGGGTAAAATATTGGCTACTCTAAGGCTAATGTATCACAAGAAGGAGTCAATTGGGTAGGAATAGAAAGTTCAAGATCAAGGACTGAAATATTTTCAGTGGCTCAAAAATTGGCTGTACTATCTCCAGAAGGAGTCAGTAGGGTAGAACTAAAAAGTTCAAAATAGACGACTCTTGGGCCCGATTTTAGTACATTTGAACAAATATTGACTTTTGAATGACCGATTTAACATCAGAAAGAGTCAATAAGTAGGTATAGAAATTTCAAGATCCATGACTGAAACATGTTCAATGGGTCAAATATTGGCTACTCAATGGCTAATTTATCACAAAAAGGAGTCTATTGGGTAGAAATAGAAAGTTCAAAATCGACGACTCTTGGGCCCGATATTAGTACATTTGGTCAAATATGGATTTCTGAATGACTGACCTAAATTCAGAAAGAGTCAATGAGTAGTTATAAAAATTTCAAGATCCAAAACTGAAACATGTCAAATGGGTAAAATATTGGCTACTCTAAGGCTAATGTATCACAAGAAGGAGTTTATTGGGTAGGAATAGAAAGTTCAAGATCAAGGACTGAAATATTTTCAGTGGGTCAAAAATTGGCTGAATAATCTCTAGAAGGAGTCAAGAGGGTAGAACTAAAAAGTTCAAAATCGACGAGTCTTGGGCCCGATTTTAGTACATTTGGTCAAATATTGACTTTTGAATGACCGATGTAACATCAAAAAGAGTCAAAGATTAGGTATTGAAATTTCAAGATCCATGACTGGAACATGTTCAATGGGTCAGATATTGGCGAGTCTATGGCTAATTTATCACCAGGAGTCTATTGGGTAGAAATAGAAAGTTCAAAATCGATGACTCTTGGGCCGGATATAAGTCCATTTGGTCAAATATGGACTTCTGATTGGCTGATGTATCATCAGTCGGATTCTATGAGTAGGTATAGAAATTTCAAGATCCATGACTGAAACATGTTCAATGGGTCAAATATTTTCTACTCTATGGCTAATTTATTACAAAAAGGAGTCCATTGGGTAGAAATGGAAAGTTCAAAATCGACGACTCTTGGGCCCGATATTAGTACATTTGGTCAAATATTGACTTTTGAATGACCGATTTAACATCAAAAAGAGTCAATAAGTAGGTATAGAAATTTCAAGATCCATGATTGGAACATGTTCAATGGGTCAATTATTGGATACTCTTTCGCTAATTTATCACCAGAAGGAGTCAATTGGGTAGAAATAGAAAGTTCAAAATCGACGACTCTTGGGCCCGATTTTAGTACATTTGGTCAAATATGGATTTCTGAATGACTGACCTAAATTCAGAAAGAGTCAATGAGTAGTTATAAAAATTTCAAGATCCATAACTGAAACATGTCCAATGGGTAAAATATTGGCTACTCTAGGGCTAATGTATCACAAGAAGGAGTCAATTGGGTAGGAATAGAAAGTTCAAGATCAAGGACTGAAATATTTTCAGTGGGTCAAAAATTGGCTGAACTATCTCCAGAAGGAGTCAATAGGGTAGAACTAAAAAGTTCAAAATAGACGACTCTTGGGCCCGATTTTAGTACATTTGGTCAAATATTGACTTCAATGACCGATGTAACATCACAAAGAGTCAATAAGTAGGTATAGAAATTTCAAGACCCATGACTGAAACATGTTCAATGGGTCAAATATTGGCTACTCTATGGCTAATTTATCACCAGAAGGAGTCAATGGGTAGAACTAAAAAGTTCAAAATCGACGACTCTTGGGCCGGATATAAGTCCATTTGGTCAAATATGGACTTCTAATTGGCTGATGTATCATCAGTCGGAATCTATGAGTAGGTACAGAAATTTCAAGATCCATGACTGAAACATGTTCAATGGGTCAAATATTGGCTACTCTATGGCTAATTTATCACAAAAAGGAGTCTATTGGGTAGAAATAGAAAGTTCAAAATCGACGACTCTTGGGCCCGATATTAGTACATTTGGTCAAATATGGATTTCTGAATGACTGACCTAAATTCAGAAAGAGTCAATGAGTAGGTATAAAAATTTCAAGATCCATAACTGAAACATGTCCAATGGGTAAAATATTGGCTACTCTAAGGCTAATGTATCACAAGAAGGAGTCAATTGGGTAGGAATAGAAAGTTCAAGATCAAGGACTGAAATATTTTCAGTGGGTCAAAAATTGGCTGAACTATCTCCAGAAGGAGTCAAAAGGGTAGAACTAAAAAGTTCAAAATAGACGATTCTTGGGCCCGATTTTAGTACATTTGGTCAAATATTGACTTTTGAATGACCGATGTAACATCAGAAAGAGTCAATAAGTAGGTATAGAAATTTCAAGATCCATTACTGAAACATGTTCAATGGGTCAATTATTGGCTACTCTATGGCTAATTTATCACAAAAAGGAGTCTATTGGGTAGAAATAGAAAGTTCAAAATCGACGACTCTTGGGCCCGATATTAGTACATTTGGTCAAATATGGATTTCTGAATGACTGACCTAAATTCAGAAAGAATCAATGAGTAGGTATAAAAATTTCAAGATCCATAACTGAAACATGTCCAATGGGTAAAATATTGGCTACTCTAAGGCTAATGTATCACAAGAAGGAGTCAATTGGGTAGGAATAGAAAGTTCAAGATCAAGGACTGAAATATTTTCAGTGGGTCAAAAATTGGCTGAACTATCTCCAGAAGGAGTCAAAAGGGTAGAACTAAAAAGTTCAAAATAGACGATTCTTGGGCCCGATTTTAGTACATTTGGTCAAATATTGACTTTTGAATGACCGATGTAACATCAGAAAGAGTCAATAAGTAGGTATAGAAATTTCAAGATCCATTACTGAAACATGTTCAATGGGTCAATTATTGGCTACTCTATCGATAATTTATCACCAGAAGGAGTCAATTGGGTAGAAATAGAAAGTTCAAAATCGATGACTCTTGGGCCCGATATTAGTACATTTGGTCAAATATGGATTTCTGAATGACTGACCTAAATTCAGAAAGAGTCAATGAGTAGGTATAAAAATTTCAAGATCCGTAACTGAAACATATCCAATGGGTAAAATATTGGCTACTCCAGGGCAAATGTATCACAAGAAGGAGTCAATTGGGTAGGAATAGAAAGTTCAAGATCAAGGACTGAAATATTTTCAGTGGGTTAAAAATTGGCTGAACTATCTCCAGAAGGAGTCAAAAGGGTAGAACTATAAAGTTCAAAATAGACGATTCTTGGGCCCGATTTTAGTACATTTGGTCAAATATTGACTTTTGAATGACCGATGTAACATCAAAAAGAGTCAAAGATTAGGTATAGAAATTTCAAGATCCATGACTGGAACATGTTCAATGGGTCAGATATTGGCGAGTCTATGGCTAATTTATCACCAGGAGTCTATTGGGTAGAAATAGAAAGTTCAAAATCGATGACTCTTGGGCCGGATATAAGTCCATTTGGTCAAATATGGACTTCTGATTGGCTGATGTATCATCAGTCGGATTCTATGAGTAGGTATAGAAATTTCAAGATCCATGACTGAAACATGTTCAATGGGTCAAATATTTTCTACTCTATGGCTAATTTATCACAAAAAGGAGTCTATTGGGTAGAAATAGAAAGTTCAAAATCGACGACTCTTGGGCCCGATATTAGTACATTTGGTCAAATATTGACTTTTGAATGACCGATTTAACATCAAAAAGAGTCAATAAGTAGGTATAGAAATTTCAAGATCCATGATTGGAACATGTTCAATGGGTCAATTATTGGATACTCTTTCGCTAATTTATCACCAGAAGGAGTCAATTGGGTAGAAATAGAAAGTTCAAAATCGACGACTCTTGGGCCCGATTTGAGTACATTTGGTCAAATATGGATTTCTGAATGACTGACCTAAATTCAGAAAGAGTCAATGAGTAGGTATAAAAATTTCAAGATCCATAACTGAAACATGTCCAATGGGTAAAATATTGGCTACTCTAAGGCTAATGTATCACAAGAAGGAGTCAATTGGGTAGGAATAGAAAGTTCAAGATCAAGGACTGAAATATTTTCAGTGGCTCAAAAATTGGCTGTACTATCTCCAGAAGGAGTCAATAGGGTAGAACTAAAAAGTTCAAAATAGACGACTCTTGGGCCCGATTTTAGTACATTTGAACAAATATTGACTTTTGAATGACCGATTGAACATCAGAAAGAGTCAATAAGTAGGTATAGAAATTTCAAGATCCATGACTGAAACATGTTCAATGGGTCAAATATTGGCTACTCAATGGCTAATTTATCACAAAAAGGAGTCTATTGGGTAGAAATAGAAAGTTCAAAATCGACGACTCTTGGGCCCGATATTAGTACATTTGGTCAAATATGGATTTCTGAATGACTGACCTAAATTCAGAAAGAGTCAATGAGTAGTTATAAAAATTTCAAGATCCAAAACTGAAACATGTCAAATGGGTAAAATATTGGCTACTCTAAGGCTAATGTATCACAAGAAGGAGTCAATTGGGTAGGAATAGAAAGTTCAAGATCAAGGACTGAAATATTTTCAGTGGGTCAAAAATTGGCTGAATAATCTCTAGAAGGAGTCAAGAGGGTAGAACTAAAAATTTCAAAATCGACGAGTCTTGGGCCCGATTTTAGTACATTTGGTCAAATATTGACTTTTGAATGACCGATGTAACATCATATAGAGTCAAAGATTAGGTATTGAAATTTCAAGATCCATGACTGGAACATGTTCAATGGGTCAGATATTGGCGAGTCTATGGCTAATTTATCACCAGGAGTCTATTGGGTAGAAATAGAAAGTTCAAAATCGATGACTCTTGGGCCGGATATAAGTCCATTTGGTCAAATATGGACTTCTGATTGGCTGATGTATCATCAGTCGGATTCTATGAGTAGGTATAGAAATTTCAAGATCCATGACTGAAACATGTTCAATGGGTCAAATATTTTCTACTCTATGGCTAATTTATCACAAAAAGGAGTCCATTGGGTAGAAATAGAAAGTTCAAAATCGACGACTCTTGGGCCCGATATTAGTACATTTGGTCAAATATTGACTTTTGAATGACCGATTTAACATCAAAAAGAGTCAATAAGTAGGTATAGAAATTTCAAGATCCATGATTGGAACATGTTCAATGGGTCAATTATTGGATACTCTTTCGCTAATTTATCACCAGAAGGAGTCAATTGGGTAGAAATAGAAAGTTCAAAATCGACGACTCTTGGGCCCGATTTTAGTACATTTGGTCAAATATGGATTTCTGAATGACTGACCTAAATTCAGAAAGAGTCAATGAGTAGGTATAAAAATTTCAAGATCCATAACTGAAACATGTCCAATGGGTAAAATATTGGCTACTCTAAGGCTAATGTATCACAAGAAGGAGTCAATTGGGTAGGAATAGAAAGTTCAAGATCAAGGACTGAAATATTTTCAGTGGGTCAAAAATTGGCTGAACTATCTCCAGAAGGAGTCAAAAGGGTAGAACTAAAAAGTTCAAAATAGACGATTCTTGGGCCCGATTTTAGTACATTTGGTCAAATATTGACTTTTGAATGACCGATGTAACATTAGAAAGAGTCAATAAGTAGGTATAGAAATTTCAAGATCCATTACTGAAACATGTTCAATGGGTCAATTATTGGCTACTCTATCGATAATTTATCACCAGAAGGAGTCAATTGGGTAGAAATAGAAAGTTCAAAATCGATGACTCTTGGGCCCGATATTAGTACATTTGGTCAAATATGGATTTCTGAATGACTGACCTAAATTCAGAAAGAGTCAATGAGTAGGTATAAAAATTTCAGGAACCGTAACTGAAACATATCCAATGGGTAAAATATTGGCTACTCTAGGGCTAATGTATCACAAGAAGGAGTAGATTGGGTAGGAATAGAAAGTTCAAGATCAAGGACTGAAATATTTTCAGTGGGTTAAAAATTGGCTGAACTATCTCCAGAAGGAGTCAATAGGGTAGAACTAAAAAGTTCAAAATAGACGACTCTTGGGCCCGATTTTAGTACATTTGGTCAAATATTGACTTTTCAATGACCGATGTAACATCACAAAGAGTCAATAAGTAGGTATAGAAATTTCAAGACCCATGACTGAAACATGTTCAATGGGTCAAATATTGGCTACTCTATGGCTAATTTATCACCAGAAGGAGTCAATGGGTAGAACTAAAAAGTTCAAAATCGACGACTCTTGGGCCCGATTTTAATACATTTGGTCAAATATTGACTTTTGAATGACCGATGTAACATCAGAAAAAGTCAATAAGTAGGTATAGAAATTTCAAGATCCATGACTGACACATGTTCAATGGGTCAAATATTGGCTACTCTATTGCTAATTTATCACAAAAAGGAGTCTATTGGGTAGAAATAGAAAATTCAAAATCGACGACTCTTGGGCCCAATATTAGTACATTTGGTCAAATATGGATTTCTGAATGACTGACCTAAATTCAGAAAGGGTCAATGAGTAGGTATAAAAATTTCAAGATCCATAACTGAAACATGTCAAATGGGTAAAATATTGGCTACTATAAGGCTAAAGTATCACAAGAAGGAGTCAATTGGTTAAGAATAGAAAGTTCAAGATCAAGGACTGAAATATTTTCAGTGGGTCAAAAATTGGCTGAACAATCTCTAGAAGGAGTCAAAAGGGTAGAACTAAAAAGTTCAAAATAGACGATTCTTGGGCCCGATTTTAGTACATTTGGTCAAATATTGACTTTTGAATGACCGATGTAACATCAAAAAGAGTCAATAAGTAGGTATTGAATTTTCAAGATCCATGACTGGAACATGTTCAATTGGTTAGATATTGTCGAGTCTATGGCTAATTTATCACCAGAAGGAGTCTATTGGATAGAAATAGAAAGTTCAAAATCGATGACTCTTGGGCCGGATATAAGTCCATTTGGTCAAATATGGACTTCTAATTGGCTGATGTATCATCAGTCGGAATCTATGAGTAGGTATAGAAATTTCAAGATCCATGACTGAAACATGTTCAATGGGTCAAATATTGGCTACTCTATGGCTAATTTATCACAAAAAGGAGTCTATTGGGTAGAAATAGAAAGTTCAAAATCGACGACTCTTGGGCCCGATATTAGTACATTTGGTCAAATATGGATTTCTGAATGACTGACCTAAATTCAGAAAGAGTCAATGAGTAGGTATAAAAATTTCAAGATCCGTAACTGAAACATATCCAATGGGTAAAATATTGGCTACTCCAGGGCAAATGTATCACAAGAAGGAGTCAATTGGGTAGGAATAGAAAGTTCAAGATCAAGGACTGAAATATTTTCAGTGGGTTAAAAATTGGCTGAACTATCTCCAGAAGGAGTCAAAAGGGTAGAACTATAAAGTTCAAAATAGACGATTCTTGGGCCCGATTTTAGTACATTTGGTCAAATATTGACTTTTGAATGACCGATGTAACATCAAAAAGAGTCAAAGATTAGGTATAGAAATTTCAAGATCCATGACTGGAACATGTTCAATATGGGTCAGATATTGGCGAGTCTATGGCTAATTTATCACCAGGAGTCTATTGGGTAGAAATAGAAAGTTCAAAATTGATGACTCTTGGGCCGGATATAAGTCCATTTGGTCAAATATGGACTTCTGATTGGCTGATGTATCATCAGTCGGATTCTATGAGTAGGTATAGAAATTTCAAGATCCATGACTGAAACATGTTCAATGGGTCAAATATTTTCTACTCTATGGCTAATTTATCACAAAAAGGAGTCTATTGGGTAGAAATAGAAAGTTCAAAATCGACGACTCTTGGGCCCGATATTAGTACATTTGGTCAAATATTGACTTTTGAATGACCGATTGAACATCAAAAAGAGTCAATAAGTAGGTATAGAAATTTCAAGATCCATGATTGGAACATGTTCAATGGGTCAATTATTGGATACTCTTTCGCTAATTTATCACCAGAAGGAGTCAATTGGGTAGAAATAGAAAGTTCAAAATCGACGACTCTTGGGCCCGATTTGAGTACATTTGGTCAAATATGGATTTCTGAATGACTGACCTAAATTCAGAAAGAGTCAATGAGTAGGTATAAAAATTTCAAGATCCATAACTGAAACATGTCCAATGGGTAAAATATTGGCTACTCTAAGGCTAATGTATCACAAGAAGGAGTCAATTGGGTAGGAATAGAAAGTTCAAGATCAAGGACTGAAATATTTTCAGTGGCTCAAAAATTGGCTGTACTATCTCCAGAAGGAGTCAATAGGGTAGAACTAAAAAGTTCAAAATAGACGACTCTTGGGCCCGATTTTAGTACATTTGAACAAATATTGACTTTTGAATGACCGATTTAACATCAGAAAGAGTCAATAAGTAGGTATAGAAATTTCAAGATCCATGACTGAAACATGTTCAATGGGTCAAATATTGGCTACTCAATGGCTAATTTATCACAAAAAGGAGTCTATTGGGTAGAAATAGAAAGTTCAAAATCGACGACTCTTGGGCCCGATATTAGTACATTTGGTCAAATATGGATTTCTGAATGACTGACCTAAATTCAGAAAGAGTCAATGAGTAGTTATAAAAATTTCAAGATCCAAAACTGAAACATGTCAAATGGGTAAAATATTGGCTACTCTAAGGCTAATGTATCACAAGAAGGAGTCAATTGGGTAGGAATAGAAAGTTCAAGATCAAGGACTGAAATATTTTCAGTGGGTCAAAAATTGGCTGAATAATCTCTAGAAGGAGTCAAGAGGGTAGAACTAAAAAGTTCAAAATCGACGAGTCTTGGGCCCGATTTTAGTACATTTGGTCAAATATTGACTTTTGAATGACCGATGTAACATCAAAAAGAGTCAAAGATTAGGTATTGAAATTTCAAGATCCATGACTGGAACATGTTCAATGGGTCAGATATTGGCGAGTCTATGGCTAATTTATCACCAGGAGTCTATTGGGTAGAAATAGAAAGTTCAAAATCGATGACTCTTGGGCCGGATATAAGTCCATTTGGTCAAATATGGACTTCTGATTGGCTGATGTATCATCAGTCGGATTCTATGAGTAGGTATAGAAATTTCAAGATCCATGACTGAAACATGTTCAATGGGTCAAATATTTTCTACTCTATGGCTAATTTATCACAAAAAGGAGTCCATTGGGTAGAAATAGAAAGTTCAAAATCGACGACTCTTGGGCCCGATATTAGTACATTTGGTCAAATATTGACTTTTGAATGACCGATTTAACATCAAAAAGAGTCAATAAGTAGGTATAGAAATTTCAAGATCCATGATTGGAACATGTTCAATGGGTCAATTATTGGATACTCTTTCGCTAATTTATCACCAGAAGGAGTCAATTGGGTAGAAATAGAAAGTTCAAAATCGACGACTCTTGGGCCCGATTTTAGTACATTTGGTCAAATATGGATTTCTGAATGACTGACCTAAATTCAGAAAGAGTCAATGAGTAGGTATAAAAATTTCAAGATCCATAACTGAAACATGTCCAATGGGTAAAATATTGGCTACTCTAAGGCTAATGTATCACAAGAAGGAGTCAATTGGGTAGGAATAGAAAGTTCAAGATCAAGGACTGAAATATTTTCAGTGGCTCAAAAAGTGGCTGTACTATCTCCAGAAGGAGTCAATAGGGTAGAACTAAAAAGTTCAAAATAGACGACTCTTGGGCCCGATTTTAGTACATTTGAACAAATATTGACTTTTGAATGACCGATTTAACATCAGAAAGAGTCAATAAGTAGGTATAGAAATTTCAAGATCCATGACTGAAACATGTTCAATGGGTCAAATATTGGCTACTCAATGGCTAATTTATCACAAAAAGGAGTCTATTGGGTAGAAATAGAAAGTTCAAAATCGACGACTCTTGGGCCCGATATTAGTACATTTGGTCAAATATGGATTTCTGAATGACTGACCTAAATTCAGAAAGAGTCAATGAGTAGTTATAAAAATTTCAAGATCCATAACTGAAACATGTCAAATGGGTAAAATATTGGCTACTCTAGGGCTAATGTATCACAAGAAGGAGTCAATTGGCTAGGAATAGAAAGTTCAAGATCAAGGACTGAAATATTTTCAGTGGGTCAAAAATTGGCTGAACTATCTCCAGAAGGAGTCAATAGGGTAGAACTAAAAAGTTCAAAATAGACGACTCTTGGGCCCGATTTTAGTACATTTGGTCAAATATTGACTTTTCAATGACTGATGTAACATCACAAAGAGTCAATAAGTAGGTATAGAAATTTCAAGACCCATGACTGAAACATGTTCAATGGGTCAAATATTGGCTACTCTATGGCTAATTTATCACCAGAAGGAGTCAATGGGTAGAACTAAAAAGTTCAAAATCGACGACTCTTGGGCCTGATTTTAGTACATTTGGTCAAATATTGACTTTTGAATGACTGATGTAACATCAGAAAAAGTCAATAAGTAGGTATAGAAATTTCAAGATCCATGACTGACACATCTTCAATGTGTCAAATATTGGCTACTCTATTGCTAATTTATCACAAAAAGGAGTCTATTGGGTAGAAATAGAAAATTCAAAATCGACGACTCTTGGGCCCGATATTAGTACATTTGGTCAAAAATGGATTTCTGAATGACTGACCTAAATTCAGAAAGGGTCAATGAGTAGGTATAAAAATTTCAAGATCCATAACTGAAACATGTCAAATGGGTAAAATATTGGCTACTATAAGGCTAAAGTATCACAAGAAGGAGTCAATTGGGTAGGAATAGAAAGTTCAAGATCAAGGACTGAAATATTTTCAGTGGGTCAAAAATTGGCTGAACAATCTCTAGAAGGAGTCAAAAGGGTAGAACTAAAAAGTTCAAAATAGACGATTCTTGGGCCCGATTTTAGTACATTTGGTCAAATATTGACTTTTGAATGACCGATGTAACATCAAAAAGAGTCAATAAGTAGGTATTGAAATTTCAAGATCCATGACTGGAACATGTTCAATTGGTTAGATATTGTCGAGTCTATGGCTAATTTATCACCAGAAGGAGTCTATTGGATAGAAATACAAAGTTCAAAACGATGACTCTTGGGCCGGATATAAGTCCATTTGGTCAAATATGGACTTCTAATTGGCTGATGTATCATCAGTCGGAATCTATGAGTAGGTACAGAAATTTCAAGATCCATGACTGAAACATGTTCAATGGGTCAAAAATTGGCTGAACTATCTCCAGAAGGAGTCAAAAGGGTAGAACTAAAAAGTTCAAAATAGACGATTCTTGGGCCTGATATTAGTACATTTGGTCAAATATTGACTTTTGAATGACCGATGTAACATCAGAAAGAGTCAATAAGTAGGTATAGAAATTTCAAGATCCATTACTGAAACATGTTCAATGGGTCAATTATTGGCTACTCTATCGATAATTTATCACCAGAAGGAGTCAATTGGGTAGAAATAGAAAGTTCAAAATCGATGACTCTTGGGCCCGATATTAGTACATTTGGTCAAATATGGATTTCTGAATGACTGACCTAAATTCAGAAAGAGTCAATGAGTAGGTATAAAAATTTCAAGATCCGTAACTGAAACATATCCAATGGGTAAAATATTGGCTACTCCAGGGCAAATGTATCACAAGAAGTAGTCAATTGGGTTTGAATAGAAAGTTCAAGATCAAGGACTGAAATATTTTCAGTGGGTTAAAAATTGGCTGAACTATCTCCAGAAGGAGTCAAAAGGGTAGAACTATAAAGTTCAAAATAGACGATTCTTGGGCCCGATTTTAGTACATTTGGTCAAATATTGACTTTTGAATGACCGATGTAACATCAAAAAGAGTCAAAGATTAGGTATAGAAATTTCAAGATCCATGACTGGAACATGTTCAATGGGTCAGATATTGGCGAGTCTATGGCTAATTTATCACCAGGAGTCTATTGGGTAGAAATAGAAAGTTCAAAATCGATGACTCTTGGGCCGGATATAAGTCCATTTGGTCAAATATGGACTTCTGATTGGCTGATGTATCATCAGTCGGATTCTATGAGTAGGTATAGAAATTTCAAGATCCATGACTGAAACATGTTCAATGGGTCAAATATTTTCTACTCTATGGCTAATTTATCACAAAAAGGAGTCTATTGGGTAGAAATAGAAAGTTCAAAATCGACGACTCCTGGGCCCGATATTAGTACATTTGGTCAAATATTGACTTTTGAATGACCGATTGAACATCAAAAAGAGTCAATAAGTAGGTATAGAAATTTCAAGATCCATGATTGGAACATGTTCAATGGGTCAATTATTGGATACTCTTTCGCTAATTTATCACCAGAAGGAGTCAATTGGGTAGAAATAGAAAGTTCAAAATCGACGACTCTTGGGCCCGATTTGAGTACATTTGGTCAAATATGGATTTCTGAATGACTGACCTAAATTCAGAAAGAGTCAATGAGTAGGTATAAAAATTTCAAGATCCATAACTGAAACATGTCCAATGGGTAAAATATTGGCTACTCTAAGGCTAATGTATCACAAGAAGGAGTCAATTGGGTAGGAATAGAAAGTTCAAGATCAAGGACTGAAATATTTTCAGTGGCTCAAAAATTGGCTGTACTATCTCCAGAAGGAGTCAATAGGGTAGAACTAAAAAGTTCAAAATAGACGACTCTTGGGCCCGATTTTAGTACATTTGAACAAATATTGACTTTTGAATGACCGATTTAACATCAGAAAGAGTCAATAAGTAGGTATAGAAATTTCAAGATCCATGACTGAAACATGTTCAATGGGTCAAATATTGGCTACTCAATGGCTAATTTATCACAAAAAGGAGTCTATTGGGTAGAAATAGAAAGTTCAAAATCGACGACTCTTGGGCCCGATATTAGTACATTTGGTCAAATATGGATTTCTGAATGACTGACCTAAATTCAGAAAGAGTCAATGAGTAGTTATAAAAATTTCAAGATCCAAAACTGAAACATGTCAAATGGGTAAAATATTGGCTACTCTAAGGCCAATGTATCACAAGAAGGAGTCAATTGGGTAGGAATAGAAAGTTCAAGATCAAGGACTGAAATATTTTCAGTGGGTCAAAAATTGGCTGAATAATCTCTAGAAGGAGTCAAGAGGGTAGAACTAAAAAGTTCAAAATCGACGAGTCTTGGGCCCGATTTTAGTACATTTGGTCAAATATTGACTTTTGAATGACCGATGTAACATCAAAAAGAGTCAAAGATTAGGTATTGAAATTTCAAGATCCATGACTGGAACATGTTCAATGGGTCAGATATTGGCGAGTCTATGGCTAATTTATCACCAGGAGTCTATTGGGTAGAAATAGAAAGTTCAAAATCGATGACTCTTGGGCCGGATATAAGTCCATTTGGTCAAATATGGACTTCTGATTGGCTGATGTATCATCAGTCGGATTCTATGAGTAGGTATAGAAATTTCAAGATCCATGACTGAAACATGTTCAATGGGTCAAATATTTTCTACTCTATGGCTAATTTATTACAAAAAGGAGTCCATTGGGTAGAAATGGAAAGTTCAAAATCGACGACTCTTGGGCCCGATATTAGTACATTTGGTCAAATATTGACTTTTGAATGACCGATTTAACATCAAAAAGAGTCAATAAGTAGGTATAGAAATTTCAAGATCCATGATTGGAACATGTTCAATGGGTCAATTATTGGATACTCTTTCGCTAATTTATCACCAGAAGGAGTCAATTGGGTAGAAATAGAAAGTTCAAAATCGACGACTCTTGGGCCCGATTTTAGTACATTTGGTCAAATATGGATTTCTGAATGACTGACCTAAATTCAGAAAGAGTCAATGAGTAGGTATAAAAATTTCAAGATCCATAACTGAAACATGTCCAATGGGTAAAATATTGGCTACTCTAAGGCTAATGTATCACAAGAAGGAGTCAATTGGGTAGGAATAGAAAGTTCAAGATCAAGGACTGAAATATTTTCAGTGGCTCAAAAAGTGGCTGTACTATCTCCAGAAGGAGTCAATAGGGTAGAACTAAAAAGTTCAAAATAGACGACTCTTGGGCCCGATTTTAGTACATTTGAACAAATATTGACTTTTGAATGACCGATTTAACATCAGAAAGAGTCAATAAGTAGGTATAGAAATTTCAAGATCCATGACTGAAACATGTTCAATGGGTCAAATATTGGCTACTCAATGGCTAATTTATCACAAAAAGGAGTCTATTGGGTAGAAATAGAAAGTTCAAAATCGACGACTCTTGGGCCCGATATTAGTACATTTGGTCAAATATGGATTTCTGAATGACTGACCTAAATTCAGAAAGAGTCAATGAGTAGTTATAAAAATTTCAAGATCCATAACTGAAACATGTCAAATGGGTAAAATATTGGCTACTCTAGGGCTAATGTATCACAAGAAGGAGTCAATTGGGTAGGAATAGAAAGTTCAAGATCAAGGACTGAAATATTTTCAGTGGGTCAAAAATTGGCTGAACTATCTCCAGAAGGAGTCAATAGGGTAGAACTAAAAAGTTCAAAATAGACGACTCTTGGGCCCGATTTTAGTACATTTGGTCAAATATTGACTTCAATGACCGATGTAACATCACAAAGAGTCAATAAGTAGGTATAGAAATTTCAAGACCCATGACTGAAACATGTTCAATGGGTCAAATATTGGCTACTCTATGGCTAATTTATCACCAGAAGGAGTCAATGGGTAGAACTAAAAAGTTCAAAATCGACGACTCTTGGGCCGGATATAAGTCCATTTGGTCAAATATGGACTTCTAATTGGCTGATGTATCATCAGTCGGAATCTATGAGTAGGTACAGAAATTTCAAGATCCATGACTGAAACATGTTCAATGGGTCAAATATTGGCTACTCTATGGCTAATTTATCACAAAAAGGAGTCTATTGGGTAGAAATAGAAAGTTCAAAATCGACGACTCTTGGGCCCGATATTAGTACATTTGGTCAAATATGGATTTCTGAATGACTGACCTAAATTCAGAAAGAGTCAATGAGTAGGTATAAAAATTTCAAGATCCATAACTGAAACATGTCCAATGGGTAAAATATTGGCTACTCTAAGGCTAATGTATCACAAGAAGGAGTCAATTGGGTAGGAATAGAAAGTTCAAGATCAAGGACTGAAATATTTTCAGTGGGTCAAAAATTGGCTGAACTATCTCCAGAAGGAGTCAAAAGGGTAGAACTAAAAAGTTCAAAATAGACGATTCTTGGGCCCGATTTTAGTACATTTGGTCAAATATTGACTTTTGAATGACCGATGTAACATCAGAAAGAGTCAATAAGTAGGTATAGAAATTTCAAGATCCATTACTGAAACATGTTCAATGGGTCAATTATTGGCTACTCTATGGCTAATTTATCACAAAAAGGAGTCTATTGGGTAGAAATAGAAAGTTCAAAATCGACGACTCTTGGGCCCGATATTAGTACATTTGGTCAAATATGGATTTCTGAATGACTGACCTAAATTCAGAAAGAGTCAATGAGTAGGTATAAAAATTTCAAGATCCATAACTGAAACATGTCCAATGGGTAAAATATTGGCTACTCTAAGGCTAATGTATCACAAGAAGGAGTCAATTGGGTAGGAATAGAAAGTTCAAGATCAAGGACTGAAATATTTTCAGTGGGTCAAAAATTGGCTGAACTATCTCCAGAAGGAGTCAAAAGGGTAGAACTAAAAAGTTCAAAATAGACGATTCTTGGGCCCGATTTTAGTACATTTGGTCAAATATTGACTTTTGAATGACCGATGTAACATCAGAAAGAGTCAATAAGTAGGTATAGAAATTTCAAGATCCATTACTGAAACATGTTCAATGGGTCAATTATTGGCTACTCTATCGATAATTTATCACCAGAAGGAGTCAATTGGGTAGAAATAGAAAGTTCAAAATCGATGACTCTTGGGCCCGATATTAGTACATTTGGTCAAATATGGATTTCTGAATGACTGACCTAAATTCAGAAAGAGTCAATGAGTAGGTATAAAAATTTCAAGATCCGTAACTGAAACATATCCAATGGGTAAAATATTGGCTACTCCAGGGCAAATGTATCACAAGAAGGAGTCAATTGGGTAGGAATAGAAAGTTCAAGATCAAGGACTGAAATATTTTCAGTGGGTTAAAAATTGGCTGAACTATCTCCAGAAGGAGTCAAAAGGGTAGAACTATAAAGTTCAAAATAGACGATTCTTGGGCCCGATTTTAGTACATTTGGTCAAATATTGACTTTTGAATGACCGATGTAACATCAAAAAGAGTCAAAGATTAGGTATAGAAATTTCAAGATCCATGACTGGAACATGTTCAATGGGTCAGATATTGGCGAGTCTATGGCTAATTTATCACCAGGAGTCTATTGGGTAGAAATAGAAAGTTCAAAATCGATGACTCTTGGGCCGGATTTAAGTCCATTTGGTCAAATATGGACTTCTGATTGGCTGATGTATCATCAGTCGGATTCTATGAGTAGGTATAGAAATTTCAAGATCCATGACTGAAACATGTTCAATGGGTCAAATATTTTCTACTCTATGGCTAATTTATCACAAAAAGGAGTCTATTGGGTAGAAATAGAAAGTTCAAAATCGACGACTCTTGGGCCCGATATTAGTACATTTGGTCAAATATTGACTTTTGAATGACCGATTTAACATCAAAAAGAGTCAATAAGTAGGTATAGAAATTTCAAGATCCATGATTGGAACATGTTCAATGGGTCAATTATTGGATACTCTTTCGCTAATTTATCACCAGAAGGAGTCAATTGGGTAGAAATAGAAAGTTCAAAATCGACGACTCTTGGGCCCGATTTGAGTACATTTGGTCAAATATGGATTTCTGAATGACTGACCTAAATTCAGAAAGAGTCAATGAGTAGGTATAAAAATTTCAAGATCCATAACTGAAACATGTCCAATGGGTAAAATATTGGCTACTCTAAGGCTAATGTATCACAAGAAGGAGTCAATTGGGTAGGAATAGAAAGTTCAAGATCAAGGACTGAAATATTTTCAGTGGCTCAAAAATTGTCTGTACTATCTCCAGAAGGAGTCAATAGGGTAGAACTAAAAAGTTCAAAATAGACGACTCTTGGGCCCGATTTTAGTACATTTGAACAAATATTGACTTTTGAATGACCGATTGAACATCAGAAAGAGTCAATAAGTAGGTATAGAAATTTCAAGATCCATGACTGAAACATGTTCAATGGGTCAAATATTGGCTACTCAATGGCTAATTTATCACAAAAAGGAGTCTATTGGGTAGAAATAGAAAGTTCAAAATCGACGACTCTTGGGCCCGATATTAGTACATTTGGTCAAATATGGATTTCTGAATGACTGACCTAAATTCAGAAAGAGTCAATGAGTAGTTATAAAAATTTCAAGATCCAAAACTGAAACATGTCAAATGGGTAAAATATTGGCTACTCTAAGGCTAATGTATCACAAGAAGGAGTCAATTGGGTAGGAATAGAAAGTTCAAGATCAAGGACTGAAATATTTTCAGTGGGTCAAAAATTGGCTGAATAATCTCTAGAAGGAGTCAAGAGGGTAGAACTAAAAATTTCAAAATCGACGAGTCTTGGGCCCGATTTTAGTACATTTGGTCAAATATTGACTTTTGAATGACCGATGTAACATCATATAGAGTCAAAGATTAGGTATTGAAATTTCAAGATCCATGACTGGAACATGTTCAATGGGTCAGATATTGGCGAGTCTATGGCTAATTTATCACCAGGAGTCTATTGGGTAGAAATAGAAAGTTCAAAATCGATGACTCTTGGGCCGGATATAAGTCCATTTGGTCAAATATGGACTTCTGATTGGCTGATGTATCATCAGTCGGATTCTATGAGTAGGTATAGAAATTTCAAGATCCATGACTGAAACATGTTCAATGGGTCAAATATTTTCTACTCTATGGCTAATTTATCACAAAAAGGAGTCCATTGGGTAGAAATAGAAAGTTCAAAATCGACGACTCTTGGGCCCGATATTAGTACATTTGGTCAAATATTGACTTTTGAATGACCGATTTAACATCAAAAAGAGTCAATAAGTAGGTATAGAAATTTCAAGATCCATGATTGGAACATGTTCAATGGGTCAATTATTGGATACTCTTTCGCTAATTTATCACCAGAAGGAGTCAATTGGGTAGAAATAGAAAGTTCAAAATCGACGACTCTTGGGCCCGATTTGAGTACATTTGGTCAAATATGGATTTCTGAATGACTGACCTAAATTCAGAAAGAGTCAATGAGTAGGTATAAAAATTTCAAGATCCATAACTGAAACATGTCCAATGGGTAAAATATTGGCTACTCTAAGGCTAATGTATCACAAGAAGGAGTCAATTGGGTAGGAATAGAAAGTTCAAGATCAAGGACTGAAATATTTTCAGTGGCTCAAAAATTGGCTGTACTATCTCCAGAAGGAGTCAATAGGGTAGAACTAAAAAGTTCAAAATAGACGACTCTTGGGCCCGATTTTAGTACATTTGAACAAATATTGACTTTTGAATGACCGATTGAACATCAGAAAGAGTCAATAAGTAGGTATAGAAATTTCAAGATCCATGACTGAAACATGTTCAATGGGTCAAATATTGGCTACTCAATGGCTAATTTATCACAAAAAGGAGTCTATTGGGTAGAAATAGAAAGTTCAAAATCGACGACTCTTGGGCCCGATATTAGTACATTTGGTCAAATATGGATTTCTGAATGACTGACCTAAATTCAGAAAGAGTCAATGAGTAGTTATAAAAATTTCAAGATCCAAAACTGAAACATGTCAAATGGGTAAAATATTGGCTACTCTAAGGCTAATGTATCACAAGAAGGAGTCAATTGGGTAGGAATAGAAAGTTCAAGATCAAGGACTGAAATATTTTCAGTGGGTCAAAAATTGGCTGAATAATCTCTAGAAGGAGTCAAGAGGGTAGAACTAAAAATTTCAAAATCGACGAGTCTTGGGCCCGATTTTAGTACATTTGGTCAAATATTGACTTTTGAATGACCGATGTAACATCATATAGAGTCAAAGATTAGGTATTGAAATTTCAAGATCCATGACTGGAACATGTTCAATGGGTCAGATATTGGCGAGTCTATGGCTAATTTATCACCAGGAGTCTATTGGGTAGAAATAGAAAGTTCAAAATCGATGACTCTTGGGCCGGATATAAGTCCATTTGGTCAAATATGGACTTCTGATTGGCTGATGTATCATCAGTCGGATTCTATGAGTAGGTATAGAAATTTCAAGATCCATGACTGAAACATGTTCAATGGGTCAAATATTTTCTACTCTATGGCTAATTTATCACAAAAAGGAGTCCATTGGGTAGAAATAGAAAGTTCAAAATCGACGACTCTTGGGCCCGATATTAGTACATTTGGTCAAATATTGACTTTTGAATGACCGATTTAACATCAAAAAGAGTCAATAAGTAGGTATAGAAATTTCAAGATCCATGATTGGAACATGTTCAATGGGTCAATTATTGGATACTCTTTCGCTAATTTATCACCAGAAGGAGTCAATTGGGTAGAAATAGAAAGTTCAAAATCGACGACTCTTGGGCCCGATTTTAGTACATTTGGTCAAATATGGATTTCTGAATGACTGACCTAAATTCAGAAAGAGTCAATGAGTAGGTATAAAAATTTCAAGATCCATAACTGAAACATGTCCAATGGGTAAAATATTGGCTACTCTAAGGCTAATGTATCACAAGAAGGAGTCAATTGGGTAGGAATAGAAAGTTCAAGATCAAGGACTGAAATATTTTCAGTGGGTCAAAAATTGGCTGAACTATCTCCAGAAGGAGTCAAAAGGGTAGAACTAAAAAGTTCAAAATAGACGATTCTTGGGCCCGATTTTAGTACATTTGGTCAAATATTGACTTTTGAATGACCGATGTAACATTAGAAAGAGTCAATAAGTAGGTATAGAAATTTCAAGATCCATTACTGAAACATGTTCAATGGGTCAATTATTGGCTACTCTATCGATAATTTATCACCAGAAGGAGTCAATTGGGTAGAAATAGAAAGTTCAAAATCGATGACTCTTGGGCCCGATATTAGTACATTTGGTCAAATATGGATTTCTGAATGACTGACCTAAATTCAGAAAGAGTCAATGAGTAGGTATAAAAATTTCAGGAACCGTAACTGAAACATATCCAATGGGTAAAATATTGGCTACTCTAGGGCTAATGTATCACAAGAAGGAGTAGATTGGGTAGGAATAGAACGTTCAAGATCAAGGACTGAAATATTTTCAGTGGGTTAAAAATTGGCTGAACTATCTCCAGAAGGAGTCAATAGGGTAGAACTAAAAAGTTCAAAATAGACAACTCTTGGGCCCGATTTTAGTACATTTGGTCAAATATTGACTTTTCAATGACCGATGTAACATCACAAAGAGTCAATAAGTAGGTATAGAAATTTCAAGACCCATGACTGAAACATGTTCAATGGGTCAAATATTGGCTACTCTATGGCTAATTTATCACCAGAAGGAGTCAATGGGTAGAACTAAAAAGTTCAAAATCGACGACTCTTGGGCCCGATTTTAATACATTTGGTCAAATATTGACTTTTGAATGACCGATGTAACATCAGAAAAAGTCAATAAGTAGGTATAGAAATTTCAAGATCCATGACTGACACATGTTCAATGGGTCAAATATTGGCTACTCTATTGCTAATTTATCACAAAAAGGAGTCTATTGGGTAGAAATAGAAAATTCAAAATCGACGACTCTTGGGCCCAATATTAGTACATTTGGTCAAATATGGATTTCTGAATGACTGACCTAAATTCAGAAAGGGTCAATGAGTAGGTATAAAAATTTCAAGATCCATAACTGAAACATGTCAAATGGGTAAAATATTGGCTACTATAAGGCTAAAGTATCACAAGAAGGAGTCAATTGGTTAAGAATAGAAAGTTCAAGATCAAGGACTGAAATATTTTCAGTGGGTCAAAAATTGGCTGAACAATCTCTAGAAGGAGTCAAAAGGGTAGAACTAAAAAGTTCAAAATAGACGATTCTTGGGCCCGATTTTAGTACATTTGGTCAAATATTGACTTTTGAATGACCGATGTAACATCAAAAAGAGTCAATAAGTAGGTATTGAATTTTCAAGATCCATGACTGGAACATGTTCAATTGGTTAGATATTGTCGAGTCTATGGCTAATTTATCACCAGAAGGAGTCTATTGGATAGAAATAGAAAGTTCAAAATCGATGACTCTTGGGCCGGATATAAGTCCATTTGGTCAAATATGGACTTCTAATTGGCTGATGTATCATCAGTCGGAATCTATGAGTAGGTATAGAAATTTCAAGATCCATGACTGAAACATGTTCAATGGGTCAAATATTGGCTACTCTATGGCTAATTTATCACAAAAAGGAGTCTATTGGGTAGAAATAGAAAGTTCAAAATCGACGACTCTTGGGCCCGATATTAGTACATTTGGTCAAATATGGATTTCTGAATGACTGACCTAAATTCAGAAAGAGTCAATGAGTAGGTATAAAAATTTCAAGATCCATTACTGAAACATGTTCAATGGGTCAATTATTGGCTACTCTATCGATAATTTATCACCAGAAGGAGTCAATTGGGTAGAAATAGAAAGTTCAAAATCGATGACTCTTGGGCCCGATATTAGTACATTTGGTCAAATATGGATTTCTGAATGACTGACCTAAATTCAGAAAGAGTCAATGAGTAGGTATAAAAATTTCAAGATCCGTAACTGAAACATATCCAATGGGTAAAATATTGGCTACTCCAGGGCAAATGTATCACAAGAAGGAGTCAATTGGGTAGGAATAGAAAGTTCAAGATCAAGGACTGAAATATTTTCAGTGGGTTAAAAATTGGCTGAACTATCTCCAGAAGGAGTCAAAAGGGTAGAACTATAAAGTTCAAAATAGACGATTCTTGGGCCCGATTTTAGTACATTTGGTCAAATATTGACTTTTGAATGACCGATGTAACATCAAAAAGAGTCAAAGATTAGGTATAGAAATTTCAAGATCCATGACTGGAACATGTTCAATATGGGTCAGATATTGGCGAGTCTATGGCTAATTTATCACCAGGAGTCTATTGGGTAGAAATAGAAAGTTCAAAATTGATGACTCTTGGGCCGGATATAAGTCCATTTGGTCAAATATGGACTTCTGATTGGCTGATGTATCATCAGTCGGATTCTATGAGTAGGTATAGAAATTTCAAGATCCATGACTGAAACATGTTCAATGGGTCAAATATTTTCTACTCTATGGCTAATTTATCACAAAAAGGAGTCTATTGGGTAGAAATAGAAAGTTCAAAATCGACGACTCTTGGGCCCGATATTAGTACATTTGGTCAAATATTGACTTTTGAATGACCGATTGAACATCAAAAAGAGTCAATAAGTAGGTATAGAAATTTCAAGATCCATGATTGGAACATGTTCAATGGGTCAATTATTGGATACTCTTTCGCTAATTTATCACCAGAAGGAGTCAATTGGGTAGAAATAGAAAGTTCAAAATCGACGACTCTTGGGCCCGATTTGAGTACATTTGGTCAAATATGGATTTCTGAATGACTGACCTAAATTCAGAAAGAGTCAATGAGTAGGTATAAAAATTTCAAGATCCATAACTGAAACATGTCCAATGGGTAAAATATTGGCTACTCTAAGGCTAATGTATCACAAGAAGGAGTCAATTGGGTAGGAATAGAAAGTTCAAGATCAAGGACTGAAATATTTTCAGTGGCTCAAAAATTGGCTGTACTATCTCCAGAAGGAGTCAATAGGGTAGAACTAAAAAGTTCAAAATAGACGACTCTTGGGCCCGATTTTAGTACATTTGAACAAATATTGACTTTTGAATGACCGATTTAACATCAGAAAGAGTCAATAAGTAGGTATAGAAATTTCAAGATCCATGACTGAAACATGTTCAATGGGTCAAATATTGGCTACTCAATGGCTAATTTATCACAAAAAGGAGTCTATTGGGTAGAAATAGAAAGTTCAAAATCGACGACTCTTGGGCCCGATATTAGTACATTTGGTCAAATATGGATTTCTGAATGACTGACCTAAATTCAGAAAGAGTCAATGAGTAGTTATAAAAATTTCAAGATCCAAAACTGAAACATGTCAAATGGGTAAAATATTGGCTACTCTAAGGCTAATGTATCACAAGAAGGAGTCAATTGGGTAGGAATAGAAAGTTCAAGATCAAGGACTGAAATATTTTCAGTGGGTCAAAAATTGGCTGAATAATCTCTAGAAGGAGTCAAGAGGGTAGAACTAAAAAGTTCAAAATCGACGAGTCTTGGGCCCGATTTTAGTACATTTGGTCAAATATTGACTTTTGAATGACCGATGTAACATCAAAAAGAGTCAAAGATTAGGTATTGAAATTTCAAGATCCATGACTGGAACATGTTCAATGGGTCAGATATTGGCGAGTCTATGGCTAATTTATCACCAGGAGTCTATTGGGTAGAAATAGAAAGTTCAAAATCGATGACTCTTGGGCCGGATATAAGTCCATTTGGTCAAATATGGACTTCTGATTGGCTGATGTATCATCAGTCGGATTCTATGAGTAGGTATAGAAATTTCAAGATCCATGACTGAAACATGTTCAATGGGTCAAATATTTTCTACTCTATGGCTAATTTATCACAAAAAGGAGTCCATTGGGTAGAAATAGAAAGTTCAAAATCGACGACTCTTGGGCCCGATATTAGTACATTTGGTCAAATATTGACTTTTGAATGACCGATTTAACATCAAAAAGAGTCAATAAGTAGGTATAGAAATTTCAAGATCCATGATTGGAACATGTTCAATGGGTCAATTATTGGATACTCTTTCGCTAATTTATCACCAGAAGGAGTCAATTGGGTAGAAATAGAAAGTTCAAAATCGACGACTCTTGGGCCCGATTTTAGTACATTTGGTCAAATATGGATTTCTGAATGACTGACCTAAATTCAGAAAGAGTCAATGAGTAGGTATAAAAATTTCAAGATCCATAACTGAAACATGTCCAATGGGTAAAATATTGGCTACTCTAAGGCTAATGTATCACAAGAAGGAGTCAATTGGGTAGGAATAGAAAGTTCAAGATCAAGGACTGAAATATTTTCAGTGGCTCAAAAAGTGGCTGTACTATCTCCAGAAGGAGTCAATAGGGTAGAACTAAAAAGTTCAAAATAGACGACTCTTGGGCCCGATTTTAGTACATTTGAACAAATATTGACTTTTGAATGACCGATTTAACATCAGAAAGAGTCAATAAGTAGGTATAGAAATTTCAAGATCCATGACTGAAACATGTTCAATGGGTCAAATATTGGCTACTCAATGGCTAATTTATCACAAAAAGGAGTCTATTGGGTAGAAATAGAAAGTTCAAAATCGACGACTCTTGGGCCCGATATTAGTACATTTGGTCAAATATGGATTTCTGAATGACTGACCTAAATTCAGAAAGAGTCAATGAGTAGTTATAAAAATTTCAAGATCCATAACTGAAACATGTCAAATGGGTAAAATATTGGCTACTCTAGGGCTAATGTATCACAAGAAGGAGTCAATTGGCTAGGAATAGAAAGTTCAAGATCAAGGACTGAAATATTTTCAGTGGGTCAAAAATTGGCTGAACTATCTCCAGAAGGAGTCAATAGGGTAGAACTAAAAAGTTCAAAATAGACGACTCTTGGGCCCGATTTTAGTACATTTGGTCAAATATTGACTTTTCAATGACTGATGTAACATCACAAAGAGTCAATAAGTAGGTATAGAAATTTCAAGACCCATGACTGAAACATGTTCAATGGGTCAAATATTGGCTACTCTATGGCTAATTTATCACCAGAAGGAGTCAATGGGTAGAACTAAAAAGTTCAAAATCGACGACTCTTGGGCCTGATTTTAGTACATTTGGTCAAATATTGACTTTTGAATGACTGATGTAACATCAGAAAAAGTCAATAAGTAGGTATAGAAATTTCAAGATCCATGACTGACACATCTTCAATGTGTCAAATATTGGCTACTCTATTGCTAATTTATCACAAAAAGGAGTCTATTGGGTAGAAATAGAAAATTCAAAATCGACGACTCTTGGGCCCGATATTAGTACATTTGGTCAAAAATGGATTTCTGAATGACTGACCTAAATTCAGAAAGGGTCAATGAGTAGGTATAAAAATTTCAAGATCCATAACTGAAACATGTCAAATGGGTAAAATATTGGCTACTATAAGGCTAAAGTATCACAAGAAGGAGTCAATTGGGTAGGAATAGAAAGTTCAAGATCAAGGACTGAAATATTTTCAGTGGGTCAAAAATTGGCTGAACAATCTCTAGAAGGAGTCAAAAGGGTAGAACTAAAAAGTTCAAAATAGACGATTCTTGGGCCCGATTTTAGTACATTTGGTCAAATATTGACTTTTGAATGACCGATGTAACATCAAAAAGAGTCAATAAGTAGGTATTGAAATTTCAAGATCCATGACTGGAACATGTTCAATTGGTTAGATATTGTCGAGTCTATGGCTAATTTATCACCAGAAGGAGTCTATTGGATAGAAATACAAAGTTCAAAACGATGACTCTTGGGCCGGATATAAGTCCATTTGGTCAAATATGGACTTCTAATTGGCTGATGTATCATCAGTCGGAATCTATGAGTAGGTACAGAAATTTCAAGATCCATGACTGAAACATGTTCAATGGGTCAAAAATTGGCTGAACTATCTCCAGAAGGAGTCAAAAGGGTAGAACTAAAAAGTTCAAAATAGACGATTCTTGGGCCTGATATTAGTACATTTGGTCAAATATTGACTTTTGAATGACCGATGTAACATCAGAAAGAGTCAATAAGTAGGTATAGAAATTTCAAGATCCATTACTGAAACATGTTCAATGGGTCAATTATTGGCTACTCTATCGATAATTTATCACCAGAAGGAGTCAATTGGGTAGAAATAGAAAGTTCAAAATCGATGACTCTTGGGCCCGATATTAGTACATTTGGTCAAATATGGATTTCTGAATGACTGACCTAAATTCAGAAAGAGTCAATGAGTAGGTATAAAAATTTCAAGATCCGTAACTGAAACATATCCAATGGGTAAAATATTGGCTACTCCAGGGCAAATGTATGACAAGAAGCAGTCAATTGGGTTTGAATAGAAAGTTCAAGATCAAGGACTGAAATATTTTCAGTGGGTTAAAAATTGGCTGAACTATCTCCAGAAGGAGTCAAAAGGGTAGAACTATAAAGTTCAAAATAGACGATTCTTGGGCCCGATTTTAGTACATTTGGTCAAATATTGACTTTTGAATGACCGATGTAACATCAAAAAGAGTCAAAGATTAGGTATAGAAATTTCAAGATCCATGACTGGAACATGTTCAATGGGTCAGATATTGGCGAGTCTATGGCTAATTTATCACCAGGAGTCTATTGGGTAGAAATAGAAAGTTCAAAATCGATGACTCTTGGGCCGGATATAAGTCCATTTGGTCAAATATGGACTTCTGATTGGCTGATGTATCATCAGTCGGATTCTATGAGTAGGTATAGAAATTTCAAGATCCATGACTGAAACATGTTCAATGGGTCAAATATTTTCTACTCTATGGCTAATTTATCACAAAAAGGAGTCTATTGGGTAGAAATAGAAAGTTCAAAATCGACGACTCCTGGGCCCGATATTAGTACATTTGGTCAAATATTGACTTTTGAATGACCGATTGAACATCAAAAAGAGTCAATAAGTAGGTATAGAAATTTCAAGATCCATGATTGGAACATGTTCAATGGGTCAATTATTGGATACTCTTTCGCTAATTTATCACCAGAAGGAGTCAATTGGGTAGAAATAGAAAGTTCAAAATCGACGACTCTTGGGCCCGATTTGAGTACATTTGGTCAAATATGGATTTCTGAATGACTGACCTAAATTCAGAAAGAGTCAATGAGTAGGTATAAAAATTTCAAGATCCATAACTGAAACATGTCCAATGGGTAAAATATTGGCTACTCTAAGGCTAATGTATCACAAGAAGGAGTCAATTGGGTAGGAATAGAAAGTTCAAGATCAAGGACTGAAATATTTTCAGTGGCTCAAAAATTGGCTGTACTATCTCCAGAAGGAGTCAATAGGGTAGAACTAAAAAGTTCAAAATAGACGACTCTTGGGCCCGATTTTAGTACATTTGAACAAATATTGACTTTTGAATGACCGATTTAACATCAGAAAGAGTCAATAAGTAGGTATAGAAATTTCAAGATCCATGACTGAAACATGTTCAATGGGTCAAATATTGGCTACTCAATGGCTAATTTATCACAAAAAGGAGTCTATTGGGTAGAAATAGAAAGTTCAAAATCGACGACTCTTGGGCCCGATATTAGTACATTTGGTCAAATATGGATTTCTGAATGACTGACCTAAATTCAGAAAGAGTCAATGAGTAGTTATAAAAATTTCAAGATCCAAAACTGAAACATGTCAAATGGGTAAAATATTGGCTACTCTAAGGCCAATGTATCACAAGAAGGAGTCAATTGGGTAGGAATAGAAAGTTCAAGATCAAGGACTGAAATATTTTCAGTGGGTCAAAAATTGGCTGAATAATCTCTAGAAGGAGTCAAGAGGGTAGAACTAAAAAGTTCAAAATCGACGAGTCTTGGGCCCGATTTTAGTACATTTGGTCAAATATTGACTTTTGAATGACCGATGTAACATCAAAAAGAGTCAAAGATTAGGTATTGAAATTTCAAGATCCATGACTGGAACATGTTCAATGGGTCAGATATTGGCGAGTCTATGGCTAATTTATCACCAGGAGTCTATTGGGTAGAAATAGAAAGTTCAAAATCGATGACTCTTGGGCCGGATATAAGTCCATTTGGTCAAATATGGACTTCTGATTGGCTGATGTATCATCAGTCGGATTCTATGAGTAGGTATAGAAATTTCAAGATCCATGACTGAAACATGTTCAATGGGTCAAATATTTTCTACTCTATGGCTAATTTATCACAAAAAGGAGTCCATTGGGTAGAAATAGAAAGTTCAAAATCGACGACTCTTGGGCCCGATATTAGTACATTTGGTCAAATATTGACTTTTGAATGACCGATTTAACATCAAAAAGAGTCAATAAGTAGGTATAGAAATTTCAAGATCCATGATTGGAACATGTTCAATGGGTCAATTATTGGATACTCTTTCGCTAATTTATCACCAGAAGGAGTCAATTGGGTAGAAATAGAAAGTTCAAAATCGACGACTCTTGGGCCCGATTTTAGTACATTTGGTCAAATATGGATTTCTGAATGACTGACCTAAATTCAGAAAGAGTCAATGAGTAGGTATAAAAATTTCAAGATCCATAACTGAAACATGTCCAATGGGTAAAATATTGGCTACTCTAAGGCTAATGTATCACAAGAAGGAGTCAATTGGGTAGGAATAGAAAGTTCAAGATCAAGGACTGAAATATTTTCAGTGGCTCAAAAAGTGGCTGTACTATCTCCAGAAGGAGTCAATAGGGTAGAACTAAAAAGTTCAAAATAGACGACTCTTGGGCCCGATTTTAGTACATTTGAACAAATATTGACTTTTGAATGACCGATTTAACATCAGAAAGAGTCAATAAGTAGGTATAGAAATTTCAAGATCCATGACTGAAACATGTTCAATGGGTCAAATATTGGCTACTCAATGGCTAATTTATCACAAAAAGGAGTCTATTGGGTAGAAATAGAAAGTTCAAAATCGACGACTCTTGGGCCCGATATTAGTACATTTGGTCAAATATGGATTTCTGAATGACTGACCTAAATTCAGAAAGAGTCAATGAGTAGTTATAAAAATTTCAAGATCCATAACTGAAACATGTCAAATGGGTAAAATATTGGCTACTCTAGGGCTAATGTATCACAAGAAGGAGTCAATTGGCTAGGAATAGAAAGTTCAAGATCAAGGACTGAAATATTTTCAGTGGGTCAAAAATTGGCTGAACTATCTCCAGAAGGAGTCAAAAGGGTAGAACTATAAAGTTCAAAATAGACGATTCTTGGGCCCGATTTTAGTACATTTGGTCAAATATTGGCTTTTGAATGACCGATGTAACATCAAAAAGAGTCAAAGATTAGGTATAGAAATTTCACGATCCATGACTGGAACATGTTCAATGGGTCAGATATTGGCGAGTCTATGGCTAATTTATCACCAGGAGTCTATTGGGTAGAAATAGAAAGTTCAAAATCGATGACTCTTGGGCCGGATATAAGTCCATTTGGTCAAATATGGACTTCTGATTGGCTGATGTATCATCAGTCGGATTCTATGAGTAGGTATAGAAATTTCAAGATCCATGACTGAAACATGTTCAATGGGTCAAATATTTTCTACTCTATGGCTAATTTATCACAAAAAGGAGTCTATTGGGTAGAAATAGAAAGTTCAAAATCGACGACTCTTGGGCCCGATATTAGTACATTTGGTCAAATATTGACTTTTGAATGACCGATTTAACATCAAAAAGAGTCAATAAGTAGGTATAGAAATTTCAAGATCCATGATTGGAACATGTTCAATGGGTCAATTATTGGATACTCTTTCGCTAATTTATCACCAGAAGGAGTCAATTGGGTAGAAATAGAAAGTTCAAAATCGACGACTCTTGGGCCCGATTTTAGTACATTTGGTCAAATATGGATTTCTGAATGACTGACCTAAATTCAGAAAGAGTCAATGAGTAGATATAAAAATTTCAAGATCCATAACTGAAACATGTCCAATGGGTAAAATATTGGCTACTCTAAGGCTAATGTATCACAAGAAGGAGTCAATTGGGTAGGAATAGAAAGTTCAAGATCAAGGACTGAAATATTTTCAGTGGCTCAAAAAGTGGCTGTACTATCTCCAGAAGGAGTCAATAGGGTAGAACTAAAAAGTTCAAAATAGACGACTCTTGGGCCCGATTTTAGTACATTTGAACAAATATTGACTTTTGAATGACCAATTTAACATCAGAAAGAGTCAATAAGTAGGTATAGAAATTTCAAGATCCATGACTGAAACATGTTCAATGGGTCAAATATTGGCTACTCAATGGCTAATTTATCAAAAAAAGGAGTCTATTGGGTAGAAATAGAAAGTTCAAAATCGACGACTCTTGGGCCCGATATTAGTACATTTGGTCAAATATGGATTTCTGAATGACTGACCTAAATTCAGAAAGAGTCAATGAGTAGTTATAAAAATTTCAAGATCCATAACTGAAACATGTCAAATGGGTAAAATATTGGCTACTCTAGGGCTAATGTATCACAAGAAGGAGTCAATTGGGTAGGAATAGAAAGTTCAAGATCAAGGACTGAAATATTTTCAGTGGGTCAAAAATTGGCTGAACTATCTCCAGAAGGAGTCAATAGGGTAGAACTAAAAAGTTCAAAATAGACGACTCTTGGGCCCGATTTTAGTACATTTGGTCAAATATTGACTTTTCAATGACCGATGTAACATCACAAAGAGTCAATAAGTAGGTATAGAAATTTCAAGACCCATGACTGAAACATGTTCAATGGGTCAAATATTGGCTACTCTATGGCTAATTTATCACCAGAAGGAGTCAATGGGTAGAACTAAAAAGTTCAAAATCGACGACTCTTGGGCCCGATTTTAGTACATTTGGTCAAATATTGACTTTTGAATGACCGATGTAACATCAGAAAAAGTCAATAAGTAGGTATAGAAATTTCAAGATCCATGACTGACACATCTTCAATGGGTCAAATATTGGCTACTCTATTGCTAATTTATCACAAAAAGGAGTCTATTGGGTAGAAATAGAAAATTCAAAATCGACGACTCTTGGGCCCGATATTAGTACATTTGGTCAAATATGGATTTCTGAATGACTGACCTAAATTCAGAAAGGGTCAATGAGTAGGTATAAAAATTTCAAGATCCATAACTGAAACATGTCAAATGGGTAAAATATTGGCTACTATAAGGCTAAAGTATCACAAGAAGGAGTCAATTGGGTAGGAATAGAAAGTTCAAGATCAAGGACTGAAATATTTTCAGTGGGTCAAAAATTGGCTGAACAATCTCTAGAAGGAGTCAAAAGGGTAGAACTAAAAAGTTCAAAATAGACGATTCTTGGGCCCGATTTTAGTACATTTGGTCAAATATTGACTTTTGAATGACCGATGTAACATCAAAAAGAGTCAATAAGTAGGTATTGAAATTTCAAGATCCATGACTGGAACATGTTCAATTGGTTAGATATTGTCGAGTCTATGGCTAATTTATCACCAGAAGGAGTCTATTGGATAGAAATGGAAAGTTCAAAACGATGACTCTTGGGCCGGATATAAGTCCATTTGGTCAAATATGGACTTCTAATTGGCTGATGTATCATCAGTCGGAATCTATGAGTAGGTACAGAAATTTCAAGATCCATGACTGAAACATGTTCAATGGGTCAAATATTGGCTACTCTATGGCTAATTTATCACAAAAAGGAGTCTATTGGGTAGAAATAAAAAGTTCAAAATCGACGACTCTTGGGCCCGATATTAGTACATTTGGTCAAATATGGATTTCTGAATGACCGACCTAAATTCAGAAAGAGTCAATGAGTAGGTATAAAAATTTCAAGATCCATAACTGAAACATGTCCAATGGGTAAAATATTGGCTACTCTAAGGCTAATGTATCACAAGAAGGAGTCAATTGGGTAGGAATAGAAAGTTCAAGATCAAGGACTGAAATATTTTCAGTGGGTCAAAAATTGGCTGAACTATCTCCAGAAGGAGTCAAAAGGGTAGAACTAAAAAGTTCAAAATAGACGATTCTTGGGCCCGATTTTAGTACATTTGGTCAAATATTGACTTTTGAATGACCGATGTAACATCAGAAAGAGTCAATAAGTAGGTATAGAAATTTCAAGATCCATTACTGAAACATGTTCAATGGGTCAATTATTGGCTACTCTATCGATAATTTATCACCAGAAGGAGTCAATTGCGTAGAAATAGAAAGTTCAAAATCGATGACTCTTGGGCCCGATATTAGTACATTTGGTCAAATATGGATTTCTGAATGACTGACCTAAATTCAGAAATAGTCAATGAGTAGGTATAAAAATTTCAAGATCCGTAACTGAAACATATCCAATGGGTAAAATATTGGCTACTCCAGGGCAAATGTATCACAAGAAGGAGTCAATTGGGTAGGAATAGAAAGTTCAAGATCAAGGACTGAAATATTTTCAGTGGGTTAAAAATTGGCTGAACTATCTCCAGAAGGAGTCAAAAGGGTAGAACTATAAAGTTCAAAATAGACGATTCTTGGGCCCGATTTTAGTACATTTGGTCAAATATTGACTTTTGCATGACCGATGTAACATCAAAAAGAGTCAAAGATTAGGTATAGAAATTTCAAGATCCATGACTGGAACATGTTCAATGGGTCAGATATTGGCGAGTCTATGACTAATTTATCACCAGGAGTCTATTGGGTAGAAATAGAAAGTTCAAAATCGATGACTCTTGGGCCGGATATAAGTCCATTTGGTCAAATATGGACTTCTGATTGGCTGATGTATCATCAGTCGGATTCTATGAGTAGGTATAGAAATTTCAAGATCCATGACTGAAACATGTTCAATGGGTCAAATATTTTCTACTCTATGGCTAATTTATCACAAAAAGGAGTCTATTGGGTAGAAATAGAAAGTTCAAAATCGACGACTCTTGGGCCCGATATTAGTACATTTGGTCAAATATTGACTTTTGAATGACCGATTTAACATCAAAAAGAGTCAATAAGTAGGTATAGAAATTTCAAGATCCATGATTGGAACATGTTCAATGGGTCAATTATTGGATACTCTTTCGCTAATTTATCACCAGAAGGAGTCAATTGGGTAGAAATAGAAAGTTCAAAATCGACGACTCTTGGGCCCGATTTGAGTACATTTGGTCAAATATGGATTTCTGAATGACTGACCTAAATTCAGAAAGAGTCAATGAGTAGGTATAAAAATTTCAAGATCCATAACTGAAACATGTCCAATGGGTAAAATATTGGCTACTCTAAGGCTAATGTATCACAAGAAGGAGTCAATTGGGTAGGAATAGAAAGTTCAAGATCAAGGACTGAAATATTTTCAGTGGGTTAAAAATTGGCTGAACTATCTCCAGAAGGAGTCAATAGGGTAGAACTAAAAAGTTCAAAATAGACGACTCTTGGGCCCGATTTTAGTACATTTGGTCAAATATTGACTTTTCAATGACCGATGTAACATGACAAAGAGTCAATAAGTAGGTATAGAAATTTCAAGACCCATGACTGAAACATGTTCAATGGGTCAAATATTGGCTACTCTATGGCTAATTTATCACCAGAAGGAGTCAATGGGTAGAACTAAAAAGTTCAAAATCGACGACTCTTGGGCCCGATTTTAGTACATTTGGTCAAATATTGACTTTTGAATGACCGATGTAACATCAGAAAAAGTCAATAAGTAGGTATAGAAATTTCAAGATCCATTACTGAAACATGTTCAATGGGTCAATTATTGGCTACTCTAAGGCTAATGTATCACAAGAAGGAGTCAATTGGGTAGGAATAGAAAGTTCAAGATCAAGGACTGAAATATTTTCAGTGGGTCAAAAATTGGCTGAACTATCTCCAGAAGGAGTCAAAAGGGTAGAACTAAAAAGTTCAAAATAGACGATTCTTGGGCCCGATTTTAGTACATTTGGTCAAATATTGACTTTTGAATGACCGATGTAACATTAGAAAGAGTCAATAAGTAGGTATAGAAATTTCAAGATCCATTACTGAAACATGTTCAATGGGTCAATTATTGGCTACTCTATCGATAATTTATCACCAGAAGGAGTCAATTGGGTAGAAATAGAAAGTTCAAAATCGATGACTCTTGGGCCCGATATTAGTACATTTGGTCAAATATGGATTTCTGAATGACTGACCTAAATTCAGAAAGAGTCAATGAGTAGTTATAAAAATTTCAAGATCCAAAACTGAAACATGTCAAATGGGTAAAATATTGGCTACTCTAAGGCTAATGTATCACAAGAAGGAGTCAATTGGGTAGGAATAGAAAGTTCAAGATCAAGGACTGAAATATTTTCAGTGGGTCAAAAATTGGCTGAATAATCTCTAGAAGGAGTCAAGAGAGTAGAACTAAAAAGTTCAAAATCGACGAGTCTTGGGCCCGATTTTAGTACATTTGGTCAAATATTGACTTTTGAATGACCGATGTAACATCAAAAAGAGTCAAAGATTAGGTATTGAAATTTCAAGATCCATGACTGGAACATGTTCAATGGGTCAGATATTGGCGAGTCTATGGCTAATTTATCACCAGGAGTCTATTGGGTAGAAATAGAAAGTTCAAAATCGATGACTCTTGGGCCGGATATAAGTCCATTTGGTCAAATATGGACTTCTGATTGGCTGATGTATCATCAGTCGGATTCTATGAGTAGGTATAGAAATTTCAAGATCCATGACTGAAACATGTTCAATGGGTCAAATATTTTCTACTCTATGGCTAATTTATCACAAAAAGGAGTCCATTGGGTAGAAATAGAAAGTTCAAAATCGACGACTCTTGGGCCCGATATTAGTACATTTGGTCAAATATTGACTTTTGAATGACCGATTTAACATCAAAAAGAGTCAATAAGTAGGTATAGAAATTTCAAGATCCATGATTGGAACATGTTCAATGGGTCAATTATTGGATACTCTTTCGCTAATTTATCACCAGAAGGAGTCAATTGGGTAGAAATAGAAAGTTCAAAATCGACGACTCTTGGGCCCGATATTAGTACATTTGGTCAAATATGGATTTCTGAATGACTGACCTAAATTCAGAAAGAGTCAATGAGTAGGTATAAAAATTTCAAGATCCATGACTGAAACATGTTCAATGGGTAAAATATTGGCTACTCTAAGGCTAATGTATCACAAGAAGGAGTCAATTGGGTAGGAATAGAAAGTTCAAGATCAAGGACTCTTGGGCCCGATATTAGTACATTTGGTCAAATATGGATTTCTGAATGGCTGACCTAAATTCAGAAAGGGTCAATGAGTAGGTATAAAAATTTCAAGATCCATAACTGAAACATGTCAAATGGGTAAAATATTGGCTACTATAAGGCTAAAGTATCACAAGAAGGAGTCAATTGGGTAGGAATAGAAAGTTCAAGATCAAGGACTGAAATATTTTCAGTGGGTCAAAAATTGGCTGAACAATCTCTAGATTGAGTCAAAAGGGTAGAACTAAAAAGTTCAAAATAGACGATTCTTGGGCCCGATTTTAGTACATTTGGTCAAATATTGACTTTTGAATGACCGATGTAACATCAAAAAGAGTCAATAAGTAGGTATTGAAAATTCAAGATCCATGACTGGAACATGTTCAATTGGTTAGATATTGTCGAGTCTATGGCTAATTTATCACCAGAAGGAGTCTTTTGGATAGAAATAGAAAGTTCAAAATCGATGACTCTTGGGCCGGATATAAGTCCATTTGGTCAAATATGGACTTCTAATTGGCTGATGTATCATCAGTCGGAATCTATGAGTAGGTATAGAAATTTCAAGATCCATGACTGAAACATGTTCAATGGGTAAAATATTGGCTACTCTAAGGCTAATGTATCACAAGAAGGAGTCAATTGGGTAGGAATAGAAAGTTCAAGATCAAGGACTGAAATATTTTCAGTGGGTCAAAAATTGGCTGAACTATCTCCAGAAGGAGTCAAAAGGGTAGAACTAAAAAGTTCAAAATAGACGATTCTTGGGCCCGATTTTAGTACATTTGGTCAAATATTGACTTTTGAATGACCGATGTAACATTAGAAAGAGTCAATAAGTAGGTATAGAAATTTCAAGATCCATTACTGAAACATGTTCAATGGGTCAATTATTGGCTACTCTATCGATAATTTATCACCAGAAGGAGTCAATTGGGTAGAAATAGAAAGTTCAAAATCGATGACTCTTGGGCCCGATATTAGTACATTTGGTCAAATATGGATTTCTGAATGACTGACCTAAATTCAGAAAGAGTCAATGAGTAGTTATAAAAATTTCAAGATCCAAAACTGAAACATGTCAAATGGGTAAAATATTGGCTACTCTAAGGCTAATGTATCACAAGAAGGAGTCAATTGGGTAGGAATAGAAAGTTCAAGATCAAGGACTGAAATATTTTCAGTGGGTCAAAAATTGGCTGAATAATCTCTAGAAGGAGTCAAGAGAGTAGAACTAAAAAGTTCAAAATCGACGAGTCTTGGGCCCGATTTTAGTACATTTGGTCAAATATTGACTTTTGAATGACCGATGTAACATCAAAAAGAGTCAAAGATTAGGTATTGAAATTTCAAGATCCATGACTGGAACATGTTCAATGGGTCAGATATTGGCGAGTCTATGGCTAATTTATCACCAGGAGTCTATTGGGTAGAAATAGAAAGTTCAAAATCGATGACTCTTGGGCCGGATATAAGTCCATTTGGTCAAATATGGACTTCTGATTGGCTGATGTATCATCAGTCGGATTCTATGAGTAGGTATAGAAATTTCAAGATCCATGACTGAAACATGTTCAATGGGTCAAATATTTTCTACTCTATGGCTAATTTATCACAAAAAGGAGTCCATTGGGTAGAAATAGAAAGTTCAAAATCGACGACTCTTGGGCCCGATATTAGTACATTTGGTCAAATATTGACTTTTGAATGACCGATTTAACATCAAAAAGAGTCAATAAGTAGGTATAGAAATTTCAAGATCCATGATTGGAACATGTTCAATGGGTCAATTATTGGATACTCTTTCGCTAATTTATCACCAGAAGGAGTCAATTGGGTAGAAATAGAAAGTTCAAAATCGACGACTCTTGGGCCCGATTTTAGTACATTTGGTCAAATATGGATTTCTGAATGACTGACCTAAATTCAGAAAGAGTCAATGAGTAGGTATAAAAATTTCAAGATCCATAACTGAAACATGTCCAATGGGTAAAATATTGCCTACTCTAAGGCTAATGTATCACAAGAAGGAGTCAATTGGGTAGGAATAGAAAGTTCAAGATCAAGGACTGAAATATTTTCAGTGGCTCAAAAAGTGGCTGTACTATCTCCAGAAGGAGTCAATAGGGTAGAACTAAAAAGTTCAAAATAGACGACACTTGGGCCCGATTTTAGTACATTTGAACAAATATTGACTTTTGAATGACCAATTTAACATCAGAAAGAGTCAATAAGTAGGTATAGAAATTTCAAGATCCATGACTGAAACATGTTCAATGGGTCAAATATTGGCTACTCAATGGCTAATTTATCAAAAAAAGGAGTCTATTGGGTAGAAATAGAAAGTTCAAAATCGACGACTCTTGGGCCCGATATTAGTACATTTGGTCAAATATGGATTTCTGAATGACTGACCTAAATTCAGAAAGAGTCAATGAGTAGTTATAAAAATTTCACTATCCATAACTGAAACATGTCAAATGGGTAAAATATTGGCTACTCTAGGGCTAATGTATCACAAGAAGGAGTCAATTGGGTAGGAATAGAAAGTTCAAGATCAAGGACTGAAATATTTTCAGTGGGTCAAAAATTGGCTGAACTATCTCTAGAAGGAGTCAATAGGGTAGAACTAAAAAGTTCAAAATAGACGACTCTTGGGCCCGATTTTAGTACATTTGGTCAAATATTGACTTTTGAATGACCGATGTAACATCAGAAAAAGTCAATAAGTAGGTATAGAAATTTCAAGATCCATGACTGACACATCTTCAATGGGTCAAATATTGGCTACTCTATTGCTAATTTATCACAAAAAGGAGTCTATTGGGTAGAAATAGAAAATTCAAAATCGACGACTCTTGGGCCCGATATTAGTACATTTGGTCAAATATGGATTTCTGAATGACTGACCTAAATTCAGAAACGGTCAATGAGTAGGTATAAAAATTTCAAGATCCATAACTGAAACATGTCAAATGGGTAAAATATTGGCTACTATAAGGCTAAAGTATCACAAGAAGGAGTCAATTGGGTAGGAATAGAAAGTTCAAGATCAAGGACTGAAATATTTTCAGTGGGTCAAAAATTGGCTGAACAATCTCTAGAAGGAGTCAAAAGGGTAGAACTAAAAAGTTCAAAATAGACGATTCTTGGGCCCGATTTTAGTACATTTGGTCAAATATTGACTTTTGAATGACCGATGTAACATCAAAAAGAGTCAATAAGTAGGTATTGAAATTTCAAGATCCATGACTGGAACATGTTCAATTGGTTAGATATTGTCGAGTCTATGGCTAATTTATCACCAGAAGGAGTCTATTGGATAGAAATGGAAAGTTCAAAACGATGACTCTTGGGCCGGATATAAGTCCATTTGGTCAAATATGGACTTCTAATTGGCTGATGTATCATCAGTCGGAATCTATGAGTAGGTACAGAAATTTCAAGATCCATGACTGAAACATGTTCAATGGGTCAAATATTGGCTACTCTATGGCTAATTTATCACAAAAAGGAGTCTATTGGGTAGAAATAGAAAGTTCAAAATCGACGACTCTTGGGCCCGATATTAGTACATTTGGTCAAATATGGATTTCTGAATGACTGACCTAAATTCAGAAAGAGTCAATGAGTAGGTATAAAAATTTCAAGATCCATGACTGAAACATGTTCAATGGGTAAAATATTGGCTACTCTAAGGCTAATGTATCACAAGAAGGAGTCAATTGGGTAGGAATAGAAAGTTCAAGATCAAGGACTGAAATATTTTCAGTGGGTCAAAAATTGGCTGAACTATCTCCAGAAGGAGTCAAAATTGTAGAACTAAAAAGTTCAAAATAGACGATTCTTGGGCCCGATTTTAGTACATTTGGTCAAATATTGACTTTTGAATGACCGATGTAACATTAGAAAGAGTCAATAAGTAGGTATAGAAATTTCAAGATCCATTACTGAAACATGTTCAATGGGTCAATTATTGGCTACTCTATCGATAATTTATCACCGGAAGGAGTCAATTGGGTAGAAATAGAAAGTTCAAAATCGATGACTCTTGGGCCCGATATTAGTACATTTGGTCAAATATGGATTTCTGAATGACTGACCTAAATTCAGAAAGAGTCAATGAGTAGGTATAAAAATTTCAAGATCCGTAACTGAAACATATCCAATGGGTAAAATATTGGCTACTCCAGGGCAAATGTATCACAAGAAGGAGTCAATTGGGTAGGAATAGAAAGTTCAAGATCAAGGACTGAAATATTTTCAGTGGGTTAAAAATTGGCTGAACTATCTCCAGAAGGAGTCAAAAGGGTAGAACTATAAAGTTCAAAATAGACGATTCTTGGGCCCGATTTTAGTACATTTGGTCAAATATTGACTTTTGAATGACCGATGTAACATCAAAAAGAGTCAAAGATTAGGTATAGAAATTTCAAGATCCATGACTGGAACATGTTCAATGGGTCAGATATTGGCGAGTCTATGGCTAATTTATCACCAGGAGTCTATTGGGTAGAAATAGAAAGTTCAAAATTGATGACTCTTGGGCCGGATATAAGTCCATTTGGTCAAATATGGACTTCTGATTGGCTGATGTATCATCAGTCGGATTCTATGAGTAGGTATAGAAATTTCAAGATCCATGACTGAAACATGTTCAATGGGTCAAATATTTTCTACTCTATGGCTAATTTATCACAAAAAGGAGTCCATTGGGTAGAAATAGAAAGTTCAAAATCGATGACTCTTGGGCCCGATATTAGTACATTTGGTCAAATATTGACTTTTGAATGACCGATGTAACATTAGAAAGAGTCAATAAGTAGGTATAGAAATTTCAAGATCCATTACTGAAACATGTTCAATGGGTCAATTATTGGCTACTCTATCGATAATTTATCACCAGAAGGAGTCAATTGGGTAGAAATAGAAAGTTCAAAATCGATGACTCTTGGGCCCGATATTAGTACATTTGGTCAAATATGGATTTCTGAATGACTGACCTAAATTCAGAAAGAGTAAATGAGTAGGTATAAAAATTTCAAGATCCATAACTGAAACATATCCAATGGGTAAAATATTGGCTACTCCAGGGCAAATGTATCACAAGAAGGAGTCAATTGGGTAGGAATAGAAAGTTCAAGATCAAGGACTGAAATATTTTCAGTGGGTTAAAAATTGGCTGAATTATCTCCAGAAGGAGTCAAAAGGGTAGAAATAGAAAGTTCAAAATCGACGACTCTTGGGCCCGATATTAGTACTTTTGGTCAAATATTGACTTTTGAATGACCGATTTAACATCAAAAAGAGTCAATAAGTAGGTATAGAAATTTCAAGATCCATGATTGGAACATGTTCAATGGGTCAATTATTGGATACTCTTTCGCTAATTTATCACCAGAAGGAGTCAATTGGGTAGAAATAGAAAGTTCAAAATCGACGACTCTTGGGCCCGATTTTAGTACATTTGGTCAAATATGGATTTCTGAATGACTGACCTAAATTCAGAAAGAGTCAATGAGTAGGTATAAAAATTTCAAGATCCATAACTGAAACATGTCCAATGGGTAAAATATTGCCTACTCTAAGGCTAATGTATCACAAGAAGGAGTCAATTGGGTAGGAATAGAAAGTTCAAGATCAAGGACTGAAATATTTTCAGTGGCTCAAAAAGTGGCTGTACTATCTCCAGAAGGAGTCAATAGGGTAGAACTAAAAAGTTCAAAATAGACGACACTTGGGCCCGATTTTAGTACATTTGAACAAATATTGACTTTTGAATGACCAATTTAACATCAGAAAGAGTCAATAAGTAGGTATAGAAATTTCAAGATCCATGACTGAAACATGTTCAATGGGTCAAATATTGGCTACTCAATGGCAAATTTATCAAAAAAAGGAGTCTATTGGGTAGAAATAGAAAGTTCAAAATCGACGACTCTTGGGCCCGATATTAGTACATTTGGTCAAATATGGATTTCTGAATGACTGACCTAAATTCAGAAAGAGTCAATGAGTAGTTATAAAAATTTCACTATCCATAACTGAAACATGTCAAATGGGTAAAATATTGGCTACTCTAGGGCTAATGTATCACAAGAAGGAGTCAATTGGGTAGGAATAGAAAGTTCAAGATCAAGGACTGAAATATTTTCAGTGGGTCAAAAATTGGCTGAACTATCTCCAGAAGGAGTCAATAGGGTAGAACTAAAAAGTTCAAAATAGACGACTCTTGGGCCCGATTTTAGTACATTTGGTCAAATATTGACTTTTGAATGACCGATGTAACATCAGAAAAAGTCAATAAGTAGGTATAGAAATTTCAAGATCCATGACTGACACATCTTCAATGGGTCAAATATTGGCTACTCTATTGCTAATTTATCACAAAAAGGAGTCTATTGGGTAGAAATAGAAAATTCAAAATCGACGACTCTTGGGCCCGATATTAGTACATTTGGTCAAATATGGATTTCTGAATGACTGACCTAAATTCAGAAAGGGTCAATGAGTAGGTATAAAAATTTCAAGATCCATAACTGAAACATGTCAAATGGGTAAAATATTGGCTACTATAAGGCTAAAGTATCACAAGAAGGAGTCAATTGGGTAGGAATAGAAAGTTCAAGATCAAGGACTGAAATATTTTCAGTGGGTCAAAAATTGGCTGAACAATCTCTAGAAGGAGTCAAAAGGGTAGAACTAAAAAGTTCAAAATAGACGATTCTTGGGCCCGATTTTAGTACATTTGGTCAAATATTGACTTTTGAATGACCGATGTAACATCAAAAAGAGTCAATAAGTAGGTATTGAAATTTCAAGATCCATGACTGGAACATGTTCAATTGGTTAGATATTGTCGAGTCTATGGCTAATTTATCACCAGAAGGAGTCTATTGGATAGAAATGGAAAGTTCAAAACGATGACTCTTGGGCCGGATATAAGTCCATTTGGTCAAATATGGACTTCTAATTGGCTGATGTATCATCAGTCGGAATCTATGAGTAGGTACAGAAATTTCAAGATCCATGACTGAAACATGTTCAATGGGTCAAATATTGGCTACTCTATGGCTAATTTATCACAAAAAGGAGTCTATTGGGTAGAAATAGAAAGTTCAAAATCGACGACTCTTGGGCCCGATATTAGTACATTTGGTCAAATATGGATTTCTGAATGACTGACCTAAATTCAGAAAGAGTCAATGAGTAGGTATAAAAATTTCAAGATCCATGACTGAAACATGTTCAATGGGTAAAATATTGGCTACTCTAAGGCTAATGTATCACAAGAAGGAGTCAATTGGGTAGGAATAGAAAGTTCAAGATCAAGGACTGAAATATTTTCAGTGGGTCAAAAATTGGCTGAACTATCTCCAGAAGGAGTCAAAATTGTAGAACTAAAAAGTTCAAAATAGACGATTCTTGGGCCCGATTTTAGTACATTTGGTCAAATATTGACTTTTGAATGACCGATGTAACATTAGAAAGAGTCAATAAGTAGGTATAGAAATTTCAAGATCCATTACTGAAACATGTTCAATGGGTCAATTATTGGCTACTCTATCGATAATTTATCACCGGAAGGAGTCAATTGGGTAGAAATAGAAAGTTCAAAATCGATGACTCTTGGGCCCGATATTAGTACATTTGGTCAAATATGGATTTCTGAATGACTGACCTAAATTCAGAAAGAGTCAATGAGTAGGTATAAAAATTTCAAGATCCGTAACTGAAACATATCCAATGGGTAAAATATTGGCTACTCCAGGGCAAATGTATCACAAGAAGGAGTCAATTGGGTAGGAATAGAAAGTTCAAGATCAAGGACTGAAATATTTTCAGTGGGTTAAAAATTGGCTGAACTATCTCCAGAAGGAGTCAAAAGGGTAGAACTATAAAGTTCAAAATAGACGATTCTTGGGCCCGATTTTAGTACATTTGGTCAAATATTGACTTTTGAATGACCGATGTAACATCAAAAAGAGTCAAAGATTAGGTATAGAAATTTCAAGATCCATGACTGGAACATGTTCAATGGGTCAGATATTGGCGAGTCTATGGCTAATTTATCACCAGGAGTCTATTGGGTAGAAATAGAAAGTTCAAAATTGATGACTCTTGGGCCGGATATAAGTCCATTTGGTCAAATATGGACTTCTGATTGGCTGATGTATCATCAGTCGGATTCTATGAGTAGGTATAGAAATTTCAAGATCCATGACTGAAACATGTTCAATGGGTCAAATATTTTCTACTCTATGGCTAATTTATCACAAAAAGGAGTCCATTGGGTAGAAATAGAAAGTTCAAAATCGATGACTCTTGGGCCCGATATTAGTACATTTGGTCAAATATTGACTTTTGAATGACCGATGTAACATTAGAAAGAGTCAATAAGTAGGTATAGAAATTTCAAGATCCATTACTGAAACATGTTCAATGGGTCAATTATTGGCTACTCTATCGATAATTTATCACCAGAAGGAGTCAATTGGGTAGAAATAGAAAGTTCAAAATCGATGACTCTTGGGCCCGATATTAGTACATTTGGTCAAATATGGATTTCTGAATGACTGACCTAAATTCAGAAAGAGTAAATGAGTAGGTATAAAAATTTCAAGATCCATAACTGAAACATATCCAATGGGTAAAATATTGGCTACTCCAGGGCAAATGTATCACAAGAAGGAGTCAATTGGGTAGGAATAGAAAGTTCAAGATCAAGGACTGAAATATTTTCAGTGGGTTAAAAATTGGCTGAACTATCTCCAGAAGGAGTCAAAAGGGTAGAACTATAAAGTTCAAAATAGACGATTCTTGGGCCCGATTTTAGTACATTTGGTCAAATATTGACTTTTGAATGACCGATGTAACATCAAAAAGAGTCAATAAGTAGGTATTGAAATTTCAAGATCCATGACTGGAACATGTTCAATTGGTTAGATATTGTCGAGTCTATGGCTAATTTATCACCAGAAGGAGTCTATTGGATAGAAATAGAAAGTTCAAAATCGATGACTCTTGGGCCGGATATTAGTACATTTGGTCAAATATGGATTTCTGAATGACTGACCTACATTCAGAAAGAGTCAATGAGTAGGTAAAAAAATTTCAAGATCCATAACTGAAACATGTCCAATGGGTAAAATATTGGCTACTCTAGGGTTAATGTATCACAAGAAGGAGTCAATTGGGTAGGAATAGAAAGTTGAAGATCAAGTACTGAAATATTTTCAGTGGGTCAAAAATTGGCTGAACTATCTCCAGAAGGAGTCAAAAGGGTAGAACTAAAAAGTTCAAAATAGACGATTCTGTGGCCCGATTTTAGTACATTTGGTCAAATATTGACTTTTGAATGGCAGATGTAACATCAGAAAAAGTCAATAAGTAGGTATAGAAATTTCAAGATCCATGACTGAAACATGTTCACTGGGTCAATTATTGGCTTCTCTATGGCTAATTTATTACCAGAAAGAGTCTATTGGGTAGAACTAAAAAGTTCAAAATAGACGACTCTTAGGCCCGATTTTAGTACATTTGGTCAAATATTGACTTTTGAATGACCGATTTAACATCAAAAAGAGTCAATAAGTAGGTATAGAAATTTCAAGATCCATGATTGGAACATGTTCAATGGGTCAATTATTGGATACTCTTTCGCTAATTTATCACCAGAAGGAGTCAATTGGGTAGAAATAAAAAGTTCAAAATCAACGACTCTTGGGCCCGATTTTAGTACATTTGGTCAAATATTGACTTTTGAATGACCGATGTAACATCAGAAAGAGTCAATAGGTAGGTATAGAAATTTCAGGATTCATGACTGAAACATGTTCAATGGGTCAATTATTGGCTACTCTATGGCTAATTTATTACCAGAAGGAGTCAATTGGGTAGAAATAGAAAGTTTAAAATCGATGACTCTTGGGCCAGATATAAGTCCATTTGGTCAAATATGGACTTCTGATTGGCTGATGTATCTTCAGTCGGATTCTATGAGTAGGTATAGAAATTTCAAGATCCATGACTGAAACATGTTCAATGGGTCAAATATTGGCTACTCTATGGCTAATTTATCACAAAAAGGAGTCTATTGGGTAGAAATAGAAAGTTCAAAATCGACGACTCTTGGGCCCGATATTACTACATTTGGTCAAATATGGACTTCTGATTGGCTGATGTATCATCAGTCGGATTCTATGAGTAGGTATAGAAATTTCAAGATGCATGACTGACACATGTTCAATGGGTCAAATTTTGGCTAGTCTATGGCTAATATATCACAAAAAGGAGTCTATTGGGTAGAAATAGAAAGTTAAAAATCGACGACTCTTGGGCCCGATATTAGTACATTTGGTCAAATATGGTTTTCTGAATGACTGACCTAAATTCAGAAAGAGTCAATGAGTAGATATAAAAATTTCAAGATCCATAAATGAAATATGTCCAATGGGTAAAATATTGGCTACTCTAAGGCTAATTTATCACAAGAAGGAGTCAATTGGGTAGGAATAGAAAGTTCAAGATCAAGGACTGAAATATTTTAACGGGGTCAAAAATTGGCTGAACTATCTCCAGAAGGAGTCAAAAGGGTAGAACTAAAAAGTTCAAAATAGACGATTCTTGGGCCCGATTTGAGTACATTTGGTCAAATATTGACTTTTGAATGACCGATGTAACATCAAAAAGAGTCAATAAGTAGGTATAGAAATTTCAAGATCCATGACTGGAACATGTTCAATCGGTCAGATATTGGCGAGTCTATGGCTAATTTATCACCAGAAGGAGTCAATTGGGTAGAAATAGAAAGTTCAAAATCGACGACTCTTGGGCCCGATATTAGTCCATTTGGTCAAATATGGACTTCTGATTGACTGATGTATCATCAGTCGGATTCTATGAGTAGGTATAGAAATTTCAAGACCCATGACTGAAACATGTTCAATGGGTCAAATATTGGCTACTCTATGGCTAATTTATCATCAGAAGGAGTCAATGGGTAGAACTAAAAAGTTCAAAATCGACGACTCTTGGGCACGATTTTAGTACATTTGGTCAAATATTGACTTTTGAATGACCGATGTAACATCAGAAAAAGTCAATAAGTAGGTATAGAAATTTCAAGACCCATGACTGAAACATGTTCAATGGGTCAAATATTGGCTACTCTATGGCTAATTTATCACCAGAAGGAGTCAATGGGTAGAACTAAAAACTTCAAAATCGACGACTCTTGGGCCCGATTTTAGTACATTTGGTCAAATATTGACTTTTGAATGACCGATGTAACTTCAGAAAAAGTCAATAAGTAGGAATAGAAATTTCAATACCCATGACTGAAACATGTTCAATGGGTCAAATATTGGCTACTCTATGGCTAATTTATCACCAGAAGGAGTCAATGGGTAGAACTAAAAAGTTCAAAATCGACGAATCTTGGGCCCGATTTTAGTACATTTGGTCAAACATGGATTTCTGAATGACTGACCTAAATTCAGAAAGAGTCAATGAGTAGGTATAAAAATTTCAAGATCCATAACAGAAACATGTCCAATGGGTAAAATATTGGCTACTCGAAGGCTAATGTATCACAAGAAGGAGTCAATTGGGTAGGAATAGAAAGTTCAAGATCAAGGACTGAAATATTTTCAGTGGCTCAAAAATTGGCTGTACTATCTCCAGAAGGAGTCAATAGGGTAGACCTAAAAAGTTCAAAATAGACGACTCTTGGGCTTGATATTAGTACATTTGGTCAAATATGGATTTCTGAATGACTGACCTACATTCAGAAAGAGTCAATGAGTAGGTAAAAAAATTTCAAGATCCATAACTGAAACATGTCCAATGGGTAAAATATTGGCTACTCTAGGGTTAATGTATCACAAGAAGGAGTCAATTGGGTAGGAATAGAAAGTTCAAGATCAATGACTGAAATATTTTCAGTGGGTCAAAAATTGGCTGAACTATCTCCAGAAGGATTCAAAAGGGTAGAACTAAAAAGTTCAAAATAGACGATTCTTGGGCCCGATTTGAGTACATTTGGTCAAATATTGACTTTTGAATGACCGATGTAACATCAAAAAGAGTCAATAAGTAGGTATAGAAATTTCAAGATCCATGACTGGAACATGTTCAATCGGTCAGATATTGGCGAGTCTATGGCTAATTTATCACCAGAAGGAGTCAATTGGGTAGGAATAGAAAGTTGAAGATCAAGTACTGACATATTTTCAGTGGGTCAAAAATTGGCTGAACTATCTCCAGAAGGAGTCAAAAGGGTAGAACTAAAAAGTTCAAAATAGACGATTCTGTGGCCCGATTTTAGTACATTTGGTCAAATATTGACTTTTGAATGGCAGATGTAACATCAGAAAAAGTCAATAAGTAGGTATAGAAATTTCAAGATCCATTACTGAAACATGTTCAATGGGTCAATTATTGGCTACTCTTTCGCTAATTTATCACCAGAAGGAGTCAATTGGGTAGAAATAGAAAGTTCAAAATCGACGACTCTTGGGCCCGATTTTAGTACATTTGGTCAAATATTGACTTTTGAATGACCGATGTAACATCAGAAAAAGTCAATAAGTAGGTATAGAAATTTCAAGATCCATAACTGAAACATGTTCAATTGGTTAGATATTGGCGAGTCTATGGCTAATTTATCACCAGAAAGAGTCTATTGGATAGAAATAGAAAGTTCAAAATTGATGAATGTTGGGCCGGATATAAGTCCATTTGGTCAAACATGGACTTCTGATTGGCTGATGTATCATCAGTCGGATTCTATGAGTAGGTATAGAAAATTCAAGATCCATGACTGAAACACGTTCAATGGGTCAAATATTGGCTACTCTATTGCTAATTTATCAGAAAAAGGAGTCTATTGGGTAGAAATAGAAAATTCAAAAATGACAACTCTTGGGCCCGATTTTAGTACATTTGGTCAAATATTGACTTTTGAATGACCGATGTAACATTAGAAAAAGTCAATAAGTAGGTATTGAAATTTCAAGATCCATAACTGAAACATGTTCAATGGGTCAATTATTGGTTACTCTATGGCTAATTTATCACCAGAAAGAGTCTTTTGGGTAGAAATAGAAAGTTCAAAATCGATGACTCTTGGGCCGGATATAAGTCCATTCGGTCAAATATGGATTTCTGAATGACTGACCTAAATTCAGAAAGAGTCAATGAGAAGTTATAAAAATTTCAAGATCCATAACTGAAACATGTCCAATGGGTAAAATATTGGCTACTTTAGGGCTAATGCATCACAAGAAGGAGTCAATTGGGTAAGAATAGAAAGTTCAAGATCAAGGACTGAAATATTTTCAGTGGGTCAAAAATTGGCTGAACAATCTCTAGAAGGAGTCAAGAGGGTAGAAGTAAAAAGTTCAAAATCGACGAGTCTTGGGCCCGATTTTAGTACATTTGGTCAAATATTGACTTTTGAATGACCGATGTAACATTAGAAAAAGTCAATAAGTAGGTATAGAAATTTCAAGATCCATGACTGAAACATGTTCAATGGGTAAAATATTGGCTACTCAATGGCTAATTTATCACAAAAAGGAGTCTATTGGGTAGAAATAGAAAGTTCAAAATCGACGACTCTTGGGCCCGATATTAGTACATTTGGTCAAATATGGATTTCTGAATGACTGACCTAAATTCAGAAAGAGTCAATGAGTAGGTATAAAAATTTCAAGATCAGTAACTGAAACATGTCAAATGGGTAAAATATTGGCTACTCTAGGGCTAATGTATCACAAGAAGGAGTCAATTGGGTAGGAATAGAAAGTTCAAGATCAAGGACTGAAATATTTTCAGTGGGTCAAAAATTGGCTGAACTATCTCCAGAAGGAGTCAATAGGGTAGAACTAAAAAGTTCAAAATCGTTGACTCTTGGGCCCGATTTTAGTACATTTGGTCAAATATTGACTTTTGAATGAGCGATGTAACATCAGAAAGAGTCAATAAGTAGGTATAGAAATTTCAAGATCCATGACTGAAACATGTTCAGTGGGTAAATTATTGGCTACTCTAGGGCTAATGTATCACAAGAAGGAGTCAATTGGGTAGGAATAGAAAGTTCAAGATCAAGGACTGAAATATTTTCAGTGGGTCAAAAATTGGCTGAACTATCTCCAGAAGGAGTCAATAGGGTAGAACTAAAAAGTTCAAAATCGTCGACTCTTGGGCCCGATTTTAGTACATTTGGTCAAATATTGACTTTTCAATGACCGATGTAACATCACAAAGAGTCAATAAGTAGGTATAGAAATTTCAAGACCCATGACTGAAACATGTTCAATGGGTCAAATATTGGCTACTCTCTGGCTAATTTATCACCAGAAGGAGTCAATGGGTAGAGCTAAAAAGTTCAAAATCGACGACTCTTGGGCCCGATTTTAGTACATTTGGTCAAATATTGACTTTTGAATGACCGATGTAACATCAGAAAAAGTCAATAAGTAGGTATAGAAATTTCAAGATCCATAACTGAAACATGTTCAATTGGTTAGATATTGGCGAGTCTATGGCTAATTCATCACCAGAAAGAGTCTATTGGATAGAAATAGAAAGTTCAAAATTGATGACTGTTGGGCCGGATATAAGTCCATTTGGTCAAATATGGACTTCTGATTGGCTGATGTATCATCAGTCGGATTCTATGAGTAGGTATAGAAAATTCAAGATCCATGACTGAAACACGTTCAATGGGTCAAATATTGGCTACTCTATTGCTAATTTATCAGAAAAAGGAGTCTATTGGGTAGAATTAGAAAATTCAAAAATGACAACTCTTGGGCCCGATTTTAGTACATTTGGTCAAATATTGACTTTTGAATGACCGATGTAACATTAGAAAAAGTCAATAAGTAGGTATTGAAATTTCAAGATCCATAACTGAAACATGTTCAATGGGTCAATTATTGGCTACTCTATGGCTAATTTATCACCAGAAAGAGTCTTTTGGGTAGAAATAGAAAGTTCAAAATCGATGACTCTTGGGCCGGATATAAGTCCATTCGGTCAAATATGGATTTCTGAATGACTGACCTAAATTCAGAAAGAGTCAATGAGTAGTTATGAAAATTTCAAGATCCATAACTGAAACATGTCCAATGGGTAAAATATTGCCTACTCTAGGGCTAATGTATCACAAGAAGGAGTCAATTGGGTAGGAATAGAAAGTTCAAGATCAAGGACTGAAATATTTTCAGTGGGTCAAAAATTGGCTGAATTATCTCCAGAAGGAGTCAATAGGGTAGAACTAAAAAGTTCAAAATCGTCGACTCTTGGGCCCGATTTTAGTACATTTGGTCAAATATTGACTTTTGAATGAGCGATGTAACATCAGAAAGAGTCAATAAGTAGGTATAGAAATTTCAAGATCCATGACTGAAACATGTTCAATAGGTCAATTATTGGCTACTCTAGGGCTAATATATCACAAGAAGGAGTCAATTGGGTAGGAATAGAAAGTTCAAGATCAAGGACTGAAATATTTTCAGTGGGTCAAAAATTGGCTGAACTATCTCCAGAAGGAGTCAAAAGGGTAGAACTAAAAAGTTCAAAATCGTTGACTCTTGGGCCCGATTTTAGTACATTTGGTCAAACATTGACTTTTGAATGAGCGATGTAACATCAGAAAGAGTCAATAAGTAGGTATAGAAATTTCAAGATCCATGACTGAAACATGTTCAATGGGTCAATTATTGGCTACTCTAGGGCTAGTGTATCACAAGAAGGAGTCAATTGGGTAGGAATAGAAAGTTCAAGATCAAGGACTGAAATATTTTCAGTGGGTCAAAAATTGGCTGAATTATCTCCAGAAGGAGTCAGTAGGGTAGAACTAAAAAGTTCAAAATCGTCGACTCTTGGGCCCGATTTTAGTACATTTGGTCAAATATTGACTTTTGAATGAGCGATGTAACATCAGAAAGAGTCAATAAGTAGGTATAGAAATTTCAAGATCCATGACTGAAACATGTTCAATAGGTCAATTATTGGCTACTCTAGGGCTAATGTATCACAAGAAGGAGTCAAATGGGTAGGAATAGAAAGTTCAAGATCAAGGACTGAAATATTTTCAGTGGGTCAAAAATTGGCTGAACTATCTCCAGAAGGAGTCAATTAGGGTAGAACTAAAAAGTTCAAAATAGACGACTCTTGGGCCCGATTTTAGTACATTTGGTCAAATATTGACTTTTCAATGACCGATGTAACATCACAAAGAGTCAATAAGTAGGTATAGAAATTTCAAGACCCATGACTGAAACATGTTCAATGAGTCAAATATTGGCTACTCTATGGCTAATTTATCACCAGAAGGAGTCAATGGGTAGAACTAAAAAGTTCAAAATCGACGACTCTTGGGCCCGATTTTAGTACATTTGGTCAAATATTGACTTTTGAATGACCGATGTAACATCAGAAAAAGTCAATAAGTAGGTATAGAAATTTCAAGATCCATGACTGACACATGTTCAATGGGTCAAATATTGGCTACTCTATTGCTAATTTATCACAAAAAGGAGTCTATTGGATAGAAATAGAAAATTCAAAATCGACGACTCTTGGGCCCGATATTAGTACATTTGGTCAAATATGGATTTCTGAATGACTGACCTAAATTCAGAAAGAGTCAATGAGTAGGTATAAAAATTTCAAGATCCGTAACTGAAACATATCCAATGGGTAAAATATTGGCTACTCCAGGGCAAATGTATCACAAGAAGGAGTCAATTGGGTAGGAATAGAAAGTTCAAGATCAAGGACTGAAATATTTTCAGTGGGTTAAAAATTGGCTGAACTATCTCCAGAAGGAGTCAAAAGGGTAGAAATATAAAGTTCAAAATAGACGATTCTTGGGCCCGATTTTAGTACATTTGGTCAAATATTGACTTTTGAATGACCGATGTAACATCAAAAAGAGTCAAAGATTAGGTATAGAAATTTCAAGATCCATGACTGGAACATGTTCAATGGGTCAGATATTGGCGAGTCTATGGCTAATTTATCACCAGGAGTCTATTGGGTAGAAATAGAAAGTTCAAAATCGATGACTCTTGGGCCAGATATAAGTCCATTTGGTCAAATATGGACTTCTGATTGGCTGATGTATCATCAGTCGGATTCTATGAGTAGGTATAGAAATTTCAAGATCCAAGACTGAAACATGTTCAATGGGTCAAATATTTTCTACTCTATGGCTAATTTATCACAAAAAGGAGTCTATTGGGTAGAAATAGAAAGTTCAAAATCGACGACTCTTGGGCCCGATATTAGTACATTTGGTCAAATATTGACTTTTGAATGACCGATTTAACATCAAAAAGAGTCAATAAGTAGGTATAGAAATTTCAAGATCCATGATTGGAACATGTTCAATGGGTCAATTATTGGATACTCTTTCGCTAATTTATCACCAGAAGGAGTCAATTGGGTAGAAATAGAAAGTTCAAAATCGACGACTCTTGGGCCCGATTTTAGTACATTTGGTCAAATATGGATTTCTGAATGACTGACCTAAATTCAGAAAGAGTCAATGAGTAGGTATAAAAATTTCAAGATCCATAACTGAAACATGTCCAATGGGTAAAATACTGGCTACTCTAAGGCTAATGTATCACAAGAAGGAGTCAATTGGGTAGGAATAGAAAGTTCAAGATCAAGGACTGAAATATTTTCAGTGGCTCAAAAATTGGCTGTACTATCTCCAGAAGGAGTCAATAGGGTAGAACTAAAAAGTTCAAAATAGACGACTCTTGGGCCCGATTTTAGTACATTTGAACAAATATTGACTTTTGAATGACCAATTTAACATCAGAAAGAGTCAATAAGTAGGTATAGAAATTTCAAGATCCATGACTGAAACATGTTCAATGGGTCAAATATTGGCTACTCAATGGCTAATTTATCACAAAAAGGAGTCTATTGGGTAGAAATAGAAAGTTCAAAATCGACGAATCTTGGGCCCGATATTAGTACATTTGGTCAAATATGGATTTCTGAATGACTGACCTAAATTCAGAAAGAGTCAATGAGTAGGTATAAAAATTTCAAGATCCGTAACTGAAACATATCCAATGGGTAAAATATTGGCTACTCCAGGGCAAATGTATCACAAGAAGGAGTCAATTGGGTAGGAATAGAAAGTTCAAGATCAAGGACTGAAATATTTTCAGTGGGTTAAAAATTGGCTGAACTATCTCCAGAAGGAGTCAAAAGGGTAGAAGTATAAAGTTCAAAATAGACGATTCTTGGTGCCGATTTTAGTACATTTGGTCAAATATTGACTTTTGAATGACCGATGTAACATCAAAAAGAGTCAAAGATTAGGTATAGAAATTTCAAGATCCATGACTGGAACATGTTCAATGGGTCAGATATTGGCGAGTCTATGGCTAATTTATCACCAGAAGGAGTCTATTGGATAGAAATAGAAAGTTCAAAATCGATGACTGTTGGGCCGGATATAAGTCCATTTGGTCAAATATTGACTTCTGATTGGCTGATGTATCATCAGTCGGATTCTATGAGTAGGTATAGAAAATTCAAGATCCATGACTGAAACTTGTTCAATGGGTCAAATATTGGCTACTCTATTGCTAATTTATCACAAAAAGGAGTCTAATGGGTAGAAATAGAAAATTCAAAATCGACGACTCTTGGGCCCGATATTAGTACATTTGGTCAAATATGGATTTCTGAATGACTGACCTAAATTCAGAAAGAGTCAATGAGTAGGTAAAAAAATTTTAAGATCCATAACTGAAACATGTTCAATTGGTTAGATATTGGCGAGTCTATGGCTAATTTATCACCAGAAAGAGTCTATTGGATAGAAATAGAAAGTTCAAAATCGATGACTGTTGGGCCGGATATAAGTCCATTTGGTCAAATATGGACTTCTGATTGGCTGATGTATCATCAGTCGGATTCTATGAGTAGGTATAGAAAATTCAAGATCCATGACTGAAACATGTTCAATGGGTCAAATATTGGTTACTCTATTGCTAATTTATCAGAAAAAGGAGTCTATTGGGTAGAAATAGAAAATTCAAAAATGACAACTCTTGGGCCCGATATTAGTACATTTGGTCAAATATGGATTTCTGAATGACTGACCTAAATTCAGAAAGAGTCAATGAGTAGGTATAAAAATTTCAAGATCCATAACTGAAACATGTCCAATGGGTAAAATATTGGCTACTTTAGGGCTAATGCATCACAAGAAGGAGTCAATTGGGTAAGAATAGAAAGTTCAAGATCAAGGACTGAAATATTTTCAGTGGGTCAAAAATTGGCTGAATAATCTCTAGAAGGAGTCAAGAGGGTAGAACTAAAAAGTTCAAAATCGACGAGTCTTGGGCCCGATTTTAGTACATTTGGTCAAATATTGACTTTTGAATGACCGATGTAACATTAGAAAAAGTCAATAAGTAGGTATAGAAATTTCAAGATCCATGACTGAAACATGTTCAATGGGTCAATTATTGGCTACTCTATGGCTAATTTATCACCAGAAAGAGTCTATTGGGTAGAAATAGAAAGTTCAAAATCGATGACTCTTGGGCCGGATATAAGTCCATTCGGTCAAATATGGATTTCTGAATGACTGACCTAAATTCAGAAAGAGTCAATGAGTAGTTATAAAAATTTCAAGATCCATAACTGAAACATGTCCAATGGGTAAAATATTGGCTACTCTAGGGCTAATGTATCACAAGAAGGAGTCAATTGGGTAGGAATAGAAAGTTCAAGATCAAGGACTGAAATATTTTCAGTGGGTCAAAAATTGGCTGAATTATCTCCAGAAGGAGTCAAGAGGGTAGAACTAAAAAGTTCAAAATCGTCGACTCTTGGGCCCGATTTTAGTACATTTGGTCAAATATTGACTTTTGAATGAGCGATGTAACATCAGAAAGAGTCAATAAGTAGGTATAGAAATTTCAAGATCCATGACTGAAACATGTTCAATAGGTCAATTATTGGCTACTCTAGGGCTAATGTATCACAAGAAGGAGTCAATTGGGTAGGAATAGAAAGTTCAAGATCAAGGACTGAAATATTTTCAGTGGGTCTAAAATTGGCTGAACTCTCTCCAGAAGGAGTCAATAGGGTAGAACTAAAAAGTTCAAAATAGACGACTCTTGGGCCCGATTTTAGTACATTTGGTCAAATATTGACTTTTCAATGACCGATGTAACATCACAAAGAGTCAATAAGTAGATATAGAAATTTCAAGACCCATGACTGAAACATGTTCAATGTGTCAAATATTAGCTACTCTATGGCTAATTTATCACCAGAGGGAGTCAATGGGTAGAACTAAAAAGTTCAAAATCGACGACTCGTGGGCCCGATTTTAGTACATTTGGTCAAATATGGACTTCTAATTGGCTGATGTATCATCAGTCGGAATCTATGAGTAGGTATAGAAATTTCAAGATCCATGACTGAAACATGTTCAATGGGTCAAATATTGGCTACTCTATGGCTAATTTATCACAAAAAGGAGTCTATTGGGTAGAAATAGAAAGTTCAAAATCGACGACTCTTGGGCCCGATTTTAGTACATTTGGTCAAATATTGACTTTTGAATGACCGATGTAACATCAGAAAGAGTCAATAAGTAGGTATAGAAATTTCAAGATCCGTTACTGAAACATGTTCAATGGGTCAATTATTGGCTACTCTATCGATAATTTATCACCAGAAGGAGTCAATTGGGTAGAAATAGAAAGTTCAAAATCGACGACTCTTGGGCCCGATATTAGTACATTTGGTCAAATATGGATTTCTGAATGACTGACCTAAATTCAGAAAGATTCAATGAGTAGGTATAAAAATTTCAAGATCCGTAACTGAAACATATCCAATGGGTAAAATATTGGCTACTCCAGGGCAAATGTATCACAAGAAGGAGTCAATTGGGTAGGAATAGAAAGTTCAAGATCAAGGACTGAAATATTTTCAGTGGGTCAAAAATTGGCTGAACTATCTCTAGAAGGAGTCAAAAGGGTAGAACTAAAAAGTTCAAAATAGACGATTCTTGGGCCCGATTTTAGTACATTTGGTCAAATATTGACTTTTGAATGACCGATGTAATATCAAAAAGAGTCAATAAGTAGGTATAGAAATTTCAAGATCCATGACTGGAACATGTTCAATGGGTCAAATATTGGCGAGTCTATGGCTAATTTATCACCAGAAGGAGTCTATTGGGTAGAAATAGAAAGTTCAAAATCGATGACTCTTGGGCCGGATATAAGTCCATTTGGTCAAATATGGACTTCTAATTGGCTGATGTATCATCAGTCGGAATCTATGAGTAGGTATAGAAATTTCAAGATCCATGACTGAAACATGTTCAATGGGTCAAATATTGGCTACTCTATGGCTAATTTATCACAAAAAGGAGTCTATTGGGTAGAAATAGAAAATTCATCATCGACGACTCTTGGGCCCGATATTAGTACATTTGGTCAAATATTGACTTTTGAATGACCGATGTAACATCAGAAAGAGTCAATAAGTAAGTATAAAAATTTCAAGATCCATAACTGAAACATGTCCTATGGGTAAATTATTGGCTACTCTAAGGCTAATGTATCACAAGAAGGAGTCAATTGGGTAGAAACAGAAAGTTCAAAATCGACGACTCTTGGGCTTGATATTAGTACATTTGGTCAAATATGGATTTCTGAATGACTGACCTACATTCAGAAAGAGTCAATGAGTAGGTATAAAAATTTCAAGATCCATAACTGAAACATGTCCAATGGGTAAAATATTGGCTACTCTAAAGCTAATGTATCACAAGAAGGAGTCAATAGGGTAGGAATAGAAAGTTCAAGATCACGGACTGAAATATTTTCAACGGGTCAAAAATTGGCTGAACTATCTCCAGAAGGAGTCAATAGGGTAGAACTAAAAAGTTCAATATAGACGACTCTTGGGCCCGATTTTAGTACATTTGTTCAAATATTGACTTTTGAATGACCGATGTAACATCAAAAAGAGTCAATAAGTAGGTATTGAAATTTCAAGATCCATGACTGGAACATGTTCAATTGGTTAGATATTGGCGAGTCTATGGCTAATTTATCACCAGAAGGAGTCTATTGGATAGAAATAGAAAGTTCAAAATCGATGACTGTTGGGCCGGATATAAGTCCATTTGGTCAAATATGGACTTCTGATTGGCTGATGTATCATCAGTCGGATTCTATGAGTAGGTATAGAAAATTCAAGATCCATGACTGAAACTTGTTCAATGGGTCAAATATTGGCTACTCTATTGCTAATTTATCACAAAAAGGAGTCAACTGGGTAGAAATAGAAAATTCAAAATCGACGACTCTTGGGCCCGATATTAGTACATTTGGTCAAATATGGATTTCTGAATGACTGACCTAAATTCAGAAAGAGTCAATGAGTAGGTATAAAAATTTCAAGATCCATAACTGAAACATGTCCAATGGGTAAAATATTGGCTACTCTAAGGCTAATGTATCACAAGAAGGAGTCAATTTGGTAGGAATAGAAAGTTCAAGATCAAGGACTGAAATATTTTCAGTGGCTCAAAAATTGGCTTAACTATCGCAAGAAGGAGTCAATTGGTTAGAACTAAAAAGTTCAAAATAGACGACTCTTGGGCCCGATTTTAGTACATTTGGTCAAATATTGACTTTTGAATGACCGATGTAAAATCAGAAAGAGTCAATAAGTAGGTATAGAAATTTCAAGATCCATAACTGAAACATGTCCTATGGGCAAATTATTGGCTACTCTAAGGCTAATGTATCACAAGAAGGAGTCAATTGGGTAGAAACAGAAAGTTCAAAATCGATGACTCTTGGGCCGAATATAAGTCCATTCGGTCAAATATGGATTTCTGAATGACTGACCTAACTCCAGAAAGAGTCAATGAGTAGGTATAAAAATTTCAAGATCCATAACTGAAACATGTCCAATGGGTAAAATATTGGCTACACTAGGGTTAATGTATCACAAGAAGGAGTCAATTGGGTAGGAATAGAAAGTTCAAGATCAAGGACTGAAAAATTTTCAGTGGGTCAAAAATTGGCTGAACTATCTCCAGAAGGAGTCAATAGGGTAGAACTAAAATGTTCAAAATAGACGATTCTGTGGCCCGATTTTAGTACATTTGGTCAAATATTGACTTTTGAATGGCCGATGTAACATCAGAAAAAGTCAATAAGTAGGTATAGAAATTTCAAGATCCATGACTGAAACATGTTCACTGGGTCAATTATTGGCTTCTCTATGGCTAATTTATCACCAGAAAGAGTCTATTGGGTAGAACTAAAAAGTTCAAAATAGACGACTCTTAGGCCCGATTTTAGTACATTTGGTCAAATATTGACTTTTGAATGACCGATTTAACATCAAAAAGAGTCAATAAGTAGGTATAGAAATTTCAAGATCCATGACTGAAACATGTTCAATGGGTCAAATATTGGCTACTCTATGGCTAATTTATCACAAGAAGCAGTCAATTGGGTAGGAATAGAAAGTTCAACATAAAGGACTGAAATATTTTCAGTGGGTCAAAAATTGGCTTAACTATCGCAAGAAGGAGTCAATTGGGTAGAACTAAAAAGTTCAAAATCGACGACTCTTGGGCCCGATATTAGTACATTTGGTCAAATATTGATTTCTGAATGACTGACCTAAATTCAGAAAGAGTCAATAAGTAGGTATAGAAATTTCAAGATCCATGACTGGAACATGTTCAATTGGTTAGATATTGGCGAGTCTATGGCTAATTTATCACCAGAAGGAGTCTATTGGATACAAATAGAAAGTTCAAAATCGATGACTGTTGGGTCGGATATAAGTCCATTTGGTCAAATATGGACTTCTGATTGGCTGATGTATCATCAGTCGGATTCTATGAGTAGGTATAGAAAATTCAAGATCCATGACTGAAACATGTTCAATGGGTCAATTATTGGCCACTCTATGGCTAATTTATCACCAGAAAGAGTCTATTGGGTAGAAATAGAAAGTTCAAAATCGATGACTCTTGGGCCGGATATAAGTCCATTCGGTCAAATATGTATTTCTGAATGACTGACCTAACTTCAGAAAGAGTCAACGAGTAGGTATAAAAATTTCAAGATCCATAACTGAAACATGTCCAATGGGTAAAATATTGGCTACTCTAGGGTTAATGTATCACAAGAAGGAGTCAATTGGGTAGGAATAGAAAGTTCAAGATCAAGGACTGAAATATTTTCAGTGGGTCAAAAATTGGCTGAACTATCTCCAGAAGGAGTCAAAAGGGTAGAACTAAAATGTTCAAAATAGACGATTCTGTGGCCCGATTTTAGTACATTTGGTCAAATATTGACTTTTGTATGACCGATTTAACATAAAAAAGAGTCAATAAGTAGGTATAGAAATTTCAAGATCCATGATTGGAACATGTTCAATGGGTCAATTATTGGATACTCTTTCGCTAATTTATCACCAGAAGGAGTCAATTGGGTAGAAATAGAAAGTTCAAAATCGACGACTCTTGGGCCCGATTTTAGTACATTTGGTCAAACATGGATTTCTGAATGCCTGACCTAAATTCAGAAAGAGTCAATGAGTAGGTATAAAAATTTCAAGATCCATAACTGAAACATGTCCAATGGGTAAAATATTGGCTACTCGAAGGCTAATGTATCACAAGAAGGAGTCAATTGGGTAGGAATAGAAAGTTCAAGATCAAGGACTGAAATATTTTCAGTGGCTCAAAAATTGGCTGTACTATCTCCAGAAGGAGTCAATAGGGTAGAACTAAAAAGTTCAAAATAGACGACTCTTGGGCCCGATTTTAGTACATTTGGACAAATATTGACTATTGAATGACCGATTTAACATCAGAAAGAGTCAATAAGTAGGTATAGAAATTTCAAGATCCATTACTGAAACATGTTCAATGGGTCAATTATTGGCTACTCTATCGATAATTTATCACCAGAAGGAGTCAATTGGGTAGAATTAGAAAGTTCAAAATCGACGACTCTTGGGCCCGATATTAGTACATTTGGTCAAATATGGATTTCTGAATGACTGACCTAAATTCAGAAAGAGTCAATGAGTAGGTATAAAAATTTCAAGATCCGTAACTGAAACATATCCAATGTGTAAAATATTGGCTACTCCAGGGCAAATGTATCACAAGAAGGAGTCAATTGGGTAGGAATAGAAAGTTCAAGATCAAGGATTGAAATATTTTCAGAGGGTTAAAAATTGGCTGAACTATCTCCAGAAGGAGTCAAAAGGGTAGAACTATAAAGTTCAAAATAGACGATTCTTGGGCCCGATTTTTGTACATTTGGTCAAATATTGACTTTTGAATGACCGATGTAACATCAAAAAGAGTCAATAATTAGGTATAGAAATTTCAAGATCCATGACTGGAACATGTTCAATGGGTCAGATATTGGCGAGTCTATGGCTAATTTATCACCAGGAGTCTATTGGGTAGAAATAGAAAGTTCAAAATCGATGACTCTTGGGCCGGATATAAGTCCATTTGGTCAAATATGGACTTCTGATTGGCTGATGTATCATCAGTCGGATTCTATGAGTAGGTATAGAAATTTCAAGATCCATGACTGAAACATGTTCAATGGGTCAAATATTTTCTACTCTATGGCTAATTTATCACAAAAAGGAGTCTATTGGGTAGAAATAGAAAGTTCAAAATAGACGACTCTTGGGCCCGATATTAGTACATTTGGTTAAATATTGACTTTTGAATGACCGATTTAACATCAGAAAGAGTCAATAAGTAGGTATAGAAATTTCAAGATCCATGATTGGAACATGTTCAATGGGTCAATTATTGGATACTCTTTCGCTAATTTATCACCAGAAGGAGTCAATTGGGTAGAAATAGAAAGTTCAAAATCGACGACTCTTGGGCCCGATTTTAGTACATGTTTTCAAATATGGATTTCTGAATGACTGACCTAAATTCAGAAAGAGTCAATGAGTAGGTATAAAAATTTCAAGATCCATAACTGAAACATGTCCAATGGGTAAAATATTGGCTACTCTAAGGCTAATGTATCACAAGAAGGAGTCAATTGGGTAGGAATAGAAAGTTCAAGATCAAGGACTGAAATATTTTCAGTGGCTCAAAAATTGGCTGTACTATCTCCAGAAGGAGTCAATAGGGTAGAACTAAAAAGTTCAAAATAGTCGACTCTTGGGCCCGATTTTAGTACATTTGAACAAATATTGACTTTTGAATGACTGATGTAAAATCAGAAACAGTCAATAAGTAGGTATAGAAATTTCAAGATCCATAACTGAAACATGTCCTATGGGTAAATTATTGGCTACTCTAAGGCTAATCTATCACAAGAAGGAGTCAATTGGGTAGAAACAGAAAGTTCAAAATCGACGACTCTTGGGCTTGATATTAGTACATTTGGTCAAATATGTATTTCTGAATGACTGACCTAACTTCAAAAAGAGTCAACGAGTAGGTATAAAAATTTCAAGATCCATAACTGAAACATGTCCAATGGGTAAAATATTGGCTACTCTAGGGTTAATGTATCACAAGAAGGAGTCAATTGGGTAGGAATAGAAAGTTCAAGATCAAGGACTGAAATATTTTCAGTGGGTCAAAAATTGGCTGAACTATCTCCAGAAGGAGTCAAAAGGGTAGAACTAAAATGTTCAAAATAGACGATTCTGTGGCCCGATTTTAGTACATTTGGTCAAATATTGACTTTTGTATGACCGATTTAACATCAAAAAGAGTCAATAAGTAGGTATAGAAATTTCAAGATCCATGATTGGAACATGTTCAATGGGTCAATTATTGGATACTCTTTCGCTAATTTATCACCAGAAGGAGTCAATTGGGTAGAAATAGAAAGTTCAAAATCGACGACTCTTGGGCCCGATTTTAGTACATTTGGTCAAACATGGATTTCTGAATGACTGACCTAAATTCAGAAAGAGTCAATGAGTAGGTATAAAAATTTCAAGATCCATAACTGAAACATGTCCAATGGGTAAAATATTGGCTACTCGAAGGCTAATGTATCACAAGAAGGAGTCAATTGGGTAGGAATAGAAAGTTCAAGATCAAGGACTGAAATATTTTCAGTGGCTCAAAAATTGGCTGTACTATCTCCAGAAGGAGTCAATAGGGTAGAACTAAAAAGTTCAAAATAGACGACTCTTGGGCCCGATTTTAGTACATTTGGACAAATATTGACTTTTGAATGACCGATTTAACATCAGAAAGAGTCAATAAGTAGGTATAGAAATTTCAAGATCCATTACTGAAACATGTTCAATGGGTCAATTATTGGCTACTCTATCGATAATTTATCACCAGAAGGAGTCAATTGGGTAGAATTAGAAAGTTCAAAATCGACAACTCTTGGGCCCGATATTAGTACATTTGGTCAAATATGGATTTCTGAATGACTGACCTAAATTCAGAAAGAGTCAATGAGTAGGTATAAAAATTTCAAGATCCGTAACTGAAACATATCCAATGGGTAAAATATTGGCTACTCCAGGGCAAATGTATCACAAGAAGGAGTCAATTGGGTAGGAATAGAAAGTTCAAGATCAAGGATTGAAATATTTTCAGAGGGTTAAAAATTGGCTGAACTATCTCCAGAAGGAGTCAAAAGGGTAGAACTATAAAGTTCAAAATAGACGATTCTTGGGCCCGATTTTTGTACATTTGGTCAAATATTGACTTTTGAATGACCGATGTAACATCAAAAAGAGTCAATAATTAGGTATAGAAATTTCAAGATCCATGACTGGAACATGTTCAATGGGTCAGATATTGGCGAGTCTATGGCTAATTTATCACCAGGAGTCTATTGGGTAGAAATAGAAAGTTCAAAATCGATGACTCTTGGGCCGGATATAAGTCCATTTGGTCAAATATGGACTTCTGATTGGCTGATGTATCATCAGTCGGATTCTATGAGTAGGTATAGAAATTTCAAGATCCATGACTGAAACATGTTCAATGGGTCAAATATTTTCTACTCTATGGCTAATTTATCACAAAAAGGAGTCTATTGGGTAGAAATAGAAAGTTCAAAATAGACGACTCTTGGGCCCGATATTAGTACATTTGGTTAAATATTGACTTTTGAATGACCGATTTAACATCAGAAAGAGTCAATAAGTAGGTATAGAAATTTCAAGATCCATGATTGGAACATGTTCAATGGGTCAATTATTGGATACTCTTTCGCTAATTTATCACCAGAAGGAGTCAATTGGGTAGAAATAGAAAGTTCAAAATCGACGACTCTTGGGCCCGATTTTAGTACATGTTTTCAAATATGGATTTCTGAATGACTGACCTAAATTCAGAAAGAGTCAATGAGTAGGTATAAAAATTTCAAGATCCATAACTGAAACATGTCCAATGGGTAAAATATTGGCTACTCTAAGGCTAATGTATCACAAGAAGGAGTCAATTGGGTAGGAATAGAAAGTTCAAGATCAAGGACTGAAATATTTTCAGTGGCTCAAAAATTGGCTGTACTATCTCCAGAAGGAGTCAATAGGGTAGAACTAAAAAGTTCAAAATAGACGACTCTTGGGCCCGATTTTAGTACATTTGAACAAATATTGACTTTTGAATGACTGATGTAAAATCAGAAACAGTCAATAAGTAGGTATAGAAATTTCAAGATCCATAACTGAAACATGTCCTATGGGTAAATTATTGGCTACTCTAAGGCTAATCTATCACAAGAAGGAGTCAATTGGGTAGAAACAGAAAGTTCAAAATCGACGACTCTTGGGCTTGATATTAGTACATTTGGTCAAATATGGATTTCTGAATGATTGACCTACATTCAGAAAGAGTCAATGAGTAGGTATAAAAATTTCAAGATCCATAACTGAAACATGTCCAATGGGTAAAATATTGGCTACTCTAAAGCTAATGTATCACAAGAAGGAGTCAATAGGGTAGGAATAGAAAGTTCAAGATCAAGGACTGAAATATTTTCAACGGGTCAAAAATTGGCTGAACTATCTCCAGAAGGAGTCAATAGGGTAGAACTAAAAAGTTCAATATAGACGACTCTTGGGCCCGATTTTAGTACATTTGTTCAAATATTGACTTTTGAATGACCGATGTAACATCAAAAAGAGTCAATAAGTAGGTATTGATATTTCAAGATCCATGACTGGAACATGTTCAATTGGTTAGATATTGGCGAGTCTATGGCTAATTTATCACCAGAAGGAGTCTATTGGATAGAAATAGAAAGTTCAAAATCGATGACTGTTGGGCCGGATATAAGTCCATTTGGTCAAATATGGACTTCTGATTGGCTGATGTATCATCAGTCGGATTCTATGAGTAGGTATAGAAAATTCAAGATCCATGACTGAAACTTGTTCAATGGGTCAAATATTGGCTACTCTATTGCTAATTTATCACAAAAAGGAGTCTAATGGGTAGAAATAGAAAATTCAAAATCGACGACTCTTAGGCCCGATTTTAGTACATTTGGACAAATATTGACTTTTGAATGACCGATTTAACATCAGAAAGAGTCAATTAGTAGGTATAGAAATTTCAAGATCCATGACTGAAACATGTTCAATGGGTCAAATATTGGCTACTCTATGGCTAATTTATCACCAGAAGGAGTCAGTTGGGTAGGAATAGAAAGTTCAACATAAAGGACTGAAATATTTTCAGTGGGTCAAAAATTGGCTTAACTATCGCAAGAAGGAGTCAATTGGGTAGAACTAAAATGTTCAAAATCGACCACTCTTGGGCCCGATATTAGTACATTTTGTCAAATATGGATTTCTGAATGACTGACCTAAATTCAGAAAGAGTCAATGAGTAGGCATAAAAATTTCAAGATCCATGACTGAAACATGTCCAATGGGTAAAATATTGGCTACTCTAAGGCTAATGTATCACAAGAAGGAGTCAATTGGGTAGGAATAGAAAGTTCAAGATCAAGGACTGAAATATTTTCAGTGGCTCAAAAATTGGCTGTACAATCTCCAGAAGGAGTCAATAGGGTAGAACTAAAAAGTTCAAAATAGACGACTCTTGGGCCCGATTTTAGTACATTTGTTCAAATATTGACTTTTGAATGACCGATGTAACATCAGAAAGAGTCAATAGGTAGGTATAGAAATTTCAGGATCCATGACTGAAACATGTTCAATGGGTCAATTATTGGCTACTCTATGGCTAATTTATTACCAGAAGGAGTCAATTGGGTAGAAATAGAAAGTTCCAAATCGACGACTCTTGGGCCCGATATTAGTACATTTGGTCAAATATGGACTTCTGATTGGCTGATGTATCATCAGTCGGATTCTATGAGTAGGTATAGAAATTTCAACATCCATGACTGAAACATGTTCAATGGGTCAAATGTTGGCTACTCTATGGCTAATTTATCACCAGAAGGAGTCAATTGGGTAGAAATAGAAAATTCAAGATCAAGGACTGAAATATTTTCAGTGGGTTAAAAATTGGCTGAGCTATCTCCAGAAGGAGTCAAAAGGGTAGAACTATAAAGTTCAAAATAGATGATTCTTGGGCCCGATTTTAGTACATTTGGTCAAATATTGACTTTTGAATGACCGATGTAACATCAAAAAGAGTCAATAATTAGGTATAGAAATTTCAAGATCCATGACTGGAACATGTTCAATGGGTCAATTATTGGCTACTCTATGGCTAATTTATCACCAGAAAGAGTCTATTGGGTAGAAATAGAAAGTTCAAAATCGATGACTCTTGGGCCGGATATAAGTCCATTCGGTCAAATATGGATTTCTGAATGACTGACCTAACTTCAGAAAGAGTCAATGAGTAGGTATAAAAATTTCAAGAGTCATAACTGAAACATGTCCAATGGGTAAAATATTGGCTACTCTAGGGTTAATGTATCACAAGAAGGAGTCAATTGGGTAGGAATAGAAAGTTCAAGATGAAGGACTGAAATATTTTCAGTGGGTAAAAAATTGGCTGAACTATCTCCAGAAGGAGTCAAAAGGGTAGAACTAAAATGTTCAAAATAGACGATTCTGTGGCCCGATTTTAGTACATTTGGTCAAATATTGACTTTTGAATGGCCGATGTAACATCAGAAAAAGTCAATAAGTAGGTATCGAAATTTCAAGATCCATGACTGAAACATGTTCAATGGGTCAATTATTGGCTACTCTATGGCTAATTTATCACCAGAAAGAGTCTATTGGGTAGAACTAAAAAGTTCAAAATAGACGACTCTTGGGCCCGATTTTAGTACATTTGGTCAAATATTGACTTTTGTATGACAGATTTAACATCAAAAAGAGTCAATAAGTAGGTATAGAAATTTCAAGATCCATGATTGGAACATGTTCAATGGGTCAATTATTGGATACTCTTTCGCTAATTTATCACCAGAAGGAGTCAATTGGGCAGAAATAGAAAGTTCAAAATCGACGACTCTTGGGCCCGATTTTAGTACATTTGGTCAAACATGGATTTCTGAATGACTGACCTAAATTCAGAAAGAGTCAATGAGTAGGTATAAAAATTTCAAGATCCATGACTGAAACATGTCCAATGGGTAAAATATTGGCTACTCTAAGGCTAATGTATCACAAGAAGGAGTCAATTGGGTAGGAATAGAAAGTTCAAGATCAAGGACTGAAATATTTTCAGTGGCTCAAAAATTGGCTGTACAATCTCCAGAAGGAGTCAATAGGGTAGAACTAAAAAGTTCAAAATAGACGACTCTTGGGCCCGATTTTAGTACAATTGTTCAAATATTGACTTTTGAATGACCGATTTAACATCAAAAAGAGTCAATAAGTAGGTATAGAAATTTCAAGATCCATGACTGGAACATGTTCAATGGGTCAGATATTGGCTACTCTATGGCTAATTTATCACCAGAAAGAGTCTATTGGGTAGAAATAGAAAGTTCAAAATCGATGACTCTTGGGCCGGATATAAGTCCATTCGGTCAAATATGGATTTCTGAATGACTGACCTAAATTCAGAAAGAGTCAATGAGTAGGTATAAAAATTTCAAGATCCATAACTGAAACATGTCAAATGGGTAAAATATTGGCTACTCTAGGGTTAATGTATCACAAGAAGGAGTCAATTGGGTAGGAATAGAAAGTTCAAGATCAAGGACTGAAATATTTTCAGTGGGTCAAAAATTGGCTGAACTATCTCCAGAAGGAGTCAAAAGGATAGAACTAAAAAGTTCAAAATAGACGATTCTTGGGCCCGATTTTAGTACATTTGGTCAAATATTGACTTTTGAATAACCGATGTAACATCAAAATGAGTCAATAAGTAGGTATTGAAATTTCAAGATCCATGACTGGAACATGTTCAATTGGTTAGATATTGGTGAGTCTATGGCTAATTTATCACCAGAAGGAGTCTATTGATTAGAAATAGAAAGTTCAAAATCGATGACTCTTGGGCCTTATATAAGACCATTTGGTCAAATAAGGACCTCTTATTGGCTGATGTATCATCAGTCGGATTCTATGAGTAGGTATAGAAATTTCAAGATCCATGACTGAAACATGTTCAATGGGTCAAATATTGGCTACTCTATGGCTAATTTATCACAAACAGGAGTCTATTGGGTAGAAATAGAAAGTTCAAAATAGACGACTTTTGGGCCCGATATTAGTACATTTGGTCAAATATGGATTTCTGAATGACTGACCTAAATTCAGAAAGAGTCAATGAGTAGGTATGAAAATTTCAAGATCCATAACTGAAACATGTCAAATGGGTAAAATATTGGCTACTCTAAGGCTAAAGTATCACAAGAAGGAGTCAATTGGGTAGGAATAGAAAGTTCAAGATCAAGGACTGAAATATTTTCAGTGGGTCAAAAATTGGCTGAACTATCTCCAGAAGGAGTCAATAGGGTAGAACTAAAAAGTTCAATATAGACGACTCTTGGGCCCGATTGTAGTACATTTGGTGAAATTTTGACTTTTGAATGACCGATGTAACATCAGAAAGAGTCAATAAGTAGGTATAGAAATTTCAAGATCCATGACTGAAACATGTTCAATGGGTCAATTATTGGCTACTCTATGGCTAATTTATCACCAGAAAGAGTCTATTGGGTAGAAATAGAAAATTCAAAATCGATGACTCTTGGGCTGGATATAAGTCCATTCGGTCAAATATGGACTTCTGATTGGCTGATGTATCATCAGTCGGATTCTATGAGTAGGTATAGAAAATTCAAGATCCATGACTGAAACATGTTCAATGGGTCAAATATTGGCTACTCTATTGCTAATTTATCAGAAAAAGGAGTCTATTGGGTAGAAATAGAAAATTCAAAAACGACGACTCTTGGGCCGATATTAGTACATTTGGTCAAATATGAATTTCTGAATGACTGACCTAAATTTAGAAAGAGTCAATGAGTAGGTATAAAAATTTCAAGATCCATAACTGAAACATGTCCAATGGGTAAAATATTGGCTACTCTAAGGCTAATGTATTACAAGTAGGAGTCAATTGGGTAGGAATAGAAAGTTCAAGATCCACAACTCTTGGGCCCGATATTAGTACATTTGGACAAATATGGACTTCTGAATGACTGACCTAAATTTAGAAAGAGTCAATGAGTAGGTATAAAAATTTCAAGATCCGTAACTGAAACATATCCAATGGGTAAAATATTGGCTACTCTAAAGCTAATGTATCACAAGAAGGAGTCAATAGGGTAGGAATAGAAAGTTCAAGGTCAAGCACTGAAATATTTTCAGCGGGTCAAAAATTGGCTGAACTATCTCCAGAAGGAGTCAATAGGGTAGAACTAAAAAGTTCAATATAGACGAGTCTTGGGCCCGATTTTAGTACATTTGGTCAAATATTGACTTTTGAATGACCGATGTAACATCAAAATGAGTCAATAAGTAGGTATTGAAATTTCAAGATCCATGACTGGAACATGTTCAATTGGTTAGATATTGGCGAGTCTATGGCTAATTTATCACCAGAAGGAGTCTATTGATTAGAAATAGAAAGTTCAAAATCGATGACTGTTGGGCCGGACATAAGTCCATTTGGTCAAATATGGACTTCTGATTGGCTGATGTATCATCAGTCGGATTCTATGAGTAGGTATAGAAAATTCAAGATCCATGACTGAAACATGTTCAATGGGTCAAATATTGGCTACTCTATTGCTAATTTATCACAAAAAGGAGTCTATTGGGTAGGTATAGAAAATTCAAAATCGACGACTCTTGGGCCCGATATTATTACATTTGGTCAAATATGGATTTCTGAATGACTGACCTAAATTCAGAAAGAGTCAATGAGTAGGTATAAAAATTTCAAGATCCATAACTGAAACATGTCCAATGGGTAAAATATTGGCTACTTTAGGGCTAATGTATCACAAGAAGGAGTCAATTGGGTAAGAATAGAAAGTTCAAGATCAAGGACTGAAATATTTTCAGTGGGTCCAAAATTGGCTGAACTATCTCCAGAAGGAGTCAAAAGGGTAGAACTAAAAAGTTAAAAATCGACTACTCTTGGGCCCGATTTTAGTACATTTGGAAAAATATTGACTTTTGAATGACCGAGGTAACATCAGAAAAAGTCATTAAGTAGGTATAGAAATTTCAAGATCCATGACTGAAACATGTTCAATGGGTCAATTATTGGCTACTCTATGGCTAATTTATCACCAGAAAGAGTCTATTGGGTAGAAATAGAAAGTTCAAAATCGATGACTCTTGGGCCGGATATAAGTCCATTCGGTCAAATATGGATTTCTGAATGACTGACCTAAATTCAGAAAGAGTCAATGAGTAGGTATAAAAATTTCAAGATCCATAACTGAAACATGTCCAATGGGTAAAATATTGGCTACTCTAGGGTTAATGTATCACAAGAAGGAGTCAATTGGGTAGGAATAGAAAGTTCAAGATCAAGGACTGAAATATTTTCAGTGGGTCAAAAATTGGCTGAACTATCTCCAGAAGGAGTCAAAAGGATAGAACTAAGAAGTTCAAAATAGACGATTCTTGGGCCCGATTTTAGTACATTTGGTCAAATATTGACTTTTGAATAACCGATGTAACATCAAAATGAGTCAATAAGTAGGTATTGAAATTTCAAGATCCATGACTGGAACATGTTCAATTGGTTAGATATTGGCGAGTCTATGGCTAATTTATCACCAGAAGGAGTCTATTGATTAGAAATAGAAAGTTCAAAATCGATGACTCTTGGGCCGTATATAAGACCATTTGGTCAAATATGGACCTCTTATTGGCTGATGTATCATCAGTCGGATTCTATGAGTAGGTATAGAAATTTCAAGATCCATGACTGAAACATGTTCAATGGGTCAAATATTGGCTACTCTATGGCTAATTTATCACAAACAGGAGTCTATTGGGTAGAAATAGAAAGTTCAAAATCAACGACTTTTGGGCCCGATATTAGTACATTTGGTCAAATATGGATTTCTGAATGACTGACCTAAATTCAGAAAGAGTCAATGAGTAGGTATAAAAATTTCAAGATCCATAACTGAAACATGTCCAATGGGTAAAATATTGGCTACTTTAGGGCTAATGTATCACAAGAAGGAGTCAATTGGGTAAGAATAGAAAGTTCAAGATCAAGGACTGAAATATTTTCAGTGGGTCCAAAATTGGCTGAACTATCTCCAGAAGGAGTCAAAAGGGTAGAACTAAAAAGTTCAAAATCGACTACTCTTGGGCCCCATTTTAGTACATTTGGAAAAATATTGACTTTTGAATGACCGAGGTAACATCAGAAAAAGTCATTAAGTAGGTATAGAAATTTCAAGATCCATGACTGAAACATGTTCAATGGGTCAATTATTGGCTACTCTATGGCTAATTTATCACCAGAAAGAGTCTATTGGGTAGAAATAGAAAGTTCAAAATCGATGACTCTTGGGCCGGATATAAGTCCATTCGGTCAAATATGGATTTCTGAATGACTGACCTAAATTCAGAAAGAGTCAATGAGTAGGTATAAAAATTTCAAGATCCATAACTGAAACATGTCCAATGGGTAAAATATTGGCTACTCTAGGGTTAATGTATCACAAGAAGGAGTCAATTGGGTAGGAATAGAAAGTTCAAGATCAAGGACTGAAATATTTTCAGTGGGTCAAAAATTGGCTGAACTATCTCCAGAAGGAGTCAAAAGGATAGAACTAAAAAGTTCAAAATAGACGATTCTTGGGCCCGATTTTAGTACATTTGGTCAAATATTGACTTTTGAATAACCGATGTAACATCAAAATGAGTCAATAAGTAGGTATTGAAATTTCAAGATCCATGACTGGAACATGTTCAATTGGTTAGATATTGGTGAGTCTATGGCTAATTTATCACCAGAAGGAGTCTATTGATTAGAAATAGAAAGTTCAAAATCGATGACTCTTGGGCCTTATATAAGACCATTTGGTGAAATATGGACCTCTTATTGGCTGATGTATCATCAGTCGGATTCTATGAGTAGGTATAGAAATTTCAAGATCCATGACTGAAACATGTTCAATGGGTCAAATATTGGCTACTCTATGGCTAATTTATCACAAACAGGAGTCTATTGGGTAGAAATAGAAAGTTCAAAATAGACGACTTTTGGGCCCGATATTAGTACATTTGGTCAAATGTGGATTTCTGAATGACTGACCTAAATTCAGAAAGAGTCAATGAGTAGGTATGAAAATTTCAAGATCCATAACTGAAACATGTCAAATGGGTAAAATATTGGCTACTCTAAGGCTAAAGTATCACAAGAAGGAGTCAATTGGGTAGGAATAGAAAGTTCAAGATCAAGGACTGAAATATTTTCAGTGGGTCAAAAATTGGCTGAACTATCTCCAGAAGGAGTCAATAGGGTAGAACTAAAAAGTTCAATATAGACGACTCTTGGGCCCGATTGTAGTACATTTGGTGAAATTTTGACTTTTGAATGACCGATGTAACATCAGAAAGAGTCAATAAGTAGGTATAGAAATTTCAAGATCCATGACTGAAACATGTTCAATGGGTCAATTATTGGCTACTCTATGGCTAATTTATCACCAGAAAGAGTCTATTGGGTAGAAATAGAAAATTCAAAATCGATGACTCTTGGGCTGGATATAAGTCCATTCGGTCAAATATGGACTTCTGATTGGCTGATGTATCATCAGTCGGATTCTATGAGTAGGTATAGAAAATTCAAGATCGATGACTGAAACATGTTCAATGGGTCAAATATTGGCTACTCTATTGCTAATTTATCAGAAAAAGGAGTCTATTGGGTAGAAATAGAAAATTCAAAAACGACGACTCTTGGGCCGATATTAGTACATTTGGTCAAATATGAATTTCTGAATGACTGACCTAAATTCAGAAAGAGTCAATGAGTAGGTATAAAAATTTCAAGATCCATAACTGAAACATGTCCAATGGGTAAAATATTGGCTACTCTAAAGCTAATGTATCACAAGAAGGAGTCAATAGGGTAGGAATAGAAAGTTCAAGATCAAGCACTGAAATATTTTCAGCGGGTCAAAAATTGGCTGAACTATCTCCAGAAGGAGTCAATAGGGTAGAACTAAAAAGTTCAATATAGACGAGTCTTGGGCCCGATTTTAGTACATTTGGTCAAATATTGACTTTTGAATGACCGATGTAACATCAAAATGAGTCAATAAGTAGGTATTGAAATTTCAAGATCCATGACTGGAACATGTTCAATTGGTTAGATATTGGCGAGTCTATGGCTAATTTATCACCAGAAGGAGTCTATTGATTAGAAATAGAAAGTTCAAAATCGATGACTGTTGGGCCGGACATAAGTCCATTTGGTCAAATATGGACTTCTGATTGGCTGATGTATCATCAGTCGGATTCTATGAGTAGGTATAGAAAATTCAAGATCCATGACTGAAACATGTTCAATGGGTCAAATATTGGCTACTCTATTGCTAATTTATCACAAAAAGGAGTCTATTGGGTAGGTATAGAAAATTCAAAATCGACGACTCTTGGGCCCGATATTAGTACATTTGGTCAAATATGGATTTCTGAATGACTGACCTAAATTCAGAAAGAGTCAATGAGTAGGTATAAAAATTTCAAGATCCATAACTGAAACATGTCCAATGGGTAAAATATTGGCTACTCTAGGGTTAATGTATCACAAGAAGGAGTCAATTGGGTAGGAATAGAAAGTTCAAGATCAAGGACTGAAATATTTTCAGTGGGTCAAAAATTGGCTGAACTATCTCCAGAAGGAGTCAAAAGGATAGAACTAAGAAGTTCAAAATAGACGATTCTTGGGCCCGATTTTAGTACATTTGGTCAAATATTGACTTTTGAATAACCGATGTAACATCAAAATGAGTCAATAAGTAGGTATTGAAATTTCAAGATCCATGACTGGAACATGTTCAATTGGTTAGATATTGGCGAGTCTATGGCTAATTTATCACCAGAAGGAGTCTATTGATTAGAAATAGAAAGTTCAAAATCGATGACTCTTGGGCCGTATATAAGACCATTTGGTCAAATATGGACCTCTTATTGGCTGATGTATCATCAGTCGGATTCTATGAGTAGGTATAGAAATTTCAAGATCCATGACTGAAACATGTTCAATGGGTCAAATATTGGCTACTCTATGGCTAATTTATCACAAACAGGAGTCTATTGGGTAGAAATAGAAAGTTCAAAATCGACGACTTTTGGGCCCGATATTAGTACATTTGGTCAAATATGGATTTCTGAATCACTGACCTAAATTCAGAAAGAGTCAATGAGTAGGTATAAAAATTTCAAGATCCATAACTGAAACATGTCAAATGGGTAAAATATTGGCTACTCTAAGGCTAAAGTATCACAAGAAGGAGTCAATTGGGTAGGAATAGAAAGTTCAAGATCAAGGACTGAAATATTTTCAGTGGGTCAAAAATTGGCTGAACTATCTCCAGAAGGAGTCAAAAGGATAGAACTAAAAAGTTCAAAATAGACGATTCTTGGGCCCGATTTTAGTACATTTGGTCAAATATTGACTTTTGAATGACCGATGTAACATCAAAATGAGTCAATAAGTAGGTATTGAAATTTCAAGATCCATGACTGGAACATGTTCAATTGGTTAGATATTGGCGAGTCTATGGCTAATTTATCACCAGAAGGAGTCTATTGATTAGAAATAGAAAGTTCAAAATCGATGACTCTTGGGCCGGATATAAGACCATTTGGTCAAATATGGACCTCTGATTGGCTGATGTATCATCAGTCGGATTCTATGAGTAGGTATAGAAATTTCAAGATCCATGACTGAAACATGTTCAATGGGTCAAATATTGGCTACTCTATGGCTAATTTATCACAAACAGGAGTCTATTGGGTAGAAATAGAAAGTTCAAAATCGACGACTCTTGGGCCCGATATTAGTACATTTGGTCAAATATGGATTTCTGAATGACTGACCTAAATTCAGAAAGAGTCAATGAGTAGGTATGAAAATTTCAAGATCCATAACTGAAACACGTCAAATGGGTAAAATATTGGCTACTCTAAGGATAAAGTATCACAAGAAGGAGTCAATTTTGTAGGAATAGAAAGTTCAAGATCAAGGACTGAAATATTTTCAGTGGGTCAAAAATTGGCTGAACAATCTCTAGAAGGAGTCAAAAAGGTATAACTAAAAAGTTCAAAGTAGACGATTCTTGGGCCCGATTTTAGTACATTTGGTCAAATATTGACTTTTGAATGACCGATGTAACATCAAAAAGAGTCAATAAGTAGGTATTTAAATTTCAAGATCCATGACTGGAACATGTTCAATTGGTTAGATATTGGCGAGTCTATGGCTAATTTATCACCAGAAGGAGTCTATTGGAAAGAAATAGAAAGTTCAAAATCGATGACTGTTGGGCCGGATATAAGTCCATTTGGTCAAATATGGACTTCTGATTGGCTGATGTATCATCAGTCGGATTACACGAGTATGTAAAGAAATTTCAAGATCCATGACTGACACATGTTCAGTGGGTCAAATATTGGCTACTCTATGGCTAATTTATCACAAAAAGGAGTCTATTGGGTAGAAATAGAAAGTTCAAAATCGACGACTCTTTGGCCTGATATTAGTACATTTAGTCAAATATGGATTTCTGAATGACTGACCTAAATTCAGAAAGAGTCAATGAGTAGGTATAAAAATTTCAAGATCCATAACTGAAACATGTCCAATGGGTAAAATATTGGCTACTCTAAGGCTAATGTATCACAAGAAGGAGTCAATAGGGTAGAACTAAAAAGTTCAATATAGACGACTCTTGGGCCCGATTGTAGTACATTTGGTGAAAAATTGACTTTTGAATGACCGATGTAACATCAGAAAGAGTCAATAAGTAGGTATTGAAATTTCAAGATCCATGACTGAAACATGTTCAATGGGTCAATTATTGGCTACTCTATGGCTAATTTATCACTAGAAAGAGTCTATTGGGTAGAAATAGAAATTTCAAAATCGATGACTGTTGGGCCGGATATAAGTCCATTTGGTCAAATATGGACTTCTGATTGGCTGATGTATCATCAGTAAGATTACACGAGTATGTAAAGAAATTTCAAGATCCATGACTGACACATGTTCAGTGGGTCAAATACTGGCTACTCTATGGCTAATTTATCACAAAAAGGAGTCTATTGGGTAGAAATAGAAAGTTCAAAATTGACGACTCTTTGGCCTGATATTAGTACATTTAGTCAAATATGGATTTCTGAATGACTGACCTAAATTCAGAAAGAGTCAATGAGTAGGTATAAAATTTTCAAGATCCATAACTGAAACATGTCCAATGGGTAAAATATTGGCTACTCTAAAGCTAATGTATCACAAGAAGGAGTCAATTGGGTTGGAATAGAAAGTTCAAGATCAAGGACTGAAATATTTTCAGTGGGTCAAAAATTGGCTGAACTATCTCCAGAAGGAGTCAATAGGGTGGAACTAAAAAGTTCAATATAGACGACTCTTGGGCCCGATTGTAGTACATTTGGTGAAATTTTGACTTTTGAATGACCGATGTAACATCAGAAAGAGTCAATAAGTAGGTATAGAAATTTCAAGATCCATGACTGAAACATGTTCAATGGGTCAATTATTGGCTACTCTATGGCTAATTTATTACCAGAAGGAGTCAATTGGGTAGAAATAGAAAGTTCAAAATCGATGACTCTTGGGCCGGATATAAGTCCATTTGGTCAAATATGGACTTCTCATTGGCTGATGTATCATCAGTCGGATTCTACGAGTATGTAAAGAAATTTCAAGATCCATGACTGAAACATGTTCAGTGGGTCAAATATTGACTAGTCTATGGCTAATTTATCACCAGAAAGAGTCTATTGGGTAGAGATTGAAAGTTCAAAATCGATGACTCTTGGGCCGGATATGAGTCCATTCGGTAAAATATGGATTTCTGAATGAATGACCTAAATTCAGAAAGAGTCAATGAGTAGGTATAAAAATTTCAAGATCCATAACTGAAACATGTCCAATGGGTAAAATACTGGCTACTCTAAGGCTAATGTATTACAAGAAGGAGTCAATTGGGTAGGAATAGAAAGTTCAAGATCCACAACTCTTGGGCCCGATATTAGTACATTTGGACAAATATGGACTTCTGAATGACTGACCTAAATTTAGAAAGTGTCATTGAGTAGGTATAAAATTTTCAAGATCCATAACTGAAACATGTCCAATGGGTAAAATATTGGCTACTCTAAAGCTAATGTATCACAAGAAGGAGTCAATAGGGTAGGAATAGAAAGTTCAAGATCAAGCACTGAAATATTTTCAGCGGGTCAAAAATTGGCTGAACTATCTCCAGAAGGAGTCAATAGGGTAGAACTAAAAAGTTCAATATAGACGACTCTTGGGCCCGATTTTAGTACATTTGTTCAAATATTGACTTTTGAATGACCAATGTAACATCAGAAAGAGTCAATAAGTAGGTATAGAAATTTCAGGATCCATGACTGAAACATGTTCAATGGGTCAATTATTGGCTACTCTATGGCTAATTTATTACCAGAAGGAGTCAATTGGGTAGAAATAGAAAGTTCCAAATCGACGACTCTTGGGCCCGATATTAGTACATTTGGTCAAATATGGACTTCTGATTGGCTGATGTATCATCAGTCGGATTCTATGAGTAGGTATAGAAATTTCAAGATCCATGACTGAAACATGTTCAGTGGGTCAAATATTGGCTACTCTATGGCTAATTTATCACAAAAAGGAGTCTATTGGGTAGAAATAGAAAGTTCAAAATCGACGACTCTTTGGCCTGATATAAGTCCATTTGGTCAAATATGGACTTCTCATTGGCTGATGTATCATCAGTCGGATTCTACGAGTATGTAAAGAAATTTCAAGATCCATGACTGAAACATGTTCAGTGGGTCAAATATTGACTAGTCTATGGCTAATTTATCACCAGAAAGAGTCTATTGGGTAGAGATTGAAAGTTCAAAATCGATGACTCTTGGGCCGGATATGAGTCCATTCGGTAAAATATGGATTTCTGAATGAATGACCTAAATTCAGAAAGAGTCAATGAGTAGGTATAGAAATTTCAAGATCCATGACTGAAACATGTTCAATGGGTCAATTATTGGCTACTCTAGGGCTAATGTATCACAAGAAGGAGTCAATTGGGTAGGAATAGAAAGTTCAAGATCAAGGACTGAAATATTTTCAGTGGGTCAAAAATTGGCTGAACTATCTCCAGAAGGAGTCAATAGGGTAGAACTAAAAAGTTCAAAATCGATGACTCTTGGGCAGGATATAAGTCCATTTGGTCATATATGGACTTCTGATTGGCTGATGTATCATCAGTCGGATTCTACGAGTATGTAAAGAAATTTCAAGATCCATGACTGAAACATGTTCAATGGGTCAATTATTGGCTACTCTATGGCTAATTTATCACCAGAAAGAGTCTATTGGGTAGAAATAGAAAGTTCAAAATCGATGACTCTTGGGCTGGATATAAGTCCATTCGGTCAAATATGGACATCTGATTGGCTGATGTATCATCAGTCGGATTACACGAGTATGTAAAGAAATTTCAAGATCCATGACTGAAACATGTTCAATGGGTCAAATACTGGCTACTCTATGGCTAATTTATCACAAAAAGGAGTCTATTGGGTAGAAATAGAAAGTTCAAAATCGACGACTCTTTGGCCTGATATTAGTACATTTAGTCAAATATGGATTTCTGAATGACTGACCTAAATTCAGAAAGAGTCAATGAGTAGGTATAAAAATTTCAAGATCCATAACTGAAACATGTCCAATGGGTAAAATATTGGCTACTCTAATTCTAATGTATCACAAGAAGGAGTCAATTGGGTTGGAATAGAAAGTTCAAGATCAAGGACTGAAATATTTTCAGTGGGTCAAAAATTGGCTGAACTATCTCCAGAAGGAGTCAATAGGGTGGAACTAAAAAGTTCAATATAGACGACTCTTGGGCCCGATTGTAGTACATTTGGTGAAATTTTGACTTTTGAATGACCGATGTAACATCAGAAAGAGTCAATAAGTAGGTATAGAAATTTCAAGATCCATGACTGAAACATGTTCAATGGGTCAATTATTGGCTACTCTATGGCTAATTTATCACCAGAAAGAGTCTATTGGGTAGAAATAGAAAATTCAAAATCGATGACTCTTGGGCTGGATATAAGTCCATTCGGTCAAATATGGACTTCTGATTGGCTGATGTATCATCAGTCGGATTCTATGAGTAGGTATAGAAAATTCAAGATCCATGACTGAAACATGTTCAATGGGTCAAATATTGGCTACTCTATTGCTAATTTATCAGAAAAAGGAGTCTATTGGGTAGAAATAGAAAATTCAAAAACGACGACTCTTGGGCCGATATTAGTACATTTGGTCAAATATGAATTTCTGAATGACTGACCTAAATTCAGAAAGAGTCAATGAGTAGGTATAAAAATTTCAAGATCCATAACTGAAACATGTCCAATGGGTAAAATATTGGCTACTCTAAGGCTAATGTATTACAAGAAGGAGTCAATTGGGTAGGAATAGAAAGTTCAAGATCCACAACTCTTGGGCCCGATATTAGTACATTTGGACAAATATGGACTTCTGAATGACTGACCTAAATTTAGAAAGTGTCATTGAGTAGGTATAAAATTTTCAAGATCCATAACTGAAACATGTCCAATGGGTAAAATATTGGCTACTCTAAAGCTAATGTATCACAAGAAGGAGTCAATAGGGTAGGAATAGAAAGTTCAAGATCAAGCACTGAAATATTTTCAGCGGGTCAAAAATTGGCTGAACTATCTCCAGAAGGAGTCAATAGGGTAGAACTAAAAAGTTCAATATAGACGACTCTTGGGCCCGATTTTAGTACATTTGTTCAAATATTGACTTTTGAATGACCGATGTAACATCAGAAAGAGTCAATAAGTAGGTATAGAAATTTCAGGATCCATGACTGAAACATGTTCAATGGGTCAATTATTGGCTACTCTATGGCTAATTTATCACCAGAAAGAGTCTATTGGGTAGAAATAGAAAATTCAAAATCGATGACTCTTGGGCTGGATATAAGTCCATTCGGTCAAATATGGACTTCTGATTGGCTGATGTATCATCAGTCGGATTCTATGAGTAGGTATAGAAAATTCAAGATCCATGACTGAAACATGTTCAATGGGTCAAATATTGGCTACTCTATTGCTAATTTATCAGAAAAAGGAGTCTATTGGGTAGAAATAGAAAATTCAAAAACGACGACTCTTGGGCCGATATTAGTACATTTGGTCAAATATGAATTTCTGAATGACTGACGTAAATTCAGAAAGAGTCAATGAGTAGGTATAAAAATTTCAAGATCCATAACTGAAACATGTCCAATGGGTAAAATATTGGCTACTCTAAGGCTAATGTATTACAAGAAGGAGTCAATTGGGTAGGAATAGAAAGTTCAAGATCCACAACTCTTGGGCCCGATATTAGTACATTTGGACAAATATGGACTTCTGAATGACTGACCTAAATTTAGAAAGTGTCAATGAGTAGGTATAAAATTTTCAAGATCCATAACTGAAACATGTCCAATGGGTAAAATATTGGCTACTCTAAAGCTAATGTATCACAAGAAGGAGTCAATAGGGTAGGAATAGAAAGTTCAAGATCAAGCACTGAAATATTTTCAGCGGGTCAAAAATTGGCTGAACTATCTCCAGAAGGAGTCAATAGGGTAGAACTAAAAAGTTCAAAATAGACGATTCTTGGGCCTATTTTAGTACATTTGGTCAAATATTGACTTTTGAATGACCGATGTAACATCAGTCGGATTCTATGAGTAGGTATAGAAATTTCAAGATCCATGACTGAAACATGTTCAGTGGGTCAAATATTGGCTACTCTATGGCTAATTTATCACCAGAAAGAGTCTATTGGGTAGAGATAGAAAGTTCAAAATCGATGACTCTTGGGCCGGATATGAGTCCATTCGGTAAAGTATGGATTTCTGAATGAATGACCTAAATTCAGAAAGAGTCAATGAGTAGGTATAGAAATTTCAAGATCCATGACTGAAACATGTTCAATGGGTAAAATATTGGCTACTCTAAGGCTAATGTATCACAAGAAGGAGTCAATTGGGTAGGAATAGAAAGTTCAAGATCAAGGACTGAAATATTTTCAGTGGGTCAAAAATTGGCTGAACTATCTCCAGAAGGAGTCAATAGGGTAGAACTAAAAAGTTCAAAATCGTCGACTCTTGGGCCCGATTTTAGTACATTTGGTCAAATATTGACTTTTGAATGAGCAATGTAACATCAGAAAGAGTCAATAAGTAGGTATAGAAATTTCAAGATCCATGACTGAAACATGTTCAATGGGTCAATTATTGGCGAGTCTATGGCTAATTTATCACCAGAAGGAGTCTATTGGGTAGAAATAGAAAGTTCAAAATCGATGACTCTTGGGCCGGATATAAGTCCATTCGGTCAAATATGGATTTCTGAATGACTGACCTAAATTAAGAAAGAGTCAATGAGTAGTTATAAAAATTTCAAGATCCATAACTGAAACATGTCCAATGGGTAAAATATTGGCTACTCTAGGGCTAATGTATCACAAGAAGGAGTCAATTGCGTAGGAATAGAAAGTTCAAGATCAAGGACTGAAATATTTTCAGTGGGTCAAAAATTGGCTGAACTATCTCCAGAAGGAGTCAATAGGGTAGAACTAAAAAGTTCAAAATCGTCGACTCTTGGGCCCGATTTTAGTACATTTGGTCAAATATTGACTTTTGAATGAGCGATGTAACATCAGAAAGAGTCAATAAGTAGGTATAGAAATTTCAAGATCCATGACTGAAACATGTTCAATGGGTCAATTATTGGCTACTCTAGGGCTAATGTATCACAAGAAGGAGTCAATTGGGTAGGAATAGAAAGTTCACGATCAAGGACTGAAATATTTTCAGTGGGTCAAAAATTGGCTGAACTATCTCCAGAAGGAGTCAATAGGGTAGAACTAAAAAGTTCAAAATCGATGACTCTTGGGCAGGATATAAGTCCATTTGGTCATATATGGACTTCTGATTGGCTGATGTATCATCAGTCGGATTCTACGAGTATGTAAAGAAATTTCAAGATCCATGACTGAAACATGTTCAATGGGTCAATTATTGGCTACTCTATGGCTAATTTATCAACAGAAAGAGTCTATTGGGTAGAAATAGAAAGTTCAAAATCGATGACTCTTGGGCCGGATATAAGTCCATTCGGTCAAATATGGATTTCTGAATGACTGACCTAAATTCAGAAAGAGTCAATGAGTAGGTATAAAAATTTCAAGATCCATAACTGAAACATGTCCAATGGGTAAAATATTGGCTACTCTAGGGTTAATGTATCACAGAAAGGAGTCAGTTGGGTAGGAATAGAAAGTTCTAGATCAAGGACTGAAATATTTTCAGTGGGTCAAAAATTGGCTGAACTATCTCCAGAAGGAGTCAAAAGGATAGAACTAAAAAGTTCAAAATAGACGATTCTTGGGCCCGATTTTAGTACATTTGGTCAAATATTGACTTTTGAATGACCGATGTAACATCAAAATGAGTCAATAAGTAGGTATTGAAATTTCAAGATCCATGACTGGAACATGTTCAATTGGTTAGATATTGGCGAGTCTATGGCTAATTTATCACCAGAAGGAGTCTATTGGAAAGAAATAGAAATTTCAAAATCGATGAATGTTGGGCCGGATATAAGTCCATTTGGTCAAATATGGACATCTGATTGGCTGATGTATAATCAGTCGGATTACACAAGTATGTAAAGAAATTTCAAGATCCATGACTGACACATGTTCAGTGGGTCAAATACTGGCTACTCTATGGCTAATTTATCACAAAAAGGAGTCTATTGGGTAGAAATAGAAAGTTCAAAATCGACGACTCTTTGGCCTGATATTAGTACATTTAGTCAAATATGGATTTCTGAATGACTGACCTAAATTCAGAAAGAGTCAATGAGTAGGTATAAAAATTTCAAGATCCATAACTGAAACATGTCCAATGGGTAAAATATTGGCTACTCTAGGGTTAATGTATCACAAGAAGGAGTCAATTGGGTAGGAATAGAAAGTTCAAGATCAAGGACTGAAATATTTTCAGTGGGTCAAAAATTGGCTGAACTATCTCCAGAAGGAGTCAAAAGGATAGAACTAAAAAGTTCAAAATAGACGATTCTTGGGCCCGATTTTAGTACATTTGGTCAAATATTGACTTTTGAATGACCGATGTAACATCAAAATGAGTCAATAAGTAGGTATTGAAATTTCAAGATCCATGACTGGAACATGTTCAATTGGTTAGATATTGGCGAGTCTATGGCTAATTTATCACCAGAAGGAGTCTATTGATTAGAAATAGAAAGTTCAAAATCGATGACTCTTGGGCCGTATATAAGACCATTTGGTCAAGTATGGACCTCTTATTGGCTGATGTATCATCAGTCGGATTCTATGAGTAGGTATAGAAATTTCAAGATCCATGACTGAAACATGTTCAATGGGTCAAATATTGGCTACTCTATGGCTAATTTATCACAAACAGGAGTCTATTGGGTAGAAATAGAAAGTTCAAAATCGACGACTTTTGGGCCCGATATTAGTACATTTGGTCAAATATGGATTTCTGAATGACTGACCTAAATTCAGAAAGAGTCAATGAGTAGGTATGAAAATTTCAAGATCCATAACTGAAACATGTCAAATGGGTAAAATATTGGCTACTCTAAGGCTTAAGTATCACAAGAAGGAGTCAATTGGGTAGGAATAGAAAGTTCAAGATCAAGGACTGAAATATTTTCAGTGGGTCAAAAATTGGCTGAACTATCTCCAGAAGGAGTCAAAAGGATAGAACTAAAAATTTCAAAATAGACGATTCTTGGGCCCGATTTTAGTACATTTGGTCAAATATTGACTTTTGAATGACCGATGTAACATCAAAATGAGTCAATAAGTAGGTATTGAAATATCAAGATCCATGACTGGAACATGTTCAATTGGTTAGATATTGGCGAGTCTATGGCTAATTTATCACCAGAAGGAGTCTATTGATTAGAAATAGAAAGTTCAAAATCGATGACTCTTGGGCCGGATATAAGACCATTTGGTCAAATATGGACCTCTTATTGGCTGATGTATCATCAGTCGGATTCTATGAGTAGGTATAGAAATTTCAAGATCCATGACTGAAACATGTTCAATGGGTCAAATATTGGCTACTCTATGGCTAATTTATCACAAACAGGAGTCTATTGGGTAGAAATAGAAAGTTCAAAATCGACGACTCTTGGGCCCGATATTAGTACATTTGGTCAAATATGGATTTCTGAATGACTGACCTAAATTCAGAAAGTGTCAATGAGTAGGTATAAAAATTTCAAGATCCATAACTGAAACATGTCCAATGGGTAAAATATTGGCTACTCTAAAGCTAATGTATCACAAGAAGGAGTCAATAGGGTAGGAATAGAAAGTTCAAGATCAAGCACTGAAATATTTTCAGCGGGTCAAAAATTGGCTGAACTATCTCCAGAAGGAGTCAATAGGGTAGAACTAAAAAGTTCAATATAGACGACTCTTGGGCTCGATTTTAGTACATTTGTTCAAATATTGACTTTTGAATGACCGATGTAACATCAGAAAGAGTCAATAAGTAGGTATAGAAATTTCAGGATCCATGACTGAAACATGTTCAATGGGTCAATTATTGGCTACTCTATGGCTAATTTATCACCAGAAAGAGTCTATTGGGTAGAAATAGAAAATTCAAAATCGATGACTCTTGGGCTGGATATAAGTCCATTCGGTCAAATATGGACTTCTGATTGGCTGATGTATCATCAGTCGGATTCTATGAGTAGGTATAGAAAATTCAAGATCCATGACTGAAACATGTTCAATGGGTCAAATATTGGCTACTCTATTGCTAATTTATCAGAAAAAGGAGTCTATTGGGTAGAAATAGAAAATTCAAAAACGACGACTCTTGGGCCGATATTAGTACATTTGGTCAAATATGAATTTCTGAATGACTGACCTAAATTCAGAAAGAGTCAATGAGTAGGTATAAAAATTTCAAGATCCATAACTGAAACATGTCCAATGGGTAAAATATTGGCTACTCTAAGGCTAATGTATCACAAGAAGGAGTCAATAGGGTAGGAATAGAAAGTTCAAGATCAAGCACTGAAATATTTTCAGCGGGTAAAAATTGGCTGAACTATCTCCAGAAGGAGTCAATAGGGTAGAACTAAAAAGTTCAATATAGACGACTCTTGGGCCCGATTTTAGTACATTTGTTCAAATATTGACTTTTGAATGACCGATGTAACATCAGAAAGAGTCAATAAGTAGGTATAGAAATTTCAGGATCCATGACTGAAACATGTTCAATGGGTCAATTATTGGCTACTCTATGGCTAATTTATTACCAGAAGGAGTCAATTGGGTAGAAATAGAAAGTTCCAAATCGACGACTCTTGGGCCCGATATTTGTACATTTGGTCAAATATGGACTTCTGATTGGCTGATGTATCATCAGTCGGATTCTATGAGTAGGTATAGAAATTTCAAGATCCATGACTGAAACATGTTTAGTGGGTCAAATATTGGCTACTCTATTGCTAATTTATCACAAAAAGGAGTCTATTGGGTAGGTATAGAAAATTCAAAATCGACGACTCTTGGGCCCGATATTAGTACATTTGGTCAAATATGGATTTCTTAATGACTGACCTAAATTCAGAAAGAGTCAATGAGTAGGTATAAAAATTTCAAGATCCATAACTGAAACATGTCCAATGGGTAAAATATTGGCTACTTTAGGGCTAATGTATCACAAGAAGGAGTCAATTGGGTAAGAATAGAAAGTTCAAGATCAAGGACTGAAATATTTTCAGTGGGTCCAAAATTGGCTGAACTATCTCCAGAAGGAGTCAAAAGGGTAGAACTAAAAAGTTCAAAATCGACTACTCTTGGGCCCGATTTTAGTACATTTGGAAAAATATTGACTTTTGAATGACCGAGGTAACATCAGAAAAAGTCATTAAGTAGGTATAGAAATTTCAAGATCCATGACTGAAACATGTTCAATGGGTCAATTATTGGCTACTCTATGGCTAATTTATCACCAGAAAAAGTCTATTGGGTAGAAATAGAAAGTTCAAAATCGATGACTCTTGGGCCGGATATAAGTCCATTCGGTCAAATATGGATTTCTGAATGACTGACCTAAATTCAGAAAGAGTCAATGAGTAGGTATAAAAATTTCAAGATCCATAACTGAAACATGTCCAATGGGTAAAATATTGGCTACTCTAGGGTTAATGTATCACAAGAAAGAGTTAATTGGGTAGGAATAGAAAGTTCAAGATCAAGGACTGAAATATTTTCAGTGGATCCAAAATTGGCTGAACTATCTCCAGAAGGAGTCAAAAGGATAGAACTAAAAAGTTCAAAATAGACGACTCTTGGGCCCGATTTTAGTACATTTGGAAAAATATTGACTTTTGAATGACCGAGGTAACATCAGAAAAAGTCATTAAGTAGGTATAGAAATTTCAAGATCCATGACTGAAACATGTTCAATGGGTAAAATATTGGCTACTCTAGGGTTAATGTATCACAAGAAGGAGTCAATTGGGTAGGAATAGAAAGTTCAAGATCAAGGACTGAAATATTTTCAGTGGGTCAAAAATTGGCTGAACTATCTCCAGAAGGAGTCAAAAGGATAGAACTAAAAAGTTCAAAATAGACGATTCTTGGGCCCGATTTTAGTACATTTGGTCAAATATTGACTTTTGATTGACCGATGTAACATCAAAATGAGTCAATAAGTAGGTATTGAAATTTCAAGATCCATGACTGGAACATGTTCAATTGGTTAGATATTGGCGAGTCTATGGCTAATTTATCACCAGAAGGAGTCTATTGATTAGAAATAGAAAGTTCAAAATCGATGACTCTTGGGCCGGATATAAGACCATTTGGTCAAATATGGACCTCTGATTGGCTGATGTATCATCAGTCGGATTCTATGAGTAGGTATAGAAATTTCAAGACCCATGACTGAAACATGTTCAATGGGTCAAATATTGGCTACTCTATGGCTAATTTATCACAAAAAGGAGTCTATTGGGTAGAAATAGAAAGTTCAAAATCGATGAATCTTGGGCCGGATATAAGTCCATTTGGTCATATATGGACTTCTGATTGGCTGATGTATCATCAGTCGGATTCTACGAGTATGTAAAGAAATTTCAAGATCCATAACTGAAACATGTTCAATGGGTCAATTATTGGCTACTCTATGGCTAATTTATCACCAGAAAGAGTCTATTGGGTAGAAATAGAAAGTTTAAAATCGATGACTCTTGGGCCGGATATAAGTCCATTCGGTCAAATATGGATTTCTGAATGACTGACCTAAATTCAGAAAGAGTCAATGAGTAGGTATAAAAATTTCAAGATCCATAACTGAAACATGTCCAATGGGTAAAATATTGGCTACTCTAGGGTTAATGTATCACAAGAAAGAGTCAATTGGGTAGGAATAGAAAGTTCAAGATCAAGGACTGAAATATTTTCAGTGGGTCAAAAATTGGCTGAACTATCTCCAGAAGGAGTCAAAAGGATAGAACTAAAAAGTTCAAAATAGACGATTCTTGGGCCCGATTTTAGTACATTTGGTCAAATATTGACTTTTGAATGACCGATGTAACATCAAAATGACTCAATAAGTAGGTATTGAAATTTCAAGATCCATGACTGGAACATGTTCAATTGGTTAGATATTGGCGAGTCTATGGCTAATTTATCACCAGAAGGAGTCTATTGATTAGAAATAGAAAGTTCAAAATCGATGACTCTTGGGCCGGATATAAGACCATTTGGTCAAATATGGACCTCTTATTGGCTGATGTATCATCAGTCGGATTCTATGAGTAGGTATAGAAATTTCAAGATCCATGACTGAAACATGTTCAATGGGTCAAATATTGGCTACTCTATGGCTAATTTATCACAAACAGGAGTCTATTGGGTAGAAATAGAAAGTTCAAAATCGACGAGTCTTGGGCCCGATATTAGTACATTTGGTCAAATATGGATTTCTGAATGACTGACCTAAATTCAGAAAGAGTCAATGAGTAGGTATGAAAATTTCAAGATCCATAACTGAAACATGTCAAATGGGTAAAATATTGGCTACTCTAAGGCTAAAGTATCACAAGAAGGAGTCAATTGGGTAGGAATAGAAAGTTCAAGATCAAGGACTGAAATATTTTCAGTGGGTCAAAAATTGGCTGAACTATCTCCCGAAGGAGTCAATAGGGTAGAACTAAAAAGTTCAATATAGACGACTCTTGGGCCCGATTGTAGTACATTTGGTGAAATATTGACTTTTGAATGACCGATGTAACATCAGAAGGAGTCAATAAGTAGGTATTGAAATTTCAAGATCCATGACTGAAACATGTTCAATGGGTCAATTATTGGCTACTCTATGGCTAATTTATCACCAGAAAGAGTCTATTGGGTAGAAATAGAAAGTTCAAAATCGATGACTCTTGGGCCGGATATAAGTCCATTCGGTCAAATATGGATTTCTGAATGACTGACCTAAATTCAGAAAGAGTCAATGAGTAGGTATAAAAATTTCAAGATCCATAACTGAAACATGTCCAATGGGTAAAATATTGGCTACTTTAGGGCTAATGTATCACAAGAAGGAGTCAATTGGGTAAGAATAGAAAGTTCAAGATCAAGGACTGAAATATTTTCAGTGGATCCAAAATTGGCTGAACTATCTCCAGAAGGAGTCAAAAGGATAGAACTAAAAAGTTCAAAATAGACGACTCTTGGGCCCGATTTTAGTACATTTGGAAAAATATTGACTTTTGAATGACCGAGGTAACATCAGAAAAAGTCATTAAGTAGGTATAGAAATTTCAAGATCCATGACTGAAACATGTTCAATGGGTAAAATATTGGCTACTCTAGGGTTAATGTATCACAAGAAGGAGTCAATTGGGTAGGAATAGAAAGTTCAAGATCAAGGACTGAAATATTTTCAGTGGGTCAAAAATTGGCTGAACTATCTCCAGAAGGAGTCAAAAGGATAGAACTAAAAAGTTCAAAATAGACGATTCTTGGGCCCGATTTTAGTACATTTGGTCAAATATTGACTTTTGATTGACCGATGTAACATCAAAATGAGTCAATAAGTAGGTATTGAAATTTCAAGATCCATGACTGGAACATGTTCAATTGGTTAGATATTGGCGAGTCTATGGCTAATTTATCACCAGAAGGAGTCTATTGATTAGAAATAGAAAGTTCAAAATCGATGACTCTTGGGCCGGATATAAGACCATTTGGTCAAATATGGACCTCTGATTGGCTGATGTATCATCAGTCGGATTCTATGAGTAGGTATAGAAATTTCAAGACCCATGACTGAAACATGTTCAATGGGTCAAATATTGGCTACTCTATGGCTAATTTATCACAAAAAGGAGTCTATTGGGTAGAAATAGAAAGTTCAAAATCGATGACTCTTGGGCCGGATATAAGTCCATTTGGTCATATATGGACTTCTGATTGGCTGATGTATCATCAGTCGGATTCTACGAGTATGTAAAGAAATTTCAAGATCCATAACTGAAACATGTTCAATGGGTCAATTATTGGCTACTCTATGGCTAATTTATCACCAGAAAGAGTCTATTGGGTAGAAATAGAAAGTTCAAAATCGATGACTCTTGGGCCGGATATAAGTCCATTCGGTCAAATATGGATTTCTGAATGACTGACCTAAATTCAGAAAGAGTCAATGAGTAGGTATAAAAATTTCAAGATCCATAACTGAAACATGTCCAATGGGTAAAATATTGGCTACTCTAGGGTTAATGTATCACAAGAAGGAGTCAATTGGGTAGGAATAGAAAGTTCAAGATCAAGGACTGAAATATTTTCAGTGGGTCAAAAATTGGCTGAACTATCTCCAGAAGGAGTCAAAAGGATAGAACTAAAAAGTTCAAAATAGACGATTCTTGGGCCCGATTTTAGTACATTTGGTCAAATATTGACTTTTGAATGACCGATGTAACATCAAAATGAGTCAATAAGTAGGTATTGAAATTTCAAGATCCATGACTGGAACATGTTCAATTGGTTAGATATTGGCGAGTCTATGGCTAATTTATCACCAGAAGGAGTCTATTGATTAGAAATAGAAAGTTCAAAATCGATGACTCTTGGGCCGGATATAAGACCATTTGGTCAAATATGGACCTCTGATTGGCTGATGTATCATCAGTCGGATTCTATGAGTAGGTATAGAAATTTCAAGATCCATGACTGAAACATGTTCAATGGGTCAAATATTTGCTACTCTAAGGCTAATTTATCACAAACAGGAGTCTATTGGGTAGAAATAGAAAGTTCAAAATCGACGACTCTTGGGCCCAATATTAGTACATTAGGTCAAATATGGATTTCTGAATGACTGACCTAAATTCAGAAAGAGTCAATGAGTAGGTATGAAAATTTCAAGATCCATAACTGAAACATGTCAAATGGGTAAGATATTGGCTACACTAAGGCTAAAGTATCACAAGAAGGAGTCATATGGGTAGGAATAGAAAGTTCAAGATCAAGGACTGAAATATTTTCAGTGGGTCAAAAATTGGCTGAACAATCTCTAGAAGGACTCAAAAGGGTATAACTAAAAAGTTCAAAATAGACGATTCTTGGGCCCGATTTTAGTACATTTCGTCAAATATTGACTTTTGAATGACCGATGTAACATCAGAAAGAGTCAATAAGTAGGTATTGAAATTTCAAGATCCATGACTGAAACATGTTCAATGGGTCAATTATTGGCTACTCTATGGCTAATTTATCACTAGAAAGAGTCTATTGGGTAGAAATAGAAAATTCAAAATCGGTGACTCTTGGGCTGGATATAAGTCCATTCGGTCAAATATGGACTTCTGATTGGCTGATGTATCATCAGTCGGATTCTATGAGTAGGTATAGAAAATTCAAGATCCATGACTGAAACATGTTCAATGGGTCAAATATTGGCTACTCTATTGCTAATTTATCAGAAAAAGGAGTCTATTGGGTAGAAATAGAAAATTCAAAAACGACGACTCTCGGGCCCGATATTAGTACATTTGGTCAAATATGAATTTCTGAATGACTGACCTAAATTCAGAAAGAGTCAATGAGTAGGTATAAAAATTTCAAGATCCATAACTGAAACATGTCCAATGGGTAAAATGTTGGCTACTCTAGGGCTAATGTATCACAAGAAGGAGTCAATTGGGTAAGAATAGAAAGTTCAAGATCAAGGACTGAAATATTTTCAGTGGGTCTAAAATTGGCTGAACAATCTCTAGAAGGAGTCAAGACGGTAGAACTAAAAAGTTCAAAATCGACGAGTCTTGGGCCCGATTTTAGTACATTTGGTCAAATATTGACTTTTGAATGACCGATGTAACATCAGAAAGAGTCAATAAGTAGGTATAGAAATTTCAAGATCCATGACTGAAACATGTTCAATGGGTCAATTATTGGCTACTCTATGGCTAATTTATCACCAGAAAGAGTCTATTGGGTAGAAATAGAAAGTTCAAAATCGATGACTCTTGGGCCGGATATAAGTCCATTCGGTCAAATATGGATTTCTGAATGACTGACCTAAATTCAGAAAGAGTCAATGAGTAGGTATAAAAATTTCAAGATCCATAACTGAAACATGTCCAATGGGTAAAATGTTGGCTACTCTAGGGCTAATGTATCACAAGAAGGAGTCAATTGGGTAAGAATAGAAAGTTCAAGATCAAGGACTGAAATATTTTCAGTGGGTCCAAAATTGGCTGAACTATCTCCAGAAGGAGTCAAAAGGATAGAACTAAAAAGTTCAAAATAGACGACTCTTGGGCCCGATTTTAGTACATTTGGAAAAATATTGACTTTTGAATGACCGAGGTATCATCAGAAAAAGTCATTAAGTAGGTATAGAAATTTCAAGATCCATGACTGAAACATGTTCAATGGGTCAATTATTGGCTACTCTATGGCTAATTTATCACCAGAAAGAGTCTATTGGGTAGAAATAGAAAGTTCAAAATCGATGACTCTTGGGCCGGATATAAGTCCATTCGGTCAAATATGGATTTCTGAATGACTGACCTAAATTCAGAAAGAGTCAATGAGTAGGTATAAAAATTTCAAGATCCATAACTGAAACATGTCCAATGGGTAAAATATTGGCTACTCTAGGGTTAATGTATCACAAGAAGGAGTCAATTGGGTAGGAATAGAAAGTTCAAGATCAAGGACTGAAATATTTTCAGTGGGTCAAAAATTGGCTGAACTATCTCCAGAAGGAGTCAAAAGGATAGAACTAAAAAGTTCAAAATAGACGATTCTTGGGCCCGATTTTAGTACATTTGGTCAAATATTGACTTTTGAATGACCGATGTAACATCAAAATGAGTCAATAAGTAGGTATTGAAATTTCAAGATCCATGACTGGAACATGTTCAATTGGTTAGATATTGGCGAGTCTATGGCTAATTTATCACCAGAAGGAGTCTATTGATTAGAAATAGAAAGTTCAAAATCGATGACTCTTGGGCCGGATATAAGACCATTTGGTCAAATATGGACCTCTGATTGGCTGATGTATCATCAGTCGGATTCTATGAGTAGGTATAGAAATTTCAAGATCCATGACTGAAACATGTTCAATGGGTCAAATATTTGCTACTCTAAGGCTAAAGTATCACAAGAAGGAGTCAATTGGGTAGGAATAGAAAGTTCAAGATCAAGGACTGAAATATTTTCAGTGGGTCAAAAATTGGCTGAACAATCTCTAGAAGGAGTCAAAAGGGTATAACTAAAAAGTTCAAAATAGACGATTCTTGGGCCCGATTTTAGTACATTTGGTGAAATATTGACTTTTGAATGACCGATGTAACATCAAAAAGAGTCAATAAGTAGGTATTGAAATTTCAAGATCCATGACTGAAACATGTTCAATGGGTCAATTATTGGCTACTCTATGGCTAATTTATCACTAGAAAGAGTCTATTGGGTAGAAATAGAAAATTCAAAATCGGTGACTCTTGGGCTGGATATAAGTCCATTCGGTCAAATATGGACTTCTGATTGGCTGATGTATCATCAGTCGGATTCTATGAGTAGGTATAGAAAATTCAAGATCCATGACTGAAACATGTTCAATGGGTCAAATATTGGCTACTCTATTGCTAATTTATCAGAAAAAGGAGTCTATTGGGTAGAAATAGAAAATTCAAAAACGACGACTCTCGGGCCCGATATTAGTACATTTGGTCAAATATGAATTTCTGAATGACTGACCTAAATTCAGAAAGAGTCAATGAGTAGGTATAAAAATTTCAAGATCCATAACTGAAACATGTCCAATGGGTAAAATGTTGGCTACTCTAGGGCTAATGTATCACAAGAAGGAGTCAATTGGGTAAGAATAGAAAGTTCAAGATCAAGGACTGAAATATTTTCAGTGGGTCTAAAATTGGCTGAACAATCTCTAGAAGGAGTCAAGACGGTAGAACTAAAAAGTTCAAAATCGACGAGTCTTGGGCCCGATTTTAGTACATTTGGTCAAATATTGACTTTTGAATGACCGATGTAACATCAGAAAGAGTCAATAAGTAGGTATAGAAATTTCAAGATCCATGACTGAAACATGTTCAATGGGTCAATTATTGGCTACTCTATGGCTAATTTATCACCAGAAAGAGTCTATTGGGTAGAAATAGAAAGTTCAAAATCGATGACTCTTGGGCCGGATATAAGTCCATTCGGTCAAATATGGATTTCTGAATGACTGACCTAAATTCAGAAAGAGTCAATGAGTAGGTATAAAAATTTCAAGATCCATAACTGAAACATGTCCAATGGGTAAAATATTGGCTACTTTAGGGCTAATGTATCACAAGAAGGAGTCAATTGGGTAAGAATAGAAAGTTCAAGATCAAGGACTGAAATATTTTCAGTGGGTCCAAAATTGGCTGAACTATCTCCAGAAGGAGTCAAAAGGATAGAACTAAAAAGTTCAAAATAGACGACTCTTGGGCCCGATTTTAGTACATTTGGAAAAATATTGACTTTTGAATGACCGAGGTAACATCAGAAAAAGTCATTAAGTAGGTATAGAAATTTCAAGATCCATGACTGAAACATGTTCAATGGGTCAATTATTGGCTACTCTATGGCTAATTTATCACCAGAAAGAGTCTATTGGGTAGAAATAGAAAGTTCAAAATCGATGACTCTTGGGCCGGATATAAGTCCATTCGGTCAAATATGGATTTCTGAATGACTGACCTAAATTCAGAAAGAGTCAATGAGTAGGTATAAAAATTTCAAGATCCATAACTGAAACATGTCCAATGGGTAAAATATTGGCTACTCTAGGGTTAATGTATCACAAGAAGGAGTCAATTGGGTAGGAATAGAAAGTTCAAGATCAAGGACTGAAATATTTTCAGTGGGTCAAAAATTGGCTGAACTATCTCCAGAAGGAGTCAAAAGGATAGAACTAAAAAGTTCAAAATAGACGATTCTTGGGCCCGATTTTAGTACATTTGGTCAAATATTGACTTTTGAATGACCGATGTAACATCAAAATGAGTCAATAAGTAGGTATTGAAATTTCAAGATCCATGACTGGAACATGTTCAATTGGTTAGATATTGGCGAGTCTATGGCTAATTTATCACCAGAAGGAGTCTATTGATTAGAAATAGAAAGTTCAAAATCGATGACTCTTGGGCCGGATATAAGACCATTTGGTCAAATATGGACCTCTGATTGGCTGATGTATCATCAGTCGGATTCTATGAGTAGGTATAGAAATTTCAAGATCCATGACTGAAACATGTTCAATGGGTCAAATATTTGCTACTCTAAGGCTAAAGTATCACAAGAAGGAGTCAATTGGGTAGGAATAGAAAGTTCAAGATCAAGGACTGAAATATTTTCAGTTTGTCAAAAATTGGCTGAACAATCTCTAGAAGGAGTCAAAAGGGTATAACTAAAAAGTTCAAAATAGACGATTCTTGGGCCCGATTTTAGTACATTTGGTGAAATATTGACTTTTGAATGACCGATGTAACATCAAAAAGAGTCAATAAGTAGGTATTGAAATTTCAAGATCCATGACTGGAACATGTTCAATCGGTCAGATATTGGCGAGTCTATGGCTAATTTATCACCAGAAGGAGTCTATTGGAAAGAAATAGAAAGTTCAAAATCGATGACTGTTGGGCCGGATATAAGTCCATTTGGTCAAATATGGACTTCTGATTGGCTGATGTATCATCAGTCGGATTACACGAATATGTAAAGAAATTTCAAGATCCATGACTGACACATGTTCAGTGGGTCAAATACTGGCTACTCTATGGCTAATTTATCACAAAAAGGAGTCTATTGGGTAGAAATAGAAAGTTCAAAATCGACGACTCTTTGGCCGGATATCAGTACATTTAGTCAAATATGGATTTCTGAATGACTGACCTAAATTCAGAAAGAGTCAATGAGTAGGTATAAAAATTTCAAGATCCATAACTGAAACATGTCCAATGGGTAAAATATTGGCTACTCTAAGGCTAATGTATCACAAGAAGGAGTCAATTGGGTAAGAATAGAAAGTTCAAGATCAAGGACTGAAATATTTTCAGTGGGTCCAAAATTGGCTGAACTATCTCCAGAAGGAGTCAAAAGGATAGAACTAAAAAGTTCAAAATAGACGACTCTTGGGCCCGATTTTAGTACATTTGGAAAAATATTGACTTTTGAATGACCGAGGTATCATCAGAAAAAGTCATTAAGTAGGTATAGAAATTTCAAGATCCATGACTGAAACATGTTCAATGGGTCAATTATTGGCTACTCTATGGCTAATTTATCACCAGAAAGAGTCTATTGGGTAGAAATAGAAAGTTCAAAATCGATGACTCTTGGGCCGGATATAAGTCCATTCGGTCAAATATGGATTTCTGAATGACTGACCTAAATTCAGAAAGAGTCAATGAGTAGGTATAAAAATTTCAAGATCCATAACTGAAACATGTCCAATGGGTAAAATATTGGCTACTCTAGGGTTAATGTATCACAAGAAGGAGTCAATTGGGTAGGAATAGAAAGTTCAAGATCAAGGACTGAAATATTTTCAGTGGGTCAAAAATTGGCTGAACTATCTCCAGAAGGAGTCAAAAGGATAGAACTAAAAAGTTCAAAATAGACGATTCTTGGGCCCGATTTTAGTACATTTGGTCAAATATTGACTTTTGAATGACCGATGTAACATCAAAATGAGTCAATAAGTAGGTATTGAAATTTCAAGATCCATGACTGGAACATGTTCAATTGGTTAGATATTGGCGAGTCTATGGCTAATTTATCACCAGAAGGAGTCTATTGATTAGAAATAGAAAGTTCAAAATCGATGACTCTTGGGCCGGATATAAGACCATTTGGTCAAATATGGACCTCTGATTGGCTGATGTATCATCAGTCGGATTCTATGAGTAGGTATAGAAATTTCAAGATCCATGACTGAAACATGTTCAATGGGTCAAATATTTGCTACTCTAAGGCTAAAGTATCACAAGAAGGAGTCAATTGGGTAGGAATAGAAAGTTCAAGATCAAGGACTGAAATATTTTCAGTGGGTCAAAAATTGGCTGAACAATCTCTAGAAGGAGTCAAAAGGGTATAACTAAAAAGTTCAAAATAGACGATTCTTGGGCCCGATTTTAGTACATTTGGTGAAATATTGACTTTTGAATGACCGATGTAACATCAAAAAGAGTCAATAAGTAGGTATTGAAATTTCAAGATCCATGACTGGAACATGTTCAATCGGTCAGATATTGGCGAGTCTATGGCTAATTTATCACCAGAAGGAGTCTATTGGAAAGAAATAGAAAGTTCAAAATCGATGACTGTTGGGCCGGATATAAGTCCATTTGGTCAAATATGGACTTCTGATTGGCTGATGTATCATCAGTCGGATTACACGAATATGTAAAGAAATTTCAAGATCCATGACTGACACATGTTCAGTGGGTCAAATACTGGCTACTCTATGGCTAATTTATCACAAAAAGGAGTCTATTGGGTAGAAATAGAAAGTTCAAAATCGACGACTCTTTGGCCGGATATCAGTACATTTAGTCAAATATGGATTTCTGAATGACTGACCTAAATTCAGAAAGAGTCAATGAGTAGGTATAAAAATTTCAAGATCCATAACTGAAACATGTCCAATGGGTAAAATATTGGCTACTCTAAGGCTAATGTATCACAAGAAGGAGTCAATTGGGTAAGAATAGAAAGTTCAAGATCAAGGACTGAAATATTTTCAGTGGGTCCAAAATTGGCTGAACTATCTCCAGAAGGAGTCAAAAGGATAGAACTAAAAAGTTCAAAATAGACGACTCTTGGGCCCGATTTTAGTACATTTGGAAAAATATTGACTTTTGAATGACCGAGGTATCATCAGAAAAAGTCATTAAGTAGGTATAGAAATTTCAAGATCCATGACTGAAACATGTTCAATGGGTCAATTATTGGCTACTCTATGGCTAATTTATCACCAGAAAGAGTCTATTGGGTAGAAATAGAAAGTTCAAAATCGATGACTCTTGGGCCGGATATAAGTCCATTCGGTCAAATATGGATTTCTGAATGACTGACCTAAATTCAGAAAGAGTCAATGAGTAGGTATAAAAATTTCAAGATCCATAACTGAAACATGTCCAATGGGTAAAATATTGGCTACTCTAGGGTTAATGTATCACAAGAAGGAGTCAATTGGGTAGGAATAGAAAGTTCAAGATCAAGGACTGAAATATTTTCAGTGGGTCAAAAATTAGCTGAACTATCTCCAGAAGGAGTCAAAAGGATAGAACTAAAAAGTTCAAAATAGACGATTCTTGGGCCCGATTTTAGTACATTTGGTCAAATATTGACTTTTGAATGACCGATGTAACATCAAAATGAGTCAATAAGTAGGTATTGAAATTTCAAGATCCATGACTGGAACATGTTCAATTGGTTAGATATTGGCGAGTCTATGGCTAATTTATCACCAGAAGGAGTCTATTGATTAGAAATAGAAAGTTCAAAATCGATGACTCTTGGGCCGGATATAAGACCATTTGGTCAAATATGGACCTCTGATTGGCTGATGTATCATCAGTCAGATTCTATGAGTAGGTATAGAAATTTCAAGATCCATGACTGAAACATGTTCAATGGGTCAAATATTGGCTACTCTAAGGCTAAAGTATCACAAGAAGGAGTCAATTGGGTAGGAATAGAAAGTTCAAGATCAAGGACTGAAATATTTTCAGTGGGTCAAAAATTGGCTGAACAATCTCTAGAAGGAGTCAAAAGGGTATAACTAAAAAGTTCAAAATAGACGATTCTTGGGCCCGATTTTAGTACATTTGGTCAAATATTGACTTTTGAATGACCGATGTAACATCAAAAAGAGTCAATAAGTAGGTATTGAAATTTCAAGATCCATGACTGGAACATGTTCAATTGGTTAGATATTGGCGAGTCTATGGCTAATTTATCACCAGAAGGAGTCTATTGGAAAGAAATAGAAAGTTCAAAATCGATGACTGTTGGGTCGGATATAAGTCCATTTGGTCAAATATGGACTTCTGATTGGCTGATGTATCATCAGTCGGATTACACGAGTATGTAAAGAAATTTCAAGATCCATGACTGACACATGTTCAGTGGGTCAAATATTGGCTACTCTATGGCTAATTTATCACAAAAAGGAGTCTATTGGGTAGAAATAGAAAGTTCAAAATCTACGACTCTTTGGCCTGATATTAGTACATTTAGTCAAATATGGATTTCTGAATGACTGACCTAAATTCAGAAAGAGTCAATGAGTAGGTATAAAAATTTCAAGATCCATAACTGAAACATGTCCAATGGGTAAAATATTGGCTACTCTAGGGTTAATGTATCACAAAAAGGAGTCAATTGGGTAGGAATAGAAAGTTCAAGATCAAGGACTGAAATATTTTCAGTGGGTCAAAAATTGGCTGAACTATCTCCAGAAGGAGTCAATAGGGTAGAACTAAAAAGTTCAATATAGACGACTCTTGGGCCCGATTGTAGTACATTTGGTGAAATTTTGACTTTTGAATGACCGATGTAACATCAGAAAGAGTCAATAAGTAGGTATAGAAATTTCAAGATCCATGACTGAAACATGTTCAATGGGTCAATTATTGGCTACTCTATGGCTAATTTATCACAAGAAAGAGTCTATTGGGTAGAAATAGAAAATTCAAAATCAATGACTCTTGGGCTGGATATAAGTCCATTCGGTCAAATATGGACTTCTGATTGGCTGATGTATCATCAGTCGGATTCTATGAGTAGGTATAGAAAATTCAAGATCCATGACTGAAACATGTTCAATGGGTCAAATATTGCCTACTCTATTGCTAATTTATCAGAAAAAGGAGTCTATTGGGTAGAAATAGAAAATTCAAAAACGACGACTCTTGGGCCCGATATTAGTACATTTGGTCAAATATGAATTTCTGAATGACTGACCTAAATTCAGAAAGAGTCAATGAGTAGGTATAAAAATTTCAAGATCCATAACTGAAACATGTCCAATGGGTAAAATATTGGCTAATCTAAGGCTAATGTATTACAAAAAGGAGTCAATTGGGTAGGAATAGAAAGTTCAAGATCCACAACTCTTGGGCCCGATATTAGTACATTTGGACAAATATGGACTTCTGAATGACTGACCTAAATTCAGAAAGTGTCAATGAGTAGGTATAAAAATTTCAAGATCCATAACTGAAACATGTCCAATGGGTAAAATATTGGCTACTCTAAAGCTAATGTATCACAAGAAGGAGTCAATAGGGTAGGAATAGAAAGTTCAAGATCAAGCACTGAAATATTTTCAGCGGGTCAAAAATTGGCTGAACTATCTCCAGAAGGAGTCAATGGGGTAGAACTAAAAAGTTCAATATAGACGACTCTTGGGCCCGATTTTAGTACATTTGTTCAAATATTGACTTTTGAATGACCGATGTAACATCAGAAAGAGTCAATAAGTAGGTATAGAAATTTCAGGATCCATGACTGAAACATGTTCAATGGGTCAATTATTGGCTACTCTATGGCTAATTTATTACCAGAAGGAGTCAATTGGGTAGAAATAGAAAGTTCCAAATCGACGACTCTTGGGCCCGATATTAGTACATTTGGTCAAATATGGACTTCTGATTGGCTGATGTATCATCAGTCGGATTCTATGAGTAGGTATAGAAATTTCAAGATCCATGACTGAAACATGTTCAGTGGGTCAAATATTGGCTACTCTATGGCTAATTTATCACAAAAAGGAGTCTATTTGGTAGAAATAGAAAGTTCAAAATTGATGACTCTTTGGCCGGATATAAGTCCATTTGGTCAAATATGGACTTCTCATTGGCTGATGTATCATCAGTCGGATTCTACGAGTATGTAAAGAAATTTCAAGATCCATGACTGACACATGTTCAATGGGTCAAATATTGGCTACTCTAAGGCTAATATATCACAAGAAGGAGTCAATTGGGTAGGAATAGAAAGTTCAAGATCAAGGACTGAAATATTTTCAGTGGGTCAAAAATTGGCTGAACTATCTCCAGAAGGAGTCAATAGGGTAGAACTAAAAAGTTCAAAATCGTCGACTCTTGGGCCCGATTTTAGTACATTTGGTCAAATATTGACTTTTGAATGAGCAATGTAACATCAGAAAGAGTCAATAAGTAGGTATAGAAATTTCAAGATCCATGACTGAAACATGTTCAATGGGTCAATTATTGGCTACTCTAGGGCTAATGTATCACAAGAAGGAGTCAATTGGGTAGGAATAGAAAGTTCAAGATCAAGGACTGAAATATTTTCAGTGGGTCAAAAATTGGCTGAACTATCTCCAGAAGGAGTCAATAGGGTAGAACTAAAATGTTCAAAATAGACGACTCTTGGGCCCGATTTTAGTACATTTGGTCAAATATTGACTTTTCAATGACCGATGTAACATCAGAAAGAGTCAATAAGTAGGTATAGAAATTTCAAGATCCATGACTGAAACATGTTCAATGGGTCAATTATTGGCTACTCTATTGCTAATTTATCAGAAAAAGGAGTCTATTGGGTAGAAATAGAAAATTCAAAAACGACGACTCTTGGGCCCGATATTAGTACATTTGGTCAAATATGAATTTCTGAATGACTGACCTAAATTCAGAAAGAGTCAATGAGTAGGTATAAAAATTTCAAGATCCATAACTGAAACATGTCCAATGGGTAAAATATTGGCTACTCTAGGGCTAATGTATCACAAGAAGGAGTCAATTGGGTAAGAATAGAAAGTTCAAGATCAAGGACTGAAATATTTTCAGTGGGTCTAAAATTGGCTGAACAATCTCTAGAAGGAGTGAAGAGGGTAGAACTAAAAAGTTCAAAATCGACGATTCTTGGGCCCGATATTAGTACATTTGGTCAAATATGTATTTCTGAATGACTGACCTAAATTCAGTGAGTGTCAATGAGTAGGTATAGAAGTTTCAAGATCCATGACTGGAACATGTTCAATGGGTCAGATATTGGCTAGTCTATGGCTAATTTATCACCAGATTGAGTCTTTTGGGTAGAAATACAAAGTTCAAAATCGATGACTCTTATGCCGGATATAAGTCCATTCGGTCAAATATGGATTTCTGAATGACTGTCCTAAATTCAGAAAGAGTCAATGAGTAGGCATGAAAATTTCAAGATCCATAACTGAAACATGTCCAATGGGTAAAATATTGGCTACTCTAAGGCTAATTTATCACAAGAAGGAGTCAATTGGGTAGGAATAGAAAGTTCAAGATCAAGGACTGAAATATTTTCAGTGGGTCAAAAATTGGCTGAACAATCTCTAGAAGGAGTCAAAAGGGTATAACTAAAAAGTTCAAAATAGACGATTCTTGGGCCCGATTTTAGTACATTTGGTCAAATATTGACTTTTGAATGACCGATGTAACATCAAAAAGAGTCAATAAGTAGGTATTGAAATTTCAAGATCCATGACTGGAACATGTTCAATTGGTTAGATATTGGCGAGTCTATGGCTAATTTATCACCAGAAGGAGTCTATTGGAAAGAAATAGAAAGTTCAAAATCGATGACTGTTGGGTCGGATATAAGTCCATTTGGTCAAATATGGACTTCTGATTAGCTGATGTATCATCAGTCGGATTACACGAGTATGTAAAGAAATTTCAAGATCCATGACTGACACATGTTCAGTGGGTCAAATATTGGCTACTCTATGGCTAATTTATCACAAAAAGGAGTCTATTGGGTAGAAATAGAAAGTTCAAAATCTACGACTCTTTGGCCTGATATTAGTACATTTAGTCAAAAATGGATTTCTGAATGACTGACCTAAATTCAGAAAGAGTCAATGAGTAGGTATAAAAATTTCAAGATCCATAACTGAAACATGTCCAATGGGTAAAATATTGGCTACTCTAAGGCTAATGTATCAGAAGAAGGAGTCAATTGGGTAGGAATAGAAAGTTCAAGATCAAGGACAGAAATATTTTCAGTGGGTCAAAAATTGGCTGAACTATCTCCAGAAGGAGTCAATAGGGTAGAACTAAAAAGTTCAATATAGACGACTCTTGGGCCCGATTGTAGTACATTTGGTGAAATATTGACTTTTGAATGACCGATGTAACATCAGAAAGAGTCAATAAGTAGGTATAGAAATTTCAAGATCCATGACTGAAACATGTTCAATGGGTCAAATATTGGCTACTCTATGGCTAATTTATCACAAAAAGGAGTCTATTGGGTAGAAATAGAAAGTTCAAAATCGATGACTCTTGGGCCGGATATAAGTCCATTTGGTCATATATGGACTTCTGATTGGCTGATGTATCATCAGTCGGATTCTACAAGTATGTAAAGAAATTTCAAGATCCATGACTGAAACATGTTCAATGGGTCAATTATTGGCTACTCTATGGCTAATTTATCACCAGAAAGAGTCTATTGGGTAGAAATAGAAAGTTCAAAATCGATGACTCTTGGGCCGGATATAAGTCCATTCGGTCAAATATGGATTTCTGAATGACTGACCTAAATTCAGAAAGAGTCAATGAGTAGGTATAAAAATTTCAAGATCCATAACTGAAACATGTCCAATGGGTAAAATATTGGCTACTCTAGGGTTAATGTATCACAAGAAGGAGTCAATTGGGTAGGAATAGAAAGTTCAAGATCAAGGACTGAAATATTTTCAGTGGGTCAAAAATTGGCTGAACTATCTCCAGAAGGAGTCAAAAGGATAGAACTAAAAAGTTCAAAATAGACGATTCTTGGGCCTATTTTAGTACATTTGGTCAAATATTGACTTTTGAATGACCGATGTAACATCAAAAAGAGTCAATAAGTAGGTATTTAAATTTCAAGATCCATGACTGGAACATGTTCAATTGGTTAGATATTGGCGACTCTATGGCTAATTTATCACCAGAAAGAGTCTATTGGGTAGAAATAGAAAATTCAAAATCGATGACACTTGGGCTGGATATAAGTCCATTCTGTCAAATATGGACTTCTGATTGGCTGATGTATCATCAGTCGGATTCTATGAGTAGGTACAGAAAATTCAAGATCCATGACTGAAACATGTTCAATGGGTCAAATATTGGCTACTCTATTGCTAATTTATCAGAAAAAGGAGTCTATTGGGTAGAAATAGAAAATTCAAAAACGACGACTCTTGGGCCCGATATTAGTACATTTGGTCAAATATGGATTTCTGAATGACTGACCTAAATTCAGAAAGAGTCAATGAGTAGGTATAAAAATTTCAAGATCCATAACTGAAACATGTCCAATGGGTAAAATATTGGCTACTCTAGGGCTAATGTATCACAAGAAGGAGTCAATTGGGTAAGAATAGAAAGTTCAAGATCAAGGACTGAAATATTTTCAGTGGGTCTAAAATTGGCTGAACAATCTCTAGAAGGAGTCAAGACGGTAGAACTAAAAAGTTCAAAATCGACGAGTCTTGGGCCCGATTTTAGTACATTTGGTCAAATATTGACTTTTGAATGACCGATGTAACATCAGAAAGAGTCAATAAGTAGGTATAGAAATTTCAAGATCCATGACTGAAACATGTTCAATGGGTCAAATATTGGCTACTCTATGGCTAATTTATCACAAAAAGGAGTCTATTGGGTAGAAATAGAAAGTTCAAAATCGATGACTCTTGGGCCGGATATAAGTCCATTTGGTCATATATGGACTTCTGATTGGCTGATGTATCATCAGTCGGATTCTATGAGTATGTAAAGAAATTTCAAGATCCATGACTGAAACATGTTCAATGGGTCAATTATTGGCTACTCTATGGCTAATTTATCACCAGAAAGAGTCTATTGGGTAGAAATAGAAAGTTCAAAATCGATGACTCTTGGGCCGGATATAAGTCCATTCGGTCAAATATGGATTTCTGAATGACTGACCTAAATTCAGAAAGAGTCAATGAGTAGGTATAAAAATTTCAAGATCCATAACTGAAACATGTCCAATGGGTAAAATATTGGCTACTCTAGGGTTAATGTATCACAAGAAGGAGTCAATTGGGTAGGAATAGAAAGTTCAAGATCAAGGACTGAAATATTTTCAGTGGGTCAAAAATTGGCTGAACTATCTCCAGAAGGGGTCAAAAGGATAGAACTAAAAAGTTCAAAATAGACGATTCTTGGGCCTATTTTAGTACATTTGGTCAAATATTGACTTTTGAATGACCGATGTAACATCAAAAAGAGTCAATAAGTAGGTATTTAAATTTCAAGATCCATGACTGGAACATGTTCAATTGGTTAGATATTGGCGACTCTATGGCTAATTTATCACCAGAAAGAGTCTATTGGGTAGAAATAGAAAATTCAAAATCGATGACTCTTGGGCTGGATATAAGTCCATTCTGTCAAATATGGACTTCTGATTGGCTGATGTATCATCAGTCGGATTCTATGAGTAGGTACAGAAAATTCAAGATCCATGACTGAAACATGTTCAATGGGTCAAATATTGGCTACTCTATTGCTAATTTATCAGAAAAAGGAGTCTATTGGGTAGAAATAGAAAATTCAAAAACGACGACTCTTGGGCCCGATATTAGTACATTTGGTCAAATATGGATTTCTGAATGACTGACCTAAATTCAGAAAGAGTCAATGAGTAGGTATAAAAATTTCAAGATCCATAACTGAAACATGTCCAATGGGTAAAATATTGGCTACTCTAGGGCTAATGTATCACAAGAAGGAGTCAATTGGGTAAGAATAGAAAGTTCAAGATCAAGCACTGAAATATTTTCAGTGGGTCTAAAATTGGCTGAACAATCTCTAGAAGGAGTCAAGACGGTAGAACTAAAAAGTTCAAAATCGACGAGTCTTGGGCCCGATTTTAGTACATTTGGTCAAATATTGACTTTTGAATGACCGATGTAACATTAGAAAAAGTCATTAAGTAGGTATAGAAATTTCAAGATCCATGACTGAAACATGTTCAATGGGTCAATTATTGGCTACTCTATGGCTAATTTATCACCAGAAAGAGTCTTTTGGGTAGAAATAGAAAGTTCAAAATCGATGACTCTTGGGCCGGATATAAGTCCATTCGGTCAAATATGGATTTCTGAATGACGGACCTAAATTCAGAAAGAGTCAATGAGTAAGTATAAAAATTTCAAGATCCATAACTGAAACATGTCCAATGGGTAAAATATTGGCTACTCTAGGGTTAATGTATCACAAGAAGGAGTCAATTGGGTAGGAATAGAAAGTTCAAGATCAAGGACTGAAATATTTTCAGTTTGTCAAAAATTGGCTGAACTATCTCCAGAAGGAGTCAAAAGGATAGAACTAAAAAGTTCAAAATAGACGATTCTTGGGCCCGATTTTAGTACATTTGGTCAAATATTGACTTTTGAATGACCGATGTAACATCAAAATGAGTCAATAAGTAGGTATTGAAATTTCAAGATCCATGACTGGAACATGTTCAATTGGTTAGATATTGGCGAGTCTATGGCTAATTTATCACCAGAAGGAGTCTATTGATTAGAAATAGAAAGTTCAAAATCGATGACTGTTGGGCCGGATATGAGTCCATTTGGTCAAATATGGACTTCTGATTGGCTGATGTATCATCATTCGGATTCTATGAGTAGGTATAGAAATTTCAAGATCCATGACTGAAACATGTTCAATGGGTCAAATAATGGCTACTCTATGGCTAATTTATCACAAAAAGGAGTCTATTGGGTAGAAATAGAAAGTTCAAAATCGACGACTCTTGGGCCCGATATTACTACATTTGGTCAAATATGGACTTCTGATTGGCTGATGTATCATCAGTCGGATTCTATGAGTAGGTATGGAAATTTCAAGATCCATGACTGACACATGTTCAATGGGTCAAATTTTGGCTAGTCTATGGCTAATATATCACAAAAAGGAGTCTATTGGGTAAAAATAGAAAGTTCAAAATCGATGACTCTTGGGCTGGAAATAAGTCCATTCAGTCAAATATGGATTTCTGAATGACTGACCTAAACTCAGAAAGAGTCAATGAGTAGGTATAAAAATTTCAAGATCCATAACTGAAACATGTCCAATGGATAAAATATTGGCTACTCTAAGGCTAATGTATCACAAGAAGGAGTCAATTGGGTAGGAATAGAAAGTTCAAGATCAAGGACTGAAATATTTTCAGCGGGTCAAAAATTGGCTGAACTATCTCCAGAAGGAGTCAATGGGGTAGAACTAAAAAGTTCAATATAGACGACTCTTGGGCCCGATTTTAGTACATTTGTTCAAATATTGACTTTTGAATGACCGATGTAACATCAGAAAGAGTCAATAAGTAGGTATAGAAATTTCAGGATCCATGACTGAAACATGTTCAATACGTCAATTATTGGCTACTCTATGGCTAATTTATTACCAGAAGGAGTCAATTGGGTAGAAATAGAAAGTTCCAAATCGACGACTCTTGGGCCCGATATTAGTACATTTGGTCAAATATTGACTTTTGAATGACCGATGTAACATCAGAAAAAGTCAATAAGTAGGTATAGATATTTCAAGATCCATGACTGGAACATGTTCAATCGGTCAGATATTGGCGAGTCTATGGCTAATTTATCACCAGAAGGAGTCAATTGGGTAGAAATAGAAAGTTCAAAATCGATGACTCTTGGGCCCGATATTAGTCCATTTGGTCAAATATGGACTTCTGATTGGCTGATGTATCATCAGTCGGATTCTATGAGTAGGTATAGAAATTTCAAGATCCATGACTGAAACATGTTCAATGGGTCAAATATTGGCTACTCTATGGCTAATTTATCACAAAAATGAGTCTATTGGGTAGAAATAGAAAGTTCAAAATCGACGACTCTTGGGCCCGATTTTAGTACATTTGGTCAAATATTGACTTTTGAATGACCGATGTAACATCAGAAAAAGTCAATAAGTAGGTATAGAAATTTCAAGATCCATGACTGAAACATGTTCAATGGGTCAATTATTGGCTACTCTATGGCTAATTTATCACCAGAAAGAGTCTATTGGGTAGAAATAGAAAGTTCAAAATCGATGACTATTGGGCCGGATATAAGTCCATTTGGTCAAATATGGACTTCTGATTGGCTGATGTATCATCAGTCGGATTCTATGAGTAGGTATAGAAATTTCAAGATCCATGACTGAAACATGTTCAATGGGTCAAATACTGGCTACTCTATGGCTAAAGTATCACAAGAAGGAGTCAATTGGGTAGGAATAGAAAGTTCAAGATCAAGGACTGAAATATTTTCAATGGATCAAAAATTGGCTGAACTATCTCCAGAAGGAGTCAAAAGAGTAGAACTAAAAAGTTCAAAATAGACGATTCTTAAGCCCGATTTTAGTACATTTGGTCAAATATGGATTTCTGAATGACTGACCTAAATTCAGAAAGAGTCAATAAGTAGGTATAGAAATTTCAAGATCCATGACTGAAACATGTTCAATGGGTCAAATATTGGCTACTCTATGGCTAATTTATCACCAGAAAGAGTCTATTGGGTAGAAATAGAAAGTTCAAAAACGACGACTCTTGGGCCCGATTTTAGTACATTTGGTCAAATATTGACTTTTGAATGACCGATGTAACATCAGAAAGAGTCAATAAGTAGGTATAGAAATTTCAAGATCCATGACTGAAACATGTTCAATGGGTCAAATAATGGCTACTCTATGGCTAATTTATCACAAAAAGGAGTCTATTGGGTAGAAATAGAAAGTTCAAAATCGACGACTCTCGGGCCCGATATTAGTACATTTGGTCAAATATGGATTTCTGAATGACTGACCTAAATTCAGAAAGAGTCAATGAGTAGGTATAGATATTTCAAGATCCATGACTGGAACATGTTCAATGGGTCAGATATTGGCTAGTCTATGGCTAATTTATCACCAGATTGAGTCTATTTGGTAGAAATACAAAGTTCAAAATCGATGACTCTTATGCCGGATATAAGTCCATTCGGTCAAATATGGATTTCTGAATGACTGACCTAAATTCAGAAAGAGTCAATGAGTAGGTATGAAAATTTCAAGATCCATAACTGAAACATGTCCAATGGGTAAAATATTGGCTACTCTAGGGCTAATGTATCACTAGAAGGAGTCAATTGGGTAGGAATAAAAAGTTCAAGATCAAGGACTGAAATATTTTCAGTGGGTCAAAAATTGGCTTAGCTATCGCCAGAAGGAGTGAATAGGGTAGAACTAAAAAGTTCAAAATAGACGACTCTTGGGCCCGATTTTAGTACATTTGGTCAAATATTGACTTTTGAATGATCAATGTAACATCAGAAAGAGTCAATAAGTAGGTATAGAAATTACAAGATCCATGACTGAAACATGTTCAATAGGTCAAATATTGGCTACTCTATGGCTAATTTATCACCAGAAGGAGTCAAAGGCTAGAACTAAAAAGTTCAAAATAGACGACTCTTGGGCCCGATTTTAGTACATTTGGTCAAATATTGACTTTTGAATGACCGATGTAACATCAGAAATAGTCAATGAGTAGGTATAGAAATTTCAAGATCCATGACTGGAACATGTTCAATGGGTCAGATATTGACTAGTCTATGGCTAATTTATCACCAGAAGGAGTCTATTGGGTAGAAATAGAAAGTTCAAAATCGATGACTCTTGGGACGGATACAAGTCCATTCGGTCAAATATGGATTTCTGAATGACTGACCTAAATTCAGAAAGAGTCAATGAGTAGGTATGAAAATTTCAAGATCCATAACTGACACATGTCCAATGGGTAAAATATTGGCTACTCTAGGGCTAATGTATCACAAGAAGGAGTCAATTGGGTAGGAATAGAAAGTTCAAGATCAAGGACTGAAATATTTTCAGTGGGTCAAAAATTGGCTTAGCTATCGCCAGAAGGAGTCAATAGGGTAGAACTAAAAATTTCAAAATAGACGACTCTTGGGCCCGATTTTAGTACATTTGGTCAAATATTGACTTTTGAATGATCAATGTAACATCAGAAAGAGTCAATAAGTAGGTATAAAAATTTCAAGATCCATGACTGAAACATGTTCAGTGGGTCAAATATTGGCTACTCTATGGCTAATTTATCACAAAAAGGAGTCTATTGGGTAGAAATAGAAAGTTCAAAATCGACGACTCTTGGGCCCGATATTAGTACATTTGGCAAAATATGGATTTCTGAATGACTGACCTAAATTCAGAAACAGTCAATGAGTAGGTATAGAAATTTCAAGATCCATGACTGGAACATGTTCAATGGGTCAGATATTGGCTAGTCTATGGCTAATTTATCACCAGAAGGAGTCTATTGGGTAGAAATACAAAGTTCAAAATCGATGACTCCTGGGCCGGATATAAGTCCATTGGGTCAAATATGGATTTCTGAATGACTGACCTAAATTCAGAAAGAGTCAATAAGTAGGTATAGAAATTTCAAGATCCATGACTGAAACATGTTCAATGGGTCAAATATTGGCTACTCTATGGCTAATTTATCACCAGAAAGAGTCTATTGGGTAGAAATAGAAAGTTCAAAAACGACGACTCTTGGGCCCGATATTAGTACATTTGGTCAAATAAGGATTTCTGAATGACTTACCGAAATTCAGTAAGAGTCAATGAGTAGGTTTAGAAATTTCAAGATCCATTACTGAAACATGTTCAATGGGTCAATTATTGGCTACTCTATCGCTAATTTATCACCAGAAGGAGTCAATTGGGTAGAAATAGAAAGTTCAAAATCGACGACTCTTGGGCCCGGATTTTAGTACATTTGGTCAAATATTGACTTTTGAATGACCGATATAACATCAGAAAGATTCAATAAGTAGGTATAGAAATTTCAAGATCCATGACTGAAACATGTTCAATGGGTCAAATATTGGCTACTCTATGGCTAATTTATCACAAAAAGGAGTCTATTGGGTAGAAATAGAAAGTTCAAAATCGACAACTCTTGGGCCCGATATTAGTACATTTGGTCAAATATGGATTTCTGAATGACTGACCTAAATTCAGAAAGAGTCAATGAGTAGGTATGAAAATTTCAAGATCCATAACTGAAACATGTTCAATGGGTCAGATATTGGCTAGTCTATGGCTAATTTATCACCAGAAGGAGTCTATTGGGTAGAAATAGAAAGTTCAAAATCGATGACTCTTGGGACGGATACAAGTCCATTCGGTCAAATATGGATTTCTGAATGACTGACCTAAATTCAGAAAGAGTCAATGAGTAGGTATGAAAATTTCAAGATCCATAACTGAAACATGTCCAATGGGTAAAATATTGGCTACTCTAGGGCTAATGTATCACCAGAAGGAGTCAATTGGGTAGGAATAGAAAGTTCAAGATCAAGGACTTAAATATTTTCAGTGGGTCAAAAATTGGCTTAGCTATCGCCAGAAGGAGTCAATAGGGTAGAACTAAAAATTTCAAAATAGTCGACTCTTGGGCCCGATTTTAGTACATATGGTCAAATATTGACTTTTGAATGATCAATGTAACATCAGAAAGAGTCAATAAGTAGGTATAAAAATTTCAAGATCCATGACTGAAACATGTTCAATGGGTCAAATATTGGCTACTCTATGGCTAATTTATCACAAAAAGGAGTCTATTGGGTAGAAATAGAAAGTTCAAAATCGACGACTCTTGGGCCCGATATTAGTACATTTGGCCAAATATGGATTTCTGAATGACTGACCTAAATTCAGAAACAGTCAATGAGTAGGTATAAAAATTTCAAGATCCATTACTGGAACATGTTCAATGGGTCAGATATTGGCTAGTCTATGGCTAGTTTATCACCAGAAGGAGTCTATTGGGTAGAAATACAAAGTTCAAAATAGACAACTCTTAGGCCCGATTTTAGTACATTTGGTCAAATATTGACTTTTGAATGACCGATGTAACATCAGAAAGAGTCAATAAATAGGTATAGAAATTTCAAGATCCATGACTGAAACATGTTCAAAGGGTCAAATATTGGCTACTCTATGGCTAATTTATCACCAGAAGGAGTCAATTGGGTAGAATTAGAATGTTCAAAATCGACGACTCTTGGGTCCGATATTAGTACATTTTGTCAAATATGGATTTCTGAATGACTGACCTAAATTCAGAAAGAGACAATAAGTAGGTATAGAAATTTCAAGATCCATAACTGAAACATGTCCAATGGGTCAAATATTGGCTACTCTATGGCTAATTTATCACCAGAAAGAGTCTATTGGGTAGAAATAGAAAGTTCAAAAACGACGACTCTTGGGCCCGATTTTAGTACATTTGGTCAAATATTGACTTTTGAATGACCGATGTAACATCAGAAAGAGTCAATAAGTAGGTATAGAAATTTCAAGATCCATGACTGAAACATGTTCAATGGGTCAAATAATGGCTACTCTATGGCTAATTTATCACAAAAAGGAGTCTATTGGGTAGAAATAGAAAGTTCAAAATCGACGACTCTCGGGCCCGATATTAGTACATTTGGTCAAATATGGATTTCTGAATGACTGACCTAAATTCAGAAAGAGTCAATGAGTAGGTATAGATATTTCAAGATCCATGACTGGAACATGTTCAATGGGTCAGATATTGGCTAGTCTATGGCTAATTTATCACCAGATTGAGTCTATTTGGTAGAAATACAAAGTTCAAAATCGATGACTCTTATGCCGGATATAAGTCCATTCGGTCAAATATGGATTTCTGAATGACTGACCTAAATTCAGAAAGAGTCAATGAGTAGGTATGAAAATTTCAAGATCCATAACTGAAACATGTCCAATGGGTAAAATATTGGCTACTCTAGGGCTAATGTATCACTAGAAGGAGTCAATTGGGTAGGAATAAAAAGTTCAAGATCAAGGACTGAAATATTTTCAGTGGGTCAAAAATTGGCTTAGCTATCGCCAGAAGGAGTGAATAGGGTAGAACTAAAAAGTTCAAAATAGACGACTCTTGGGCCCGATTTTAGTACATTTGGTCAAATATTGACTTTTGAATGATCAATGTAACATCAGAAAGAGTCAATAAGTAGGTATAGAAATTACAAGATCCATGACTGAAACATGTTCAATAGGTCAAATATTGGCTACTCTATGGCTAATTTATCACCAGAAGGAGTCAAAGGCTAGAACTAAAAAGTTCAAAATAGACGACTCTTGGGCCCGATTTTAGTACATTTGGTCAAATATTGACTTTTGAATGACCGATGTAACATCAGAAATAGTCAATGAGTAGGTATAGAAATTTCAAGATCCATGACTGGAACATGTTCAATGGGTCAGATATTGACTAGTCTATGGCTAATTTATCACCAGAAGGAGTCTATTGGGTAGAAATAGAAAGTTCAAAATCGATGACTCTTGGGACGGATACAAGTCCATTCGGTCAAATATGGATTTCTGAATGACTGACCTAAATTCAGAAAGAGTCAATGAGTAGGTATGAAAATTTCAAGATCCATAACTGACACATGTCCAATGGGTAAAATATTGGCTACTCTAGGGCTAATGTATCACAAGAAGGAGTCAATTGGGTAGGAATAGAAAGTTCAAGATCAAGGACTGAAATATTTTCAGTGGGTCAAAAATTGGCTTAGCTATCGCCAGAAGGAGTCAATAGGGTAGAACTAAAAATTTCAAAATAGACGACTCTTGGGCCCGATTTTAGTACATTTGGTCAAATATTGACTTTTGAATGATCAATGTAACATCAGAAAGAGTCAATAAGTAGGTATAAAAATTTCAAGATCCATGACTGAAACATGTTCAGTGGGTCAAATATTGGCTACTCTATGGCTAATTTATCACAAAAAGGAGTCTATTGGGTAGAAATAGAAAGTTCAAAATCGACGACTCTTGGGCCCGATATTAGTATATTTGGCAAAATATGGATTTCTGAATGACTGACCTAAATTCAGAAACAGTCAATGAGTAGGTATAGAAATTTCAAGATCCATGACTGGAACATGTTCAATGGGTCAGATATTGGCTAGTCTATGGCTAATTTATCACCAGAAGGAGTCTATTGGGTAGAAATACAAAGTTCAAAATCGATGACTCCTGGGCCGGATATAAGTCCATTGGGTCAAATATGGATTTCTGAATGACTGACCTAAATTCAGAAAGAGTCAATGAGTAGGTATGAAAATTTCAAGATCCATAACTGAAACATGTCCAATGGTTAAAATATTGGCTACTCTAGGGCTAATGTATCACTAGAAGGAGTCAATTGGGTAGGAAAAGAAAGTTCAAGATCAAGGACTGAAATATTTTCAGTGGGTCAAAAATTGGCTGAACTATCTCCAGAAGGAGTCAATGGGTAGAACTAAAAAGTTCAAAATCGACGACTCTTGGGCCCGATTTTAGTACATTTGGTCAAATATGGATTTCTGACTGGCCGATGTAACATAAGAAAAAGTCAATAAGTAGGTATAGAAATTTCAAGATACATGACTGAAACATGTTCAATGGGTCAGATATTGGCTACTCTATGGCTAATTTATCACCAGAAGGAGTCAATAGGGTAGAACTAAAAAGTTCAAAATAGACGACTCTTGGGCCCGATATAAGTACATTTGGTCAAGTATTGACTTTTGAATGACCGATGTAAAATCAGAAAGAGTCAATAAGTAGGTATAGAAATTTCAAGATCCATGACTGAAACATGTTCAATGGGTCAAATATTGGCTACTCTATGGCTAATTTATCACCAGAAGGAGTCTATTGGGTAGAAATAGAAAGTTCAAAATCGATGACTCTTGGGCCCGGATATAAGTCCATTCGGTCAAATATGGATTTCTGAATGGCTGACCTAAATACAGAAAGAGTCAATGAGTAGGTATAGAAATTTCAAGATCCATGACTGGAACATGTTCAATGGGTCAAATATTGGTTACTCTATGGCTAATTTATCACCAGAAAGAGTCTCTTGGGTAGAAATAGAAAGTTCAAAAACGACGACTCTTGGGCCCGATATTAGTACATTTGGTCAAATAAGGATTTCTGAATGACTGAACTAAATTCAGTAAGAGTCAATGAGTAGGTTTAGAAATTTCAAGATCCATTACTGAAACATGTTCAATGGGTCAATTATTGGCTACTCTATCGCTAATTTATCACCAGAAAGAGTCAATTGGGTAGAAATAGAAAGTTCAAAATCGACGACTCTTGGGCTCGATTTTAGTACATTTGGTCAAATATTGACTTTTGAATGACCGATGTAAAATCAGAAAGAGTCAATAAGTAGGTATAGAAATTTCAAGATCCATGACTGAAACATGTTCAATGGGTCAAATATTGGCTACTCTATGGCTAATTTATCACCAGAAGGAGTCTATTGGGTAGAAATAGAAAGTTCAAAATCGATGACTCTTGGGCCCGGATATAAGTCCATTCGGTCAAATATGGATTTCTGAATGGCTGACCTAAATTCAGAAAGAGTCAATGAGTAGGTATGAAAATTTCAAGATCCATAACTGAAACATGTCCAATGGGTAAAATATTGGCTACTCTAGGGCTAATGTATCACAAGAAGAAGTCAATTGGGTAGGAATAGAAAGTTCAAGATCAAGGACTGAAATATTTTCAGTGGGTCAAAAATTGGCTGAACTATCTCCAGAAAGAGTCAATGGGTAGAACTAAAAAGTTTAAAATCGACAACTCTTGGGCCCGATTTTAGTAAATTTGGTCAAATATTGACTTTTGAATGACCGATGTAACATCAGAAAAAGTCAATAAGTAGGTATAGAAATTTCAAGATCCATGACTGAAACATGTTCAATGGGTCAAATATTGGCTACTCTATGGCTAATTTATCACCAGAAAGAGTCTATTGGGTAGAAATAGAAAGTTCAAAATCGATGACTATTGGGCCGGATATAAGTCCATTTGGTCAAATATGGACTTCTGATTGGCTGATGTATCATCAGTCGGATTCTATGAGTAGGTATAGAAATTTCAAGATCCATGACTGAAACATGTTCAATGGGTCAAATACTGGCTACTCTATGGCTAATTTATCACAAAAAGGAGTCTATTGGGTAGAAATAGAAAGTTCAAAATCGACGACTCTTGGGCCCGATATTGGTACATTTGGTCAAATATGGATTTCTGAATGACTGACCTAAATTCAGAAAGAGTCAATAAGTAGGTATAAAAATTTCAAGATCCATGACTGAAACATGTTCAATGGGTCAATTATTGGCTACTCTATCGCTAATTTATCACCAGAAGGAGTCAATTGGGTAGAAATAGAAAGTTCAAAATCGACGACTCTTGGGCCCGGATTTTAGTACATTTGGTCAAATATTGACTTTTGAATGACCGATATAACATCAGAAAGATTCAATAAGTAGGTATAGAAATTTCAAGATCCATGACTGAAACATGTTCAATGGGTCAAATATTGGCTACTCTATGGCTAATTTATCACAAAAAGGAGTCTATTGGGTAGAAATAGAAAGTTCAAAATCGACAACTCTTGGGCCCGATATTAGTACATTTGGTCAAATATGGATTTCTGAATGACTGACCTAAATTCAGAAAGAGTCAATGAGTAGGTATGAAAATTTCAAGATCCATAACTGAAACATGTTCAATGGGTCAGATATTGGCTAGTCTATGGCTAATTTATCACCAGAAGGAGTCTATTGGGTAGAAATAGAAAGTTCAAAATCGATGACTCTTGGGACGGATACAAGTCCATTCGGTCAAATATGGATTTCTGAATGACTGACCTAAATTCAGAAAGAGTCAATGAGTAGGTATGAAAATTTCAAGATCCATAACTGAAACATGTCCAATGGGTAAAATATTGGCTACTCTAGGGCTAATGTATCACCAGAAGGAGTCAATTGGGTAGGAATAGAAAGTTCAAGATCAAGGACTGAAATATTTTCAGTGGGTCAAAAATTGGCTTAGCTATCGCCAGAAGGAGTCAATAGGGTAGAACTAAAAATTTCAAAATAGTCGACTCTTGGGCCCGATTTTAGTACATATGGTCAAATATTGACTTTTGAATGATCAATGTAACATCAGAAAGAGTCAATAAGTAGGTATAAAAATTTCAAGATCCATGACTGAAACATGTTCAATGGGTCAAATATTGGCTACTCTATGGCTAATTTATCACAAAAAGGAGTCTATTGGGTAGAAATAGAAAGTTCAAAATCGACGACTCTTGGGCCCGATATTAGTACATTTGGCCAAATATGGATTTCTGAATGACTGACCTAAATTCAGAAACAGTCAATGAGTAGGTATAAAAATTTCAAGATCCATTACTGGAACATGTTCAATGGGTCAGATATTGGCTAGTCTATGGCTAGTTTATCACCAGAAGGAGTCTATTGGGTAGAAATACAAAGTTCAAAATAGACAACTCTTAGGCCCGATTTTAGTACATTTGGTCAAATATTGACTTTTGAATGACCGATGTAACATCAGAAAGAGTCAATAAATAGGTATAGAAATTTCAAGATCCATGACTGAAACATGTTCAAAGGGTCAAATATTGGCTACTCTATGGCTAATTTATCACCAGAAGGAGTCAATTGGGTAGAATTAGAATGTTCAAAATCGACGACTCTTGGGTCCGATATTAGTACATTTTGTCAAATATGGATTTCTGAATGACTGACCTAAATTCAGAAAGAGACAATAAGTAGGTATAGAAATTTCAAGATCCATAACTGAAACATGTCCAATGGGTAAAATATTGGCTACTCTAAGGCTAATGTATCAAAAGAAGGAGTCAATTGGGTAGGAATAGAAAGTTCAAGATCAATGACTGAAAAATTTTCAGTGGGTCAAAAATTGGCTGAGCTATCGCCAGAAGGAGTCAATAGGGTAGAACTAAAAAGTTCAAAATAGACGACTCTTGGGCCCGATTTTAGTACATTTGGTCAAATATTGACTTTTGAATGACCGATGTAACATCAGAAAGAGTCAATAAGTAGGTAAAGAAATTTCAAGATCCATGACAGAAACATGTTCAATGGGTCAAATATTGGCTACTCTATGGCTAATTTATCACCAGAAGGAGTCAAAGGCTAGAACTAAAAAGTTCAAAATAGACGACTCTTGGGCCCGATTTTAGTACATTTGGTCAAATATTGACTTTTGAATGACCGATGTAACATCAGAAAGAGTCAATGAGTAGGTATAGAAATTTCAAGATCCATGACTGGAACATGTTCAATGGGTCAGATATAGGCTAGTCTATGGCTAATTTATCACCAGAAGGAGTCTATTGGGTAGAAATAGAAAGTTCAAAATCGATGACTCTTGGTCCGGATACAAGTCCATTCGGTCAAATATGGATTTCTGAATGACTGACCTAAATTCAGAAACAGTCAATGAGTAGGTATAGAAATTTCAAGATCCATGACTGGAACATGTTCAATGGGTCAGATATTGGCTAGTCTATGGCTAGTTTATCACCAGAAGGAGTCTATTGGGTAGAAATACAAAGTTCAAAATAGACGACTCTTAGGCCCGATTTTAGTACATTTGGTCAAATATTGACTTTTGAATGACCGATGTAACATCAGAAAGAGTCAATAAATAGGTATAGAAATTTCAAGATCCATGACTGAAACATGTTCAAAGGGTCAAATATTGGCTACTCTATGGCTAATTTATCACCAGAAGGAGTCAATTGGGTAGAATTAGAATGTTCAAAATCGACGACTCTTGGGTCCGATATTAGTACATTTTGTCAAATATGGATTTCTGAATGACTGACCTAAATTCAGAAAGAGTCAATGAGTAGGTATGAAAATTTCAAGATCCATAACTGAAACATGTCCAATGGGTAAAATATTGGCTACTCTAAGGCTAATGTATCACAAGAAGGAGTTAATTGGGTAGGAATAGAAAGTTCAAGATCAAGGACTGAAATATTTTCAGTGGCTCAAAAATTGGCTGAGCTATTGCCAGAAGGAGTCAATAGGGTAGAACTAATAAGTTCAAAATAGATGACTCTTGGGCCCGATTTTAGTACAATTGGTCAAATATTGACTTTTGAATGACCGATGTAACATCAGAAAGAGTCAATAAGTAGGTAAAGAAATGTCAAGATCCATGACAGAAACATGTTCAATGGGTCAAATATTGGCTACTCTATGGCTAATTTATCACCAGAAGGAGTCAATTGGGTAGAAATAGAAAGTTCAAAATCGACGACTCTTGGGCCCGATATTAGTACATTTGGTCAAATGTGGATTTCAGAATGACTGACCTAAATTCAGAGAGAGTCAATGAGTAGGTATAAAAATTTCAAGATCCATAACTGAAACATGTCCAATGGGTCAGATATTGGCTAGTCTATGGCTAATTTAACACCAGAAGGAGTCTATAGGGTAGAAATACAAAGTTCAAAATCGATGACTCTTGGGCCGGATATAAGTCCATTCGGTCAAATATTGACTTTTGAATGACTGACCTAAATTCAGAAAGAGTCAATGAGTAGGTATGAAAATTTCAAGATCCATAACTGAAACATGTCCAATGGCTAAAATATTGGCTACTCTAAGGCTAATGTATCACAAGAAGGAGTCAATTGGGTAGAAATAGAAAGTTCAAGATGAAGGACTGAAATATTTTCAGTGGGTCAAAAATTGGCTGAACTATCGCCAGAAGGAGTCAATAGGGTAGAACTAAAAAGTTCAAAATAGACGACTCTTGGGCCCGATTTTAGTAAATTTGGTCAAATATTGACTTTTGAATGACCGATGTAACATAAGAAAGAGTCAATAAGTAGGTATAGAAATTTCAAGATCCATGACTGAAACACGTTCAATGGGTCAAATATTGGCTACTCTATGGCTAATTTATCACCAGAAGGAGTCAAAGGCTAGAACTAAAAAGTTCAAAATAGACGACTCTTGGGCCCGATTTTAGTACATTTGGTCAAATATTGACTTTTGAATGACCGATGTAACATCAGAAAGAGTCAATGAGTAGGTATAGAAATTTCAAGATCCATGACTGGAACATGTTCAATGGGTCAGATATTGGCTAGTCTATGGCTAATTTATCACCAGAAGGAGTCTATTTGGTAGAAATAGAAAGTTCAAAATCGATGACTCTTGGGCCGGATACAAGTCCATTCGGTCAAATATGGATTTCTGAATGACTGACCTAAATTCAGAAACAGTCAATGAGTAGGTATAGAAATTTCAAGATCCATGACTGGAACATGTTCAATGGGTCAGATATTGGCTAGTCTATGGCTAATTTATCACCAGAAGGAGTCTATTTGGTAGAAATAGAAAGTTCAAAATCGATGACTCCTGGGCCGGATATAAGTCCATTGGGTCAAATATGGATTTCTGAATGACTGACCTAAATTCAGAAAGAGTCAATGAGTAGGTATGAAAATTTCAAGATCCATAACTGAAACATGTCCAATGGTTAAAATATTGGCTACTCTAGGGCTAATGTATCACTAGAAGGAGTCAATTGGGTAGGAAAAGAAAGTTCAAGATCAAGGACTGAAATATTTTCAGTGGGTCAAAAATTGGCTGAACTATCTCCAGAAGGAGTCAATGGGTAGAACTAAAAAGTTCAAAATCGACGACTCTTGGGCCCGATTTTAGTACATTTGGTCAAATATTGACTTTTGAATGACCGATGTAACATCAGAAAGAGTCAATGAGTAGGTATAGAAATTTCAAGATCCATGACTGGAACATGTTCAATGGGTCAGATATAGGCTAGTCTATGGCTAATTTATCACCAGAAGGAGTCTATTGGGTAGAAATAGAAAGTTCAAAATCGATGACTCTTGGTCCGGATACAAGTCCATTCGGTCAAATATGGATTTCTGAATGACTGACCTAAATTCAGAAACAGTCAATGAGTAGGTATAGAAATTTCAAGATCCATGACTGGAACATGTTCAATGGGTCAGATATTGGCTAGTCTATGGCTAGTTTATCACCAGAAGGAGTCTATTGGGTAGAAATACAAAGTTCAAAATAGACGACTCTTAGGCCCGATTTTAGTACATTTGGTCAAATATTGACTTTTGAATGACCGATGTAACATCAGAAAGAGTCAATAAATAGGTATAGAAATTTCAAGATCCATGACTGAAACATGTTCAAAGGGTCAAATATTGGCTACTCTATGGCTAATTTATCACCAGAAGGAGTCAATTGGGTAGAATTAGAATGTTCAAAATCGACGACTCTTGGGTCCGATATTAGTACATTTTGTCAAATATGGATTTCTGAATGACTGACCTAAATTCAGAAAGAGTCAATGAGTAGGTATGAAAATTTCAAGATCCATAACTGAAACATGTCCAATGGGTAAAATATTGGCTACTCTAAGGCTAATGTATCACAAGAAGGAGTTAATTGGGTAGGAATAGAAAGTTCAAGATCAAGGACTGAAATATTTTCAGTGGCTCAAAAATTGGCTGAGCTATTGCCAGAAGGAGTCAATAGGGTAGAACTAATAAGTTCAAAATAGATGACTCTTGGGCCCGATTTTAGTACAATTGGTCAAATATTGACTTTTGAATGACCGATGTAACATCAGAAAGAGTCAATAAGTAGGTAAAGAAATGTCAAGATCCATGACAGAAACATGTTCAATGGGTCAAATATTGGCTACTCTATGGCTAATTTATCACCAGAAGGAGTCAATTGGGTAGAAATAGAAAGTTCAAAATCGACGACTCTTGGGCCCGATATTAGTACATTTGGTCAAATGTGGATTTCAGAATGACTGACCTAAATTCAGAGAGAGTCAATGAGTAGGTATAAAAATGTCAAGATCCATAACTGAAACATGTCCAATGGGTCAGATATTGGCTAGTCTATGGCTAATTTATCACCAGAAGGAGTCAATTGGGTAGAATTAGAAAATTCAAAATCGATGACTCTTGGGCCGGATATAAGTCCATTCGGTCAAATATTGACTTTTGAATGACTGACCTAAATTCAGAAAGAGTCAATGAGTAGGTATGAAAATTTCAAGATCCATAACTGAAACATGTCCAATGGCTAAAATATTGGCTACTCTAAGGCTAATGTATCACAAGAAGGAGTCAATTGGGTAGAAATAGAAAGTTCAAGATGAAGGACTGAAATATTTTCAGTGGGTCAAAAATTGGCTGAACTATCGCCAGAAGGAGTCAATAGGGTAGAACTAAAAAGTTCAAAATAGACGACTCTTGGTCCCGATTTTAGTAAATTTGGTCAAATATTGACTTTTGAATGACCGATGTAACATAAGAAAGAGTCAATAAGTAGGTATAGAAATTTCAAGATCCATGACTGAAACACGTTCAATGGGTCAAATATTGGCTACTCTATGGCTAATTTATCACCAGAAGGAGTCAAAGGCTAGAACTAAAAAGTTCAAAATAGACGACTCTTGGGCCCGATTTTAGTACAATTGGTCAAATATTGACTTTTGAATGACCGATGTAACATCAGAAAGAGTCAATGAGTAGGTATAGAAATTTCAAGATCCATGACTGGAACATGTTCAATGGGTCAGATATTGGCTAGTCTATGGCTAATTTATCACCAGAAGGAGTCTATTTGGTAGAAATAGAAAGTTCAAAATCGATGACTCTTGGGCCGGATACAAGTCCATTCGGTCAAATATGGATTTCTGAATGACTGACCTAAATTCAGAAACAGTCAATGAGTAGGTATAGAAATTTCAAGATCCATGACTGGAACATGTTCAATGGGTCAGATATTGGCTAGTCTATGGCTAATTTATCACCAGAAGGAGTCTATTTGGTAGAAATAGAAAGTTCAAAATCGATGACTCCTGGGCCGGATATAAGTCCATTGGGTCAAATATGGATTTCTGAATGACTGACCTAAATTCAGAAAGAGTCAATGAGTAGGTATGAAAATTTCAAGATCCATAACTGAAACATGTCCAATGGTTAAAATATTGGCTACTGTAGGGCTAATGTATCACTAGAAGGAGTCAATTGGGTAGGAAAAGAAAGTTCAAGATCAAGGACTGAAATATTTTCAGTGGGTCAAAAATTGGCTGAACTATCTCCAGAAGGAGTCAATGGGTAGAACTAAAAAGTTCAAAATCGACGACTCTTGGGCCCGATTTTAGTACATTTGGTCAAATATGGATTTCTGAATGGCCGATGTAACATAAGAAAAAGTCAATAAGTAGGTATAGAAATTTCAAGATCCATGACTGAAACATGTTCACTGGGTCAATTGTTTCCTATTCTATGGCTAATTTATCACCAGAAAGAGTCATTTGGGTAGAAATAGAAAGTTCAAAATCGATGACTCTTGGGCCCGATATTAGTACATTTGGTCAAATATGGATTTCTGAATGACTGACCTAAACACAGAAAGAGTCAATGAGTAGGTATAGAAATTTCAAGATACATGACTGGAACATATTCAATGGGTCAGATATTGGCTACTCTATGGCTAATTTATCACCAGAAGGAGTCAATAGGGTAGAATTAAAAAGTTCAAAATAGACGACTCTTGGGCCCGATATAAGTACATTTGGTCAAATATTGACTTTTGAATGACCGATGTAAAATCAGAAAGAGTCAATAAGTAGGTATAGAAATTTCAAGATCCATGACTGAAACATGTTCAATGGGTCAAATATTGGCTACTCTATGGCTAATTTATCACCAGAAGGAGTCTATTGGGTAGAAATAGAAAGTTCAAAATCGATGACTCTTGGGCCCGGATATAAGTCCATTCGGTCAAATATGGATTTCTGAATGGCTGACCTAAATACAGAAAGAGTCAATAAGTAGGTATAGAAATTTCAAGATCCATGACTGGAACATGTTCAATGGGTCAAATATTGGTTACTCTATGGCTAATTTATCACCAGAAAGAGTCTATTGGGTAGAAATAGAAAGTTCAAAAACGACGACTCTTGGGCCCGATATTAGTACATTTGGTCAAATAAGTATTTCTGAATGACTGAACTAAATTCAGTAAGAGTCAATGAGTAGGTTTAGAAATTTCAAGATCCATTACTGAAACATGTTCAATGGGTCAATTATTGGCTACTCTATCGCTAATTTATCACCAGAAAGAGTCAATTGGGTAGAAATAGAAAGTTCAAAATCGACGACTCTTGGGCTCGATTTTAGTACATTTGGTCAAATATTGACTTTTGAATGACCGATGTAAAATCAGAAAGAGTCAATAAGTAGGTATAGAAATTTCAAGATCCATGACTGAAACATGTTCAATGGGTCAAATATTGGCTACTCTATGGCTAATTTATCACCAGAAGGAGTCTATTGGGTAGAAATAGAAAGTTCAAAATCGATGACTCTTGGGCCCGGATATAAGTCCATTCGGTCAAATATGGATTTCTGAATGGCTGACCTAAATTCAGAAAGAGTCAATGAGTAGGTATGAAAATTTCAAGATCCATAACTGAAACATGTCCAATGGGTAAAATATTGGCTACTCTAGGGCTAATGTATCACAAGAAGAAGTCAATTGGGTAGGAATAGAAAGTTCAAGATCAAGGACTGAAATATTTTCAGTGGGTCAAAAATTGGCTGAACTATCTCCAGAAAGAGTCAATGGGTAGAACTAAAAAGTTTAAAATCGACAACTCTTGGGCCCGATTTTAGTAAATTTGGTCAAATATTGACTTTTGAATGACCGATGTAACATCAGAAAAAGTCAATAAGTAGGTATAGAAATTTCAAGATCCATGACTGAAACATGTTCAATGGGTCAAATATTGGCTACTCTATGGCTAATTTATCACCAGAAAGAGTCTATTGGGTAGAAATAGAAAGTTCAAAATCGATGACTATTGGGCCGGATATAAGTCCATTTGGTCAAATATGGACTTCTGATTGGCTGATGTATCATCAGTCGGATTCTATGAGTAGGTATAGAAATTTCAAGATCCATGACTGAAACATGTTCAATGGGTCAAATACTGGCTACTCTATGGCTAATTTATCACAAAAAGGAGTCTATTGGGTAGAAATAGAAAGTTCAAAATCGACGACTCTTGGGCCCGATATTGGTACATTTGGTCAAATATGGATTTCTGAATGACTGACCTAAATTCAGAAAGAGTCAATAAGTAGGTATAAAAATTTCAAGATCCATGACTGAAACATGTTCAATGGGTCAATTATTGGCTACTCTATGGCTAATTTATCACCAGAAAGAGTCTATTGGGTAGAAATAGAAAGTTCAAAATCGACGACTCTTGGGCTCGATATTAGTACATTTGATCAAATATGGATTTCTGAATGACTGACCTAAATAGAGAAAGAGTCAATGAGTAGGTATAGAAATTTCAAGATCCATGACTGGAACATGTTCAATGGGTCAGATATTGGCTACTCTATGGCTAATTTATCACCAGAAGGAGTCAATAGGCTAGAACTAAAAAGTTCAAAATAGACGACTCTTGGGCCCGATTTTAGTACATTTGGTCAAATATTGACTTTTGAATGACCGATGTAAAATCAGAAAGAGTCAATAAGTAGGTATAGAAATTTCAAGATCCATGACTGAAACATGTTCAATGGGTCAAATATTGGCTACTCTATGGCTAATTTATCACCAGAAAGAGTCTATTGGGTAGAAATAGAAAGTTCAAAAACGACGACTCTTGGGCCCGATATTAGTACATTTGGTCAAATAAGGATTTCTGAATGACTGACCGAAATTCAGTAAGAGTCAATGAGTAGGTTTAGAAATTTCAAGATCCATTACTGAAACATGTTCAATGGGTCAATTATTGGCTACTCTATCGCTAATTTATCACCAGAAGGAGTCAATTGGGTAGAAATAGAAAGTTCAAAATCGACGACTCTTGGGCCCGATTTTAGTACATTTGGTCAAATATTGACTTTTGAATGACCGATGTAACATCAGAAAGATTCAATAAGTAGGTATAGAAATTTCAAGATCCATGACTGAAACATGTTCAATGGGTCAAATATTGGCTACTCTATGGCTAATTTATCACAAAAAGGAGTCTATTGGGTAGAAATAGAAAGTTCAAAATCGACAACTCTTGGGCCCGATATTAGTACATTTGGTCAAATATGGATTTCTGAATGACTGACCTAAATTCAGAAAGAGTCAATGAGTAGGTATGAAAATTTCAAGATCCATAACTGAAACATGTTCAATGGGTCAGATATTGGCTAGTCTATGGCTAATTTATCACCAGAAGGAGTCTATTGGGTAGAAATAGAAAGTTCAAAATCGATGACTCTTGGGACGGATACAAGTCCATTCGGTCAAATATGGATTTCTGAATGACTGACCTAAATTCAGAAAGAGTCAATGAGTAGGTATGAAAATTTCAAGATCCATAACTGAAACATGTCCAATAGGTAAAATATTGGCTACTCTAGGGCTAATGTATCACCAGAAGGAGTCAATTGGGTAGGAATAGAAAGTTCAAGATCAAGGACTGAAATATTTTCAGTGGGTCAAAAATTGGCTTAGCTATCGCCAGAAGGAGTCAATAGGGTAGAACTAAAAATTTCAAAATAGTCGACTCTTGGGCCCGATTTTAGTACATATGGTCAAATATTGACTTTTGAATGATCAATGTAACATCAGAAAGAGTCAATAAGTAGGTATAAAAATTTCAAGATCCATGACTGAAACATGTTCAATGGGTCAAATATTGGCTACTCTATGGCTAATTTATCACAAAAAGGAGTCTATTGGGTAGAAATAGAAAGTTCAAAATCGACGACTCTTGGGCCCGATATTAGTACATTTGGCCAAATATGGATTTCTGAATGACTGACCTAAATTCAGAAACAGTCAATGAGTAGGTATAAAAATTTCAAGATCCATGACAGAAACATGTTCAATGGGTCAAATATTGGCTACTCTATGGCTAATTTATCACCAGAAGGAGTCAAAGGCTAGAACTAAAAAGTTCAAAATAGACGACTCTTGGGCCCGATTTTAGTACATTTGGTCAAATATTGACTTTTGAATGACCGATGTAACATCAGAAAGAGTCAATGAGTAGGTATAGAAATTTCAAGATCCATGACTGGAACATGTTCAATGGGTCAGATATAGGCTAGTCTATGGCTAATTTATCACCAGAAGGAGTCTATTGGGTAGAAATAGAAAGTTCAAAATCGATGACTCTTGGTCCGGATACAAGTCCATTCGGTCAAATATGGATTTCTGAATGACTGACCTAAATTCAGAAACAGTCAATGAGTAGGTATAGAAATTTCAAGATCCATGACTGGAACATGTTCAATGGGTCAGATATTGGCTAGTCTATGGCTAGTTTATCACCAGAAGGAGTCTATTGGGTAGAAATACAAAGTTCAAAATAGACGACTCTTAGGCCCGATTTTAGTACATTTGGTCAAATATTGACTTTTGAATGACCGATGTAACATCAGAAAGAGTCAATAAATAGGTATAGAAATTTCAAGATCCATGACTGAAACATGTTCAAAGGGTCAAATATTGGCTACTCTATGGCTAATTTATCACCAGAAGGAGTCAATTGGGTAGAATTAGAATGTTCAAAATCGACGACTCTTGGGTCCGATATTAGTACATTTTGTCAAATATGGATTTCTGAATGACTGACCTAAATTCAGAAAGAGTCAATGAGTAGGTATGAAAATTTCAAGATCCATAACTGAAACATGTCCAATGGGTAAAATATTGGCTACTCTAAGGCTAATGTATCACAAGAAGGAGTTAATTGGGTAGGAATAGAAAGTTCAAGATCAAGGACTGAAATATTTTCAGTGGCTCAAAAATTGGCTGAGCTATTGCCAGAAGGAGTCAATAGGGTAGAACTAATAAGTTCAAAATAGATGACTCTTGGGCCCGATTTTAGTACAATTGGTCAAATATTGACTTTTGAATGACCGATGTAACATCAGAAAGAGTCAATAAGTAGGTAAAGAAATGTCAAGATCCATGACAGAAACATGTTCAATGGGTCAAATATTGGCTACTCTATGGCTAATTTATCACCAGAAGGAGTCAATTGGGTAGAAATAGAAAGTTCAAAATCGACGACTCTTGGGCCCGATATTAGTACATTTGGTCAAATGTGGATTTCAGAATGACTGACCTAAATTCAGAGAGAGTCAATGAGTAGGTATAAAAATTTCAAGATCCATAACTGAAACATGTCCAATGGGTCAGATATTGGCTAGTCTATGGCTAATTTATCACCAGAAGGAGTCTATAGGGTAGAAATACAAAGTTCAAAATCGATGACTCTTGGGCCGGATATAAGTCCATTCGGTCAAATATTGACTTTTGAATGACTGACCTAAATTCAGAAAGAGTCAATGAGTAGGTATGAAAATTTCAAGATCCATAACTGAAACATGTCCAATGGCTAAAATATTGGCTACTCTAAGGCTAATGTATCACAAGAAGGAGTCAATTGGGTAGAAATAGAAAGTTCAAGATGAAGGACTGAAATATTTTCAGTGGGTCAAAAATTGGCTGAACTATCGCCAGAAGGAGTCAATAGGGTAGAACTAAAAAGTTCAAAATAGACGACTCTTGGGCCCGATTTTAGTAAATTTGGTCAAATATTGACTTTTGAATGACCCATGTAACATAAGAAAGAGTCAATAAGTAGGTATAGAAATTTCAAGATCCATGACTGAAACACGTTCAATGGGTCAAATATTGGCTACTCTATGGCTAATTTATCACCAGAAGGAGTCAAAGGCTAGAACTAAAAAGTTCAAAATAGACGACTCTTGGGCCCGATTTTAGTACATTTGGTCAAATATTGACTTTTGAATGACCGATGTAACATCAGAAAGAGTCAATGAGTAGGTAAAAAAATTTCAAGATCCATAACTGAAACATGTCCAATGGGTCAGATATTGGCTAGTCTATGGCTAATTTATCACCAGAAGGAGTCTATAGGGTAGAAATACAAAGTTCAAAATCGATGACTCTTGGGCCGGATATAAGTCCATTCGGTCAAATATTGACTTTTGAATGACCGATGTAAAATCAGAAAGAGTCAATAAGTAGGTATAGAAATTTCAAGATCCATGACTGAAACATGTTCAATGGGTCAAATATTGGCTACTCTATGGCTAATTTATCACCAGAAGGAGTCTATTGGGTAGAAATAGAAAGTTCAAAATCGATGACTCTTGGTCCGGATACAAGTCCATTCGGTCAAATATGGATTTCTGAATGACTGACCTAAATTCAGAAACAGTCAATGAGTAGGTATAGAAATTTCAAGATCCATGACTGGAACATGTTCAATGGGTCAGATATTGGCTAGTCTATGGCTAGTTTATCACCAGAAGGAGTCTATTGGGTAGAAATACAAAGTTCAAAATAGACGACTCTTAGGCCCGATTTTAGTACATTTGGTCAAATATTGACTTTTGAATGACCGATGTAACATCAGAAAGAGTCAATAAATAGGTATAGAAATTTCAAGATCCATGACTGAAACATGTTCAAAGGGTCAAATATTGGCTACTCTATGGCTAATTTATCACCAGAAGGAGTCAATTGGGTAGAATTAGAATGTTCAAAATCGACGACTCTTGGGTCCGATATTAGTACATTTTGTCAAATATGGATTTCTGAATGACTGACCTAAATTCAGAAAGAGTCAATGAGTAGGTATGAAAATTTCAAGATCCATAACTGAAACATGTCCAATGGGTAAAATATTGGCTACTCTAAGGCTAATGTATCACAAGAAGGAGTTAATTGGGTAGGAATAGAAAGTTCAAGATCAAGGACTGAAATATTTTCAGTGGCTCAAAAATTGGCTGAGCTATTGCCAGAAGGAGTCAATAGGGTAGAACTAATAAGTTCAAAATAGATGACTCTTGGGCCCGATTTTAGTACAATTGGTCAAATATTGACTTTTGAATGACCGATGTAACATCAGAAAGAGTCAATAAGTAGGTAAAGAAATGTCAAGATCCATGACAGAAACATGTTCAATGGGTCAAATATTGGCTACTCTATGGCTAATTTATCACCAGAAGGAGTCAATTGGGTAGAAATAGAAAGTTCAAAATCGACGACTCTTGGGCCCGATATTAGTACATTTGGTCAAATGTGGATTTCAGAATGACTGACCTAAATTCAGAGAGAGTCAATGAGTAGGTATAAAAATTTCAAGATCCATAACTGAAACATGTCCAATGGGTCAGATATTGGCTAGTCTATGGCTAATTTATCACCAGAAGGAGTCTATAGGGTAGAAATACAAAGTTCAAAATCGATGACTCTTGGGCCGGATATAAGTCCATTCGGTCAAATATTGACTTTTGAATGACTGACCTAAATTCAGAAAGAGTCAATGAGTAGGTATGAAAATTTCAAGATCCATAACTGAAACATGTCCAATGGCTAAAATATTGGCTACTCTAAGGCTAATGTATCACAAGAAGGAGTCAATTGGGTAGAAATAGAAAGTTCAAGATGAAGGACTGAAATATTTTCAGTGGGTCAAAAATTGGCTGAACTATCGCCAGAAGGAGTCAATAGGGTAGAACTAAAAAGTTCAAAATAGACGACTCTTGGGCCCGATTTTAGTAAATTTGGTCAAATATTGACTTTTGAATGACCGATGTAACATAAGAAAGAGTCAATAAGTAGGTATAGAAATTTCAAGATCCATGACTGAAACACGTTCAATGGGTCAAATATTGGCTACTCTATGGCTAATTTATCACCAGAAGGAGTCAAAGGCTAGAACTAAAAAGTTCAAAATAGACGACTCTTGGGCCCGATTTTAGTACATTTGGTCAAATATTGACTTTTGAATGACCGATGTAACATCAGAAAGAGTCAATGAGTAGGTATAGAAATTTCAAGATCCATGACTGGAACATGTTCAATGGGTCAGATATTGGCTAGTCTATGGCTAATTTATCACCAGAAGGAGTCTATTTGGTAGAAATAGAAAGTTCAAAATCGATGACTCTTGGGCCGGATACAAGTCCATTCGGTCAAATATGGATTTCTGAATGACTGACCTAAATTCAGAAACAGTCAATGAGTAGGTATAGAAATTTCAAGATCCATGACTGGAACATGTTCAATGGGTCAGATATTGGCTAGTCTATGGCTAATTTATCACCAGAAGGAGTCTATTTGGTAGAAATAGAAAGTTCAAAATCGATGACTCCTGGGCCGGATATAAGTCCATTGGGTCAAATATGGATTTCTGAATGACTGACCTAAATTCAGAAAGAGTCAATGAGTAGGTATGAAAATTTCAAGATCCATAACTGAAACATGTCCAATGGTTAAAATATTGGCTACTCTAGGGCTAATGTATCACTAGAAGGAGTCAATTGGGTAGGAAAAGAAAGTTCAAGATCAAGGACTGAAATATTTTCAGTGGGTCAAAAATTGGCTGAACTATCTCCAGAAGGAGTCAATGGGTAGAACTAAAAAGTTCAAAATCGACGACTCTTGGGCCCGATTTTAGTACATTTGGTCAAATATGGATTTCTGAATGGCCGATGTAACATAAGAAAAAGTCAATAAGTAGGTATAGAAATTTCAAGATCCATGACTGAAACATGTTCACTGGGTCAATTGTTTCCTATTCTATGGCTAATTTATCAAAAGAAAGAGTCATTTGGGTAGAAATAGAAAGTTCAAAATCGATGACTCTTGGGCCCGATATTAGTACATTTGGTCAAATAAGGATTTCTGAATGACTGACCTAAACACAGAAAGAGTCAATGAGTAGGTATAGAAATTTCAAGATACATGACTGGAACATATTCAATGGGTCAGATATTGGCTACTCTATGGCTAATTTATCACCAGAAGGAGTCAATAGGGTAGAATTAAAAAGTTCAAAATAGACGACTCTTGGGCCCGATATAAGTACATTTGGTCAAATATTGACTTTTGAATGACCGATGTAAAATCAGAAAGAGTCAATAAGTAGGTATAGAAATTTCAAGATCCATGACTGAAACATGTTCAATGGGTCAAATATTGGCTACTCTATGGCTAATTTATCACCAGAAGGAGTCTATTGGGTAGAAATAGAAAGTTCAAAATCGATGACTCTTGGGCCCGGATATAAGTCCATTCGGTCAAATATGGATTTCTGAATGGCTGACCTAAATACAGAAAGAGTCAATGAGTAGGTATAGAAATTTCAAGATCCATGACTGGAACATGTTCAATGGGTCAAATATTGGTTACTCTATGGCTAATTTATCACCAGAAAGAGTCTATTGGGTAGAAATAGAAAGTTCAAAAACGACGACTCTTGGGCCCGATATTAGTACATTTGGTCAAATAAGGATTTCTGAATGACTGAACTAAATTCAGTAAGAGTCAATGAGTAGGTTTAGAAATTTCAAGATCCATTACTGAAACATGTTCAATGGGTCAATTATTGGCTACTCTATCGCTAATTTATCACCAGAAAGAGTCAATTGGGTAGAAATAGAAAGTTCAAAATCGACGACTCTTGGGCTCGATTTTAGTACATTTGGTCAAATATTGACTTTTGAATGACCGATGTAAAATCAGAAAGAGTCAATAAGTAGGTATAGAAATTTCAAGATCCATGACTGAAACATGTTCAATGGGTCAAATATTGGCTACTCTATGGCTAATTTATCACCAGAAGGAGTCTATTGGGTAGAAATAGAAAGTTCAAAATCGATGACTCTTGGGCCCGGATATAAGTCCATTCGGTCAAATATGGATTTCTGAATGGCTGACCTAAATTCAGAAAGAGTCAATGAGTAGGTATGAAAATTTCAAGATCCATAACTGAAACATGTCCAATGGGTAAAATATTGGCTACTCTAGGGCTAATGTATCACAAGAAGAAGTCAATTGGGTAGGAATAGAAAGTTCAAGATCAAGGACTGAAATATTTTCAGTGGGTCAAAAATTGGCTGAACTATCTCCAGAAAGAGTCAATAGGTAGAACTAAAAAGTTTAAAATCGACAACTCTTGGGCCCGATTTTAGTAAATTTGGTCAAATATTGACTTTTGAATGACCGATGTAACATCAGAAAAAGTCAATAAGTAGGTATAGAAATTTCAAGATCCATGACTGAAACATGTTCAATGGGTCAAATATTGGCTACTCTATGGCTAATTTATCACCAGAAAGAGTCTATTGGGTAGAAATAGAAAGTTCAAAATCGATGACTATTGGGCCGGATATAAGTCCATTTGGTCAAATATGGACTTCTGATTGGCTGATGTATCATCAGTCGGATTCTATGAGTAGGTATAGAAATTTCAAGATCCATGACTGAAACATGTTCAATGGGTCAAATACTGGCTACTCTATGGCTAATTTATCACAAAAAGGAGTCTATTGGGTAGAAATAGAAAGTTCAAAATCGACGACTCTTGGGCCCGATATTGGTACATTTGGTCAAATATGGATTTCTGAATGACTGACCTAAATTCAGAAAGAGTCAATAAGTAGGTATAAAAATTTCAAGATCCATGACTGAAACATGTTCAATGGGTCAATTATTGGCTACTCTATGGCTAATTTATCACCAGAAAGAGTCTATTGGGTAGAAATAGAAAGTTCAAAATCGACGACTCTTGGGCCCGATATTAGTACATTTGATCAAATATGGATTTCTGAATGACTGACCTAAATACAGAAAGAGTCAATGAGTAGGTATAGAAATTTCAAGATCCATGACTGGAACATGTTCAATGGGTCAGATATTGGCTACTCTATGGCTAATTTATCACCAGAAGGAGTCAATAGGCTAGAACTAAAAAGTTCAAAATAGACGACTCTTGGGCCCGATTTTAGTACATTTGGTCAAATATTGACTTTTGAATGACCGATGTAACATCAGAAAGATTCAATAAGTAGGTATAGAAATTTCAAGATCCATGACTGAAACATGTTCAATGGGTCAAATATTGGCTACTCTATGGCTAATTTATCACAAAAAGGAGTCTATTGGGTAGAAATAGAAAGTTCAAAATCGACAACTCTTGGGCCCGATATTAGTACATTTGGTCAAATATGGATTTCTGAATGACTGACCTAAATTCAGAAAGAGTCAATGAGTAGGTATGAAAATTTCAAGATCCATAACTGAAACATGTTCAATGGGTCAGATATTGGCTAGTCTATGGCTAATTTATCACCAGAAGGAGTCTATTGGGTAGAAATAGAAAGTTCAAAATCGATGACTCTTGGTCCGGATACAAGTCCATTCGGTCAAATATGGATTTCTGAATGACTGACCTAAATTCAGAAACAGTCAATGAGTAGGTATGAAAATTTCAAGATCCATGACTGGAACATGTTCAATGGGTCAGATATTGGCTAGTCTATGGCTAGTTTATCACCAGAAGGAGTCAATAGGGTAGAACTAAAAAGTTCAAAATAGACGACTCTTGGGCCCGATTTTAGTAAATTTGGTCAAATATTGACTTTTGAATGACCGATGTAACATAAGAAAGAGTCAATAAGTAGGTATAGAAATTTCAAGATCCATGACTGAAACACGTTCAATGGGTCAAATATTGGCTACTCTATGGCTAATTTATCACCAGAAGGAGTCAAAGGCTAGAACTAAAAAGTTCAAAATAGACGACTCTTGGGCCCGATTTTAGTACATTTGGTCAAATATTGACTTTTGAATGACCGATGTAACATCAGAAAGAGTCAATGAGTAGGTATAGAAATTTCAAGATCCATGACTGGAACATGTTCAATGGGTCAGATATTGGCTAGTCTATGGCTAATTTATCACCAGAAGGAGTCTATTTGGTAGAAATAGAAAGTTCAAAATCGATGACTCTTGGGCCGGATACAAGTCCATTCGGTCAAATATGGATTTCTGAATGACTGACCTAAATTCAGAAACAGTCAATGAGTAGGTATAGAAATTTCAAGATCCATGACTGGAACATGTTCAATGGGTCAGATATTGGCTAGTCTATGGCTAATTTATCACCAGAAGGAGTCTATTTGGTAGAAATAGAAAGTTCAAAATCGATGACTCCTGGGCCGGATATAAGTCCATTGGGTCAAATATGGATTTCTGAATGACTGACCTAAATTCAGAAAGAGTCAATGAGTAGGTATGAAAATTTCAAGATCCATAACTGAAACATGTCCAATGGTTAAAATATTGGCTACTCTAGGGCTAATGTATCACTAGAAGGAGTCAATTGGGTAGGAAAAGAAAGTTCAAGATCAAGGACTGAAATATTTTCAGTGGGTCAAAAATTGGCTGAACTATCTCCAGAAGGAGTCAATGGGTAGAACTAAAAAGTTCAAAATCGACGACTCTTGGGCCCGATTTTAGTACATTTGGTCAAATATGGATTTCTGAATGGCCGATGTAACATAAGAAAAAGTCAATAAGTAGGTATAGAAATTTCAAGATCCATGACTGAAACATGTTCACTGGGTCAATTGTTTCCTATTCTATGGCTAATTTATCAAAAGAAAGAGTCATTTGGGTAGAAATAGAAAGTTCAAAATCGATGACTCTTGGGCCCGATATTAGTACATTTGGTCAAATAAGGATTTCTGAATGACTGACCTAAACACAGAAAGAGTCAATGAGTAGGTATAGAAATTTCAAGATACATGACTGGAACATATTCAATGGGTCAGATATTGGCTACTCTATGGCTAATTTATCACCAGAAGGAGTCAATAGGGTAGAATTAAAAAGTTCAAAATAGACGACTCTTGGGCCCGATATAAGTACATTTGGTCAAATATTGACTTTTGAATGACCGATGTAAAATCAGAAAGAGTCAATAAGTAGGTATAGAAATTTCAAGATCCATGACTGAAACATGTTCAATGGGTCAAATATTGGCTACTCTATGGCTAATTTATCACCAGAAGGAGTCTATTGGGTAGAAATAGAAAGTTCAAAATCGATGACTCTTGGGCCCGGATATAAGTCCATTCGGTCAAATATGGATTTCTGAATGGCTGACCTAAATACAGAAAGAGTCAATGAGTAGGTATAGAAATTTCAAGATCCATGACTGGAACATGTTCAATGGGTCAAATATTGGTTACTCTATGGCTAATTTATCACCAGAAAGAGTCTATTGGGTAGAAATAGAAAGTTCAAAAACGACGACTCTTGGGCCCGATATTAGTACATTTGGTCAAATAAGGATTTCTGAATGACTGAACTAAATTCAGTAAGAGTCAATGAGTAGGTTTAGAAATTTCAAGATCCATTACTGAAACATGTTCAATGGGTCAATTATTGGCTACTCTATCGCTAATTTATCACCAGAAAGAGTCAATTGGGTAGAAATAGAAAGTTCAAAATCGACGACTCTTGGGCTCGATTTTAGTACATTTGGTCAAATATTGACTTTTGAATGACCGATGTAAAATCAGAAAGAGTCAATAAGTAGGTATAGAAATTTCAAGATCCATGACTGAAACATGTTCAATGGGTCAAATATTGGCTACTCTATGGCTAATTTATCACCAGAAGGAGTCTATTGGGTAGAAATAGAAAGTTCAAAATCGATGACTCTTGGGCCCGGATATAAGTCCATTCGGTCAAATATGGATTTCTGAATGGCTGACCTAAATTCAGAAAGAGTCAATGAGTAGGTATGAAAATTTCAAGATCCATAACTGAAACATGTCCAATGGGTAAAATATTGGCTACTCTAGGGTTAATGTATCACAAGAAGGAGTCAATTGGGTAGGAATAGAAAGTTCAAGATCAAGGACTGAAATATTTTCAGTGGGTCAAAAATTAGCTGAACTATCTCCAGAAGGAGTCAAAAGGATAGAACTAAAAAGTTCAAAATAGACGATTCTTGGGCCCGATTTTAGTACATTTGGTCAAATATTGACTTTTGAATGACCGATGTAACATCAAAATGAGTCAATAAGTAGGTATTGAAATTTCAAGATCCATGACTGGAACATGTTCAATTGGTTAGATATTGGCGAGTCTATGGCTAATTTATCACCAGAAGGAGTCTATTGATTAGAAATAGAAAGTTCAAAATCGATGACTCTTGGGCCGGATATAAGACCATTTGGTCAAATATGGACCTCTGATTGGCTGATGTATCATCAGTCAGATTCTATGAGTAGGTATAGAAATTTCAAGATCCATGACTGAAACATGTTCAATGGGTCAAATATTGGCTACTCTAAGGCTAAAGTATCACAAGAAGGAGTCAATTGGGTAGGAATAGAAAGTTCAAGATCAAGGACTGAAATATTTTCAGTGGGTCAAAAATTGGCTGAACAATCTCTAGAAGGAGTCAAAAGGGTATAACTAAAAAGTTCAAAATAGACGATTCTTGGGCCCGATTTTAGTACATTTGGTCAAATATTGACTTTTGAATGACCGATGTAACATCAAAAAGAGTCAATAAGTAGGTATTGAAATTTCAAGATCCATGACTGGAACATGTTCAATTGGTTAGATATTGGCGAGTCTATGGCTAATTTATCACCAGAAGGAGTCTATTGGAAAGAAATAGAAAGTTCAAAATCGATGACTGTTGGGTCGGATATAAGTCCATTTGGTCAAATATGGACTTCTGATTGGCTGATGTATCATCAGTCGGATTACACGAGTATGTAAAGAAATTTCAAGATCCATGACTGACACATGTTCAGTGGGTCAAATATTGGCTACTCTATGGCTAATTTATCACAAAAAGGAGTCTATTGGGTAGAAATAGAAAGTTCAAAATCTACGACTCTTTGGCCTGATATTAGTACATTTAGTCAAATATGGATTTCTGAATGACTGACCTAAATTCAGAAAGAGTCAATGAGTAGGTATAAAAATTTCAAGATCCATAACTGAAACATGTCCAATGGGTAAAATATTGGCTACTCTAGGGTTAATGTATCACAAAAAGGAGTCAATTGGGTAGGAATAGAAAGTTCAAGATCAAGGACTGAAATATTTTCAGTGGGTCAAAAATTGGCTGAACTATCTCCAGAAGGAGTCAATAGGGTAGAACTAAAAAGTTCAATATAGACGACTCTTGGGCCCGATTGTAGTACATTTGGTGAAATTTTGACTTTTGAATGACCGATGTAACATCAGAAAGAGTCAATAAGTAGGTATAGAAATTTCAAGATCCATGACTGAAACATGTTCAATGGGTCAATTATTGGCTACTCTATGGCTAATTTATCACAAGAAAGAGTCTATTGGGTAGAAATAGAAAATTCAAAATCAATGACTCTTGGGCTGGATATAAGTCCATTCGGTCAAATATGGACTTCTGATTGGCTGATGTATCATCAGTCGGATTCTATGAGTAGGTATAGAAAATTCAAGATCCATGACTGAAACATGTTCAATGGGTCAAATATTGCCTACTCTATTGCTAATTTATCAGAAAAAGGAGTCTATTGGGTAGAAATAGAAAATTCAAAAACGACGACTCTTGGGCCCGATATTAGTACATTTGGTCAAATATGAATTTCTGAATGACTGACCTAAATTCAGAAAGAGTCAATGAGTAGGTATAAAAATTTCAAGATCCATAACTGAAACATGTCCAATGGGTAAAATATTGGCTAATCTAAGGCTAATGTATTACAAAAAGGAGTCAATTGGGTAGGAATAGAAAGTTCAAGATCCACAACTCTTGGGCCCGATATTAGTACATTTGGACAAATATGGACTTCTGAATGACTGACCTAAATTCAGAAAGTGTCAATGAGTAGGTATAAAAATTTCAAGATCCATAACTGAAACATGTTCAATGGGTCAAATATTGGCTACTCTATGGCTAATTTATCACCAGAAGGAGTCTATTGGGTAGAAATAGAAAGTTCAAAATCGATGACTCTTGGGCCCGGATATAAGTCCATTCGGTCAAATATGGATTTCTGAATGGCTGACCTAAATTCAGAAAGAGTCAATGAGTAGGTATGAAAATTTCAAGATCCATAACTGAAACATGTCCAATGGGTAAAATATTGGCTACTCTAGGGCTAATGTATCACAAGAAGAAGTCAATTGGGTAGGAATAGAAAGTTCAAGATCAAGGACTGAAATATTTTCAGTGGGTCAAAAATTGGCTGAACTATCTCCAGAAAGAGTCAATGGGTAGAACTAAAAAGTTTAAAATCGACAACTCTTGGGCCCGATTTTAGTAAATTTGGTCAAATATTGACTTTTGAATGACCGATGTAACATCAGAAAAAGTCAATAAGTAGGTATAGAAATTTCAAGATCCATGACTGAAACATGTTCAATGGGTCAAATATTGGCTACTCTATGGCTAATTTATCACCAGAAAGAGTCTATTGGGTAGAAATAGAAAGTTCAAAATCGATGACTATTGGGCCGGATATAAGTCCATTTGGTCAAATATGGACTTCTGATTGGCTGATGTATCATCAGTCGGATTCTATGAGTAGGTATAGAAATTTCAAGATCCATGACTGAAACATGTTCAATGGGTCAAATACTGGCTACTCTATGGCTAATTTATCACAAAAAGGAGTCTATTGGGTAGAAATAGAAAGTTCAAAATCGACGACTCTTGGGCCCGATATTGGTACATTTGGTCAAATATGGATTTCTGAATGACTGACCTAAATTCAGAAAGAGTCAATAAGTAGGTATAAAAATTTCAAGATCCATGACTGAAACATGTTCAATGGGTCAATTATTGGCTACTCTATGGCTAATTTATCACCAGAAAGAGTCTATTGGGTAGAAATAGAAAGTTCAAAATCGACGACTCTTGGGCTCGATATTAGTACATTTGATCAAATATGGATTTCTGAATGACTGACCTAAATAGAGAAAGAGTCAATGAGTAGGTATAGAAATTTCAAGATCCATGACTGGAACATGTTCAATGGGTCAGATATTGGCTACTCTATGGCTAATTTATCACCAGAAGGAGTCAATAGGCTAGAACTAAAAAGTTCAAAATAGACGACTCTTGGGCCCGATTTTAGTACATTTGGTCAAATATTGACTTTTGAATGACCGATGTAAAATCAGAAAGAGTCAATAAGTAGGTATAGAAATTTCAAGATCCATGACTGAAACATGTTCAATGGGTCAAATATTGGCTACTCTATGGCTAATTTATCACCAGAAAGAGTCTATTGGGTAGAAATAGAAAGTTCAAAAACGACGACTCTTGGGCCCGATATTAGTACATTTGGTCAAATAAGGATTTCTGAATGACTGACCGAAATTCAGTAAGAGTCAATGAGTAGGTTTAGAAATTTCAAGATCCATTACTGAAACATGTTCAATGGGTCAATTATTGGCTACTCTATCGCTAATTTATCACCAGAAGGAGTCAATTGGGTAGAAATAGAAAGTTCAAAATCGACGACTCTTGGGCCCGATTTTAGTACATTTGGTCAAATATTGACTTTTGAATGACCGATGTAACATCAGAAAGATTCAATAAGTAGGTATAGAAATTTCAAGATCCATGACTGAAACATGTTCAATGGGTCAAATATTGGCTACTCTATGGCTAATTTATCACAAAAAGGAGTCTATTGGGTAGAAATAGAAAGTTCAAAATCGACAACTCTTGGGCCCGATATTAGTACATTTGGTCAAATATGGATTTCTGAATGACTGACCTAAATTCAGAAAGAGTCAATGAGTAGGTATGAAAATTTCAAGATCCATAACTGAAACATGTTCAATGGGTCAGATATTGGCTAGTCTATGGCTAATTTATCACCAGAAGGAGTCTATTGGGTAGAAATAGAAAGTTCAAAATCGATGACTCTTGGGACGGATACAAGTCCATTCGGTCAAATATGGATTTCTGAATGACTGACCTAAATTCAGAAAGAGTCAATGAGTAGGTATGAAAATTTCAAGATCCATAACTGAAACATGTCCAATAGGTAAAATATTGGCTACTCTAGGGCTAATGTATCACCAGAAGGAGTCAATTGGGTAGGAATAGAAAGTTCAAGATCAAGGACTGAAATATTTTCAGTGGGTCAAAAATTGGCTTAGCTATCGCCAGAAGGAGTCAATAGGGTAGAACTAAAAATTTCAAAATAGTCGACTCTTGGGCCCGATTTTAGTACATATGGTCAAATATTGACTTTTGAATGATCAATGTAACATCAGAAAGAGTCAATAAGTAGGTATAAAAATTTCAAGATCCATGACTGAAACATGTTCAATGGGTCAAATATTGGCTACTCTATGGCTAATTTATCACAAAAAGGAGTCTATTGGGTAGAAATAGAAAGTTCAAAATCGACGACTCTTGGGCCCGATATTAGTACATTTGGCCAAATATGGATTTCTGAATGACTGACCTAAATTCAGAAACAGTCAATGAGTAGGTATAAAAATTTCAAGATCCATGACAGAAACATGTTCAATGGGTCAAATATTGGCTACTCTATGGCTAATTTATCACCAGAAGGAGTCAAAGGCTAGAACTAAAAAGTTCAAAATAGACGACTCTTGGGCCCGATTTTAGTACATTTGGTCAAATATTGACTTTTGAATGACCGATGTAACATCAGAAAGAGTCAATGAGTAGGTATAGAAATTTCAAGATCCATGACTGGAACATGTTCAATGGGTCAGATATAGGCTAGTCTATGGCTAATTTATCACCAGAAGGAGTCTATTGGGTAGAAATAGAAAGTTCAAAATCGATGACTCTTGGTCCGGATACAAGTCCATTCGGTCAAATATGGATTTCTGAATGACTGACCTAAATTCAGAAACAGTCAATGAGTAGGTATAGAAATTTCAAGATCCATGACTGGAACATGTTCAATGGGTCAGATATTGGCTAGTCTATGGCTAGTTTATCACCAGAAGGAGTCTATTGGGTAGAAATACAAAGTTCAAAATAGACGACTCTTAGGCCCGATTTTAGTACATTTGGTCAAATATTGACTTTTGAATGACCGATGTAACATCAGAAAGAGTCAATAAATAGGTATAGAAATTTCAAGATCCATGACTGAAACATGTTCAAAGGGTCAAATATTGGCTACTCTATGGCTAATTTATCACCAGAAGGAGTCAATTGGGTAGAATTAGAATGTTCAAAATCGACGACTCTTGGGTCCGATATTAGTACATTTTGTCAAATATGGATTTCTGAATGACTGACCTAAATTCAGAAAGAGTCAATGAGTAGGTATGAAAATTTCAAGATCCATAACTGAAACATGTCCAATGGGTAAAATATTGGCTACTCTAAGGCTAATGTATCACAAGAAGGAGTTAATTGGGTAGGAATAGAAAGTTCAAGATCAAGGACTGAAATATTTTCAGTGGCTCAAAAATTGGCTGAGCTATTGCCAGAAGGAGTCAATAGGGTAGAACTAATAAGTTCAAAATAGATGACTCTTGGGCCCGATTTTAGTACAATTGGTCAAATATTGACTTTTGAATGACCGATGTAACATCAGAAAGAGTCAATAAGTAGGTAAAGAAATGTCAAGATCCATGACAGAAACATGTTCAATGGGTCAAATATTGGCTACTCTATGGCTAATTTATCACCAGAAGGAGTCAATTGGGTAGAAATAGAAAGTTCAAAATCGACGACTCTTGGGCCCGATATTAGTACATTTGGTCAAATGTGGATTTCAGAATGACTGACCTAAATTCAGAGAGAGTCAATGAGTAGGTATAAAAATTTCAAGATCCATAACTGAAACATGTCCAATGGGTCAGATATTGGCTAGTCTATGGCTAATTTATCACCAGAAGGAGTCTATAGGGTAGAAATACAAAGTTCAAAATCGATGACTCTTGGGCCGGATATAAGTCCATTCGGTCAAATATTGACTTTTGAATGACTGACCTAAATTCAGAAAGAGTCAATGAGTAGGTATGAAAATTTCAAGATCCATAACTGAAACATGTCCAATGGCTAAAATATTGGCTACTCTAAGGCTAATGTATCACAAGAAGGAGTCAATTGGGTAGAAATAGAAAGTTCAAGATGAAGGACTGAAATATTTTCAGTGGGTCAAAAATTGGCTGAACTATCGCCAGAAGGAGTCAATAGGGTAGAACTAAAAAGTTCAAAATAGACGACTCTTGGGCCCGATTTTAGTAAATTTGGTCAAATATTGACTTTTGAATGACCCATGTAACATAAGAAAGAGTCAATAAGTAGGTATAGAAATTTCAAGATCCATGACTGAAACACGTTCAATGGGTCAAATATTGGCTACTCTATGGCTAATTTATCACCAGAAGGAGTCAAAGGCTAGAACTAAAAAGTTCAAAATAGACGACTCTTGGGCCCGATTTTAGTACATTTGGTCAAATATTGACTTTTGAATGACCGATGTAACATCAGAAAGAGTCAATGAGTAGGTAAAAAAATTTCAAGATCCATAACTGAAACATGTCCAATGGGTCAGATATTGGCTAGTCTATGGCTAATTTATCACCAGAAGGAGTCTATAGGGTAGAAATACAAAGTTCAAAATCGATGACTCTTGGGCCGGATATAAGTCCATTCGGTCAAATATTGACTTTTGAATGACCGATGTAAAATCAGAAAGAGTCAATAAGTAGGTATAGAAATTTCAAGATCCATGACTGAAACATGTTCAATGGGTCAAATATTGGCTACTCTATGGCTAATTTATCACCAGAAGGAGTCTATTGGGTAGAAATAGAAAGTTCAAAATCGATGACTCTTGGTCCGGATACAAGTCCATTCGGTCAAATATGGATTTCTGAATGACTGACCTAAATTCAGAAACAGTCAATGAGTAGGTATAGAAATTTCAAGATCCATGACTGGAACATGTTCAATGGGTCAGATATTGGCTAGTCTATGGCTAGTTTATCACCAGAAGGAGTCTATTGGGTAGAAATACAAAGTTCAAAATAGACGACTCTTAGGCCCGATTTTAGTACATTTGGTCAAATATTGACTTTTGAATGACCGATGTAACATCAGAAAGAGTCAATAAATAGGTATAGAAATTTCAAGATCCATGACTGAAACATGTTCAAAGGGTCAAATATTGGCTACTCTATGGCTAATTTATCACCAGAAGGAGTCAATTGGGTAGAATTAGAATGTTCAAAATCGACGACTCTTGGGTCCGATATTAGTACATTTTGTCAAATATGGATTTCTGAATGACTGACCTAAATTCAGAAAGAGTCAATGAGTAGGTATGAAAATTTCAAGATCCATAACTGAAACATGTCCAATGGGTAAAATATTGGCTACTCTAAGGCTAATGTATCACAAGAAGGAGTTAATTGGGTAGGAATAGAAAGTTCAAGATCAAGGACTGAAATATTTTCAGTGGCTCAAAAATTGGCTGAGCTATTGCCAGAAGGAGTCAATAGGGTAGAACTAATAAGTTCAAAATAGATGACTCTTGGGCCCGATTTTAGTACAATTGGTCAAATATTGACTTTTGAATGACCGATGTAACATCAGAAAGAGTCAATAAGTAGGTAAAGAAATGTCAAGATCCATGACAGAAACATGTTCAATGGGTCAAATATTGGCTACTCTATGGCTAATTTATCACCAGAAGGAGTCAATTGGGTAGAAATAGAAAGTTCAAAATCGACGACTCTTGGGCCCGATATTAGTACATTTGGTCAAATGTGGATTTCAGAATGACTGACCTAAATTCAGAGAGAGTCAATGAGTAGGTATAAAAATTTCAAGATCCATAACTGAAACATGTCCAATGGGTCAGATATTGGCTAGTCTATGGCTAATTTATCACCAGAAGGAGTCTATAGGGTAGAAATACAAAGTTCAAAATCGATGACTCTTGGGCCGGATATAAGTCCATTCGGTCAAATATTGACTTTTGAATGACTGACCTAAATTCAGAAAGAGTCAATGAGTAGGTATGAAAATTTCAAGATCCATAACTGAAACATGTCCAATGGCTAAAATATTGGCTACTCTAAGGCTAATGTATCACAAGAAGGAGTCAATTGGGTAGAAATAGAAAGTTCAAGATGAAGGACTGAAATATTTTCAGTGGGTCAAAAATTGGCTGAACTATCGCCAGAAGGAGTCAATAGGGTAGAACTAAAAAGTTCAAAATAGACGACTCTTGGGCCCGATTTTAGTAAATTTGGTCAAATATTGACTTTTGAATGACCGATGTAACATAAGAAAGAGTCAATAAGTAGGTATAGAAATTTCAAGATCCATGACTGAAACACGTTCAATGGGTCAAATATTGGCTACTCTATGGCTAATTTATCACCAGAAGGAGTCAAAGGCTAGAACTAAAAAGTTCAAAATAGACGACTCTTGGGCCCGATTTTAGTACATTTGGTCAAATATTGACTTTTGAATGACCGATGTAACATCAGAAAGAGTCAATGAGTAGGTATAGAAATTTCAAGATCCATGACTGGAACATGTTCAATGGGTCAGATATTGGCTAGTCTATGGCTAATTTATCACCAGAAGGAGTCTATTTGGTAGAAATAGAAAGTTCAAAATCGATGACTCTTGGGCCGGATACAAGTCCATTCGGTCAAATATGGATTTCTGAATGACTGACCTAAATTCAGAAACAGTCAATGAGTAGGTATAGAAATTTCAAGATCCATGACTGGAACATGTTCAATGGGTCAGATATTGGCTAGTCTATGGCTAATTTATCACCAGAAGGAGTCTATTTGGTAGAAATAGAAAGTTCAAAATCGATGACTCCTGGGCCGGATATAAGTCCATTGGGTCAAATATGGATTTCTGAATGACTGACCTAAATTCAGAAAGAGTCAATGAGTAGGTATGAAAATTTCAAGATCCATAACTGAAACATGTCCAATGGTTAAAATATTGGCTACTCTAGGGCTAATGTATCACTAGAAGGAGTCAATTGGGTAGGAAAAGAAAGTTCAAGATCAAGGACTGAAATATTTTCAGTGGGTCAAAAATTGGCTGAACTATCTCCAGAAGGAGTCAATGGGTAGAACTAAAAAGTTCAAAATCGACGACTCTTGGGCCCGATTTTAGTACATTTGGTCAAATATGGATTTCTGAATGGCCGATGTAACATAAGAAAAAGTCAATAAGTAGGTATAGAAATTTCAAGATCCATGACTGAAACATGTTCACTGGGTCAATTGTTTCCTATTCTATGGCTAATTTATCAAAAGAAAGAGTCATTTGGGTAGAAATAGAAAGTTCAAAATCGATGACTCTTGGGCCCGATATTAGTACATTTGGTCAAATAAGGATTTCTGAATGACTGACCTAAACACAGAAAGAGTCAATGAGTAGGTATAGAAATTTCAAGATACATGACTGGAACATATTCAATGGGTCAGATATTGGCTACTCTATGGCTAATTTATCACCAGAAGGAGTCAATAGGGTAGAATTAAAAAGTTCAAAATAGACGACTCTTGGGCCCGATATAAGTACATTTGGTCAAATATTGACTTTTGAATGACCGATGTAAAATCAGAAAGAGTCAATAAGTAGGTATAGAAATTTCAAGATCCATGACTGAAACATGTTCAATGGGTCAAATATTGGCTACTCTATGGCTAATTTATCACCAGAAGGAGTCTATTGGGTAGAAATAGAAAGTTCAAAATCGATGACTCTTGGGCCCGGATATAAGTCCATTCGGTCAAATATGGATTTCTGAATGGCTGACCTAAATACAGAAAGAGTCAATGAGTAGGTATAGAAATTTCAAGATCCATGACTGGAACATGTTCAATGGGTCAAATATTGGTTACTCTATGGCTAATTTATCACCAGAAAGAGTCTATTGGGTAGAAATAGAAAGTTCAAAAACGACGACTCTTGGGCCCGATATTAGTACATTTGGTCAAATAAGGATTTCTGAATGACTGAACTAAATTCAGTAAGAGTCAATGAGTAGGTTTAGAAATTTCAAGATCCATTACTGAAACATGTTCAATGGGTCAATTATTGGCTACTCTATCGCTAATTTATCACCAGAAAGAGTCAATTGGGTAGAAATAGAAAGTTCAAAATCGACGACTCTTGGGCTCGATTTTAGTACATTTGGTCAAATATTGACTTTTGAATGACCGATGTAAAATCAGAAAGAGTCAATAAGTAGGTATAGAAATTTCAAGATCCATGACTGAAACATGTTCAATGGGTCAAATATTGGCTACTCTATGGCTAATTTATCACCAGAAGGAGTCTATTGGGTAGAAATAGAAAGTTCAAAATCGATGACTCTTGGGCCCGGATATAAGTCCATTCGGTCAAATATGGATTTCTGAATGGCTGACCTAAATTCAGAAAGAGTCAATGAGTAGGTATGAAAATTTCAAGATCCATAACTGAAACATGTCCAATGGGTAAAATATTGGCTACTCTAGGGCTAATGTATCACAAGAAGAAGTCAATTGGGTAGGAATAGAAAGTTCAAGATCAAGGACTGAAATATTTTCAGTGGGTCAAAAATTGGCTGAACTATCTCCAGAAAGAGTCAATAGGTAGAACTAAAAAGTTTAAAATCGACAACTCTTGGGCCCGATTTTAGTAAATTTGGTCAAATATTGACTTTTGAATGACCGATGTAACATCAGAAAAAGTCAATAAGTAGGTATAGAAATTTCAAGATCCATGACTGAAACATGTTCAATGGGTCAAATATTGGCTACTCTATGGCTAATTTATCACCAGAAAGAGTCTATTGGGTAGAAATAGAAAGTTCAAAATCGATGACTATTGGGCCGGATATAAGTCCATTTGGTCAAATATGGACTTCTGATTGGCTGATGTATCATCAGTCGGATTCTATGAGTAGGTATAGAAATTTCAAGATCCATGACTGAAACATGTTCAATGGGTCAAATACTGGCTACTCTATGGCTAATTTATCACAAAAAGGAGTCTATTGGGTAGAAATAGAAAGTTCAAAATCGACGACTCTTGGGCCCGATATTGGTACATTTGGTCAAATATGGATTTCTGAATGACTGACCTAAATTCAGAAAGAGTCAATAAGTAGGTATAAAAATTTCAAGATCCATGACTGAAACATGTTCAATGGGTCAATTATTGGCTACTCTATGGCTAATTTATCACCAGAAAGAGTCTATTGGGTAGAAATAGAAAGTTCAAAATCGACGACTCTTGGGCCCGATATTAGTACATTTGATCAAATATGGATTTCTGAATGACTGACCTAAATACAGAAAGAGTCAATGAGTAGGTATAGAAATTTCAAGATCCATGACTGGAACATGTTCAATGGGTCAGATATTGGCTACTCTATGGCTAATTTATCACCAGAAGGAGTCAATAGGCTAGAACTAAAAAGTTCAAAATAGACGACTCTTGGGCCCGATTTTAGTACATTTGGTCAAATATTGACTTTTGAATGACCGATGTAACATCAGAAAGATTCAATAAGTAGGTATAGAAATTTCAAGATCCATGACTGAAACATGTTCAATGGGTCAAATATTGGCTACTCTATGGCTAATTTATCACAAAAAGGAGTCTATTGGGTAGAAATAGAAAGTTCAAAATCGACAACTCTTGGGCCCGATATTAGTACATTTGGTCAAATATGGATTTCTGAATGACTGACCTAAATTCAGAAAGAGTCAATGAGTAGGTATGAAAATTTCAAGATCCATAACTGAAACATGTTCAATGGGTCAGATATTGGCTAGTCTATGGCTAATTTATCACCAGAAGGAGTCTATTGGGTAGAAATAGAAAGTTCAAAATCGATGACTCTTGGTCCGGATACAAGTCCATTCGGTCAAATATGGATTTCTGAATGACTGACCTAAATTCAGAAACAGTCAATGAGTAGGTATGAAAATTTCAAGATCCATGACTGGAACATGTTCAATGGGTCAGATATTGGCTAGTCTATGGCTAGTTTATCACCAGAAGGAGTCAATAGGGTAGAACTAAAAAGTTCAAAATAGACGACTCTTGGGCCCGATTTTAGTAAATTTGGTCAAATATTGACTTTTGAATGACCGATGTAACATAAGAAAGAGTCAATAAGTAGGTATAGAAATTTCAAGATCCATGACTGAAACACGTTCAATGGGTCAAATATTGGCTACTCTATGGCTAATTTATCACCAGAAGGAGTCAAAGGCTAGAACTAAAAAGTTCAAAATAGACGACTCTTGGGCCCGATTTTAGTACATTTGGTCAAATATTGACTTTTGAATGACCGATGTAACATCAGAAAGAGTCAATGAGTAGGTATAGAAATTTCAAGATCCATGACTGGAACATGTTCAATGGGTCAGATATTGGCTAGTCTATGGCTAATTTATCACCAGAAGGAGTCTATTTGGTAGAAATAGAAAGTTCAAAATCGATGACTCTTGGGCCGGATACAAGTCCATTCGGTCAAATATGGATTTCTGAATGACTGACCTAAATTCAGAAACAGTCAATGAGTAGGTATAGAAATTTCAAGATCCATGACTGGAACATGTTCAATGGGTCAGATATTGGCTAGTCTATGGCTAATTTATCACCAGAAGGAGTCTATTTGGTAGAAATAGAAAGTTCAAAATCGATGACTCCTGGGCCGGATATAAGTCCATTGGGTCAAATATGGATTTCTGAATGACTGACCTAAATTCAGAAAGAGTCAATGAGTAGGTATGAAAATTTCAAGATCCATAACTGAAACATGTCCAATGGTTAAAATATTGGCTACTCTAGGGCTAATGTATCACTAGAAGGAGTCAATTGGGTAGGAAAAGAAAGTTCAAGATCAAGGACTGAAATATTTTCAGTGGGTCAAAAATTGGCTGAACTATCTCCAGAAGGAGTCAATGGGTAGAACTAAAAAGTTCAAAATCGACGACTCTTGGGCCCGATTTTAGTACATTTGGTCAAATATGGATTTCTGAATGGCCGATGTAACATAAGAAAAAGTCAATAAGTAGGTATAGAAATTTCAAGATCCATGACTGAAACATGTTCACTGGGTCAATTGTTTCCTATTCTATGGCTAATTTATCAAAAGAAAGAGTCATTTGGGTAGAAATAGAAAGTTCAAAATCGATGACTCTTGGGCCCGATATTAGTACATTTGGTCAAATAAGGATTTCTGAATGACTGACCTAAACACAGAAAGAGTCAATGAGTAGGTATAGAAATTTCAAGATACATGACTGGAACATATTCAATGGGTCAGATATTGGCTACTCTATGGCTAATTTATCACCAGAAGGAGTCAATAGGGTAGAATTAAAAAGTTCAAAATAGACGACTCTTGGGCCCGATATAAGTACATTTGGTCAAATATTGACTTTTGAATGACCGATGTAAAATCAGAAAGAGTCAATAAGTAGGTATAGAAATTTCAAGATCCATGACTGAAACATGTTCAATGGGTCAAATATTGGCTACTCTATGGCTAATTTATCACCAGAAGGAGTCTATTGGGTAGAAATAGAAAGTTCAAAATCGATGACTCTTGGGCCCGGATATAAGTCCATTCGGTCAAATATGGATTTCTGAATGGCTGACCTAAATACAGAAAGAGTCAATGAGTAGGTATAGAAATTTCAAGATCCATGACTGGAACATGTTCAATGGGTCAAATATTGGTTACTCTATGGCTAATTTATCACCAGAAAGAGTCTATTGGGTAGAAATAGAAAGTTCAAAAACGACGACTCTTGGGCCCGATATTAGTACATTTGGTCAAATAAGGATTTCTGAATGACTGAACTAAATTCAGTAAGAGTCAATGAGTAGGTTTAGAAATTTCAAGATCCATTACTGAAACATGTTCAATGGGTCAATTATTGGCTACTCTATCGCTAATTTATCACCAGAAAGAGTCAATTGGGTAGAAATAGAAAGTTCAAAATCGACGACTCTTGGGCTCGATTTTAGTACATTTGGTCAAATATTGACTTTTGAATGACCGATGTAAAATCAGAAAGAGTCAATAAGTAGGTATAGAAATTTCAAGATCCATGACTGAAACATGTTCAATGGGTCAAATATTGGCTACTCTATGGCTAATTTATCACCAGAAGGAGTCTATTGGGTAGAAATAGAAAGTTCAAAATCGATGACTCTTGGGCCCGGATATAAGTCCATTCGGTCAAATATGGATTTCTGAATGGCTGACCTAAATTCAGAAAGAGTCAATGAGTAGGTATGAAAATTTCAAGATCCATAACTGAAACATGTCCAATGGGTAAAATATTGGCTACTCTAGGGTTAATGTATCACAAGAAGGAGTCAATTGGGTAGGAATAGAAAGTTCAAGATCAAGGACTGAAATATTTTCAGTGGGTCAAAAATTAGCTGAACTATCTCCAGAAGGAGTCAAAAGGATAGAACTAAAAAGTTCAAAATAGACGATTCTTGGGCCCGATTTTAGTACATTTGGTCAAATATTGACTTTTGAATGACCGATGTAACATCAAAATGAGTCAATAAGTAGGTATTGAAATTTCAAGATCCATGACTGGAACATGTTCAATTGGTTAGATATTGGCGAGTCTATGGCTAATTTATCACCAGAAGGAGTCTATTGATTAGAAATAGAAAGTTCAAAATCGATGACTCTTGGGCCGGATATAAGACCATTTGGTCAAATATGGACCTCTGATTGGCTGATGTATCATCAGTCAGATTCTATGAGTAGGTATAGAAATTTCAAGATCCATGACTGAAACATGTTCAATGGGTCAAATATTGGCTACTCTAAGGCTAAAGTATCACAAGAAGGAGTCAATTGGGTAGGAATAGAAAGTTCAAGATCAAGGACTGAAATATTTTCAGTGGGTCAAAAATTGGCTGAACAATCTCTAGAAGGAGTCAAAAGGGTATAACTAAAAAGTTCAAAATAGACGATTCTTGGGCCCGATTTTAGTACATTTGGTCAAATATTGACTTTTGAATGACCGATGTAACATCAAAAAGAGTCAATAAGTAGGTATTGAAATTTCAAGATCCATGACTGGAACATGTTCAATTGGTTAGATATTGGCGAGTCTATGGCTAATTTATCACCAGAAGGAGTCTATTGGAAAGAAATAGAAAGTTCAAAATCGATGACTGTTGGGTCGGATATAAGTCCATTTGGTCAAATATGGACTTCTGATTGGCTGATGTATCATCAGTCGGATTACACGAGTATGTAAAGAAATTTCAAGATCCATGACTGACACATGTTCAGTGGGTCAAATATTGGCTACTCTATGGCTAATTTATCACAAAAAGGAGTCTATTGGGTAGAAATAGAAAGTTCAAAATCTACGACTCTTTGGCCTGATATTAGTACATTTAGTCAAATATGGATTTCTGAATGACTGACCTAAATTCAGAAAGAGTCAATGAGTAGGTATAAAAATTTCAAGATCCATAACTGAAACATGTCCAATGGGTAAAATATTGGCTACTCTAGGGTTAATGTATCACAAAAAGGAGTCAATTGGGTAGGAATAGAAAGTTCAAGATCAAGGACTGAAATATTTTCAGTGGGTCAAAAATTGGCTGAACTATCTCCAGAAGGAGTCAATAGGGTAGAACTAAAAAGTTCAATATAGACGACTCTTGGGCCCGATTGTAGTACATTTGGTGAAATTTTGACTTTTGAATGACCGATGTAACATCAGAAAGAGTCAATAAGTAGGTATAGAAATTTCAAGATCCATGACTGAAACATGTTCAATGGGTCAATTATTGGCTACTCTATGGCTAATTTATCACAAGAAAGAGTCTATTGGGTAGAAATAGAAAATTCAAAATCAATGACTCTTGGGCTGGATATAAGTCCATTCGGTCAAATATGGACTTCTGATTGGCTGATGTATCATCAGTCGGATTCTATGAGTAGGTATAGAAAATTCAAGATCCATGACTGAAACATGTTCAATGGGTCAAATATTGCCTACTCTATTGCTAATTTATCAGAAAAAGGAGTCTATTGGGTAGAAATAGAAAATTCAAAAACGACGACTCTTGGGCCCGATATTAGTACATTTGGTCAAATATGAATTTCTGAATGACTGACCTAAATTCAGAAAGAGTCAATGAGTAGGTATAAAAATTTCAAGATCCATAACTGAAACATGTCCAATGGGTAAAATATTGGCTAATCTAAGGCTAATGTATTACAAAAAGGAGTCAATTGGGTAGGAATAGAAAGTTCAAGATCCACAACTCTTGGGCCCGATATTAGTACATTTGGACAAATATGGACTTCTGAATGACTGACCTAAATTCAGAAAGTGTCAATGAGTAGGTATAAAAATTTCAAGATCCATAACTGAAACATGTCCAATGGGTAAAATATTGGCTACTCTAAAGCTAATGTATCACAAGAAGGAGTCAATAGGGTAGGAATAGAAAGTTCAAGATCAAGCACTGAAATATTTTCAGCGGGTCAAAAATTGGCTGAACTATCTCCAGAAGGAGTCAATGGGGTAGAACTAAAAAGTTCAATATAGACGACTCTTGGGCCCGATTTTAGTACATTTGTTCAAATATTGACTTTTGAATGACCGATGTAACATCAGAAAGAGTCAATAAGTAGGTATAGAAATTTCAGGATCCATGACTGAAACATGTTCAATGGGTCAATTATTGGCTACTCTATGGCTAATTTATTACCAGAAGGAGTCAATTGGGTAGAAATAGAAAGTTCCAAATCGACGACTCTTGGGCCCGATATTAGTACATTTGGTCAAATATGGACTTCTGATTGGCTGATGTATCATCAGTCGGATTCTATGAGTAGGTATAGAAATTTCAAGATCCATGACTGAAACATGTTCAGTGGGTCAAATATTGGCTACTCTATGGCTAATTTATCACAAAAAGGAGTCTATTTGGTAGAAATAGAAAGTTCAAAATTGATGACTCTTTGGCCGGATATAAGTCCATTTGGTCAAATATGGACTTCTCATTGGCTGATGTATCATCAGTCGGATTCTACGAGTATGTAAAGAAATTTCAAGATCCATGACTGACACATGTTCAATGGGTCAAATATTGGCTACTCTAAGGCTAATATATCACAAGAAGGAGTCAATTGGGTAGGAATAGAAAGTTCAAGATCAAGGACTGAAATATTTTCAGTGGGTCAAAAATTGGCTGAACTATCTCCAGAAGGAGTCAATAGGGTAGAACTAAAAAGTTCAAAATCGTCGACTCTTGGGCCCGATTTTAGTACATTTGGTCAAATATTGACTTTTGAATGAGCAATGTAACATCAGAAAGAGTCAATAAGTAGGTATAGAAATTTCAAGATCCATGACTGAAACATGTTCAATGGGTCAATTATTGGCTACTCTAGGGCTAATGTATCACAAGAAGGAGTCAATTGGGTAGGAATAGAAAGTTCAAGATCAAGGACTGAAATATTTTCAGTGGGTCAAAAATTGGCTGAACTATCTCCAGAAGGAGTCAATAGGGTAGAACTAAAATGTTCAAAATAGACGACTCTTGGGCCCGATTTTAGTACATTTGGTCAAATATTGACTTTTCAATGACCGATGTAACATCAGAAAGAGTCAATAAGTAGGTATAGAAATTTCAAGATCCATGACTGAAACATGTTCAATGGGTCAATTATTGGCTACTCTATTGCTAATTTATCAGAAAAAGGAGTCTATTGGGTAGAAATAGAAAATTCAAAAACGACGACTCTTGGGCCCGATATTAGTACATTTGGTCAAATATGAATTTCTGAATGACTGACCTAAATTCAGAAAGAGTCAATGAGTAGGTATAAAAATTTCAAGATCCATAACTGAAACATGTCCAATGGGTAAAATATTGGCTACTCTAGGGCTAATGTATCACAAGAAGGAGTCAATTGGGTAAGAATAGAAAGTTCAAGATCAAGGACTGAAATATTTTCAGTGGGTCTAAAATTGGCTGAACAATCTCTAGAAGGAGTGAAGAGGGTAGAACTAAAAAGTTCAAAATCGACGATTCTTGGGCCCGATATTAGTACATTTGGTCAAATATGTATTTCTGAATGACTGACCTAAATTCAGTAAGTGTCAATGAGTAGGTATAGAAGTTTCAAGATCCATGACTGGAACATGTTCAATGGGTCAGATATTGGCTAGTCTATGGCTAATTTATCACCAGATTGAGTCTTTTGGGTAGAAATACAAAGTTCAAAATCGATGACTCTTATGCCGGATATAAGTCCATTCGGTCAAATATGGATTTCTGAATGACTGTCCTAAATTCAGAAAGAGTCAATGAGTAGGCATGAAAATTTCAAGATCCATAACTGAAACATGTCCAATGGGTAAAATATTGGCTACTCTAAGGCTAATTTATCACAAGAAGGAGTCAATTGGGTAGGAATAGAAAGTTCAAGATCAAGGACTGAAATATTTTCAGTGGGTCAAAAATTGGCTGAACAATCTCTAGAAGGAGTCAAAAGGGTATAACTAAAAAGTTCAAAATAGACGATTCTTGGGCCCGATTTTAGTACATTTGGTCAAATATTGACTTTTGAATGACCGATGTAACATCAAAAAGAGTCAATAAGTAGGTATTGAAATTTCAAGATCCATGACTGGAACATGTTCAATTGGTTAGATATTGGCGAGTCTATGGCTAATTTATCACCAGAAGGAGTCTATTGGAAAGAAATAGAAAGTTCAAAATCGATGACTGTTGGGTCGGATATAAGTCCATTTGGTCAAATATGGACTTCTGATTAGCTGATGTATCATCAGTCGGATTACACGAGTATGTAAAGAAATTTCAAGATCCATGACTGACACATGTTCAGTGGGTCAAATATTGGCTACTCTATGGCTAATTTATCACAAAAAGGAGTCTATTGGGTAGAAATAGAAAGTTCAAAATCTACGACTCTTTGGCCTGATATTAGTACATTTAGTCAAAAATGGATTTCTGAATGACTGACCTAAATTCAGAAAGAGTCAATGAGTAGGTATAAAAATTTCAAGATCCATAACTGAAACATGTCCAATGGGTAAAATATTGGCTACTCTAAGGCTAATGTATCAGAAGAAGGAGTCAATTGGGTAGGAATAGAAAGTTCAAGATCAAGGACAGAAATATTTTCAGTGGGTCAAAAATTGGCTGAACTATCTCCAGAAGGAGTCAATAGGGTAGAACTAAAAAGTTCAATATAGACGACTCTTGGGCCCGATTGTAGTACATTTGGTGAAATATTGACTTTTGAATGACCGATGTAACATCAGAAAGAGTCAATAAGTAGGTATAGAAATTTCAAGATCCATGACTGAAACATGTTCAATGGGTCAAATATTGGCTACTCTATGGCTAATTTATCACAAAAAGGAGTCTATTGGGTAGAAATAGAAAGTTCAAAATCGATGACTCTTGGGCCGGATATAAGTCCATTTGGTCATATATGGACTTCTGATTGGCTGATGTATCATCAGTCGGATTCTACAAGTATGTAAAGAAATTTCAAGATCCATGACTGAAACATGTTCAATGGGTCAATTATTGGCTACTCTATGGCTAATTTATCACCAGAAAGAGTCTATTGGGTAGAAATAGAAAGTTCAAAATCGATGACTCTTGGGCCGGATATAAGTCCATTCGGTCAAATATGGATTTCTGAATGACTGACCTAAATTCAGAAAGAGTCAATGAGTAGGTATAAAAATTTCAAGATCCATAACTGAAACATGTCCAATGGGTAAAATATTGGCTACTCTAGGGTTAATGTATCACAAGAAGGAGTCAATTGGGTAGGAATAGAAAGTTCAAGATCAAGGACTGAAATATTTTCAGTGGGTCAAAAATTGGCTGAACTATCTCCAGAAGGAGTCAAAAGGATAGAACTAAAAAGTTCAAAATAGACGATTCTTGGGCCTATTTTAGTACATTTGGTCAAATATTGACTTTTGAATGACCGATGTAACATCAAAAAGAGTCAATAAGTAGGTATTTAAATTTCAAGATCCATGACTGGAACATGTTCAATTGGTTAGATATTGGCGACTCTATGGCTAATTTATCACCAGAAAGAGTCTATTGGGTAGAAATAGAAAATTCAAAATCGATGACACTTGGGCTGGATATAAGTCCATTCTGTCAAATATGGACTTCTGATTGGCTGATGTATCATCAGTCGGATTCTATGAGTAGGTACAGAAAATTCAAGATCCATGACTGAAACATGTTCAATGGGTCAAATATTGGCTACTCTATTGCTAATTTATCAGAAAAAGGAGTCTATTGGGTAGAAATAGAAAATTCAAAAACGACGACTCTTGGGCCCGATATTAGTACATTTGGTCAAATATGGATTTCTGAATGACTGACCTAAATTCAGAAAGAGTCAATGAGTAGGTATAAAAATTTCAAGATCCATAACTGAAACATGTCCAATGGGTAAAATATTGGCTACTCTAGGGCTAATGTATCACAAGAAGGAGTCAATTGGGTAAGAATAGAAAGTTCAAGATCAAGGACTGAAATATTTTCAGTGGGTCTAAAATTGGCTGAACAATCTCTAGAAGGAGTCAAGACGGTAGAACTAAAAAGTTCAAAATCGACGAGTCTTGGGCCCGATTTTAGTACATTTGGTCAAATATTGACTTTTGAATGACCGATGTAACATCAGAAAGAGTCAATAAGTAGGTATAGAAATTTCAAGATCCATGACTGAAACATGTTCAATGGGTCAAATATTGGCTACTCTATGGCTAATTTATCACAAAAAGGAGTCTATTGGGTAGAAATAGAAAGTTCAAAATCGATGACTCTTGGGCCGGATATAAGTCCATTTGGTCATATATGGACTTCTGATTGGCTGATGTATCATCAGTCGGATTCTATGAGTATGTAAAGAAATTTCAAGATCCATGACTGAAACATGTTCAATGGGTCAATTATTGGCTACTCTATGGCTAATTTATCACCAGAAAGAGTCTATTGGGTAGAAATAGAAAGTTCAAAATCGATGACTCTTGGGCCGGATATAAGTCCATTCGGTCAAATATGGATTTCTGAATGACTGACCTAAATTCAGAAAGAGTCAATGAGTAGGTATAAAAATTTCAAGATCCATAACTGAAACATGTCCAATGGGTAAAATATTGGCTACTCTAGGGTTAATGTATCACAAGAAGGAGTCAATTGGGTAGGAATAGAAAGTTCAAGATCAAGGACTGAAATATTTTCAGTGGGTCAAAAATTGGCTGAACTATCTCCAGAAGGGGTCAAAAGGATAGAACTAAAAAGTTCAAAATAGACGATTCTTGGGCCTATTTTAGTACATTTGGTCAAATATTGACTTTTGAATGACCGATGTAACATCAAAAAGAGTCAATAAGTAGGTATTTAAATTTCAAGATCCATGACTGGAACATGTTCAATTGGTTAGATATTGGCGACTCTATGGCTAATTTATCACCAGAAAGAGTCTATTGGGTAGAAATAGAAAATTCAAAATCGATGACTCTTGGGCTGGATATAAGTCCATTCTGTCAAATATGGACTTCTGATTGGCTGATGTATCATCAGTCGGATTCTATGAGTAGGTACAGAAAATTCAAGATCCATGACTGAAACATGTTCAATGGGTCAAATATTGGCTACTCTATTGCTAATTTATCAGAAAAAGGAGTCTATTGGGTAGAAATAGAAAATTCAAAAACGACGACTCTTGGGCCCGATATTAGTACATTTGGTCAAATATGGATTTCTGAATGACTGACCTAAATTCAGAAAGAGTCAATGAGTAGGTATAAAAATTTCAAGATCCATAACTGAAACATGTCCAATGGGTAAAATATTGGCTACTCTAGGGCTAATGTATCACAAGAAGGAGTCAATTGGGTAAGAATAGAAAGTTCAAGATCAAGCACTGAAATATTTTCAGTGGGTCTAAAATTGGCTGAACAATCTCTAGAAGGAGTCAAGACGGTAGAACTAAAAAGTTCAAAATCGACGAGTCTTGGGCCCGATTTTAGTACATTTGGTCAAATATTGACTTTTGAATGACCGATGTAACATTAGAAAAAGTCATTAAGTAGGTATAGAAATTTCAAGATCCATGACTGAAACATGTTCAATGGGTCAATTATTGGCTACTCTATGGCTAATTTATCACCAGAAAGAGTCTTTTGGGTAGAAATAGAAAGTTCAAAATCGATGACTCTTGGGCCGGATATAAGTCCATTCGGTCAAATATGGATTTCTGAATGACGGACCTAAATTCAGAAAGAGTCAATGAGTAAGTATAAAAATTTCAAGATCCATAACTGAAACATGTCCAATGGGTAAAATATTGGCTACTCTAGGGTTAATGTATCACAAGAAGGAGTCAATTGGGTAGGAATAGAAAGTTCAAGATCAAGGACTGAAATATTTTCAGTTTGTCAAAAATTGGCTGAACTATCTCCAGAAGGAGTCAAAAGGATAGAACTAAAAAGTTCAAAATAGACGATTCTTGGGCCCGATTTTAGTACATTTGGTCAAATATTGACTTTTGAATGACCGATGTAACATCAAAATGAGTCAATAAGTAGGTATTGAAATTTCAAGATCCATGACTGGAACATGTTCAATTGGTTAGATATTGGCGAGTCTATGGCTAATTTATCACCAGAAGGAGTCTATTGATTAGAAATAGAAAGTTCAAAATCGATGACTGTTGGGCCGGATATGAGTCCATTTGGTCAAATATGGACTTCTGATTGGCTGATGTATCATCATTCGGATTCTATGAGTAGGTATAGAAATTTCAAGATCCATGACTGAAACATGTTCAATGGGTCAAATAATGGCTACTCTATGGCTAATTTATCACAAAAAGGAGTCTATTGGGTAGAAATAGAAAGTTCAAAATCGACGACTCTTGGGCCCGATATTACTACATTTGGTCAAATATGGACTTCTGATTGGCTGATGTATCATCAGTCGGATTCTATGAGTAGGTATGGAAATTTCAAGATCCATGACTGACACATGTTCAATGGGTCAAATTTTGGCTAGTCTATGGCTAATATATCACAAAAAGGAGTCTATTGGGTAAAAATAGAAAGTTCAAAATCGATGACTCTTGGGCTGGAAATAAGTCCATTCAGTCAAATATGGATTTCTGAATGACTGACCTAAACTCAGAAAGAGTCAATGAGTAGGTATAAAAATTTCAAGATCCATAACTGAAACATGTCCAATGGATAAAATATTGGCTACTCTAAGGCTAATGTATCACAAGAAGGAGTCAATTGGGTAGGAATAGAAAGTTCAAGATCAAGGACTGAAATATTTTCAGTGGGTCAAAAATTGGCTGAACTATCTCCAGAAGGAGTCAATAGGGTAGAACTAAAAAGTTCAATATAGACGACTCTTGGGCCCGATTGTAGTACATTTGGTGAAATTTTGACTTTTGAATGACCGATGTAACATCAGAAAGAGTCAATAAGTAGGTATAGAAATTTCAAGATCCATGACTGAAACATGTTCAATGGGTCAATTATTGGCTACTCTATGGCTAATTTATCACTAGAAAGAGTCTATTGGGTAGAAATAGAAAATTCAAAATCGATGACTCTTGGGCTGGATATAAGTCCATTCGGTCAAATATGGACTTCTGATTGGCTGATGTATCATCAGTCGGATTCTATGAGTAGGTATAGAAAATTCAAGATCCATGACTGAAACATGTTCAATGGGTCAAATATTGCCTACTCTATTGCTAATTTATCAGAAAAAGGAGTCTATTGGGTAGAAATAGAAAATTCAAAAACGACGACTCTTGGGCCCGATATTAGTACATTTGGTCAAATATGAATTTCTGAATGACTGACCTAAATTCAGAAAGAGTCAATGAGTAGGTATAAAAATTTCAAGATCCATAACTGAAACATGTCCAATGGGTAAAATATTGGCTACTCTAAGGCTAATGTATTACAAGAAGGAGTCAATTGGGTAGGAATAGAAAGTTCAAGATCCACAACTCTTGGGCCCGATATTAGTACATTTGGACAAATATGGACTTCTGAATGACTGACCTAAATTCAGAAAGTGTCAATGAGTAGGTATAAAAATTTCAAGATCCATAACTGAAACATGTCCAATGGGTAAAATATTGGCTACTCTAAAGCTAATGTATCACAAGAAGGAGTCAATAGGGTAGGAATAGAAAGTTCAAGATCAAGCACTGAAATATTTTCAGCGGGTCAAAAATTGGCTGAACTATCTCCAGAAGGAGTCAATGGGGTAGAACTAAAAAGTTCAATATAGACGACTCTTGGGCCCGATTTTAGTACATTTGTTCAAATATTGACTTTTGAATGACCGATGTAACATCAGAAAGAGTCAATAAGTAGGTATAGAAATTTCAGGATCCATGACTGAAACATGTTCAATACGTCAATTATTGGCTACTCTATGGCTAATTTATTACCAGAAGGAGTCAATTGGGTAGAAATAGAAAGTTCCAAATCGACGACTCTTGGGCCCGATATTAGTACATTTGGTCAAATATTGACTTTTGAATGACCGATGTAACATCAGAAAAAGTCAATAAGTAGGTATAGATATTTCAAGATCCATGACTGGAACATGTTCAATCGGTCAGATATTGGCGAGTCTATGGCTAATTTATCACCAGAAGGAGTCAATTGGGTAGAAATAGAAAGTTCAAAATCGATGACTCTTGGGCCCGATATTAGTCCATTTGGTCAAATATGGACTTCTGATTGGCTGATGTATCATCAGTCGGATTCTATGAGTAGGTATAGAAATTTCAAGATCCATGACTGAAACATGTTCAATGGGTCAAATATTGGCTACTCTATGGCTAATTTATCACAAAAATGAGTCTATTGGGTAGAAATAGAAAGTTCAAAATCGACGACTCTTGGGCCCGATTTTAGTACATTTGGTCAAATATTGACTTTTGAATGACCGATGTAACATCAGAAAAAGTCAATAAGTAGGTATAGAAATTTCAAGATCCATGACTGAAACATGTTCAATGGGTCAATTATTGGCTACTCTATGGCTAATTTATCACCAGAAAGAGTCTATTGGGTAGAAATAGAAAGTTCAAAATCGATGACTATTGGGCCGGATATAAGTCCATTTGGTCAAATATGGACTTCTGATTGGCTGATGTATCATCAGTCGGATTCTATGAGTAGGTATAGAAATTTCAAGATCCATGACTGAAACATGTTCAATGGGTCAAATACTGGCTACTCTATGGCTAAAGTATCACAAGAAGGAGTCAATTGGGTAGGAATAGAAAGTTCAAGATCAAGGACTGAAATATTTTCAATGGATCAAAAATTGGCTGAACTATCTCCAGAAGGAGTCAAAAGAGTAGAACTAAAAAGTTCAAAATAGACGATTCTTAAGCCCGATTTTAGTACATTTGGTCAAATATGGATTTCTGAATGACTGACCTAAATTCAGAAAGAGTCAATAAGTAGGTATAGAAATTTCAAGATCCATGACTGAAACATGTTCAATGGGTCAAATATTGGCTACTCTATGGCTAATTTATCACCAGAAAGAGTCTATTGGGTAGAAATAGAAAGTTCAAAAACGACGACTCTTGGGCCCGATTTTAGTACATTTGGTCAAATATTGACTTTTGAATGACCGATGTAACATCAGAAAGAGTCAATAAGTAGGTATAGAAATTTCAAGATCCATGACTGAAACATGTTCAATGGGTCAAATAATGGCTACTCTATGGCTAATTTATCACAAAAAGGAGTCTATTGGGTAGAAATAGAAAGTTCAAAATCGACGACTCTCGGGCCCGATATTAGTACATTTGGTCAAATATGGATTTCTGAATGACTGACCTAAATTCAGAAAGAGTCAATGAGTAGGTATAGATATTTCAAGATCCATGACTGGAACATGTTCAATGGGTCAGATATTGGCTAGTCTATGGCTAATTTATCACCAGATTGAGTCTATTTGGTAGAAATACAAAGTTCAAAATCGATGACTCTTATGCCGGATATAAGTCCATTCGGTCAAATATGGATTTCTGAATGACTGACCTAAATTCAGAAAGAGTCAATGAGTAGGTATGAAAATTTCAAGATCCATAACTGAAACATGTCCAATGGGTAAAATATTGGCTACTCTAGGGCTAATGTATCACTAGAAGGAGTCAATTGGGTAGGAATAAAAAGTTCAAGATCAAGGACTGAAATATTTTCAGTGGGTCAAAAATTGGCTTAGCTATCGCCAGAAGGAGTGAATAGGGTAGAACTAAAAAGTTCAAAATAGACGACTCTTGGGCCCGATTTTAGTACATTTGGTCAAATATTGACTTTTGAATGATCAATGTAACATCAGAAAGAGTCAATAAGTAGGTATAGAAATTACAAGATCCATGACTGAAACATGTTCAATAGGTCAAATATTGGCTACTCTATGGCTAATTTATCACCAGAAGGAGTCAAAGGCTAGAACTAAAAAGTTCAAAATAGACGACTCTTGGGCCCGATTTTAGTACATTTGGTCAAATATTGACTTTTGAATGACCGATGTAACATCAGAAATAGTCAATGAGTAGGTATAGAAATTTCAAGATCCATGACTGGAACATGTTCAATGGGTCAGATATTGACTAGTCTATGGCTAATTTATCACCAGAAGGAGTCTATTGGGTAGAAATAGAAAGTTCAAAATCGATGACTCTTGGGACGGATACAAGTCCATTCGGTCAAATATGGATTTCTGAATGACTGACCTAAATTCAGAAAGAGTCAATGAGTAGGTATGAAAATTTCAAGATCCATAACTGACACATGTCCAATGGGTAAAATATTGGCTACTCTAGGGCTAATGTATCACAAGAAGGAGTCAATTGGGTAGGAATAGAAAGTTCAAGATCAAGGACTGAAATATTTTCAGTGGGTCAAAAATTGGCTTAGCTATCGCCAGAAGGAGTCAATAGGGTAGAACTAAAAATTTCAAAATAGACGACTCTTGGGCCCGATTTTAGTACATTTGGTCAAATATTGACTTTTGAATGATCAATGTAACATCAGAAAGAGTCAATAAGTAGGTATAAAAATTTCAAGATCCATGACTGAAACATGTTCAGTGGGTCAAATATTGGCTACTCTATGGCTAATTTATCACAAAAAGGAGTCTATTGGGTAGAAATAGAAAGTTCAAAATCGACGACTCTTGGGCCCGATATTAGTACATTTGGCAAAATATGGATTTCTGAATGACTGACCTAAATTCAGAAACAGTCAATGAGTAGGTATAGAAATTTCAAGATCCATGACTGGAACATGTTCAATGGGTCAGATATTGGCTAGTCTATGGCTAATTTATCACCAGAAGGAGTCTATTGGGTAGAAATACAAAGTTCAAAATCGATGACTCCTGGGCCGGATATAAGTCCATTGGGTCAAATATGGATTTCTGAATGACTGACCTAAATTCAGAAAGAGTCAATAAGTAGGTATAGAAATTTCAAGATCCATGACTGAAACATGTTCAATGGGTCAAATATTGGCTACTCTATGGCTAATTTATCACCAGAAAGAGTCTATTGGGTAGAAATAGAAAGTTCAAAAACGACGACTCTTGGGCCCGATATTAGTACATTTGGTCAAATAAGGATTTCTGAATGACTTACCGAAATTCAGTAAGAGTCAATGAGTAGGTTTAGAAATTTCAAGATCCATTACTGAAACATGTTCAATGGGTCAATTATTGGCTACTCTATCGCTAATTTATCACCAGAAGGAGTCAATTGGGTAGAAATAGAAAGTTCAAAATCGACGACTCTTGGGCCCGGATTTTAGTACATTTGGTCAAATATTGACTTTTGAATGACCGATATAACATCAGAAAGATTCAATAAGTAGGTATAGAAATTTCAAGATCCATGACTGAAACATGTTCAATGGGTCAAATATTGGCTACTCTATGGCTAATTTATCACAAAAAGGAGTCTATTGGGTAGAAATAGAAAGTTCAAAATCGACAACTCTTGGGCCCGATATTAGTACATTTGGTCAAATATGGATTTCTGAATGACTGACCTAAATTCAGAAAGAGTCAATGAGTAGGTATGAAAATTTCAAGATCCATAACTGAAACATGTTCAATGGGTCAGATATTGGCTAGTCTATGGCTAATTTATCACCAGAAGGAGTCTATTGGGTAGAAATAGAAAGTTCAAAATCGATGACTCTTGGGACGGATACAAGTCCATTCGGTCAAATATGGATTTCTGAATGACTGACCTAAATTCAGAAAGAGTCAATGAGTAGGTATGAAAATTTCAAGATCCATAACTGAAACATGTCCAATGGGTAAAATATTGGCTACTCTAGGGCTAATGTATCACCAGAAGGAGTCAATTGGGTAGGAATAGAAAGTTCAAGATCAAGGACTTAAATATTTTCAGTGGGTCAAAAATTGGCTTAGCTATCGCCAGAAGGAGTCAATAGGGTAGAACTAAAAATTTCAAAATAGTCGACTCTTGGGCCCGATTTTAGTACATATGGTCAAATATTGACTTTTGAATGATCAATGTAACATCAGAAAGAGTCAATAAGTAGGTATAAAAATTTCAAGATCCATGACTGAAACATGTTCAATGGGTCAAATATTGGCTACTCTATGGCTAATTTATCACAAAAAGGAGTCTATTGGGTAGAAATAGAAAGTTCAAAATCGACGACTCTTGGGCCCGATATTAGTACATTTGGCCAAATATGGATTTCTGAATGACTGACCTAAATTCAGAAACAGTCAATGAGTAGGTATAAAAATTTCAAGATCCATTACTGGAACATGTTCAATGGGTCAGATATTGGCTAGTCTATGGCTAGTTTATCACCAGAAGGAGTCTATTGGGTAGAAATACAAAGTTCAAAATAGACAACTCTTAGGCCCGATTTTAGTACATTTGGTCAAATATTGACTTTTGAATGACCGATGTAACATCAGAAAGAGTCAATAAATAGGTATAGAAATTTCAAGATCCATGACTGAAACATGTTCAAAGGGTCAAATATTGGCTACTCTATGGCTAATTTATCACCAGAAGGAGTCAATTGGGTAGAATTAGAATGTTCAAAATCGACGACTCTTGGGTCCGATATTAGTACATTTTGTCAAATATGGATTTCTGAATGACTGACCTAAATTCAGAAAGAGACAATAAGTAGGTATAGAAATTTCAAGATCCATAACTGAAACATGTCCAATGGGTCAAATATTGGCTACTCTATGGCTAATTTATCACCAGAAAGAGTCTATTGGGTAGAAATAGAAAGTTCAAAAACGACGACTCTTGGGCCCGATTTTAGTACATTTGGTCAAATATTGACTTTTGAATGACCGATGTAACATCAGAAAGAGTCAATAAGTAGGTATAGAAATTTCAAGATCCATGACTGAAACATGTTCAATGGGTCAAATAATGGCTACTCTATGGCTAATTTATCACAAAAAGGAGTCTATTGGGTAGAAATAGAAAGTTCAAAATCGACGACTCTCGGGCCCGATATTAGTACATTTGGTCAAATATGGATTTCTGAATGACTGACCTAAATTCAGAAAGAGTCAATGAGTAGGTATAGATATTTCAAGATCCATGACTGGAACATGTTCAATGGGTCAGATATTGGCTAGTCTATGGCTAATTTATCACCAGATTGAGTCTATTTGGTAGAAATACAAAGTTCAAAATCGATGACTCTTATGCCGGATATAAGTCCATTCGGTCAAATATGGATTTCTGAATGACTGACCTAAATTCAGAAAGAGTCAATGAGTAGGTATGAAAATTTCAAGATCCATAACTGAAACATGTCCAATGGGTAAAATATTGGCTACTCTAGGGCTAATGTATCACTAGAAGGAGTCAATTGGGTAGGAATAAAAAGTTCAAGATCAAGGACTGAAATATTTTCAGTGGGTCAAAAATTGGCTTAGCTATCGCCAGAAGGAGTGAATAGGGTAGAACTAAAAAGTTCAAAATAGAAGACTCTTGGGCCCGATTTTAGTACATTTGGTCAAATATTGACTTTTGAATGATCAATGTAACATCAGAAAGAGTCAATAAGTAGGTATAGAAATTACAAGATCCATGACTGAAACATGTTCAATAGGTCAAATATTGGCTACTCTATGGCTAATTTATCACCAGAAGGAGTCAAAGGCTAGAACTAAAAAGTTCAAAATAGACGACTCTTGGGCCCGATTTTAGTACATTTGGTCAAATATTGACTTTTGAATGACCGATGTAACATCAGAAATAGTCAATGAGTAGGTATAGAAATTTCAAGATCCATGACTGGAACATGTTCAATGGGTCAGATATTGACTAGTCTATGGCTAATTTATCACCAGAAGGAGTCTATTGGGTAGAAATAGAAAGTTCAAAATCGATGACTCTTGGGACGGATACAAGTCCATTCGGTCAAATATGGATTTCTGAATGACTGACCTAAATTCAGAAAGAGTCAATGAGTAGGTATGAAAATTTCAAGATCCATAACTGACACATGTCCAATGGGTAAAATATTGGCTACTCTAGGGCTAATGTATCACAAGAAGGAGTCAATTGGGTAGGAATAGAAAGTTCAAGATCAAGGACTGAAATATTTTCAGTGGGTCAAAAATTGGCTTAGCTATCGCCAGAAGGAGTCAATAGGGTAGAACTAAAAATTTCAAAATAGACGACTCTTGGGCCCGATTTTAGTACATTTGGTCAAATATTGACTTTTGAATGATCAATGTAACATCAGAAAGAGTCAATAAGTAGGTATAAAAATTTCAAGATCCATGACTGAAACATGTTCAGTGGGTCAAATATTGGCTACTCTATGGCTAATTTATCACAAAAAGGAGTCTATTGGGTAGAAATAGAAAGTTCAAAATCGACGACTCTTGGGCCCGATATTAGTACATTTGGCAAAATATGGATTTCTGAATGACTGACCTAAATTCAGAAACAGTCAATGAGTAGGTATAGAAATTTCAAGATCCATGACTGGAACATGTTCAATGGGTCAGATATTGGCTAGTCTATGGCTAATTTATCACCAGAAGGAGTCTATTGGGTAGAAATACAAAGTTCAAAATCGATGACTCCTGGGCCGGATATAAGTCCATTGGGTCAAATATGGATTTCTGAATGACTGACCTAAATTCAGAAAGAGTCAATGAGTAGGTATGAAAATTTCAAGATCCATAACTGAAACATGTCCAATGGTTAAAATATTGGCTACTCTAGGGCTAATGTATCACTAGAAGGAGTCAATTGGGTAGGAAAAGAAAGTTCAAGATCAAGGACTGAAATATTTTCAGTGGGTCAAAAATTGGCTGAACTATCTCCAGAAGGAGTCAATGGGTAGAACTAAAAAGTTCAAAATCGACGACTCTTGGCCCCGATTTTAGTACATTTGGTCAAATATGGATTTCTGAATGGCCGATGTAACATAAGAAAAAGTCAATAAGTAGGTATAGAAATTTCAAGATACATGACTGAAACATGTTCAATGGGTCAGATATTGGCTACTCTATGGCTAATTTATCACCAGAAGGAGTCAATAGGGTAGAACTAAAAAGTTCAAAATAGACGACTCTTGGGCCCGATATAAGTACATTTGGTCAAGTATTGACTTTTGAATGACCGATGTAAAATCAGAAAGAGTCAATAAGTAGGTATAGAAATTTCAAGATCCATGACTGAAACATGTTCAATGGGTCAAATATTGGCTACTCTATGGCTAATTTATCACCAGAAGGAGTCTATTGGGTAGAAATAGAAAGTTCAAAATCGATGACTCTTGGGCCCGGATATAAGTCCATTCGGTCAAATATGGATTTCTGAATGGCTGACCTAAATACAGAAAGAGTCAATGAGTAGGTATAGAAATTTCAAGATCCATGACTGGAACATGTTCAATGGGTCAAATATTGGTTACTCTATGGCTAATTTATCACCAGAAAGAGTCTCTTGGGTAGAAATAGAAAGTTCAAAAACGACGACTCTTGGGCCCGATATTAGTACATTTGGTCAAATAAGGATTTCTGAATGACTGAACTAAATTCAGTAAGAGTCAATGAGTAGGTTTAGAAATTTCAAGATCCATTACTGAAACATGTTCAATGGGTCAATTATTGGCTACTCTATCGCTAATTTATCACCAGAAAGAGTCAATTGGGTAGAAATAGAAAGTTCAAAATCGACGACTCTTGGGCTCGATTTTAGTACATTTGGTCAAATATTGACTTTTGAATGACCGATGTAAAATCAGAAAGAGTCAATAAGTAGGTATAGAAATTTCAAGATCCATGACTGAAACATGTTCAATGGGTCAAATATTGGCTACTCTATGGCTAATTTATCACCAGAAGGAGTCTATTGGGTAGAAATAGAAAGTTCAAAATCGATGACTCTTGGGCCCGGATATAAGTCCATTCGGTCAAATATGGATTTCTGAATGGCTGACCTAAATTCAGAAAGAGTCAATGAGTAGGTATGAAAATTTCAAGATCCATAACTGAAACATGTCCAATGGGTAAAATATTGGCTACTCTAGGGCTAATGTATCACAAGAAGAAGTCAATTGGGTAGGAATAGAAAGTTCAAGATCAAGGACTGAAATATTTTCAGTGGGTCAAAAATTGGCTGAACTATCTCCAGAAAGAGTCAATGGGTAGAACTAAAAAGTTTAAAATCGACAACTCTTGGGCCCGATTTTAGTAAATTTGGTCAAATATTGACTTTTGAATGACCGATGTAACATCAGAAAAAGTCAATAAGTAGGTATAGAAATTTCAAGATCCATGACTGAAACATGTTCAATGGGTCAAATATTGGCTACTCTATGGCTAATTTATCACCAGAAAGAGTCTATTGGGTAGAAATAGAAAGTTCAAAATCGATGACTATTGGGCCGGATATAAGTCCATTTGGTCAAATATGGACTTCTGATTGGCTGATGTATCATCAGTCGGATTCTATGAGTAGGTATAGAAATTTCAAGATCCATGACTGAAACATGTTCAATGGGTCAAATACTGGCTACTCTATGGCTAATTTATCACAAAAAGGAGTCTATTGGGTAGAAATAGAAAGTTCAAAATCGACGACTCTTGGGCCCGATATTGGTACATTTGGTCAAATATGGATTTCTGAATGACTGACCTAAATTCAGAAAGAGTCAATAAGTAGGTATAAAAATTTCAAGATCCATGACTGAAACATGTTCAATGGGTCAATTATTGGCTACTCTATCGCTAATTTATCACCAGAAGGAGTCAATTGGGTAGAAATAGAAAGTTCAAAATCGACGACTCTTGGGCCCGGATTTTAGTACATTTGGTCAAATATTGACTTTTGAATGACCGATATAACATCAGAAAGATTCAATAAGTAGGTATAGAAATTTCAAGATCCATGACTGAAACATGTTCAATGGGTCAAATATTGGCTACTCTATGGCTAATTTATCACAAAAAGGAGTCTATTGGGTAGAAATAGAAAGTTCAAAATCGACAACTCTTGGGCCCGATATTAGTACATTTGGTCAAATATGGATTTCTGAATGACTGACCTAAATTCAGAAAGAGTCAATGAGTAGGTATGAAAATTTCAAGATCCATAACTGAAACATGTTCAATGGGTCAGATATTGGCTAGTCTATGGCTAATTTATCACCAGAAGGAGTCTATTGGGTAGAAATAGAAAGTTCAAAATCGATGACTCTTGGGACGGATACAAGTCCATTCGGTCAAATATGGATTTCTGAATGACTGACCTAAATTCAGAAAGAGTCAATGAGTAGGTATGAAAATTTCAAGATCCATAACTGAAACATGTCCAATGGGTAAAATATTGGCTACTCTAGGGCTAATGTATCACCAGAAGGAGTCAATTGGGTAGGAATAGAAAGTTCAAGATCAAGGACTGAAATATTTTCAGTGGGTCAAAAATTGGCTTAGCTATCGCCAGAAGGAGTCAATAGGGTAGAACTAAAAATTTCAAAATAGTCGACTCTTGGGCCCGATTTTAGTACATATGGTCAAATATTGACTTTTGAATGATCAATGTAACATCAGAAAGAGTCAATAAGTAGGTATAAAAATTTCAAGATCCATGACTGAAACATGTTCAATGGGTCAAATATTGGCTACTCTATGGCTAATTTATCACAAAAAGGAGTCTATTGGGTAGAAATAGAAAGTTCAAAATCGACGACTCTTGGGCCCGATATTAGTACATTTGGCCAAATATGGATTTCTGAATGACTGACCTAAATTCAGAAACAGTCAATGAGTAGGTATAAAAATTTCAAGATCCATGACTGGAACATGTTCAATGGGTCAGATATTGGCTAGTCTATGGCTAGTTTATCACCAGAAGGAGTCTATTGGGTAGAAATACAAAGTTCAAAATAGACAACTCTTAGGCCCGATTTTAGTACATTTGGTCAAATATTGACTTTTGAATGACCGATGTAACATCAGAAAGAGTCAATAAATAGGTATAGAAATTTCAAGATCCATGACTGAAACATGTTCAAAGGGTCAAATATTGGCTACTCTATGGCTAATTTATCACCAGAAGGAGTCAATTGGGTAGAATTAGAATGTTCAAAATCGACGACTCTTGGGTCCGATATTAGTACATTTTGTCAAATATGGATTTCTGAATGACTGACCTAAATTCATAAAGAGTCAATGAGTAGGTATGAAAATTTCAAGATCCATAACTGAAACATGTCCAATGGGTAAAATATTGGCTACTCTAAGGCTAATGTATCACAAGAAGGAGTTAATTGGGTAGGAATAGAAAGTTCAAGATCAAGGACTGAAATATTTTCAGTGGCTCAAAAATTGGCTGAGCTATTGCCAGAAGGAGTCAATAGGGTAGAACTAATAAGTTCAAAATAGATGACTCTTGGGCCCGATTTTAGTACAATTGGTCAAATATTGACTTTTGAATGACCGATGTAACATCAGAAAGAGTCAATAAGTAGGTAAAGAAATGTCAAGATCCATGACAGAAACATGTTCAATGGGTCAAATATTGGCTACTCTATGGCTAATTTATCACCAGAAGGAGTCAATTGGGTAGAAATAGAAAGTTCAAAATCGACGACTCTTGGGCCCGATATTAGTACATTTGGTCAAATGTGGATTTCAGAATGACTGACCTAAATTCAGAGAGAGTCAATGAGTAGGTATAAAAATTTCAAGATCCATAACTGAAACATGTCCAATGGGTCAGATATTGGCTAGTCTATGGCTAATTTAACACCAGAAGGAGTCTATAGGGTAGAAATACAAAGTTCAAAATCGATGACTCTTGGGCCGGATATAAGTCCATTCGGTCAAATATTGACTTTTGAATGACTGACCTAAATTCAGAAAGAGTCAATGAGTAGGTATGAAAATTTCAAGATCCATAACTGAAACATGTCCAATGGCTAAAATATTGGCTACTCTAAGGCTAATGTATCACAAGAAGGAGTCAATTGGGTAGAAATAGAAAGTTCAAGATGAAGGACTGAAATATTTTCAGTGGGTCAAAAATTGGCTGAACTATCGCCAGAAGGAGTCAATAGGGTAGAACTAAAAAGTTCAAAATAGACGACTCTTGGGCCCGATTTTAGTAAATTTGGTCAAATATTGACTTTTGAATGACCGATGTAACATAAGAAAGAGTCAATAAGTAGGTATAGAAATTTCAAGATCCATGACTGAAACACGTTCAATGGGTCAAATATTGGCTACTCTATGGCTAATTTATCACCAGAAGGAGTCAAAGGCTAGAACTAAAAAGTTCAAAATAGACGACTCTTGGGCCCGATTTTAGTACATTTGGTCAAATATTGACTTTTGAATGACCGATGTAACATCAGAAAGAGTCAATGAGTAGGTATAGAAATTTCAAGATCCATGACTGGAACATGTTCAATGGGTCAGATATTGGCTAGTCTATGGCTAATTTATCACCAGAAGGAGTCTATTTGGTAGAAATAGAAAGTTCAAAATCGATGACTCTTGGGCCGGATACAAGTCCATTCGGTCAAATATGGATTTCTGAATGACTGACCTAAATTCAGAAACAGTCAATGAGTAGGTATAGAAATTTCAAGATCCATGACTGGAACATGTTCAATGGGTCAGATATTGGCTAGTCTATGGCTAATTTATCACCAGAAGGAGTCTATTTGGTAGAAATAGAAAGTTCAAAATCGATGACTCCTGGGCCGGATATAAGTCCATTGGGTCAAATATGGATTTCTGAATGACTGACCTAAATTCAGAAAGAGTCAATGAGTAGGTATGAAAATTTCAAGATCCATAACTGAAACATGTCCAATGGTTAAAATATTGGCTACTCTAGGGCTAATGTATCACTAGAAGGAGTCAATTGGGTAGGAAAAGAAAGTTCAAGATCAAGGACTGAAATATTTTCAGTGGGTCAAAAATTGGCTGAACTATCTCCAGAAGGAGTCAATGGGTAGAACTAAAAAGTTCAAAATCGACGACTCTTGGGCCCGATTTTAGTACATTTGGTCAAATATTGACTTTTGAATGACCGATGTAACATCAGAAAGAGTCAATGAGTAGGTATAGAAATTTCAAGATCCATGACTGGAACATGTTCAATGGGTCAGATATAGGCTAGTCTATGGCTAATTTATCACCAGAAGGAGTCTATTGGGTAGAAATAGAAAGTTCAAAATCGATGACTCTTGGTCCGGATACAAGTCCATTCGGTCAAATATGGATTTCTGAATGACTGACCTAAATTCAGAAACAGTCAATGAGTAGGTATAGAAATTTCAAGATCCATGACTGGAACATGTTCAATGGGTCAGATATTGGCTAGTCTATGGCTAGTTTATCACCAGAAGGAGTCTATTGGGTAGAAATACAAAGTTCAAAATAGACGACTCTTAGGCCCGATTTTAGTACATTTGGTCAAATATTGACTTTTGAATGACCGATGTAACATCAGAAAGAGTCAATAAATAGGTATAGAAATTTCAAGATCCATGACTGAAACATGTTCAAAGGGTCAAATATTGGCTACTCTATGGCTAATTTATCACCAGAAGGAGTCAATTGGGTAGAATTAGAATGTTCAAAATCGACGACTCTTGGGTCCGATATTAGTACATTTTGTCAAATATGGATTTCTGAATGACTGACCTAAATTCAGAAAGAGTCAATGAGTAGGTATGAAAATTTCAAGATCCATAACTGAAACATGTCCAATGGGTAAAATATTGGCTACTCTAAGGCTAATGTATCACAAGAAGGAGTTAATTGGGTAGGAATAGAAAGTTCAAGATCAAGGACTGAAATATTTTCAGTGGCTCAAAAATTGGCTGAGCTATTGCCAGAAGGAGTCAATAGGGTAGAACTAATAAGTTCAAAATAGATGACTCTTGGGCCCGATTTTAGTACAATTGGTCAAATATTGACTTTTGAATGACCGATGTAACATCAGAAAGAGTCAATAAGTAGGTAAAGAAATGTCAAGATCCATGACAGAAACATGTTCAATGGGTCAAATATTGGCTACTCTATGGCTAATTTATCACCAGAAGGAGTCAATTGGGTAGAAATAGAAAGTTCAAAATCGACGACTCTTGGGCCCGATATTAGTACATTTGGTCAAATGTGGATTTCAGAATGACTGACCTAAATTCAGAGAGAGTCAATGAGTAGGTATAAAAATGTCAAGATCCATAACTGAAACATGTCCAATGGGTCAGATATTGGCTAGTCTATGGCTAATTTATCACCAGAAGGAGTCAATTGGGTAGAATTAGAAAATTCAAAATCGATGACTCTTGGGCCGGATATAAGACCATTCGGTCAAATATTGACTTTTGAATGACTGACCTAAATTCAGAAAGAGTCAATGAGTAGGTATGAAAATTTCAAGATCCATAACTGAAACATGTCCAATGGCTAAAATATTGGCTACTCTAAGGCTAATGTATCACAAGAAGGAGTCAATTGGGTAGAAATAGAAAGTTCAAGATGAAGGACTGAAATATTTTCAGTGGGTCAAAAATTGGCTGAACTATCGCCAGAAGGAGTCAATAGGGTAGAACTAAAAAGTTCAAAATAGACGACTCTTGGTCCCGATTTTAGTAAATTTGGTCAAATATTGACTTTTGAATGACCGATGTAACATAAGAAAGAGTCAATAAGTAGGTATAGAAATTTCAAGATCCATGACTGAAACACGTTCAATGGGTCAAATATTGGCTACTCTATGGCTAATTTATCACCAGAAGGAGTCAAAGGCTAGAACTAAAAAGTTCAAAATAGACGACTCTTGGGCCCGATTTTAGTACAATTGGTCAAATATTGACTTTTGAATGACCGATGTAACATCAGAAAGAGTCAATGAGTAGGTATAGAAATTTCAAGATCCATGACTGGAACATGTTCAATGGGTCAGATATTGGCTAGTCTATGGCTAATTTATCACCAGAAGGAGTCTATTTGGTAGAAATAGAAAGTTCAAAATCGATGACTCTTGGGCCGGATACAAGTCCATTCGGTCAAATATGGATTTCTGAATGACTGACCTAAATTCAGAAACAGTCAATGAGTAGGTATAGAAATTTCAAGATCCATGACTGGAACATGTTCAATGGGTCAGATATTGGCTAGTCTATGGCTAATTTATCACCAGAAGGAGTCTATTTGGTAGAAATAGAAAGTTCAAAATCGATGACTCCTGGGCCGGATATAAGTCCATTGGGTCAAATATGGATTTCTGAATGACTGACCTAAATTCAGAAAGAGTCAATGAGTAGGTATGAAAATTTCAAGATCCATAACTGAAACATGTCCAATGGTTAAAATATTGGCTACTGTAGGGCTAATGTATCACTAGAAGGAGTCAATTGGGTAGGAAAAGAAAGTTCAAGATCAAGGACTGAAATATTTTCAGTGGGTCAAAAATTGGCTGAACTATCTCCAGAAGGAGTCAATGGGTAGAACTAAAAAGTTCAAAATCGACGACTCTTGGGCCCGATTTTAGTACATTTGGTCAAATATGGATTTCTGAATGGCCGATGTAACATAAGAAAAAGTCAATAAGTAGGTATAGAAATTTCAAGATCCATGACTGAAACATGTTCACTGGGTCAATTGTTTCCTATTCTATGGCTAATTTATCACCAGAAAGAGTCATTTGGGTAGAAATAGAAAGTTCAAAATCGATGACTCTTGGGCCCGATATTAGTACATTTGGTCAAATATGGATTTCTGAATGACTGACCTAAACACAGAAAGAGTCAATGAGTAGGTATAGAAATTTCAAGATACATGACTGGAACATATTCAATGGGTCAGATATTGGCTACTCTATGGCTAATTTATCACCAGAAGGAGTCAATAGGGTAGAATTAAAAAGTTCAAAATAGACGACTCTTGGGCCCGATATAAGTACATTTGGTCAAATATTGACTTTTGAATGACCGATGTAAAATCAGAAAGAGTCAATAAGTAGGTATAGAAATTTCAAGATCCATGACTGAAACATGTTCAATGGGTCAAATATTGGCTACTCTATGGCTAATTTATCACCAGAAGGAGTCTATTGGGTAGAAATAGAAAGTTCAAAATCGATGACTCTTGGGCCCGGATATAAGTCCATTCGGTCAAATATGGATTTCTGAATGGCTGACCTAAATACAGAAAGAGTCAATAAGTAGGTATAGAAATTTCAAGATCCATGACTGGAACATGTTCAATGGGTCAAATATTGGTTACTCTATGGCTAATTTATCACCAGAAAGAGTCTATTGGGTAGAAATAGAAAGTTCAAAAACGACGACTCTTGGGCCCGATATTAGTACATTTGGTCAAATAAGTATTTCTGAATGGCTGACCTAAATTCAGAAAGAGTCAATGAGTAGGTATGAAAATTTCAAGATCCATAACTGAAACATGTCCAATGGGTAAAATATTGGCTACTCTAGGGCTAATGTATCACAAGAAGAAGTCAATTGGGTAGGAATAGAAAGTTCAAGATCAAGGACTGAAATATTTTCAGTGGGTCAAAAATTGGCTGAACTATCTCCAGAAAGAGTCAATGGGTAGAACTAAAAAGTTTAAAATCGACAACTCTTGGGCCCGATTTTAGTAAATTTGGTCAAATATTGACTTTTGAATGACCGATGTAACATCAGAAAAAGTCAATAAGTAGGTATAGAAATTTCAAGATCCATGACTGAAACATGTTCAATGGGTCAAATATTGGCTACTCTATGGCTAATTTATCACCAGAAAGAGTCTATTGGGTAGAAATAGAAAGTTCAAAATCGATGACTATTGGGCCGGATATAAGTCCATTTGGTCAAATATGGACTTCTGATTGGCTGATGTATCATCAGTCGGATTCTATGAGTAGGTATAGAAATTTCAAGATCCATGACTGAAACATGTTCAATGGGTCAAATACTGGCTACTCTATGGCTAATTTATCACAAAAAGGAGTCTATTGGGTAGAAATAGAAAGTTCAAAATCGACGACTCTTGGGCCCGATATTGGTACATTTGGTCAAATATGGATTTCTGAATGACTGACCTAAATTCAGAAAGAGTCAATAAGTAGGTATAAAAATTTCAAGATCCATGACTGAAACATGTTCAATGGGTCAATTATTGGCTACTCTATGGCTAATTTATCACCAGAAAGAGTCTATTGGGTAGAAATAGAAAGTTCAAAATCGACGACTCTTGGGCTCGATATTAGTACATTTGATCAAATATGGATTTCTGAATGACTGACCTAAATAGAGAAAGAGTCAATGAGTAGGTATAGAAATTTCAAGATCCATGACTGGAACATGTTCAATGGGTCAGATATTGGCTACTCTATGGCTAATTTATCACCAGAAGGAGTCAATAGGCTAGAACTAAAAAGTTCAAAATAGACGACTCTTGGGCCCGATTTTAGTACATTTGGTCAAATATTGACTTTTGAATGACCGATGTAAAATCAGAAAGAGTCAATAAGTAGGTATAGAAATTTCAAGATCCATGACTGAAACATGTTCAATGGGTCAAATATTGGCTACTCTATGGCTAATTTATCACCAGAAAGAGTCTATTGGGTAGAAATAGAAAGTTCAAAAACGACGACTCTTGGGCCCGATATTAGTACATTTGGTCAAATAAGGATTTCTGAATGACTGACCGAAATTCAGTAAGAGTCAATGAGTAGGTTTAGAAATTTCAAGATCCATTACTGAAACATGTTCAATGGGTCAATTATTGGCTACTCTATCGCTAATTTATCACCAGAAGGAGTCAATTGGGTAGAAATAGAAAGTTCAAAATCGACGACTCTTGGGCCCGATTTTAGTACATTTGGTCAAATATTGACTTTTGAATGACCGATGTAACATCAGAAAGATTCAATAAGTAGGTATAGAAATTTCAAGATCCATGACTGAAACATGTTCAATGGGTCAAATATTGGCTACTCTATGGCTAATTTATCACAAAAAGGAGTCTATTGGGTAGAAATAGAAAGTTCAAAATCGACAACTCTTGGGCCCGATATTAGTACATTTGGTCAAATATGGATTTCTGAATGACTGACCTAAATTCAGAAAGAGTCAATGAGTAGGTATGAAAATTTCAAGATCCATAACTGAAACATGTTCAATGGGTCAGATATTGGCTAGTCTATGGCTAATTTATCACCAGAAGGAGTCTATTGGGTAGAAATAGAAAGTTCAAAATCGATGACTCTTGGGACGGATACAAGTCCATTCGGTCAAATATGGATTTCTGAATGACTGACCTAAATTCAGAAAGAGTCAATGAGTAGGTATGAAAATTTCAAGATCCATAACTGAAACATGTCCAATAGGTAAAATATTGGCTACTCTAGGGCTAATGTATCACCAGAAGGAGTCAATTGGGTAGGAATAGAAAGTTCAAGATCAAGGACTGAAATATTTTCAGTGGGTCAAAAATTGGCTTAGCTATCGCCAGAAGGAGTCAATAGGGTAGAACTAAAAATTTCAAAATAGTCGACTCTTGGGCCCGATTTTAGTACATATGGTCAAATATTGACTTTTGAATGATCAATGTAACATCAGAAAGAGTCAATAAGTAGGTATAAAAATTTCAAGATCCATGACTGAAACATGTTCAATGGGTCAAATATTGGCTACTCTATGGCTAATTTATCACAAAAAGGAGTCTATTGGGTAGAAATAGAAAGTTCAAAATCGACGACTCTTGGGCCCGATATTAGTACATTTGGCCAAATATGGATTTCTGAATGACTGACCTAAATTCAGAAACAGTCAATGAGTAGGTATAAAAATTTCAAGATCCATGACAGAAACATGTTCAATGGGTCAAATATTGGCTACTCTATGGCTAATTTATCACCAGAAGGAGTCAAAGGCTAGAACTAAAAAGTTCAAAATAGACGACTCTTGGGCCCGATTTTAGTACATTTGGTCAAATATTGACTTTTGAATGACCGATGTAACATCAGAAAGAGTCAATGAGTAGGTATAGAAATTTCAAGATCCATGACTGGAACATGTTCAATGGGTCAGATATAGGCTAGTCTATGGCTAATTTATCACCAGAAGGAGTCTATTGGGTAGAAATAGAAAGTTCAAAATCGATGACTCTTGGTCCGGATACAAGTCCATTCGGTCAAATATGGATTTCTGAATGACTGACCTAAATTCAGAAACAGTCAATGAGTAGGTATAGAAATTTCAAGATCCATGACTGGAACATGTTCAATGGGTCAGATATTGGCTAGTCTATGGCTAGTTTATCACCAGAAGGAGTCTATTGGGTAGAAATACAAAGTTCAAAATAGACGACTCTTAGGCCCGATTTTAGTACATTTGGTCAAATATTGACTTTTGAATGACCGATGTAACATCAGAAAGAGTCAATAAATAGGTATAGAAATTTCAAGATCCATGACTGAAACATGTTCAAAGGGTCAAATATTGGCTACTCTATGGCTAATTTATCACCAGAAGGAGTCAATTGGGTAGAATTAGAATGTTCAAAATCGACGACTCTTGGGTCCGATATTAGTACATTTTGTCAAATATGGATTTCTGAATGACTGACCTAAATTCAGAAAGAGTCAATGAGTAGGTATGAAAATTTCAAGATCCATAACTGAAACATGTCCAATGGGTAAAATATTGGCTACTCTAAGGCTAATGTATCACAAGAAGGAGTTAATTGGGTAGGAATAGAAAGTTCAAGATCAAGGACTGAAATATTTTCAGTGGCTCAAAAATTGGCTGAGCTATTGCCAGAAGGAGTCAATAGGGTAGAACTAATAAGTTCAAAATAGATGACTCTTGGGCCCGATTTTAGTACAATTGGTCAAATATTGACTTTTGAATGACCGATGTAACATCAGAAAGAGTCAATAAGTAGGTAAAGAAATGTCAAGATCCATGACAGAAACATGTTCAATGGGTCAAATATTGGCTACTCTATGGCTAATTTATCACCAGAAGGAGTCAATTGGGTAGAAATAGAAAGTTCAAAATCGACGACTCTTGGGCCCGATATTAGTACATTTGGTCAAATGTGGATTTCAGAATGACTGACCTAAATTCAGAGAGAGTCAATGAGTAGGTATAAAAATTTCAAGATCCATAACTGAAACATGTCCAATGGGTCAGATATTGGCTAGTCTATGGCTAATTTATCACCAGAAGGAGTCTATAGGGTAGAAATACAAAGTTCAAAATCGATGACTCTTGGGCCGGATATAAGTCCATTCGGTCAAATATTGACTTTTGAATGACTGACCTAAATTCAGAAAGAGTCAATGAGTAGGTATGAAAATTTCAAGATCCATAACTGAAACATGTCCAATGGCTAAAATATTGGCTACTCTAAGGCTAATGTATCACAAGAAGGAGTCAATTGGGTAGAAATAGAAAGTTCAAGATGAAGGACTGAAATATTTTCAGTGGGTCAAAAATTGGCTGAACTATCGCCAGAAGGAGTCAATAGGGTAGAACTAAAAAGTTCAAAATAGACGACTCTTGGGCCCGATTTTAGTAAATTTGGTCAAATATTGACTTTTGAATGACCCATGTAACATAAGAAAGAGTCAATAAGTAGGTATAGAAATTTCAAGATCCATGACTGAAACACGTTCAATGGGTCAAATATTGGCTACTCTATGGCTAATTTATCACCAGAAGGAGTCAAAGGCTAGAACTAAAAAGTTCAAAATAGACGACTCTTGGGCCCGATTTTAGTACATTTGGTCAAATATTGACTTTTGAATGACCGATGTAACATCAGAAAGAGTCAATGAGTAGGTATAGAAATTTCAAGATCCATGACTGGAACATGTTCAATGGGTCAGATATTGGCTAGTCTATGGCTAATTTATCACCAGAAGGAGTCTATTTGGTAGAAATAGAAAGTTCAAAATCGATGACTCTTGGGCCGGATACAAGTCCATTCGGTCAAATATGGATTTCTGAATGACTGACCTAAATTCAGAAACAGTCAATGAGTAGGTATAGAAATTTCAAGATCCATGACTGGAACATGTTCAATGGGTCAGATATTGGCTAGTCTATGGCTAATTTATCACCAGAAGGAGTCTATTTGGTAGAAATAGAAAGTTCAAAATCGATGACTCCTGGGCCGGATATAAGTCCATTGGGTCAAATATGGATTTCTGAATGACTGACCTAAATTCAGAAAGAGTCAATGAGTAGGTATGAAAATTTCAAGATCCATAACTGAAACATGTCCAATGGTTAAAACATTGGCTACTCTAGGGCTAATGTATCACTAGAAGGAGTCAATTGGGTAGGAAAAGAAAGTTCAAGATCAAGGACTGAAATATTTTCAGTGGGTCAAAAATTGGCTGAACTATCTCCAGAAGGAGTCAATGGGTAGAACTAAAAAGTTCAAAATCGACGACTCTTGGGCCCGATTTTAGTACATTTGGTCAAATATGGATTTCTGAATGGCCGATGTAACATAAGAAAAAGTCAATAAGTAGGTATAGAAATTTCAAGATCCATGACTGAAACATGTTCACTGGGTCAATTGTTTCCTATTCTATGGCTAATTTATCACCAGAAAGAGTCATTTGGGTAGAAATAGAAAGTTCAAAATCGATGACTCTTGGGCCCGATATTAGTACATTTGGTCAAATATGGATTTCTGAATGACTGACCTAAACACAGAAAGAGTCAATGAGTAGGTATAGAAATTTCAAGATACATGACTGGAACATATTCAATGGGTCAGATATTGGCTACTCTATGGCTAATTTATCACCAGAAGGAGTCAATAGGGTAGAATTAAAAAGTTCAAAATAGACGACTCTTGGGCCCGATATAAGTACATTTGGTCAAATATTGACTTTTGAATGACCGATGTAAAATCAGAAAGAGTCAATAAGTAGGTATAGAAATTTCAAGATCCATGACTGAAACATGTTCAATGGGTCAAATATTGGCTACTCTATGGCTAATTTATCACCAGAAGGAGTCTATTGGGTAGAAATAGAAAGTTCAAAATCGATGACTCTTGGGCCCGGATATAAGTCCATTCGGTCAAATATGGATTTCTGAATGGCTGACCTAAATACAGAAAGAGTCAATGAGTAGGTATAGAAATTTCAAGATCCATGACTGGAACATGTTCAATGGGTCAAATATTGGTTACTCTATGGCTAATTTATCACCAGAAAGAGTCTATTGGGTAGAAATAGAAAGTTCAAAAACGACGACTCTTGGGCCCGATATTAGTACATTTGGTCAAATAAGGATTTCTGAATGACTGAACTAAATTCAGTAAGAGTCAATGAGTAGGTTTAGAAATTTCAAGATCCATTACTGAAACATGTTCAATGGGTCAATTATTGGCTACTCTATCGCTAATTTATCACCAGAAAGAGTCAATTGGGTAGAAATAGAAAGTTCAAAATCGACGACTCTTGGGCTCGATTTTAGTACATTTGGTCAAATATTGACTTTTGAATGACCGATGTAAAATCAGAAAGAGTCAATAAGTAGGTATAGAAATTTCAAGATCCATGACTGAAACATGTTCAATGGGTCAAATATTGGCTACTCTATGGCTAATTTATCACCAGAAGGAGTCTATTGGGTAGAAATAGAAAGTTCAAAATCGATGACTCTTGGGCCCGGATATAAGTCCATTCGGTCAAATATGGATTTCTGAATGGCTGACCTAAATTCAGAAAGAGTCAATGAGTAGGTATGAAAATTTCAAGATCCATAACTGAAACATGTCCAATGGGTAAAATATTGGCTACTCTAGGGCTAATGTATCACAAGAAGAAGTCAATTGGGTAGGAATAGAAAGTTCAAGATCAAGGACTGAACTATTTTCAGTGGGTCAAAAATTGGCTGAACTATCTCCAGAAAGAGTCAATAGGTAGAACTAAAAAGTTTAAAATCGACAACTCTTAGGCCCGATTTTAGTAAATTTGGTCATATATTGACTTTTGAATGACCGATGTAACATCAGAAAAAGTCAATAAGTAGGTATAGAAATTTCAAGATCCATGACTGAAACATGTTCAATGGGTCAAATATTGGCTACTCTATGGCTAATTTATCACCAGAAAGAGTCTATTGGGTAGAAATAGAAAGTTCAAAATCGATGACTATTGGGCCGGATATAAGTCCATTTGGTCAAATATGGACTTCTGATTGGCTGATGTATCATCAGTCGGATTCTATGAGTAGGTATAGAAATTTCAAGATCCATGACTGAAACATGTTCAATGGGTCAAATACTGGCTACTCTATGGCTAATTTATCACAAAAAGGAGTCTATTGGGTAGAAATAGAAAGTTCAAAATCGACGACTCTTGGGCCCGATATTGGTACATTTGGTCAAATATGGATTTCTGAATGACTGACCTAAATTCAGAAAGAGTCAATAAGTAGGTATAAAAATTTCAAGATCCATGACTGAAACATGTTCAATGGGTCAATTATTGGCTACTCTATGGCTAATTTATCACCAGAAAGAGTCTATTGGGTAGAAATAGAAAGTTCAAAATCGACGACTCTTGGGCCCGATATTAGTACATTTGATCAAATATGGATTTCTGAATGACTGACCTAAATACAGAAAGAGTCAATGAGTAGGTATAGAAATTTCAAGATCCATGACTGGAACATGTTCAATGGGTCAGATATTGGCTACTCTATGGCTAATTTATCACCAGAAGGAGTCTATTGGGTAGAAATACAAAGTTCAAAATAGACAACTCTTAGGCCCGATTTTAGTACATTTGGTCAAATATTGACTTTTGAATGACCGATGTAACATCAGAAAGAGTCAATAAATAGGTATAGAAATTTCAAGATCCATGACTGAAACATGTTCAAAGGGTCAAATATTGGCTACTCTATGGCTAATTTATCACCAGAAGGAGTCAATTGGGTAGAATTAGAATGTTCAAAATCGACGACTCTTGGGTCCGATATTAGTACATTTTGTCAAATATGGATTTCTGAATGACTGACCTAAATTCAGAAAGAGACAATAAGTAGGTATAGAAATTTCAAGATCCATAACTGAAACATGTCCAATGGGTAAAATATTGGCTACTCTAAGGCTAATGTATCAAAAGAAGGAGTCAATTGGGTAGGAATAGAAAGTTCAAGATCAATGACTGAAAAATTTTCAGTGGGTCAAAAATTGGCTGAGCTATCGCCAGAAGGAGTCAATAGGGTAGAACTAAAAAGTTCAAAATAGACGACTCTTGGGCCCGATTTTAGTACATTTGGTCAAATATTGACTTTTGAATGACCGATGTAACATCAGAAAGAGTCAATAAGTAGGTAAAGAAATTTCAAGATCCATGACAGAAACATGTTCAATGGGTCAAATATTGGCTACTCTATGGCTAATTTATCACCAGAAGGAGTCAAAGGCTAGAACTAAAAAGTTCAAAATAGACGACTCTTGGGCCCGATTTTAGTACATTTGGTCAAATATTGACTTTTGAATGACCGATGTAACATCAGAAAGAGTCAATGAGTAGGTATAGAAATTTCAAGATCCATGACTGGAACATGTTCAATGGGTCAGATATAGGCTAGTCTATGGCTAATTTATCACCAGAAGGAGTCTATTGGGTAGAAATAGAAAGTTCAAAATCGATGACTCTTGGTCCGGATACAAGTCCATTCGGTCAAATATGGATTTCTGAATGACTGACCTAAATTCAGAAACAGTCAATGAGTAGGTATAGAAATTTCAAGATCCATGACTGGAACATGTTCAATGGGTCAGATATTGGCTAGTCTATGGCTAGTTTATCACCAGAAGGAGTCTATTGGGTAGAAATACAAAGTTCAAAATAGACGACTCTTAGGCCCGATTTTAGTACATTTGGTCAAATATTGACTTTTGAATGACCGATGTAACATCAGAAAGAGTCAATAAATAGGTATAGAAATTTCAAGATCCATGACTGAAACATGTTCAAAGGGTCAAATATTGGCTACTCTATGGCTAATTTATCACCAGAAGGAGTCAATTGGGTAGAATTAGAATGTTCAAAATCGACGACTCTTGGGTCCGATATTAGTACATTTTGTCAAATATGGATTTCTGAATGACTGACCTAAATTCAGAAAGAGTCAATGAGTAGGTATGAAAATTTCAAGATCCATAACTGAAACATGTCCAATGGGTAAAATATTGGCTACTCTAAGGCTAATGTATCACAAGAAGGAGTTAATTGGGTAGGAATAGAAAGTTCAAGATCAAGGACTGAAATATTTTCAGTGGCTCAAAAATTGGCTGAGCTATTGCCAGAAGGAGTCAATAGGGTAGAACTAATAAGTTCAAAATAGATGACTCTTGGGCCCGATTTTAGTACAATTGGTCAAATATTGACTTTTGAATGACCGATGTAACATCAGAAAGAGTCAATAAGTAGGTAAAGAAATGTCAAGATCCATGACAGAAACATGTTCAATGGGTCAAATATTGGCTACTCTATGGCTAATTTATCACCAGAAGGAGTCAATTGGGTAGAAATAGAAAGTTCAAAATCGACGACTCTTGGGCCCGATATTAGTACATTTGGTCAAATGTGGATTTCAGAATGACTGACCTAAATTCAGAGAGAGTCAATGAGTAGGTATAAAAATTTCAAGATCCATAACTGAAACATGTCCAATGGGTCAGATATTGGCTAGTCTATGGCTAATTTATCACCAGAAGGAGTCTATAGGGTAGAAATACAAAGTTCAAAATCGATGACTCTTGGGCCGGATATAAGTCCATTCGGTCAAATATTGACTTTTGAATGACTGACCTAAATTCAGAAAGAGTCAATGAGTAGGTATGAAAATTTCAAGATCCATAACTGAAACATGTCCAATGGCTAAAATATTGGCTACTCTAAGGCTAATGTATCACAAGAAGGAGTCAATTGGGTAGAAATAGAAAGTTCAAGATGAAGGACTGAAATATTTTCAGTGGGTCAAAAATTGGCTGAACTATCGCCAGAAGGAGTCAATAGGGTAGAACTAAAAAGTTCAAAATAGACGACTCTTGGGCCCGATTTTAGTAAATTTGGTCAAATATTGACTTTTGAATGACCGATGTAACATAAGAAAGAGTCAATAAGTAGGTATAGAAATTTCAAGATCCATGACTGAAACACGTTCAATGGGTCAAATATTGGCTACTCTATGGCTAATTTATCACCAGAAGGAGTCAAAGGCTAGAACTAAAAAGTTCAAAATAGACGACTCTTGGGCCCGATTTTAGTACATTTGGTCAAATATTGACTTTTGAATGACCGATGTAACATCAGAAAGAGTCAATGAGTAGGTATAGAAATTTCAAGATCCATGACTGGAACATGTTCAATGGGTCAGATATTGGCTAGTCTATGGCTAATTTATCACCAGAAGGAGTCTATTTGGTAGAAATAGAAAGTTCAAAATCGATGACTCTTGGGCCGGATACAAGTCCATTCGGTCAAATATGGATTTCTGAATGACTGACCTAAATTCAGAAACAGTCAATGAGTAGGTATAGAAATTTCAAGATCCATGACTGGAACATGTTCAATGGGTCAGATATTGGCTAGTCTATGGCTAATTTATCACCAGAAGGAGTCTATTTGGTAGAAATAGAAAGTTCAAAATCGATGACTCCTGGGCCGGATATAAGTCCATTGGGTCAAATATGGATTTCTGAATGACTGACCTAAATTCAGAAAGAGTCAATGAGTAGGTATGAAAATTTCAAGATCCATAACTGAAACATGTCCAATGGTTAAAATATTGGCTACTCTAGGGCTAATGTATCACTAGAAGGAGTCAATTGGGTAGGAAAAGAAAGTTCAAGATCAAGGACTGAAATATTTTCAGTGGGTCAAAAATTGGCTGAACTATCTCCAGAAGGAGTCAATGGGTAGAACTAAAAAGTTCAAAATCGACGACTCTTGGGCCCGATTTTAGTACATTTGGTCAAATATGGATTTCTGAATGGCCGATGTAACATAAGAAAAAGTCAATAAGTAGGTATAGAAATTTCAAGATCCATGACTGAAACATGTTCACTGGGTCAATTGTTTCCTATTCTATGGCTAATTTATCAAAAGAAAGAGTCATTTGGGTAGAAATAGAAAGTTCAAAATCGATGACTCTTGGGCCCGATATTAGTACATTTGGTCAAATAAGGATTTCTGAATGACTGACCTAAACACAGAAAGAGTCAATGAGTAGGTATAGAAATTTCAAGATACATGACTGGAACATATTCAATGGGTCAGATATTGGCTACTCTATGGCTAATTTATCACCAGAAGGAGTCAATAGGGTAGAATTAAAAAGTTCAAAATAGACGACTCTTGGGCCCGATATAAGTACATTTGGTCAAATATTGACTTTTGAATGACCGATGTAAAATCAGAAAGAGTCAATAAGTAGGTATAGAAATTTCAAGATCCATGACTGAAACATGTTCAATGGGTCAAATATTGGCTACTCTATGGCTAATTTATCACCAGAAGGAGTCTATTGGGTAGAAATAGAAAGTTCAAAATCGATGACTCTTGGGCCCGGATATAAGTCCATTCGGTCAAATATGGATTTCTGAATGGCTGACCTAAATACAGAAAGAGTCAATGAGTAGGTATAGAAATTTCAAGATCCATGACTGGAACATGTTCAATGGGTCAAATATTGGTTACTCTATGGCTAATTTATCACCAGAAAGAGTCTATTGGGTAGAAATAGAAAGTTCAAAAACGACGACTCTTGGGCCCGATATTAGTACATTTGGTCAAATAAGGATTTCTGAATGACTGAACTAAATTCAGTAAGAGTCAATGAGTAGGTTTAGAAATTTCAAGATCCATTACTGAAACATGTTCAATGGGTCAATTATTGGCTACTCTATCGCTAATTTATCACCAGAAAGAGTCAATTGGGTAGAAATAGAAAGTTCAAAATCGACGACTCTTGGGCTCGATTTTAGTACATTTGGTCAAATATTGACTTTTGAATGACCGATGTAAAATCAGAAAGAGTCAATAAGTAGGTATAGAAATTTCAAGATCCATGACTGAAACATGTTCAATGGGTCAAATATTGGCTACTCTATGGCTAATTTATCACCAGAAGGAGTCTATTGGGTAGAAATAGAAAGTTCAAAATCGATGACTCTTGGGCCCGGATATAAGTCCATTCGGTCAAATATGGATTTCTGAATGGCTGACCTAAATTCAGAAAGAGTCAATGAGTAGGTATGAAAATTTCAAGATCCATAACTGAAACATGTCCAATGGGTAAAATATTGGCTACTCTAGGGCTAATGTATCACAAGAAGAAGTCAATTGGGTAGGAATAGAAAGTTCAAGATCAAGGACTGAAATATTTTCAGTGGGTCAAAAATTGGCTGAACTATCTCCAGAAAGAGTCAATAGGTAGAACTAAAAAGTTTAAAATCGACAACTCTTGGGCCCGATTTTAGTAAATTTGGTCAAATATTGACTTTTGAATGACCGATGTAACATCAGAAAAAGTCAATAAGTAGGTATAGAAATTTCAAGATCCATGACTGAAACATGTTCAATGGGTCAAATATTGGCTACTCTATGGCTAATTTATCACCAGAAAGAGTCTATTGGGTAGAAATAGAAAGTTCAAAATCGATGACTATTGGGCCGGATATAAGTCCATTTGGTCAAATATGGACTTCTGATTGGCTGATGTATCATCAGTCGGATTCTATGAGTAGGTATAGAAATTTCAAGATCCATGACTGAAACATGTTCAATGGGTCAAATACTGGCTACTCTATGGCTAATTTATCACAAAAAGGAGTCTATTGGGTAGAAATAGAAAGTTCAAAATCGACGACTCTTGGGCCCGATATTGGTACATTTGGTCAAATATGGATTTCTGAATGACTGACCTAAATTCAGAAAGAGTCAATAAGTAGGTATAAAAATTTCAAGATCCATGACTGAAACATGTTCAATGGGTCAATTATTGGCTACTCTATGGCTAATTTATCACCAGAAAGAGTCTATTGGGTAGAAATAGAAAGTTCAAAATCGACGACTCTTGGGCCCGATATTAGTACATTTGATCAAATATGGATTTCTGAATGACTGACCTAAATACAGAAAGAGTCAATGAGTAGGTATAGAAATTTCAAGATCCATGACTGGAACATGTTCAATGGGTCAGATATTGGCTACTCTATGGCTAATTTATCACCAGAAGGAGTCAATAGGCTAGAACTAAAAAGTTCAAAATAGACGACTCTTGGGCCCGATTTTAGTACATTTGGTCAAATATTGACTTTTGAATGACCGATGTAACATCAGAAAGATTCAATAAGTAGGTATAGAAATTTCAAGATCCATGACTGAAACATGTTCAATGGGTCAAATATTGGCTACTCTATGGCTAATTTATCACAAAAAGGAGTCTATTGGGTAGAAATAGAAAGTTCAAAATCGACAACTCTTGGGCCCGATATTAGTACATTTGGTCAAATATGGATTTCTGAATGACTGACCTAAATTCAGAAAGAGTCAATGAGTAGGTATGAAAATTTCAAGATCCATAACTGAAACATGTTCAATGGGTCAGATATTGGCTAGTCTATGGCTAATTTATCACCAGAAGGAGTCTATTGGGTAGAAATAGAAAGTTCAAAATCGATGACTCTTGGTCCGGATACAAGTCCATTCGGTCAAATATGGATTTCTGAATGACTGACCTAAATTCAGAAACAGTCAATGAGTAGGTATGAAAATTTCAAGATCCATGACTGGAACATGTTCAATGGGTCAGATATTGGCTAGTCTATGGCTAGTTTATCACCAGAAGGAGTCAATAGGGTAGAACTAAAAAGTTCAAAATAGACGACTCTTGGGCCCGATTTTAGTAAATTTGGTCAAATATTGACTTTTGAATGACCGATGTAACATAAGAAAGAGTCAATAAGTAGGTATAGAAATTTCAAGATCCATGACTGAAACACGTTCAATGGGTCAAATATTGGCTACTCTATGGCTAATTTATCACCAGAAGGAGTCAAAGGCTAGAACTAAAAAGTTCAAAATAGACGACTCTTGGGCCCGATTTTAGTACATTTGGTCAAATATTGACTTTTGAATGACCGATGTAACATCAGAAAGAGTCAATGAGTAGGTATAGAAATTTCAAGATCCATGACTGGAACATGTTCAATGGGTCAGATATTGGCTAGTCTATGGCTAATTTATCACCAGAAGGAGTCTATTTGGTACAAATAGAAAGTTCAAAATCGATGACTCTTGGGCCGGATACAAGTCCATTCGGTCAAATATGGATTTCTGAATGACTGACCTAAATTCAGAAACAGTCAATGAGTAGGTATAGAAATTTCAAGATCCATGACTGGAACATGTTCAATGGGTCAGATATTGGCTAGTCTATGGCTAATTTATCACCAGAAGGAGTCTATTTGGTAGAAATAGAAAGTTCAAAATCGATGACTCCTGGGCCGGATATAAGTCCATTGGGTCAAATATGGATTTCTGAATGACTGACCTAAATTCAGAAAGAGTCAATGAGTAGGTATGAAAATTTCAAGATCCATAACTGAAACATGTCCAATGGTTAAAATATTGGCTACTCTAGGGCTAATGTATCACTAGAAGGAGTCAATTGGGTAGGAAAAGAAAGTTCAAGATCAAGGACTGAAATATTTTCAGTGGGTCAAAAATTGGCTGAACTATCTCCAGAAGGAGTCAATGGGTAGAACTAAAAAGTTCAAAATCGACGACTCTTGGGCCCGATTTTAGTACATTTGGTCAAATATGGATTTCTGAATGGCCGATGTAACATAAGAAAAAGTCAATAAGTAGGTATAGAAATTTCAAGATCCATGACTGAAACATGTTCACTGGGTCAATTGTTTCCTATTCTATGGCTAATTTATCAAAAGAAAGAGTCATTTGGGTAGAAATAGAAAGTTCAAAATCGATGACTCTTGGGCCCGATATTAGTACATTTGGTCAAATAAGGATTTCTGAATGACTGACCTAAACACAGAAAGAGTCAATGAGTAGGTATAGAAATTTCAAGATACATGACTGGAACATATTCAATGGGTCAGATATTGGCTACTCTATGGCTAATTTATCACCAGAAGGAGTCAATAGGGTAGAATTAAAAAGTTCAAAATAGACGACTCTTGGGCCCGATATAAGTACATTTGGTCAAATATTGACTTTTGAATGACCGATGTAAAATCAGAAAGAGTCAATAAGTAGGTATAGAGATTTCAAGATCCATGACTGAAACATGTTCAATGGGTCAAATATTGGCTACTCTATGGCTAATTTATCACCAGAAGGAGTCTATTGGGTAGAAATAGAAAGTTCAAAATCGATGACTCTTGGGCCCGGATATAAGTCCATTCGGTCAAATATGGATTTCTGAATGGCTGACCTAAATACAGAAAGAGTCAATGAGTAGGTATAGAAATTTCAAGATCCATGACTGGAACATGTTCAATGGGTCAAATATTGGTTACTCTATGGCTAATTTATCACCAGAAAGAGTCTATTGGGTAGAAATAGAAAGTTCAAAAACGACGACTCTTGGGCCCGATATTAGTACATTTGGTCAAATAAGGATTTCTGAATGACTGAACTAAATTCAGTAAGAGTCAATGAGTAGGTTTAGAAATTTCAAGATCCATTACTGAAACATGTTCAATGGGTCAATTATTGGCTACTCTATCGCTAATTTATCACCAGAAAGAGTCAATTGGGTAGAAATAGAAAGTTCAAAATCGACGACTCTTGGGCTCGATTTTAGTACATTTGGTCAAATATTGACTTTTGAATGACCGATGTAAAATCAGAAAGAGTCAATAAGTAGGTATAGAAATTTCAAGATCCATGACTGAAACATGTTCAATGGGTCAAATATTGGCTACTCTATGGCTAATTTATCACCAGAAGGAGTCTATTGGGTAGAAATAGAAAGTTCAAAATCGATGACTCTTGGGCCCGGATATAAGTCCATTCGGTCAAATATGGATTTCTGAATGGCTGACCTAAATTCAGAAAGAGTCAATGAGTAGGTATGAAAATTTCAAGATCCATAACTGAAACATGTCCAATGGGTAAAATATTGGCTACTCTAGGGCTAATGTATCACAAGAAGAAGTCAATTGGGTAGGAATAGAAAGTTCAAGATCAAGGACTGAAATATTTTCAGTGGGTCAAAAATTGGCTGAACTATCTCCAGAAAGAGTCAATAGGTAGAACTAAAAAGTTTAAAATCGACAACTCTTGGGCCCGATTTTAGTAAATTTGGTCAAATATTGACTTTTGAATGACCGATGTAACATCAGAAAAAGTCAATAAGTAGGTATAGAAATTTCAAGATCCATGACTGAAACATGTTCAATGGGTCAAATATTGGCTACTCTATGGCTAATTTATCACCAGAAAGAGTCTATTGGGTAGAAATAGAAAGTTCAAAATCGATGACTATTGGGCCGGATATAAGTCCATTTGGTCAAATATGGACTTCTGATTGGCTGATGTATCATCAGTCGGATTCTATGAGTAGGTATAGAAATTTCAAGATCCATGACTGAAACATGTTCAATGGGTCAAATACTGGCTACTCTATGGCTAATTTATCACAAAAAGGAGTCTATTGGGTAGAAATAGAAAGTTCAAAATCGACGACTCTTGGGCCCGATATTGGTACATTTGGTCAAATATGGATTTCTGAATGACTGACCTAAATTCAGAAAGAGTCAATAAGTAGGTATAAAAATTTCAAGATCCATGACTGAAACATGTTCAATGGGTCAATTATTGGCTACTCTATGGCTAATTTATCACCAGAAAGAGTCTATTGGGTAGAAATAGAAAGTTCAAAATCGACGACTCTTGGGCCCGATATTAGTACATTTGATCAAATATGGATTTCTGAATGACTGACCTAAATACAGAAAGAGTCAATGAGTAGGTATAGAAATTTCAAGATCCATGACTGGAACATGTTCAATGGGTCAGATATTGGCTACTCTATGGCTAATTTATCACCAGAAGGAGTCAATAGGCTAGAACTAAAAAGTTCAAAATAGACGACTCTTGGGCCCGATTTTAGTACATTTGGTCAAATATTGACTTTTGAATGACCGATGTAAAATCAGAAAGAGTCAATAAGTAGGTATAGAAATTTCAAGATCCATGACTGAAACATGTTCAATGGGTCAAATATTGGCTACTCTATGGCTAATTTATCACCAGAAAGAGTCTATTGGGTAGAAATAGAAAGTTCAAAAACGACGACTCTTGGGCCCGATATTAGTACATTTGGTCAAATAAGGATTTCTGAATGACTGACCTAAATTCTGTAAGAGTCAATGAGTAGGTTTAGAAATTTCAAGATCCATTACTGAAACATGTTCAATGGGTCAATTATTGGCTACTCTATCGCTAATTTATCACCAGAAGGAGTCAATTGGGTAGAAATAGAAAGTTCAAAATCGACGACTCTTGGGCCCGATTTTAGTACATTTGGTCAAATATTGACTTTTGAATGACCGATGTAACATCAGAAAGATTCAATAAGTAGGTATAGAAATTTCAAGATCCATGACTGAAACATGTTCAATGGGTCAAATATTGGCTACTCTATGGCTAATTTATCACAAAAAGGAGTCTATTGGGTAGAAATAGAAAGTTCAAAATCGACAACTCTTGGGCCCGATATTAGTACATTTGGTCAAATATGGATTTCTGAATGACTGACCTAAATTCAGAAAGAGTCAATGAGTAGGTATGAAAATTTCAAGATCCATAACTGAAACATGTTCAATGGGTCAGATATTGGCTAGTCTATGGCTAATTTATCACCAGAAGGAGTCTATTGGGTAGAAATAGAAAGTTCAAAATCGATGACTCTTGGTCCGGATACAAGTCCATTCGGTCAAATATGGATTTCTGAATGACTGACCTAAATTCAGAAACAGTCAATGAGTAGGTATGAAAATTTCAAGATCCATGACTGGAACATGTTCAATGGGTCAGATATTGGCTAGTCTATGGCTAGTTTATCACCAGAAGGAGTCTATTGGGTAGAAATACAAAGTTCAAAATAGACGACTCTTAGGCCCGATTTTAGTACATTTGGTCAAATATTGACTTTTGAATGACCGATGTAACATCAGAAAGAGTCAATAAATAGGTATAGAAATTTCAAGATCCATGACTGAAACATGTTCAAAGGGTCAAATATTGGCTACTCTATGGCTAATTTATCACCAGAAGGAGTCAATTGGGTAGAATTAGAATGTTCAAAATCGACGACTCTTGGGTCCGATATTAGTACATTTTGTCAAATATGGATTTCTGAATGACTGACCTAAATTCAGAAAGAGTCAATGAGTAGGTATGAAAATTTCAAGATCCATAACTGAAACATGTCCAATGGGTAAAATATTGGCTACTCTAAGGCTAATGTATCACAAGAAGGAGTTAATTGGGTAGGAATAGAAAGTTCAAGATCAAGGACTGAAATATTTTCAGTGGGTCAAAAATTGGCTGAGCTATTGCCAGAAGGAGTCAATAGGGTAGAACTAATAAGTTCAAAATAGATGACTCTTGGGCCCGATTTTAGTACAATTGGTCAAATGTTGACTTTTGAATGACCGATGTAACATCAGAAAGAGTCAATAAGTAGGTAAAGAAATGTCAAGATCCATGACAGAAACATGTTCAATGGGTCAAATATTGGCTACTCTATGGCTAATTTATCACCAGAAGGAGTCAATTGGGTAGAAATAGAAAGTTCAAAATCGACGACTCTTGGGCCCGATATTAGTACATTTGGTCAAATGTGGATTTCAGAATGACTGACCTAAATTCAGAGAGAGTCAATGAGTAGGTATAAAAATTTCAAGATCCATAACTGAAACATGTCCAATGGGTCAGATATTGGCTAGTCTATGGCTAATTTATCACCAGAAGGAGTCTATAGGGTAGAAATACAAAGTTCAAAATCGATGACTCTTGGGCGGGATATAAGTCCATTAGGTCAAATATTGACTTTTGAATGACTGACCTAAATTCAGAAAGAGTCAATGAGTAGGTATGAAAATTTCAAGATCCATAACTGAAACATGTCCAATGGGTAAAATATTGGCTACTCTAAGGCTAATGTATCACAAGAAGGAGTCAATTGGGTAGGAATAGAAAGTTCAAGATCAAGGACTGAAATATTTTCAGTGGGTCAAAAATTGGCTGAGCTATTGCCAGAAGGAGTCAATAGGGTAGAACTAAAAAGTTCAAAATAGATGACTCTTGGGCCCGATTTTAGTACATTTGGTCAAATATTGACTTTTGGATGACCGATGTAACATCAGAAAGAGTCAATAAGTAGGTATAGAAATTTCAAGATTCATTACTGAAACATGTTCAATGGGTCAATTATTGGCTACTCTATCGCTAATTTATCACCAGAAGGAGTCAATTGGGTAGAAATAGAAAGTTCAAAATCGACGACTCTTGGGCCCGATATTAGTACATTTGGTCAAATGTGGATTTCAGAATGACTGACCTAAATTAAGAGAGATTCAATGAGTAGGTATAAAAATTTCAAGATCCATAACTGAAACATGTCCAATGGGTCAGATATTGGCTAGTCTATGGCTAATTTATCACCAGAAGGAGTCTATAGGGTAGAAATACAAAGTTCAAAATCGATGACTCTTGGGCCGGATATAAGTCCATTCGGTCAAATATTGACTTTTGAATGACTGACCTAAATTCAGAAAGAGTCAATGAGTAGGTATGAAAATTTCAAGATCCATAACTGAAACATGTCCAATGGCTAAAATATTGGCTACTCTAAGGCTAATGTATCACAAGAAGGAGTCAATTGGGTAGAAATAGAAAGTTCAAGATGAAGGACTGAAATATTTTCAGTGGGTCAAAAATTGGCTGAACTATCGCCAGAAGGAGTCAATAGGGTAGAACTAAAAAGTTCAAAATAGACGACTCTTGGTCCCGATTTTAGTAAATTTGGTCAAATATTGACTTTTGAATGACCGATGTAACATAAGAAAGAGTCAATAAGTAGGTATAGAAATTTCAAGATCCATGACTGAAACACGTTCAATGGGTCAAATATTGGCTACTCTATGGCTAATTTATCACCAGAAGGAGTCAAAGGCTAGAACTAAAAAGTTCAAAATAGACGACTCTTGGGCCCGATTTTAGTACATTTGGTCAAATATTGACTTTTGAATGACCGATGTAACATCAGAAAGAGTCAATGAGTAGGTATAGAAATTTCAAGATCCATGACTGGAACATGTTCAATGGGTCAGATATTGGCTAGTCTATGGCTAATTTATCACCAGAAGGAGTCTATTTGGTAGAAATAGAAAGTTCAAAATCGATGACTCTTGGGCCGGATACAAGTCCATTCGGTCAAATATGGATTTCTGAATGACTGACTTAAATTCAGAAAGAGTCAATGAGTAGGTATGAAAATTTCAAGATCCATAACTGAAACATGTCCAATGGGTAAAATATTGGCTACTCTAGGGCTAATGTATCACAAGAAGGAGTCAATTGGGTAGGAATAGAAAGTTCAAGATCAAGGACTGAAATTATTTCAGTGGGTCAAAAATTGGCTGAACTATCTCCAGAAGGAGTCAATAGTGTAGAACTAAAAAGTTCAATATAGACGACTCTTGGGCCTGATTTTAGTACATTTGGTCAAATATTGACTTTTGGATGACCGATGTAACATCAGAAAGAGTCAATAAGTAGGTATAGAAATTTCAAGATTCATTACTGAAACATGTTCAATGGGTCAATTATTGGCTACTCTATCGCTAATTTATCACCAGAAGGAGTCAATTGGGTAGAAATAGAAAGTTCAAAATCGACGACTCTTGGGCCCGATATTAGTACATTTGGTCAAATGTGGATTTCAGAATGACTGACCTAAATTCAGAAAGAGTCAATGAGTAGGTATAAAAATTTCAAGAACCATAACTGAAACATGTCCAATGGGTAAAATATTGGCTACTCTAAGGCTAATGTATCACAAGAAGGAGTCAATTGGGTAGGAATAGAAAGTTCAAGATCAAGGACTGAAATATTTTCAGTGGGTCAAAAATTGGCTGAGCTATCGCCAGAAGGAGTCAATAGGGTAGAACTAAAAAGTTCAAAATCGACGACTCTTGGGCCCGATTTTAGTACATTTGGTCAAATATTGACTTTTGAATGACCGATATAACATCAGAAAGAGTCAATAAGTAGGTAAAGAAATTTCAAGATCCATGACTGAAACATGTTCAATGGGTCAAATATTGGCTACTCTATGGCTAATTTATCACCAGAAGGAGTCAAAGGCTAGAATTAAAAAGTTCAAAATCGATGACTCTTGGTTCCGATATTAGCACATTTGGTCAAATATGGATTTCTGAATGACTGACCTAAATTCAGAAAGAGTCAATGAGTAGGTATAGAAATTTCAAGATCCATGACTGAAACATGTTCAATGGGTCAGATATTGGCTACTCTATGGCTAATTTATCACCAGAAGGAGTCAATAGGGTAGAACTAAAAAGTTCAAAATCGACGACTCTTGGGCCCGATTTTAGTACATTTGGTCAAATATTGACTTTTGAATGACCGATGTAACATCAAAAAAAGTCAATAAGTAGGTATAGAAATTTCAAGATCCATGACTGAAACATGTTCAATGGGTCAATTATTGTCGAGTCTATGGCTAATTTATCACCAGAAGGAGTCTATTGGGTAGAAATAGAAAGTTCAAAATCGATGACTCTTGGGCCAGATATAAGTCCATTTGGTCAAATATGGACTTCTGATTGGCTGATGTATCTTCAGTCGGATTCTATGAGTAGGTATAGAAATTTCAAGATCCATGACTGAAACATGTTCAATGGGTCAAATATTGGCAACTCTATGGCTAATTTATCACAAAAAGGAGTCTATTGGGTTGAAATAGAAAGTTCAAAATCGACGACTCTTGGGCCCGATATTAGTACATTTGGTCAAATATGGACTTCTGATTGGCTGATGTATCATCAGTCGGATTCTATGAGTAGGTATAGAAATTTCAAGATCCATGACTGACACATGTTCAATGGGTCAAATTTTGGCTAGTCTATGGCTAATTTATCACAAAAAGGAGTCTATTGGGTAGAAATAGAAAGTTCAAGATCATGGACTGAAATATTTTCAGCGGGTCAAAAATTGGCTGAACTATCTCCAGAAGGAGTCAATAGGGTAGAACTAAAAAGTTCAAAATAGACGACTCTTGGGCCCGATTTTAGTACATTTGGTCAAATATTGAGTTTTGAATGGCCGATGTAACATCAAAAAGAGTCAATAAGTAGGTATAGAAATTTCAAGATCCATGACTGAAACATGTTCAATGGGTCAATTTTTGGCTACTCTGTGGCTAATTTATCACCAGAAGGAGTCAAAGGCTAGAATTAAAAAGTTCAAAATCGACGACTCTTGGGCCCGATATTAGTACATTTGGTCAAATATGGATTTCTGAATGACTGACCTAAATACAGAAAGAGTCAATGAGTAGGTATAGAAATTTCAAGATCCATGACTGAAACATGTTCAATGGGTCAAATATTGGCTACTCTATGGCTAATTTATCACCAGAAGGAGTCAATGGGTACAACTAAAAAGTTCAAAATCGACGACTCTTGGGCCCGATTTTAGTACATTTGGTCAAATATTGACTTTTGAATGACCGATGTAACATCAGAAAAAGTCAATAAGTAGGTATAGAAATTTCAAGATCCATGACTGACACATGTTCAATGGGTCAAATTTTGGCTAGTCTATGGCTAATTTATCACAAAAAGGAGTCTATTGGGTAGAAATAGAAAGTTCAAGATCAAGGACTGAAATATTTTCAGCGGGTCAAAAATTGGCTGAACTATCTCCAGAAGGAGTCAATAGGGTAGAACTAAAAAGTTCAAAATAGACGACTCTTGGGCCCGATTTTAGTACATTTGGTCAAATATTGAGTTTTGAATGGCCGATGTAACATCAAAAAGAGTCAATAAGTAGGTATAGAAATTTCAAGATCCATGACTGAAACATGTTCAATGGGTCAATTTTGGCTAGTCTATGGCTAATTTATCACAAAAAGGAGTCTATTGGGTAGAAATAGAAATTTAAAAATCGACGACTGTTGGGCCCGATATTAGTACATTTGGTCAAATATGGTTTTCTGAATGACTGACCTAAATTCAGAAAGAGTCAATGAGTAGGTATAAAAATTTCAAGATCCATAACTGAAATATGTCCAATGGGTAAAATATTGGCTACTCTAAGGCTAATTTATCACAAGAAGGAGTCAATTGGGTAGGAATAGAAAGTTCAAGATGAAGGACTGAAATATTTTAACGGGGTCAAAAATTGGCTGAACTATCTCCAGAAGGAGTCAATAGGGTAGAACTAAAAAGTTCAAAATCGACGACTCTTGGGCCCGATATTAGTACATTTGGTCAAATGTGGATTTCAGAATGACTGACCTAAATTCAGAAAGAGTCAATGAGTAGGTATAAAAATTTCAAGAACCATAACTGAAACATGTCCAATGGGTAAAATATTGGCTACTCTAAGGCTAATGTATCACAAGAAGGAGTCAATTGGGTAGGAATAGAAAGTTCAAGATCAAGGACTGAAATATTTTCAGTGGGTCAAAAATTGGCTGAGCTATCGCCAGAAGGAGTCAATAGGGTAGAACTAAAAAGTTCAAAATCGACGACTCTTGGGCCCGATTTTAGTACATTTGGTCAAATATTGACTTTTGAATGACCGATATAACATCAGAAAGAGTCAATAAGTAGGTAAAGAAATTTCAAGATCCATAACTGAAACATGTTCAATGGGTCAAATATTGGCTACTCTATGGCTAATTTATCACCAGAAGGAGTCAAAGGCTAGAATTAAAAAGGTCAAAATCGATGACTCTTGGGCCCGATATTAGCACATTTGGTCAAATATGGATTTCTGAATGACTGACCTAAATTCAGAAAGAGTCAATGAGTAGGTATAGAAATTTCAAGATCCATGACTGAAACATGTTCAATGGGTCAGATATTGGCTACTCTATGGCTAATTTATCACCAGAAGGAGTCAATAGGGTAGAACTAAAAAGTTCAAAATCGACGACTCTTGGGCCCGATTTTTGTACATTTGGTCAAATATTGACTTTTGAATGACCGATGTAACATCAAAAAAAGTCAATAAGTAGGTATAGAAATTTCAAGATCCATGACTGAAACATGTTCAATGGGTCAATTATTGGCGAGTCTATGGCTAATTTATCACCAGAAGGAGTCTATTGGGTAGAAATAGAAAGTTCAAAATCGATGACTCTTGGGCCAGATATAAGTCCATTTGGTCAAATATGGACTTCTGATTGGCTGATGTATCTTCAGTCGGATTCTATGAGTAGGTATAGAAATTTCAAGATCCATGACTGAAACATGTTCAATGGGTCAAATATTGGCAACTCTATGGCTAATTTATCACAAAAAGGAGTCTATTGGGTTGAAATAGAAAGTTCAAAATCGACGACTCTTGGGCCCGATATTAGTACATTTGGTCAAATATGGACTTCTGATTGGCTGATGTATCATCAGTCGGATTCTATGAGTAGGTATAGAAATTTCAAGATCCATGACTGACACATGTTCAATGGGTCAAATTTTGGCTAGTCTATGGCTAATTTATCACAAAAAGGAGTCTATTGGGTAGAAATAGAAAGTTCAAGATCAAGGACTGAAATATTTTCAGCGGGTCAAAAATTGGCTGAACTATCTCCAGAAGGAGTCAATAGGGTAGAACTAAAAAGTTCAAAATAGACGACTCTTGGGCCCGATTTTAGTATATTTGGTCAAATATTGAGTTTTGAATGGCCGATGTAACATCAAAAAGAGGCAATAAGTAGGTATAGAAATTTCAAGATCCATGACTGAAACATGTTCAATGGGTCAATTTTTGGCTACTCTGTGGCTAATTTATCACCAGAAGGAGTCAAAGGCTAGAATTAAAAAGTTCAAAATCGACGACTCTTGGGCCCGATATTAGTACATTTGGTCAAATATGGATTTCTGAATGACTGACCTAAATACAGAAAGAGTCAATGAGTAGGTATAGAAATTTCAAGATCCATGACTGGAACATGTTCAATGGGTCAGATATTGGCTACTCTATGGCTAATTTATCACCAGAAGGAGTCAATAAGGTAGAACTAAAAAGTTCAAAATCGATGACTCTTGGCCCGATTTTAGTACATTTGGTCAAATATTGACTTTTGAATGACCGATGTAACATCAAAAAAAGTCAATAAGTAGGTATAGAAATTTCAAGATCCATGACTGAAACATGTTCAATGGGTCAAATATTGGCAACTCTATGGCTAATTTATCACAAAAAGGAGTCTATTGGGTTGAAATAGAAAGTTCAAAATCGACGACTCTTGGGCCCGATATTAGTACATTTGGTCAAATATGGACTTCTGATTGGCTGATGTATCATCAGTCGGATTCTATGAGTAGGTATAGAAATTTCAAGATCCATGACTGAAACATGTTCAATGGGTCAAATATTGGCTACTCTATGGCTAATTTATCACAAAAAGGAGTCTATTGGGTAGAAATAGAAAGTTCAAAATAGATGACTCTTGGGCCCAATTTTAGTACATTTGGTCAAATATTGACTTTTGAACGACCGATGTAACATCACAAAGAGTCAATAAGTAGGTATAGAAATGACTTTTGAATGACCGATGTAACATCAAAAAAAGTCAATAAGTAGGTATAGAAATTTCAAGACCCATGACTGAAACATGTTCAATGGGTCAAATATTGGCTACTCTATGGCTAATTTATCACCAGAAGGAGTCTATTGGGTAGAAATAGAAAGTTCAAAATCGATGACTCTTGCGCCAGATATAAGTCCATTTGGTCAAATATGGACTTCTGATTGGCTGATGTATCATCAGTCGGATTCTATGAGTAGGTATAGAAATTTCAAGATCCATGACTGAAACATGTTCAATGGGTCAAATATTGGCTACTCTATGGCTAATTTATCACAAAAAGGAGTCTATTGGGTAGAAATAGAAAGTTCAAAATCGACGACTCTTGGGCCCGATATTAGTACATTTGGTCATATATGGACTTCTGATTGGCTGATGTATCATCAGTCGGATTCTATGAGTAGGTATAGAAATTTCAAGATCCATGATTGACACATGTTCAATGGGTCAATTTTGGCTAGTCTATGGCTAATTTATCACAAAAAGGAGTCTATTGGGTAGAAATAGAAATTTAAAAATCGACGACTGTTGGGCCCGATATTAGTACATTTGGTCAAATATGGTTTTCTGAATGACTGACCTAAATTCAGAAAGAGTCAATGAGTAGGTATAAAAATTTCAAGATCCATAACTGAAATATGTCCAATGGGTAAAATATTGGCTACTCTAAGGCTAATTTATCACAAGAAGGAGTCAATTGGGTAGGAATAGAAAGTTCAAGATGAAGGACTGAAATATTTTAACGGGGTCAAAAATTGGCTGAACTATCTCCAGAAGGAGTCAATAGGGTAGAACTAAAAAGTTCAAAATCGACGACTCTTGGGCCCGATATTAGTACATTTGGTCAAATGTGGATTTCAGAATGACTGACCTAAATTCAGAAAGAGTCAATGAGTAGGTATAAAAATTTCAAGAACCATAACTGAAACATGTCCAATGGGTAAAATATTGGCTACTCTAAGGCTAATGTATCACAAGAAGGAGTCAATTGGGTAGGAATAGAAAGTTCAAGATCAAGGACTGAAATATTTTCAGTGGGTCAAAAATTGGCTGAGCTATCGCAAGAAGGAGTCAATAGGGTAGAACTAAAAAGTTCAAAATAGACGACTCTTGGGCCCGATTTTAGTACATTTGGTCAAATATTGAGTTTTGAATGGCCGATGTAACATCAAAAAGAGTCAATAAGTAGGTATAGAAATTTCAAGATCCATGACTGAAACATGTTCAATGGGTCAATTTTTGGCTACTCTGTGGCTAATTTATCACCAGAAGGAGTCAAAGGCTAGAATTAAAAAGTTCAAAATCGACGACTCTTGGGCCCGATATTAGTACATTTGGTCAAATATGGATTTCTGAATGACTGACCTAAATACAGAAAGAGTCAATGAGTAGGTATAGAAATTTCAAGATCCATGACTGGAACATGTTCAATGGGTCAGATATTGGCTACTCTATGGCTAATTTATCACCAGAAGGAGTCAATAAGGTAGAACTAAAAAGTTCAAAATCGACGACTCTTGGCCCGATTTTAGTACATTTGGTCAAATATTGACTTTTGAATGACCGATGTAACATCAAAAAAAGTCAATAAGTAGGTATAGAAATTTCAAGATCCATGACTGAAACATGTTCAATGGGTCAAATATTGGCTACTCTATGGCTAATTTATCACCAGAAGGAGTCAATGGGTAGAACTAAAAAGTTCAAAATCGACGACTCTTGGGCCCGATTTTAGTACATTTGGTCAAATATGGACTTTTGAATGACCGATGTAAAATCAGAAAGAGTCAATAAGTAGGTATAGAAATTTCAAGATCCATGACTGAAACATGTTCAATGGGTCAAATATTGGCTACTCTATGGCTAATTTATCACCAGAAGGAGTCTATTGGGTAGAAATAGAAAGTTCAAAATCGATGACTCTTGGGCCCGGATATAAGTCCATTCGGTCAAATATGGATTTCTGAATGGCTGACCTAAATACAGAAAGAGTCAATGAGTAGGTATAGAAATTTCAAGATCCATGACTGGAACATGTTCAATGGGTCAAATATTGGTTACTCTATGGCTAATTTATCACCAGAAAGAGTCTATTGGGTAGAAATAGAAAGTTCAAAAACGACGACTCTTGGGCCCGATATTAGTACATTTGGTCAAATAAGGATTTCTGAATGACTGAACTAAATTCAGTAAGAGTCAATGAGTAGGTTTAGAAATTTCAAGATCCATTACTGAAACATGTTCAATGGGTCAATTATTGGCTACTCTATCGCTAATTTATCACCAGAAAGAGTCAATTGGGTAGAAATAGAAAGTTCAAAATCGACGACTCTTGGGCTCGATTTTAGTACATTTGGTCAAATATTGACTTTTGAATGACCGATGTAAAATCAGAAAGAGTCAATAAGTAGGTATAGAAATTTCAAGATCCATGACTGAAACATGTTCAATGGGTCAAATATTGGCTACTCTATGGCTAATTTATCACCAGAAGGAGTCTATTGGGTAGAAATAGAAAGTTCAAAATCGATGACTCTTGGGCCCGGATATAAGTCCATTCGGTCAAATATGGATTTCTGAATGGCTGACCTAAATTCAGAAAGAGTCAATGAGTAGGTATGAAAATTTCAAGATCCATAACTGAAACATGTCCAATGGGTAAAATATTGGCTACTCTAGGGCTAATGTATCACAAGAAGAAGTCAATTGGGTAGGAATAGAAAGTTCAAGATCAAGGACTGAAATATTTTCAGTGGGTCAAAAATTGGCTGAACTATCTCCAGAAAGAGTCAATAGGTAGAACTAAAAAGTTTAAAATCGACAACTCTTGGGCCCGATTTTAGTAAATTTGGTCAAATATTGACTTTTGAATGACCGATGTAACATCAGAAAAAGTCAATAAGTAGGTATAGAAATTTCAAGATCCATGACTGAAACATGTTCAATGGGTCAAATATTGGCTACTCTATGGCTAATTTATCACCAGAAAGAGTCTATTGGGTAGAAATAGAAAGTTCAAAATCGATGACTATTGGGCCGGATATAAGTCCATTTGGTCAAATATGGACTTCTGATTGGCTGATGTATCATCAGTCGGATTCTATGAGTAGGTATAGAAATTTCAAGATCCATGACTGAAACATGTTCAATGGGTCAAATACTGGCTACTCTATGGCTAATTTATCACAAAAAGGAGTCTATTGGGTAGAAATAGAAAGTTCAAAATCGACGACTCTTGGGCCCGATATTGGTACATTTGGTCAAATATGGATTTCTGAATGACTGACCTAAATTCAGAAAGAGTCAATAAGTAGGTATAAAAATTTCAAGATCCATGACTGAAACATGTTCAATGGGTCAATTATTGGCTACTCTATGGCTAATTTATCACCAGAAAGAGTCTATTGGGTAGAAATAGAAAGTTCAAAATCGACGACTCTTGGGCCCGATATTAGTACATTTGATCAAATATGGATTTCTGAATGACTGACCTAAATACAGAAAGAGTCAATGAGTAGGTATAGAAATTTCAAGATCCATGACTGGAACATGTTCAATGGGTCAGATATTGGCTACTCTATGGCTAATTTATCACCAGAAGGAGTCAATAGGCTAGAACTAAAAAGTTCAAAATAGACGACTCTTGGGCCCGATTTTAGTACATTTGGTCAAATATTGACTTTTGAATGACCGATGTAAAATCAGAAAGAGTCAATAAGTAGGTATAGAAATTTCAAGATCCATGACTGAAACATGTTCAATGGGTCAAATATTGGCTACTCTATGGCTAATTTATCACCAGAAAGAGTCTATTGGGTAGAAATAGAAAGTTCAAAAACGACGACTCTTGGGCCCGATATTAGTACATTTGGTCAAATAAGGATTTCTGAATGACTGACCTAAATTCAGTAAGAGTCAATGAGTAGGTTTAGAAATTTCAAGATCCATTACTGAAACATGTTCAATGGGTCAATTATTGGCTACTCTATCGCTAATTTATCACCAGAAGGAGTCAATTGGGTAGAAATAGAAAGTTCAAAATCGACGACTCTTGGGCCCGATTTTAGTACATTTGGTCAAATATTGACTTTTGAATGACCGATGTAACATCAGAAAGATTCAATAAGTAGGTATAGAAATTTCAAGATCCATGACTGAAACATGTTCAATGGGTCAAATATTGGCTACTCTATGGCTAATTTATCACAAAAAGGAGTCTATTGGGTAGAAATAGAAAGTTCAAAATCGACAACTCTTGGGCCCGATATTAGTACATTTGGTCAAATATGGATTTCTGAATGACTGACCTAAATTCAGAAAGAGTCAATGAGTAGGTATGAAAATTTCAAGATCCATAACTGAAACATGTTCAATGGGTCAGATATTGGCTAGTCTATGGCTAATTTATCACCAGAAGGAGTCTATTGGGTAGAAATAGAAAGTTCAAAATCGATGACTCTTGGTCCGGATACAAGTCCATTCGGTCAAATATGGATTTCTGAATGACTGACCTAAATTCAGAAACAGTCAATGAGTAGGTATGAAAATTTCAAGATCCATGACTGGAACATGTTCAATGGGTCAGATATTGGCTAGTCTATGGCTAGTTTATCACCAGAAGGAGTCTATTGGGTAGAAATACAAAGTTCAAAATAGACGACTCTTAGGCCCGATTTTAGTACATTTGGTCAAATATTGACTTTTGAATGACCGATGTAACATCAGAAAGAGTCAATAAATAGGTATAGAAATTTCAAGATCCATGACTGAAACATGTTCAAAGGGTCAAATATTGGCTACTCTATGGCTAATTTATCACCAGAAGGAGTCAATTGGGTAGAATTAGAATGTTCAAAATCGACGACTCTTGGGTCCGATATTAGTACATTTTGTCAAATATGGATTTCTGAATGACTGACCTAAATTCAGAAAGAGTCAATGAGTAGGTATGAAAATTTCAAGATCCATAACTGAAACATGTCCAATGGGTAAAATATTGGCTACTCTAAGGCTAATGTATCACAAGAAGGAGTTAATTGGGTAGGAATAGAAAGTTCAAGATCAAGGACTGAAATATTTTCAGTGGGTCAAAAATTGGCTGAGCTATTGCCAGAAGGAGTCAATAGGGTAGAACTAATAAGTTCAAAATAGATGACTCTTGGGCCCGATTTTAGTACAATTGGTCAAATGTTGACTTTTGAATGACCGATGTAACATCAGAAAGAGTCAATAAGTAGGTAAAGAAATGTCAAGATCCATGACAGAAACATGTTCAATGGGTCAAATATTGGCTACTCTATGGCTAATTTATCACCAGAAGGAGTCAATTGGGTAGAAATAGAAAGTTCAAAATCGACGACTCTTGGGCCCGATATTAGTACATTTGGTCAAATGTGGATTTCAGAATGACTGACCTAAATTCAGAGAGAGTCAATGAGTAGGTATAAAAATTTCAAGATCCATAACTGAAACATGTCCAATGGGTCAGATATTGGCTAGTCTATGGCTAATTTATCACCAGAAGGAGTCTATAGGGTAGAAATACAAAGTTCAAAATCGATGACTCTTGGGCGGGATATAAGTCCATTAGGTCAAATATTGACTTTTGAATGACTGACCTAAATTCAGAAAGAGTCAATGAGTAGGTATGAAAATTTCAAGATCCATAACTGAAACATGTCCAATGGGTAAAATATTGGCTACTCTAAGGCTAATGTATCACAAGAAGGAGTCAATTGGGTAGGAATAGAAAGTTCAAGATCAAGGACTGAAATATTTTCAGTGGGTCAAAAATTGGCTGAGCTATTGCCAGAAGGAGTCAATAGGGTAGAACTAAAAAGTTCAAAATAGATGACTCTTGGGCCCGATTTTAGTACATTTGGTCAAATATTGACTTTTGGATGACCGATGTAACATCAGAAAGAGTCAATAAGTAGGTATAGAAATTTCAAGATTCATTACTGAAACATGTTCAATGGGTCAATTATTGGCTACTCTATCGCTAATTTATCACCAGAAGGAGTCAATTGGGTAGAAATAGAAAGTTCAAAATCGACGACTCTTGGGCCCGATATTAGTACATTTGGTCAAATGTGGATTTCAGAATGACTGACCTAAATTAAGAGAGATTCAATGAGTAGGTATAAAAATTTCAAGATCCATAACTGAAACATGTCCAATGGGTCAGATATTGGCTAGTCTATGGCTAATTTATCACCAGAAGGAGTCTATAGGGTAGAAATACAAAGTTCAAAATCGATGACTCTTGGGCCGGATATAAGTCCATTCGGTCAAATATTGACTTTTGAATGACTGACCTAAATTCAGAAAGAGTCAATGAGTAGGTATGAAAATTTCAAGATCCATAACTGAAACATGTCCAATGGCTAAAATATTGGCTACTCTAAGGCTAATGTATCACAAGAAGGAGTCAATTGGGTAGAAATAGAAAGTTCAAGATGAAGGACTGAAATATTTTCAGTGGGTCAAAAATTGGCTGAACTATCGCCAGAAGGAGTCAATAGGGTAGAACTAAAAAGTTCAAAATAGACGACTCTTGCGCCCGATTTTAGTAAATTTGGTCAAATATTGACTTTTGAATGACCGATGTAACATAAGAAAGAGTCAATAAGTAGGTATAGAAATTTCAAGATCCATGACTGAAACACGTTCAATGGGTCAAATATTGGCTACTCTATGGCTAATTTATCACCAGAAGGAGTCAAAGGCTAGAACTAAAAAGTTCAAAATAGACGACTCTTGGGCCCGATTTTAGTACATTTGGTCAAATATTGACTTTTGAATGACCGATGTAACATCAGAAAGAGTCAATGAGTAGGTATAGAAATTTCAAGATCCATGACTGGAACATGTTCAATGGGTCAGATATTGGCTAGTCTATGGCTAATTTATCACCAGAAGGAGTCTATTTGGTAGAAATAGAAAGTTCAAAATCGATGACTCTTGGGCCGGATACAAGTCCATTCGGTCAAATATGGATTTCTGAATGACTGACCTAAATTCAGAAAGAGTCAATGAGTAGGTATGAAAATTTCAAGATCCATAACTGAAACATGTCCAATGGGTAAAATATTGGCTACTCTAGGGCTAATGTATCACAAGAAGGAGTCAATTGGGTAGGAATAGAAAGTTCAAGATCAAGGACTGAAATTATTTCAGTGGGTCAAAAATTGGCTGAACTATCTCCAGAAGGAGTCAATAGTGTAGAACTAAAAAGTTCAATATAGACGACTCTTGGGCCTGATTTTAGTACATTTGGTCAAATATTGACTTTTGGATGACCGATGTAACATCAGAAAGAGTCAATAAGTAGGTATAGAAATTTCAAGATTCATTACTGAAACATGTTCAATGGGTCAATTATTGGCTACTCTATCGCTAATTTATCACCAGAAGGAGTCAATTGGGTAGAAATAGAAAGTTCAAAATCGACGACTCTTGGGCCCGATATTAGTACATTTGGTCAAATGTGGATTTCAGAATGACTGACCTAAATTCAGAAAGAGTCAATGAGTAGGTATAAAAATTTCAAGAACCATAACTGAAACATGTCCAATGGGTAAAATATTGGCTACTCTAAGGCTAATGTATCACAAGAAGGAGTCAATTGGGTAGGAATAGAAAGTTCAAGATCAAGGACTGAAATATTTTCAGTGGGTCAAAAATTGGCTGAGCTATCGCCAGAAGGAGTCAATAGGGTAGAACTAAAAAGTTCAAAATCGACGACTCTTGGGCCCGATTTTAGTACATTTGGTCAAATATTGACTTTTGAATGACCGATATAACATCAGAAAGAGTCAATAAGTAGGTAAAGAAATTTCAAGATCCATGACTGAAACATGTTCAATGGGTCAAATATTGGCTACTCTATGGCTAATTTATCACCAGAAGGAGTCAAAGGCTAGAATTAAAAAGTTCAAAATCGATGACTCTTGGGCCCGATATTAGCACATTTGGTCAAATATGGATTTCTGAATGACTGACCTAAATTCAGAAAGAGTCAATGAGTAGGTATAGAAATTTCAAGATCCATGACTGAAACATGTTCAATGGGTCAGATATTGGCTACTCTATGGCTAATTTATCACCAGAAGGAGTCAATAGGGTAGAACTAAAAAGTTCAAAATCGACGACTCTTGGGCCCGATTTTAGTACATTTGGTCAAATATTGACTTTTGAATGACCGATGTAACATCAAAAAAAGTCAATAAGTAGGTATAGAAATTTCAAGATCCATGACTGAAACATGTTCAATGGGTCAATTATTGTCGAGTCTATGGCTAATTTATCACCAGAAGGAGTCTATTGGGTAGAAATAGAAAGTTCAAAATCGATGACTCTTGGGCCAGATATAAGTCCATTTGGTCAAATATGGACTTCTGATTGGCTGATGTATCTTCAGTCGGATTCTATGAGTAGGTATAGAAATTTCAAGATCCATGACTGAAACATGTTCAATGGGTCAAATATTGGCAACTCTATGGCTAATTTATCACAAAAAGGAGTCTATTGGGTTGAAATAGAAAGTTCAAAATCGACGACTCTTGGGCCCGATATTAGTACATTTGGTCAAATATGGACTTCTGATTGGCTGATGTATCATCAGTCGGATTCTATGAGTAGGTATAGAAATTTCAAGATCCATGACTGACACATGTTCAATGGGTCAAATTTTGGCTAGTCTATGGCTAATTTATCACAAAAAGGAGTCTATTGGGTAGAAATAGAAAGTTCAAGATCATGGACTGAAATATTTTCAGCGGGTCAAAAATTGGCTGAACTATCTCCAGAAGGAGTCAATAGGGTAGAACTAAAAAGTTCAAAATAGACGACTCTTGGGCCCGATTTTAGTACATTTGGTCAAATATTGAGTTTTGAATGGCCGATGTAACATCAAAAAGAGTCAATAAGTAGGTATAGAAATTTCAAGATCCATGACTGAAACATGTTCAATGGGTCAATTTTTGGCTACTCTGTGGCTAATTTATCACCAGAAGGAGTCAAAGGCTAGAATTAAAAAGTTCAAAATCGACGACTCTTGGGCCCGATATTAGTACATTTGGTCAAATATGGATTTCTGAATGACTGACCTAAATACAGAAAGAGTCAATGAGTAGGTATAGAAATTTCAAGATCCATGACTGAAACATGTTCAATGGGTCAAATATTGGCTACTCTATGGCTAATTTATCACCAGAAGGAGTCAATGGGTACAACTAAAAAGTTCAAAATCGACGACTCTTGGGCCCGATTTTAGTACATTTGGTCAAATATTGACTTTTGAATGACCGATGTAACATCAGAAAAAGTCAATAAGTAGGTATAGAAATTTCAAGATCCATGACTGACACATGTTCAATGGGTCAAATTTTGGCTAGTCTATGGCTAATTTATCACAAAAAGGAGTCTATTGGGTAGAAATAGAAAGTTCAAGATCAAGGACTGAAATATTTTCAGCGGGTAAAAAATTGGCTGAACTATCTCCAGAAGGAGTCAATAGGGTAGAACTAAAAAGTTCAAAATAGACGACTTTTGGGCCCGATTTTAGTACATTTGGTCAAATATTGAGTTTTGAATGGCCGATGTAACATCAAAAAGAGTCAATAAGTAGGTATAGAAATTTCAAGATCCATGACTTAAACATGTTCAATGGGTCAATTTTTGGCTATTCTGTGGCTAATTTATCACCAGAAGGAGTCAAAGGCTAGAATTAAAAAGTTCAAAATCGACGACTCTTGGGCCCGATATTAGTACATTTGGTCAAATATGGATTTCTGAATGACTGATCTAAATACAGAAAGAGTCAATGAGTAGGTATAGAAATTTCAAGATCCATGACTGGAACATGTTCAATGGGTCAGATATTGGCTACTCTATGGCTAATTTATCACCAGAAGGAGTCAATAGGGTAGAACTAAAAAGTTCAAAATCGACGACTCTTGGCCCGATATTAGTACATTTGGTCAAATATTGACTTTTGAATGACCGATGTAACATCAAAAAAAGTAAATAAGTAGGTATAGAAATTTCAAGATCCATGACTGAAACATGTTCAATGGGTCAATTATTGGCGAGTCTATGGCTAATTTATCACCAGAAGGAGTCTATTGGGTAGAAATAGAAAGTTCAAAATCGATGACTCTTGGGCCAGATATAAGTCCATTTGGTCAAATATGGACTTCTGATTGGCTGATGTATCTTCAGTCGGATTCTATGAGTAGGTATAGAAATTTCAAGATCCATGACTGAAACATGTTCAATGGGTCAAATATTGGCAACTCTATGGCTAATTTATCACAAAAAGGAGTCTATTGGGTTGAAATAGAAAGTTCAAAATCGACGACTCTTGGGCCCGATATTAGTACATTTGGTCAAATATGGACTTCTGATTGGCTGATGTATCATCAGTCGGATTCTATGAGTAGGTATAGAAATTTCAAGATCCATGACTGACACATGTTCAATGGGTCAAATTTTGGCTAGTCTATGGCTAATTTATCACAAAAAGGAGTCTATTGGGTAGAAATAGAAAGTTCAAGATCAAGGACTGAAATATTTTCAGCGGGTCAAAAATTGGCTGAACTATCTCCAGAAGGAGTCAATAGGGTAGAACTAAAAAGTTCAAAATAGACGACTCTTGGGCCTGATTTTAGTACATTTGGTCAAATATTGAGTTTTGAATGGCCGATGTAACATCAAAAAGAGTCAATAAGTAGGTATAGAAATTTCAAGATCCATGACTGAAACATGTTCAATGGGTCAATTTTTGGCTACTCTGTGGCTAATTTATCACCAGAAGGAGTCAAAGGCTAGAATTAAAAAGTTCAAAATCGACGACTCTTGGGCCCGATATTAGTACATTTGGTCAAATATGGATTTCTGAATGACTGACCTAAATACAGAAAGAGTCAATGAGTAGGTATAGAAATTTCAAGATCCATGACTGGAACATGTTCAATGGGTCAGATATTGGCTACTCTATGGCTAATTTATCACCAGAAGGAGTCAATAAGGTAGAACTAAAAAGTTCAAAATCGACGACTCTTGGCCCGATTTTAGTACATTTGGTCAAATATTGACTTTTGAATGACCGATGTAACATCAAAAAAAGTCAATAAGTAGGTATAGAAATTTCAAGATCCATGACTGAAACATGTTCAATGGGTCAAATATTGGCTACTCTATGGCTAATTTATCACCAAAAGGAGTCAATGGGTAGAACTAAAAAGTTCAAAATCGACGACTCTTGGGCCCGATTTTAGTACATTTGGTCAAATATTGACTTTTGAATGACCGATGTAACATCAGAAAAAGTCAATAAGTAGGTATAGAAATTTCAAGATCCATGAATGACACATATTCAATGGGTCAAATATTGGCTACTCTATGGCTAATTTATCACAAAAAGGAGTCTATTGGGTAAAAATAGAAAGATCAAAATGGATGACTCTTGGGCCGGATATAAGTCCATTTGGTCAAATATGGACTTCTGATTGGCTGATGTATCATCAGTCGGATTCTACGAGTATGTAAAGAAATTTCAAGATCCATGACTGACACATGTTCAATGGGTCAAATATTGGCTACTCTATGGCTAATTTATCACAAAAAGGAGTCTATTGGGTAGAAATAGAAAGTTCAAAATCGACGACTCTTTGGCCCGATATTAGTACATTTGGTCAAATGTGGATTTCAGAATGACTGACCTAAATTCAGAAAGAGTCAATGAGTAGGTATAAAAATTTCAAGAACCATAACTGAAACATGTCCAATGGGTAAAATATTGGCTACTCTAAGGCTAATGTATCACAAGAAGGAGTCAATTGGGTAGGAATAGAAAGTTCAAGATCAAGGACTGAAATATTTTCAGTGGGTCAAAAATTGGTTGAGCTATCGCCAGAAGGAGTCAATAGGGTAGAACTAAAAAGTTCAAAATCGACGACTCTTGGGCCCGATTTTAGTACATTTGGTCAAATATTGACTTTTGAATGACCGATATAACATCAGAAAGAGTCAATAAGTAGGTAAAGAAATTTCAAGATCCATGACTGAAACATGTTCAATGGGTCAAATATTGGCTACTCTATGGCTAATTTATCACCAGAAGGAGTCAAAGGCTAGAATTAAAAAGTTCAAAATCGATGACTCTTGGGCCCGATATTAGCACATTTGGTCAAATATGGATTTCTGAATGACTGACCTAAATTCAGAAAGAGTCAATGAGTAGGTATAGAAATTTCAAGATCCATGACTGAAACATGTTCAATGGGTCAGATATTGGCTACTCTATGGCTAATTTATCACCAGAAGGAGTCAATAGGGTAGAACTAAAAAGTTCAAAATCGACGACTCTTGGGCCCGATTTTAGTACATTTGGTCAAATATTGACTTTTGAATGACCGATGTAACATCAAAAAAAGTCAATAAGTAGGTATAGAAATTTCAAGATCCATGACTGAAACATGTTCAATGGGTCAAATATTGGCTACTCTATGGCTAATTTATCACCAGAAGGAGTCAATGGGTAGAACTAAAAAGTTCAAAATCGACGACTCTTGGGCCCGATTTTAGTACATTTGGTCAAATATTGACTTTTGAATGACCGATGTAACATTAGAAAAAGTCAATAAGTAGGTATAGAAATTTCAAGATCCATGAATGACACATATTCAATGGGTCAAATATTGGCAACTCTATGGCTAATTTATCACAAAAAGGAGTCTATTGGGTTGAAATAGAAAGTTCAAAATCGACGACTCTTGGGCCCGATATTAGTACATTTGGTCAAATATGGACTTCTTATTGGCTGATGTATCATCAGTCGGATTCTATGAGTAGGTATAGAAATTTCAAGATCCATGACTGACACATGTTCAATGGGTCAAATTTTGGCTAGTCTATGGCTAATTTATCACAAAAAGGAGTCTATTGGGTAGAAATAGAAAGTTCAAGATCAAGGACTGAAATATTTTCAGCGGGTCAAAAATTGGCTGAACTATCTCCAGAAGGAGTCAATAGGGTAGAACTAAAGAGTTCAAAATAGACGACTCTTGGGCCCGATTTTAGTACATTTGGTCAAATATTGAGTTTTGAATGGCCGATGTAACATCAAAAAGAGTCAATAAGTAGGTATAGAAATTTCAAGATCCATGACTGAAACATGTTCAATGGGTCAATTTTGGCTAGTCTATGGCTAATTTATCACAAAAAGGAGTCTATTGGGTAGAAATAGAAATTTAAAAATCGACGACTGTTGGGCCCGATATTAGTACATTTGGTCAAATATGGTTTTCTGAATGACTGACCTAAATTCAGAAAGAGTCAATGAGTAGGTATAAAAATTTCAAGATCCATAACTGAAATATGTCCAATGGGTAAAATATTGGCTACTCTAAGGCTAATTTATCACAAGAAGGAGTCAATTGGGTAGGAATAGAAAGTTCAAGATGAAGGACTGAAATATTTTAACGGGGTCAAAAATTGGCTGAACTATCTCCAGAAGGAGTCAATAGGGTAGAACTAAAAAGTTCAAAATCGACGACTCTTGGGCCCGATATTAGTACATTTGGTCAAATGTGGATTTCAGAATGACTGACCTAAATTCAGAAAGAGTCAATGAGTAGGTATAAAAATTTCAAGAACCATAACTGAAACATGTCCAATGGGTAAAATATTGGCTACTCTAAGGCTAATGTATCACAAGAAGGAGTCAATTGGGTAGGAATAGAAAGTTCAAGATCAAGGACTGAAATATTTTCAGTGGGTCAAAAATTGGCTGAGCTATCGCCAGAAGGAGTCAATAGGGTAGAACTAAAAAGTTCAAAATCGACGACTCTTGGGCCCGATTTTAGTACATTTGGTCAAATATTGACTTTTGAATGACCGATATAACATCAGAAAGAGTCAATAAGTAGGTAAAGAAATTTCAAGATCCATGACTGAAACATGTTCAATGGGTCAAATATTGGCTACTCTATGGCTAATTTATCACCAGAAGGAGTCAAAGGCTAGAATTAAAAAGGTCAAAATCGATGACTCTTGGGCCCGATATTAGCACATTTGGTCAAATATGGATTTCTGAATGACTGACCTAAATTCAGAAAGAGTCAATGAGTAGGTATAGAAATTTCAAGATCCATGACTGAAACATGTTCAATGGGTCAGATATTGGCTACTCTATGGCTAATTTATCACCAGAAGGAGTCAATAGGGTAGAACTAAAAAGTTCAAAATCGACGACTCTTGGGCCCGATTTTTGTACATTTGGTCAAATATTGACTTTTGAATGACCGATGTAACATCAAAAAAAGTCAATAAGTAGGTATAGAAATTTCAAGATCCATGACTGAAACATGTTCAATGGGTCAATTATTGGCGAGTCTATGGCTAATTTATCACCAGAAGGAGTCTATTGGGTAGAAATAGAAAGTTCAAAATCGATGACTCTTGGGCCAGATATAAGTCCATTTGGTCAAATATGGACTTCTGATTGGCTGATGTATCTTCAGTCGGATTCTATGAGTAGGTATAGAAATTTCAAGATCCATGACTGAAACATGTTCAATGGGTCAAATATTGGCAACTCTATGGCTAATTTATCACAAAAAGGAGTCTATTGGGTTGAAATAGAAAGTTCAAGATCAAGGACTGAAATATTTTCAGCGGGTCAAAAATTGGCTGAACTATCTCCAGAAGGAGTCAATAGGGTAGAACTAAAAAGTTCAAAATAGACGACTCTTGGGCCCGATTTTAGTATATTTGGTCAAATATTGAGTTTTGAATGGCCGATGTAACATCAAAAAGAGGCAATAAGTAGGTATAGAAATTTCAAGATCCATGACTGAAACATGTTCAATGGGTCAATTTTTGGCTACTCTGTGGCTAATTTATCACCAGAAGGAGTCAAAGGCTAGAATTAAAAAGTTCAAAATCGACGACTCTTGGGCCCGATATTAGTACATTTGGTCAAATATGGATTTCTGAATGACTGACCTAAATACAGAAAGAGTCAATGAGTAGGTATAGAAATTTCAAGATCCTTGACTGGAACATGTTCAATGGGTCAGATATTGGCTACTCTATGGCTAATTTATCACCAGAAGGAGTCAATAAGGTAGAACTAAAAAGTTCAAAATCGATGACTCTTGGCCCGATTTTAGTACATTTGGTCAAATATTGACTTTTGAATGACCGATGTAACATCAAAAAAAGTCAATAAGTAGGTATAGAAATTTCAAGATCCATGACTGAAACATGTTCAATGGGTCAAATATTGGCAACTCTATGGCTAATTTATCACAAAAAGGAGTCTATTGGGTTGAAATAGAAAGTTCAAAATCGACGACTCTTGGGCCCGATATTAGTACATTTGGTCAAATATGGACTTCTGATTGGCTGATGTATCATCAGTCGGATTCTATGAGTAGGTATAGAAATTTCAAGATCCATGACTGAAACATGTTCAATGGGTCAAATATTGGCTACTCTATGGCTAATTTATCACAAAAAGGAGTCTATTGGGTAGAAATAGAAAGTTCAAAATAGACGACTCTTGGGCCCAATTTTAGTACATTTGGTCAAATATTGACTTTTGAACGACCGATGTAACATCACAAAGAGTCAATAAGTAGGTATAGAAATGACTTTTGAATGACCGATGTAACATCAAAAAAAGTCAATAAGTAGGTATAGAAATTTCAAGACCCATGACTGAAACATGTTCAATGGGTCAAATATTGGCTACTCTATGGCTAATTTATCACCAGAAGGAGTCTATTGGGTAGAAATAGAAAGTTCAAAATCGATGACTCTTGCGCCAGATATAAGTCCATTTGGTCAAATATGGACTTCTGATTGGCTGATGTATCATCAGTCGGATTCTATGAGTAGGTATAGAAATTTCAAGATCCATGACTGAAACATGTTCAATGGGTCAAATATTGGCTACTCTATGGCTAATTTATCACAAAAAGGAGTCTATTGGGTAGAAATAGAAAGTTCAAAATCGACGACTCTTGGGCCCGATATTAGTACATTTGGTCATATATGGACTTCTGATTGGCTGATGTATCATCAGTCGGATTCTATGAGTAGGTATAGAAATTTCAAGATCCATGATTGACACATGTTCAATGGGTCAATTTTGGCTAGTCTATGGCTAATTTATCACAAAAAGGAGTCTATTGGGTAGAAATAGAAATTTAAAAATCGACGACTGTTGGGCCCGATATTAGTACATTTGGTCAAATATGGTTTTCTGAATGACTGACCTAAATTCAGAAAGAGTCAATGAGTAGGTATAAAAATTTCAAGATCCATAACTGAAATATGTCCAATGGGTAAAATATTGGCTACTCTAAGGCTAATTTATCACAAGAAGGAGTCAATTGGGTAGGAATAGAAAGTTCAAGATGAAGGACTGAAATATTTTAACGGGGTCAAAAATTGGCTGAACTATCTCCAGAAGGAGTCAATAGGGTAGAACTAAAAAGTTCAAAATCGACGACTCTTGGGCCCGATATTAGTACATTTGGTCAAATGTGGATTTCAGAATGACTGACCTAAATTCAGAAAGAGTCAATGAGTAGGTATAAAAATTTCAAGAACCATAACTGAAACATGTCCAATGGGTAAAATATTGGCTACTCTAAGGCTAATGTATCACAAGAAGGAGTCAATTGGGTAGGAATAGAAAGTTCAAGATCAAGGACTGAAATATTTTCAGTGGGTCAAAAATTGGCTGAGCTATCGCAAGAAGGAGTCAATAGGGTAGAACTAAAAAGTTCAAAATAGACGACTCTTGGGCCCGATTTTAGTACATTTGGTCAAATATTGAGTTTAGAATGGCCGATGTAACATCAAAAAGAGTCAATAAGTAGGTATAGAAATTTCAAGATCCATGACTGAAACATGTTCAATGGGTCAATTTTTGGCTACTCTGTGGCTAATTTATCACCAGAAGGAGTCAAAGGCTAGAATTAAAAAGTTCAAAATCGACGACTCTTGGGCCCGATATTAGTACATTTGGTCAAATATGGATTTCTGAATGACTGACCTAAATACAGAAAGAGTCAATGAGTAGGTATAGAAATTTCAAGATCCATGACTGGAACATGTTCAATGGGTCAGATATTGGCTACTCTATGGCTAATTTATCACCAGAAGGAGTCAATAAGGTAGAACTAAAAAGTTCAAAATCGACGACTCTTGGCCCGATTTTAGTACATTTGGTCAAATATTGACTTTTGAATGACCGATGTAACATCAAAAAAAGTCAATAAGTAGGTATAGAAATTTCAAGATCCATGACTGAAACATGTTCAATGGGTCAAATATTGGCTACTCTATGGCTAATTTATCACCAGAAGGAGTCAATGGGTAGAACTAAAAAGTTCAAAATCGACGACTCTTGGGCCCGATTTTAGTACATTTGGTCAAATATGGACTTCCGATTGACTTATGTATCATCAGTCGGATTCTATGAGTAGGTATAGAAATTTCAAGATCCATGACTGAAACATGTTCAATGGGTCAAATATTGGCTACTCTATGGCTAATTTATCACAAAAAGGAGTCTATTGGGTAGAAATAGAAAGTTCAAAATAGACGACTCTTGGGCCCAATTTTAGTACATTTGGTCAAATATTGACTTTTGAACGACCGATGTAACATCACAAAGAGTCAATAAGTAGGTATAGAAATGACTTTTGAATGACCGATGTAACATCAAAAAAAGTCAATAAGTAGGTATAGAAATTTCAAGACCCATGACTGAAACATGTTCAATGGGTCAAATATTGGCTACTCTATGGCTAATTTATCACCAGAAGGAGTCTATTGGGTAGAAATAGAAAGTTCAAAATCGATGACTCTTGCGCCAGATATAAGTCCATTTGGTCAAATATGGATTTCTGATTGGCTGATGTATCATCAGTCGGATTCTATGAGTAGGTATAGAAATTTCAAGATCCATGACTGAAACATGTTCAATGGGTCAAATATTGGCTACTCTATGGCTAATTTATCACAAAAAGGAGTCTATTGGGTAGAAATAGAAAGTTCAAAATCGACGACTCTTGGGCCCGATATTAGTACATTTGGTCATATATGGACTTCTGATTGGCTGATGTATCATCAGTCGGATTCTATGAGTAGGTATAGAAATTTCAAGATCCATGATTGACACATGTTCAATGGGTCAATTTTGGCTAGTCTATGGCTAATTTATCACAAAAAGGAGTCTATTGGGTAGAAATAGAAATTTAAAAATCGACGACTGTTGGGCCCGATATTAGTACATTTGGTCAAATATGGTTTTCTGAATGACTGACCTAAATTCAGAAAGAGTCAATGAGTAGGTATAAAAATTTCAAGATCCATAACTGAAATATGTCCAATGGGTAAAATATTGGCTACTCTAAGGCTAATTTATCACAAGAAGGAGTCAATTGGGTAGGAATAGAAAGTTCAAGATGAAGGACTGAAATATTTTAACGGGGTCAAAAATTGGCTGAACTATCTCCAGAAGGAGTCAATAGGGTAGAACTAAAAAGTTCAAAATCGACGACTCTTGGGCCCGATATTAGTACATTTGGTCAAATGTGGATTTCAGAATGACTGACCTAAATTCAGAAAGAGTCAATGAGTAGGTATAAAAATTTCAAGAACCATAACTGAAACATGTCCAATGGGTAAAATATTGGCTACTCTAAGGCTAATGTATCACAAGAAGGAGTCAATTGGGTAGGAATAGAAAGTTCAAGATCAAGGACTGAAATATTTTCAGTGGGTCAAAAATTGGCTGAGCTATCGCCAGAAGGAGTCAATAGGGTAGAACTAAAAAGTTCAAAATCGACGACTCTTGGGCCCGATTTTAGTACATTTGGTCAAATATTGACTTTTGAATGACCGATATAACATCAGAAAGAGTCAATAAGTAGGTAAAGAAATTTCAAGATCCATAACTGAAACATGTTCAATGGGTCAAATATTGGCTACTCTATGGCTAATTTATCACCAGAAGGAGTCAAAGGCTAGAATTAAAAAGGTCAAAATCGATGACTCTTGGGCCCGATATTAGCACATTTGGTCAAATATGGATTTCTGAATGACTGACCTAAATTCAGAAAGAGTCAATGAGTAGGTATAGAAATTTCAAGATCCATGACTGAAACATGTTCAATGGGTCAGATATTGGCTACTCTATGGCTAATTTATCACCAGAAGGAGTCAATAGGGTAGAACTAAAAAGTTCAAAATCGACGACTCTTGGGCCCGATTTTTGTACATTTGGTCAAATATTGACTTTTGAATGACCGATGTAACATCAAAAAAAGTCAATAAGTAGGTATAGAAATTTCAAGATCCATGACTGAAACATGTTCAATGGGTCAATTATTGGCGAGTCTATGGCTAATTTGTCACCAGAAGGAGTCTATTGGGTAGAAATAGAAAGTTCAAAATCGATGACTCTTGGGCCAGATATAAGTCCATTTGGTCAAATATGGACTTCTGATTGGCTGATGTATCTTCAGTCAGATTCTATGAGTAGGTATAGAAATTTCAAGATCCATGACTGAAACATGTTCAATGGGTCAAATATTGGCAACTCTATGGCTAATTTATCACAAAAAGGAGTCTATTGGGTTGAAATAGAAAGTTCAAAATCGACGACTCTTGGGCCCGATATTAGTACATTTGGTCAAATATGGATTTCTGAATGACTGACCTAAATACAGAAAGAGTCAATGAGTAGGTATAGAAATTTCAAGATCCATGACTGGAACATGTTCAATGGGTCAAATATTGGCTACTCTATGGCTAATTTATCACCAGAAGGAGTCAATGGGTAGAACTAAAAAGTTCAAAATCGACGACTCTTGGGCCCGATTTTAGTACATTTGGTCAAATATTGACTTTTGAATGACCGATGTAACATCAAAAAAAGTCAATAAGTAGGTATAGAAATTTCAAGATCCATGACTGAAACATGTTCAATGGGTCAATTATTGGCGAGTCTATGGCTAATTTATCACCAGAAGGAGTCTATTGGGTAGAAATAGAAAGTTCAAAATCGATGACTCTTGGGCCAGATATAAGTCCATTTGGTCAAATATGGACTTCTGATTGGCTGATGTATCTTCAGTCGGATTCTATGAGTAGGTATAGAAATTTCAAGATCCATGACTGAAACATGTTCAATGGGTCAAATATTGGCAACTCTATGGCTAATTTATCACAAAAAGGAGTCTATTGGGTAGAAATAGAAAGTTCAAGATCAAGGACTGAAATATTTTCAGCGGGTCAAAAATTGGCTGAACTATCTCCAGAAGGAGTCAATAGGGTAGAACTAAAAAGTTCAAAATAGACGACTCTTGGGCCCGATTTTAGTACATTTGGTCAAATATTGAGTTTTGAATGGCCGATGTAACATCAAAAAGAGTCAATAAGTAGGTATAGAAATTTCAAGATCCATGACTGAAACATGTTCAATGGGTCAATTTTTGGCTACTCTGTGGCTAATTTATCACCAGAAGGAGTCAAAGGCTAGAATTAAAAAGTTCAAAATCGACGACTCTTGGGCCCGATATTAGTACATTTGGTCAAATATGGATTTCTGAATGACTGACCTAAATACAGAAAGAGTCAATGAGTAGGTATAGAAATTTCAAGATCCATGACTGGAACATGTTCAATGGGTCAGATATTGGCTACTCTATGGCTAATTTATCACCAGAAGGAGTCAATAAGGTAGAACTAAAAAGTTCAAAATCGATGACTCTTGGCCTGATTTTAGTACATTTGGTCAAATATTGACTTTTGAATGACCGATGTAACATCAAAAAAAGTCAATAAGTAGGTATAGAAATTTCAAGATCCATGACTGAAACATGTTCAATGGGTCAAATATTGGCTACTCTATGGCAAATTTATCACCAGAAGGAGTCAATGGGTAGAACTAAAAAGTTCAAAATCGACGACTCTTGGGCCCGATTTTAGTACATTTGGTCAAATATTGACTTTTGAATGACCGATGTAACATTAGAAAAAGTCAATAAGTAGGTATAGAAATTTCAAGATCCATGAATGACACAAATTCAATGGGTCAAATATTGGCTACTCTATGGCTAATTTATCACAAAAAGGAGTCTATTGGGTAAAAATAGAAAGATCAAAATCGATGACTCTTGGGCCGGATATAAGTCCATTTGGTCAAATATGGACTTCTGATTGGCTGATGTATCATCAGTCGGATTCTACGAGTATGTAAAGAAATTTCAAGATCCATGACTGACACATGTTCAATGGGTCAAATATTGGCTACTCTATGGCTAATTTATCACAAAAATTAGTCTATTGGGTAGAAATAGAAAGTTCAAAATCGACGACTCTTTGGCCCGATATTAGTATATTTGGTCAAATATGGTCTTCTGATTGGCTGATGTATCATCAGTCGGATTCTATGAGTAGGTATAGAAATTTCAAGATCCATGACTGACACATGTTCAATAGGTCAAATTTTGGCTAGTCTATGGCTAATTTATCACAAAAAGGAGTCTATTGGGTAGAAATAGAAAGTTCAAGATCAAGGACTGAAATATTTTCAGCGGGTCAAAAATTGGCTGAACTATCTCCAGAAGGAGTCAATAGGGTAGAACTAAAAAGTTCAAAATAGACGACTCTTGGGCCCGATTTTAGTACATTTGGTCAAATATTGAGTTTTGAATGGCCGATGTAACATCAAAAAGAGTCAATAAGTAGGTATAGAAATTTCAAGATCCATGACTTAAACATGTTCAATGGGTCAATTTTTGGCTACTCTGTGGCTAATTTATCACCAGAAGGAGTCAAAGGCTAGAATTAAAAAGTTCAAAATCGACGACTCTTGGGCCCGATATTAGTACATTTGGTCAAATATGGATTTCTGAATTACTGACCTAAATACAGAAAGAGTCAATGAGTAGGTATAGAAATTTCAAGATCCATGACTGGAACATGTTCAATGGGTCAGATATTGGCTACTCTATGGCTAATTTATCACCAGAAGGTGTCAATAGGGTAGAACTAAAAAGTTCAAAATCGACGACTCTTGGCCCGATTTTAGTACATTTGGTCAAATATTGACTTTTGAATGACCGATGTAACATCAAAAAAAGTAAATAAGTAGGTATAGAAATTTCATGATCCATGACTGAAACATGTTCAATGGGTCAAATATTGGCTACTCTGGCTAATTTATCACCAGAAGGAGTCAACTGGGTAGAAATAGAAAGTTCAAAATCGATGACTCTTGGGCCAGATATAAGTCCATTTGGTCAAATATGGACTTCTGATTGACTTATGTATCATCAGTCGGATTCTATGAGTAGGTATAGAAATTTCAAGATGCATGACTGAAACATGTTCAATGGGTCAAATATTGGCTACTCTATGGCTAATTTATCACAAAAAGGAGTCTATTGGGTAGAAATAGAAAGTTCAAAATAGACGACTCTTGGGCCCAATTTTAGTACATTTGGTCAAATATTGACTTTTGAACGACCGATGTAACATCACAAAGAGTCAATAAGTAGGTATAGAAATTTCAAGACCCATGACTGAAACATGTTCAATGGGTCAAATATTGGCTACTCTATGGCTAATTTATCACCAGAAGGAGTCTATTGGGTAGAAATAGAAAGTTCAAAATCGATGACTCTTGCGCCAGATATAAGTCCATTTGGTCAAATATGGACTTCTGATTGGCTGATGTATCATCAGTCGGATTCTATGAGTAGGTATAGAAATTTCAAGATCCATGACTGAAACATGTTCAATGGGTCAAATATTGGCTACTCTATGGCTAATTTATCACAAAAAGGAGTCTATTGGGTAGAAATAGAAAGTTCAAAATCGACGACTCTTGGGCCCGATATTAGTACATTTGGTCATATATGGACTTCTGATTGGCTGATGTATCATCAGTCGGATTCTATGAGTAGGTATAGAAATTTCAAGATCCATGATTGACACATGTTCAATGGGTCAATTTTGGCTAGTCTATGGCTAATTTATCACAAAAAGGAGTCTATTGGGTAGAAATAGAAATTTAAAAATCGACGACTGTTGGGCCCGATATTAGTACATTTGGTCAAATATGGTTTTCTGAATGACTGACCTAAATTCAGAAAGAGTCAATGAGTAGGTATAAAAATTTCAAGATCCATAACTGAAATATGTCCAATGGGTAAAATATTGGCTACTCTAAGGCTAATTTATCACAAGAAGGAGTCAATTGGGTAGGAATAGAAAGTTCAAGATGAAGGACTGAAATATTTTAACGGGGTCAAAAATTGGCTGAACTATCTCCAGAAGGAGTCAATAGGGTAGAACTAAAAAGTTCAAAATCGACGACTCTTGGGCCCGATATTAGTACATTTGGTCAAATGTGGATTTCAGAATGACTGACCTAAATTCAGAAAGAGTCAATGAGTAGGTATAAAAATTTCAAGAACCATAACTGAAACATGTCCAATGGGTAAAATATTGGCTACTCTAAGGCTAATGTATCACAAGAAGGAGTCAATTGGGTAGGAATAGAAAGTTCAAGATCAAGGACTGAAATATTTTCAGTGGGTCAAAAATTGGCTGAGCTATCGCCAGAAGGAGTCAATAGGGTAGAACTAAAAAGTTCAAAATCGACGACTCTTGGGCCCGATTTTAGTACATTTGGTCAAATATTGACTTTTGAATGACCGATATAACATCAGAAAGAGTCAATAAGTAGGTAAAGAAATTTCAAGATCCATAACTGAAACATGTTCAATGGGTCAAATATTGGCTACTCTATGGCTAATTTATCACCAGAAGGAGTCAATAGGGTAGAACTAAAAAGTTCAAAATCGACGACTCTTGGGCCCGATTTTTGTACATTTGGTCAAATATTGACTTTTGAATGACCGATGTAACATCAAAAAAAGTCAATAAGTAGGTATAGAAATTTCAAGATCCATGACTGAAACATGTTCAATGGGTCAATTATTGGCGAGTCTATGGCTAATTTATCACCAGAAGGAGTCTATTGGGTAGAAATAGAAAGTTCAAAATCGATGACTCTTGGGCCAGATATAAGTCCATTTGGTCAAATATGGACTTCTGATTGGCTGATGTATCTTCAGTCGAATTCTATGAGTAGGTATAGAAATTTCAAGATCCATGACTGAAACATGTTCAATGGGTCAAATATTGGCAACTCTATGGCTAATTTATCACAAAAAGGAGTCTATTGGGTTGAAATAGAAAGTTCAAAATCGACGACTCTTGGGCCCGATATTAGTACATTTGGTCAAATATGGACTTCTGATTGGCTGATGTATCATCAGTCGGATTCTATGAGTAGGTATAGAAATTTCAAGATCCATGACTGACACATGTTCAATGGGTCAAATTTTGGCTAGTCTATGGCTAATTTATCACAAAAAGGAGTCTATTGGGTAGAAATAGAAAGTTCAAGATCAAGGACTGAAATATTTTCAGCGGGTCAAAAATTGGCTGAACTATCTCCAGAAGGAGTCAATAGGGTAGAACTAAAAAGTTCAAAATAGACGACTCTTGGGCCCGATATTAGTACATTTGGTCAAATATGGATTTCTGAATGACTGACCTAAATACAGAAAGAGTCAATGAGTAGGTATAGAAATTTCAAGATCCATGACTGGAACATGTTCAATGGGTCAGATATTGGCTACTCTATGGCTAATTTATCACCAGAAGGAGTCAATAGGGTAGAACTAAAAAGTTCAAAATCGACGACTCTTGGCCCGATTTTAGTACATTTGGTCAAATATTGACTTTTGAATGACCGATGTAACATCAAAAAAAGTAAATAAGTAGGTATAGAAATTTCATGATCCATGACTGAAACATGTTCAATGGGTCAAATATTGGCTACTCTGGCTAATTTATCACCAGAAGGAGTCAACTGGGTAGAAATAGAAAGTTCAAAATCGATGACTCTTGGGCCAGATATAAGTCCATTTGGTCAAATATGGACTTCTGATTGACTTATGTATCATCAGTCGGATTCTATGAGTAGGTATAGAAATTTCAAGATGCATGACTGAAACATGTTCAATGGGTCAAATATTGGCTACTCTATGGCTAATTTATCACAAAAAGGAGTCTATTGGGTAGAAATAGAAAGTTCAAAATAGACGACTCTTGGGCCCAATTTTAGTACATTTGGTCAAATATTGACTTTTGAACGACCGATGTAACATCACAAAGAGTCAATAAGTAGGTATAGAAATTTCAAGACCCATGACTGAAACATGTTCAATGGGTCAAATATTGGCTACTCTATGGCTAATTTATCACCAGAAGGAGTCTATTGGGTAGAAATAGAAAGTTCAAAATCGATGACTCTTGCGCCAGATATAAGTCCATTTGGTCAAATATGGACTTCTGATTGGCTGATGTATCATCAGTCGGATTCTATGAGTAGGTATAGAAATTTCAAGATCCATGATTGACACATGTTCAATGGGTCAATTTTGGCTAGTCTATGGCTAATTTATCACAAAAAGGAGTCTATTGGGTAGAAATAGAAATTTAAAAATCGACGACTGTTGGGCCCGATATTAGTACATTTGGTCAAATATGGTTTTCTGAATGACTGACCTAAATTCAGAAAGAGTCAATGAGTAGGTATAAAAATTTCAAGATCCATAACTGAAATATGTCCAATGGGTAAAATATTGGCTACTCTAAGGCTAATTTATCACAAGAAGGAGTCAATTGGGTAGGAATAGAAAGTTCAAGATGAAGGACTGAAATATTTTAACGGGGTCAAAAATTGGCTGAACTATCTCCAGAAGGAGTCAATAGGGTAGAACTAAAAAGTTCAAAATCGACGACTCTTGGGCCCGATATTAGTACATTTGGTCAAATGTGGATTTCAGAATGACTGACCTAAATTCAGAAAGAGTCAATGAGTAGGTATAAAAATTTCAAGAACCATAACTGAAACATGTCCAATGGGTAAAATATTGGCTACTCTAAGGCTAATGTATCACAAGAAGGAGTCAATTGGGTAGGAATAGAAAGTTCAAGATCAAGGACTGAAATATTTTCAGTGGGTCAAAAATTGGCTGAGCTATCGCCAGAAGGAGTCAATAGGGTAGAACTAAAAAGTTCAAAATCGACGACTCTTGGGCCCGATTTTAGTACATTTGGTCAAATATTGACTTTTGAATGACCGATATAACATCAGAAAGAGTCAATAAGTAGGTAAAGAAATTTCAAGATCCATAACTGAAACATGTTCAATGGGTCAAATATTGGCTACTCTATGGCTAATTTATCACCAGAAGGAGTCAAAGGCTAGAATTAAAAAGGTCAAAATCGATGACTCTTGGGCCCGATATTAGCACATTTGGTCAAATATGGATTTCTGAATGACTGACCTAAATTCAGAAAGAGTCAATGAGTAGGTATAGAAATTTCAAGATCCATGACTGAAACATGTTCAATGGGTCAGATATTGGCTACTCTATGGCTAATTTATCACCAGAAGGAGTCAATAGGGTAGAACTAAAAAGTTCAAAATCGACGACTCTTGGGCCCGATTTTTGTACATTTGGTCAAATATTGACTTTTGAATGACCGATGTAACATCAAAAAAAGTCAATAAGTAGGTATAGAAATTTCAAGATCCATGACTGAAACATGTTCAATGGGTCAATTATTGGCGAGTCTATGGCTAATTTATCACCAGAAGGAGTCTATTGGGTAGAAATAGAAAGTTCAAAATCGATGACTCTTGGGCCAGATATAAGTCCATTTGGTCAAATATGGACTTCTGATTGGCTGATGTATCTTCAGTCGAATTCTATGAGTAGGTATAGAAATTTCAAGATCCATGACTGAAACATGTTCAATGGGTCAAATATTGGCAACTCTATGGCTAATTTATCACAAAAAGGAGTCTATTGGGTTGAAATAGAAAGTTCAAAATCGACGACTCTTGGGCCCGATATTAGTACATTTGGTCAAATATGGACTTCTGATTGGCTGATGTATCATCAGTCGGATTCTATGAGTAGGTATAGAAATTTCAAGATCCATGACTGACACATGTTCAATGGGTCAAATTTTGGCTAGTCTATGGCTAATTTATCACAAAAAGGAGTCTATTGGGTAGAAATAGAAAGTTCAAGATCAAGGACTGAAATATTTTCAGCGGGTCAAAAATTGGCTGAACTATTTCCAGAAGGAGTCAATAGGGTAGAACTAAAAAGTTCAAAATAGACGACTCTTGGGCCCGATTTTAGTACATTTGGTCAAATATTGAGTTTTGAATGGCCGATGTAACATCAAAAAGAGTCAATAAGTAGGTATAGAAATTTCAAGATCCATGACTGAAACATGTTCAATGGGTCAATTTTTGGCTACTCTGTGGCTAATTTATCACCAGAAGGAGTCAAAGGCTAGAATTAAAAAGTTCAAAATCGACGACTCTTGGGCCCGATATTAGTACATTTGGTCAAATATGGATTTCTGAATGACTGACCTAAATACAGAAAGAGTCAATGAGTAGGTATAGAAATTTCAAGATCCATGACTGGAACATGTTCAATGGGTCAGATATTGGCTACTCTATGGCTAATTTATCACCAGAAGGAGTCAATAAGGTAGAACTAAAAAGTTCAAAATCGACGACTCTTGGCCCGATTTTAGTACATTTAGTCAAATATTGACTTTTGAATGACCGATGTAACATCAAAAAAAGTCAATAAGTAGGTATAGAAATTTCAAGATCCATGACTGAAACATGTTCAATGGGTCAAATATTGGCTACTCTATGGCTAATTTATCACCAGAAGGAGTCAATGGGTAGAACTAAAAAGTTCAAAATCGACGACTCTTGGGCCCGATTTTAGTACATTTGGTCAAATATGGACTTCTGATTGACTTATGTATCATCAGTCGGATTCTATGAGTAGGTATAGAAATTTCAAGATCCATGACTGAAACATGTTCAATGGGTCAAATATTGGCTACTCTATGGCTAATTTATCACAAAAAGGAGTCTATTGGGTAGAAATAGAAAGTTCAAAATAGACGACTCTTGGGCCCAATTTTAGTACATTTGGTCAAATATTGACTTTTGAACGACCGATGTAACATCACAAAGAGTCAATAAGTAGGTATAGAAATGACTTTTGAATGACCGATGTAACATCAAAAAAAGTCAATAAGTAGGTATAGAAATTTCAAGACCCATGACTGAAACATGTTCAATGGGTCAAATATTGGCTACTCTATGGCTAATTTATCACCAGAAGGAGTCTATTGGGTAGAAATAGAAAGTTCAAAATCGATGACTCTTGCGCCAGATATAAGTCCATTTGGTCAAATATGGACTTCTGATTGGCTGATGTATCATCAGTCGGATTCTATGAGTAGGTATAGAAATTTCAAGATCCATGACTGAAACATGTTCAATGGGTCAAATATTGGCTACTCTATGGCTAATTTATCACAAAAAGGAGTCTATTGGGTAGAAATAGAAAGTTCAAAATCGACGACTCTTGGGCCCGATATTAGTACATTTGGTCATATATGGACTTCTGATTGGCTGATGTATCATCAGTCGGATTCTATGAGTAGGTATAGAAATTTCAAGATCCATGATTGACACATGTTCAATGGGTCAATTTTGGCTAGTCTATGGCTAATTTATCACAAAAAGGAGTCTATTGGGTAGAAATAGAAATTTAAAAATCGACGACTGTTGGGCCCGATATTAGTACATTTGGTCAAATATGGTTTTCTGAATGACTGACCTAAATTCAGAAAGAGTCAATGAGTAGGTATAAAAATTTCAAGATCCATAACTGAAATATGTCCAATGGGTAAAATATTGGCTACTCTAAGGCTAATTTATCACAAGAAGGAGTCAATTGGGTAGGAATAGAAAGTTCAAGATGAAGGACTGAAATATTTTAACGGGGTCAAAAATTGGCTGAACTATCTCCAGAAGGAGTCAATAGGGTAGAACTAAAAAGTTCAAAATCGACGACTCTTGGGCCCGATATTAGTACATTTGGTCAAATGTGGATTTCAGAATGACTGACCTAAATTCAGAAAGAGTCAATGAGTAGGTATAAAAATTTCAAGAACCATAACTGAAACATGTCCAATGGGTAAAATATTGGCTACTCTAAGGCTAATGTATCACAAGAAGGAGTCAATTGGGTAGGAATAGAAAGTTCAAGATCAAGGACTGAAATATTTTCAGTGGGTCAAAAATTGGCTGAGCTATCGCCAGAAGGAGTCAATAGGGTAGAACTAAAAAGTTCAAAATCGACGACTCTTGGGCCCGATTTTAGTACATTTGGTCAAATATTGACTTTTGAATGACCGATGTAACATCAAAAAAAGTCAATAAGTAGGTATAGAAATTTCAAGATCCATGACTGAAACATGTTCAATGGGTCAATTATTGGCGAGTCTATGGCTAATTTATCACCAGAAGGAGTCTATTGGGTAGAAATAGAAAGTTCAAAATCGATGACTCTTGGGCCAGATATAAGTCCATTTGGTCAAATATGGACTTCTGATTGGCTGATGTATCTTCAGTCGGATTCTATGAGTAGGTATAGAAATTTCAAGATCCATGACTGAAACATGTTCAATGGGTCAAATATTGGCAACTCTATGGCTAATTTATCACAAAAAGGAGTCTATTGGGTTGAAATAGAAAGTTCAAAATCGACGACTCTTGGGCCCGATATTAGTACATTTGGTCAAATATGGACTTCTGATTGGCTGATGTATCATCAGTCGGATTCTATGAGTAGGTATAGAAATTTCAAGATCCATGACTGACACATGTTCAATGGGTCAAATTTTGGCTAGTCTATGGCTAATTTATCACAAAAAGGAGTCTATTGGGTAGAAATAGAAAGTTCAAGATCAAGGACTGAAATATTTTCAGCGGGTCAAAAATTGGCTGAACTATCTCCAGAAGGAGTCAATAGGGTAGAACTAAAAAGTTCAAAATAGACGACTCTTGGGCCCGATTTTAGTACATTTGGTCAAATATTGAGTTTTGAATGGCCGATGTAACATCAAAAAGAGTCAATAAGTAGGTATAGAAATTTCAAGATCCATGACTGAAACATGTTCAATGGGTCAATTTTTGGCTACTCTGTGGCTAATTTATCACCAGAAGGAGTCAAAGGCTAGAATTAAAAAGTTCAAAATCGACGACTCTTGGGCCCGATATTAGTACATTTGGTCAAATATGGATTTCTGAATGACTGACCTAAATACAGAAAGAGTCAATGAGTAGGTATAGAAATTTCAAGATCCATGACTGGAACATGTTCAATGGGTCAGATATTGGCTACTCTATGGCTAATTTATCACCAGAAGGAGTCAATAAGGTAGAACTAAAAAGTTCAAAATCGATGACTCTTGGCCCGATTTTAGTATATTTGGTCAAATATTGACTTTTGAATGACCGATGTAACATCAAAAAAAGTCAATAAGTAGGTATAGAAATTTCAAGATCCATGACTGAAACATGTTCAATGGGTCAAATATTGGCTACTCTATGGCAAATTTATCACCAGAAGGAGTCAATGGGTAGAACTAAAAAGTTCAAAATCGACGACTCTTGGGCCCGATTTTAGTACATTTGGTCAAATATTGACTTTTGAATGACCGATGTAACATTAGAAAAAGTCAATAAGTAGGTATAGAAATTTCAAGATCCATGAATGACACAAATTCAATGGGTCAAATATTGGCTACTCTATGGCTAATTTATCACAAAAAGGAGTCTATTGGGTAAAAATAGAAAGATCAAAATCGATGACTCTTGGGCCGGATATAAGTCCATTTGGTCAAATATGGACTTCTGATTGGCTGATGTATCATCAGTCGGATTCTACGAGTATGTAAAGAAATTTCAAGATCCATGACTGACACATGTTCAATGGGTCAAATATTGGCTACTCTATGGCTAATTTATCACAAAAATTAGTCTATTGGGTAGAAATAGAAAGTTCAAAATCGACGACTCTTTGGCCCGATATTAGTATATTTGGTCAAATATGGACTTCTGATTGGCTGATGTATCATCAGTCGGATTCTATGAGTAGGTATAGAAATTTCAAGATCCATGACTGACACATGTTCAATGGGTCAAATTTTGGCTAGTCTATGGCTAATTTATCACAAAAAGGAGTCTATTGGGTAGAAATAGAAAGTTCAAGATCAAGGACTGAAATATTTTCAGCGGGTCAAAAATTGGCTGAACTATCTCCAGAAGGAGTCAATAGGGTAGAACTAAAAAGTTCAAAATAGACGACTCTTGGGCCCGATTTTAGTACATTTGGTCAAATATTGAGTTTTGAATGGCCGATGTAACATCAAAAAGAGTCAATAAGTAGGTATAGAAATTTCAAGATCCATGACTTAAACATGTTCAATGGGTCAATTTTTGGCTACTCTGTGGCTAATTTATCACCAGAAGGAGTCAAAGGCTAGAATTAAAAAGTTCAAAATCGACGACTCTTGGGCCCGATATTAGTACATTTGGTCAAATATGGATTTCTGAATGACTGACCTAAATACAGAAAGAGTCAATGAGTAGGTATAGAAATTTCAAGATCCATGACTGGAACATGTTCAATGGGTCAGATATTGGCTACTCTATGGCTAATTTATCACCAGAAGGAGTCAATAGGGTAGAACTAAAAAGTTCAAAATCGACGACTCTTGGCCCGATTTTAGTACATTTGGTCAAATATTGACTTTTGAATGACCGATGTAACATCAAAAAAAGTAAATAAGTAGGTATAGAAATTTCATGATCCATGACTGAAACATGTTCAATGGGTCAAATATTGGCTACTCTGGCTAATTTATCACCAGAAGGAGTCAACTGGGTAGAAATAGAAAGTTCAAAATCGATGACTCTTGGGCCAGATATAAGTCCATTTGGTCAAATATGGACTTCTGATTGACTTATGTATCATCAGTCGGATTCTATGAGTAGGTATAGAAATTTCAAGATCCATGACTGAAACATGTTCAATGGGTCAAATATTGGCTACTCTATGGCTAATTTATCACAAAAAGGAGTCTATTGGGTAGAAATGGAAAGTTCAAAATAGACGACTCTTGGGCCCAATTTTAGTACATTTGGTCAAATATTGACTTTTGAACGACCGATGTAACATAACAAAGAGTCAATAAGTAGGTATAGAAATTTCAAGACCCATGACTGAAACATGTTCAATGGGTCAAATATTGGCTACTCTATGGCTAATTTATCACCAGAAGGAGTCTATTGGGTAGAAATAGAAAGTTCAAAATCGATGACTCTTGCGCCAGATATAAGTCCATTTGGTCAAATATTGACTTCTGATTGGCTGATGTATCATCAGTCGGATTCTATGAGTAGGTATAGAAATTTCAAGATCCATGACTGAAACATGTTCAATGGGTCAAATATTGGCTACTCTATGGCTAATTTATCACAAAAAGGAGTCTATTGGGTAGAAATAGAAAGTTCAAAATCGACGACTCTTGGGCCCGATATTAGTACATTTGGTCATATATGGACTTCTGATTGGCTGATGTATCATCAGTCGGATTCTATGAGTAGGTATAGAAATTTCAAGATCCATGATTGACACATGTTCAATGGGTCAAATATTGGCTACTCTATGGCTAATTTATCACAAAAAGGAGTCTATTGGGTAGAAATAGAAATTTAAAAATCGACGACTGTTGGGCCCGATATTAGTACATTTGGTCAAATATGGTTTTCTGAATGACTGACCTAAATTCAGAAAGAGTCAATGAGTAGGTATAAAAATTTCAAGATCCATAACTGAAATATGTCCAATGGGTAAAATATTGGCTACTCTAAGGCTAATTTATCACAAGAAGGAGTCAATTGGGTAGGAATAGAAAGTTCAAGATGAAGGACTGAAATATTTTAACGGGGTCAAAAATTGGCTGAACTATCTCCAGAAGGAGTCAATAGGGTAGAACTAAAAAGTTCAAAATCGACGACTCTTGGGCCCGATATTAGTACATTTGGTCAAATGTGGATTTCAGAATGACTGACCTAAATTCAGAAAGAGTCAATGAGTAGGTATAAAAATTTCAAGAACCATAACTGAAACATGTCCAATGGGTAAAATATTGGCTACTCTAAGGCTAATGTATCACAAGAAGGAGTCAATTGGGTAGGAATAGAAAGTTCAAGATCAAGGACTGAAATATTTTCAGTGGGTCAAAAATTGGCTGAGCTATCGCCAGAAGGAGTCAATAGGGTAGAACTAAAAAGTTCAAAATCGACGACTCTTGGGCCCGATTTTAGTACATTTGGTCAAATATTGACTTTTGAATGACCGATATAACATCAGAAAGAGTCAATAAGTAGGTAAAGAAATTTCAAGATCCATAACTGAAACATGTTCAATGGGTCAAATATTGGCTACTCTATGGCTAATTTATCACCAGAAGGAGTCAAAGGCTAGAATTAAAAAGGTCAAAATCGATGACTCTTGGGCCCGATATTAGCACATTTGGTCAAATATGGATTTCTGAATGACTGACCTAAATTCAGAAAGAGTCAATGAGTAGGTATAGAAATTTCAAGATCCATGACTGAAACATGTTCAATGGGTCAGATATTGGCTACTCTATGGCTAATTTATCACCAGAAGGAGTCAATAGGGTAGAACTAAAAAGTTCAAAATCGACGACTCTTGGGCCCGATTTTTGTACATTTGGTCAAATATTGACTTTTGAATGACCGATGTAACATCAAAAAAAGTCAATAAGTAGGTATAGAAATTTCAAGATCCATGACTGAAACATGTTCAATGGGTCAATTATTGGCGAGTCTATGGCTAATTTATCACCAGAAGGAGTCTATTGGGTAGAAATAGAAAGTTCAAAATCGATGACTCTTGGGCCCGATTTTTGTACATTTGGTCAAATATTGACTTTTGAATGACCGATGTAACATCAAAAAAAGTCAATAAGTAGGTATAGAAATTTCAAGATCCATGACTGAAACATGTTCAATGGGTCAATTATTGGCGAGTCTATGGCTAATTTATCACCAGAAGGAGTCTATTGGGTAGAAATAGAAAGTTCAAAATCGATGACTCTTGGGCCAGATATAAGTCCATTTGGTCAAATATGGACTTCTGATTGGCTGATGTATCTTCAGTCGAATTCTATGAGTAGGTATAGAAATTTCAAGATCCATGACTGAAACATGTTCAATGGGTCATATATTGGCAACTCTATGGCTAATTTATCACAAAAAGGAGTCTATTGGGTTGAAATAGAAAGTTCAAAATCGACGACTCTTGGGCCCGATATTAGTACATTTGGTCAAATATGGACTTCTGATTGGCTGATGTATCATCAGTCGGATTCTATGAGTAGGTATAGAAATTTCAAGATCCATGACTGACACATGTTCAATGGGTCAAATTTTGGCTAGTCTATGGCTAATTTATCACAAAAAGGAGTCTATTGGGTAGAAATAGAAAGTTCAAGATCAAGGACTGAAATATTTTCAGCGGGTCAAAAATTGGCTGAACTATCTCCAGAAGGAGTCAATAGGGTAGAACTAAAAAGTTCAAAATAGACGACTCTTGGGCCCGATATTAGTACATTTGGTCAAATATGGATTTCTGAATGACTGACCTAAATACAGAAAGAGTCAATGAGTAGGTATAGAAATTTCAAGATCCATGACTGGAACATGTTCAATGGGTCAGATATTGGCTACTCTATGGCTAATTTATCACCAGAAGGAGTCAATAGGGTAGAACTAAAAAGTTCAAAATCGACGACTCTTGGCCCGATTTTAGTACATTTGGTCAAATATTGACTTTTGAATGACCGATGTAACATCAAAAAAAGTAAATAAGTAGGTATAGAAATTTCATGATCCATGACTGAAACATGTTCAATGGGTCAAATATTGGCTACTCTGGCTAATTTATCACCAGAAGGAGTCAACTGGGTAGAAATAGAAAGTTCAAAATCGATGACTCTTGGGCCAGATATAAGTCCATTTGGTCAAATATGGACTTCTGATTGACTTATGTATCATCAGTCGGATTCTATGAGTAGGTATAGAAATTTCAAGATGCATGACTGAAACATGTTCAATGGGTCAAATATTGGCTACTCTATGGCTAATTTATCACAAAAAGGAGTCTATTGGGTAGAAATAGAAAGTTCAAAATAGACGACTCTTGGGCCCAATTTTAGTACATTTGGTCAAATATTGACTTTTGAACGACCGATGTAACATCACAAAGAGTCAATAAGTAGGTATAGAAATTTCAAGACCCATGACTGAAACATGTTCAATGGGTCAAATATTGGCTACTCTATGGCTAATTTATCACCAGAAGGAGTCTATTGGGTAGAAATAGAAAGTTCAAAATCGATGACTCTTGCGCCAGATATAAGTCCATTTGGTCAAATATGGACTTCTGATTGGCTGATGTATCATCAGTCGGATTCTATGAGTAGGTATAGAAATTTCAAGATCCATGACTGAAACATGTTCAATGGGTCAAATATTGGCTACTCTATGGCTAATTTATCACAAAAAGGAGTCTATTGGGTAGAAATAGAAAGTTCAAAATCGACGACTCTTGGGCCCGATATTAGTACATTTGGTCATATATGGACTTCTGATTGGCTGATGTATCATCAGTCGGATTCTATGAGTAGGTATAGAAATTTCAAGATCCATGATTGACACATGTTCAATGGGTCAATTTTGGCTAGTCTATGGCTAATTTATCACAAAAAGGAGTCTATTGGGTAGAAATAGAAATTTAAAAATCGACGACTGTTGGGCCCGATATTAGTACATTTGGTCAAATATGGTTTTCTGAATGACTGACCTAAATTCAGAAAGAGTCAATGAGTAGGTATAAAAATTTCAAGATCCATAACTGAAATATGTCCAATGGGTAAAATATTGGCTACTCTAAGGCTAATTTATCACAAGAAGGAGTCAATTGGGTAGGAATAGAAAGTTCAAGATGAAGGACTGAAATATTTTAACGGGGTCAAAAATTGGCTGAACTATCTCCAGAAGGAGTCAATAGGGTAGAACTAAAAAGTTCAAAATCGACGACTCTTGGGCCCGATATTAGTACATTTGGTCAAATGTGGATTTCAGAATGACTGACCTAAATTCAGAAAGAGTCAATGAGTAGGTATAAAAATTTCAAGAACCATAACTGAAACATGTCCAATGGGTAAAATATTGGCTACTCTAAGGCTAATGTATCACAAGAAGGAGTCAATTGGGTAGGAATAGAAAGTTCAAGATCAAGGACTGAAATATTTTCAGTGGGTCAAAAATTGGCTGAGCTATCGCCAGAAGGAGTCAATAGGGTAGAACTAAAAAGTTCAAAATCGACGACTCTTGGGCCCGATTTTAGTACATTTGGTCAAATATTGACTTTTGAATGACCGATATAACATCAGAAAGAGTCAATAAGTAGGTAAAGAAATTTCAAGATCCATAACTGAAACATGTTCAATGGGTCAAATATTGGCTACTCTATGGCTAATTTATCACCAGAAGGAGTCAAAGGCTAGAATTAAAAAGGTCAAAATCGATGACTCTTGGGCCCGATATTAGCACATTTGGTCAAATATGGATTTCTGAATGACTGACCTAAATTCAGAAAGAGTCAATGAGTAGGTATAGAAATTTCAAGATCCATGACTGAAACATGTTCAATGGGTCAGATATTGGCTACTCTATGGCTAATTTATCACCAGAAGGAGTCAATAGGGTAGAACTAAAAAGTTCAAAATCGACGACTCTTGGGCCCGATTTTTGTACATTTGGTCAAATATTGACTTTTGAATGACCGATGTAACATCAAAAAAAGTCAATAAGTAGGTATAGAAATTTCAAGATCCATGACTGAAACATGTTCAATGGGTCAATTATTGGCGAGTCTATGGCTAATTTATCACCAGAAGGAGTCTATTGGGTAGAAATAGAAAGTTCAAAATCGATGACTCTTGGGCCAGATATAAGTCCATTTGGTCAAATATGGACTTCTGATTGGCTGATGTATCTTCAGTCGAATTCTATGAGTAGGTATAGAAATTTCAAGATCCATGACTGAAACATGTTCAATGGGTCAAATATTGGCAACTCTATGGCTAATTTATCACAAAAAGGAGTCTATTGGGTTGAAATAGAAAGTTCAAAATCGACGACTCTTGGGCCCGATATTAGTACATTTGGTCAAATATGGACTTCTGATTGGCTGATGTATCATCAGTCGGATTCTATGAGTAGGTATAGAAATTTCAAGATCCATGACTGACACATGTTCAATGGGTCAAATTTTGGCTAGTCTATGGCTAATTTATCACAAAAAGGAGTCTATTGGGTAGAAATAGAAAGTTCAAGATCAAGGACTGAAATATTTTCAGCGGGTCAAAAATTGGCTGAACTATCTCCAGAAGGAGTCAATAGGGTAGAACTAAAAAGTTCAAAATAGACGACTCTTGGGCCCGATTTTAGTACATTTGGTCAAATATTGAGTTTTGAATGGCCGATGTAACATCAAAAAGAGTCAATAAGTAGGTATAGAAATTTCAAGATCCATGACTGAAACATGTTCAATGGGTCAATTTTTGGCTACTCTGTGGCTAATTTATCACCAGAAGGAGTCAAAGGCTAGAATTAAAAAGTTCAAAATCGACGACTCTTGGGCCCGATATTAGTACATTTGGTCAAATATGGATTTCTGAATGACTGACCTAAATACAGAAAGAGTCAATGAGTAGGTATAGAAATTTCAAGATCCATGACTGGAACATGTTCAATGGGTCAGATATTGGCTACTCTATGGCTAATTTATCACCAGAAGGAGTCAATAAGGTAGAACTAAAAAGTTCAAAATCGACGACTCTTGGCCCGATTTTAGTACATTTAGTCAAATATTGACTTTTGAATGACCGATGTAACATCAAAAAAAGTCAATAAGTAGGTATAGAAATTTCAAGATCCATGACTGAAACATGTTCAATGGGTCAAATATTGGCTACTCTATGGCTAATTTATCACCAGAAGGAGTCAATGGGTAGAACTAAAAAGTTCAAAATCGACGACTCTTGGGCCCGATTTTAGTACATTTGGTCAAATATGGACTTCTGATTGACTTATGTATCATCAGTCGGATTCTATGAGTAGGTATAGAAATTTCAAGATCCATGACTGAAACATGTTCAATGGGTCAAATATTGGCTACTCTATGGCTAATTTATCACAAAAAGGAGTCTATTGGGTAGAAATAGAAAGTTCAAAATAGACGACTCTTGGGCCCAATTTTAGTACATTTGGTCAAATATTGACTTTTGAACGACCGATGTAACATCACAAAGAGTCAATAAGTAGGTATAGAAATTTCAAGACCCATGACTGAAACATGTTCAATGGGTCAAATATTGGCTACTCTATGGCTAATTTATCACCAGAAGGAGTCTATTGGGTAGAAATAGAAAGTTCAAAATCGATGACTCTTGCACCAGATATAAGTCCATTTGGTCAAATATGGACTTCTGATTGGCTGATGTATCATCAGTCGGATTCTATGAGTAGGTATAGAAATTTCAAGATCCATGACTGAAACATGTTCAATGGGTCAAATATTGGCTACTCTATGGCTAATTTATCACAAAAAGGAGTCTATTGGGTAGAAATAGAAAGTTCAAAATCGACGACTCTTGGGCCCGATATTAGTACATTTGGTCATATATGGACTTCTGATTGGCTGATGTATCATCAGTCGGATTCTATGAGTAGGTATAGAAATTTCAAGATCCATGATTGACACATGTTCAATGGGTCAATTTTGGCTAGTCTATGGCTAATTTATCACAAAAAGGAGTCTATTGGGTAGAAATAGAAATTTAAAAATCGACGACTGTTGGGCCCGATATTAGTACATTTGGTCAAATATGGTTTTCTGAATGACTGACCTAAATTCAGAAAGAGTCAATGAGTAGGTATAAAAATTTCAAGATCCATAACTGAAATATGTCCAATGGGTAAAATATTGGCTACTCTAAGGCTAATTTATCACAAGAAGGAGTCAATTGGGTAGGAATAGAAAGTTCAAGATGAAGGACTGAAATATTTTAACGGGGTCAAAAATTGGCTGAACTATCTCCAGAAGGAGTCAATAGGGTAGAACTAAAAAGTTCAAAATCGACGACTCTTGGGCCCGATATTAGTACATTTGGTCAAATGTGGATTTCAGAATGACTGACCTAAATTCAGAAAGAGTCAATGAGTAGGTATAAAAATTTCAAGAACCATAACTGAAACATGTCCAATGGGTAAAATATTGGCTACTCTAAGGCTAATGTATCACAAGAAGGAGTCAATTGGGTAGGAATAGAAAGTTCAAGATCAAGGACTGAAATATTTTCAGTGGGTCAAAAATTGGCTGAGCTATCGCCAGAAGGAGTCAATAGGGTAGAACTAAAAAGTTCAAAATCGACGACTCTTGGGCCCGATTTTAGTACATTTGGTCAAATATTGACTTTTGAATGACCGATGTAACATCAAAAAAAGTCAATAAGTAGGTATAGAAATTTCAAGATCCATGACTGAAACATGTTCAATGGGTCAATTATTGGCGAGTCTATGGCTAATTTATCACCAGAAGGAGTCTATTGGGTAGAAATAGAAAGTTCAAAATCGACGACTCTTGGGCCCGATTTTAGTACATTTGGTCAAATATTGACTTTTGAATGACCGATGTAACATTAGAAAAAGTCAATAAGTAGGTATAGAAATTTCAAGATCCATGAATGACACAAATTCAATGGGTCAAATATTGGCTACTCTATGGCTAATTTATCACAAAAAGGAGTCTATTGGGTAAAAATAGAAAGATCAAAATCGATGACTCTTGGGCCGGATATAAGTCCATTTGGTCAAATATGGACTTCTGATTGGCTGATGTATCATCAGTCGGATTCTACGAGTATGTAAAGAAATTTCAAGATCCATGACTGACACATGTTCAATGGGTCAAATATTGGCTACTCTATGGCTAATTTATCACAAAAATTAGTCTATTGGGTAGAAATAGAAAGTTCAAAATCGACGACTCTTTGGCCCGATATTAGTATATTTGGTCAAATATGGACTTCTGATTGGCTGATGTATCATCAGTCGGATTCTATGAGTAGGTATAGAAATTTCAAGATCCATGACTGACACATGTTCAATGGGTCAAATTTTGGCTAGTCTATGGCTAATTTATCACAAAAAGGAGTCTATTGGGTAGAAATAGAAAGTTCAAGATCAAGGACTGAAATATTTTCAGCGGGTCAAAAATTGGCTGAACTATCTCCAGAAGGAGTCAATAGGGTAGAACTAAAAAGTTCAAAATAGACGACTCTTGGGCCCGATTTTAGTACATTTGGTCAAATATTGAGTTTTGAATGGCCGATGTAACATCAAAAAGAGTCAATAAGTAGGTATAGAAATTTCAAGATCCATGACTTAAACATGTTCAATGGGTCAATTTTTGGCTACTCTGTGGCTAATTTATCACCAGAAGGAGTCAAAGGCTAGAATTAAAAAGTTCAAAATCGACGACTCTTGGGCCCGATATTAGTACATTTGGTCAAATATGGATTTCTGAATGACTGACCTAAATACAGAAAGAGTCAATGAGTAGGTATAGAAATTTCAAGATCCATGACTGGAACATGTTCAATGGGTCAGATATTGGCTACTCTATGGCTAATTTATCACCAGAAGGAGTCAATAGGGTAGAACTAAAAAGTTCAAAATCGACGACTCTTGGCCCGATTTTAGTACATTTGGTCAAATATTGACTTTTGAATGACCGATGTAACATCAAAAAAAGTAAATAAGTAGGTATAGAAATTTCATGATCCATGACTGAAACATGTTCAATGGGTCAAATATTGGCTACTCTGGCTAATTTATCACCAGAAGGAGTCAACTGGGTAGAAATAGAAAGTTCAAAATCGATGACTCTTGGGCCAGATATAAGTCCATTTGGTCAAATATGGACTTCTGATTGACTTATGTATCATCAGTCGGATTCTATGAGTAGGTATAGAAATTTCAAGATCCATGACTGAAACATGTTCAATGGGTCAAATATTGGCTACTCTATGGCTAATTTATCACAAAAAGGAGTCTATTGGGTAGAAATGGAAAGTTCAAAATAGACGACTCTTGGGCCCAATTTTAGTACATTTGGTCAAATATTGACTTTTGAACGACCGATGTAACATAACAAAGAGTCAATAAGTAGGTATAGAAATTTCAAGACCCATGACTGAAACATGTTCAATGGGTCAAATATTGGCTACTCTATGGCTAATTTATCACCAGAAGGAGTCTATTGGGTAGAAATAGAAAGTTCAAAATCGATGACTCTTGCGCCAGATATAAGTCCATTTGGTCAAATATTGACTTCTGATTGGCTGATGTATCATCAGTCGGATTCTATGAGTAGGTATAGAAATTTCAAGATCCATGACTGAAACATGTTCAATGGGTCAAATATTGGCTACTCTATGGCTAATTTATCACAAAAAGGAGTCTATTGGGTAGAAATAGAAAGTTCAAAATCGACGACTCTTGGGCCCGATATTAGTACATTTGGTCATATATGGACTTCTGATTGGCTGATGTATCATCAGTCGGATTCTATGAGTAGGTATAGAAATTTCAAGATCCATGATTGACACATGTTCAATGGGTCAATTTTGGCTAGTCTATGGCTAATTTATCACAAAAAGGAGTCTATTGGGTAGAAATAGAAATTTAAAAATCGACGACTGTTGGGCCCGATATTAGTACATTTGGTCAAATATGGTTTTCTGAATGACTGACCTAAATTCAGAAAGAGTCAATGAGTAGGTATAAAAATTTCAAGATCCATAACTGAAATATGTCCAATGGGTAAAATATTGGCTACTCTAAGGCTAATTTATCACAAGAAGGAGTCAATTGGGTAGGAATAGAAAGTTCAAGATGAAGGACTGAAATATTTTAACGGGGTCAAAAATTGGCTGAACTATCTCCAGAAGGAGTCAATAGGGTAGAACTAAAAAGTTCAAAATCGACGACTCTTGGGCCCGATATTAGTACATTTGGTCAAATGTGGATTTCAGAATGACTGACCTAAATTCAGAAAGAGTCAATGAGTAGGTATAAAAATTTCAAGAACCATAACTGAAACATGTCCAATGGGTAAAATATTGGCTACTCTAAGGCTAATGTATCACAAGAAGGAGTCAATTGGGTAGGAATAGAAAGTTCAAGATCAAGGACTGAAATATTTTCAGTGGGTCAAAAATTGGCTGAGCTATCGCCAGAAGGAGTCAATAGGGTAGAACTAAAAAGTTCAAAATCGACGACTCTTGGGCCCGATTTTAGTACATTTGGTCAAATATTGACTTTTGAATGACCGATATAACATCAGAAAGAGTCAATAAGTAGGTAAAGAAATTTCAAGATCCATAACTGAAACATGTTCAATGGGTCAAATATTGGCTACTCTATGGCTAATTTATCACCAGAAGGAGTCAAAGGCTAGAATTAAAAAGGTCAAAATCGATGACTCTTGGGCCCGATATTAGCACATTTGGTCAAATATGGATTTCTGAATGACTGACCTAAATTCAGAAAGAGTCAATGAGTAGGTATAGAAATTTCAAGATCCATGACTGAAACATGTTCAATGGGTCAGATATTGGCTACTCTATGGCTAATTTATCACCAGAAGGAGTCAATAGGGTAGAACTAAAAAGTTCAAAATCGACGACTCTTGGGCCCGATTTTTGTACATTTGGTCAAATATTGACTTTTGAATGACCGATGTAACATCAAAAAAAGTCAATAAGTAGGTATAGAAATTTCAAGATCCATGACTGAAACATGTTCAATGGGTCAATTATTGGCGAGTCTATGGCTAATTTATCACCAGAAGGAGTCTATTGGGTAGAAATAGAAAGTTCAAAATCGATGACTCTTGGGCCCGATTTTTGTACATTTGGTCAAATATTGACTTTTGAATGACCGATGTAACATCAAAAAAAGTCAATAAGTAGGTATAGAAATTTCAAGATCCATGACTGAAACATGTTCAATGGGTCAATTATTGGCGAGTCTATGGCTAATTTATCACCAGAAGGAGTCTATTGGGTAGAAATAGAAAGTTCAAAATCGATGACTCTTGGGCCAGATATAAGTCCATTTGGTCAAATATGGACTTCTGATTGGCTGATGTATCTTCAGTCGAATTCTATGAGTAGGTATAGAAATTTCAAGATCCATGACTGAAACATGTTCAATGGGTCAAATATTGGCAACTCTATGGCTAATTTATCACAAAAAGGAGTCTATTGGGTTGAAATAGAAAGTTCAAAATCGACGACTCTTGGGCCCGATATTAGTACATTTGGTCAAATATGGACTTCTGATTGGCTGATGTATCATCAGTCGGATTCTATGAGTAGGTATAGAAATTTCAAGATCCATGACTGACACATGTTCAATGGGTCAAATTTTGGCTAGTCTATGGCTAATTTATCACAAAAAGGAGTCTATTGGGTAGAAATAGAAAGTTCAAGATCAAGGACTGAAATATTTTCAGCGGGTCAAAAATTGGCTGAACTATCTCCAGAAGGAGTCAATAGGGTAGAACTAAAAAGTTCAAAATAGACGACTCTTGGGCCCGATATTAGTACATTTGGTCAAATATGGATTTCTGAATGACTGACCTAAATACAGAAAGAGTCAATGAGTAGGTATAGAAATTTCAAGATCCATGACTGGAACATGTTCAATGGGTCAGATATTGGCTACTCTATGGCTAATTTATCACCAGAAGGAGTCAATAGGGTAGAACTAAAAAGTTCAAAATCGACGACTCTTGGCCCGATTTTAGTACATTTGGTCAAATATTGACTTTTGAATGACCGATGTAACATCAAAAAAAGTAAATAAGTAGGTATAGAAATTTCATGATCCATGACTGAAACATGTTCAATGGGTCAAATATTGGCTACTCTGGCTAATTTATCACCAGAAGGAGTCAACTGGGTAGAAATAGAAAGTTCAAAATCGATGACTCTTGGGCCAGATATAAGTCCATTTGGTCAAATATGGACTTCTGATTGACTTATGTATCATCAGTCGGATTCTATGAGTAGGTATAGAAATTTCAAGATGCATGACTGAAACATGTTCAATGGGTCAAATATTGGCTACTCTATGGCTAATTTATCACAAAAAGGAGTCTATTGGGTAGAAATAGAAAGTTCAAAATAGACGACTCTTGGGCCCAATTTTAGTACATTTGGTCAAATATTGACTTTTGAACGACCGATGTAACATCACAAAGAGTCAATAAGTAGGTATAGAAATTTCAAGACCCATGACTGAAACATGTTCAATGGGTCAAATATTGGCTACTCTATGGCTAATTTATCACCAGAAGGAGTCTATTGGGTAGAAATAGAAAGTTCAAAATCGATGACTCTTGCGCCAGATATAAGTCCATTTGGTCAAATATGGACTTCTGATTGGCTGATGTATCATCAGTCGGATTCTATGAGTAGGTATAGAAATTTCAAGATCCATGACTGAAACATGTTCAATGGGTCAAATATTGGCTACTCTATGGCTAATTTATCACAAAAAGGAGTCTATTGGGTAGAAATAGAAAGTTCAAAATCGACGACTCTTGGGCCCGATATTAGTACATTTGGTCATATATGGACTTCTGATTGGCTGATGTATCATCAGTCGGATTCTATGAGTAGGTATAGAAATTTCAAGATCCATGATTGACACATGTTCAATGGGTCAATTTTGGCTAGTCTATGGCTAATTTATCACAAAAAGGAGTCTATTGGGTAGAAATAGAAATTTAAAAATCGACGACTGTTGGGCCCGATATTAGTACATTTGGTCAAATATGGTTTTCTGAATGACTGACCTAAATTCAGAAAGAGTCAATGAGTAGGTATAAAAATTTCAAGATCCATAACTGAAATATGTCCAATGGGTAAAATATTGGCTACTCTAAGGCTAATTTATCACAAGAAGGAGTCAATTGGGTAGGAATAGAAAGTTCAAGATGAAGGACTGAAATATTTTAACGGGGTCAAAAATTGGCTGAACTATCTCCAGAAGGAGTCAATAGGGTAGAACTAAAAAGTTCAAAATCGACGACTCTTGGGCCCGATATTAGTACATTTGGTCAAATGTGGATTTCAGAATGACTGACCTAAATTCAGAAAGAGTCAATGAGTAGGTATAAAAATTTCAAGAACCATAACTGAAACATGTCCAATGGGTAAAATATTGGCTACTCTAAGGCTAATGTATCACAAGAAGGAGTCAATTGGGTAGGAATAGAAAGTTCAAGATCAAGGACTGAAATATTTTCAGTGGGTCAAAAATTGGCTGAGCTATCGCCAGAAGGAGTCAATAGGGTAGAACTAAAAAGTTCAAAATCGACGACTCTTGGGCCCGATTTTAGTACATTTGGTCAAATATTGACTTTTGAATGACCGATATAACATCAGAAAGAGTCAATAAGTAGGTAAAGAAATTTCAAGATCCATAACTGAAACATGTTCAATGGGTCAAATATTGGCTACTCTATGGCTAATTTATCACCAGAAGGAGTCAAAGGCTAGAATTAAAAAGGTCAAAATCGATGACTCTTGGGCCCGATATTAGCACATTTGGTCAAATATGGATTTCTGAATGACTGACCTAAATTCAGAAAGAGTCAATGAGTAGGTATAGAAATTTCAAGATCCATGACTGAAACATGTTCAATGGGTCAGATATTGGCTACTCTATGGCTAATTTATCACCAGAAGGAGTCAATAGGGTAGAACTAAAAAGTTCAAAATCGACGACTCTTGGGCCCGATTTTTGTACATTTGGTCAAATATTGACTTTTGAATGACCGATGTAACATCAAAAAAAGTCAATAAGTAGGTATAGAAATTTCAAGATCCATGACTGAAACATGTTCAATGGGTCAATTATTGGCGAGTCTATGGCTAATTTATCACCAGAAGGAGTCTATTGGGTAGAAATAGAAAGTTCAAAATTGATGACTCTTGGGCCAGATATAAGTCCATTTGGTCAAATATGGACTTCTGATTGGCTGATGTATCTTCAGTCGAATTCTATGAGTAGGTATAAAAATTTCAAGATCCATGACTGAAACATGTTCAATGGGTCAAATATTGGCAACTCTATGGCTAATTTATCACAAAAAGGAGTCTATTGGGTTGAAATAGAAAGTTCAAAATCGACGACTCTTGGGCCCGATATTAGTACATTTGGTCAAATATGGACTTCTGATTGGCTGATGTATCATCAGTCGGATTCTATGAGTAGGTATAGAAATTTCAAGATCCATGACTGACACATGTTCAATGGGTCAAATTTTGGCTAGTCTATGGCTAATTTATCACAAAAAGGAGTCTATTGGGTAGAAATAGAAAGTTCAAGATCAAGGACTGAAATATTTTCAGCGGGTCAAAAATTGGCTGAACTATCTCCAGAAGGAGTCAATAGGGTAGAACTAAAAAGTTCAAAATAGACGACTCTTGGGCCCGATTTTAGTACATTTGGTCAAATATTGAGTTTTGAATGGCCGATGTAACATCAAAAAGAGTCAATAAGTAGGTATAGAAATTTCAAGATCCATGACTGAAACATGTTCAATGGGTCAATTTTTGGCTACTCTGTGGCTAATTTATCACCAGAAGGAGTCAAAGGCTAGAATTAAAAAGTTCAAAATCGACGACTCTTGGGCCCGATATTAGTACATTTGGTCAAATATGGATTTCTGAATGACTGACCTAAATACAGAAAGAGTCAATGAGTAGGTATAGAAATTTCAAGATCCATGACTGGAACATGTTCAATGGGTCAGATATTGGCTACTCTATGGCTAATTTATCACCAGAAGGAGTCAATAAGATAGAACTAAAAAGTTCAAAATCGACGACTCTTGGCCCGATTTTAGTACATTTAGTCAAATATTGACTTTTGAATGACCGATGTAACATCAAAAAAAGTCAATAAGTAGGTATAGAAATTTCAAGATCCATGACTGAAACATGTTCAATGGGTCAAATATTGGCTACTCTATGGCTAATTTATCACCAGAAGGAGTCAATGGGTAGAACTAAAAAGTTCAAAATCGACGACTCTTGGGCCCGCTTTTAGTACATTTGGTCAAATATGGACTTCTGATTGACTTATGTATCATCAGTCGGATTCTATGAGTAGGTATAGAAATTTCAAGATCCATGACTGAAACATGTTCAATGGGTCAAATATTGGCTACTCTATGGCTAATTTATCACAAAAAGGAGTCTATTGGGTAGAAATAGAAAGTTCAAAATAGACGACTCTTGGGCCCAATTTTAGTACATTTGGTCAAATATTGACTTTTGAACGACCGATGTAACATCACAAAGAGTCAATAAGTAGGTATAGAAATGACTTTTGAATGACCGATGTAACATCAAAAAAAGTCAATAAGTAGGTATAGAAATTTCAAGACCCATGACTGAAACATGTTCAATGGGTCAAATATTGGCTACTCTATGGCTAATTTATCACCAGAAGGAGTCTATTGGGTAGAAATAGAAAGTTCAAAATCGATGACTCTTGCGCCAGATATAAGTCCATTTGGTCAAATATGGACTTCTGATTGGCTGATGTATCATCAGTCGGATTCTATGAGTAGGTATAGAAATTTCAAGATCCATGACTGAAACATGTTCAATGGGTCAAATATTGGCTACTCTATGGCTAATTTATCACAAAAAGGAGTCTATTGGGTAGAAATAGAAAGTTCAAAATCGACGACTCTTGGGCCCGATATTAGTACATTTGGTCATATATGGACTTCTGATTGGCTGATGTATCATCAGTTGGATTCTATGAGTAGGTATAGAAATTTCAAGATCCATGATTGACACATGTTCAATGGGTCAATTTTGGCTAGTCTATGGCTAATTTATCACAAAAAGGAGTCTATTGGGTAGAAATAGAAATTTAAAAATCGACGACTGTTGGGCCCGATATTAGTACATTTGGTCAAATATGGTTTTCTGAATGACTGACCTAAATTCAGAAAGAGTCAATGAGTAGGTATAAAAATTTCAAGATCCATAACTGAAATATGTCCAATGGGTAAAATATTGGCTACTCTAAGGCTAATTTATCACAAGAAGGAGTCAATTGGGTAGGAATAGAAAGTTCAAGATGAAGGACTGAAATATTTTAACGGGGTCAAAAATTGGCTGAACTATCTCCAGAAGGAGTCAATAGAGTAGAACTAAAAAGTTCAAAATCGACGACTCTTGGGCCCGATATTAGTACATTTGGTCAAATGTGGATTTCAGAATGACTGACCTAAATTCAGAAAGAGTCAATGAGTAGGTATAAAAATTTCAAGAACCATAACTGAAACATGTCCAATGGGTAAAATATTGGCTACTCTAAGGCTAATGTATCACAAGAAGGAGTCAATTGGGTAGGAATAGAAAGTTCAAGATCAAGGACTGAAATATTTTCAGTGGGTCAAAAATTGGCTGAGCTATCGCCAGAAGGAGTCAATAGGGTAGAACTAAAAAGTTCAAAATCGACGACTCTTGGGCCCGATTTTAGTACATTTGGTCAAATATTGACTTTTGAATGACCGATGTAACATCAAAAAAAGTCAATAAGTAGGTATAGAAATTTCAAGATCCATGACTGAAACATGTTCAATGGGTCAATTATTGGCGAGTCTATGGCTAATTTATCACCAGAAGGAGTCTATTGGGTAGAAATAGAAAGTTCAAAATCGATGACTCTTGGGCCAGATATAAGTCCATTTGGTCAAATATGGACTTCTGATTGGCTGATGTATCTTCAGTCGGATTCTATGAGTAGGTATAGAAATTTCAAGATCCATGACTGAAACATGTTCAATGGGTCAAATATTGGCAACTCTATGGCTAATTTATCACAAAAAGGAGTCTATTGGGTTGAAATAGAAAGTTCAAAATCGACGACTCTTGGGCCCGATATTAGTACATTTGGTCAAATATGGACTTCTGATTGGCTGATGTATCATCAGTCGGATTCTATGAGTAGGTATAGAAATTTCAAGATCCATGACTGACACATGTTCAATGGGTCAAATTTTGGCTAGTCTATGGCTAATTTATCACAAAAAGGAGTCTATTGGGTAGAAATAGAAAGTTCAAGATCAAGGACTGAAATATTTTCAGCCGGTCAAAAATTGGCTGAACTATCTCCAGAAGGAGTCAATAGGGTAGAACTAAAAAGTTCAAAATAGACGACTCTTGGGCCCGATTTTAGTACATTTGGTCAAATATTGAGTTTTGAATGGCCGATGTAACATCAAAAAGAGTCAATAAGTAGGTATAGAAATTTCAAGATCCATGACTGAAACATGTTCAATGGGTCAATTTTTGGCTACTCTGTGGCTAATTTATCACCAGAAGGAGTCAAAGGCTAGAATTAAAAAGTTCAAAATCGACGACTCTTGGGCCCGATATTAGTACATTTGGTCAAATATGGATTTCTGAATGACTGACCTAAATACAGAAAGAGTCAATGAGTAGGTATAGAAATTTCAAGATCCATGACTGGAACATGTTCAATGGGTCAGATATTGGCTACTCTATGGCTAATTTATCACCAGAAGGAGTCAATAAGGTAGAACTAAAAAGTTCAAAATCGATGACTCTTGGCCCGATTTTAGTATATTTGGTCAAATATTGACTTTTGAATGACCGATGTAACATCAAAAAAAGTCAATAAGTAGGTATAGAAATTTCAAGATCCATGACTGAAACATGTTCAATGGGTCAAATATTGGCTACTCTATGGCAAATTTATCACCAGAAGGAGTCAATGGGTAGAACTAAAAAGTTCAAAATCGACGACTCTTGGGCCCGATTTTAGTACATTTGGTCAAATATTGACTTTTGAATGACCGATGTAACATTAGAAAAAGTCAATAAGTAGGTATAGAAATTTCAAGATCCATGAATGACACAAATTCAATGGGTCAAATATTGGCTACTCTATGGCTAATTTATCACAAAAAGGAGTCTATTGGGTAAAAATAGAAAGATCAAAATCGATGACTCTTGGGCCGGATATAAGTCCATTTGGTCAAATATGGACTTCTGATTGGCTGATGTATCATCAGTCGGATTCTACGAGTATGTAAAGAAATTTCAAGATCCATGACTGACACATGTTCAATGGGTCAAATATTGGCTACTCTATGGCTAATTTATCACAAAAATTAGTCTATTGGGTAGAAATAGAAAGTTCAAAATCGACGACTCTTTGGCCCGATATTAGTATATTTGGTCAAATATGGACTTCTGATTGGCTGATGTATCATCAGTCGGATTCTATGAGTAGGTATAGAAATTTCAAGATCCATGACTGACACATGTTCAATGGGTCAAATTTTGGCTAGTCTATGGCTAATTTATCACAAAAAGGAGTCTATTGGGTAGAAATAGAAAGTTCAAGATCAAGGACTGAAATATTTTCAGCGGGTCAAAAATTGGCTGAACTATCTCCAGAAGGAGTCAATAGGGTAGAACTAAAAAGTTCAAAATAGACGACTCTTGGGCCCGATTTTAGTACATTTGGTCAAATATTGAGTTTTGAATGGCCGATGTAACATCAAAAAGAGTCAATAAGTAGGTATAGAAATTTCAAGATCCATGACTTAAACATGTTCAATGGGTCAATTTTTGGCTACTCTGTGGCTAATTTATCACCAGAAGGAGTCAAAGGCTAGAATTAAAAAGTTCAAAATCGACGACTCTTGGGCCCGATATTAGTACATTTGGTCAAATATGGATTTCTGAATGACTGACCTAAATACAGAAAGAGTCAATGAGTAGGTATAGAAATTTCAAGATCCATGACTGGAACATGTTCAATGGGTCAGATATTGGCTACTCTATGGCTAATTTATCACCAGAAGGAGTCAATAGGGTAGAACTAAAAAGTTCAAAATCGACGACTCTTGGCCCGATTTTAGTACATTTGGTCAAATATTGACTTTTGAATGACCGATGTAACATCAAAAAAAGTAAATAAGTAGGTATAGAAATTTCATGATCCATGACTGAAACATGTTCAATGGGTCAAATATTGGCTACTCTGGCTAATTTATCACCAGAAGGAGTCAACTGGGTAGAAATAGAAAGTTCAAAATCGATGACTCTTGGGCCAGATATAAGTCCATTTGGTCAAATATGGACTTCTGATTGACTTATGTATCATCAGTCGGATTCTATGAGTAGGTATAGAAATTTCAAGATCCATGACTGAAACATGTTCAATGGGTCAAATATTGGCTACTCTATGGCTAATTTATCACAAAAAGGAGTCTATTGGGTAGAAATGGAAAGTTCAAAATAGACGACTCTTGGGCCCAATTTTAGTACATTTGGTCAAATATTGACTTTTGAACGACCGATGTAACATAACAAAGAGTCAATAAGTAGGTATAGAAATTTCAAGACCCATGACTGAAACATGTTCAATGGGTCAAATATTGGCTACTCTATGGCTAATTTATCACCAGAAGGAGTCTATTGGGTAGAAATAGAAAGTTCAAAATCGATGACTCTTGCGCCAGATATAAGTCCATTTGGTCAAATATTGACTTCTGATTGGCTGATGTATCATCAGTCGGATTCTATGAGTAGGTATAGAAATTTCAAGATCCATGACTGAAACATGTTCAATGGGTCAAATATTGGCTACTCTATGGCTAATTTATCACAAAAAGGAGTCTATTGGGTAGAAATAGAAAGTTCAAAATCGACGACTCTTGGGCCCGATATTAGTACATTTGGTCATATATGGACTTCTGATTGGCTGATGTATCATCAGTCGGATTCTATGAGTAGGTATAGAAATTTCAAGATCCATGATTGACACATGTTCAATGGGTCAATTTTGGCTAGTCTATGGCTAATTTATCACAAAAAGGAGTCTATTGGGTAGAAATAGAAATTTAAAAATCGACGACTGTTGGGCCCGATATTAGTACATTTGGTCAAATATGGTTTTCTGAATGACTGACCTAAATTCAGAAAGAGTCAATGAGTAGGTATAAAAATTTCAAGATCCATAACTGAAATATGTCCAATGGGTAAAATATTGGCTACTCTAAGGCTAATTTATCACAAGAAGGAGTCAATTGGGTAGGAATAGAAAGTTCAAGATGAAGGACTGAAATATTTTAACGGGGTCAAAAATTGGCTGAACTATCTCCAGAAGGAGTCAATAGGGTAGAACTAAAAAGTTCAAAATCGACGACTCTTGGGCCCGATATTAGTACATTTGGTCAAATGTGGATTTCAGAATGACTGACCTAAATTCAGAAAGAGTCAATGAGTAGGTATAAAAATTTCAAGAACCATAACTGAAACATGTCCAATGGGTAAAATATTGGCTACTCTAAGGCTAATGTATCACAAGAAGGAGTCAATTGGGTAGGAATAGAAAGTTCAAGATCAAGGACTGAAATATTTTCAGTGGGTCAAAAATTGGCTGAGCTATCGCCAGAAGGAGTCAATAGGGTAGAACTAAAAAGTTCAAAATCGACGACTCTTGGGCCCGATTTTAGTACATTTGGTCAAATATTGACTTTTGAATGACCGATATAACATCAGAAAGAGTCAATAAGTAGGTAAAGAAATTTCAAGATCCATAACTGAAACATGTTCAATGGGTCAAATATTGGCTACTCTATGGCTAATTTATCACCAGAAGGAGTCAAAGGCTAGAATTAAAAAGGTCAAAATCGATGACTCTTGGGCCCGATATTAGCACATTTGGTCAAATATGGATTTCTGAATGACTGACCTAAATTCAGAAAGAGTCAATGAGTAGGTATAGAAATTTCAAGATCCATGACTGAAACATGTTCAATGGGTCAGATATTGGCTACTCTATGGCTAATTTATCACCAGAAGGAGTCAATAGGGTAGAACTAAAAAGTTCAAAATCGACGACTCTTGGGCCCGATTTTTGTACATTTGGTCAAATATTGACTTTTGAATGACCGATGTAACATCAAAAAAAGTCAATAAGTAGGTATAGAAATTTCAAGATCCATGACTGAAACATGTTCAATGGGTCAATTATTGGCGAGTCTATGGCTAATTTATCACCAGAAGGAGTCTATTGGGTAGAAATAGAAAGTTCAAAATCGATGACTCTTGGGCCAGATATAAGTCCATTTGGTCAAATATGGACTTCTGATTGGCTGATGTATCTTCAGTCGAATTCTATGAGTAGGTATAGAAATTTCAAGATCCATGACTGAAACATGTTCAATGGGTCAAATATTGGCAACTCTATGGCTAATTTATCACAAAAAGGAGTCTATTGGGTTGAAATAGAAAGTTCAAGATCAAGGACTGAAATATTTTCAGCGGGTCAAAAATTGGCTGAACTATCTCCAGAAGGAGTCAATAGGGTAGAACTAAAAAGTTCAAAATAGACGACTCTTGGGCCCGATTTTAGTACATTTGGTCAAATATTGAGTTTTGAATGGCCGATGTAACATCAAAAAGAGTCAATAAGTAGGTATAGAAATTTCAAGATCCATGACTGAAACATGTTCAATGGGTCAATTGTTGGCTACTCTGTGGCTAATTTATCACCAGAAGGAGTCAAAGGCTAGAATTAAAAAGTTCAAAATCGACGACTCTTGGGCCCGATATTAGTACATTTGGTCAAATATGGATTTCTGAATGACTGACCTAAATACAGAAAGAGTCAATGAGTAGGTATAGAAATTTCAAGATCCATGACTGGAACATGTTCAATGGGTCAGATATTGGCTACTCTATGGCTAATTTATCACCAGAAGGAGTCAATAAGGTAGAACTAAAAAGTTCAAAATCGACGACTCTTGGCCCGATTTTAGTACATTTAGTCAAATATTGACTTTTGAATGACCGATGTAACATCAAAAAAAGTCAATAAGTAGGTATAGAAATTTCAAGATCCATGACTGAAACATGTTCAATGGGTCAAATATTGGCTACTCTATGGCTAATTTATCACCAGAAGGAGTCAATGGGTAGAACTAAAAAGTTCAAAATCGACGACTCTTGGGCCCGATTTTAGTACATTTGGTCAAATATGGACTTCTGATTGACTTATGTATCATCAGTCGGATTCTATGAGTAGGTATAGAAATTTCAAGATCCATGACTGAAACATGTTCAATGGGTCAAATATTGGCTACTCTATGGCTAATTTATCACAAAAAGGAGTCTATTGGGTAGAAATAGAAAGTTCAAAATAGACGACTCTTGGGCCCAATTTTAGTACATTTGGTCAAATATTGACTTTTGAACGACCGATGTAACATCACAAAGAGTCAATAAGTAGGTATAGAAATGACTTTTGAATGACCGATGTAACATCAAAAAAAGTCAATAAGTAGGTATAGAAATTTCAAGACCCATGACTGAAACATGTTCAATGGGTCAAATATTGGCTACTCTATGGCTAATTTATCACCAGAAGGAGTCTATTGGGTAGAAATAGAAAGTTCAAAATCGATGACTCTTGTGCCAGATATAAGTCCATTTGGTCAAATATGGACTTCTGATTGGCTGATGTATCATCAGTCGGATTCTATGAGTAGGTATAGAAATTTCAAGATCCATGACTGAAACATGTTCAATGGGTCAAATATTGGCTACTCTATGGCTAATTTATCACAAAAAGGAGTCTATTGGGTAGAAATAGAAAGTTCAAAATCGACGACTCTTGGGCCCGATATTAGTACATTTGGTCATATATGGACTTCTGATTGGCTGATGTATCATCAGTCGGATTCTATGAGTAGGTATAGAAATTTCAAGATCCATGATTGACACATGTTCAATGGGTCAATTTTGGCTAGTCTATGGCTAATTTATCACAAAAAGGAGTCTATTGGGTAGAAATAGAAATTTAAAAATCGACGACTGTTGGGCCCGATATTAGTACATTTGGTCAAATATGGTTTTCTGAATGACTGACCTAAATTCAGAAAGAGTCAATGAGTAGGTATAAAAATTTCAAGATCCATAACTGAAATATGTCCAATGGGTAAAATATTGGCTACTCTAAGGCTAATTTATCACAAGAAGGAGTCAATTGGGTAGGAATAGAAAGTTCAAGATGAAGGACTGAAATATTTTAACGGGGTCAAAAATTGGCTGAACTATCTCCAGAAGGAGTCAATAGGGTAGAACTAAAAAGTTCAAAATCGACGACTCTTGGGCCCGATATTAGTACATTTGGTCAAATGTGGATTTCAGAATGACTGACCTAAATTCAGAAAGAGTCAATGAGTAGGTATAAAAATTTCAAGAACCATAACTGAAACATGTCCAATGGGTAAAATATTGGCTACTCTAAGGCTAATGTATCACAAGAAGGAGTCAATTGGGTAGGAATAGAAAGTTCAAGATCAAGGACTGAAATATTTTCAGTGGGTCAAAAATTGGCTGAGCTATCGCCAGAAGGAGTCAATAGGGTAGAACTAAAAAGTTCAAAATCGACGACTCTTGGGCCCGATTTTAGTACATTTGGTCAAATATTGACTTTTGAATGACCGATGTAACATCAAAAAAAGTCAATAAGTAGGTATAGAAATTTCAAGATCCATGACTGAAACATGTTCAATGGGTCAATTATTGGCGAGTCTATGGCTAATTTATCACCAGAAGGAGTCTATTGGGTAGAAATAGAAAGTTCAAAATCGATGACTCTTGGGCCAGATATAAGTCCATTTGGTCAAATATGGACTTCTGATTGGCTGATGTATCTTCAGTCGGATTCTATGAGTAGGTATAGAAATTTCAAGATCCATGACTGAAACATGTTCAATGGGTCAAATATTGGCAACTCTATGGCTAATTTATCACAAAAAGGAGTCTATTGGGTTGAAATAGAAAGTTCAAAATCGACGACTCTTGGGCCCGATATTAGTACATTTGGTCAAATATGGACTTCTGATTGGCTGATGTATCATCAGTCGGATTCTATGAGTAGGTATAGAAATTTCAAGATCCATGACTGACACATGTTCAATGGGTCAAATTTTGGCTAGTCTATGGCTAATTTATCACAAAAAGGAGTCTATTGGGTAGAAATAGAAAGTTCAAGATCAAGGACTGAAATATTTTCAGCGGGTCAAAAATTGGCTGAACTATCTCCAGAAGGAGTCAATAGGGTAGAACTAAAAAGTTCAAAATAGACGACTCTTGGGCCCGATTTTAGTACATTTGGTCATATATGGACTTCTGATTGGCTGATGTATCATCAGTCGGATTCTATGAGTAGGTATAGAAATTTCAAGATCCATGATTGACACATGTTCAATGGGTCAATTTTGGCTAGTCTATGGCTAATTTATCACAAAAAGGAGTCTATTGGGTAGAAATAGAAATTTAAAAATCGACGACTGTTGGGCCCGATATTAGTACATTTGGTCAAATATGGTTTTCTGAATGACTGACCTAAATTCAGAAAGAGTCAATGAGTAGGTATAAAAATTTCAAGATCCATAACTGAAATATGTCCAATGGGTAAAATATTGGCTACTCTAAGGCTAATTTATCACAAGAAGGAGTCAATTGGGTAGGAATAGAAAGTTCAAGATGAAGGACTGAAATATTTTAACGGGGTCAAAAATTGGCTGAACTATCTCCAGAAGGAGTCAATAGGGTAGAACTAAAAAGTTCAAAATCGACGACTCTTGGGCCCGATATTAGTACATTTGGTCAAATGTGGATTTCAGAATGACTGACCTAAATTCAGAAAGAGTCAATGAGTAGGTATAAAAATTTCAAGAACCATAACTGAAACATGTCCAATGGGTAAAATATTGGCTACTCTAAGGCTAATGTATCACAAGAAGGAGTCAATTGGGTAGGAATAGAAAGTTCAAGATCAAGGACTGAAATATTTTCAGTGGGTCAAAAATTGGCTGAGCTATCGCCAGAAGGAGTCAATAGGGTAGAACTAAAAAGTTCAAAATCGACGACTCTTGGGCCCGATTTTAGTACATTTGGTCAAATATTGACTTTTGAATGACCGATGTAACATCAAAAAAAGTCAATAAGTAGGTATAGAAATTTCAAGATCCATGACTGAAACATGTTCAATGGGTCAATTATTGGCGAGTCTATGGCTAATTTATCACCAGAAGGAGTCTATTGGGTAGAAATAGAAAGTTCAAAATCGATGACTCTTGGGCCAGATATAAGTCCATTTGGTCAAATATGGACTTCTGATTGGCTGATGTATCTTCAGTCGGATTCTATGAGTAGGTATAGAAATTTCAAGATCCATGACTGAAACATGTTCAATGGGTCAAATATTGGCAACTCTATGGCTAATTTATCACAAAAAGGAGTCTATTGGGTTGAAATAGAAAGTTCAAAATCGACGACTCTTGGGCCCGATATTAGTACATTTGGTCAAATATGGACTTCTGATTGGCTGATGTATCATCAGTCGGATTCTATGAGTAGGTATAGAAATTTCAAGATCCATGACTGACACATGTTCAATGGGTCAAATTTTGGCTAGTCTATGGCTAATTTATCACAAAAAGGAGTCTATTGGGTAGAAATAGAAAGTTCAAGATCAAGGACTGAAATATTTTCAGCGGGTCAAAAATTGGCTGAACTATCTCCAGAAGGAGTCAATAGGGTAGAACTAAAAAGTTCAAAATAGACGACTCTTGTTCCCGATTTTAGTACATTTGGTCAAATATTGAGTTTTGAATGGCCGATGTAACATCAAAAAGAGTCAATAAGTAGGTATAGAAATTTCAAGATCCATGACTGAAACATGTTCAATGGGTCAATTTTTGGCTACTCTGTGGCTAATTTATCACCAGAAGGAGTCAAAGGCTAGAATTAAAAAGTTCAAAATCGACGACTCTTGGGCCCGATATTAGTACATTTGGTCAAATATGGATTTCTGAATGACTGACCTAAATACAGAAAGAGTCAATGAGTAGGTATAGAAATTTCAAGATCCATGACTGGAACATGTTCAATGGGTCAGATATTGGCTACTCTATGGCTAATTTATCACCAGAAGGAGTCAATAAGGTAGAACTAAAAAGTTCAAAATCGATGACTCTTGGCCCGATTTTAGTATATTTGGTCAAATATTGACTTTTGAATGACCGATGTAACATCAAAAAAAGTCAATAAGTAGGTATAGAAATTTCAAGATCCATGACTGAAACATGTTCAATGGGTCAAATATTGGCTACTCTATGGCAAATTTATCACCAGAAGGAGTCAATGGGTAGAACTAAAAAGTTCAAAATCGACGACTCTTGGGCCCGATTTTAGTACATTTGGTCAAATATTGACTTTTGAATGACCGATGTAACATTAGAAAAAGTCAATAAGTAGGTATAGAAATTTCAAGATCCATGAATGACACAAATTCAATGGGTCAAATATTGGCTACTCTATGGCTAATTTATCACAAAAAGGAGTCTATTGGGTAAAAATAGAAAGATCAAAATCGATGACTCTTGGGCCGGATATAAGTCCATTTGGTCAAATATGGACTTCTGATTGGCTGATGTATCATCAGTCGGATTCTACGAGTATGTAAAGAAATTTCAAGATCCATGACTGACACATGTTCAATGGGTCAAATATTGGCTACTCTATGGCTAATTTATCACAAAAATTAGTCTATTGGGTAGAAATAGAAAGTTCAAAATCGACGACTCTTTGGCCCGATATTAGTATATTTGGTCAAATATGGACTTCTGATTGGCTGATGTATCATCAGTCGGATTCTATGAGTAGGTATAGAAATTTCAAGATCCATGACTGACACATGTTCAATGGGTCAAATTTTGGCTAGTCTATGGCTAATTTATCACAAAAAGGAGTCTATTGGGTAGAAATAGAAAGTTCAAGATCAAGGACTGAAATATTTTCAGCGGGTCAAAAATTGGCTGAACTATCTCCAGAAGGAGTCAATAGGGTAGAACTAAAAAGTTCAAAATAGACGACTCTTGGGCCCGATTTTAGTACATTTGGTCAAATATTGAGTTTTGAATGGCCGATGTAACATCAAAAAGAGTCAATAAGTAGGTATAGAAATTTCAAGATCCATGACTTAAACATGTTCAATGGGTCAATTTTTGGCTACTCTGTGGCTAATTTATCACCAGAAGGAGTCAAAGGCTAGAATTAAAAAGTTCAAAATCGACGACTCTTGGGCCCGATATTAGTACATTTGGTCAAATATGGATTTCTGAATGACTGACCTAAATACAGAAAGAGTCAATGAGTAGGTATAGAAATTTCAAGATCCATGACTGGAACATGTTCAATGGGTCAGATATTGGCTACTCTATGGCTAATTTATCACCAGAAGGAGTCAATAGGGTAGAACTAAAAAGTTCAAAATCGACGACTCTTGGCCCGATTTTAGTACATTTGGTCAAATATTGACTTTTGAATGACCGATGTAACATCAAAAAAAGTAAATAAGTAGGTATAGAAATTTCATGATCCATGACTGAAACATGTTCAATGGGTCAAATATTGGCTACTCTGGCTAATTTATCACCAGAAGGAGTCAACTGGGTAGAAATAGAAAGTTCAAAATCGATGACTCTTGGGCCAGATATAAGTCCATTTGGTCAAATATGGACTTCTGATTGACTTATGTATCATCAGTCGGATTCTATGAGTAGGTATAGAAATTTCAAGATCCATGACTGAAACATGTTCAATGGGTCAAATATTGGCTACTCTATGGCTAATTTATCACAAAAAGGAGTCTATTGGGTAGAAATGGAAAGTTCAAAATAGACGACTCTTGGGCCCAATTTTAGTACATTTGGTCAAATATTGACTTTTGAACGACCGATGTAACATAACAAAGAGTCAATAAGTAGGTATAGAAATTTCAAGACCCATGACTGAAACATGTTCAATGGGTCAAATATTGGCTACTCTATGGCTAATTTATCACCAGAAGGAGTCTATTGGGTAGAAATAGAAAGTTCAAAATCGATGACTCTTGCGCCAGATATAAGTCCATTTGGTCAAATATTGACTTCTGATTGGCTGATGTATCATCAGTCGGATTCTATGAGTAGGTATAGAAATTTCAAGATCCATGACTGAAACATGTTCAATGGGTCAAATATTGGCTACTCTATGGCTAATTTATCACAAAAAGGAGTCTATTGGGTAGAAATAGAAAGTTCAAAATCGACGACTCTTGGGCCCGATATTAGTACATTTGGTCATATATGGACTTCTGATTGGCTGATGTATCATCAGTCGGATTCTATGAGTAGGTATAGAAATTTCAAGATCCATGATTGACACATGTTCAATGGGTCAATTTTGGCTAGTCTATGGCTAATTTATCACAAAAAGGAGTCTATTGGGTAGAAATAGAAATTTAAAAATCGACGACTGTTGGGCCCGATATTAGTACATTTGGTCAAATATGGTTTTCTGAATGACTGACCTAAATTCAGAAAGAGTCAATGAGTAGGTATAAAAATTTCAAGATCCATAACTGAAATATGTCCAATGGGTAAAATATTGGCTACTCTAAGGCTAATTTATCACAAGAAGGAGTCAATTGGGTAGGAATAGAAAGTTCAAGATGAAGGACTGAAATATTTTAACGGGGTCAAAAATTGGCTGAACTATCTCCAGAAGGAGTCAATAGGGTAGAACTAAAAAGTTCAATATAGACGACTCTTGGGCCCGATTTTAGTACATTTGGTCAAATATTGACTTTTGAATGACCGATGTAACATCAGAAAAAGTCAATAAGTAGGTATAGAAATTTCAAGATCCATGACTGAAACATGTTCAATGGGTCAATTATTGGCTACTCTATGGCTAATTTATCACCAGAAAGAGTATATCGGGTAGAAATAGAAAGTTCAAAATCGATGACTGTTGGGCTGGATATAAGTCCATTCAGTCAAATATGGATTTCTGAATGACTGACCTAAACTCATAAAGAGTCAATGAGTAGGTATAAAAATTTCAAGATCCATAACTGAAACATGTTCAATGGATAAGATATTGGCTACTCTAGGGCTAATGTATCACAAGAAGGAGTCAATTGGGTAGGAATAGAAAGATCAAGATCAAGGACTGAAATATTTTCAGTGGGTCAAAAATTGGCTGAACTATCTCCAGATGGAGTCAAAAGGGTAGAACTAAAAAGTTCAAAATAGACGATTCTTGGGCCCGATTTTAGTACATTTGGTCAAATATTGACTTTTGAATGACCGATGTAACATCAAAAAGAGTCAATAAGTAGGTATAAAAATTTCAAGATCCATGACTGGAACATGTTCAATGGGTCAGATATTGGCGAGTCTATGGCTAATTTATCACCAGAAGGAGTCTATTGGGTAGAAATAGAAAGTTCAAAATCGATGACTCTTGGGCCGGACATAAGTCCATTTGGTCAAATATGGACTTCTGATTGGCTGATGTATCATCAGTCGGATTCTATGAGTAGGTATAGAAATTTTAAGATCCATGACTGAAACATGTTCAATGGGTCAAATACTGGCTACTCTATGGCTAATTTATCACAAAAAGGAGTCTATTGGGTAGAAATAGAAAGTTCAAAATCGACGACTCTTGGGCCCGATATTGGTACATTTGGTCAAATATGGATTTCTGAATGACTGACCTAAATTCAGAAAGAGTCAATGAGTAGGTATAAAAATTTCAAGATCCATAACTGAAACATGTCCAATGGGTAAAATATTGGCTACTCTAAGGCTAAAGTATCACAAGAAGGAGTCAATTGGGTAGGAATAGAAAGTTCAAGATCAAGGACTGAAATATTTTCAGTGGGTCAAAAATTGGCTGAACTATCTCCAGAAGGAGTCAAAAGGGTAGAACTAAAAAGTTCAAAATAGACGATTCTTGGGCCCGATTTTAGTACATTTGGTCAAATATTGACTTTTGAATGACCGATGTAACATCAGAAAGAGGCAATAAGTAGGTATAGAAATTTCAAGATCGATTACTGAAACATGTTCAATGGGTCAATTATTGGCTACTCTATCGCTAATTTATCACCAGAAGGAGTCAATTGGGTAGAAATAGAAAGTTCAAAATCGATGACTCTTGGGCCGGATATAAGTCCATTCGGTCAAATATGGACTTCTTATTGGCTGATGTATCATCAGTCGGATTCTATGAGTAGGTATAGAAATTTCAAGATCCATGACTGACACATGTTCAATGGGTCAAATTTTGGCTAGTCTATGGCTAATTTATCACAAAAAGGAGTCTATTGGGTAGAAATAGAAAGTTCAAGATCAAGGACTGAAATATTTTCAGCGGGTCAAAAATTGGCTGAACTATCTCCAGAAGGAGTCAATAGGGTAGAACTAAAAAGTTCAAAATAGACGACTCTTGGGCCCGATTTTAGTACATTTGGTCAAATATTGAGTTTTGAATGGCCGATGTAACATCAAAAAGAGTCAATAAGTAGGTATAGAAATTTCAAGATCCATGACTGAAACATGTTCAATGGGTCAATTTTTGGCTACTCTGTGGCTAATTTATCACCAGAAGGAGTCAAAGGCTAGAATTAAAAAGTTCAAAATCGACGACTCTTGGGCCCGATATTAATACATTTGGTCAAATATGGATTTCTGAATGACTGACCTAAATACAGAAAGAGTCAATGAGTAGGTATAGAAATTTCAAGATCCATGACTGGAACATGTTCAATGGGTCAGATATTGGCTACTCTGTGGCTAATTTATCACCAGAAGGAGTCAATAAGGTAGAACTAAAAAGTTCAAAATCGACGACTCTTGGCCCGATTTTAGTACATTTGGTCAAATATTGACTTTTGAATGACCGATGTAACATCAAAAAAAGTCAATAAGTAGGTATAGAAATTTCAAGATCCATGACTGAAACATGTTCAATGGGTCAAATATTGGCTACTCTATGGCTAATTTATCACCAGAAGGAGTCAATGGGTAGAACTAAAAAGTTCAAAATCGACGACTCTTGGGCCCGATTTTAGTACATTTGGTCAAATATTGACTTTTGAATGACCGATGTAACATTAGAAAAAGTCAATAAGTAGGTATAGAAATTTCAAGATCCATGAATGACACATATTCAATGGGTCAAATATTGGCTACTCTATGGCTAATTTATCACAAAAAGGAGTCTATTGGGTAAAAATAGAAAGATCAAAATCGATGACTCTTGGGCCGGATATAAGTCCATTTGGTCAAATATGGACTTCTGATTGGCTGATGTATCATCAGTCGGATTCTATGAGTAGGTATAGAAATTTCAAGATCCATGACTGACACATGTTCAATGGGTCAAATATTGGCTACTCTATGGCTAATTTATCACAAAAATTAGTCTATTGGGTAGAAATAGAAAGTTCAAAATCGACGACTCTTTGGCCCGATATTAGTATATTTGGTCAAATATGGACTTCTGATTGGCTGATGTATCATCAGTCGGATTCTATGAGTAGGTATAGAAATTTCAAGATCCATGACTGACACATGTTCAATGGGTCAAATTTTGGCTAGTCTATGGCTAATTTATCACAAAAAGGAGTCTATTGGGTAGAAATAGAAAGTTCAAGATCAAGGACTGAAATATTTTCAGCGGGTCAAAAATTGGCTGAACTATCTCCAGAAGGAGTCAATAGGGTAGAACTAAAAAGTTCAAAATAGACGACTCTTGGGCCCGATTTTAGTACATTTGGTCAAATATTGAGTTTTGAATGGCCGATGTAACATAAAAAAGAGTCAATAAGTAGGTATAGAAATTTCAAGATCCATGACTTAAACATGTTCAATGGGTCAATTTTTGGCTACTCTGTGGCTAATTTATCACCAGAAGGAGTCAAAGGCTAGAATTAAAAAGTTCAAAATCGACGACTCTTGGGCCCGATATTAGTACATTTGGTCAAATATGGATTTCTGAATGACTGACCTAAATACAGAAAGAGTCAATGAGTAGGTATAGAAATTTCAAGATCCATGACTGGAACATGTTCAATGGGTCAGATATTGGCTACTCTATGGCTAATTTATCACCAGAAGGAGTCAATAGGGTAGAACTAAAAAGTTCAAAATCGACGACTCTTGGCCCGATTTTAGTACATTTGGTCAAATATTGACTTTTGAATGACCGATGTAACATCAAAAAAAGTAAATAAGTAGGTATAGAAATTTCAAGATCCATGACTGAAACATGTTCAATGGGTCAAATATTGGCTACTCTGGCTAATTTATCACCAGAAGGAGTCAACTGGGTAGAAATAGAAAGTTCAAAATCGATGACTCTTGGGCCAGATATAAGTCCATTTGGTCAAATATGGACTTCTGATTGACTTATGTATCATCAGTCGGATTCTATGAGTAGGTATAGAAATTTCAAGATCCATGACTGAAACATGTTCAATGGGTCAAATATTGGCTACTCTATGGCTAATTTATCACAAAAAGGAGTCTATTGGGTAGAAATAGAAAGTTCAAAATAGACGACTCTTGGGCCCAATTTTAGTACATTTGGTCAAATATTGACTTTTGAACGACCGATGTAACATCACAAAGAGTCAATAAGTAGGTATAGAAATTTCAAGACCCATGACTGAAACATGTTCAATGGGTCAAATATTGGCTACTCTATGGCTAATTTATCACCAGAAGGAGTCTATTGGGTAGAAATAGAAAGTTCAAAATCGATGACTCTTGCGCCAGATATAAGTCCATTTGGTCAAATATGGACTTCTGATTGGCTGATGTATCATCAGTCGGATTCTATGAGTAGGTATAGAAATTTCAAGATCCATGATTGAAACATGTTCAATGGGTCAAATATTGGCTACTCTATGGCTAATTTATCACAAAAAGGAGTCTATTGGGTAGAAATAGAAAGTTCAAAATCGACGACTCTTGGGCCCGATATTAGTACATTTGGTCATATAAGGACTTCTGATTGGCTGATGTATCATCAGTCGGATTCTATGAGTAGGTATAGAAATTTCAAGATCCATGATTGACACATGTTCAATGGGTCAATTTTGGCTAGTCTATGGCTAATTTATCACAAAAAGGAGTCTATTGGGTAGAAATAGAAATTTAAAAATCGACGACTGTTGGGCCCGATATTAGTACATTTGGTCAAATATGGTTTTCTGAATGACTGACCTAAATTCAGAAAGAGTCAATGAGTAGGTATAAAAATTTCAAGATCCATAACTGAAATATGTCCAATGGGTAAAATATTGGCTACTCTAAGGCTAATTTATCACAAGAAGGAGTCAATTGGGTAGGAATAGAAAGTTCAAGATGAAGGACTGAAATATTTTAACGGGGTCAAAAATTGGCTGAACTATCTCCAGAAGGAGTCAATAGGGTAGAACTAAAAAGTTCAAAATCGACGACTCTTGGGCCCGATATTAGTACATTTGGTCAAATGTGGATTTCAGAATGACTGACCTAAATTCAGAAAGAGTCAATGAGTAGGTATAAAAATTTCAAGAACCATAACTGAAACATGTCCAATGGGTAAAATATTGGCTACTCTAAGGCTAATGTATCACAAGAAGGAGTCAATTGGGTAGGAATAGAAAGTTCAAGATCAAGGACTGAAATATTTTCAGTGGGTCAAAAATTGGCTGAGCTATCGCCAGAAGGAGTCAATAGGGTAGAACTAAAAAGTTCAAAATCGACGACTCTTGGGCCCGATTTTAGTACATTTGGTCAAATATTGACTTTTGAATGACCGATATAACATCAGAAAGAGTCAATAAGTAGGTAAAGAAATTTCAAGATCCATAACTGAAACATGTTCAATGGGTCAAATATTGGCTACTCTATGGCTAATTTATCACCAGAAGGAGTCAAAGGCTAGAATTAAAAAGGTCAAAATCGATGACTCTTGGGCCCGATATTAGCACATTTGGTCAAATATGGATTTCTGAATGACTGACCTAAATTCAGAAAGAGTCAATGAGTAGGTATAGAAATTTCAAGATCCATGACTGAAACATGTTCAATGGGTCAGATATTGGCTACTCTATGGCTAATTTATCACCAGAAGGAGTCAATAGGGTAGAACTAAAAAGTTCAAAATCGACGACTCTTGGGCCCGATTTTTGTACATTTGGTCAAATATTGACTTTTGAATGACCGATGTAACATCAAAAAAAGTCAATAAGTAGGTATAGAAATTTCAAGATCCATGACTGAAACATGTTCAATGGGTCAATTATTGGCGAGTCTATGGCTAATTTATCACCAGAAGGAGTCTATTGGGTAGAAATAGAAAGTTCAAAATCGATGACTCTTGGGCCAGATATAAGTCCATTTGGTCAAATATGGACTTCTGATTGGCTGATGTATCTTCAGTCGGATTCTATGAGTAGGTATAGAAATTTCGAGATCCATGACTGAAACATGTTCAATGGGTCAAATTTTGGCTAGTCTATGGCTAATTTATCACAAAAAGGAGTCTATTGGGTAGAAATAGAAAGTTCAAGATCAAGGACTGAAATATTTTCAGCGGGTCAAAAATTGGCTGAACTATCTCCAGAAGGAGTCAATAGGGTAGAACTAAAAAGTTCAAAATAGACGACTCTTGGGCCCGATTTTAGTACATTTGGTCAAATATTGAGTTTTGAATGGCCGATGTAACATCAAAAAGAGTCAATAAGTAGGTATAGAAATTCCAAGATCCATGACTGAAACATGTTCAATGGGTCAATTTTTGGCTACTCTGTGGCTAATTTATCAGCAGAAGGAGTCAAAGGCTAGAATTAAAAAGTTCAAAATCGACGACTCTTGGGCCCGATATTAGTACATTTGGTCAAATATGGATTTCTGAATGACTGACCTAAATACAGAAAGAGTCAATGAGTAGGTATAGAAATTTCAAGATCCATGACTGGAACATGTTCAATGGGTCAGATATTGGCTACTCTATGGCTAATTTATCACCAGAAGGAGTCAATAAGGTAGAACTAAAAAGTTCAAAATCGACGACTCTTGGCCCGATTTTAGTACATTTAGTCAAATATTGACTTTTGAATGACCGATGTAACATCAAAAAAAGTCAATAAGTAGGTATAGAAATTTCAAGATCCATGACTGAAACATGTTCAATGGGTCAAATATTGGCTACTCTATGGCTAATTTATCACCAGAAGGAGTCAATGGGTAGAACTAAAAAGTTCAAAATCGACGACTCTTGGGCCCGATTTTAGTACATTTGGTCAAATATGGACTTCTGATTGACTTATGTATCATCAGTCGGATTCTATGAGTAGGTATAGAAATTTCAAGATCCATGACTGAAACATGTTCAATGGGTCAAATATTGGCTACTCTATGGCTAATTTATCACAAAAAGGAGTCTATTGGGTAGAAATAGAAAGTTCAAAATAGACGACTCTTGGGCCCAATTTTAGTACATTTGGTCAAATATTGACTTTTGAACGACCGATGTAACATCACAAAGAGTCAATAAGTAGGTATAGAAATGACTTTTGAATGACCGATGTAACATCAAAAAAAGTCAATAAGTAGGTATAGAAATTTCAAGACCCATGACTGAAACATGTTCAATGGGTCAAATATTGGCTACTCTATGGCTAATTTATCACCAGAAGGAGTCTATTGGGTAGAAATAGAAAGTTCAAAATCGATGACTCTTGCGCCAGATATAAGTCCATTTGGTCAAATATGGACTTCTGATTGGCTGATGTATCATCAGTCGGATTCTATGAGTAGGTATAGAAATTTCAAGATCCATGACTTAAACATGTTCAATGGGTCAAATATTGGCTACTCTATGGCTAATTTATCACAAAAAGGAGTCTATTGGGTAGAAATAGAAAGTTCAAAATCGACGACTCTTGGGCCCGATATTAGTACATTTGGTCATATATGGACTTCTGATTGGCTGATGTATCATCAGTCGGATTCTATGAGTAGGTATAGAAATTTCAAGATCCATGATTGACACATGTTCAATGGGTCAATTTTGGCTAGTCTATGGCTAATTTATCACAAAAAGGAGTCTATTGGGTAGAAATAGAAATTTAAAAATCGACGACTGTTGGGCCCGATATTAGTACATTTGGTCAAATATGGTTTTCTGAATGACTGACCTAAATTCAGAAAGAGTCAATGAGTAGGTATAAAAATTTCAAGATCCATAACTGAAATATGTCCAATGGGTAAAATATTGGCTACTCTAAGGCTAATTTATCACAAGAAGGAGTCAATTGGGTAGGAATAGAAAGTTCAAGATGAAGGACTGAAATATTTTAACGGGGTCAAAAATTGGCTGAACTATCTCCAGAAGGAGTCAATAGGGTAGAACTAAAAAGTTCAAAATCGACGACTCTTGGGCCCGATATTAGTACATTTGGTCAAATGTGGATTTCAGAATGACTGACCTAAATTCAGAAAGAGTCAATGAGTAGGTATAAAAATTTCAAGAACCATAACTGAAACATGTCCAATGGGTAAAATATTGGCTACTCTAAGGCTAATGTATCACAAGAAGGAGTCAATTGGGTAGGAATAGAAAGTTCAAGATCAAGGACTGAAATATTTTCAGTGGGTCAAAAATTGGCTGAGCTATCGCCAGAAGGAGTCAATAGGGTAGAACTAAAAAGTTCAAAATCGACGACTCTTGGGCCCGATTTTAGTACATTTGGTCAAATATTGACTTTTGAATGACCGATGTAACATCAAAAAAAGTCAATAAGTAGGTATAGAAATTTCAAGATCCATGACTGAAACATGTTCAATGGGTCAATTATTGGCGAGTCTATGGCTAATTTATCACCAGAAGGAGTCTATTGGGTAGAAATAGAAAGTTCAAAATCGATGACTCTTGGGCCAGATATAAGTCCATTTGGTCAAATATGGACTTCTGATTGGCTGATGTATCTTCAGTCGGATTCTATGAGTAGGTATAGAAATTTCAAGATCCATGACTGAAACATGTTCAATGGGTCAAATATTGGCAACTCTATGGCTAATTTATCACAAAAAGGAGTCTATTGGGTTGAAATAGAAAGTTCAAAATCGACGACTCTTGGGCCCGATATTAGTACATTTGGTCAAATATGGACTTCTGATTGGCTGATGTATCATCAGTCGGATTCTATGAGTAGGTATAGAAATTTCAAGATCCATGACTGACACATGTTCAATGGGTCAAATGTTGGCTAGTCTATGGCTAATTTATCACAAAAAGGAGTCTATTGGGTAGAAATAGAAAGTTCAAGATCAAGGACTGAAATATTTTCAGCGGGTCAAAAATTGGCTGAACTATCTCCAGAAGGAGTCAATAGGGTAGAACTAAAAAGTTCAAAATAGACGACTCTTGGGCCCGATTTTAGTACATTTGGTCAAATATTGAGTTTTGAATGGCCGATGTAACATCAAAAAGAGTCAATAAGTAGGTATAGAAATTTCAAGATCCATGACTGAAACATGTTCAATGGGTCAATTTTTGGCTACTCTGTGGCTAATTTATCACCAGAAGGAGTCAAAGGCTAGAATTAAAAAGTTCAAAATCGACGACTCTTGGGCCCGATATTAGTACATTTGGTCAAATATGGATTTCTGAATGACTGACCTAAATACAGAAAGAGTCAATGAGTAGGTATAGAAATTTCAAGATCCATGACTGGAACATGTTCAATGGGTCAGATATTGGCTACTCTATGGCTAATTTATCACCAGAAGGAGTCAATAAGGTAGAACTAAAAAGTTCAAAATCGATGACTCTTGGCCCGATTTTAGTATATTTGGTCAAATATTGACTTTTGAATGACCGATGTAACATCAAAAAAAGTCAATAAGTAGGTATAGAAATTTCAAGATCCATGACTGAAACATGTTCAATGGGTCAAATATTGGCTACTCTATGGCAAATTTATCACCAGAAGGAGTCAATGGGTAGAACTAAAAAGTTCAAAATCGACGACTCTTGGGCCCGATTTTAGTACATTTGGTCAAATATTGACTTTTGAATGACCGATGTAACATTAGAAAAAGTCAATAAGTAGGTATAGAAATTTCAAGATCCATGAATGACACAAATTCAATGGGTCAAATATTGGCTACTCTATGGCTAATTTATCACAAAAAGGAGTCTATTGGGTAAAAATAGAAAGATCAAAATCGATGACTCTTGGGCCGGATATAAGTCCATTTGGTCAAATATGGACTTCTGATTGGCTGATGTATCATCAGTCGGATTCTACGAGTATGTAAAGAAATTTCAAGATCCATGACTGACACATGTTCAATGGGTCAAATATTGGCTACTCTATGGCTAATTTATCACAAAAATTAGTCTATTGGGTAGAAATAGAAAGTTCAAAATCGACGACTCTTTGGCCCGATATTAGTATATTTGGTCAAATATGGACTTCTGATTGGCTGATGTATCATCAGTCGGATTCTATGAGTAGGTATAGAAATTTCAAGATCCATGACTGACACATGTTCAATGGGTCAAATTTTGGCTAGTCTATGGCTAATTTATCACAAAAAGGAGTCTATTGGGTAGAAATAGAAAGTTCAAGATCAAGGACTGAAATATTTTCAGCGGGTCAAAAATTGGCTGAACTATCTCCAGAAGGAGTCAATAGGGTAGAACTAAAAAGTTCAAAATAGACGACTCTTGGGCCCGATTTTAGTACATTTGGTCAAATATTGAGTTTTGAATGGCCGATGTAACATCAAAAAGAGTCAATAAGTAGGTATAGAAATTTCAAGATCCATGACTTAAACATGTTCAATGGGTCAATTTTTGGCTACTCTGTGGCTAATTTATCACCAGAAGGAGTCAAAGGCTAGAATTAAAAAGTTCAAAATCGACGACTCTTGGGCCCGATATTAGTACATTTGGTCAAATATGGATTTCTGAATGACTGACCTAAATACAGAAAGAGTCAATGAGTAGGTATAGAAATTTCAAGATCCATGACTGGAACATGTTCAATGGGTCAGATATTGGCTACTCTATGGCTAATTTATCACCAGAAGGAGTCAATAAGGTAGAACTAAAAAGTTCAAAATCGACGACTCTTGGCCCGATTTTAGTACATTTAGTCAAATATTGACTTTTGAATGACCGATGTAACATCAAAAAAAGTCAATAAGTAGGTATAGAAATTTCAAGATCCATGACTGAAACATGTTCAATGGGTCAAATATTGGCTACTCTATGGCTAATTTATCACCAGAAGGAGTCAATGGGTAGAACTAAAAAGTTCAAAATCGACGACTCTTGGGCCCGATTTTAGTACATTTGGTCAAATATGGACTTCTGATTGACTTATGTATCATCAGTCGGATTCTATGAGTAGGTGTAGAAATTTCAAGATCCATGACTGAAACATGTTCAATGGGTCAAATATTGGCTACTCTATGGCTAATTTATCACAAAAAGGAGTCTATTGGGTAGAAATAGAAAGTTCAAAATAGACGACTCTTGGGCCCAATTTTAGTACATTTGGTCAAATATTGACTTTTGAACGACCGATGTAACATCACAAAGAGTCAATAAGTAGGTATAGAAATGACTTTTGAATGACCGATGTAACATCAAAAAAAGTCAATAAGTAGGTATAGAAATTTCAAGACCCATGACTGAAACATGTTCAATGGGTCAAATATTGGCTACTCTATGGCTAATTTATCACCAGAAGGAGTCTATTGGGTAGAAATAGAAAGTTCAAAATCGATGACTCTTGCGCCAGATATAAGTCCATTTGGTCAAATATGGACTTCTGATTGGCTGATGTATCATCAGTCGGAATCTATGAGTAGGTATAGAAATTTCAAGATCCATGACTGAAACATGTTCAATGGGTCAAATATTGGCTACTCTATGGCTAATTTATCACAAAAAGGAGTCTATTGGGTAGAAATAGAAAGTTCAAAATCGACGACTCTTGGGCCCGATATTAGTACATTTGGTCATATATGGACTTCTGATTGGCTGATGTATCATCAGTCGGATTCTATGAGTAGGTATAGAAATTTCAAGATCCATGATTGACACATGTTCAATGGGTCAATTTTGGCTAGTCTATGGCTAATTTATCACAAAAAGGAGTCTATTGGGTAGAAATAGAAATTTAAAAATCGACGACTGTTGGGCCCGATATTAGTACATTTGGTCAAATATGGTTTTCTGAATGACTGACCTAAATTCAGATAGAGTCAATGAGTAGGTATAAAAATTTCAAGATCCATAACTGAAATATGTCCAATGGGTAAAATATTGGCTACTCTAAGGCTAATTTATCACAAGAAGGAGTCAATTGGGTAGGAATAGAAAGTTCAAGATGAAGGACTGAAATATTTTAACGGGGTCAAAAATTGGCTGAACTATCTCCAGAAGGAGTCAATAGGGTAGAACTAAAAAGTTCAAAATCGACGACTCTTGGGCCCGATATTAGTACATTTGGTCAAATGTGGATTTCAGAATGACTGACCTAAATTCAGAAAGAGTCAATGAGTAGGTATAAAAATTTCAAGAACCATAACTGAAACATGTCCAATGGGTAAAATATTGGCTACTCTAAGGCTAATGTATCACAAGAAGGAGTCAATTGGGTAGGAATAGAAAGTTCAAGATCAAGGACTGAAATATTTTCAGTGGGTCAAAAATTGGCTGAGCTATCGCCAGAAGGAGTCAATAGGGTAGAACTAAAAAGTTCAAAATCGACGACTCTTTGGCCCGATTTTAGTACATTTGGTCAAATATTGACTTTTGAATGACCGATGTAACATCAAAAAAAGTCAATAAGTAGATATAGAAATTTCAAGATCCATGACTGAAACATGTTCAATGGGTCAATTATTGGCGAGTCTATGGCTAATTTATCACCAGAAGGAGTCTATTGGGTAGAAATAGAAAGTTCAAAATCGATGACTCTTGGGCCAGATATAAGTCCATTTGGTCAAATATGGACTTCTGATTGGCTGATGTATCTTCAGTCGGATTCTATGAGTAGGTATAGAAATTTCAAGATCCATGACTGAAACATGTTCAATGGGTCAAATATTGGCAACTCTATGGCTAATTTATCACAAAAAGGAGTCTATTGGGTTGAAATAGAAAGTTCAAAATCGACGACTCTTGGGCCCGATATTAGTACATTTGGTCAAATATGGACTTCTGATTGGCTGATGTATCATCAGTCGGATTCTATGAGTAGGTATAGAAATTTCAAGATCCATGACTGACACATGTTCAATGGGTCAAATTTTGGCTAGTCTATGGCTAATTTATCACAAAAAGGAGTCTATTGGGTAGAAATAGAAAGTTCAAGATCAAGGACTGAAATATTTTCAGCGGGTCAAAAATTGGCTGAACTATCTCCAGAAGGAGTCAATAGGGTAGAACTAAAAAGTTCAAAATAGACGACTCTTGGGCCCGATTTTAGTACATTTGGTCAAATATTGAGTTTTGAATGGCCGATGTAACATCAAAAAGAGTCAATAAGTAGGTATAGAAATTTCAAGATCCATGACTGAAACATGTTCAATGGGTCAATTTTTGGCTACTCTGTGGCTAATTTATCACCAGAAGGAGTCAAAGGCTAGAATTAAAAAGTTCAAAATCGACGACTCTTGGGCCCGATATTAGTACATTTGGTCAAATATGGATTTCTGAATGACTGACCTAAATACAGAAAGAGTCAATGAGTAGGTATAGAAATTTCCAGATCCATGACTGGAACATGTTCAATGGGTCAGATATTGGCTACTCTATGGCTAATTTATCACCAGAAGGAGTCAATAAGGTAGAACTAAAAAGTTCAAAATCGATGACTCTTGGCCCGATTTTAGTATATTTGGTCAAATATTGACTTTTGAATGACCGATGTAACATCAAAAAAAGTCAATAAGTAGGTATAGAAATTTCAAGATCCATGACTGAAACATGTTCAATGGGTCAAATATTGGCTACTCTATGGCAAATTTATCACCAGAAGGAGTCAATGGGTAGAACTAAAAAGTTCAAAATCGACGACTCTTGGGCCCGATTTTAGTACATTTGGTCAAATATTGACTTTTGAATGACCGATGTAACATTAGAAAAAGTCAATAAGTAGGTATAGAAATTTCAAGATCCATGAATGACACAAATTCAATGGGTCAAATATTGGCTACTCTATGGCTAATTTATCACAAAAAGGAGTCTATTGGGTAAAAATAGAAAGATCAAAATCGATGACTCTTGGGCCGGATATAAGTCCATTTGGTCAAATATGGACTTCTGATTGGCTGATGTATCATCAGTCGGATTCTACGAGTATGTAAAGAAATTTCAAGATCCATGACTGACACATGTTCAATGGGTCAAATATTGGCTACTCTATGGCTAATTTATCACAAAAATTAGTCTATTGGGTAGAAATAGAAAGTTCAAAATCGACGACTCTTTGGCCCGATATTAGTATATTTGGTCAAATATGGACTTCTGATTGGCTGATGTATCATCAGTCGGATTCTATGAGTAGGTATAGAAATTTCAAGATCCATGACTGACACATGTTCAATGGGTCAAATTTTGGCTAGTCTATGGCTAATTTATCACAAAAAGGAGTCTATTGGGTAGAAATAGAAAGTTCAAGATCAAGGACTGAAATATTTTCAGCGGGTCAAAAATTGGCTGAACTATCTCCAGAAGGAGTCAATAGGGTAGAACTAAAAAGTTCAAAATAGACGACTCTTGGGCCCGATTTTAGTACATTTGGTCAAATATTGAGTTTTGAATGGCCGATGTAACATCAAAAAGAGTCAATAAGTAGGTATAGAAATTTCAAGATCCATGACTTAAACATGTTCAATGGGTCAATTTTTGGCTACTCTGTGGCTAATTTATCACCAGAAGGAGTCAAAGGCTAGAATTAAAAAGTTCAAAATCGACGACTCTTGGGCCCGATATTAGTACATTTGGTCAAATATGGATTTCTGAATGACTGACCTAAATACAGAAAGAGTCAATGAGTAGGTATAGAAATTTCAAGATCCATGACTGGAACATGTTCAATGGGTCAGATATTGGCTACTCTATGGCTAATTTATCACCAGAAGGAGTCAATAGGGTAGAACTAAAAAGTTCAAAATCGACGACTCTTGGCCCGATTTTAGTACATTTGGTCAAATATTGACTTTTGAATGACCGATGTAACATCAAAAAAAGTAAATAAGTAGGTATAGAAATTTCATGATCCATGACTGAAACATGTTCAATGGGTCAAATATTGGCTACTCTGGCTAATTTATCACCAGAAGGAGTCAACTGGGTAGAAATAGAAAGTTCAAAATCGATGACTCTTGGGCCAGATATAAGTCCATTTGGTCAAATATGGACTTCTGATTGACTTATGTATCATCAGTCGGATTCTATGAGTAGGTATAGAAATTTCAAGATCCATGACTGAAACATGTTCAATGGGTCAAATATTGGCTACTCTATGGCTAATTTATCACAAAAAGGAGTCTATTGGGTAGAAATGGAAAGTTCAAAATAGACGACTCTTGGGCCCAATTTTAGTACATTTGGTCAAATATTGACTTTTGAACGACCGATGTAACATAACAAAGAGTCAATAAGTAGGTATAGAAATTTCAAGACCCATGACTGAAACATGTTCAATGGGTCAAATATTGGCTACTCTATGGCTAATTTATCACCAGAAGGAGTCAACTGGGTAGAAATAGAAAGTTCAAAATCGACGACTCTTGGGCCCGATATTAGTACATTTGGTCATATATGGACTTCTGATTGGCTGATGTATCATCAGTCGGATTCTATGAGTAGGTATAGAAATTTCAAGATCCATGATTGACACATGTTCAATGGGTCAATTTTGGCTAGTCTATGGCTAATTTATCACAAAAAGGAGTCTATTGGGTAGAAATAGAAATTTAAAAATCGACGACTGTTGGGCCCGATATTAGTACATTTGGTCAAATATGGTTTTCTGAATGACTGACCTAAATTCAGAAAGAGTCAATGAGTAGGTATAAAAATTTCAAGATCCATAACTGAAATATGTCCAATGGGTAAAATATTGGCTACTCTAAGGCTAATTTATCACAAGAAGGAGTCAATTGGGTAGGAATAGAAAGTTCAAGATGAAGGACTGAAATATTTTAACGGGGTCAAAAATTGGCTGAACTATCTCCAGAAGGAGTCAATAGGGTAGAACTAAAAAGTTCAATATAGACGACTCTTGGGCCCGATTTTAGTACATTTGGTCAAATATTGACTTTTGAATGACCGATGTAACATCAGAAAAAGTCAATAAGTAGGTATAGAAATTTCAAGATCCATGACTGAAACATGTTCAATGGGTCAATTATTGGCTACTCTATGGCTAATTTATCACCAGAAAGAGTATATCGGGTAGAAATAGAAAGTTCAAAATCGATGACTGTTGGGCTGGATATAAGTCCATTCAGTCAAATATGGATTTCTGAATGACTGACCTAAACTCATAAAGAGTCAATGAGTAGGTATAAAAATTTCAAGATCCATAACTGAAACATGTTCAATGGATAAGATATTGGCTACTCTAGGGCTAATGTATCACAAGAAGGAGTCAATTGGGTAGGAATAGAAAGATCAAGATCAAGGACTGAAATATTTTCAGTGGGTCAAAAATTGGCTGAACTATCTCCAGATGGAGTCAAAAGGGTAGAACTAAAAAGTTCAAAATAGACGATTCTTGGGCTCGATTTTAGTACATTTGGTCAAATATTGACTTTTGAATGACCGATGTAACATCAAAAAGAGTCAATAAGTAGGTATAAAAATTTCAAGATCCATGACTGGAACATGTTCAATGGGTCAGATATTGGCGAGTCTATGGCTAATTTATCACCAGAAGGAGTCTATTGGGTAGAAATAGAAAGTTCAAAATCGATGACTCTTGGGCCGGACATAAGTCCATTTGGTCAAATATGGACTTCTGATTGGCTGATGTATCATCAGTCGGATTCTATGAGTAGGTATAGAAATTTTAAGATCCATGACTGAAACATGTTCAATGGGTCAAATACTGGCTACTCTATGGCTAATTTATCACAAAAAGGAGTCTATTGGGTAGAAATAGAAAGTTCAAAATCGACGACTCTTGGGCCCGATATTGGTACATTTGGTCAAATATGGATTTCTGAATGACTGACCTAAATTCAGAAAGAGTCAATGAGTAGGTATAAAAATTTCAAGATCCATAACTGAAACATGTCCAATGGGTAAAATATTGGCTACTCTAAGGCTAAAGTATCACAAGAAGAAGTCAATTGGGTAGGAATAGAAAGTTCAAGATCAAGGACTGAAATATTTTCAGTGGGTCAAAAATTGGCTGAACTATCTCCAGAAGGAGTCAAAAGGGTAGAACTAAAAAGTTCAAAATAGACGATTCTTGGGCCCGATTTTAGTACATTTGGTCAAATATTGACTTTTGAATGACCGATGTAACATCAGAAAGAGGCAATAAGTAGGTATAGAAATTTCAAGATCGATTACTGAAACATGTTCAATGGGTCAATTATTGGCTACTCTATCGCTAATTTATCACCAGAAGGAGTCAATTGGGTAGAAATAGAAAGTTCAAAATCGATGACTCTTGGGCCGGATATAAGTCCATTCGGTCAAATATGGATTTCTGAATGACTGACCTAAATTCAGAAAGAGTCAATGAGTAGGAATAAAAATTTCAAGATCCATAACGGAAACATGTCCAATGGGTAAAATATTGGCTACTCTAGGGCTAATGTATCACAAGAAGGAGTCAATTGGGTAGAAATAGAAAGTTCAAGATCAAGGACTGAAATATTTTCAGTGGGTCAAAAATTGGCTGAGCTATCGCCAGAAGGAGTCAATAGGGTAGAACTAAAAAGTTCAAAATCGACGACTCTTGGGCCCGATTTTAGTATATTTGGTCAAATATTGACTTTTGAATGACCGATGTAACATCAAAAAAAGTCAATAAGTAGGTATAGAAATTTCAAGATCCATGAATGACACATATTCAATGGGTCAAATATTGGCAACTCTATGGCTAATTTATCACAAAAAGGAGTCTATTGGGTTGAAATAGAAAGTTCAAAATCGACGACTCTTGGGCCCGATATTAGTACATTTGGTCAAATATGGACTTCTTATTGGCTGATGTATCATCAGTCGGATTCTATGAGTAGGTATAGAAATTTCAAGATCCATGACTGACACATGTTCAATGGGTCAAATTTTGGCTAGTCTATGGCTAATTTATCACAAAAAGGAGTCTATTGGGTAGAAATAGAAAGTTCAAGATCAAGGACTGAAATATTTTCAGCGGGTCAAAAATTGGCTGAACTATCTCCAGAAGGAGTCAATAGGGTAGAACTAAAAAGTTCAAAATAGACGACTCTTGGGCCCGATTTTAGTACATTTGGTCAAATATTGAGTTTTGAATGGCCGATGTAACATCAAAAAGAGTCAATAAGTAGGTATAGAAATTTCAAGATCCATGACTGAAACATGTTCAATGGGTCAATTTTTGGCTACTCTGTGGCTAATTTATCACCAGAAGGAGTCAAAGGCTAGAATTAAAAAGTTCAAAATCGACGACTCTTGGGCCCGATATTAATACATTTGGTCAAATATGGATTTCTGAATGACTGACCTAAATACAGAAAGAGTCAATGAGTAGGTATAGAAATTTCAAGATCCATGACTGGAACATGTTCAATGGGTCAGATATTGGCTACTCTGTGGCTAATTTATCACCAGAAGGAGTCAATAAGGTAGAACTAAAAAGTTCAAAATCGACGACTCTTGGCCCGATTTTAGTACATTTGGTCAAATATTGACTTTTGAATGACCGATGTAACATCAAAAAAAGTCAATAAGTAGGTATAGAAGTTTCAAGATCCATGACTGAAACATGTTCAATGGGTCAAATATTGGCTACTCTATGGCTAATTTATCACCAGAAGGAGTCAATGGGTAGAACTAAAAAGTTCAAAATCGACGACTCTTGGGCCCGATTTTAGTACATTTGGTCAAATATTGACTTTTGAATGACCGATGTAACATTAGAAAAAGTCAATAAGTAGGTATAGAAATTTCAAGATCCATGAATGACACATATTCAATGGGTCAAATATTGGCTACTCTATGGCTAATTTATCACAAAAAGGAGTCTATTGGGTAAAAATAGAAAGATCAAAATCGATGACTCTTGGGCCGGATATAAGTCCATTTGGTCAAATATGGACTTCTGATTGGCTGATGTATCATCAGTCGGATTCTACGAGTATGTAAAGAAATTTCAAGATCCATGACTGACACATGTTCAATGGGTCAAATATTGGCTACTCTATGGCTAATTTATCACAAAAATTAGTCTATTGGGTAGAAATAGAAAGTTCAAAATCGACGACTCTTTGGCCCGATATTAGTATATTTGGTCAAATATGGACTTCTGATTGGCTGATGTATCATCAGTCGGATTCTATGAGTAGGTATAGAAATTTCAAGATCCATGACTGACACATGTTCAATGGGTCAAATTTTGGCTAGTCTATGGCTAATTTATCACAAAAAGGAGTCTATTGGGTAGAAATAGAAAGTTCAAGATCAAGGACTGAAATATTTTCAGCGGGTCAAAAATTGGCTGAACTATCTCCAGAAGGAGTCAATAGGGTAGAACTAAAAAGTTCAAAATAGACGACTCTTGGGCCCGATTTTAGTACATTTGGTCAAATATTGAGTTTTGAATGGCCGATGTAACATAAAAAAGAGTCAATAAGTAGGTATAGAAATTTCAAGATCCATGACTTAAACATGTTCAATGGGTCAATTTTTGGCTACTCTGTGGCTAATTTATCACCAGAAGGAGTCAAAGGCTAGAATTAAAAAGTTCAAAATCGACGACTCTTGGGCCCGATATTAGTACATTTGGTCAAATATGGATTTCTGAATGACTGACCTAAATACAGAAAGAGTCAATGAGTAGGTATAGAAATTTCAAGATCCATGACTGGAACATGTTCAATGGGTCAGATATTGGCTACTCTATGGCTAATTTATCACCAGAAGGAGTCAATAGGGTAGAACTAAAAAGTTCAAAATCGACGACTCTTGGCCCGATTTTAGTACATTTGGTCAAATATTGACTTTTGAATGACCGATGTAACATCAAAAAAAGTAAATAAGTAGGTATAGAAATTTCAAGATCCATGACTGAAACATGTTCAATGGGTCAAATATTGGCTACTCTGGCTAATTTATCACCAGAAGGAGTCAACTGGGTAGAAATAGAAAGTTCAAAATCGATGACTCTTGGGCCAGATATAAGTCCATTTGGTCAAATATGGACTTCTGATTGACTTATGTATCATCAGTCGGATTCTATGAGTAGGTATAGAAATTTCAAGATCCATGACTGAAACATGTTCAATGGGTCAAATATTGGCTACTCTATGGCTAATTTATCACAAAAAGGAGTCTATTGGGTAGAAATAGAAAGTTCAAAATAGACGACTCTTGGGCCCAATTTTAGTACATTTGGTCAAATATTGACTTTTGAACGACCGATGTAACATCACAAAGAGTCAATAAGTAGGTATAGAAATTTCAAGACCCATGACTGAAACATGTTCAATGGGTCAAATATTGGCTACTCTATGGCTAATTTATCACCAGAAGGAGTCTATTGGGTAGAAATAGAAAGTTCAAAATCGATGACTCTTGCGCCAGATATAAGTCCATTTGGTCAAATATGGACTTCTGATTGGCTGATGTATCATCAGTCGGATTCTATGAGTAGGTATAGAAATTTCAAGATCCATGATTGAAACATGTTCAATGGGTCAAATATTGGCTACTCTATGGCTAATTTATCACAAAAAGGAGTCTATTGGGTAGAAATAGAAAGTTCAAAATCGACGACTCTTGGGCCCGATATTAGTACATTTGGTCATATAAGGACTTCTGATTGGCTGATGTATCATCAGTCGGATTCTATGAGTAGGTATAGAAATTTCAAGATCCATGATTGACACATGTTCAATGGGTCAATTTTGGCTAGTCTATGGCTAATTTATCACAAAAAGGAGTCTATTGGGTAGAAATAGAAATTTAAAAATCGACGACTGTTGGGCCCGATATTAGTACATTTGGTCAAATATGGTTTTCTGAATGACTGACCTAAATTCAGAAAGAGTCAATGAGTAGGTATAAAAATTTCAAGATCCATAACTGAAATATGTCCAATGGGTAAAATATTGGCTACTCTAAGGCTAATTTATCACAAGAAGGAGTCAATTGGGTAGGAATAGAAAGTTCAAGATGAAGGACTGAAATATTTTAACGGGGTCAAAAATTGGCTGAACTATCTCCAGAAGGAGTCAATAGGGTAGAACTAAAAAGTTCAAAATCGACGACTCTTGGGCCCGATATTAGTACATTTGGTCAAATGTGGATTTCAGAATGACTGACCTAAATTCAGAAAGAGTCAATGAGTAGGTATAAAAATTTCAAGAACCATAACTGAAACATGTCCAATGGGTAAAATATTGGCTACTCTAAGGCTAATGTATCACAAGAAGGAGTCAATTGGGTAGGAATAGAAAGTTCAAGATCAAGGACTGAAATATTTTCAGTGGGTCAAAAATTGGCTGAGCTATCGCCAGAAGGAGTCAATAGGGTAGAACTAAAAAGTTCAAAATCGACGACTCTTGGGCCCGATTTTAGTACATTTGGTCAAATATTGACTTTTGAATGACCGATGTAACATCAAAAAAAGTCAATAAGTAGGTATAGAAATTTCAAGATCCATGACTGAAACATGTTCAATGGGTCAATTTTTGGCTACTCTGTGGCTAATTTATCACCAGAAGGAGTCAAAGGCTAGAATTAAAAAGTTCAAAATCGACGACTCTTGGGCCCGATATTAGTACATTTGGTCAAATATGGATTTCTGAATGACTGACCTAAATACAGAAAGAGTCAATGAGTAGGTATAGAAATTTCAAGATCCATGACTGGAACATGTTCAATGGGTCAGATATTGGCTACTCTATGGCTAATTTATCACCAGAAGGAGTCAATAGGGTAGAACTAAAAAGTTCAAAATCGACGACTCTTGGCCCGATTTTAGTACATTTGGTCAAATATTGACTTTTGAATGACCGATGTAACATCAAAAAAAGTAAATAAGTAGGTATAGAAATTTCAAGATCCATGACTGAAACATGTTCAATGGGTCAAATATTGGCTACTCTGGCTAATTTATCACCAGAAGGAGTCAACTGGGTAGAAATAGAAAGTTCAAAATCGATGACTCTTGGGCCAGATATAAGTCCATTTGGTCAAATATGGACTTCTGATTGACTTATGTATCATCAGTCGGATTCTATGAGTAGGTATAGAAATTTCAAGATCCATGACTGAAACATGTTCAATGGGTCAAATATTGGCTACTCTATGGCTAATTTATCACAAAAAGGAGTCTATTGGGTAGAAATAGAAAGTTCAAAATAGACGACTCTTGGGCCCAATTTTAGTACATTTGGTCAAATATTGACTTTTGAACGACCGATGTAACATCACAAAGAGTCAATAAGTAGGTATAGAAATTTCAAGACCCATGACTGAAACATGTTCAATGGGTCAAATATTGGCTACTCTATGGCTAATTTATCACCAGAAGGAGTCTATTGGGTAGAAATAGAAAGTTCAAAATCGATGACTCTTGCGCCAGATATAAGTCCATTTGGTCAAATATGGACTTCTGATTGGCTGATGTATCATCAGTCGGATTCTATGAGTAGGTATAGAAATTTCAAGATCCATGATTGAAACATGTTCAATGGGTCAAATATTGGCTACTCTATGGCTAATTTATCACAAAAAGGAGTCTATTGGGTAGAAATAGAAAGTTCAAAATCGACGACTCTTGGGCCCGATATTAGTACATTTGGTCATATAAGGACTTCTGATTGGCTGATGTATCATCAGTCGGATTCTATGAGTAGGTATAGAAATTTCAAGATCCATGATTGACACATGTTCAATGGGTCAATTTTGGCTAGTCTATGGCTAATTTATCACAAAAAGGAGTCTATTGGGTAGAAATAGAAATTTAAAAATCGACGACTGTTGGGCCCGATATTAGTACATTTGGTCAAATATGGTTTTCTGAATGACTGACCTAAATTCAGAAAGAGTCAATGAGTAGGTATAAAAATTTCAAGATCCATAACTGAAATATGTCCAATGGGTAAAATATTGGCTACTCTAAGGCTAATTTATCACAAGAAGGAGTCAATTGGGTAGGAATAGAAAGTTCAAGATGAAGGACTGAAATATTTTAACGGGGTCAAAAATTGGCTGAACTATCTCCAGAAGGAGTCAATAGGGTAGAACTAAAAAGTTCAAAATCGACGACTCTTGGGCCCGATATTAGTACATTTGGTCAAATGTGGATTTCAGAATGACTGACCTAAATTCAGAAAGAGTCAATGAGTAGGTATAAAAATTTCAAGAACCATAACTGAAACATGTCCAATGGGTAAAATATTGGCTACTCTAAGGCTAATGTATCACAAGAAGGAGTCAATTGGGTAGGAATAGAAAGTTCAAGATCAAGGACTGAAATATTTTCAGTGGGTCAAAAATTGGCTGAGCTATCGCCAGAAGGAGTCAATAGGGTAGAACTAAAAAGTTCAAAATCGACGACTCTTGGGCCCGATTTTAGTACATTTGGTCAAATATTGACTTTTGAATGACCGATATAACATCAGAAAGAGTCAATAAGTAGGTAAAGAAATTTCAAGATCCATAACTGAAACATGTTCAATGGGTCAAATATTGGCTACTCTATGGCTAATTTATCACCAGAAGGAGTCAAAGGCTAGAATTAAAAAGGTCAAAATCGATGACTCTTGGGCCCGATATTAGCACATTTGGTCAAATATGGATTTCTGAATGACTGACCTAAATTCAGAAAGAGTCAATGAGTAGGTATAGAAATTTCAAGATCCATGACTGAAACATGTTCAATGGGTCAGATATTGGCTACTCTATGGCTAATTTATCACCAGAAGGAGTCAATAGGGTAGAACTAAAAAGTTCAAAATCGACGACTCTTGGGCCCGATTTTTGTACATTTGGTCAAATATTGACTTTTGAATGACCGATGTAACATCAAAAAAAGTCAATAAGTAGGTATAGAAATTTCAAGATCCATGACTGAAACATGTTCAATGGGTCAATTATTGGCGAGTCTATGGCTAATTTATCACCAGAAGGAGTCTATTGGGTAGAAATAGAAAGTTCAAAATCGATGACTCTTGGGCCAGATATAAGTCCATTTGGTCAAATATGGACTTCTGATTGGCTGATGTATCTTCAGTCGGATTCTATGAGTAGGTATAGAAATTTCGAGATCCATGACTGAAACATGTTCAATGGGTCAAATTTTGGCTAGTCTATGGCTAATTTATCACAAAAAGGAGTCTATTGGGTAGAAATAGAAAGTTCAAGATCAAGGACTGAAATATTTTCAGCGGGTCAAAAATTGGCTGAACTATCTCCAGAAGGAGTCAATAGGGTAGAACTAAAAAGTTCAAAATAGACGACTCTTGGGCCCGATTTTAGTACATTTGGTCAAATATTGAGTTTTGAATGGCCGATGTAACATCAAAAAGAGTCAATAAGTAGGTATAGAAATTCCAAGATCCATGACTGAAACATGTTCAATGGGTCAATTTTTGGCTACTCTGTGGCTAATTTATCAGCAGAAGGAGTCAAAGGCTAGAATTAAAAAGTTCAAAATCGACGACTCTTGGGCCCGATATTAGTACATTTGGTCAAATATGGATTTCTGAATGACTGACCTAAATACAGAAAGAGTCAATGAGTAGGTATAGAAATTTCAAGATCCATGACTGGAACATGTTCAATGGGTCAGATATTGGCTACTCTATGGCTAATTTATCACCAGAAGGAGTCAATAAGGTAGAACTAAAAAGTTCAAAATCGACGACTCTTGGCCCGATTTTAGTACATTTAGTCAAATATTGACTTTTGAATGACCGATGTAACATCAAAAAAAGTCAATAAGTAGGTATAGAAATTTCAAGATCCATGACTGAAACATGTTCAATGGGTCAAATATTGGCTACTCTATGGCTAATTTATCACCAGAAGGAGTCAATGGGTAGAACTAAAAAGTTCAAAATCGACGACTCTTGGGCCCGATTTTAGTACATTTGGTCAAATATGGACTTCTGATTGACTTATGTATCATCAGTCGGATTCTATGAGTAGGTATAGAAATTTCAAGATCCATGACTGAAACATGTTCAATGGGTCAAATATTGGCTACTCTATGGCTAATTTATCACAAAAAGGAGTCTATTGGGTAGAAATAGAAAGTTCAAAATAGACGACTCTTGGGCCCAATTTTAGTACATTTGGTCAAATATTGACTTTTGAACGACCGATGTAACATCACAAAGAGTCAATAAGTAGGTATAGAAATGACTTTTGAATGACCGATGTAACATCAAAAAAAGTCAATAAGTAGGTATAGAAATTTCAAGACCCATGACTGAAACATGTTCAATGGGTCAAATATTGGCTACTCTATGGCTAATTTATCACCAGAAGGAGTCTATTGGGTAGAAATAGAAAGTTCAAAATCGATGACTCTTGCGCCAGATATAAGTCCATTTGGTCAAATATGGACTTCTGATTGGCTGATGTATCATCAGTCGGATTCTATGAGTAGGTATAGAAATTTCAAGATCCATGACTTAAACATGTTCAATGGGTCAAATATTGGCTACTCTATGGCTAATTTATCACAAAAAGGAGTCTATTGGGTAGAAATAGAAAGTTCAAAATCGACGACTCTTGGGCCCGATATTAGTACATTTGGTCATATATGGACTTCTGATTGGCTGATGTATCATCAGTCGGATTCTATGAGTAGGTATAGAAATTTCAAGATCCATGATTGACACATGTTCAATGGGTCAATTTTGGCTAGTCTATGGCTAATTTATCACAAAAAGGAGTCTATTGGGTAGAAATAGAAATTTAAAAATCGACGACTGTTGGGCCCGATATTAGTACATTTGGTCAAATATGGTTTTCTGAATGACTGACCTAAATTCAGAAAGAGTCAATGAGTAGGTATAAAAATTTCAAGATCCATAACTGAAATATGTCCAATGGGTAAAATATTGGCTACTCTAAGGCTAATTTATCACAAGAAGGAGTCAATTGGGTAGGAATAGAAAGTTCAAGATGAAGGACTGAAATATTTTAACGGGGTCAAAAATTGGCTGAACTATCTCCAGAAGGAGTCAATAGGGTAGAACTAAAAAGTTCAAAATCGACGACTCTTGGGCCCGATATTAGTACATTTGGTCAAATGTGGATTTCAGAATGACTGACCTAAATTCAGAAAGAGTCAATGAGTAGGTATAAAAATTTCAAGAACCATAACTGAAACATGTCCAATGGGTAAAATATTGGCTACTCTAAGGCTAATGTATCACAAGAAGGAGTCAATTGGGTAGGAATAGAAAGTTCAAGATCAAGGACTGAAATATTTTCAGTGGGTCAAAAATTGGCTGAGCTATCGCCAGAAGGAGTCAATAGGGTAGAACTAAAAAGTTCAAAATCGACGACTCTTGGGCCCGATTTTAGTACATTTAGTCAAATATTGACTTTTGAATGACCGATGTAACATCAAAAAAAGTCAATAAGTAGGTATAGAAATTTCAAGATCCATGACTGAAACATGTTCAATGGGTCAAATATTGGCTACTCTATGGCTAATTTATCACCAGAAGGAGTCAATGGGTAGAACTAAAAAGTTCAAAATCGACGACTCTTGGGCCCGATTTTAGTACATTTGGTCAAATATGGACTTCTGATTGACTTATGTATCATCAGTCGGATTCTATGAGTAGGTATAGAAATTTCAAGATCCATGACTGAAACATGTTCAATGGGTCAAATATTGGCTACTCTATGGCTAATTTATCACAAAAAGGAGTCTATTGGGTAGAAATAGAAAGTTCAAAATAGACGACTCTTGGGCCCAATTTTAGTACATTTGGTCAAATATTGACTTTTGAACGACCGATGTAACATCACAAAGAGTCAATAAGTAGGTATAGAAATGACTTTTGAATGACCGATGTAACATCAAAAAAAGTCAATAAGTAGGTATAGAAATTTCAAGACCCATGACTGAAACATGTTCAATGGGTCAAATATTGGCTACTCTATGGCTAATTTATCACAAAAAGGAGTCTATTGGGTAGAAATGGAAAGTTCAAAATAGACGACTCTTGGGCCCAATTTTAGTACATTTGGTCAAATATTGACTTTTGAACGACCGATGTAACATAACAAAGAGTCAATAAGTAGGTATAGAAATTTCAAGACCCATGACTGAAACATGTTCAATGGGTCAAATATTGGCTACTCTATGGCTAATTTATCACCAGAAGGAGTCTATTGGGTAGAAATAGAAAGTTCAAAATCGATGACTCTTGCGCCAGATATAAGTCCATTTGGTCAAATATTGACTTCTGATTGGCTGATGTATCATCAGTCGGATTCTATGAGTAGGTATAGAAATTTCAAGATCCATGACTGAAACATGTTCAATGGGTCAAATATTGGCTACTCTATGGCTAATTTATCACAAAAAGGAGTCTATTGGGTAGAAATAGAAAGTTCAAAATCGACGACTCTTGGGCCCGATATTAGTACATTTGGTCATATATGGACTTCTGATTGGCTGATGTATCATCAGTCGGATTCTATGAGTAGGTATAGAAATTTCAAGATCCATGATTGACACATGTTCAATGGGTCAATTTTGGCTAGTCTATGGCTAATTTATCACAAAAAGGAGTCTATTGGGTAGAAATAGAAATTTAAAAATCGACGACTGTTGGGCCCGATATTAGTACATTTGGTCAAATATGGTTTTCTGAATGACTGACCTAAATTCAGAAAGAGTCAATGAGTAGGTATAAAAATTTCAAGATCCATAACTGAAATATGTCCAATGGGTAAAATATTGGCTACTCTAAGGCTAATTTATCACAAGAAGGAGTCAATTGGGTAGGAATAGAAAGTTCAAGATGAAGGACTGAAATATTTTAACGGGGTCAAAAATTGGCTGAACTATCTCCAGAAGGAGTCAATAGGGTAGAACTAAAAAGTTCAATATAGACGACTCTTGGGCCCGATTTTAGTACATTTGGTCAAATATTGACTTTTGAATGACCGATGTAACATCAGAAAAAGTCAATAAGTAGGTATAGAAATTTCAAGATCCATGACTGAAACATGTTCAATGGGTCAATTATTGGCTACTCTATGGCTAATTTATCACCAGAAAGAGTCTATCGGGTAGAAATAGAAAGTTCAAAATCGATGACTGTTGGGCTGGATATAAGTCCATTCAGTCAAATATGGATTTCTGAATGACTGACCTAAACTCATAAAGAGTCAATGAGTAGGTATAAAAATTTCAAGATCCATAACTGAAACATGTTCAATGGATAAGATATTGGCTACTCTAGGGCTAATGTATCACAAGAAGGAGTCAATTGGGTAGGAATAGAAAGATCAAGATCAAGGACTGAAATATTTTCAGTGGGTCAAAAATTGGCTGAACTATCTCCAGATGGAGTCAAAAGGGTAGAACTAAAAAGTTCAAAATAGACGATTCTTGGGCCCGATTTTAGTACATTTGGTCAAATATTGACTTTTGAATGACCGATGTAACATCAAAAAGAGTCAATAAGTAGGTATAAAAATTTCAAGATCCATGACTGGAACATGTTCAATGGGTCAGATATTGGCGAGTCTATGGCTAATTTATCACCAGAAGGAGTCTATTGGGTAGAAATAGAAAGTTCAAAATCGATGACTCTTGGGCCGGACATAAGTCCATTTGGTCAAATATGGACTTCTGATTGGCTGATGTATCATCAGTCGGATTCTATGAGTAGGTATAGAAATTTTAAGATCCATGACTGAAACATGTTCAATGGGTCAAATACTGGCTACTCTATGGCTAATTTATCACAAAAAGGAGTCTATTGGGTAGAAATAGAAAGTTCAAAATCGACGACTCTTGGGCCCGATATTGGTACATTTGGTCAAATATGGATTTCTGAATGACTGACCTAAATTCAGAAAGAGTCAATGAGTAGGTATAAAAATTTCAAGATCCATAACTGAAACATGTCCAATGGGTAAAATATTGGCTACTCTAAGGCTAAAGTATCACAAGAAGGAGTCAATTGGGTAGGAATAGAAAGTTCAAGATCAAGGACTGAAATATTTTCAGTGGGTCAAAAATTGGCTGAACTATCTCCAGAAGGAGTCAAAAGGGTAGAACTAAAAAGTTCAAAATAGACGATTCTTGGGCCCGATTTTAGTACATTTGGTCAAATATTGACTTTTGAATGACCGATGTAACATCAGAAAGAGACAATAAGTAGGTATAGAAATTTCAAGATCGATTACTGAAACATGTTCATTGGGTCAATTATTGGCTACTCTATCGCTAATTTATCACCAGAAGGAGTCAATTGGGTAGAAATAGAAAGTTCAAAATCGATGACTCTTGGGCCGGATATAAGTCCATTCGGTCAAATATGGATTTCTGAATGACTGACCTAAATTCAGAAAGAGTCAATGAGTAGGAATAAAAATTTCAAGATCCATAACGGAAACATGTCCAATGGGTAAAATATTGGCTACTCTAGGGCTAATGTATCACAAGAAGGAGTCAATTGGGTAGAAATAGAAAGTTCAAGATCAAGGACTGAAATATTTTCAGTGGGTCAAAAACTGGCTGAACTATCTCCAGAAGGAGTCAAATGGGTAGAACTAAAAAGTAAAAAAAATAGACGATTCTTGGGCCCGATTTTAGTACATTTGGTCAAATATTGACTTTTGAATGACCGATGTAACATCAAAAAGAGTCAATAAGTAGGTATAGAAATTTCAAGATCCATGACTGAAACATGTTCAATGGGTCAATTATTGGCGAGTCTATGGCTAATTTATCACCAGAAGGAGTCTATTGGGTAGAAATAGAAAGTTCAAAATCGATGACTCTTGGGCCAGATATAAGTCCATTTGGTCAAATATGGACTTCTGATTGACTGATGTATCATCAGTCGGATTCTATGAGTAGGTATAGAAATTTCAAGATTCATGACTGAAACATGTTCAATGGGTCAACTATTGGCTACTCTATGGCTAATTTATCACAAAAAGGAGTCTATTGGGTAGAAAGAGAAAGTTCAAAATCGACGACTCTTGGGCCCGATATTGTTACATTTGGTCAAATATGGATTTCTGAATGACTGACCTAAATTCAGAAAGAGTCAATGAGTAGGTATAAAAATTTCAAGATCCATAACTGAAACATGTTCAATGGGTCAATTATTGGCTACTCTATCGCTAATTTATCACCAGAAGGAGTCAATTGGGTAGAAATAGAAAGTTCAAATCCGACGACTCTTGGGCCCGATATTAGTACATTTGGTCAAATATGGATTTCTGAATGGCTGACCTAAATTCAGAAAGAGTCAATGAGTAGGTATAAAAAATTCAAGATCCATAACTGAAATATGTCCAATGGGTAAAATATTGGCTACTGTAAGGCTAATGTATCACAAGAAGGAGTCAATTGGGTAGGAATAGAAATTTCAAGATCAAGGACTGAAATATTTTCAGTTGATGAAAAATTGGCAGAACTATCTCCAGAAGGAGTCAATAGGGTAGAACTAAAAAATTCAATATAGACGACTCTTGGGCCCGATTTTAGTGCATTTGGTCAAATATTGACTTTTGAATGACCGATGTAACATCAGAAAAAGTCAATAAGTAGGTATAGAAATTTCAAGACCCGTGACTGAAACATGTTCAATGGGTCAAATATTGGCTACTCTATGGCTAATTTATCACCAGAAGGAGTCAATGGGTAGAAATAAACTGTTCAAAATCGACGACTCTTGGTCCCGATTTTAGTACATTTGGTCAAATATTGACTTTTGAATGACCGATGTAACATCAGAAAAAGTCAATAAGTAGGTATAGAAATTTCAAGATCCATGACTGGAACATGTTCAATCGGTCAGATATTGGCGAGTCTATGGCTAATTTATCACCAGAAGGAGTCTATTGGGTAGAAATAGAAAGTTCAAAATCGATGACTCTTGGGCCGGATATAAGTCCATTTGGTCAAATATGGACTTCTGATTGGCTGATGTATCATTAGTCGGATTCTATGAGTAGGTATAGAAATTTCAAGATCCATGACTGAAACATATTCAATGGGTCAAATATTGGCTACTCTATGGCTAATTTATCACAAAAAGGAGTCTATTGGGTAGAAATAGAAAGTTCAAAATCGACGACTCTTGGGTCCGATATTAGTACATTTGGTCAAATATGGATTTCTGAATAACTGACCTAAATTCAGTAAGAGTCAATGAGTAGGTATAGAAATTTCAAGATCCATGACTGGAACATGTTCAATGGGTCAGATATTGGCGAGTCTATGGCGAATTTATCACCAGAAAGAGTCTATTGGGTAGAAATAGAAAGTTCAAAATCGATGACTCTTGGGCCGGATATAAGTCCATTCGGTAAGATATGGATTTCTGAATGACCGACCTAAATTCAGAAAGAGTCAATGAGTAGGTATAGAAATTTCAAGATCCATGACTGGAACATGTCCAATGGGTAAAATATTAGCTACTTTAAGGCTAATGTATCACAAGAAGGAGTCAATTGGGTAGGAACAGAAAGTTCAAGATCAAGGACTGAAATATTTTCAGTGGGTCAAAAATTGGCTGAACTATCTCCAGAAGGAGTCAATAGGGTAGAACTAAAAAGTTCAAAATCGTCGACTCTTGGGCCCGATTTTAGTACATTTGGTCAAATATTGACTTTTGAATGAGCGATATAACATCAGAAAGAGTCAATAAGTAGGTATAGAAATTTCAAGATCCATGACTGAAACATGTTCAATGGGTCAATTATTGGCTACTCTATGGCTAATTTATCACCAGAAGGAGTCTATTGGGCTAATGTATCACACGAAGGAGTCAATTGGGTAGGAAAAGAAAGTTCAAGATCAAGGTTTGAAATATTTTCTGTGGGTCAAAAATTGGCTGTACTATCTCCAGAAGGAGTCAATAGGGTAGAACTAAAAAGTTCAAAATAGACGATTCTTGGGCCCGATTTTAGTACATTTGGTCAAATATTGACTTTTGAATGACCGATGTAACATCAAAAAGAGTCAATGAGTAGGTATAGAAATTTCAAGATCCATGACTGGAACATGTTCAATGGGTCAGATATTGGCGAATCTATGGCTAATTTATCACCAGAAGGAGTCTATTGGGTAGAAATAGAAAGTTCAAAATCGATGACTCTTGGGCCGGATATAAGTCCATTTGGTCAAATATGGACTTCTGATTGGCTGATGTATCATCAGTCGGATTCTATGAGTAGGTATAGAAATTTTAAGACCCGTGACTGAAACATGTTCAATGGGTCAAATATTGGCTACTCTATGGCTAATTTATCACCAGAAGGAGTCAATGGGTAGAAATAAACAGTTCAAAATCGACGACTCTTGGTCCCGATTTTAGTACATTTGGTCAAATATTGACTTTTGAATGACCGATGTAACATCAGAAAAAGTCAATAAGTAGGTATAGAAATTTCAAGATCCATGACTGGAACATGTTCAATCGGTCAGATATTGGCGAGTCTATGGCTAATTTATCACCAGAAGGAGTCTATTGGGTAGAAATAGAAAGTTCAAAATCGATGACTCTTGGGCCGGATATAAGTCCATTTGGTCAAATATGGACTTCTGATTGGCTGATGTATCATTAGTCGGATTCTATGAGTAGGTATAGAAATTTCAAGATCCATTACTGAAACATGTTCAATGGGTCAATTATTGGCTACTCTATCGCTAATTTATCACCAGAAGGAGTCAATTGGGTAGAAATAGAAAGTTCAAAATCGACGACTCTTGGGCCCGATATTAGTACATTTGGTCAAATATGGACTTCTGATTGGCTGATGTATCATCAGTCGGATTCTATGAGCAGGTATAGAAATTTCAAGATCCATGACTGAAACATATTCAATGGGTCAAATATTGGCTACTCTATGGCTAATTTATCACAAAAAGGAGTCTATTGGGTAGAAATAGAAAGTTCAAAATCGACGACTCTTGGGTCCGATATTAGTACATTTGGTCAAATATGGATTTCTGAATGACTGACCTAAATTCAGTAAGAGTCAATGAGTAGGTATAGAAATTTCAAGATCCATGACTGGAACATGTTCAATGGGTCAGATATTGGCGAGTCTATGGCGAATTTATCACCAGAAAGAGTCTATTGGGTAGAAATAGAAAGTTCAAAATCGATGACTCTTGGGCCGGATATAAGTCCATTCGGTAAGATATGGATTTCTGAATGACCAACCTAAATTCAGAAAGAGTCAATGAGTAGGTATAGAAATTTCAAGATCCATGACTGGAACATGTCCAATGGGTAAAATATTAGCTACTTTAAGGCTAATGTATCACAAGAAGGAGTCAATTGGGTAGGAACAGAAAGTTCAAGATCAAGGACTGAAATATTTTCAGTGGGTCAAAAATTGGCTGAACTATCTCCAGAAGGAGTCAATAGGGTAGAACTAAAAAGTTCAAAATCGTCGACTCTTGGGCCCGATTTTAGTACATTTGGTCAAATATTGACTTTTGAATGAGCGATATAACATCAGAAAGAGTCAATAAGTAGGTATAGAAATTTCAAGATCCATGACTGAAACATGTTCAATGGGTCAATTATTGGCTACTCTATGGCTAATTTATCACCAGAAGGAGTCTATTGGGCTAATGTATCACACGAAGGAGTCAATTGGGTAGGAAAAGAAAGTTCAAGATCAAGGTTTGAAATATTTTCTGTGGGTCAAAAATTGGCTGTACTATCTCCAGAAGGAGTCAATAGGGTAGAACTAAAAAGTTCAAAATAGACGATTCTTGGGCCCGATTTTAGTACATTTGGTCAAATATTGACTTTTGAATGACCGATGTAACATCAAAAAGAGTCAATGAGTAGGTATAGAAATTTCAAGATCCATGACTGGAACATGTTCAATGGGTCAGATATTGGCGAATCTATGGCTAATTTATCACCAGAAGGAGTCTATTGGGTAGAAATAGAAAGTTCAAAATCGATGACTCTTGGGCCGGATATAAGTCCATTTGTTCAAATATGGACTTCTGATTGGCTGATGTATCATCAGTCGGATTCTATGAGTAGGTATAGAAATTTTAAGATCCATGACTGAAACATGTTCAATGGGTCAAATACTGGCTACTCTATGGCTAATTTATCACAAAAACGAGTCTATTGGGTAGAAATAGAAAGTTCAAAATCGACGACTCTTGGGCCCGATATTGGTACATTTGGTCAAATATGGATTTCTGAATGACTGGCCTAAATTCAGAAAGAGTCAATGAGTAGGTATAAAAATTTCAAGATCCATAACTGAAACATGTCCAATGGGTAAAATATTGGCTACTCTAGGGTTAATGTATCACAAGAAGGAGTCAATTGGGTAGGAATAGAAAGTTCAAGATCAAGGACTGAAATATTTTCAGTGGGTCAAAAATTGGCTGAACTATCTCCAGAAGGAGTCAATAGGGTAGAACTAAAAAGTTCAATATAGACGACTCTTGGGCCCGATTGTAGTACATTTGGTCAAATATTGATTTTTGAATGACCGATGTAACATCAAAAAGAGTCAATAAGTAGGTATAAAAATTTCAAGATCCATGACTGGAACATGTTCAATGGGTCAGATATTGGCGAGTCTATGGCTAATTTATCACCAGAAGGAGTCTATTGGGTAGAAATAGAAAGTTCAAAATCGATGACTCTTGGTCCCGATTTTAGTACATTTGGTCAAATATTGACTTTTGAATGACCGATGTAACATCAGAAAAAGTCAATAAGTAGGTATAGAAATTTCAAGATCCATGACTGAAACATGTTCAATGGGTCAATTATTGGCTACTCTATGGCTAATTTATCACCAGAAAGAGTCTATCGGGTAGAAATAGAAAGTTCAAAATCGATGACTGTTGGGCTGGATATAAGTCCATTCAGTCAAATATGGATTTCTGAATGACTGACCTAAACTCATAAAGAGTCAATGAGTAGGTATAAAAATTTCAAGATCCATAACTGAAACATGTTCAATGGATAAGATATTGGCTACTCTAGGGCTAATGTATCACAAGAAGGAGTCAATTGGGTAGGAATAGAAAGATCAAGATCAAGGACTGAAATATTTTCAGTGGGTCAAAAATTGGCTGAACTATCTCCAGATGGAGTCAAAAGGGTAGAACTAAAAAGTTCAAAATAGACGATTCTTGGGCCCGATTTTAGTACATTTGGTCAAATATTGACTTTTGAATGACCGATGTAACATCAAAAAGAGTCAATAAGTAGGTATAAAAATTTCAAGATCCATGACTGGAACATGTTCAATGGGTCAGATATTGGCGAGTCTATGGCTAATTTATCACCAGAAGGAGTCTATTGGGTAGAAATAGAAAGTTCAAAATCGATGACTCTTGGGCCGGATATAAGTCCATTTGGTCAAATATGGACTTCTGATTGACTGATGTATCATCAGTCGGATTCTATGAGTAGGTATAGAAATTTTAAGATCCATGACTGAAACATGTTCAATGGGTCAAATACTGGCTACTCTATGGCTAATTTATCACAAAAACGAGTCTATTGGGTAGAAATAGAAAGTTCAAAATCGACGACTCTTGGGCCCGATATTGGTACATTTGGTCAAATATGGATTTCTGAATGACTGGCCTAAATTCAGAAAGAGTCAATGAGTAGGTATAAAAATTTCAAGATCCATAACTGAAACATGTCCAATGGGTAAAATATTGGCTACTCTAGGGTTAATGTATCACAAGAAGGAGTCAATTGGGTAGGAATAGAAAGTTCAAGATCAAGGACTGAAATATTTTCAGTGGGTCAAAAATTGGCTGAACTATCTCCAGAAGGAGTCAATAGGGTAGAACTAAAAAGTTCAATATAGACGACTCTTGGGCCCGATTGTAGTACATTTGGTCAAATATTGATTTTTGAATGACCGATGTAACATCAAAAAGAGTCAATAAGTAGGTATAAAAATTTCAAGATCCATGACTGGAACATGTTCAATGGGTCAGATATTGGCGAGTCTATGGCTAATTTATCACCAGAAGGAGTCTATTGGGTAGAAATAGAAAGTTCAAAATCGATGACTCTTGGTCCCGATTTTAGTACATTTGGTCAAATATTGACTTTTGAATGACCGATGTAACATCAGAAAAAGTCAATAAGTAGGTATAGAAATTTCAAGATCCATGACTGAAACATGTTCAATGGGTCAATTATTGGCTACTCTATGGCTAATTTATCACCAGAAAGAGTCTATCGGGTAGAAATAGAAAGTTCAAAATCGATGACTGTTGGGCTGGATATAAGTCCATTCAGTCAAATATGGATTTCTGAATGACTGACCTAAACTCATAAAGAGTCAATGAGTAGGTATAAAAATTTCAAGATCCATAACTGAAACATGTTCAATGGATAAGATATTGGCTACTCTAGGGCTAATGTATCACAAGAAGGAGTCAATTGGGTAGGAATAGAAAGATCAAGATCAAGGACTGAAATATTTTCAGTGGGTCAAAAATTGGCTGAACTATCTCCAGATGGAGTCAAAAGGGTAGAACTAAAAAGTTCAAAATAGACGATTCTTGGGCCCGATTTTAGTACATTTGGTCAAATATTGACTTTTGAATGACCGATGTAACATCAAAAAGAGTCAATAAGTAGGTATAAAAATTTCAAGATCCATGACTGGAACATGTTCAATGGGTCAGATATTGGCGAGTCTATGGCTAATTTATCACCAGAAGGAGTCTATTGGGTAGAAATAGAAAGTTCAAAATCGATGACTCTTGGGCCGGACATAAGTCCATTTGGTCAAATATGGACTTCTGATTGGCTGATGTATCATCAGTCGGATTCTATGAGTAGGTATAGAAATTTTAAGATCCATGACTGAAACATGTTCAATGGGTCAAATACTGGCTACTCTATGGCTAATTTATCACAAAAAGGAGTCTATTGGGTAGAAATAGAAAGTTCAAAATCGACGACTCTTGGGCCCGATATTGGTACATTTGGTCAAATATGGATTTCTGAATGACTGACCTAAATTCAGAAAGAGTCAATGAGTAGGTATAAAAATTTCAAGATCCATAACTGAAACATGTCCAATGGGTAAAATATTGGCTACTCTAAGGCTAAAGTATCACAAGAAGGAGTCAATTGGGTAGGAATAGAAAGTTCAAGATCAAGGACTGAAATATTTTCAGTGGGTCAAAAATTGGCTGAACTATCTCCAGAAGGAGTCAAAAGGGTAGAACTAAAAAGTTCAAAATAGACGATTCTTGGGCCCGATTTTAGTACATTTGGTCAAATATTGACTTTTGAATGACCGATGTAACATCAGAAAGAGGCAATAAGTAGGTATAGAAATTTCAAGATCGATTACTGAAACATGTTCAATGGGTCAATTATTGGCTACTCTATCGCTAATTTATCACCAGAAGGAGTCAATTGGGTAGAAATAGAAAGTTCAAAATCGATGACTCTTGGGCCGGATATAAGTCCATTCGGTCAAATATGGATTTCTGAATGACTGACCTAAATTCAGAAAGAGTCAATGAGTAGGAATAAAAATTTCAAGATCCATAACGGAAACATGTCCAATGAGTAAAATATTGGCTACTCTAGGGCTAATGTATCACAAGAAGGAGTCAATTGGGTAGAAATAGAAAGTTCAAGATCAAGGACTGAAATATTTTCAGTGGGTCAAAAACTGGCTGAACTATCTCCAGAAGGAGTCAAATGGGTAGAACTAAAAAGTAAAAAAAATAGACGATTCTTGGGCCCGATTTTAGTACATTTGGTCAAATATTGACTTTTGAATGACCGATGTAACATCAAAAAGAGTCAATAAGTAGGTATAGAAATTTCAAGATCCATGACTGAAACATGTTCAATGGGTCAATTATTGGCGAGTCTATGGCTAATTTATCACCAGAAGGAGTCTATTGGGTAGAAATAGAAAGTTCAAAATCGATGACTCTTGGGCCAGATATAAGTCCATTTGGTCAAATATGGACTTCTGATTGACTGATGTATCATCAGTCGGATTCTATGAGTAGGTATAGAAATTTCAAGATTCATGACTGAAACATGTTCAATGGGTCAACTATTGGCTACTCTATGGCTAATTTATCACAAAAAGGAGTCTATTGGGTAGAAAGAGAAAGTTCAAAATCGACGACTCTTGGGCCCGATATTGTTACATTTGGTCAAATATGGATTTCTGAATGACTGACCTAAATTCAGAAAGAGTCAATGAGTAGGTATAAAAATTTCAAGATCCATAACTGAAACATGTTCAATGGGTCAATTATTGGCTACTCTATCGCTAATTTATCACCAGAAGGAGTCAATTGGGTAGAAATAGAAAGTTCAAAACCGACGACTCTTGGGCCCGATATTAGTACATTTGGTCAAATATGGATTTCTGAATGACTGACCTAAATTCAGAAAGAGTCAATGAGTAGGTATAAAACATTCAAGATCCATAACTGAAATATGTCCAATGGGTAAAATATTGGCTACTGTAAGGCTAATGTATCACAAGAAGGAGTCAATTGGGTAGGAATAGAAATTTCAAGATCAAGGACTGAAATATTTTCAGTTGATGAAAAATTGGCAGAACTATCTCCAGAAGGAGTCAATAGGGTAGAACTAAAAAATTCAATATAGACGACTCTTGGGCCCGATTTTAGTACATTTGGTCAAATATTGACTTTTGAATGACCGATGTAACATCAGAAAAAGTCAATAAGTAGGTATAGAAATTTCAAGACCCGTGACTGAAACATGTTCAATGGGTCAATTATTGGCTACTCTATCGCTAATTTATCACCAGAAGGAGTCAATTGGGTAGAAATAGAAAGTTCAAATCCGACGACTCTTGGGCCCGATATTAGTACATTTGGTCAAATATGGATTTCTGAATGGCTGACCTAAATTCAGAAAGAGTCAATGAGTAGGTATAAAAAATTCAAGATCCATAACTGAAATATGTCCAATGGGTAAAATATTGGCTACTGTAAGGCTAATGTATCACAAGAAGGAGTCAATTTTGTAGGAATAGAAATTTCAAGATCAAGGACTGAAATATTTTCAGTTGATGAAAAATTGGCAGAACTATCTCCAGAAGGAGTCAATAGGGTAGAACTAAAAAATTCAATATAGACGACTCTTGGGCCCTATTTTAGTACATTTGGTCAAATATTGACTTTTGAATGACCAATGTAACATCAGAAAAAGTCAATAAGTAGGTATAGAAATTTCAAGACCCGTGACTGAAACATGTTCAATGGGTCAAATATTGGCTACTCTATGGCTAATTTATCACCAGAAGGAGTCAATGGGTAGAAATAAACAGTTCAAAATCGACGACTCTTGGTCCCGATTTTAGTACATTTGGTCAAATATTGACTTTTGAATGACCGATGTAACATCAGAAAAAGTCAATAAGTAGGTATAGAAATTTCAAGATCCATGACTGGAACATGTTCAATCGGTCAGATATTGGCGAGTCTATGGCTAATTTATCACCAGAAGGAGTCTATTGGGTAGAAATAGAAAGTTCAAAATCGATGACTCTTGGGCCGGATATAAGTCCATTTGGTCAAATATGGACTTCTGATTGGCTGATGTATCATTAGTCGGATTCTATGAGTAGGTATAGAAATTTCAAGATCCATTACTGAAACATGTTCAATGGGTCAATTATTGGCTACTCTATCGCTAATTTATCACCAGAAGGAGTCAATTGGGTAGAAATAGAAAGTTCAAAATCGACGACTCTTGGGCCCGATATTAGTACATTTGGTCAAATATGGACTTCTGATTGGCTGATGTATCATCAGTCGGATTCTATGAGCAGGTATAGAAATTTCAAGATCCATGACTGAAACATATTCAATGGGTCAAATATTGGCTACTCTATGGCTAATTTATCACAAAAAGGAGTCTATTGGGTAGAAATAGAAAGTTCAAAATCGACGACTCTTGGGTCCGATATTAGTACATTTGGTCAAATATGGATTTCTGAATGACTGACCTAAATTCAGTAAGAGTCAATGAGTAGGTATAGAAATTTCAAGATCCATGACTGGAACATGTTCAATGGGTCAGATATTGGCGAGTCTATGGCGAATTTATCACCAGAAAGAGTCTATTGGGTAGAAATAGAAAGTTCAAAATCGATGACTCTTGGGCCGGATATAAGTCCATTCGGTAAGATATGGATTTCTGAATGACCGACCTAAATTCAGAAAGAGTCAATGAGTAGGTATAGAAATTTCAAGATCCATGACTGGAACATGTCCAATGGGTAAAATATTAGCTACTTTAAGGCTAATGTATCACAAGAAGGAGTCAATTGGGTAGGAACAGAAAGTTCAAGATCAAGGACTGAAATATTTTCAGTGGGTCAAAAATTGGCTGAACTATCTCCAGAAGGAGTCAATAGGGTAGAACTAAAAAGTTCAAAATCGTCGACTCTTGGGCCCGATTTTAGTACATTTGGTCAAATATTGACTTTTGAATGAGCGATATAACATCAGAAAGAGTCAATAAGTAGGTATAGAAATTTCAAGATCCATGACTGAAACATGTTCAATGGGTCAATTATTGGCTACTCTATGGCTAATTTATCACCAGAAGGAGTCTATTGGGCTAATGTATCACACGAAGGAGTCAATTGGGTAGGAAAAGAAAGTTCAAGATCAAGGTTTGAAATATTTTCTGTGGGTCAAAAATTGGCTGTACTATCTCCAGAAGGAGTCAATAGGGTAGAACTAAAAAGTTCAAAATAGACGATTCTTGGGCCCGATTTTAGTACATTTGGTCAAATATTGACTTTTGAATGACCGATGTAACATCAAAAAGAGTCAATGAGTAGGTATAGAAATTTCAAGATCCATGACTGGAACATGTTCAATGGGTCAGATATTGGCGAATCTATGGCTAATTTATCACCAGAAGGAGTCTATTGGGTAGAAATAGAAAGTTCAAAATCGATGACTCTTGGGCCGGATATAAGTCCATTTGGTCAAATATGGACTTCTGATTGGCTGATGTATCATCAGTCGGATTCTATGAGAAGGTATAGAAATTTTAAGACCCGTGACTGAAACATGTTCAATGGGTCAAATATTGGCTACTCTATGGCTAATTTATCACCAGAAGGAGTCAATGGGTAGAAATAAACAGTTCAAAATCGACGACTCTTGGTCCCGATTTTAGTACATTTGGTCAAATATTGACTTTTGAATGACCGATGTAACATCAGAAAAAGTCAATAAGTAGGTATAGAAATTTCAAGATCCATGACTGGAACATGTTCAATCGGTCAGATATTGGCGAGTCTATGGCTAATTTATCACCAGAAGGAGTCTATTGGGTAGAAATAGAAAGTTCAAAATCGATGACTCTTGGGCCGGATATAAGTCCATTTGGTCAAATATGGACTTCTGATTGGCTGATGTATCATTAGTCGGATTCTATGAGTAGGTATAGAAATTTCAAGATCCATTACTGAAACATGTTCAATGGGTCAATTATTGGCTACTCTATCGCTAATTTATCACCAGAAGGAGTCAATTGGGTAGAAATAGAAAGTTCAAAATCGACGACTCTTGGGCCCGATATTAGTACATTTGGTCAAATATGGACTTCTGATTGGCTGATGTATCATCAGTCGGATTCTATGAGCAGGTATAGAAATTTCAAGATCCATGACTGAAACATATTCAATGGGTCAAATATTGGCTACTCTATGGCTAATTTATCACAAAAAGGAGTCTATTGGGTAGAAATAGAAAGTTCAAAATCGACGACTCTTGGGCCCGATATTGGTACATTTGGTCAAATATGGATTTCTGAATGACTGGCCTAAATTCAGAAAGAGTCAATGAGTAGGTATAAAAATTTCAAGATCCATAACTGAAACATGTCCAATGGGTAAAATATTGGCTACTCTAAGGCTAATTTATCACAAGAAGGAGTCAATTGGGTAGGAATAGAAAGTTCAAGATGAAGGACTGAAATATTTTCAGTGGGTCAAAAATTGGCTGAACTATCTCCAGAAGGAGTCAATAGGGTAGAACTAAAAAGTTCAAAATCGTCGACTCTTGGGCCCGATTTTAGTACATTTGGTCAAATATTGACTTTTGAATGAGCGATATAACATCAGAAAGAGTCAATAAGTAGGTATAGAAATTTCAAGATCCATGACTGAAACATGTTCAATGGGTCAATTATTGGCTACTCTATGGCTAATTTATCACCAGAAGGAGTCTATTGGGCTAATGTATCACACGAAGGAGTCAATTGGGTAGGAAAAGAAAGTTCAAGATCAAGGTTTGAAATATTTTCTGTGGGTCAAAAATTGGCTGTACTATCTCCAGAAGGAGTCAATAGGGTAGAACTAAAAAGTTCAAAATAGACGATTCTTGGGCCCGATTTTAGTACATTTGGTCAAATATTGACTTTTGAATGACCGATGTAACATCAAAAAGAGTCAATGAGTAGGTATAGAAATTTCAAGATCCATGACTGGAACATGTTCAATGGGTCAGATATTGGCGAATCTATGGCTAATTTATCACCAGAAGGAGTCTATTGGGTAGAAATAGAAAGTTCAAAATCGATGACTCTTGGGCCGGATATAAGTCCATTTGGTCAAATATGGACTTCTGATTGGCTGATGTATCATCAGTCGGATTCTATGAGAAGGTATAGAAATTTTAAGACCCGTGACTGAAACATGTTCAATGGGTCAAATATTGGCTACTCTATGGCTAATTTATCACCAGAAGGAGTCAATGGGTAGAAATAAACAGTTCAAAATCGACGACTCTTGGTCCCGATTTTAGTACATTTGGTCAAATATTGACTTTTGAATGACCGATGTAACATCAGAAAAAGTCAATAAGTAGGTATAGAAATTTCAAGATCCATGACTGGAACATGTTCAATCGGTCAGATATTGGCGAGTCTATGGCTAATTTATCACCAGAAGGAGTCTATTGGGTAGAAATAGAAAGTTCAAAATCGATGACTCTTGGGCCGGATATAAGTCCATTTGGTCAAATATGGACTTCTGATTGGCTGATGTATCATTAGTCGGATTCTATGAGTAGGTATAGAAATTTCAAGATCCATTACTGAAACATGTTCAATGGGTCAATTATTGGCTACTCTATCGCTAATTTATCACCAGAAGGAGTCAATTGGGTAGAAATAGAAAGTTCAAAATCGACGACTCTTGGGCCCGATATTAGTACATTTGGTCAAATATGGACTTCTGATTGGCTGATGTATCATCAGTCGGATTCTATGAGCAGGTATAGAAATTTCAAGATCCATGACTGAAACATATTCAATGGGTCAAATATTGGCTACTCTATGGCTAATTTATCACAAAAAGGAGTCTATTGGGTAGAAATAGAAAGTTCAAAATCGACGACTCTTGGGCCCGATATTGGTACATTTGGTCAAATATGGATTTCTGAATGACTGGCCTAAATTCAGAAAGAGTCAATGAGTAGGTATAAAAATTTCAAGATCCATAACTGAAACATGTCCAATGGGTAAAATATTGGCTACTCTAAGGCTAATTTATCACAAGAAGGAGTCAATTGGGTAGGAATAGAAAGTTCAAGATGAAGGACTGAAATATTTTCAGTGGGTCAAAAATTGGCTGAACTATCTCCAGAAGGAGTCAATAGGGTAGAACTAAAAAGTTCAAAATCGTCGACTCTTGGGCCCGATTTTAGTACATTTGGTCAAATATTGACTTTTGAATGAGCGATATAACATCAGAAAGAGTCAATAAGTAGGTATAGAAATTTCAAGATCCATGACTGAAACATGTTCAATGGGTCAATTATTGGCTACTCTATGGCTAATTTATCACCAGAAGGAGTCTATTGGGCTAATGTATCACACGAAGGAGTCAATTGGGTAGGAAAAGAAAGTTCAAGATCAAGGTTTGAAATATTTTCTGTGGGTCAAAAATTGGCTGTACTATCTCCAGAAGGAGTCAATAGGGTAGAACTAAAAAGTTCAAAATAGACGATTCTTGGGCCCGATTTTAGTACATTTGGTCAAATATTGACTTTTGAATGACCGATGTAACATCAAAAAGAGTCAATGAGTAGGTATAGAAATTTCAAGATCCATGACTGGAACATGTTCAATGGGTCAATTATTGGCTACTCTATCGCTAATTTATCACCAGAAGGAGTCAATTGGGTAGAAATAGAAAGTTCAAAATCGACGACTCTTGGGCCCGATATTAGTACATTTGGTCAAATATGGACTTCTGATTGGCTGATGTATCATCAGTCGGATTCTATGAGCAGGTATAGAAATTTCAAGATCCATGACTGAAACATATTCAATGGGTCAAATATTGGCTACTCTATGGCTAATTTATCACAAAAAGGAGTCTATTGGGTAGAAATAGAAAGTTCAAAATCGACGACTCTTGGGCCCGATATTGGTACATTTGGTCAAATATGGATTTCTGAATGACTGGCCTAAATTCAGAAAGAGTCAATAAGTAGGTATAAAAATTTCAAGATCCATGACTGGAACATGTTCAATGGGTCAGATATTGGCGAGTCTATGGCTAATTTATCACCAGAAGGAGTCTATTGGGTAGAAATAGAAAGTTCAAAATCGATGACTCTTGGTCCCGATTTTAGTACATTTGGTCAAATATTGACTTTTGAATGACCGATGTAACATCAGAAAAAGTCAATAAGTAGGTATAGAAATTTCAAGATCCATGACTGAAACATGTTCAATGGGTCAATTATTGGCTACTCTATGGCTAATTTATCACCAGAAAGAGTCTATCGGGTAGAAATAGAAAGTTCAAAATCGATGACTGTTGGGCTGGATATAAGTCCATTCAGTCAAATATGGATTTCTGAATGACTGACCTAAACTCATAAAGAGTCAATGAGTAGGTATAAAAATTTCAAGATCCATAACTGAAACATGTTCAATGGATAAGATATTGGCTACTCTAGGGCTAATGTATCACAAGAAGGAGTCAATTGGGTAGGAATAGAAAGATCAAGATCAAGGACTGAAATATTTTCAGTGGGTCAAAAATTGGCTGAACTATCTCCAGATGGAGTCAAAAGGGTAGAACTAAAAAGTTCAAAATAGACGATTCTTGGGCCCGATTTTAGTACATTTGGTCAAATATTGACTTTTGAATGACCGATGTAACATCAAAAAGAGTCAATAAGTAGGTATAAAAATTTCAAGATCCATGACTGGAACATGTTCAATGGGTCAGATACTGGCGAGTCTATGGCTAATTTATCACCAGAAGGAGTCAATTGGGTAGAAATAGAAAGTTCAAAATCGACGACTCTTGGGCCCGATATTAGTACATTTGGTCAAATATGGACTTCTGATTGGCTGATGTATCATCAGTCGGATTCTATGAGAAGGTATAGAAATTTTAAGACCCGTGACTGAAACATGTTCAATGGGTCAAATATTGGCTACTCTATGGCTAATTTATCACCAGAAGGAGTCAATGGGTAGAAATAAACAGTTCAAAATCGACGACTCTTGGTCCCGATTTTAGTACATTTGGTCAAATATTGACTTTTGAATGACCGATGTAACATCAGAAAAAGTCAATAAGTAGGTATAGAAATTTCAAGATCCATGACTGGAACATGTTCAATCGGTCAGATATTGGCGAGTCTATGGCTAATTTATCACCAGAAGGAGTCTATTGGGTAGAAATAGAAAGTTCAAAATCGATGACTCTTGGGCCGGATATAAGTCCATTTGGTCAAATATGGACTTCTGATTGGCTGATGTATCATTAGTCGGATTCTATGAGTAGGTATAGAAATTTCAAGATCCATTACTGAAACATGTTCAATGGGTCAATTATTGGCTACTCTATCGCTAATTTATCACCAGAAGGAGTCAATTGGGTAGAAATAGAAAGTTCAAAATCGACGACTCTTGGGCCCGATATTAGTACATTTGGTCAAATATGGACTTCTGATTGGCTGATGTATCATCAGTCGGATTCTATGAGCAGGTATAGAAATTTCAAGATCCATGACTGAAACATATTCAATGGGTCAAATATTGGCTACTCTATGGCTAATTTATCACAAAAAGGAGTCTATTGGGTAGAAATAGAAAGTTCAAAATCGACGACTCTTGGGCCCGATATTGGTACATTTGGTCAAATATGGATTTCTGAATGACTGGCCTAAATTCAGAAAGAGTCAATGAGTAGGTATAAAAATTTCAAGATCCATAACTGAAACATGTCCAATGGGTAAAATATTGGCTACTCTAAGGCTAATTTATCACAAGAAGGAGTCAATTGGGTAGGAATAGAAAGTTCAAGATGAAGGACTGAAATATTTTCAGTGGGTCAAAAATTGGCTGAACTATCTCCAGAAGGAGTCAATAGGGTAGAACTAAAAAGTTCAAAATCGTCGACTCTTGGGCCCGATTTTAGTACATTTGGTCAAATATTGACTTTTGAATGAGCGATATAACATCAGAAAGAGTCAATAAGTAGGTATAGAAATTTCAAGATCCATGACTGAAACATGTTCAATGGGTCAATTATTGGCTACTCTATGGCTAATTTATCACCAGAAGGAGTCTATTGGGCTAATGTATCACACGAAGGAGTCAATTGGGTAGGAAAAGAAAGTTCAAGATCAAGGTTTGAAATATTTTCTGTGGGTCAAAAATTGGCTGTACTATCTCCAGAAGGAGTCAATAGGGTAGAACTAAAAAGTTCAAAATAGACGATTCTTGGGCCCGATTTTAGTACATTTGGTCAAATATTGACTTTTGAATGACCGATGTAACATCAAAAAGAGTCAATAAGTAGGTATAAAAATTTCAAGATCCATGACTGGAACATGTTCAATGGGTCAGATATTGGCGAATCTATGGCTAATTTATCACAAAAAGGAGTCTATTGGGTAGAAATAGAAAGTTCAAAATCGACGACTCTTGGGTCCGATATTAGTACATTTGGTCAAATATGGATTTCTGAATGACTGACCTAAATTCAGTAAGAGTCAATGAGTAGGTATAGAAATTTCAAGATCCATGACTGGAACATGTTCAATGGGTCAGATATTGGCGAGTCTATGGCGAATTTATCACCAGAAAGAGTCTATTGGGTAGAAATAGAAAGTTCAAAATCGATGACTCTTGGGCCGGATATAAGTCCATTCGGTAAGATATGGATTTCTGAATGACCGACCTAAATTCAGAAAGAGTCAATGAGTAGGTATAGAAATTTCAAGATCCATGACTGGAACATGTCCAATGGGTAAAATATTAGCTACTTTAAGGCTAATGTATCACAAGAAGGAGTCAATTGGGTAGGAACAGAAAGTTCAAGATCAAGGACTGAAATATTTTCAGTGGGTCAAAAATTGGCTGAACTATCTCCAGAAGGAGTCAATAGGGTAGAACTAAAAAGTTCAAAATCGTCGACTCTTGGGCCCGATTTTAGTACATTTGGTCAAATATTGACTTTTGAATGAGCGATATAACATCAGAAAGAGTCAATAAGTAGGTATAGAAATTTCAAGATCCATGACTGAAACATGTTCAATGGGTCAATTATTGGCTACTCTATGGCTAATTTATCACCAGAAGGAGTCTATTGGGCTAATGTATCACACGAAGGAGTCAATTGGGTAGGAAAAGAAAGTTCAAGATCAAGGTTTGAAATATTTTCTGTGGGTCAAAAATTGGCTGTACTATCTCCAGAAGGAGTCAATAGGGTAGAACTAAAAAGTTCAAAATAGACGATTCTTGGGCCCGATTTTAGTACATTTGGTCAAATATTGACTTTTGAATGACCGATGTAACATCAAAAAGAGTCAATGAGTAGGTATAGAAATTTCAAGATCCATGACTGGAACATGTTCAATGGGTCAGATATTGGCGAATCTATGGCTAATTTATCACCAGAAGGAGTCTATTGGGTAGAAATAGAAAGTTCAAAATCGATGACTCTTGGGCCGGATATAAGTCCATTTGGTCAAATATGGACTTCTGATTGGCTGATGTATCATCAGTCGGATTCTATGAGTAGGTATAGAAATTTTAAGATCCATGACTGAAACATGTTCAATGGGTCAAATACTGGCTACTCTATGGCTAATTTATCACAAAAACGAGTCTATTGGGTAGAAATAGAAAGTTCAAAATCGACGACTCTTGGGCCCGATATTGGTACATTTGGTCAAATATGGATTTCTGAATGACTGGCCTAAATTCAGAAAGAGTCAATGAGTAGGTATAAAAATTTCAAGATCCATAACTGAAACATGTCCAATGGGTAAAATATTGGCTACTCTAGGGTTAATGTATCACAAGAAGGAGTCAATTGGGTAGGAATAGAAAGTTCAAGATGAAGGACTGAAATATTTTCAGTGGGTCAAAAATTGGCTGAACTATCTCCAGAAGGAGTCAATAGGGTAGAACTAAAAAGTTCAATATAGACGACTCTTGGGCCCGATTGTAGTACATTTGGTCAAATATTGATTTTTGAATGACCGATGTAACATCAAAAAGAGTCAATAAGTAGGTATAAAAATTTCAAGATCCATGACTGGAACATGTTCAATGGGTCAGATATTGGCGAGTCTATGGCTAATTTATCACCAGAAGGAGTCTATTGGGTAGAAATAGAAAGTTCAAAATCGATGACTCTTGGTCCCGATTTTAGTACATTTGGTCAAATATTGACTTTTGAATGACCGATGTAACATCAGAAAAAGTCAATAAGTAGGTATAGAAATTTCAAGATCCATGACTGAAACATGTTCAATGGGTCAATTATTGGCTACTCTATGGCTAATTTATCACCAGAAAGAGTCTATCGGGTAGAAATAGAAAGTTCAAAATCGATGACTGTTGGGCTGGATATAAGTCCATTCAGTCAAATATGGATTTCTGAATGACTGACCTAAACTCATAAAGAGTCAATGAGTAGGTATAAAAATTTCAAGATCCATAACTGAAACATGTTCAATGGATAAGATATTGGCTACTCTAGGGCTAATGTATCACAAGAAGGAGTCAATTGGGTAGGAATAGAAAGATCAAGATCAAGGACTGAAATATTTTCAGTGGGTCAAAAATTGGCTGAACTATCTCCAGATGGAGTCAAAAGGGTAGAACTAAAAAGTTCAAAATAGACGATTCTTGGGCCCGATTTTAGTACATTTGGTCAAATATTGACTTTTGAATGACCGATGTAACATCAAAAAGAGTCAATAAGTAGGTATAAAAATTTCAAGATCCATGACTGGAACATGTTCAATGGGTCAGATACTGGCGAGTCTATGGCTAATTTATCACCAGAAGGAGTCTATTGGGTAGAAATAGAAAGTTCAAAATCGATGACTCTTGGGCCGGACATAAGTCCATTTGGTCAAATATGGACTTCTGATTGGCTGATGTATCATCAGTCGGATTCTATGAGTAGGTATAGAAATTTTAAGATCCATGACTGAAACATGTTCAATGGGTCAAATACTGGCTACTCTATGGCTAATTTATCACAAAAAGGAGTCTATTGGGTAGAAATAGAAAGTTCAAAATCGACGACTCTTGGGCCCGATATTGGTACATTTGGTCAAATATGGATTTCTGAATGACTGACCTAAATTCAGAAAGAGTCAATGAGTAGGTATAAAAATTTCAAGATCCATAACTGAAACATGTCCAATGGGTAAAATATTGGCTACTCTAAGGCTAAAGTATCACAAGAAGGAGTCAATTGGGTAGGAATAGAAAGTTCAAGATCAAGGACTGAAATATTTTCAGTGGGTCAAAAATTGGCTGAACTATCTCCAGAAGGAGTCAAAAGGGTAGAACTAAAAAGTTCAAAATAGACGATTCTTGGGCCCGATTTTAGTACATTTGGTCAAATATTGACTTTTGAATGACCGATGTAACATCAGAAAGAGGCAATAAGTAGGTATAGAAATTTCAAGATCGATTACTGAAACATGTTCAATGGGTCAATTATTGGCTACTCTATCGCTAATTTATCACCAGAAGGAGTCAATTGGGTAGAAATAGAAAGTTCAAAATCGATGACTCTTGGGCCGGATATAAGTCCATTCGGTCAAATATGGATTTCTGAATGACTGACCTAAATTCAGAAAGAGTCAATGAGTAGGAATAAAAATTTCAAGATCCATAACGGAAACATGTCCAATGGGTAAAATATTGGCTACTCTAGGGCTAATGTATCACAAGAAGGAGTCAATTGGGTAGAAATAGAAAGTTCAAGATCAAGGACTGAAATATTTTCAGTGGGTCAAAAACTGGCTGAACTATCTCCAGAAGGAGTCAAATGGGTAGAACTAAAAAGTAAAAAAAATAGACGATTCTTGGGCCCGATTTTAGTACATTTGGTCAAATATTGACTTTTGAATGTAACATCAAAAAGAGTCAATAAGTAGGTATAGAAATTTCAAGATCCATGACTGAAACATGTTCAATGGGTCAATTATTGGCGAGTCTATGGCTAATTTATCACCAGAAGGAGTCTATTGGGTAGAAATAGAAAGTTCAAAATCGATGACTCTTGGGACAGATATAAGTCCATTTGGTCAAATATGGACTTCTGATTGACTGATGTATCATCAGTCGGATTCTATGAGTAGGTATAGAAATTTCAAGATTCATGACTGAAACATGTTCAATGGGTCAACTATTGGCTACTCTATGGCTAATTTATCACAAAAAGGAGTCTATTGGGTAGAAAGAGAAAGTTCAAAATCGACGACTCTTGGGCCCGATATTGTTACATTTGGTCAAATATGGATTTCTGAATGACTGACCTAAATTCAGAAAGAGTCAATGAGTAGGTATAAAAATTTCAAGATCCATAACTGAAACATGTTCAATGGGTCAATTATTGGCTACTCTATCGCTAATTTATCACCAGAAGGAGTCAATTGGGTAGAAATAGAAAGTTCAAAACCGACGACTCTTGGGCCCGATATTAGTACATTTGGTCAAATATGGATTTCTGAATGACTGACCTAAATTCAGAAAGAGTCAATGAGTAGGTATAAAACATTCAAGATCCATAACTGAAATATGTCCAATGGGTAAAATATTGGCTACTGTAAGGCTAATGTATCACAAGAAGGAGTCAATTGGGTAGGAATAGAAATTTCAAGATCAAGGACTGAAATATTTTCAGTTGATGAAAAATTGGCAGAACTATCTCCAGAAGGAGTCAATAGGGTAGAACTAAAAAATTCAATATAGACGACTCTTGGGCCCGATTTTAGTACATTTGGTCAAATATTGACTTTTGAATGACCGATGTAACATCAGAAAAAGTCAATAAGTAGGTATAGAAATTTCAAGACCCGTGACTGAAACATGTTCAATGGGTCAATTATTGGCTACTCTATCGCTAATTTATCACCAGAAGGAGTCAATTGGGTAGAAATAGAAAGTTCAAATCCGACGACTCTTGGGCCCGATATTAGTACATTTGGTCAAATATGGATTTCTGAATGGCTGACCTAAATTCAGAAAGAGTCAATGAGTAGGTATAAAAAATTCAAGATCCATAACTGAAATATGTCCAATGGGTAAAATATTGGCTACTGTAAGGCTAATGTATCACAAGAAGGAGTCAATTGGGTAGGAATAGAAATTTCAAGATCAAGGACTGAAATATTTTCAGTTGATGAAAAATTGGCAGAACTATCTCCAGAAGGAGTCAATAGGGTAGAACTAAAAAATTCAATATAGACGACTCTTGGGCCCTATTTTAGTACATTTGGTCAAATATTGACTTTTGAATGACCAATGTAACATCAGAAAAAGTCAATAAGTAGGTATAGAAATTTCAAGACCCGTGACTGAAACATGTTCAATGGGTCAAATATTGGCTACTCTATGGCTAATTTATCACCAGAAGGAGTCAATGGGTAGAAATAAACAGTTCAAAATCGACGACTCTTGGTCCCGATTTTAGTACATTTGGTCAAATATTGACTTTTGAATGACCGATGTAACATCAGAAAAAGTCAATAAGTAGGTATAGAAATTTCAAGATCCATGACTGGAACATGTTCAATCGGTCAGATATTGGCGAGTCTATGGCTAATTTATCACCAGAAGGAGTCTATTGGGTAGAAATAGAAAGTTCAAAATCGATGACTCTTGGGCCGGATATAAGTCCATTTGGTCAAATATGGACTTCTGATTGGCTGATGTATCATTAGTCGGATTCTATGAGTAGGTATAGAAATTTCAAGATCCATTACTGAAACATGTTCAATGGGTCAATTATTGGCTACTCTATCGCTAATTTATCACCAGAAGGAGTCAATTGGGTAGAAATAGAAAGTTCAAAATCGACGACTCTTGGGCCCGATATTAGTACATTTGGTCAAATATGGACTTCTGATTGGCTGATGTATCATCAGTCGGATTCTATGAGCAGGTATAGAAATTTCAAGATCCATGACTGAAACATATTCAATGGGTCAAATATTGGCTACTCTATGGCTAATTTATCACAAAAAGGAGTCTATTGGGTAGAAATAGAAAGTTCAAAATCGACGACTCTTGGGTCCGATATTAGTACATTTGGTCAAATATGGATTTCTGAATGACTGACCTAAATTCAGTAAGAGTCAATGAGTAGGTATAGAAATTTCAAGATCCATGACTGGAACATGTTCAATGGGTCAGATATTGGCGAGTCTATGGTGAATTTATCACCAGAAAGAGTCTATTGGGTAGAAATAGAAAGTTCAAAATCGATGACTCTTGGGCCGGATATAAGTCCATTCGGTAAGATATGGATTTCTGAATGACCGACCTAAATTCAGAAAGAGTCAATGAGTAGGTATAGAAATTTCAAGATCCATGACTGGAACATGTCCAATGGGTAAAATATTAGCTACTTTAAGGCTAATGTATCACAAGAAGGAGTCAATTGGGTAGGAACAGAAAGTTCAAGATCAAGGACTGAAATATTTTCAGTGGGTCAAAAATTGGCTGAACTATCTCCAGAAGGAGTCAATAGGGTAGAACTAAAAAGTTCAAAATCGTCGACTCTTGGGCCCGATTTTAGTACATTTGGTCAAATATTGACTTTTGAATGAGCGATATAACATCAGAAAGAGTCAATAAGTAGGTATAGAAATTTCAAGATCCATGACTGAAACATGTTCAATGGGTCAATTATTGGCTACTCTATGGCTAATTTATCACCAGAAGGAGTCTATTGGGCTAATGTATCACACGAAGGAGTCAATTGGGTAGGAAAAGAAAGTTCAAGATCAAGGTTTGAAATATTTTCTGTGGGTCAAAAATTGGCTGTACTATCTCCAGAAGGAGTCAATAGGGTAGAACTAAAAAGTTCAAAATAGACGATTCTTGGGCCCGATTTTAGTACATTTGGTCAAATATTGACTTTTGAATGACCGATGTAACATCAAAAAGAGTCAATGAGTAGGTATAGAAATTTCAAGATCCATGACTGGAACATGTTCAATGGGTCAGATATTGGCGAATCTATGGCTAATTTATCACCAGAAGGAGTCTATTGGGTAGAAATAGAAAGTTCAAAATCGATGACTCTTGGGCCGGATATAAGTCCATTTGGTCAAATATGGACCTCTGATTGGCTGATGTATCATCAGTCGGATTCTATGAGAAGGTATAGAAATTTTAAGACCCGTGACTGAAACATGGTCAATGGGTCAAATATTGGCTACTCTATGGCTAATTTATCACCAGAAGGAGTCAATGGGTAGAAATAAACAGTTCAAAATCGACGACTCTTGGTCCCGATTTTAGTACATTTGGTCAAATATTGACTTTTGAATGACCGATGTAACATCAGAAAAAGTCAATAAGTAGGTATAGAAATTTCAAGATCCATGACTGGAACATGTTCAATCGGTCAGATATTGGCGAGTCTATGGCTAATTTATCACCAGAAGGAGTCTATTGGGTAGAAATAGAAAGTTCAAAATCGATGACTCTTGGGCCGGATATAAGTCCATTTGGTCAAATATGGACTTCTGATTGGCTGATGTATCATTAGTCGGATTCTATGAGTAGGTATAGAAATTTCAAGATCCATTACTGAAACATGTTCAATGGGTCAATTATTGGCTACTCTATCGCTAATTTATCACCAGAAGGAGTCAATTGGGTAGAAATAGAAAGTTCAAAATCGACGACTCTTGGGCCCGATATTAGTACATTTGGTCAAATATGGACTTCTGATTGGCTGATGTATCATCAGTCGGATTCTATGAGCAGGTATAGAAATTTCAAGATCCATGACTGAAACATATTCAATGGGTCAAATATTGGCTACTCTAAGGCTAATTTATCACAAGAAGGAGTCAATTGGGTAGGAATAGAAAGTTCAAGATGAAGGACTGAAATATTTTAACGGGGTCAAAAATTGGCTGAACTATCTCCAGAAGGAGTCAATAGGGTAGAACTAAAAAGTTCAATATAGACGACTCTTGGGACCGATTTTAGTACATTTGGTCAAATATTGACTTTTGAATGACCGATGTAACATCAGAAAAAGTCAATAAGTAGGTATAGAAATTTCAAGATCCATGACTGAAACATGTTCAATGGGTCAATTATTGGCTACTCCATGGCTAATTTATCACCAGAAAGAGTCTATCGGGTAGAAATAGAAAGTTCAAAATCGATGACTGTTGGGCTGGATATAAGTCCATTCAGTCAAATATGGATTTCTGAATGACTGACCTAAACTCATAAAGAGTCAATGAGTAGGTATAAAAATTTCAAGATCCATAACTGAAACATGTTCAATGGATAAGATATTGGCTACTCTAGGGCTAATGTATCACAAGAAGGAGTCAATTGGGTAGGAATAGAAAGATCAAGATCAAGGACTGAAATATTTTCAGTGGGTCAAAAATTGGCTGAACTATCTCCAGATGGAGTCAAAAGGGTAGAACTAAAAAGTTCAAAATAGACGATTCTTGGGCCCGATTTTAGTACATTTGGTCAAATATTGACTTTTGAATGACCGATGTAACATCAAAAAGAGTCAATAAGTAGGTATAAAAATTTCAAGATCCATGACTGGAACATGTTCAATGGGTCAGATATTGGCGAGTCTATGGCTAATTTATCACCAGAAGGAGTCTATTGGGTAGAAATAGAAAGTTCAAAATCGATGACTCTTGGTCCCGATTTTAGTACATTTGGTCAAATATTGACTTTTGAATGACCGATGTAACATCAGAAAAAGTCAATAAGTAGGTATAGAAATTTCAAGATCCATGACTGGAACATGTTCAATCGGTCAGATATTGGCGAGTCTATGGCTAATTTATCACCAGAAGGAGTCTATTGGGTAGAAATAGAAAGTTCAAAATCGATGACTCTTGGGCCGGATATAAGTCCATTTGGTCAAATATGGACTTCTGATTGGCTGATGTATCATTAGTCGGATTCTATGAGTAGGTATAGAAATTTCAAGATCCATGACTGAAACATGTTCAATGGGTCAATTATTGGCTACTCTATCGCTAATTTATCACCCGAAGGAGTCAATTGGGTAGAAATAGAAAGTTCAAAATCGACGACTCTTGGGCCCGATATTAGTACATTCAGTCAAATATGGATTTCTGAATGACTGACCTAAACTCATAAAGAGTCAATGAGTAGGTATAAAAATTTCGAGATCCATAACTGAAACATGTTCAATGGATAAGATATTGGCTACTCTAGGGCTAATGTATCACAAGAAGGAGTCAATTGGGTAGGAATAGAAAGATCAAGATCAAGGACTGAAATATTTTCAGTGGGTCAAAAATTGGCTGAACTATCTCCAGATGGAGTCAAAAGGGTAGAACTAAAAAGTTCAAAATAGACGATTCTTGGGCCCGATTTTAGTACATTTGGTCAAATATTGACTTTTGAATGACCAATGTAACATCAAAAAGAGTCAATAAGTAGGTATAAAAATTTCAAGATCCATGACTGGAACATGTTCAATGGGTCAGATATTGGCGAGTCTATGGCTAATTTATCACCAGAAGGAGTCTATTGGGTAGAAATAGAAAGTTCAAAATCGATGACTCTTGGTCCCGATTTTAGTACATTTGGTCAAATATTGACTTTTGAATGACCGATGTAACATCAGAAAAAGTCAATAAGTAGGTATAGAAATTTCAAGATCCATGACTGGAACATGTTCAATCGGTCAGATATTGGCGAGTCTATGGCTAATTTATCACCAGAAGGAGTCTATTGGGTAGAAATAGAAAGTTCAAAATCGATGACTCTTGGGCCGGATATAAGTCCATTTGGTCAAATATGGACTTCTGATTGGCTGATGTATCATTAGTCGGATTCTATGAGCAGGTATAGAAATTTCAAGATCCATGACTGAAACATATTCAATGGGTCAAATATTGGCGAGTCTATGGCTAATTTATCACCAGAAGGAGTCTATTGGGTAGAAATAGAAAGTTCAAAATCGATGACTCTTGGGCCGGATATAAGTCCATTTGGTCAAATATGGACTTCTGATTGGCTGATGTATCATTAGTCGGATTCTATGAGCAGGTATAGAAATTTCAAGATCCATGACTGAAACATATTCAATGGGTCAAATATTGGCTACTCTATGGCTAATTTATCACAAAAAGGAGTCTATTGGGTAGAAATAGAAAGTTCAAAATCGACGACTCTTGGGTCCGATATTAGTACATTTGGTCAAATATGGATTTCTGAATGACTGACCTAAATTCAGTAAGAGTCAATGAGTAGGTATAGAAATTTCAAGATCCATGACTGGAACATGTTCAATGGGTCAGATATTGGCGAGTCTATGGCGAATTTATCACCAGAAAGAGTCTATTGGGTAGAAATAGAAAGTTCAAAATCGATGACTCTTGGGCCGGATATAAATCCATTCGGTAAGATATGGATTTCTGAATGACCGACCTAAATTCAGAAAGAGTCAATGAGTAGGTATAGAAATTTCAAGATCCATGACTGGAACATGTCCAATGGGTAAAATATTAGCTACTTTAAGGCTAATGTATCACAAGAAGGAGTCAATTGGGTAGGAACAGAAAATTCAAGATCAAGGACTGAAATATTTTCAGTTGGTCAAAAATTGGCTGAACTATCTCCAGAAGGAGTCAATAGGGTAGAACTAAAAAGTTCAAAATCGTCGACTCTTGGGCCCGATTTTAGTACATTTGGTCAAATATTGACTTTTGAATGAGCGATATAACATCAGAAAGAGTCAATAAGTAGGTATAGAAATTTCAAGATCCATGACTGAAACATGTTCAATGGGTCAATTATTGGCTACTCTATGGCTAATTTATCACCAGAAGGAGTCTATTGGGCTAATGTATCACACGAAGGAGTCAATTGGGTAGGAAAAGAAAGTTCAAGATCAAGGTTTGAAATATTTTCTGTGGGTCAAAAATTGGCTGTACTATCTCCAGAAGGAGTCAATAGGGTAGAACTAAAAAGTTCAAAATAGACGATTCTTGGGCTCGATTTTAGTACATTTGGTCAAATATTGACTTTTGAATGACCGATGTAACATCAAAAAGAGTCTATGAGTAGGTATAGAAATTTCAAGATCCATGACTGGAACATGTTCAATGGGTCAGATATTGGCGAATCTATGGCTAATTTATCACCAGAAGGAGTCTATTGGGTAGAAATAGAAAGTTCAAAATCGATGACTCTTGGGCCGGATATAAGTCCATTTGGTCAAATATGGACTTCTGATTGGCTGGCCTAAATTCAGAAAGAGTCAATGAGTAGGTATAAAAATTTCAAGATCCATAACTGAAACATGTCCAATGGGTAAAATATTGGCTACTCTAAGGCTAAAGTATCACAAGAAGCAGTCAATTGGGTAGGAATAGAAAGTTCAAGATCAATGAGTGAAATATTTTCAGTGGGTCAAAAATTTGCTGAACTATCTCCAGAAGGAGTCAATACGGGAGAACTAAAAAGTTCAAAATCGACGACTCTAGGGCCCGATATTAGTACATTTGGTCAAATATGGATTTCTGAATGACTGACCTAAATTCAGAAAGAGTCAATGAGTAGGTATAAAAATTTCAAGATCCATAACTGAAACATGTCCAATGGGTAAAATATTGGCTACTGTAATGCTAATGTATCACAAGAAGCAGTCAATTGGGTAGGAATAGAAAGTTCAACATAAAGGACTGAAATATTTTCAGTGGGTCAAAAATTGGCTTAACTATCGCAAGAAGGAGTCAATTGGGTAGAACTAAAAAGTTCAAAATAGACGACTCTTGGGCCCGATATTAGTACATTTGGTCAAATATGGATTTCTGAAACACTGACCTAAATTCAGAAAGAGTCAATGAGTAGGTATAAAAATTTTATGATCCATAACTGAAACATGTCCAATGGGTAAAATATTGGCTACTCTAGGGCTAATGTATCACAAGAAGGAGTCAATTGGGTAGGAATAGAAAGTTCAAGATCAAGGACTGAAATATTTTCAGTGGGTCAAAAATTGGCTGAACTTTCTCCAGAAGTAGTCGATACGGGAGAACTAAAAAGTTCAAAATAGACGACTCTTGGGCCCGATTTTAGTACATTTGGTCAAATATGGATTTCTGAATGACTGACGTAATATCAGTAAGAGTCAATGAGTAGGTATAGAAATTTCAAGATCCATGACTGGAACATGTTCAATGGGTCAGATATTGTATAGTCTATTTCTAATTTATCACCAGAAGGAGTCAATTGGGTAGAAATAGAAAGTTCAAAATCGATGACTCTTGGGCCGGATTTAAGTCCATTTGGTCAAATATGGATTTCTGAATGACTGACCTAAATTCAGAAAGAGTCAATGAGCAGGTATAAAAATTTCAAGATCCATAACTGAAACATGTCCTATGGGTAAAATATTGGCTACTCTAGTGCTAATGTATCACAAGAAGGAGTCAATTGGGTAGGAATAGAAAATTCAAGATCCAGGACTGAAATATTTTCAGTGGGTCAAAAGTTGGCTGAACTATCTCCAGAAGGAGTCAATAGGGTAGAACTAAAAAGTTCAAAATAGACGATTCTTGGGCCTGATTTTAGTACATTTGGTCAAATATGGATTTCTGAATGACTGACGTAATATCAGTAAGAGTCAATGAGTAGGTATAGAAATTTCAAGATCCATGACTGGAACATGTTCAATGGGTCAGATATTGTATAGTCTATGGCTAATTTATCACCAGAAGGAGTCAATTGGGTAGAAATAGAAAGTTCAAAATCGACGACTCTTTAGCCCGATATTAGTACATTTGGTCAAATATGGATTTCTGAATGACTGACCTAAATTCAGAAAAAGTCAATGAGTAGGTATACAAATTTTAAGATCCATAACAGAAACATGTCCAATGGGTAAAATATTGGCTATTCTAGGGCTAATGTATCACAAGAAGGAGTCAATTGGGTAGGAATAGAAAGTTCAAGATCAAGGACTGAAATATTTTCATTTGGTCAAAAATTGTTGCATTGCACAGATCACAATATAAGATATGCACTTGTTGCGTTTCAGTGTATATAAAAAATACTTAATGACCACAGCGCTTATTTTTAATAAATTAGTGCTCAAACATGAACTTTCTGTTACTTTTTATTCTTTTTCAATAAACTCTCCGCATCGACTTAATCTGATGTTACTTCAGCCTAACAGCAGTCAGTTGACTGCATGGTTCATATTAGAGCGAATTCACAGCGAAGTCCTTTCTTACACATTCAGGCCGCCTACCTGACACTCTCTCCGGCTTGAAGTGTAACACACACTGCCTGGTTCATACGGAGGGATTTTGACACTTAGTCGTTTTTCTGAGCGTGCATCATTTTTCAAAAAAACGACTAAGTGTCAAAATTCCTCCTTGTACTTCATCTCAGAAAAATAACTAAAAGTGTCAAGATTCCTCCAGGCTGTGTGTGTGTCTCTCCTCAAGCCGGAGAGAGTTTGAGTTGAGCGGATTCACAGCGAAGCCCTTCCTTACACTTTCAAGCCGCCTACCTAACACTCTCTCCGGCTTGAGCAGAGAAACAGTGCACGGTTCACACGGAGGAATTTTGACACTTAGTCGTCTTTCTGAGCGTGCACCTTTTTTCAGAAAAACGACCAAGTGTACCAGCATTAACTCATTCTGCTGTGCATGGAGTTAACATATGTGCTGTTGAAAAGATAATGCAAAATTGCATAGATGTACCTCATTTGGTTGTGCAAGGAAGAGAAAACATATGTGCTGTTGCATTGCACAGAGCACAATATAAGATATGCACTTGTTGCGTTTCAGTGTATATAAAAAATACTTAATGACCAAAGCGCTTATTTTTAATAAATTAGTGCTCAAACATGAACTTTCTGTTACTTTTTATTCTTTTTCAATAAACTCTCCGCATCGACTTAATCTGATGTTACATCAGCCTTACAGCAGTCAGTTGACTGCATGGTTCATATTAGAGCGAATTCACAGCGAAGTCCTTTCTTACACATTCAGGCCGCCTACCTGACACTCTCTCCGGCTTGAAGTGGAACACACACTGCCTGGTTCATACGGAGGGATTTTGACACTTAGTCGTTTTTCTGAGTGTGCATCATTTTTCAAAAAAACGACTAAGTGTCAAAATTCCTCCTTGTACTTCATCTCAGAAAAATAACTAAAAGTGTCAAGATTCCTCCAGGCTGTGTGTGTGTCTCTCCTCAAGCCGGAGAGAGTTTGAGTTGAGCGGATTCACAGCGAAGCCCTTCCTTACACTTTCAAGCCGCCTACCTAACACTCTCTCCGGCTTGAGCAGAGACACACAGTGCACGGTTCAGACGGAGGAATTTTGACACTTAGTCGTCTTTCTGAGCGTGCACCTTTTTTCAGAAAAACGACCAAGTGTACCAGCATTAACTCATTCTGCTGTGCATGGAGTTAAGATATGTGCTGTTGAAAAGATAATGCAAAATTGCATAGATGTACCTCATTTGGTTGTGCAAGGAAGAGAAAACATATGTGCTGTTGCATTGCACAGAGCACAATATAAGATATGCACTTGTTGCGTTTCAGTGTATATAAAAAATACTTAATGACCAAAGCGCTTATTTTTAATAAATTAGTGCTCAAACATGAACTTTCTGTTACTTTTTATTCTTTTTCAATAAACTCTCCGCATCGACTTAATCTGATGTTACATCAGCCTTACAGCAGTCAGTTGACTGCATGGTTCATATTAGAGCGAAATCACAGCGAAGCCCTTTCTTACACATTCAGGCCGCCTACCTGACACTCTCTCCGGCTTGAAGTGGAACACACGCTGCCTGGTTCACACGGAGGAATTTTGACACTTAGTCGTTTTTCTGAGCGTGCATCATTTTTAAAAAAAACGACTAAGTGTCAAAATTCCTCCTTGTACTTCATCTCAGAAAAATAACTAAGTGTCAAGATTCCTCCAGGCTGTGTGTGTGTCTCTCCTCAAGCCGGAGAGAGTTTGAGTTGAGCGGATTCACAGCGAAGCCCTTCCTTACACTTTCAAGCCGCCTACCTAACACTCTCTCCGGCTTGAGCAGAGAAACACAGTGCACGGTTCACACGGAGGAATTTTGACACTTAGTCGTCTTTCTGAGCGTGCACCTTTTTTCAAAAAAACGACCAAGTGTACCAGCATTAACTCATTCTGCTGTGCATGGAGTTAACATATGTGCTGTTGAAAAGATAATGCAAAATTGCATAGATGTACCTCATTTGGTTGTGCAAGGAAGAGAAAACATATGTGCTGTTGCATTGCACAGAGCACAATATAAGATATGCACTTGTTGCGTTTCAGTGTATATAAAAAATACTTAATGACCAAAGCGCTTATTTTTAATAAATTAGTGCTCAAACATGAACTTTCTGTTACTTTTTATTCTTTTTCAATAAACTCTCCGCATCGACTTAATCTGATGTTACATCAGCCTTACAGCAGTCAGTTGACTGCATGGTTCATATTAGAGCGAATTCACAGCGAAGTCCTTTCTTACACATTCAGGCCGCCTACCTGACACTCTCTCCGGCTTGAAGTGTAACACACACTGCCTGGTTCATACGGAGGGATTTTGACACTTAGTCGTTTTTCTGAGCGTGCATCATTTTTCAAAAAAACGACTAAGTGTCAAAATTCCTCCTTGTACTTCATCTCAGAAAAATAACTAAAAGTGTCAAGATTCCTCCAGGCTGTGTGTGTGTCTCTCCTCAAGCCGGAGAGAGTTTGAGTTGAGCGGATTCACAGCGAAGCCCTTCCTTACACTTTCAAGCCGCCTACCTAACACTCTCTCCGGCTTGAGCAGAGACACACAGTGCACGGTTCACACGGAGGAATTTTGACACTTAGTCGTCTTTCTGAGCGTGCACCTTTTTTCAGAAAAACGACCAAGTGTACCAGCATTAACTCATTCTGCTGTGCATGGAGTTAAGATATGTGCTGTTGAAAAGATAATGCAAAATTGCATAGATGTACCTCATTTGGTTGTGCAAGGAAGAGAAAACATATGTGCTGTTGCATTGCACAGAGCACAATATAAGATATGCACTTGTTGCGTTTCAGTGTATATAAAAAATACTTAATGACCAAAGCGCTTATTTTTAATAAATTAGTGCTCAAACATGAACTTTCTGTTACTTTTTATTCTTTTTCAATAAACTCTCCGCATCGACTTAATCTGATGTTACATCAGCCTTACAGCAGTCAGTTGACTGCATGGTTCATATTAGAGCGAAATCACAGCGAAGCCCTTTCTTACACATTCAGGCCGCCTACCTGACACTCTCTCCGGCTTGAAGTGGAACACACGCTGCCTGGTTCACACGGAGGAATTTTGACACTTAGTCGTTTTTCTGAGCGTGCATCATTTTTAAAAAAAACGACTAAGTGTCAAAATTCCTCCTTGTACTTCATCTCAGAAAAATAACTAAGTGTCAAGATTCCTCCAGGCTGTGTGTGTGTCTCTCCTCAAGCCGGAGAGAGTTTGAGTTGAGCGGATTCACAGCGAAGCCCTTCCTTACACTTTCAAGCCGCCTACCTAACACTCTCTCCGGCTTGAGCAGAGAAACACAGTGCACGGTTCACACGGAGGAATTTTGACACTTAGTCGTCTTTCTGAGCGTGCACCTTTTTTCAAAAAAACGACCAAGTGTACCAGCATTAACTCATTCTGCTGTGCATGGAGTTAACATATGTGCTGTTGAAAAGATAATGCAAAATTGCATAGATGTACCTCATTTGGTTGTGCAAGGAAGAGAAAACATATGTGCTGTTGCATTGCACAGAGCACAATATAAGATATGCACTTGTTGCGTTTCAGTGTATATAAAAAATACTTAATGACCAAAGCGCTTATTTTTAATAAATTAGTGCTCAAACATGAACTTTCTGTTACTTTTTATTCTTTTTCAATAAACTCTCCGCATCGACTTAATCTGATGTTACATCAGCCTTACAGCAGTCAGTTGACTGCATGGTTCATATTAGAGCGAATTCACAGCGAAGTCCTTTCTTACACATTCAGGCCGCCTACCTGACACTCTCTCCGGCTTGAAGTGTAACACACACTGCCTGGTTCATACGGAGGGATTTTGACACTTAGTCGTTTTTCTGAGCGTGCATCATTTTTCAAAAAAACGACTAAGTGTCAAAATTCCTCCTTGTACTTCATCTCAGAAAAATAACTAAAAGTGTCAAGATTCCTCCAGGCTGTGTGTGTGTCTCTCCTCAAGCCGGAGAGAGTTTGAGTTGAGCGGATTCACAGCGAAGCCCTTCCTTACACTTTCAAGCCGCCTACCTAACACTCTCTCCGGCTTGAGCAGAGACACACAGTGCAAGGTTCACACGGAGGAATTTTGACACTTAGTCGTCTTTCTGAGCGTGCACCTTTTTTCAGAAAAACGACCAAGTGTACCAGCATTAACTCATTCTGCTGTGCATGGAGTTAAGATATGTGCTGTTGAAAAGATAATGCAAAATTGCATAGATGTACCTCATTTGGTTGTGCAAGGAAGAGAAAACATATGTGCTGTTGCATTGCACAGAGCACAATATAAGATATGCACTTGTTGCGTTTCAGTGTATATAAAAAATACTTAATGACCAAAGCGCTTATTTTTAATAAATTAGTGCTCAAACATGAACTTTCTGTTACTTTTTATTCTTTTTCAATAAACTCTCCGCATCGACTTAATCTGATGTTACTTCAGCCTTACAGCAGTCAGTTGACTGCATGGTTCATATTAGAGCGAATTCACAGCGAAGTCCTTTCTTGCACATTCAGGCCGCCTACCTGACACTCTCTCCGGCTTGAAGTGTAACACACACTGCCTGGTTCATACGGAGGGATTTTGACACTTAGTCGTTTTTCTGAGCGTGCATCATTTTTCAAAAAAACGACTAAGTGTCAAAATTCCTCCTTGTACTTCATCTCAGAAAAATAACTAAGTGTCAAGATTCCTCCAGGCTGTGTGTGTGTCTCTCCTCAAGCCGGAGAGAGTTTGAGTTGAGCGGATTCACAGCGAAGCCCTTCCTTACACTTTCAAGCCGCCTACCTAACACTCTCTCCGGCTTGAGCAGAGACACACAGTGCACGGTTCACACGGAGGAATTTTGACACTTAGTCGTCTTTCTGAGCGTGCACCTTTTTTCAGAAAAACGACCAAGTGTACCAGCATTAACTCATTCTGCTGTGCATGGAGTTAACATATGTGCTGTTGAAAAGATAATGCAAAATTGCATAGATGTACCTCATTTGGTTGTGAAATGAAGAGAAAACATATGTGCTGTTGCATTGCACAGAGCACAATATAAGATATGCACTTGTTGCGTTTCAGTGTATATAAAAAATACTTAATGACCAAAGCGCTTATTTTTAATAAATTAGTGCTCAAACATGAACTTTCTGTTACTTTTTATTCTTTTTCAATAAACTCTCCGCATCGACTTAATCTGATGTTACATCAGCCTTACAGCAGTCAGTTGACTGCATGGTTCATATTAGAGCGAAATCACAGCGAAGCCCTTTCTTACACATTCAGGCCGCCTACCTGACACTCTCTCCGGCTTGAAGTGTAACACACACTGCCTGGTTCACACGGAGGAATTTTGACACTTAGTCGTTTTTCTGAGCGTGCATCATTTTTAAAAAAAACGACTAAGTGTCAAAATTCCTCCTTGTACTTCATCTCAGAAAAATAACTAAGTGTCAAGATTCCTCCAGGCTGTGTGTGTGTCTCTCCTCAAGCCGGAGAGAGTTTGAGTTGAGCGGATTCACAGCGAAGCCCTTCCTTACACTTTCAAGCCGCCTACCTAACACTCTCTCCGGCTTGAGCAGAGAAACACAGTGCACGGTTCACACGGAGGAATTTTGACACTTAGTCGTCTTTCTGAGCGTGCACCTTTTTTCAGAAAAACGACCAAGTGTACCAGCATTAACTCATTCTGCTGTGCATGGAGTTAAGATATGTGCTGTTGAAAAGATAATGCAAAATTGCATAGATGTACCTCATTTGGTTGTGCAAGGAAGAGAAAACATATGTGCTGTTGCATTGCACAGAGCACAATATAAGATATGCACTTGTTGCGTTTCAGTGTATATAAAAAATACTTAATGACCACAGCGCTTATTTTTAATAAATTAGTGCTCAAACATGAACTTTCTGTTACTTTTTATTCTTTTTCAATAAACTCTCCGCATCGACTTAATCTGATGTTACATCAGCCTTACAGCAGTCAGTTGACTGCATGGTTCATATTAGAGCGAAATCACAGCGAAGCCCTTTCTTACACATTCAGGCCGCCTACCTGACACTCTCTCCGGCTTGAAGTGGAACACACACTGCCTGGTTCACACGGAGGAATTTTGACACTTAGTCGTCTTTCTGAGCGTGCACCTTTTTTCAGAAAAACGACCAAGTGTACCAGCATTAACTCATTCTGCTGTGCATGGAGTTAAGATATGTGCTGTTGAAAAGATAATGCAAAATTGCATAGATGTACCTCATTTGGTTGTGCAAGGAAGAGAAAACATATGTGCTGTTGCATTGCACAGAGCACAATATAAGATATGCACTTGTTGCGTTTCAGTGTATATAAAAAATACTTAATGACCACAGCGCTTATTTTTAATAAATTAGTGCTCAAACATGAACTTTCTGTTACTTTTTATTCTTTTTCAATAAACTCTCCGCATCGACTTAATCTGATGTTACATCAGCCTTACAGCAGTCAGTTGACTGCATGGTTCATATTAGAGCGAAATCACAGCGAAGCCCTTTCTTACACATTCAGGCCGCCTACCTGACACTCTCTCCGGCTTGAAGTGGAACACACACTGCCTGGTTCACACGGAGGAATTTTGACACTTAGTCGTCTTTCTGAGCGTGCACCTTTTTTCAGAAAAACGACCAAGTGTACCAGCATTAACTCATTCTGCTGTGCATGGAGTTAAGATATGTGCTGTTGAAAAGATAATGCAAAATTGCATAGATGTACCTCATTTGGTTGTGCAAGGAAGAGAAAACATATGTGCTGTTGCATTGCACAGAGCACAATATAAGATATGCACTTGTTGCGTTTCAGTGTATATAAAAAATACTTAATGACCAAAGCGCTTATTTTTAATAAATTAGTGCTCAAACATGAACTTTCTGTTACTTTTTATTCTTTTTCAATAAACTCTCCGCATCGACTTAATCTGATGTTACATCAGCCTTACAGCAGTCAGTTGACTGCATGGTTCATATTAGAGCGAAATCACAGCGAAGCCCTTTCTTACACATTCAGGCCGCCTACCTGACACTCTCTCCGGCTTGAAGTGGAACACACGCTGCCTGGTTCACACGGAGGAATTTTGACACTTAGTCGTTTTTCTGAGCGTGCATCATTTTTAAAAAAAACGACTAAGTGTCAAAATTCCTCCTTGTACTTCATCTCAGAAAAATAACTAAGTGTCAAGATTCCTCCAGGCTGTGTGTGTGTCTCTCCTCAAGCCGGAGAGAGTTTGAGTTGAGCGGATTCACAGCGAAGCCCTTCCTTACACTTTCAAGCCGCCTACCTAACACTCTCTCCGGCTTGAGCAGAGAAACACAGTGCACGGTTCACACGGAGGAATTTTGACACTTAGTCGTCTTTCTGAGCGTGCACCTTTTTTCAGAAAAACGACCAAGTGTACCAGCATTAACTCATTCTGCTGTGCATGGAGTTAACATATGTGCTGTTGAAAAGATAATGCAAAATTGCATAGATGTACCTCATTTGGTTGTGCAAGGAAGAGAAAACATATGTGCTGTTGCATTGCACAGAGCACAATATAAGATATGCACTTGTTGCGTTTCAGTGTATATAAAAAATACTTAATGACCAAAGCGCTTATTTTTAATAAATTAGTGCTCAAACATGAACTTTCTGTTACTTTTTATTCTTTTTCAATAAACTCTCCGCATCGACTTAATCTGATGTTACATCAGCCTTACAGCAGTCAGTTGACTGCATGGTTCATATTAGAGCGAATTCACAGCGAAGTCCTTTCTTACACATTCAGGCCGCCTACCTGACACTCTCTCCGGCTTGAAGTGTAACACACACTGCCTGGTTCATACGGAGGGATTTTGACACTTAGTCGTTTTTCTGAGCGTGCATCATTTTTCAAAAAAACGACTAAGTGTCAAAATTCCTCCTTGTACTTCATCTCAGAAAAATAACTAAAAGTGTCAAGATTCCTCCAGGCTGTGTGTGTGTCTCTCCTCAAGCCGGAGAGAGTTTGAGTTGAGCGGATTCACAGCGAAGCCCTTCCTTACACTTTCAAGCCGCCTACCTAACACTCTCTCCGGCTTGAGCAGAGACACACAGTGCACGGTTCACACGGAGGAATTTTGACACTTAGTCGTCTTTCTGAGCGTGCACCTTTTTTCAGAAAAACGACCAAGTGTACCAGCATTAACTCATTCTGCTGTGCATGGAGTTAAGATATGTGCTGTTGAAAAGATAATGCAAAATTGCATAGATGTACCTCATTTGGTTGTGCAAGGAAGAGAAAACATATGTGCTGTTGCATTGCACAGAGCACAATATAAGATATGCACTTGTTGCGTTTCAGTGTATATAAAAAATACTTAATGACCAAAGCGCTTATTTTTAATAAATTAGTGCTCAAACATGAACTTTCTGTTACTTTTTATTCTTTTTCAATAAACTCTCCGCATCGACTTAATCTGATGTTACATCAGCCTTACAGCAGTCAGTTGACTGCATGGTTCATATTAGAGCGAAATCACAGCGAAGCCCTTTCTTACACATTCAGGCCGCCTACCTGACACTCTCTCCGGCTTGAAGTGGAACACACGCTGCCTGGTTCACACGGAGGAATTTTGACACTTAGTCGTTTTTCTGAGCGTGCATCATTTTTAAAAAAAACGACTAAGTGTCAAAATTCCTCCTTGTACTTCATCTCAGAAAAATAACTAAGTGTCAAGATTCCTCCAGGCTGTGTGTGTGTCTCTCCTCAAGCCGGAGAGAGTTTGAGTTGAGCGGATTCACAGCGAAGCCCTTCCTTACACTTTCAAGCCGCCTACCTAACACTCTCTCCGGCTTGAGCAGAGACACACAGTGCACGGTTCACACGGAGGAATTTTGACACTTAGTCGTCTTTCTGAGCGTGCACCTTCTTTCAGAAAAACGACCAAGTGTACCAGCATTAACTCATTCTGCTGTGCATGGAGTTAACATATGTGCTGTTGAAAAGATAATGCAAAATTGCATAGATGTACCTCATTTGGTTGTGCAAGGAAGAGAAAACATATGTGCTGTTGCATTGCACAGAGCACAATATAAGATATGCACTTGTTGCGTTTCAGTGTATATAAAAAATACTTAATGACCAAAGCGCTTATTTTTAATAAATTAGTGCTCAAACATGAACTTTCTGTTACTTTTTATTCTTTTTCAATAAACTCTCCGCATCGACTTAATCTGATGTTACATCAGCCTTACAGCAGTCAGTTGACTGCATGGTTCATATTAGAGCGAAATCACAGCGAAGCCCTTTCTTACACATTCAGGCCGCCTACCTGACACTCTCTCCGGCTTGAAGTGGAACACACACTGCCTGGTTCACACGGAGGAATTTTGACACTTAGTCGTCTTTCTGAGCGTGCACCTTCTTTCAGAAAAACGACCAAGTGTACCAGCATTAACTCATTCTGCTGTGCATGGAGTTAACATATGTGCTGTTGAAAAGATAATGCAAAATTGCATAGATGTACCTCATTTGGTTGTGCAAGGAAGAGAAAACATATGTGCTGTTGCATTGCACAGAGCACAATATAAGATATGCACTTGTTGCGTTTCAGTGTATATAAAAAATACTTAATGACCAAAGCGCTTATTTTTAATAAATTAGTGCTCAAACATGAACTTTCTGTTACTTTTTATTCTTTTTCAATAAACTCTCCGCATCGACTTAATCTTATGTTACTTCAGCCTTACAGCAGTCAGTTGACTGCATGGTTCATATTAGAGCGAATTCACAGCGAAGTCCTTTCTTGCACATTCAGGCCGCCTACCTGACACTCTCTCCGGCTTGAAGTGTAACACACACTGCCTGGTTCATACGGAGGGATTTTGACACTTAGTCGTTTTTCTGAGCGTGCATCATTTTTCAAAAAAACGACTAAGTGTCAAAATTCCTCCTTGTACTTCATCTCAGAAAAATAACTAAGTGTCAAGATTCCTCCAGGCTGTGTGTGTGTCTCTCCTCAAGCCGGAGAGAGTTTGAGTTGAGCGGATTCACAGCGAAGCCCTTCCTTACACTTTCAAGCCGCCTACCTAACACTCTCTCCGGCTTGAGCAGAGACACACAGTGCACGGTTCACACGGAGGAATTTTGACACTTAGTCGTCTTTCTGAGCGTGCACCTTTTTTCAGAAAAACGACCAAGTGTACCAGCATTAACTCATTCTGCTGTGCATGGAGTTAACATATGTGCTGTTGAAAAGATAATGCAAAATTGCATAGATGTACCTCATTTGGTTGTGAAATGAAGAGAAAACATATGTGCTGTTGCATTGCACAGAGCACAATATAAGATATGCACTTGTTGCGTTTCAGTGTATATAAAAAATACTTAATGACCAAAGCGCTTATTTTTAATAAATTAGTGCTCAAACATGAACTTTCTGTTACTTTTTATTCTTTTTCAATAAACTCTCCGCATCGACTTAATCTGATGTTACATCAGCCTTACAGCAGTCAGTTGACTGCATGGTTCATATTAGAGCGAAATCACAGCGAAGCCCTTTCTTACACATTCAGGCCGCCTACCTGACACTCTCTCCGGCTTGAAGTGTAACACACACTGCCTGGTTCACACGGAGGAATTTTGACACTTAGTCGTTTTTCTGAGCGTGCATCATTTTTAAAAAAAACGACTAAGTGTCAAAATTCCTCCTTGTACTTCATCTCAGAAAAATAACTAAGTGTCAAGATTCCTCCAGGCTGTGTGTGTGTCTCTCCTCAAGCCGGAGAGAGTTTGAGTTGAGCGGATTCACAGCGAAGCCCTTCCTTACACTTTCAAGCCGCCTACCTAACACTCTCTCCGGCTTGAGCAGAGAAACACAGTGCACGGTTCACACGGAGGAATTTTGACACTTAGTCGTCTTTCTGAGCGTGCACCTTTTTTCAGAAAAACGACCAAGTGTACCAGCATTAACTCATTCTGCTGTGCATGGAGTTAAGATATGTGCTGTTGAAAAGATAATGCAAAATTGCATAGATGTACCTCATTTGGTTGTGCAAGGAAGAGAAAACATATGTGCTGTTGCATTGCACAGAGCACAATATAAGATATGCACTTGTTGCGTTTCAGTGTATATAAAAAATACTTAATGACCACAGCGCTTATTTTTAATAAATTAGTGCTCAAACATGAACTTTCTGTTACTTTTTATTCTTTTTCAATAAACTCTCCGCATCGACTTAATCTGATGTTACATCAGCCTTACAGCAGTCAGTTGACTGCATGGTTCATATTAGAGCGAAATCACAGCGAAGCCCTTTCTTACACATTCAGGCCGCCTACCTGACACTCTCTCCGGCTTGAAGTGGAACACACACTGCCTGGTTCACACGGAGGAATTTTGACACTTAGTCGTCTTTCTGAGCGTGCACCTTTTTTCAGAAAAACGACCAAGTGTACCAGCATTAACTCATTCTGCTGTGCATGGAGTTAAGATATGTGCTGTTGAAAAGATAATGCAAAATTGCATAGATGTACCTCATTTGGTTGTGCAAGGAAGAGAAAACATATGTGCTGTTGCATTGCACAGAGCACAATATAAGATATGCACTTGTTGCGTTTCAGTGTATATAAAAAATACTTAATGACCACAGCGCTTATTTTTAATAAATTAGTGCTCAAACATGAACTTTCTGTTACTTTTTATTCTTTTTCAATAAACTCTCCGCATCGACTTAATCTGATGTTACATCAGCCTTACAGCAGTCAGTTGACTGCATGGTTCATATTAGAGCGAAATCACAGCGAAGCCCTTTCTTACACATTCAGGCCGCCTACCTGACACTCTCTCCGGCTTGAAGTGGAACACACACTGCCTGGTTCACACGGAGGAATTTTGACACTTAGTCGTCTTTCTGAGCGTGCACCTTTTTTCAGAAAAACGACCAAGTGTACCAGCATTAACTCATTCTGCTGTGCATGGAGTTAAGATATGTGCTGTTGAAAAGATAATGCAAAATTGCATAGATGTACCTCATTTGGTTGTGCAAGGAAGAGAAAACATATGTGCTGTTGCATTGCACAGAGCACAATATAAGATATGCACTTGTTGCGTTTCAGTGTATATAAAAAATACTTAATGACCAAAGCGCTTATTTTTAATAAATTAGTGCTCAAACATGAACTTTCTGTTACTTTTTATTCTTTTTCAATAAACTCTCCGCATCGACTTAATCTGATGTTACATCAGCCTTACAGCAGTCAGTTGACTGCATGGTTCATATTAGAGCGAAATCACAGCGAAGCCCTTTCTTACACATTCAGGCCGCCTACCTGACACTCTCTCCGGCTTGAAGTGGAACACACGCTGCCTGGTTCACACGGAGGAATTTTGACACTTAGTCGTTTTTCTGAGCGTGCATCATTTTTAAAAAAAACGACTAAGTGTCAAAATTCCTCCTTGTACTTCATCTCAGAAAAATAACTAAGTGTCAAGATTCCTCCAGGCTGTGTGTGTGTCTCTCCTCAAGCCGGAGAGAGTTTGAGTTGAGCGGATTCACAGCGAAGCCCTTCCTTACACTTTCAAGCCGCCTACCTAACACTCTCTCCGGCTTGAGCAGAGAAACACAGTGCACGGTTCACACGGAGGAATTTTGACACTTAGTCGTCTTTCTGAGCGTGCACCTTTTTTCAAAAAAACGACCAAGTGTACCAGCATTAACTCATTCTGCTGTGCATGGAGTTAACATATGTGCTGTTGAAAAGATAATGCAAAATTGCATAGATGTACCTCATTTGGTTGTGCAAGGAAGAGAAAACATATGTGCTGTTGCATTGCACAGAGCACAATATAAGATATGCACTTGTTGCGTTTCAGTGTATATAAAAAATACTTAATGACCAAAGCGCTTATTTTTAATAAATTAGTGCTCAAACATGAACTTTCTGTTACTTTTTATTCTTTTTCAATAAACTTTCCGCATCGACTTAATCTGATGTTACATCAGCCTTACAGCAGTCAGTTGACTGCATGGTTCATATTAGAGCGAATTCACAGCGAAGTCCTTTCTTACACATTCAGGCCGCCTACCTGACACTCTCTCCGGCTTGAAGTGTAACACACACTGCCTGGTTCATACGGAGGGATTTTGACACTTAGTCGTTTTTCTGAGCGTGCATCATTTTTCAAAAAAACGACTAAGTGTCAAAATTCCTCCTTGTACTTCATCTCAGAAAAATAACTAAAAGTGTCAAGATTCCTCCAGGCTGTGTGTGTGTCTCTCCTCAAGCCGGAGAGAGTTTGAGTTGAGCGGATTCACAGCGAAGCCCTTCCTTACACTTTCAAGCCGCCTACCTAACACTCTCTCCGGCTTGAGCAGAGACACACAGTGCACGGTTCACACGGAGGAATTTTGACACTTAGTCGTCTTTCTGAGCGTGCACCTTTTTTCAGAAAAACGACCAAGTGTACCAGCATTAACTCATTCTGCTGTGCATGGAGTTAAGATATGTGCTGTTGAAAAGATAATGCAAAATTGCATAGATGTACCTCATTTGGTTGTGCAAGGAAGAGAAAACATATGTGCTGTTGCATTGCACAGAGCACAATATAAGATATGCACTTGTTGCGTTTCAGTGTATATAAAAAATACTTAATGACCAAAGCGCTTATTTTTAATAAATTAGTGCTCAAACATGAACTTTCTGTTACTTTTTATTCTTTTTCAATAAACTCTCCGCATCGACTTAATCTGATGTTACATCAGCCTTACAGCAGTCAGTTGACTGCATGGTTCATATTAGAGCGAAATCACAGCGAAGCCCTTTCTTACACATTCAGGCCGCCTACCTGACACTCTCTCCGGCTTGAAGTGGAACACACGCTGCCTGGTTCACACGGAGGAATTTTGACACTTAGTCGTTTTTCTGAGCGTGCATCATTTTTAAAAAAAACGACTAAGTGTCAAAATTCCTCCTTGTACTTCATCTCAGAAAAATAACTAAGTGTCAAGATTCCTCCAGGCTGTGTGTGTGTCTCTCCTCAAGCCGGAGAGAGTTTGAGTTGAGCGGATTCACAGCGAAGCCCTTCCTTACACTTTCAAGCCGCCTACCTAACACTCTCTCCGGCTTGAGCAGAGACACACAGTGCACGGTTCACACGGAGGAATTTTGACACTTAGTCGTCTTTCTGAGCGTGCACCTTCTTTCAGAAAAACGACCAAGTGTACCAGCATTAACTCATTCTGCTGTGCATGGAGTTAACATATGTGCTGTTGAAAAGATAATGCAAAATTGCATAGATGTACCTCATTTGGTTGTGCAAGGAAGAGAAAACATATGTGCTGTTGCATTGCACAGAGCACAATATAAGATATGCACTTGTTGCGTTTCAGTGTATATAAAAAATACTTAATGACCAAAGCGCTTATTTTTAATAAATTAGTGCTCAAACATGAACTTTCTGTTACTTTTTATTCTTTTTCAATAAACTCTCCGCATCGACTTAATCTGATGCTACTTCAGCCTTACAGCAGTCAGTTGACTGCATGGTTCATATTAGAGCGAATTCACAGCGAAGTCCTTTCTTACACATTCAGGCCGCCTACCTGACACTCTCTCCGGCTTGAAGTGTAACACACACTGCCTGGTTCATACGGAGGGATTTTGACACTTAGTCGTTTTTCTGAGCGTGCATCATTTTTCAAAAAAACGACTGTGTCAAAATTCCTCCTTGTACTTCATCTCAGAAAAATAACTAAGTGTCAAGATTCCTCCAGGCTGTGTGTGTGTCTCTCCTCAAGCCGGAGAGAGTTTGAGTTGAGCGGATTCACAGCGAAGCCCTTCCTTACACTTTCAAGCCGCCTACCTAACACTCTCTCCGGCTTGAGCAGAGACACACAGTGCACGGTTCACACGGAGGAATTTTGACACTTAGTCGTCTTTCTGAGCGTGCACCTTTTTTCAGAAAAACGACCAAGTGTACCAGCATTAACTCATTCTGCTGTGCATGGAGTTAACATATGTGCTGTTGAAAAGATAATGCAAAATTGCATAGATGTACCTCATTTGGTTGTGAAATGAAGAGAAAACATATGTGCTGTTGCATTGCACAGAGCACAATATAAGATATGCACTTGTTGCGTTTCAGTGTATATAAAAAATACTTAATGACCAAAGCGCTTATTTTTAATAAATTAGTGCTCAAACATGAACTTTCTGTTACTTTTTATTCTTTTTCAATAAACTCTCCGCATCGACTTAATCTGATGTTACATCAGCCTTACAGCAGTCAGTTGACTGCATGGTTCATATTAGAGCGAAATCACAGCGAAGCCCTTTCTTACACATTCAGGCCGCCTACCTGACACTCTCTCCGGCTTGAAGTGTAACACACACTGCCTGGTTCACACGGAGGAATTTTGACACTTAGTCGTTTTTCTGAGCGTGCATCATTTTTAAAAAAAACGACTAAGTGTCAAAATTCCTCCTTGTACTTCATCTCAGAAAAATAACTAAGTGTCAAGATTCCTCCAGGCTGTGTGTGTGTCTCTCCTCAAGCCGGAGAGAGTTTGAGTTGAGCGGATTCACAGCGAAGCCCTTCCTTACACTTTCAAGCCGCCTACCTAACACTCTCTCCGGCTTGAGCAGAGAAACACAGTGCACGGTTCACACGGAGGAATTTTGACACTTAGTCGTCTTTCTGAGCGTGCACCTTTTTTCAGAAAAACGACCAAGTGTACCAGCATTAACTCATTCTGCTGTGCATGGAGTTAAGATATGTGCTGTTGAAAAGATAATGCAAAATTGCATAGATGTACCTCATTTGGTTGTGCAAGGAAGAGAAAACATATGTGCTGTTGCATTGCACAGAGCACAATATAAGATATGCACTTGTTGCGTTTCAGTGTATATAAAAAATACTTAATGACCACAGCGCTTATTTTTAATAAATTAGTGCTCAAACATGAACTTTCTGTTACTTTTTATTCTTTTTCAATAAACTCTCCGCATCGACTTAATCTGATGTTACATCAGCCTTACAGCAGTCAGTTGACTGCATGGTTCATATTAGAGCGAAATCACAGCGAAGCCCTTTCTTACACATTCAGGCCGCCTACCTGACACTCTCTCCGGCTTGAAGTGGAACACACACTGCCTGGTTCACACGGAGGAATTTTGACACTTAGTCGTCTTTCTGAGCGTGCACCTTTTTTCAGAAAAACGACCAAGTGTACCAGCATTAACTCATTCTGCTGTGCATGGAGTTAAGATATGTGCTGTTGAAAAGATAATGCAAAATTGCATAGATGTACCTCATTTGGTTGTGCAAGGAAGAGAAAACATATGTGCTGTTGCATTGCACAGAGCACAATATAAGATATGCACTTGTTGCGTTTCAGTGTATATAAAAAATACTTAATGACCACAGCGCTTATTTTTAATAAATTAGTGCTCAAACATGAACTTTCTGTTACTTTTTATTCTTTTTCAATAAACTCTCCGCATCGACTTAATCTGATGTTACATCAGCCTTACAGCAGTCAGTTGACTGCATGGTTCATATTAGAGCGAAATCACAGCGAAGCCCTTTCTTACACATTCAGGCCGCCTACCTGACACTCTCTCCGGCTTGAAGTGGAACACACACTGCCTGGTTCACACGGAGGAATTTTGACACTTAGTCGTCTTTCTGAGCGTGCACCTTTTTTCAGAAAAACGACCAAGTGTACCAGCATTAACTCATTCTGCTGTGCATGGAGTTAAGATATGTGCTGTTGAAAAGATAATGCAAAATTGCATAGATGTACCTCATTTGGTTGTGCAAGGAAGAGAAAACATATGTGCTGTTGCATTGCACAGAGCACAATATAAGATATGCACTTGTTGCGTTTCAGTGTATATAAAAAATACTTAATGACCAAAGCGCTTATTTTTAATAAATTAGTGCTCAAACATGAACTTTCTGTTACTTTTTATTCTTTTTCAATAAACTCTCCGCATCGACTTAATCTGATGTTACATCAGCCTTACAGCAGTCAGTTGACTGCATGGTTCATATTAGAGCGAAATCACAGCGAAGCCCTTTCTTACACATTCAGGCCGCCTACCTGACACTCTCTCCGGCTTGAAGTGGAACACACGCTGCCTGGTTCACACGGAGGAATTTTGACACTTAGTCGTTTTTCTGAGCGTGCATCATTTTTAAAAAAAACGACTAAGTGTCAAAATTCCTCCTTGTACTTCATCTCAGAAAAATAACTAAGTGTCAAGATTCCTCCAGGCTGTGTGTGTGTCTCTCCTCAAGCCGGAGAGAGTTTGAGTTGAGCGGATTCACAGCGAAGCCCTTCCTTACACTTTCAAGCCGCCTACCTAACACTCTCTCCGGCTTGAGCAGAGAAACACAGTGCACGGTTCACACGGAGGAATTTTGACACTTAGTCGTCTTTCTGAGCGTGCACCTTTTTTCAAAAAAACGACCAAGTGTACCAGCATTAACTCATTCTGCTGTGCATGGAGTTAACATATGTGCTGTTGAAAAGATAATGCAAAATTGCATAGATGTACCTCATTTGGTTGTGCAAGGAAGAGAAAACATATGTGCTGTTGCATTGCACAGAGCACAATATAAGATATGCACTTGTTGCGTTTCAGTGTATATAAAAAATACTTAATGACCAAAGCGCTTATTTTTAATAAATTAGTGCTCAAACATGAACTTTCTGTTACTTTTTATTCTTTTTCAATAAACTCTCCGCATCGACTTAATCTGATGTTACATCAGCCTTACAGCAGTCAGTTGACTGCATGGTTCATATTAGAGCGAATTCACAGCGAAGTCCTTTCTTACACATTCAGGCCGCCTACCTGACACTCTCTCCGGCTTGAAGTGTAACACACACTGCCTGGTTCATACGGAGGGATTTTGACACTTAGTCGTTTTTCTGAGCGTGCATCATTTTTCAAAAAAACGACTAAGTGTCAAAATTCCTCCTTGTACTTCATCTCAGAAAAATAACTAAAAGTGTCAAGATTCCTCCAGGCTGTGTGTGTGTCTCTCCTCAAGCCGGAGAGAGTTTGAGTTGAGCGGATTCACAGCGAAGCCCTTCCTTACACTTTCAAGCCGCCTACCTAACACTCTCTCCGGCTTGAGCAGAGACACACAGTGCACGGTTCACACGGAGGAATTTTGACACTTAGTCGTCTTTCTGAGCGTGCACCTTTTTTCAGAAAAACGACCAAGTGTACCAGCATTAACTCATTCTGCTGTGCATGGAGTTAAGATATGTGCTGTTGAAAAGATAATGCAAAATTGCATAGATGTACCTCATTTGGTTGTGCAAGGAAGAGAAAACATATGTGCTGTTGCATTGCACAGAGCACAATATAAGATATGCACTTGTTGCGTTTCAGTGTATATAAAAAATACTTAATGACCAAAGCGCTTATTTTTAATAAATTAGTGCTCAAACATGAACTTTCTGTTACTTTTTATTCTTTTTCAATAAACTCTCCGCATCGACTTAATCTGATGTTACATCAGCCTTACAGCAGTCAGTTGACTGCATGGTTCATATTAGAGCGAAATCACAGCGAAGCCCTTTCTTACACATTCAGGCCGCCTACCTGACACTCTCTCCGGCTTGAAGTGGAACACACGCTGCCTGGTTCACACGGAGGAATTTTGACACTTAGTCGTTTTTCTGAGCGTGCATCATTTTTAAAAAAAACGACTAAGTGTCAAAATTCCTCCTTGTACTTCATCTCAGAAAAATAACTAAGTGTCAAGATTCCTCCAGGCTGTGTGTGTGTCTCTCCTCAAGCCGGAGAGAGTTTGAGTTGAGCGGATTCACAGCGAAGCCCTTCCTTACACTTTCAAGCCGCCTACCTAACACTCTCTCCGGCTTGAGCAGAGACACACAGTGCACGGTTCACACGGAGGAATTTTGACACTTAGTCGTCTTTCTGAGCGTGCACCTTCTTTCAGAAAAACGACCAAGTGTACCAGCATTAACTCATTCTGCTGTGCATGGAGTTAACATATGTGCTGTTGAAAAGATAATGCAAAATTGCATAGATGTACCTCATTTGGTTGTGCAAGGAAGAGAAAACATATGTGCTGTTGCATTGCACAGAGCACAATATAAGATATGCACTTGTTGCGTTTCAGTGTATATAAAAAATACTTAATGACCAAAGCGCTTATTTTTAATAAATTAGTGCTCAAACATGAACTTTCTGTTACTTTTTATTCTTTTTCAATAAACTCTCCGCATCGACTTAATCTGATGTTACATCAGCCTTACAGCAGTCAGTTGACTGCATGGTTCATATTAGAGCGAAATCACAGCGAAGCCCTTTCTTACACATTCAGGCCGCCTACCTGACACTCTCTCCGGCTTGAAGTGGAACACACACTGCCTGGTTCACACGGAGGAATTTTGACACTTAGTCGTCTTTCTGAGCGTGCACCTTCTTTCAGAAAAACGACCAAGTGTACCAGCATTAACTCATTCTGCTGTGCATGGAGTTAACATATGTGCTGTTGAAAAGATAATGCAAAATTGCATAGATGTACCTCATTTGGTTGTGCAAGGAAGAGAAAACATATGTGCTGTTGCATTGCACAGAGCACAATATAAGATATGCACTTGTTGCGTTTCAGTGTATATAAAAAATACTTAATGACCAAAGCGCTTATTTTTAATAAATTAGTGCTCAAACATGAACTTTCTGTTACTTTTTATTCTTTTTCAATAAACTCTCCGCATCGACTTAATCTTATGTTACTTCAGCCTTACAGCAGTCAGTTGACTGCATGGTTCATATTAGAGTGAATTCACAGCGAAGTCCTTTCTTGCACATTCAGGCCGCCTACCTGACACTCTCTCCGGCTTGAAGTGTAACACACACTGCCTGGTTCATACGGAGGGATTTTGACACTTAGTCGTTTTTCTGAGCGTGCATCATTTTTCAAAAAAACGACTAAGTGTCAAAATTCCTCCTTGTACTTCATCTCAGAAAAATAACTAAGTGTCAAGATTCCTCCAGGCTGTGTGTGTGTCTCTCCTCAAGCCGGAGAGAGTTTGAGTTGAGCGGATTCACAGCGAAGCCCTTCCTTACACTTTCAAGCCGCCTACCTAACACTCTCTCCGGCTTGAGCAGAGACACACAGTGCACGGTTCACACGGAGGAATTTTGACACTTAGTCGTCTTTCTGAGCGTGCACCTTTTTTCAGAAAAACGACCAAGTGTACCAGCATTAACTCATTCTGCTGTGCATGGAGTTAACATATGTGCTGTTGAAAAGATAATGCAAAATTGCATAGATGTACCTCATTTGGTTGTGAAATGAAGAGAAAACATATGTGCTGTTGCATTGCACAGAGCACAATATAAGATATGCACTTGTTGCGTTTCAGTGTATATAAAAAATACTTAATGACCAAAGCGCTTATTTTTAATAAATTAGTGCTCAAACATGAACTTTCTGTTACTTTTTATTCTTTTTCAATAAACTCTCCGCATCGACTTAATCTGATGTTACATCAGCCTTACAGCAGTCAGTTGACTGCATGGTTCATATTAGAGCGAAATCACAGCGAAGCCCTTTCTTACACATTCAGGCCGCCTACCTGACACTCTCTCCGGCTTGAAGTGTAACACACACTGCCTGGTTCACACGGAGGAATTTTGACACTTAGTCGTTTTTCTGAGCGTGCATCATTTTTAAAAAAAACGACTAAGTGTCAAAATTCCTCCTTGTACTTCATCTCAGAAAAATAACTAAGTGTCAAGATTCCTCCAGGCTGTGTGTGTGTCTCTCCTCAAGCCGGAGAGAGTTTGAGTTGAGCGGATTCACAGCGAAGCCCTTCCTTACACTTTCAAGCCGCCTACCTAACACTCTCTCCGGCTTGAGCAGAGAAACACAGTGCACGGTTCACACGGAGGAATTTTGACACTTAGTCGTCTTTCTGAGCGTGCACCTTTTTTCAGAAAAACGACCAAGTGTACCAGCATTAACTCATTCTGCTGTGCATGGAGTTAAGATATGTGCTGTTGAAAAGATAATGCAAAATTGCATAGATGTACCTCATTTGGTTGTGCAAGGAAGAGAAAACATATGTGCTGTTGCATTGCACAGAGCACAATATAAGATATGCACTTGTTGCGTTTCAGTGTATATAAAAAATACTTAATGACCACAGCGCTTATTTTTAATAAATTAGTGCTCAAACATGAACTTTCTGTTACTTTTTATTCTTTTTCAATAAACTCTCCGCATCGACTTAATCTGATGTTACATCAGCCTTACAGCAGTCAGTTGACTGCATGGTTCATATTAGAGCGAAATCACAGCGAAGCCCTTTCTTACACATTCAGGCCGCCTACCTGACACTCTCTCCGGCTTGAAGTGGAACACACACTGCCTGGTTCACACGGAGGAATTTTGACACTTAGTCGTCTTTCTGAGCGTGCACCTTTTTTCAGAAAAACGACCAAGTGTACCAGCATTAACTCATTCTGCTGTGCATGGAGTTAAGATATGTGCTGTTGAAAAGATAATGCAAAATTGCATAGATGTACCTCATTTGGTTGTGCAAGGAAGAGAAAACATATGTGCTGTTGCATTGCACAGAGCACAATATAAGATATGCACTTGTTGCGTTTCAGTGTATATAAAAAATACTTAATGACCACAGCGCTTATTTTTAATAAATTAGTGCTCAAACATGAACTTTCTGTTACTTTTTATTCTTTTTCAATAAACTCTCCGCATCGACTTAATCTGATGTTACATCAGCCTTACAGCAGTCAGTTGACTGCATGGTTCATATTAGAGCGAAATCACAGCGAAGCCCTTTCTTACACATTCAGGCCGCCTACCTGACACTCTCTCCGGCTTGAAGTGGAACACACACTGCCTGGTTCACACGGAGGAATTTTGACACTTAGTCGTCTTTCTGAGCGTGCACCTTTTTTCAGAAAAACGACCAAGTGTACCAGCATTAACTCATTCTGCTGTGCATGGAGTTAAGATATGTGCTGTTGAAAAGATAATGCAAAATTGCATAGATGTACCTCATTTGGTTGTGCAAGGAAGAGAAAACATATGTGCTGTTGCATTGCACAGAGCACAATATAAGATATGCACTTGTTGCGTTTCAGTGTATATAAAAAATACTTAATGACCAAAGCGCTTATTTTTAATAAATTAGTGCTCAAACATGAACTTTCTGTTACTTTTTATTCTTTTTCAATAAACTCTCCGCATCGACTTAATCTGATGTTACATCAGCCTTACAGCAGTCAGTTGACTGCATGGTTCATATTAGAGCGAAATCACAGCGAAGCCCTTTCTTACACATTCAGGCCGCCTACCTGACACTCTCTCCGGCTTGAAGTGGAACACACGCTGCCTGGTTCACACGGAGGAATTTTGACACTTAGTCGTTTTTCTGAGCGTGCATCATTTTTAATAAAAACGACTAAGTGTCAAAATTCCTCCTTGTACTTCATCTCAGAAAAATAACTAAGTGTCAAGATTCCTCCAGGCTGTGTGTGTGTCTCTCCTCAAGCCGGAGAGAGTTTGAGTTGAGCGGATTCACAGCGAAGCCCTTCCTTACACTTTCAAGCCGCCTACCTAACACTCTCTCCGGCTTGAGCAGAGAAACACAGTGCACGGTTCACACGGAGGAATTTTGACACTTAGTCGTCTTTCTGAGCGTGCACCTTTTTTCAAAAAAACGACCAAGTGTACCAGCATTAACTCATTCTGCTGTGCATGGAGTTAACATATGTGCTGTTGAAAAGATAATGCAAAATTGCATAGATGTACCTCATTTGGTTGTGCAAGGAAGAGAAAACATATGTGCTGTTGCATTGCACAGAGCACAATATAAGATATGCACTTGTTGCGTTTCAGTGTATATAAAAAATACTTAATGACCAAAGCGCTTATTTTTAATAAATTAGTGCTCAAACATGAACTTTCTGTTACTTTTTATTCTTTTTCAATAAACTCTCCGCATCGACTTAATCTGATGTTACATCAGCCTTACAGCAGTCAGTTGACTGCATGGTTCATATTAGAGCGAATTCACAGCGAAGTCCTTTCTTACACATTCAGGCCGCCTACCTGACACTCTCTCCGGCTTGAAGTGTAACACACACTGCCTGGTTCATACGGAGGGATTTTGACACTTAGTCGTTTTTCTGAGCGTGCATCATTTTTCAAAAAAACGACTAAGTGTCAAAATTCCTCCTTGTACTTCATCTCAGAAAAATAACTAAAAGTGTCAAGATTCCTCCAGGCTGTGTGTGTGTCTCTCCTCAAGCCGGAGAGAGTTTGAGTTGAGCGGATTCACAGCGAAGCCCTTCCTTACACTTTCAAGCCGCCTACCTAACACTCTCTCCGGCTTGAGCAGAGACACACAGTGCACGGTTCACACGGAGGAATTTTGACACTTAGTCGTCTTTCTGAGCGTGCACCTTTTTTCAGAAAAACGACCAAGTGTACCAGCATTAACTCATTCTGCTGTGCATGGAGTTAAGATATGTGCTGTTGAAAAGATAATGCAAAATTGCATAGATGTACCTCATTTGGTTGTGCAAGGAAGAGAAAACATATGTGCTGTTGCATTGCACAGAGCACAATATAAGATATGCACTTGTTGCGTTTCAGTGTATATAAAAAATACTTAATGACCAAAGCGCTTATTTTTAATAAATTAGTGCTCAAACATGAACTTTCTGTTACTTTTTATTCTTTTTCAATAAACTCTCCGCATCGACTTAATCTGATGTTACATCAGCCTTACAGCAGTCAGTTGACTGCATGGTTCATATTAGAGCGAAATCACAGCGAAGCCCTTTCTTACACATTCAGGCCGCCTACCTGACACTCTCTCCGGCTTGAAGTGGAACACACGCTGCCTGGTTCACACGGAGGAATTTTGACACTTAGTCGTTTTTCTGAGCGTGCATCATTTTTAAAAAAAACGACTAAGTGTCAAAATTCCTCCTTGTACTTCATCTCAGAAAAATAACTAAGTGTCAAGATTCCTCCAGGCTGTGTGTGTGTCTCTCCTCAAGCCGGAGAGAGTTTGAGTTGAGCGGATTCACAGCGAAGCCCTTCCTTACACTTTCAAGCCGCCTACCTAACACTCTCTCCGGCTTGAGCAGAGACACACAGTGCACGGTTCACACGGAGGAATTTTGACACTTAGTCGTCTTTCTGAGCGTGCACCTTCTTTCAGAAAAACGACCAAGTGTACCAGCATTAACTCATTCTGCTGTGCATGGAGTTAACATATGTGCTGTTGAAAAGATAATGCAAAATTGCATAGATGTACCTCATTTGGTTGTGCAAGGAAGAGAAAACATATGTGCTGTTGCATTGCACAGAGCACAATATAAGATATGCACTTGTTGCGTTTCAGTGTATATAAAAAATACTTAATGACCAAAGCGCTTATTTTTAATAAATTAGTGCTCAAACATGAACTTTCTGTTACTTTTTATTCTTTTTCAATAAACTCTCCGCATCGACTTAATCTGATGCTACTTCAGCCTTACAGCAGTCAGTTGACTGCATGGTTCATATTAGAGCGAATTCACAGCGAAGTCCTTTCTTACACATTCAGGCCGCCTACCTGACACTCTCTCCGGCTTGAAGTGTAACACACACTGCCTGGTTCATACGGAGGGATTTTGACACTTAGTCGTTTTTCTGAGCGTGCATCATTTTTCAAAAAAACGACTGTGTCAAAATTCCTCCTTGTACTTCATCTCAGAAAAATAACTAAGTGTCAAGATTCCTCCAGGCTGTGTGTGTGTCTCTCCTCAAGCCGGAGAGAGTTTGAGTTGAGCGGATTCACAGCGAAGCCCTTCCTTACACTTTCAAGCCGCCTACCTAACACTCTCTCCGGCTTGAGCAGAGACACACAGTGCACGGTTCACACGGAGGAATTTTGACACTTAGTCGTCTTTCTGAGCGTGCACCTTTTTTCAGAAAAACGACCAAGTGTACCAGCATTAACTCATTCTGCTGTGCATGGAGTTAACATATGTGCTGTTGAAAAGATAATGCAAAATTGCATAGATGTACCTCATTTGGTTGTGAAATGAAGAGAAAACATATGTGCTGTTGCATTGCACAGAGCACAATATAAGATATGCACTTGTTGCGTTTCAGTGTATATAAAAAATACTTAATGACCAAAGCGCTTATTTTTAATAAATTAGTGCTCAAACATGAACTTTCTGTTACTTTTTATTCTTTTTCAATAAACTCTCCGCATCGACTTAATCTGATGTTACATCAGCCTTACAGCAGTCAGTTGACTGCATGGTTCATATTAGAGCGAAATCACAGCGAAGCCCTTTCTTACACATTCAGGCCGCCTACCTGACACTCTCTCCGGCTTGAAGTGTAACACACACTGCCTGGTTCACACGGAGGAATTTTGACACTTAGTCGTTTTTCTGAGCGTGCATCATTTTTAAAAAAAACGACTAAGTGTCAAAATTCCTCCTTGTACTTCATCTCAGAAAAATAACTAAGTGTCAAGATTCCTCCAGGCTGTGTGTGTGTCTCTCCTCAAGCCGGAGAGAGTTTGAGTTGAGCGGATTCACAGCGAAGCCCTTCCTTACACTTTCAAGCCGCCTACCTAACACTCTCTCCGGCTTGAGCAGAGAAACACAGTGCACGGTTCACACGGAGGAATTTTGACACTTAGTCGTCTTTCTGAGCGTGCACCTTTTTTCAGAAAAACGACCAAGTGTACCAGCATTAACTCATTCTGCTGTGCATGGAGTTAAGATATGTGCTGTTGAAAAGATAATGCAAAATTGCATAGATGTACCTCATTTGGTTGTGCAAGGAAGAGAAAACATATGTGCTGTTGCATTGCACAGAGCACAATATAAGATATGCACTTGTTGCGTTTCAGTGTATATAAAAAATACTTAATGACCACAGCGCTTATTTTTAATAAATTAGTGCTCAAACATGAACTTTCTGTTACTTTTTATTCTTTTTCAATAAACTCTCCGCATCGACTTAATCTGATGTTACATCAGCCTTACAGCAGTCAGTTGACTGCATGGTTCATATTAGAGCGAAATCACAGCGAAGCCCTTTCTTACACATTCAGGCCGCCTACCTGACACTCTCTCCGGCTTGAAGTGGAACACACACTGCCTGGTTCACACGGAGGAATTTTGACACTTAGTCGTCTTTCTGAGCGTGCACCTTTTTTCAGAAAAACGACCAAGTGTACCAGCATTAACTCATTCTGCTGTGCATGGAGTTAAGATATGTGCTGTTGAAAAGATAATGCAAAATTGCATAGATGTACCTCATTTGGTTGTGCAAGGAAGAGAAAACATATGTGCTGTTGCATTGCACAGAGCACAATATAAGATATGCACTTGTTGCGTTTCAGTGTATATAAAAAATACTTAATGACCACAGCGCTTATTTTTAATAAATTAGTGCTCAAACATGAACTTTCTGTTACTTTTTATTCTTTTTCAATAAACTCTCCGCATCGACTTAATCTGATGTTACATCAGCCTTACAGCAGTCAGTTGACTGCATGGTTCATATTAGAGCGAAATCACAGCGAAGCCCTTTCTTACACATTCAGGCCGCCTACCTGACACTCTCTCCGGCTTGAAGTGGAACACACACTGCCTGGTTCACACGGAGGAATTTTGACACTTAGTCGTCTTTCTGAGCGTGCACCTTTTTTCAGAAAAACGACCAAGTGTACCAGCATTAACTCATTCTGCTGTGCATGGAGTTAAGATATGTGCTGTTGAAAAGATAATGCAAAATTGCATAGATGTACCTCATTTGGTTGTGCAAGGAAGAGAAAACATATGTGCTGTTGCATTGCACAGAGCACAATATAAGATATGCACTTGTTGCGTTTCAGTGTATATAAAAAATACTTAATGACCAAAGCGCTTATTTTTAATAAATTAGTGCTCAAACATGAACTTTCTGTTACTTTTTATTCTTTTTCAATAAACTCTCCGCATCGACTTAATCTGATGTTACATCAGCCTTACAGCAGTCAGTTGACTGCATGGTTCATATTAGAGCGAAATCACAGCGAAGCCCTTTCTTACACATTCAGGCCGCCTACCTGACACTCTCTCCGGCTTGAAGTGGAACACACGCTGCCTGGTTCACACGGAGGAATTTTGACACTTAGTCGTTTTTCTGAGCGTGCATCATTTTTAAAAAAAACGACTAAGTGTCAAAATTCCTCCTTGTACTTCATCTCAGAAAAATAACTAAGTGTCAAGATTCCTCCAGGCTGTGTGTGTGTCTCTCCTCAAGCCGGAGAGAGTTTGAGTTGAGCGGATTCACAGCGAAGCCCTTCCTTACACTTTCAAGCCGCCTACCTAACACTCTCTCCGGCTTGAGCAGAGAAACACAGTGCACGGTTCACACGGAGGAATTTTGACACTTAGTCGTCTTTCTGAGCGTGCACCTTTTTTCAAAAAAACGACCAAGTGTACCAGCATTAACTCATTCTGCTGTGCATGGAGTTAACATATGTGCTGTTGAAAAGATAATGCAAAATTGCATAGATGTACCTCATTTGGTTGTGCAAGGAAGAGAAAACATATGTGCTGTTGCATTGCACAGAGCACAATATAAGATATGCACTTGTTGCGTTTCAGTGTATATAAAAAATACTTAATGACCAAAGCGCTTATTTTTAATAAATTAGTGCTCAAACATGAACTTTCTGTTACTTTTTATTCTTTTTCAATAAACTCTCCGCATCGACTTAATCTGATGTTACATCAGCCTTACAGCAGTCAGTTGACTGCATGGTTCATATTAGAGCGAATTCACAGCGAAGTCCTTTCTTACACATTCAGGCCGCCTACCTGACACTCTCTCCGGCTTGAAGTGTAACACACACTGCCTGGTTCATACGGAGGGATTTTGACACTTAGTCGTTTTTCTGAGCGTGCATCATTTTTCAAAAAAACGACTAAGTGTCAAAATTCCTCCTTGTACTTCATCTCAGAAAAATAACTAAAAGTGTCAAGATTCCTCCAGGCTGTGTGTGTGTCTCTCCTCAAGCCGGAGAGAGTTTGAGTTGAGCGGATTCACAGCGAAGCCCTTCCTTACACTTTCAAGCCGCCTACCTAACACTCTCTCCGGCTTGAGCAGAGACACACAGTGCACGGTTCACACGGAGGAATTTTGACACTTAGTCGTCTTTCTGAGCGTGCACCTTTTTTCAGAAAAACGACCAAGTGTACCAGCATTAACTCATTCTGCTGTGCATGGAGTTAAGATATGTGCTGTTGAAAAGATAATGCAAAATTGCATAGATGTACCTCATTTGGTTGTGCAAGGAAGAGAAAACATATGTGCTGTTGCATTGCACAGAGCACAATATAAGATATGCACTTGTTGCGTTTCAGTGTATATAAAAAATACTTAATGACCAAAGCGCTTATTTTTAATAAATTAGTGCTCAAACATGAACTTTCTGTTACTTTTTATTCTTTTTCAATAAACTCTCCGCATCGACTTAATCTGATGTTACATCAGCCTTACAGCAGTCAGTTGACTGCATGGTTCATATTAGAGCGAAATCACAGCGAAGCCCTTTCTTACACATTCAGGCCGCCTACCTGACACTCTCTCCGGCTTGAAGTGGAACACACGCTGCCTGGTTCACACGGAGGAATTTTGACACTTAGTCGTTTTTCTGAGCGTGCATCATTTTTAAAAAAAACGACTAAGTGTCAAAATTCCTCCTTGTACTTCATCTCAGAAAAATAACTAAGTGTCAAGATTCCTCCAGGCTGTGTGTGTGTCTCTCCTCAAGCCGGAGAGAGTTTGAGTTGAGCGGATTCACAGCGAAGCCCTTCCTTACACTTTCAAGCCGCCTACCTAACACTCTCTCCGGCTTGAGCAGAGACACACAGTGCACGGTTCACACGGAGGAATTTTGACACTTAGTCGTCTTTCTGAGCGTGCACCTTTTTTCAGAAAAACGACCAAGTGTACCAGCATTAACTCATTCTGCTGTGCATGGAGTTAACATATGTGCTGTTGAAAAGATAATGCAAAATTGCATAGATGTACCTCATTTGGTTGTGAAATGAAGAGAAAACATATGTGCTGTTGCATTGCACAGAGCACAATATAAGATATGCACTTGTTGCGTTTCAGTGTATATAAAAAATACTTAATGACCAAAGCGCTTATTTTTAATAAATTAGTGCTCAAACATGAACTTTCTGTTACTTTTTATTCTTTTTCAATAAACTCTCCGCATCGACTTAATCTGATGTTACATCAGCCTTACAGCAGTCAGTTGACTGCATGGTTCATATTAGAGCGAAATCACAGCGAAGCCCTTTCTTACACATTCAGGCCGCCTACCTGACACTCTCTCCGGCTTGAAGTGGAACACACGCTGCCTGGTTCACACGGAGGAATTTTGACACTTAGTCGTTTTTCTGAGCGTGCATCATTTTTAAAAAAAACGACTAAGTGTCAAAATTCCTCCTTGTACTTCATCTCAGAAAAATAACTAAGTGTCAAGATTCCTCCAAGCTGTGTGTGTGTCTCTCCTCAAGCCGGAGAGAGTTTGAGTTGAGCGGATTCACAGCGAAGCCCTTCCTTACACTTTCAAGCCGCCTACCTAACACTCTCTCCGGCTTGAGCAGAGAAACACAGTGCACGGTTCACACGGAGGAATTTTGACACTTAGTCGTCTTTCTGAGCGTGCACCTTTTTTCAGAAAAACGACCAAGTGTACCAGCATTAACTCATTCTGCTGTGCATGGAGTTAAGATATGTGCTGTTGAAAAGATAATGCAAAATTGCATAGATGTACCTCATTTGGTTGTGCAAGGAAGAGAAAACATATGTGCTGTTGCATTGCACAGAGCACAATATAAGATATGCACTTGTTGCGTTTCAGTGTATATAAAAAATACTTAATGACCAAAGCGCTTATTTTTAATAAATTAGTGCTCAAACATGAACTTTCTGTTACTTTTTATTCTTTTTCAATAAACTCTCCGCATCGACTTAATCTGATGTTACATCAGCCTTACAGCAGTCAGTTGACTGCATGGTTCATATTAGAGCGAAATCACAGCGAAGCCCTTTCTTACACATTCAGGCCGCCTACCTGACACTCTCTCCGGCTTGAAGTGGAACACACGCTGCCTGGTTCACACGGAGGAATTTTGACACTTAGTCGTTTTTCTGAGCGTGCATCATTTTTAAAAAAAACGACTAAGTGTCAAAATTCCTCCTTGTACTTCATCTCAGAAAAATAACTAAGTGTCAAGATTCCTCCAGGCTGTGTGTGTGTCTCTCCTCAAGCCGGAGAGAGTTTGAGTTGAGCGGATTCACAGCGAAGCCCTTCCTTACACTTTCAAGCCGCCTACCTAACACTCTCTCCGGCTTGAGCAGAGACACACAGTGCACGGTTCACACGGAGGAATTTTGACACTTAGTCGTCTTTCTGAGCGTGCACCTTCTTTCAGAAAAACGACCAAGTGTACCAGCATTAACTCATTCTGCTGTGCATGGAGTTAACATATGTGCTGTTGAAAAGATAATGCAAAATTGCATAGATGTACCTCATTTGGTTGTGCAAGGAAGAGAAAACATATGTGCTGTTGCATTGCACAGAGCACAATATAAGATATGCACTTGTTGCGTTTCAGTGTATATAAAAAATACTTAATGACCAAAGCGCTTATTTTTAATAAATTAGTGCTCAAACATGAACTTTCTGTTACTTTTTATTCTTTTTCAATAAACTCTCCGCATCGACTTAATCTGATGCTACTTCAGCCTTACAGCAGTCAGTTGACTGCATGGTTCATATTAGAGCGAATTCACAGCGAAGTCCTTTCTTACACATTCAGGCCGCCTACCTGACACTCTCTCCGGCTTGAAGTGTAACACACACTGCCTGGTTCATACGGAGGGATTTTGACACTTAGTCGTTTTTCTGAGCGTGCATCATTTTTCAAAAAAACGACTGTGTCAAAATTCCTCCTTGTACTTCATCTCAGAAAAATAACTAAGTGTCAAGATTCCTCCAGGCTGTGTGTGTGTCTCTCCTCAAGCCGGAGAGAGTTTGAGTTGAGCGGATTCACAGCGAAGCCCTTCCTTACACTTTCAAGCCGCCTACCTAACACTCTCTCCGGCTTGAGCAGAGACACACAGTGCACGGTTCACACGGAGGAATTTTGACACTTAGTCGTCTTTCTGAGCGTGCACCTTTTTTCAGAAAAACGACCAAGTGTACCAGCATTAACTCATTCTGCTGTGCATGGAGTTAACATATGTGCTGTTGAAAAGATAATGCAAAATTGCATAGATGTACCTCATTTGGTTGTGAAATGAAGAGAAAACATATGTGCTGTTGCATTGCACAGAGCACAATATAAGATATGCACTTGTTGCGTTTCAGTGTATATAAAAAATACTTAATGACCAAAGCGCTTATTTTTAATAAATTAGTGCTCAAACATGAACTTTCTGTTACTTTTTATTCTTTTTCAATAAACTCTCCGCATCGACTTAATCTGATGTTACATCAGCCTTACAGCAGTCAGTTGACTGCATGGTTCATATTAGAGCGAAATCACAGCGAAGCCCTTTCTTACACATTCAGGCCGCCTACCTGACACTCTCTCCGGCTTGAAGTGTAACACACACTGCCTGGTTCACACGGAGGAATTTTGACACTTAGTCGTTTTTCTGAGCGTGCATCATTTTTAAAAAAAACGACTAAGTGTCAAAATTCCTCCTTGTACTTCATCTCAGAAAAATAACTAAGTGTCAAGATTCCTCCAGGCTGTGTGTGTGTCTCTCCTCAAGCCGGAGAGAGTTTGAGTTGAGCGGATTCACAGCGAAGCCCTTCCTTACACTTTCAAGCCGCCTACCTAACACTCTCTCCGGCTTGAGCAGAGAAACACAGTGCACGGTTCACACGGAGGAATTTTGACACTTAGTCGTCTTTCTGAGCGTGCACCTTTTTTCAGAAAAACGACCAAGTGTACCAGCATTAACTCATTCTGCTGTGCATGGAGTTAAGATATGTGCTGTTGAAAAGATAATGCAAAATTGCATAGATGTACCTCATTTGGTTGTGCAAGGAAGAGAAAACATATGTGCTGTTGCATTGCACAGAGCACAATATAAGATATGCACTTGTTGCGTTTCAGTGTATATAAAAAATACTTAATGACCACAGCGCTTATTTTTAATAAATTAGTGCTCAAACATGAACTTTCTGTTACTTTTTATTCTTTTTCAATAAACTCTCCGCATCGACTTAATCTGATGTTACATCAGCCTTACAGCAGTCAGTTGACTGCATGGTTCATATTAGAGCGAAATCACAGCGAAGCCCTTTCTTACACATTCAGGCCGCCTACCTGACACTCTCTCCGGCTTGAAGTGGAACACACACTGCCTGGTTCACACGGAGGAATTTTGACACTTAGTCGTCTTTCTGAGCGTGCACCTTTTTTCAGAAAAACGACCAAGTGTACCAGCATTAACTCATTCTGCTGTGCATGGAGTTAAGATATGTGCTGTTGAAAAGATAATGCAAAATTGCATAGATGTACCTCATTTGGTTGTGCAAGGAAGAGAAAACATATGTGCTGTTGCATTGCACAGAGCACAATATAAGATATGCACTTGTTGCGTTTCAGTGTATATAAAAAATACTTAATGACCAAAGCGCTTATTTTTAATAAATTAGTGCTCAAACATGAACTTTCTGTTACTTTTTATTCTTTTTCAATAAACTCTCCGCATCGACTTAATCTGATGTTACATCGGCCTTACAGCAGTCAGTTGACTGCATGGTTCATATTAGAGCGAAATCACAGCGAAGCCCTTTCTTACACATTCAGGCCGCCTACCTGACACTCTCTCCGGCTTGAAGTGGAACACACGCTGCCTGGTTCACACGGAGGAATTTTGACACTTAGTCGTTTTTCTGAGCGTGCATCATTTTTAAAAAAAACGACTAAGTGTCAAAATTCCTCCTTGTACTTCATCTCAGAAAAATAACTAAGTGTCAAGATTCCTCCAGGCTGTGTGTGTGTCTCTCCTCAAGCCGGAGAGAGTTTGAGTTGAGCGGATTCACAGCGAAGCCCTTCCTTACACTTTCAAGCCGCCTACCTAACACTCTCTCCGGCTTGAGCAGAGAAACACAGTGCACGGTTCACACGGAGGAATTTTGACACTTAGTCGTCTTTCTGAGCGTGCACCTTTTTTCAGAAAAACGACCAAGTGTACCAGCATTAACTCATTCTGCTGTGCATGGAGTTAAGATATGTGCTGTTGAAAAGATAATGCAAAATTGCATAGATGTACCTCATTTGGTTGTGCAAGGAAGAGAAAACATATGTGCTGTTGCATTGCACAGAGCACAATATAAGATATGCACTTGTTGCGTTTCAGTGTATATAAAAAATACTTAATGACCAAAGCGCTTATTTTTAATAAATTAGTGCTCAAACATGAACTTTCTGTTACTTTTTATTCTTTTTCAATAAACTCTCCGCATCGACTTAATCTGATGTTACATCAGCCTTACAGCAGTCAGTTGACTGCATGGTTCATATTAGAGCGAAATCACAGCGAAGCCCTTTCTTACACATTCAGGCCGCCTACCTGACACTCTCTCCGGCTTGAAGTGGAACACACGCTGCCTGGTTCACACGGAGGAATTTTGACACTTAGTCGTTTTTCTGAGCGTGCATCATTTTTAAAAAAAACGACTAAGTGTCAAAATTCCTCCTTGTACTTCATCTCAGAAAAATAACTAAGTGTCAAGATTCCTCCAGGCTGTGTGTGTGTCTCTCCTCAAGCCGGAGAGAGTTTGAGTTGAGCGGATTCACAGCGAAGCCCTTCCTTACACTTTCAAGCCGCCTACCTAACACTCTCTCCGGCTTGAGCAGAGAAACACAGTGCACGGTTCACACGGAGGAATTTTGACACTTAGTCGTCTTTCTGAGCGTGCACCTTTTTTCAGAAAAACGACCAAGTGTACCAGCATTAACTCATTCTGCTGTGCATGGAGTTAAGATATGTGCTGTTGAAAAGATAATGCAAAATTGCATAGATGTACCTCATTTGGTTGTGCAAGGAAGAGAAAACATATGTGCTGTTGCATTGCACAGAGCACAATATAAGATATGCACTTGTTGCGTTTCAGTGTATATAAAAAATACTTAATGACCAAAGCGCTTATTTTTAATAAATTAGTGCTCAAACATGAACTTTCTGTTACTTTTTATTCTTTTTCAATAAACTCTCCGCATCGACTTAATCTGATGTTACATCAGCCTTACAGCAGTCAGTTGACTGCATGGTTCATATTAGAGCGAAATCACAGCGAAGCCCTTTCTTACACATTCAGGCCGCCTACCTGACACTCTCTCCGGCTTGAAGTGGAACACACGCTGCCTGGTTCACACGGAGGAATTTTGACACTTAGTCGTTTTTCTGAGCGTGCATCATTTTTAAAAAAAACGACTAAGTGTCAAAATTCCTCCTTGTACTTCATCTCAGAAAAATAACTAAGTGTCAAGATTCCTCCAAGCTGTGTGTGTGTCTCTCCTCAAGCCGGAGAGAGTTTGAGTTGAGCGGATTCACAGCGAAGCCCTTCCTTACACTTTCAAGCCGCCTACCTAACACTCTCTCCGGCTTGAGCAGAGACACACAGTGCACGGTTCACACGGAGGAATTTTGACACTTAGTCGTCTTTCTGAGCGTGCACCTTCTTTCAGAAAAACGACCAAGTGTACCAGCATTAACTCATTCTGCTGTGCATGGAGTTAACATATGTGCTGTTGAAAAGATAATGCAAAATTGCATAGATGTACCTCATTTGGTTGTGCAAGGAAGAGAAAACATATGTGCTGTTGCATTGCACAGAGCACAATATAAGATATGCACTTGTTGCGTTTCAGTGTATATAAAAAATACTTAATGACCAAAGCGCTTATTTTTAATAAATTAGTGCTCAAACATGAACTTTCTGTTACTTTTTATTCTTTTTCAATAAACTCTCCGCATCGACTTAATCTGATGTTACTTCAGCCTTACAGCAGTCAGTTGACTGCATGGTTCATATTAGAGCGAATTCACAGCGAAGTCCTTTCTTGCACATTCAGGCCGCCTACCTGACACTCTCTCCGGCTTGAAGTGTAACACACACTGCCTGGTTCATACGGAGGGATTTTGACACTTAGTCGTTTTTCTGAGCGTGCATCATTTTTCAAAAAAACGACTAAGTGTCAAAATTCCTCCTTGTACTTCATCTCAGAAAAATAACTAAGTGTCAAGATTCCTCCAGGCTGTGTGTGTGTCTCTCCTCAAGCCGGAGAGAGTTTGAGTTGAGCGGATTCACAGCGAAGCCCTTCCTTACACTTTCAAGCCGCCTACCTAACACTCTCTCCGGCTTGAGCAGAGACACACAGTGCACGGTTCACACGGAGGAATTTTGACACTTAGTCGTCTTTCTGAGCGTGCACCTTTTTTCAGAAAAACGACCAAGTGTACCAGCATTAACTCATTCTGCTGTGCATGGAGTTAAGATATGTGCTGTTGAAAAGATAATGCAAAATTGCATAGATGTACCTCATTTGGTTGTGCAAGGAAGAGAAAACATATGTGCTGTTGCATTGCACAGAGCACAATATAAGATATGCACTTGTTGCGTTTCAGTGTATATAAAAAATACTTAATGACCAAAGCGCTTATTTTTAATAAATTAGTGCTCAAACATGAACTTTCTGTTACTTTTTATTCTTTTTCAATAAACTCTCCGCATCGACTTAATCTGATGTTACATCAGCCTTACAGCAGTCAGTTGACTGCATGGTTCATATTAGAGCGAAATCACAGCGAAGCCCTTTCTTACACATTCAGGCCGCCTACCTGACACTCTCTCCGGCTTGAAGTGGAACACACGCTGCCTGGTTCACACGGAGGAATTTTGACACTTAGTCGTTTTTCTGAGCGTGCATCATTTTTAAAAAAAACGACTAAGTGTCAAAATTCCTCCTTGTACTTCATCTCAGAAAAATAACTAAGTGTCAAGATTCCTCCAAGCTGTGTGTGTGTCTCTCCTCAAGCCGGAGAGAGTTTGAGTTGAGCGGATTCACAGCGAAGCCCTTCCTTACACTTTCAAGCCGCCTACCTAACACTCTCTCCGGCTTGAGCAGAGACACACAGTGCACGGTTCACACGGAGGAATTTTGACACTTAGTCGTCTTTCTGAGCGTGCACCTTCTTTCAGAAAAACGACCAAGTGTACCAGCATTAACTCATTCTGCTGTGCATGGAGTTAACATATGTGCTGTTGAAAAGATAATGCAAAATTGCATAGATGTACCTCATTTGGTTGTGCAAGGAAGAGAAAACATATGTGCTGTTGCATTGCACAGAGCACAATATAAGATATGCACTTGTTGCGTTTCAGTGTATATAAAAAATACTTAATGACCAAAGCGCTTATTTTTAATAAATTAGTGCTCAAACATGAACTTTCTGTTACTTTTTATTCTTTTTCAATAAACTCTCCGCATCGACTTAATCTGATGTTACTTCAGCCTTACAGCAGTCAGTTGACTGCATGGTTCATATTAGAGCGAATTCACAGCGAAGTCCTTTCTTGCACATTCAGGCCGCCTACCTGACACTCTCTCCGGCTTGAAGTGTAACACACACTGCCTGGTTCATACGGAGGGATTTTGACACTTAGTCGTTTTTCTGAGCGTGCATCATTTTTCAAAAAAACGACTAAGTGTCAAAATTCCTCCTTGTACTTCATCTCAGAAAAATAACTAAGTGTCAAGATTCCTCCAGGCTGTGTGTGTGTCTCTCCTCAAGCCGGAGAGAGTTTGAGTTGAGCGGATTCACAGCGAAGCCCTTCCTTACACTTTCAAGCCGCCTACCTAACACTCTCTCCGGCTTGAGCAGAGACACACAGTGCACGGTTCACACGGAGGAATTTTGACACTTAGTCGTCTTTCTGAGCGTGCACCTTTTTTCAGAAAAACGACCAAGTGTACCAGCATTAACTCATTCTGCTGTGCATGGAGTTAACATATGTGCTGTTGAAAAGATAATGCAAAATTGCATAGATGTACCTCATTTGGTTGTGAAATGAAGAGAAAACATATGTGCTGTTGCATTGCACAGAGCACAATATAAGATATGCACTTGTTGCGTTTCAGTGTATATAAAAAATACTTAATGACCAAAGCGCTTATTTTTAATAAATTAGTGCTCAAACATGAACTTTCTGTTACTTTTTATTCTTTTTCAATAAACTCTCCGCATCGACTTAATCTGATGTTACATCAGCCTTACAGCAGTCAGTTGACTGCATGGTTCATATTAGAGCGAAATCACAGCGAAGCCCTTTCTTACACATTCAGGCCGCCTACCTGACACTCTCTCCGGCTTGAAGTGGAACACACGCTGCCTGGTTCACACGGAGGAATTTTGACACTTAGTCGTTTTTCTGAGCGTGCATCATTTTTAAAAAAAACGACTAAGTGTCAAAATTCCTCCTTGTACTTCATCTCAGAAAAATAACTAAGTGTCAAGATTCCTCCAAGCTGTGTGTGTGTCTCTCCTCAAGCCGGAGAGAGTTTGAGTTGAGCGGATTCACAGCGAAGCCCTTCCTTACACTTTCAAGCCGCCTACCTAACACTCTCTCCGGCTTGAGCAGAGAAACACAGTGCACGGTTCACACGGAGGAATTTTGACACTTAGTCGTCTTTCTGAGCGTGCACCTTTTTTCAGAAAAACGACCAAGTGTACCAGCATTAACTCATTCTGCTGTGCATGGAGTTAAGATATGTGCTGTTGAAAAGATAATGCAAAATTGCATAGATGTACCTCATTTGGTTGTGCAAGGAAGAGAAAACATATGTGCTGTTGCATTGCACAGAGCACAATATAAGATATGCACTTGTTGCGTTTCAGTGTATATAAAAAATACTTAATGACCAAAGCGCTTATTTTTAATAAATTAGTGCTCAAACATGAACTTTCTGTTACTTTTTATTCTTTTTCAATAAACTCTCCGCATCGACTTAATCTGATGTTACATCAGCCTTACAGCAGTCAGTTGACTGCATGGTTCATATTAGAGCGAAATCACAGCGAAGCCCTTTCTTACACATTCAGGCCGCCTACCTGACACTCTCTCCGGCTTGAAGTGGAACACACGCTGCCTGGTTCACACGGAGGAATTTTGACACTTAGTCGTTTTTCTGAGCGTGCATCATTTTTAAAAAAAACGACTAAGTGTCAAAATTCCTCCTTGTACTTCATCTCAGAAAAATAACTAAGTGTCAAGATTCCTCCAGGCTGTGTGTGTGTCTCTCCTCAAGCCGGAGAGAGTTTGAGTTGAGCGGATTCACAGCGAAGCCCTTCCTTACACTTTCAAGCCGCCTACCTAACACTCTCTCCGGCTTGAGCAGAGACACACAGTGCACGGTTCACACGGAGGAATTTTGACACTTAGTCGTCTTTCTGAGCGTGCACCTTCTTTCAGAAAAACGACCAAGTGTACCAGCATTAACTCATTCTGCTGTGCATGGAGTTAACATATGTGCTGTTGAAAAGATAATGCAAAATTGCATAGATGTACCTCATTTGGTTGTGCAAGGAAGAGAAAACATATGTGCTGTTGCATTGCACAGAGCACAATATAAGATATGCACTTGTTGCGTTTCAGTGTATATAAAAAATACTTAATGACCAAAGCGCTTATTTTTAATAAATTAGTGCTCAAACATGAACTTTCTGTTACTTTTTATTCTTTTTCAATAAACTCTCCGCATCGACTTAATCTGATGCTACTTCAGCCTTACAGCAGTCAGTTGACTGCATGGTTCATATTAGAGCGAATTCACAGCGAAGTCCTTTCTTACACATTCAGGCCGCCTACCTGACACTCTCTCCGGCTTGAAGTGTAACACACACTGCCTGGTTCATACGGAGGGATTTTGACACTTAGTCGTTTTTCTGAGCGTGCATCATTTTTCAAAAAAACGACTGTGTCAAAATTCCTCCTTGTACTTCATCTCAGAAAAATAACTAAGTGTCAAGATTCCTCCAGGCTGTGTGTGTGTCTCTCCTCAAGCCGGAGAGAGTTTGAGTTGAGCGGATTCACAGCGAAGCCCTTCCTTACACTTTCAAGCCGCCTACCTAACACTCTCTCCGGCTTGAGCAGAGACACACAGTGCACGGTTCACACGGAGGAATTTTGACACTTAGTCGTCTTTCTGAGCGTGCACCTTTTTTCAGAAAAACGACCAAGTGTACCAGCATTAACTCATTCTGCTGTGCATGGAGTTAACATATGTGCTGTTGAAAAGATAATGCAAAATTGCATAGATGTACCTCATTTGGTTGTGAAATGAAGAGAAAACATATGTGCTGTTGCATTGCACAGAGCACAATATAAGATATGCACTTGTTGCGTTTCAGTGTATATAAAAAATACTTAATGACCAAAGCGCTTATTTTTAATAAATTAGTGCTCAAACATGAACTTTCTGTTACTTTTTATTCTTTTTCAATAAACTCTCCGCATCGACTTAATCTGATGTTACATCAGCCTTACAGCAGTCAGTTGACTGCATGGTTCATATTAGAGCGAAATCACAGCGAAGCCCTTTCTTACACATTCAGGCCGCCTACCTGACACTCTCTCCGGCTTGAAGTGTAACACACACTGCCTGGTTCACACGGAGGAATTTTGACACTTAGTCGTTTTTCTGAGCGTGCATCATTTTTAAAAAAAACGACTAAGTGTCAAAATTCCTCCTTGTACTTCATCTCAGAAAAATAACTAAGTGTCAAGATTCCTCCAGGCTGTGTGTGTGTCTCTCCTCAAGCCGGAGAGAGTTTGAGTTGAGCGGATTCACAGCGAAGCCCTTCCTTACACTTTCAAGCCGCCTACCTAACACTCTCTCCGGCTTGAGCAGAGAAACACAGTGCACGGTTCACACGGAGGAATTTTGACACTTAGTCGTCTTTCTGAGCGTGCACCTTTTTTCAGAAAAACGACCAAGTGTACCAGCATTAACTCATTCTGCTGTGCATGGAGTTAAGATATGTGCTGTTGAAAAGATAATGCAAAATTGCATAGATGTACCTCATTTGGTTGTGCAAGGAAGAGAAAACATATGTGCTGTTGCATTGCACAGAGCACAATATAAGATATGCACTTGTTGCGTTTCAGTGTATATAAAAAATACTTAATGACCAAAGCGCTTATTTTTAATAAATTAGTGCTCAAACATGAACTTTCTGTTACTTTTTATTCTTTTTCAATAAACTCTCCGCATCGACTTAATCTGATGTTACATCGGCCTTACAGCAGTCAGTTGACTGCATGGTTCATATTAGAGCGAAATCACAGCGAAGCCCTTTCTTACACATTCAGGCCGCCTACCTGACACTCTCTCCGGCTTGAAGTGGAACACACGCTGCCTGGTTCACACGGAGGAATTTTGACACTTAGTCGTTTTTCTGAGCGTGCATCATTTTTAAAAAAAACGACTAAGTGTCAAAATTCCTCCTTGTACTTCATCTCAGAAAAATAACTAAGTGTCAAGATTCCTCCAGGCTGTGTGTGTGTCTCTCCTCAAGCCGGAGAGAGTTTGAGTTGAGCGGATTCACAGCGAAGCCCTTCCTTACACTTTCAAGCCGCCTACCTAACACTCTCTCCGGCTTGAGCAGAGAAACACAGTGCACGGTTCACACGGAGGAATTTTGACACTTAGTCGTCTTTCTGAGCGTGCACCTTTTTTCAGAAAAACGACCAAGTGTACCAGCATTAACTCATTCTGCTGTGCATGGAGTTAAGATATGTGCTGTTGAAAAGATAATGCAAAATTGCATAGATGTACCTCATTTGGTTGTGCAAGGAAGAGAAAACATATGTGCTGTTGCATTGCACAGAGCACAATATAAGATATGCACTTGTTGCGTTTCAGTGTATATAAAAAATACTTAATGACCAAAGCGCTTATTTTTAATAAATTAGTGCTCAAACATGAACTTTCTGTTACTTTTTATTCTTTTTCAATAAACTCTCCGCATCGACTTAATCTGATGTTACATCAGCCTTACAGCAGTCAGTTGACTGCATGGTTCATATTAGAGCGAAATCACAGCGAAGCCCTTTCTTACACATTCAGGCCGCCTACCTGACACTCTCTCCGGCTTGAAGTGGAACACACGCTGCCTGGTTCACACGGAGGAATTTTGACACTTAGTCGTTTTTCTGAGCGTGCATCATTTTTAAAAAAAACGACTAAGTGTCAAAATTCCTCCTTGTACTTCATCTCAGAAAAATAACTAAGTGTCAAGATTCCTCCAGGCTGTGTGTGTGTCTCTCCTCAAGCCGGAGAGAGTTTGAGTTGAGCGGATTCACAGCGAAGCCCTTCCTTACACTTTCAAGCCGCCTACCTAACACTCTCTCCGGCTTGAGCAGAGAAACACAGTGCACGGTTCACACGGAGGAATTTTGACACTTAGTCGTCTTTCTGAGCGTGCACCTTTTTTCAGAAAAACGACCAAGTGTACCAGCATTAACTCATTCTGCTGTGCATGGAGTTAAGATATGTGCTGTTGAAAAGATAATGCAAAATTGCATAGATGTACCTCATTTGGTTGTGCAAGGAAGAGAAAACATATGTGCTGTTGCATTGCACAGAGCACAATATAAGATATGCACTTGTTGCGTTTCAGTGTATATAAAAAATACTTAATGACCAAAGCGCTTATTTTTAATAAATTAGTGCTCAAACATGAACTTTCTGTTACTTTTTATTCTTTTTCAATAAACTCTCCGCATCGACTTAATCTGATGTTACATCAGCCTTACAGCAGTCAGTTGACTGCATGGTTCATATTAGAGCGAAATCACAGCGAAGCCCTTTCTTACACATTCAGGCCGCCTACCTGACACTCTCTCCGGCTTGAAGTGGAACACACGCTGCCTGGTTCACACGGAGGAATTTTGACACTTAGTCGTTTTTCTGAGCGTGCATCATTTTTAAAAAAAACGACTAAGTGTCAAAATTCCTCCTTGTACTTCATCTCAGAAAAATAACTAAGTGTCAAGATTCCTCCAAGCTGTGTGTGTGTCTCTCCTCAAGCCGGAGAGAGTTTGAGTTGAGCGGATTCACAGCGAAGCCCTTCCTTACACTTTCAAGCCGCCTACCTAACACTCTCTCCGGCTTGAGCAGAGACACACAGTGCACGGTTCACACGGAGGAATTTTGACACTTAGTCGTCTTTCTGAGCGTGCACCTTCTTTCAGAAAAACGACCAAGTGTACCAGCATTAACTCATTCTGCTGTGCATGGAGTTAACATATGTGCTGTTGAAAAGATAATGCAAAATTGCATAGATGTACCTCATTTGGTTGTGCAAGGAAGAGAAAACATATGTGCTGTTGCATTGCACAGAGCACAATATAAGATATGCACTTGTTGCGTTTCAGTGTATATAAAAAATACTTAATGACCAACGCGCTTATTTTTAATAAATTAGTGCTCAAACATGAACTTTCTGTTACTTTTTATTCTTTTTCAATAAACTCTCCGCATCGACTTAATCTGATGTTACTTCAGCCTTACAGCAGTCAGTTGACTGCATGGTTCATATTAGAGCGAATTCACAGCGAAGTCCTTTCTTGCACATTCAGGCCGCCTACCTGACACTCTCTCCGGCTTGAAGTGTAACACACACTGCCTGGTTCATACGGAGGGATTTTGACACTTAGTCGTTTTTCTGAGCGTGCATCATTTTTCAAAAAAACGACTAAGTGTCAAAATTCCTCCTTGTACTTCATCTCAGAAAAATAACTAAGTGTCAAGATTCCTCCAGGCTGTGTGTGTGTCTCTCCTCAAGCCGGAGAGAGTTTGAGTTGAGCGGATTCACAGCGAAGCCCTTCCTTACACTTTCAAGCCGCCTACCTAACACTCTCTCCGGCTTGAGCAGAGACACACAGTGCACGGTTCACACGGAGGAATTTTGACACTTAGTCGTCTTTCTGAGCGTGCACCTTTTTTCAGAAAAACGACCAAGTGTACCAGCATTAACTCATTCTGCTGTGCATGGAGTTAACATATGTGCTGTTGAAAAGATAATGCAAAATTGCATAGATGTACCTCATTTGGTTGTGAAATGAAGAGAAAACATATGTGCTGTTGCATTGCACAGAGCACAATATAAGATATGCACTTGTTGCGTTTCAGTGTATATAAAAAATACTTAATGACCAAAGCGCTTATTTTTAATAAATTAGTGCTCAAACATGAACTTTCTGTTACTTTTTATTCTTTTTCAATAAACTCTCCGCATCGACTTAATCTGATGTTACATCAGCCTTACAGCAGTCAGTTGACTGCATGGTTCATATTAGAGCGAAATCACAGCGAAGCCCTTTCTTACACATTCAGGCCGCCTACCTGACACTCTCTCCGGCTTGAAGTGGAACACACGCTGCCTGGTTCACACGGAGGAATTTTGACACTTAGTCGTTTTTCTGAGCGTGCATCATTTTTAAAAAAAACGACTAAGTGTCAAAATTCCTCCTTGTACTTCATCTCAGAAAAATAACTAAGTGTCAAGATTCCTCCAAGCTGTGTGTGTGTCTCTCCTCAAGCCGGAGAGAGTTTGAGTTGAGCGGATTCACAGCGAAGCCCTTCCTTACACTTTCAAGCCGCCTACCTAACACTCTCTCCGGCTTGAGCAGAGAAACACAGTGCACGGTTCACACGGAGGAATTTTGACACTTAGTCGTCTTTCTGAGCGTGCACCTTTTTTCAGAAAAACGACCAAGTGTACCAGCATTAACTCATTCTGCTGTGCATGGAGTTAAGATATGTGCTGTTGAAAAGATAATGCAAAATTGCATAGATGTACCTCATTTGGTTGTGCAAGGAAGAGAAAACATATGTGCTGTTGCATTGCACAGAGCACAATATAAGATATGCACTTGTTGCGTTTCAGTGTATATAAAAAATACTTAATGACCAAAGCGCTTATTTTTAATAAATTAGTGCTCAAACATGAACTTTCTGTTACTTTTTATTCTTTTTCAATAAACTCTCCGCATCGACTTAATCTGATGTTACATCAGCCTTACAGCAGTCAGTTGACTGCATGGTTCATATTAGAGCGAAATCACAGCGAAGCCCTTTCTTACACATTCAGGCCGCCTACCTGACACTCTCTCCGGCTTGAAGTGGAACACACGCTGCCTGGTTCACACGGAGGAATTTTGACACTTAGTCGTTTTTCTGAGCGTGCATCATTTTTAAAAAAAACGACTAAGTGTCAAAATTCCTCCTTGTACTTCATCTCAGAAAAATAACTAAGTGTCAAGATTCCTCCAGGCTGTGTGTGTGTCTCTCCTCAAGCCGGAGAGAGTTTGAGTTGAGCGGATTCACAGCGAAGCCCTTCCTTACACTTTCAAGCCGCCTACCTAACACTCTCTCCGGCTTGAGCAGAGACACACAGTGCACGGTTCACACGGAGGAATTTTGACACTTAGTCGTCTTTCTGAGCGTGCACCTTCTTTCAGAAAAACGACCAAGTGTACCAGCATTAACTCATTCTGCTGTGCATGGAGTTAACATATGTGCTGTTGAAAAGATAATGCAAAATTGCATAGATGTACCTCATTTGGTTGTGCAAGGAAGAGAAAACATATGTGCTGTTGCATTGCACAGAGCACAATATAAGATATGCACTTGTTGCGTTTCAGTGTATATAAAAAATACTTAATGACCAAAGCGCTTATTTTTAATAAATTAGTGCTCAAACATGAACTTTCTGTTACTTTTTATTCTTTTTCAATAAACTCTCCGCATCGACTTAATCTGATGTTACATCAGCCTTACAGCAGTCAGTTGACTGCATGGTTCATATTAGAGCGAAATCACAGCGAAGCCCTTTCTTACACATTCAGGCCGCCTACCTGACACTCTCTCCGGCTTGAAGTGGAACACACGCTGCCTGGTTCACACGGAGGAATTTTGACACTTAGTCGTTTTTCTGAGCGTGCATCATTTTTAAAAAAAACGACTAAGTGTCAAAATTCCTCCTTGTACTTCATCTCAGAAAAATAACTAAGTGTCAAGATTCCTCCAGGCTGTGTGTGTGTCTCTCCTCAAGCCGGAGAGAGTTTGAGTTGAGCGGATTCACAGCGAAGCCCTTCCTTACACTTTCAAGCCGCCTACCTAACACTCTCTCCGGCTTGAGCAGAGACACACAGTGCACGGTTCACACGGAGGAATTTTGACACTTAGTCGTCTTTCTGAGCGTGCACCTTCTTTCAGAAAAACGACCAAGTGTACCAGCATTAACTCATTCTGCTGTGCATGGAGTTAACATATGTGCTGTTGAAAAGATAATGCAAAATTGCATAGATGTACCTCATTTGGTTGTGCAAGGAAGAGAAAACATATGTGCTGTTGCATTGCACAGAGCACAATATAAGATATGCACTTGTTGCGTTTCAGTGTATATAAAAAATACTTAATGACCAAAGCGCTTATTTTTAATAAATTAGTGCTCAAACATGAACTTTCTGTTACTTTTTATTCTTTTTCAATAAACTCTCCGCATCGACTTAATCTGATGCTACTTCAGCCTTACAGCAGTCAGTTGACTGCATGGTTCATATTAGAGCGAATTCACAGCGAAGTCCTTTCTTACACATTCAGGCCGCCTACCTGACACTCTCTCCGGCTTGAAGTGTAACACACACTGCCTGGTTCATACGGAGGGATTTTGACACTTAGTCGTTTTTCTGAGCGTGCATCATTTTTCAAAAAAACGACTGTGTCAAAATTCCTCCTTGTACTTCATCTCAGAAAAATAACTAAGTGTCAAGATTCCTCCAGGCTGTGTGTGTGTCTCTCCTCAAGCCGGAGAGAGTTTGAGTTGAGCGGATTCACAGCGAAGCCCTTCCTTACACTTTCAAGCCGCCTACCTAACACTCTCTCCGGCTTGAGCAGAGACACACAGTGCACGGTTCACACGGAGGAATTTTGACACTTAGTCGTCTTTCTGAGCGTGCACCTTTTTTCAGAAAAACGACCAAGTGTACCAGCATTAACTCATTCTGCTGTGCATGGAGTTAACATATGTGCTGTTGAAAAGATAATGCAAAATTGCATAGATGTACCTCATTTGGTTGTGAAATGAAGAGAAAACATATGTGCTGTTGCATTGCACAGAGCACAATATAAGATATGCACTTGTTGCGTTTCAGTGTATATAAAAAATACTTAATGACCAAAGCGCTTATTTTTAATAAATTAGTGCTCAAACATGAACTTTCTGTTACTTTTTATTCTTTTTCAATAAACTCTCCGCATCGACTTAATCTGATGTTACATCAGCCTTACAGCAGTCAGTTGACTGCATGGTTCATATTAGAGCGAAATCACAGCGAAGCCCTTTCTTACACATTCAGGCCGCCTACCTGACACTCTCTCCGGCTTGAAGTGTAACACACACTGCCTGGTTCACACGGAGGAATTTTGACACTTAGTCGTTTTTCTGAGCGTGCATCATTTTTAAAAAAAACGACTAAGTGTCAAAATTCCTCCTTGTACTTCATCTCAGAAAAATAACTAAGTGTCAAGATTCCTCCAGGCTGTGTGTGTGTCTCTCCTCAAGCCGGAGAGAGTTTGAGTTGAGCGGATTCACAGCGAAGCCCTTCCTTACACTTTCAAGCCGCCTACCTAACACTCTCTCCGGCTTGAGCAGAGAAACACAGTGCACGGTTCACACGGAGGAATTTTGACACTTAGTCGTCTTTCTGAGCGTGCACCTTTTTTCAGAAAAACGACCAAGTGTACCAGCATTAACTCATTCTGCTGTGCATGGAGTTAAGATATGTGCTGTTGAAAAGATAATGCAAAATTGCATAGATGTACCTCATTTGGTTGTGCAAGGAAGAGAAAACATATGTGCTGTTGCATTGCACAGAGCACAATATAAGATATGCACTTGTTGCGTTTCAGTGTATATAAAAAATACTTAATGACCACAGCGCTTATTTTTAATAAATTAGTGCTCAAACATGAACTTTCTGTTACTTTTTATTCTTTTTCAATAAACTCTCCGCATCGACTTAATCTGATGTTACATCAGCCTTACAGCAGTCAGTTGACTGCATGGTTCATATTAGAGCGAAATCACAGCGAAGCCCTTTCTTACACATTCAGGCCGCCTACCTGACACTCTCTCCGGCTTGAAGTGGAACACACACTGCCTGGTTCACACGGAGGAATTTTGACACTTAGTCGTCTTTCTGAGCGTGCACCTTTTTTCAGAAAAACGACCAAGTGTACCAGCATTAACTCATTCTGCTGTGCATGGAGTTAAGATATGTGCTGTTGAAAAGATAATGCAAAATTGCATAGATGTACCTCATTTGGTTGTGCAAGGAAGAGAAAACATATGTGCTGTTGCATTGCACAGAGCACAATATAAGATATGCACTTGTTGCGTTTCAGTGTATATAAAAAATACTTAATGACCACAGCGCTTATTTTTAATAAATTAGTGCTCAAACATGAACTTTCTGTTACTTTTTATTCTTTTTCAATAAACTCTCCGCATCGACTTAATCTGATGTTACATCAGCCTTACAGCAGTCAGTTGACTGCATGGTTCATATTAGAGCGAAATCACAGCGAAGCCCTTTCTTACACATTCAGGCCGCCTACCTGACACTCTCTCCGGCTTGAAGTGGAACACACACTGCCTGGTTCACACGGAGGAATTTTGACACTTAGTCGTCTTTCTGAGCGTGCACCTTTTTTCAGAAAAACGACCAAGTGTACCAGCATTAACTCATTCTGCTGTGCATGGAGTTAAGATATGTGCTGTTGAAAAGATAATGCAAAATTGCATAGATGTACCTCATTTGGTTGTGCAAGGAAGAGAAAACATATGTGCTGTTGCATTGCACAGAGCACAATATAAGATATGCACTTGTTGCGTTTCAGTGTATATAAAAAATACTTAATGACCAAAGCGCTTATTTTTAATAAATTAGTGCTCAAACATGAACTTTCTGTTACTTTTTATTCTTTTTCAATAAACTCTCCGCATCGACTTAATCTGATGTTACATCAGCCTTACAGCAGTCAGTTGACTGCATGGTTCATATTAGAGCGAAATCACAGCGAAGCCCTTTCTTACACATTCAGGCCGCCTACCTGACACTCTCTCCGGCTTGAAGTGGAACACACGCTGCCTGGTTCACACGGAGGAATTTTGACACTTAGTCGTTTTTCTGAGCGTGCATCATTTTTAAAAAAAACGACTAAGTGTCAAAATTCCTCCTTGTACTTCATCTCAGAAAAATAACTAAGTGTCAAGATTCCTCCAGGCTGTGTGTGTGTCTCTCCTCAAGCCGGAGAGAGTTTGAGTTGAGCGGATTCACAGCGAAGCCCTTCCTTACACTTTCAAGCCGCCTACCTAACACTCTCTCCGGCTTGAGCAGAGAAACACAGTGCACGGTTCACACGGAGGAATTTTGACACTTAGTCGTCTTTCTGAGCGTGCACCTTTTTTCAAAAAAACGACCAAGTGTACCAGCATTAACTCATTCTGCTGTGCATGGAGTTAACATATGTGCTGTTGAAAAGATAATGCAAAATTGCATAGATGTACCTCATTTGGTTGTGCAAGGAAGAGAAAACATATGTGCTGTTGCATTGCACAGAGCACAATATAAGATATGCACTTGTTGCGTTTCAGTGTATATAAAAAATACTTAATGACCAAAGCGCTTATTTTTAATAAATTAGTGCTCAAACATGAACTTTCTGTTACTTTTTATTCTTTTTCAATAAACTCTCCGCATCGACTTAATCTGATGTTACATCAGCCTTACAGCAGTCAGTTGACTGCATGGTTCATATTAGAGCGAATTCACAGCGAAGTCCTTTCTTACACATTCAGGCCGCCTACCTGACACTCTCTCCGGCTTGAAGTGTAACACACACTGCCTGGTTCATACGGAGGGATTTTGACACTTAGTCGTTTTTCTGAGCGTGCATCATTTTTCAAAAAAACGACTAAGTGTCAAAATTCCTCCTTGTACTTCATCTCAGAAAAATAACTAAAAGTGTCAAGATTCCTCCAGGCTGTGTGTGTGTCTCTCCTCAAGCCGGAGAGAGTTTGAGTTGAGCGGATTCACAGCGAAGCCCTTCCTTACACTTTCAAGCCGCCTACCTAACACTCTCTCCGGCTTGAGCAGAGACACACAGTGCACGGTTCACACGGAGGAATTTTGACACTTAGTCGTCTTTCTGAGCGTGCACCTTTTTTCAGAAAAACGACCAAGTGTACCAGCATTAACTCATTCTGCTGTGCATGGAGTTAAGATATGTGCTGTTGAAAAGATAATGCAAAATTGCATAGATGTACCTCATTTGGTTGTGCAAGGAAGAGAAAACATATGTGCTGTTGCATTGCACAGAGCACAATATAAGATATGCACTTGTTGCGTTTCAGTGTATATAAAAAATACTTAATGACCAAAGCGCTTATTTTTAATAAATTAGTGCTCAAACATGAACTTTCTGTTACTTTTTATTCTTTTTCAATAAACTCTCCGCATCGACTTAATCTGATGTTACATCAGCCTTACAGCAGTCAGTTGACTGCATGGTTCATATTAGAGCGAAATCACAGCGAAGCCCTTTCTTACACATTCAGGCCGCCTACCTGACACTCTCTCCGGCTTGAAGTGGAACACACGCTGCCTGGTTCACACGGAGGAATTTTGACACTTAGTCGTTTTTCTGAGCGTGCATCATTTTTAAAAAAAACGACTAAGTGTCAAAATTCCTCCTTGTACTTCATCTCAGAAAAATAACTAAGTGTCAAGATTCCTCCAGGCTGTGTGTGTGTCTCTCCTCAAGCCGGAGAGAGTTTGAGTTGAGCGGATTCACAGCGAAGCCCTTCCTTACACTTTCAAGCCGCCTACCTAACACTCTCTCCGGCTTGAGCAGAGACACACAGTGCACGGTTCACACGGAGGAATTTTGACACTTAGTCGTCTTTCTGAGCGTGCACCTTTTTTCAGAAAAACGACCAAGTGTACCAGCATTAACTCATTCTGCTGTGCATGGAGTTAACATATGTGCTGTTGAAAAGATAATGCAAAATTGCATAGATGTACCTCATTTGGTTGTGAAATGAAGAGAAAACATATGTGCTGTTGCATTGCACAGAGCACAATATAAGATATGCACTTGTTGCGTTTCAGTGTATATAAAAAATACTTAATGACCAAAGCGCTTATTTTTAATAAATTAGTGCTCAAACATGAACTTTCTGTTACTTTTTATTCTTTTTCAATAAACTCTCCGCATCGACTTAATCTGATGTTACATCAGCCTTACAGCAGTCAGTTGACTGCATGGTTCATATTAGAGCGAAATCACAGCGAAGCCCTTTCTTACACATTCAGGCCGCCTACCTGACACTCTCTCCGGCTTGAAGTGGAACACACGCTGCCTGGTTCACACGGAGGAATTTTGACACTTAGTCGTTTTTCTGAGCGTGCATCATTTTTAAAAAAAACGACTAAGTGTCAAAATTCCTCCTTGTACTTCATCTCAGAAAAATAACTAAGTGTCAAGATTCCTCCAAGCTGTGTGTGTGTCTCTCCTCAAGCCGGAGAGAGTTTGAGTTGAGCGGATTCACAGCGAAGCCCTTCCTTACACTTTCAAGCCGCCTACCTAACACTCTCTCCGGCTTGAGCAGAGAAACACAGTGCACGGTTCACACGGAGGAATTTTGACACTTAGTCGTCTTTCTGAGCGTGCACCTTTTTTCAGAAAAACGACCAAGTGTACCAGCATTAACTCATTCTGCTGTGCATGGAGTTAAGATATGTGCTGTTGAAAAGATAATGCAAAATTGCATAGATGTACCTCATTTGGTTGTGCAAGGAAGAGAAAACATATGTGCTGTTGCATTGCACAGAGCACAATATAAGATATGCACTTGTTGCGTTTCAGTGTATATAAAAAATACTTAATGACCAAAGCGCTTATTTTTAATAAATTAGTGCTCAAACATGAACTTTCTGTTACTTTTTATTCTTTTTCAATAAACTCTCCGCATCGACTTAATCTGATGTTACATCAGCCTTACAGCAGTCAGTTGACTGCATGGTTCATATTAGAGCGAAATCACAGCGAAGCCCTTTCTTACACATTCAGGCCGCCTACCTGACACTCTCTCCGGCTTGAAGTGGAACACACGCTGCCTGGTTCACACGGAGGAATTTTGACACTTAGTCGTTTTTCTGAGCGTGCATCATTTTTAAAAAAAACGACTAAGTGTCAAAATTCCTCCTTGTACTTCATCTCAGAAAAATAACTAAGTGTCAAGATTCCTCCAGGCTGTGTGTGTGTCTCTCCTCAAGCCGGAGAGAGTTTGAGTTGAGCGGATTCACAGCGAAGCCCTTCCTTACACTTTCAAGCCGCCTACCTAACACTCTCTCCGGCTTGAGCAGAGACACACAGTGCACGGTTCACACGGAGGAATTTTGACACTTAGTCGTCTTTCTGAGCGTGCACCTTCTTTCAGAAAAACGACCAAGTGTACCAGCATTAACTCATTCTGCTGTGCATGGAGTTAACATATGTGCTGTTGAAAAGATAATGCAAAATTGCATAGATGTACCTCATTTGGTTGTGCAAGGAAGAGAAAACATATGTGCTGTTGCATTGCACAGAGCACAATATAAGATATGCACTTGTTGCGTTTCAGTGTATATAAAAAATACTTAATGACCAAAGCGCTTATTTTTAATAAATTAGTGCTCAAACATGAACTTTCTGTTACTTTTTATTCTTTTTCAATAAACTCTCCGCATCGACTTAATCTGATGCTACTTCAGCCTTACAGCAGTCAGTTGACTGCATGGTTCATATTAGAGCGAATTCACAGCGAAGTCCTTTCTTACACATTCAGGCCGCCTACCTGACACTCTCTCCGGCTTGAAGTGTAACACACACTGCCTGGTTCATACGGAGGGATTTTGACACTTAGTCGTTTTTCTGAGCGTGCATCATTTTTCAAAAAAACGACTGTGTCAAAATTCCTCCTTGTACTTCATCTCAGAAAAATAACTAAGTGTCAAGATTCCTCCAGGCTGTGTGTGTGTCTCTCCTCAAGCCGGAGAGAGTTTGAGTTGAGCGGATTCACAGCGAAGCCCTTCCTTACACTTTCAAGCCGCCTACCTAACACTCTCTCCGGCTTGAGCAGAGACACACAGTGCACGGTTCACACGGAGGAATTTTGACACTTAGTCGTCTTTCTGAGCGTGCACCTTTTTTCAGAAAAACGACCAAGTGTACCAGCATTAACTCATTCTGCTGTGCATGGAGTTAACATATGTGCTGTTGAAAAGATAATGCAAAATTGCATAGATGTACCTCATTTGGTTGTGAAATGAAGAGAAAACATATGTGCTGTTGCATTGCACAGAGCACAATATAAGATATGCACTTGTTGCGTTTCAGTGTATATAAAAAATACTTAATGACCAAAGCGCTTATTTTTAATAAATTAGTGCTCAAACATGAACTTTCTGTTACTTTTTATTCTTTTTCAATAAACTCTCCGCATCGACTTAATCTGATGTTACATCAGCCTTACAGCAGTCAGTTGACTGCATGGTTCATATTAGAGCGAAATCACAGCGAAGCCCTTTCTTACACATTCAGGCCGCCTACCTGACACTCTCTCCGGCTTGAAGTGTAACACACACTGCCTGGTTCACACGGAGGAATTTTGACACTTAGTCGTTTTTCTGAGCGTGCATCATTTTTAAAAAAAACGACTAAGTGTCAAAATTCCTCCTTGTACTTCATCTCAGAAAAATAACTAAGTGTCAAGATTCCTCCAGGCTGTGTGTGTGTCTCTCCTCAAGCCGGAGAGAGTTTGAGTTGAGCGGATTCACAGCGAAGCCCTTCCTTACACTTTCAAGCCGCCTACCTAACACTCTCTCCGGCTTGAGCAGAGAAACACAGTGCACGGTTCACACGGAGGAATTTTGACACTTAGTCGTCTTTCTGAGCGTGCACCTTTTTTCAGAAAAACGACCAAGTGTACCAGCATTAACTCATTCTGCTGTGCATGGAGTTAAGATATGTGCTGTTGAAAAGATAATGCAAAATTGCATAGATGTACCTCATTTGGTTGTGCAAGGAAGAGAAAACATATGTGCTGTTGCATTGCACAGAGCACAATATAAGATATGCACTTGTTGCGTTTCAGTGTATATAAAAAATACTTAATGACCACAGCGCTTATTTTTAATAAATTAGTGCTCAAACATGAACTTTCTGTTACTTTTTATTCTTTTTCAATAAACTCTCCGCATCGACTTAATCTGATGTTACATCAGCCTTACAGCAGTCAGTTGACTGCATGGTTCATATTAGAGCGAAATCACAGCGAAGCCCTTTCTTACACATTCAGGCCGCCTACCTGACACTCTCTCCGGCTTGAAGTGGAACACACACTGCCTGGTTCACACGGAGGAATTTTGACACTTAGTCGTCTTTCTGAGCGTGCACCTTTTTTCAGAAAAACGACCAAGTGTACCAGCATTAACTCATTCTGCTGTGCATGGAGTTAAGATATGTGCTGTTGAAAAGATAATGCAAAATTGCATAGATGTACCTCATTTGGTTGTGCAAGGAAGAGAAAACATATGTGCTGTTGCATTGCACAGAGCACAATATAAGATATGCACTTGTTGCGTTTCAGTGTATATAAAAAATACTTAATGACCAAAGCGCTTATTTTTAATAAATTAGTGCTCAAACATGAACTTTCTGTTACTTTTTATTCTTTTTCAATAAACTCTCCGCATCGACTTAATCTGATGTTACATCAGCCTTACAGCAGTCAGTTGACTGCATGGTTCATATTAGAGCGAAATCACAGCGAAGCCCTTTCTTACACATTCAGGCCGCCTACCTGACACTCTCTCCGGCTTGAAGTGGAACACACGCTGCCTGGTTCACACGGAGGAATTTTGACACTTAGTCGTTTTTCTGAGCGTGCATCATTTTTAAAAAAAACGACTAAGTGTCAAAATTCCTCCTTGTACTTCATCTCAGAAAAATAACTAAGTGTCAAGATTCCTCCAGGCTGTGTGTGTGTCTCTCCTCAAGCCGGAGAGAGTTTGAGTTGAGCGGATTCACAGCGAAGCCCTTCCTTACACTTTCAAGCCGCCTACCTAACACTCTCTCCGGCTTGAGCAGAGACACACAGTGCACGGTTCACACGGAGGAATTTTGACACTTAGTCGTCTTTCTGAGCGTGCACCTTTTTTCAGAAAAACGACCAAGTGTACCAGCATTAACTCATTCTGCTGTGCATGGAGTTAACATATGTGCTGTTGAAAAGATAATGCAAAATTGCATAGATGTACCTCATTTGGTTGTGAAATGAAGAGAAAACATATGTGCTGTTGCATTGCACAGAGCACAATATAAGATATGCACTTGTTGCGTTTCAGTGTATATAAAAAATACTTAATGACCAAAGCGCTTATTTTTAATAAATTAGTGCTCAAACATGAACTTTCTGTTACTTTTTATTCTTTTTCAATAAACTCTCCGCATCGACTTAATCTGATGTTACATCAGCCTTACAGCAGTCAGTTGACTGCATGGTTCATATTAGAGCGAAATCACAGCGAAGCCCTTTCTTACACATTCAGGCCGCCTACCTGACACTCTCTCCGGCTTGAAGTGGAACACACGCTGCCTGGTTCACACGGAGGAATTTTGACACTTAGTCGTTTTTCTGAGCGTGCATCATTTTTAAAAAAAACGACTAAGTGTCAAAATTCCTCCTTGTACTTCATCTCAGAAAAATAACTAAGTGTCAAGATTCCTCCAAGCTGTGTGTGTGTCTCTCCTCAAGCCGGAGAGAGTTTGAGTTGAGCGGATTCACAGCGAAGCCCTTCCTTACACTTTCAAGCCGCCTACCTAACACTCTCTCCGGCTTGAGCAGAGAAACACAGTGCACGGTTCACACGGAGGAATTTTGACACTTAGTCGTCTTTCTGAGCGTGCACCTTTTTTCAGAAAAACGACCAAGTGTACCAGCATTAACTCATTCTGCTGTGCATGGAGTTAAGATATGTGCTGTTGAAAAGATAATGCAAAATTGCATAGATGTACCTCATTTGGTTGTGCAAGGAAGAGAAAACATATGTGCTGTTGCATTGCACAGAGCACAATATAAGATATGCACTTGTTGCGTTTCAGTGTATATAAAAAATACTTAATGACCAAAGCGCTTATTTTTAATAAATTAGTGCTCAAACATGAACTTTCTGTTACTTTTTATTCTTTTTCAATAAACTCTCCGCATCGACTTAATCTGATGTTACATCAGCCTTACAGCAGTCAGTTGACTGCATGGTTCATATTAGAGCGAAATCACAGCGAAGCCCTTTCTTACACATTCAGGCCGCCTACCTGACACTCTCTCCGGCTTGAAGTGGAACACACGCTGCCTGGTTCACACGGAGGAATTTTGACACTTAGTCGTTTTTCTGAGCGTGCATCATTTTTAAAAAAAACGACTAAGTGTCAAAATTCCTCCTTGTACTTCATCTCAGAAAAATAACTAAGTGTCAAGATTCCTCCAGGCTGTGTGTGTGTCTCTCCTCAAGCCGGAGAGAGTTTGAGTTGAGCGGATTCACAGCGAAGCCCTTCCTTACACTTTCAAGCCGCCTACCTAACACTCTCTCCGGCTTGAGCAGAGACACACAGTGCACGGTTCACACGGAGGAATTTTGACACTTAGTCGTCTTTCTGAGCGTGCACCTTCTTTCAGAAAAACGACCAAGTGTACCAGCATTAACTCATTCTGCTGTGCATGGAGTTAACATATGTGCTGTTGAAAAGATAATGCAAAATTGCATAGATGTACCTCATTTGGTTGTGCAAGGAAGAGAAAACATATGTGCTGTTGCATTGCACAGAGCACAATATAAGATATGCACTTGTTGCGTTTCAGTGTATATAAAAAATACTTAATGACCAAAGCGCTTATTTTTAATAAATTAGTGCTCAAACATGAACTTTCTGTTACTTTTTATTCTTTTTCAATAAACTCTCCGCATCGACTTAATCTGATGCTACTTCAGCCTTACAGCAGTCAGTTGACTGCATGGTTCATATTAGAGCGAATTCACAGCGAAGTCCTTTCTTACACATTCAGGCCGCCTACCTGACACTCTCTCCGGCTTGAAGTGTAACACACACTGCCTGGTTCATACGGAGGGATTTTGACACTTAGTCGTTTTTCTGAGCGTGCATCATTTTTCAAAAAAACGACTGTGTCAAAATTCCTCCTTGTACTTCATCTCAGAAAAATAACTAAGTGTCAAGATTCCTCCAGGCTGTGTGTGTGTCTCTCCTCAAGCCGGAGAGAGTTTGAGTTGAGCGGATTCACAGCGAAGCCCTTCCTTACACTTTCAAGCCGCCTACCTAACACTCTCTCCGGCTTGAGCAGAGACACACAGTGCACGGTTCACACGGAGGAATTTTGACACTTAGTCGTCTTTCTGAGCGTGCACCTTTTTTCAGAAAAACGACCAAGTGTACCAGCATTAACTCATTCTGCTGTGCATGGAGTTAACATATGTGCTGTTGAAAAGATAATGCAAAATTGCATAGATGTACCTCATTTGGTTGTGAAATGAAGAGAAAACATATGTGCTGTTGCATTGCACAGAGCACAATATAAGATATGCACTTGTTGCGTTTCAGTGTATATAAAAAATACTTAATGACCAAAGCGCTTATTTTTAATAAATTAGTGCTCAAACATGAACTTTCTGTTACTTTTTATTCTTTTTCAATAAACTCTCCGCATCGACTTAATCTGATGTTACATCAGCCTTACAGCAGTCAGTTGACTGCATGGTTCATATTAGAGCGAAATCACAGCGAAGCCCTTTCTTACACATTCAGGCCGCCTACCTGACACTCTCTCCGGCTTGAAGTGTAACACACACTGCCTGGTTCACACGGAGGAATTTTGACACTTAGTCGTTTTTCTGAGCGTGCATCATTTTTAAAAAAAACGACTAAGTGTCAAAATTCCTCCTTGTACTTCATCTCAGAAAAATAACTAAGTGTCAAGATTCCTCCAGGCTGTGTGTGTGTCTCTCCTCAAGCCGGAGAGAGTTTGAGTTGAGCGGATTCACAGCGAAGCCCTTCCTTACACTTTCAAGCCGCCTACCTAACACTCTCTCCGGCTTGAGCAGAGAAACACAGTGCACGGTTCACACGGAGGAATTTTGACACTTAGTCGTCTTTCTGAGCGTGCACCTTTTTTCAGAAAAACGACCAAGTGTACCAGCATTAACTCATTCTGCTGTGCATGGAGTTAAGATATGTGCTGTTGAAAAGATAATGCAAAATTGCATAGATGTACCTCATTTGGTTGTGCAAGGAAGAGAAAACATATGTGCTGTTGCATTGCACAGAGCACAATATAAGATATGCACTTGTTGCGTTTCAGTGTATATAAAAAATACTTAATGACCACAGCGCTTATTTTTAATAAATTAGTGCTCAAACATGAACTTTCTGTTACTTTTTATTCTTTTTCAATAAACTCTCCGCATCGACTTAATCTGATGTTACATCAGCCTTACAGCAGTCAGTTGACTGCATGGTTCATATTAGAGCGAAATCACAGCGAAGCCCTTTCTTACACATTCAGGCCGCCTACCTGACACTCTCTCCGGCTTGAAGTGGAACACACACTGCCTGGTTCACACGGAGGAATTTTGACACTTAGTCGTCTTTCTGAGCGTGCACCTTTTTTCAGAAAAACGACCAAGTGTACCAGCATTAACTCATTCTGCTGTGCATGGAGTTAAGATATGTGCTGTTGAAAAGATAATGCAAAATTGCATAGATGTACCTCATTTGGTTGTGCAAGGAAGAGAAAACATATGTGCTGTTGCATTGCACAGAGCACAATATAAGATATGCACTTGTTGCGTTTCAGTGTATATAAAAAATACTTAATGACCAAAGCGCTTATTTTTAATAAATTAGTGCTCAAACATGAACTTTCTGTTACTTTTTATTCTTTTTCAATAAACTCTCCGCATCGACTTAATCTGATGTTACATCGGCCTTACAGCAGTCAGTTGACTGCATGGTTCATATTAGAGCGAAATCACAGCGAAGCCCTTTCTTACACATTCAGGCCGCCTACCTGACACTCTCTCCGGCTTGAAGTGGAACACACGCTGCCTGGTTCACACGGAGGAATTTTGACACTTAGTCGTTTTTCTGAGCGTGCATCATTTTTAAAAAAAACGACTAAGTGTCAAAATTCCTCCTTGTACTTCATCTCAGAAAAATAACTAAGTGTCAAGATTCCTCCAGGCTGTGTGTGTGTCTCTCCTCAAGCCGGAGAGAGTTTGAGTTGAGCGGATTCACAGCGAAGCCCTTCCTTACACTTTCAAGCCGCCTACCTAACACTCTCTCCGGCTTGAGCAGAGAAACACAGTGCACGGTTCACACGGAGGAATTTTGACACTTAGTCGTCTTTCTGAGCGTGCACCTTTTTTCAGAAAAACGACCAAGTGTACCAGCATTAACTCATTCTGCTGTGCATGGAGTTAAGATATGTGCTGTTGAAAAGATAATGCAAAATTGCATAGATGTACCTCATTTGGTTGTGCAAGGAAGAGAAAACATATGTGCTGTTGCATTGCACAGAGCACAATATAAGATATGCACTTGTTGCGTTTCAGTGTATATAAAAAATACTTAATGACCAAAGCGCTTATTTTTAATAAATTAGTGCTCAAACATGAACTTTCTGTTACTTTTTATTCTTTTTCAATAAACTCTCCGCATCGACTTAATCTGATGTTACATCAGCCTTACAGCAGTCAGTTGACTGCATGGTTCATATTAGAGCGAAATCACAGCGAAGCCCTTTCTTACACATTCAGGCCGCCTACCTGACACTCTCTCCGGCTTGAAGTGGAACACACGCTGCCTGGTTCACACGGAGGAATTTTGACACTTAGTCGTTTTTCTGAGCGTGCATCATTTTTAAAAAAAACGACTAAGTGTCAAAATTCCTCCTTGTACTTCATCTCAGAAAAATAACTAAGTGTCAAGATTCCTCCAGGCTGTGTGTGTGTCTCTCCTCAAGCCGGAGAGAGTTTGAGTTGAGCGGATTCACAGCGAAGCCCTTCCTTACACTTTCAAGCCGCCTACCTAACACTCTCTCCGGCTTGAGCAGAGAAACACAGTGCACGGTTCACACGGAGGAATTTTGACACTTAGTCGTCTTTCTGAGCGTGCACCTTTTTTCAGAAAAACGACCAAGTGTACCAGCATTAACTCATTCTGCTGTGCATGGAGTTAAGATATGTGCTGTTGAAAAGATAATGCAAAATTGCATAGATGTACCTCATTTGGTTGTGCAAGGAAGAGAAAACATATGTGCTGTTGCATTGCACAGAGCACAATATAAGATATGCACTTGTTGCGTTTCAGTGTATATAAAAAATACTTAATGACCAAAGCGCTTATTTTTAATAAATTAGTGCTCAAACATGAACTTTCTGTTACTTTTTATTCTTTTTCAATAAACTCTCCGCATCGACTTAATCTGATGTTACATCAGCCTTACAGCAGTCAGTTGACTGCATGGTTCATATTAGAGCGAAATCACAGCGAAGCCCTTTCTTACACATTCAGGCCGCCTACCTGACACTCTCTCCGGCTTGAAGTGGAACACACGCTGCCTGGTTCACACGGAGGAATTTTGACACTTAGTCGTTTTTCTGAGCGTGCATCATTTTTAAAAAAAACGACTAAGTGTCAAAATTCCTCCTTGTACTTCATCTCAGAAAAATAACTAAGTGTCAAGATTCCTCCAAGCTGTGTGTGTGTCTCTCCTCAAGCCGGAGAGAGTTTGAGTTGAGCGGATTCACAGCGAAGCCCTTCCTTACACTTTCAAGCCGCCTACCTAACACTCTCTCCGGCTTGAGCAGAGACACACAGTGCACGGTTCACACGGAGGAATTTTGACACTTAGTCGTCTTTCTGAGCGTGCACCTTCTTTCAGAAAAACGACCAAGTGTACCAGCATTAACTCATTCTGCTGTGCATGGAGTTAACATATGTGCTGTTGAAAAGATAATGCAAAATTGCATAGATGTACCTCATTTGGTTGTGCAAGGAAGAGAAAACATATGTGCTGTTGCATTGCACAGAGCACAATATAAGATATGCACTTGTTGCGTTTCAGTGTATATAAAAAATACTTAATGACCAAAGCGCTTATTTTTAATAAATTAGTGCTCAAACATGAACTTTCTGTTACTTTTTATTCTTTTTCAATAAACTCTCCGCATCGACTTAATCTGATGTTACTTCAGCCTTACAGCAGTCAGTTGACTGCATGGTTCATATTAGAGCGAATTCACAGCGAAGTCCTTTCTTGCACATTCAGGCCGCCTACCTGACACTCTCTCCGGCTTGAAGTGTAACACACACTGCCTGGTTCATACGGAGGGATTTTGACACTTAGTCGTTTTTCTGAGCGTGCATCATTTTTCAAAAAAACGACTAAGTGTCAAAATTCCTCCTTGTACTTCATCTCAGAAAAATAACTAAGTGTCAAGATTCCTCCAGGCTGTGTGTGTGTCTCTCCTCAAGCCGGAGAGAGTTTGAGTTGAGCGGATTCACAGCGAAGCCCTTCCTTACACTTTCAAGCCGCCTACCTAACACTCTCTCCGGCTTGAGCAGAGACACACAGTGCACGGTTCACACGGAGGAATTTTGACACTTAGTCGTCTTTCTGAGCGTGCACCTTTTTTCAGAAAAACGACCAAGTGTACCAGCATTAACTCATTCTGCTGTGCATGGAGTTAAGATATGTGCTGTTGAAAAGATAATGCAAAATTGCATAGATGTACCTCATTTGGTTGTGCAAGGAAGAGAAAACATATGTGCTGTTGCATTGCACAGAGCACAATATAAGATATGCACTTGTTGCGTTTCAGTGTATATAAAAAATACTTAATGACCAAAGCGCTTATTTTTAATAAATTAGTGCTCAAACATGAACTTTCTGTTACTTTTTATTCTTTTTCAATAAACTCTCCGCATCGACTTAATCTGATGTTACATCAGCCTTACAGCAGTCAGTTGACTGCATGGTTCATATTAGAGCGAAATCACAGCGAAGCCCTTTCTTACACATTCAGGCCGCCTACCTGACACTCTCTCCGGCTTGAAGTGGAACACACGCTGCCTGGTTCACACGGAGGAATTTTGACACTTAGTCGTTTTTCTGAGCGTGCATCATTTTTAAAAAAAACGACTAAGTGTCAAAATTCCTCCTTGTACTTCATCTCAGAAAAATAACTAAGTGTCAAGATTCCTCCAAGCTGTGTGTGTGTCTCTCCTCAAGCCGGAGAGAGTTTGAGTTGAGCGGATTCACAGCGAAGCCCTTCCTTACACTTTCAAGCCGCCTACCTAACACTCTCTCCGGCTTGAGCAGAGACACACAGTGCACGGTTCACACGGAGGAATTTTGACACTTAGTCGTCTTTCTGAGCGTGCACCTTCTTTCAGAAAAACGACCAAGTGTACCAGCATTAACTCATTCTGCTGTGCATGGAGTTAACATATGTGCTGTTGAAAAGATAATGCAAAATTGCATAGATGTACCTCATTTGGTTGTGCAAGGAAGAGAAAACATATGTGCTGTTGCATTGCACAGAGCACAATATAAGATATGCACTTGTTGCGTTTCAGTGTATATAAAAAATACTTAATGACCAAAGCGCTTATTTTTAATAAATTAGTGCTCAAACATGAACTTTCTGTTACTTTTTATTCTTTTTCAATAAACTCTCCGCATCGACTTAATCTGATGTTACTTCAGCCTTACAGCAGTCAGTTGACTGCATGGTTCATATTAGAGCGAATTCACAGCGAAGTCCTTTCTTGCACATTCAGGCCGCCTACCTGACACTCTCTCCGGCTTGAAGTGTAACACACACTGCCTGGTTCATACGGAGGGATTTTGACACTTAGTCGTTTTTCTGAGCGTGCATCATTTTTCAAAAAAACGACTAAGTGTCAAAATTCCTCCTTGTACTTCATCTCAGAAAAATAACTAAGTGTCAAGATTCCTCCAGGCTGTGTGTGTGTCTCTCCTCAAGCCGGAGAGAGTTTGAGTTGAGCGGATTCACAGCGAAGCCCTTCCTTACACTTTCAAGCCGCCTACCTAACACTCTCTCCGGCTTGAGCAGAGACACACAGTGCACGGTTCACACGGAGGAATTTTGACACTTAGTCGTCTTTCTGAGCGTGCACCTTTTTTCAGAAAAACGACCAAGTGTACCAGCATTAACTCATTCTGCTGTGCATGGAGTTAACATATGTGCTGTTGAAAAGATAATGCAAAATTGCATAGATGTACCTCATTTGGTTGTGAAATGAAGAGAAAACATATGTGCTGTTGCATTGCACAGAGCACAATATAAGATATGCACTTGTTGCGTTTCAGTGTATATAAAAAATACTTAATGACCAAAGCGCTTATTTTTAATAAATTAGTGCTCAAACATGAACTTTCTGTTACTTTTTATTCTTTTTCAATAAACTCTCCGCATCGACTTAATCTGATGTTACATCAGCCTTACAGCAGTCAGTTGACTGCATGGTTCATATTAGAGCGAAATCACAGCGAAGCCCTTTCTTACACATTCAGGCCGCCTACCTGACACTCTCTCCGGCTTGAAGTGGAACACACGCTGCCTGGTTCACACGGAGGAATTTTGACACTTAGTCGTTTTTCTGAGCGTGCATCATTTTTAAAAAAAACGACTAAGTGTCAAAATTCCTCCTTGTACTTCATCTCAGAAAAATAACTAAGTGTCAAGATTCCTCCAAGCTGTGTGTGTGTCTCTCCTCAAGCCGGAGAGAGTTTGAGTTGAGCGGATTCACAGCGAAGCCCTTCCTTACACTTTCAAGCCGCCTACCTAACACTCTCTCCGGCTTGAGCAGAGAAACACAGTGCACGGTTCACACGGAGGAATTTTGACACTTAGTCGTCTTTCTGAGCGTGCACCTTTTTTCAGAAAAACGACCAAGTGTACCAGCATTAACTCATTCTGCTGTGCATGGAGTTAAGATATGTGCTGTTGAAAAGATAATGCAAAATTGCATAGATGTACCTCATTTGGTTGTGCAAGGAAGAGAAAACATATGTGCTGTTGCATTGCACAGAGCACAATATAAGATATGCACTTGTTGCGTTTCAGTGTATATAAAAAATACTTAATGACCAAAGCGCTTATTTTTAATAAATTAGTGCTCAAACATGAACTTTCTGTTACTTTTTATTCTTTTTCAATAAACTCTCCGCATCGACTTAATCTGATGTTACATCAGCCTTACAGCAGTCAGTTGACTGCATGGTTCATATTAGAGCGAAATCACAGCGAAGCCCTTTCTTACACATTCAGGCCGCCTACCTGACACTCTCTCCGGCTTGAAGTGGAACACACGCTGCCTGGTTCACACGGAGGAATTTTGACACTTAGTCGTTTTTCTGAGCGTGCATCATTTTTAAAAAAAACGACTAAGTGTCAAAATTCCTCCTTGTACTTCATCTCAGAAAAATAACTAAGTGTCAAGATTCCTCCAGGCTGTGTGTGTGTCTCTCCTCAAGCCGGAGAGAGTTTGAGTTGAGCGGATTCACAGCGAAGCCCTTCCTTACACTTTCAAGCCGCCTACCTAACACTCTCTCCGGCTTGAGCAGAGACACACAGTGCACGGTTCACACGGAGGAATTTTGACACTTAGTCGTCTTTCTGAGCGTGCACCTTCTTTCAGAAAAACGACCAAGTGTACCAGCATTAACTCATTCTGCTGTGCATGGAGTTAACATATGTGCTGTTGAAAAGATAATGCAAAATTGCATAGATGTACCTCATTTGGTTGTGCAAGGAAGAGAAAACATATGTGCTGTTGCATTGCACAGAGCACAATATAAGATATGCACTTGTTGCGTTTCAGTGTATATAAAAAATACTTAATGACCAAAGCGCTTATTTTTAATAAATTAGTGCTCAAACATGAACTTTCTGTTACTTTTTATTCTTTTTCAATAAACTCTCCGCATCGACTTAATCTGATGCTACTTCAGCCTTACAGCAGTCAGTTGACTGCATGGTTCATATTAGAGCGAATTCACAGCGAAGTCCTTTCTTACACATTCAGGCCGCCTACCTGACACTCTCTCCGGCTTGAAGTGTAACACACACTGCCTGGTTCATACGGAGGGATTTTGACACTTAGTCGTTTTTCTGAGCGTGCATCATTTTTCAAAAAAACGACTGTGTCAAAATTCCTCCTTGTACTTCATCTCAGAAAAATAACTAAGTGTCAAGATTCCTCCAGGCTGTGTGTGTGTCTCTCCTCAAGCCGGAGAGAGTTTGAGTTGAGCGGATTCACAGCGAAGCCCTTCCTTACACTTTCAAGCCGCCTACCTAACACTCTCTCCGGCTTGAGCAGAGACACACAGTGCACGGTTCACACGGAGGAATTTTGACACTTAGTCGTCTTTCTGAGCGTGCACCTTTTTTCAGAAAAACGACCAAGTGTACCAGCATTAACTCATTCTGCTGTGCATGGAGTTAACATATGTGCTGTTGAAAAGATAATGCAAAATTGCATAGATGTACCTCATTTGGTTGTGAAATGAAGAGAAAACATATGTGCTGTTGCATTGCACAGAGCACAATATAAGATATGCACTTGTTGCGTTTCAGTGTATATAAAAAATACTTAATGACCAAAGCGCTTATTTTTAATAAATTAGTGCTCAAACATGAACTTTCTGTTACTTTTTATTCTTTTTCAATAAACTCTCCGCATCGACTTAATCTGATGTTACATCAGCCTTACAGCAGTCAGTTGACTGCATGGTTCATATTAGAGCGAAATCACAGCGAAGCCCTTTCTTACACATTCAGGCCGCCTACCTGACACTCTCTCCGGCTTGAAGTGTAACACACACTGCCTGGTTCACACGGAGGAATTTTGACACTTAGTCGTTTTTCTGAGCGTGCATCATTTTTAAAAAAAACGACTAAGTGTCAAAATTCCTCCTTGTACTTCATCTCAGAAAAATAACTAAGTGTCAAGATTCCTCCAGGCTGTGTGTGTGTCTCTCCTCAAGCCGGAGAGAGTTTGAGTTGAGCGGATTCACAGCGAAGCCCTTCCTTACACTTTCAAGCCGCCTACCTAACACTCTCTCCGGCTTGAGCAGAGAAACACAGTGCACGGTTCACACGGAGGAATTTTGACACTTAGTCGTCTTTCTGAGCGTGCACCTTTTTTCAGAAAAACGACCAAGTGTACCAGCATTAACTCATTCTGCTGTGCATGGAGTTAAGATATGTGCTGTTGAAAAGATAATGCAAAATTGCATAGATGTACCTCATTTGGTTGTGCAAGGAAGAGAAAACATATGTGCTGTTGCATTGCACAGAGCACAATATAAGATATGCACTTGTTGCGTTTCAGTGTATATAAAAAATACTTAATGACCACAGCGCTTATTTTTAATAAATTAGTGCTCAAACATGAACTTTCTGTTACTTTTTATTCTTTTTCAATAAACTCTCCGCATCGACTTAATCTGATGTTACATCAGCCTTACAGCAGTCAGTTGACTGCATGGTTCATATTAGAGCGAAATCACAGCGAAGCCCTTTCTTACACATTCAGGCCGCCTACCTGACACTCTCTCCGGCTTGAAGTGGAACACACACTGCCTGGTTCACACGGAGGAATTTTGACACTTAGTCGTCTTTCTGAGCGTGCACCTTTTTTCAGAAAAACGACCAAGTGTACCAGCATTAACTCATTCTGCTGTGCATGGAGTTAAGATATGTGCTGTTGAAAAGATAATGCAAAATTGCATAGATGTACCTCATTTGGTTGTGCAAGGAAGAGAAAACATATGTGCTGTTGCATTGCACAGAGCACAATATAAGATATGCACTTGTTGCGTTTCAGTGTATATAAAAAATACTTAATGACCAAAGCGCTTATTTTTAATAAATTAGTGCTCAAACATGAACTTTCTGTTACTTTTTATTCTTTTTCAATAAACTCTCCGCATCGACTTAATCTGATGTTACATCGGCCTTACAGCAGTCAGTTGACTGCATGGTTCATATTAGAGCGAAATCACAGCGAAGCCCTTTCTTACACATTCAGGCCGCCTACCTGACACTCTCTCCGGCTTGAAGTGGAACACACGCTGCCTGGTTCACACGGAGGAATTTTGACACTTAGTCGTTTTTCTGAGCGTGCATCATTTTTAAAAAAAACGACTAAGTGTCAAAATTCCTCCTTGTACTTCATCTCAGAAAAATAACTAAGTGTCAAGATTCCTCCAGGCTGTGTGTGTGTCTCTCCTCAAGCCGGAGAGAGTTTGAGTTGAGCGGATTCACAGCGAAGCCCTTCCTTACACTTTCAAGCCGCCTACCTAACACTCTCTCCGGCTTGAGCAGAGAAACACAGTGCACGGTTCACACGGAGGAATTTTGACACTTAGTCGTCTTTCTGAGCGTGCACCTTTTTTCAGAAAAACGACCAAGTGTACCAGCATTAACTCATTCTGCTGTGCATGGAGTTAAGATATGTGCTGTTGAAAAGATAATGCAAAATTGCATAGATGTACCTCATTTGGTTGTGCAAGGAAGAGAAAACATATGTGCTGTTGCATTGCACAGAGCACAATATAAGATATGCACTTGTTGCGTTTCAGTGTATATAAAAAATACTTAATGACCAAAGCGCTTATTTTTAATAAATTAGTGCTCAAACATGAACTTTCTGTTACTTTTTATTCTTTTTCAATAAACTCTCCGCATCGACTTAATCTGATGTTACATCAGCCTTACAGCAGTCAGTTGACTGCATGGTTCATATTAGAGCGAAATCACAGCGAAGCCCTTTCTTACACATTCAGGCCGCCTACCTGACACTCTCTCCGGCTTGAAGTGGAACACACGCTGCCTGGTTCACACGGAGGAATTTTGACACTTAGTCGTTTTTCTGAGCGTGCATCATTTTTAAAAAAAACGACTAAGTGTCAAAATTCCTCCTTGTACTTCATCTCAGAAAAATAACTAAGTGTCAAGATTCCTCCAGGCTGTGTGTGTGTCTCTCCTCAAGCCGGAGAGAGTTTGAGTTGAGCGGATTCACAGCGAAGCCCTTCCTTACACTTTCAAGCCGCCTACCTAACACTCTCTCCGGCTTGAGCAGAGAAACACAGTGCACGGTTCACACGGAGGAATTTTGACACTTAGTCGTCTTTCTGAGCGTGCACCTTTTTTCAGAAAAACGACCAAGTGTACCAGCATTAACTCATTCTGCTGTGCATGGAGTTAAGATATGTGCTGTTGAAAAGATAATGCAAAATTGCATAGATGTACCTCATTTGGTTGTGCAAGGAAGAGAAAACATATGTGCTGTTGCATTGCACAGAGCACAATATAAGATATGCACTTGTTGCGTTTCAGTGTATATAAAAAATACTTAATGACCAAAGCGCTTATTTTTAATAAATTAGTGCTCAAACATGAACTTTCTGTTACTTTTTATTCTTTTTCAATAAACTCTCCGCATCGACTTAATCTGATGTTACATCAGCCTTACAGCAGTCAGTTGACTGCATGGTTCATATTAGAGCGAAATCACAGCGAAGCCCTTTCTTACACATTCAGGCCGCCTACCTGACACTCTCTCCGGCTTGAAGTGGAACACACGCTGCCTGGTTCACACGGAGGAATTTTGACACTTAGTCGTTTTTCTGAGCGTGCATCATTTTTAAAAAAAACGACTAAGTGTCAAAATTCCTCCTTGTACTTCATCTCAGAAAAATAACTAAGTGTCAAGATTCCTCCAAGCTGTGTGTGTGTCTCTCCTCAAGCCGGAGAGAGTTTGAGTTGAGCGGATTCACAGCGAAGCCCTTCCTTACACTTTCAAGCCGCCTACCTAACACTCTCTCCGGCTTGAGCAGAGACACACAGTGCACGGTTCACACGGAGGAATTTTGACACTTAGTCGTCTTTCTGAGCGTGCACCTTCTTTCAGAAAAACGACCAAGTGTACCAGCATTAACTCATTCTGCTGTGCATGGAGTTAACATATGTGCTGTTGAAAAGATAATGCAAAATTGCATAGATGTACCTCATTTGGTTGTGCAAGGAAGAGAAAACATATGTGCTGTTGCATTGCACAGAGCACAATATAAGATATGCACTTGTTGCGTTTCAGTGTATATAAAAAATACTTAATGACCAAAGCGCTTATTTTTAATAAATTAGTGCTCAAACATGAACTTTCTGTTACTTTTTATTCTTTTTCAATAAACTCTCCGCATCGACTTAATCTGATGTTACTTCAGCCTTACAGCAGTCAGTTGACTGCATGGTTCATATTAGAGCGAATTCACAGCGAAGTCCTTTCTTGCACATTCAGGCCGCCTACCTGACACTCTCTCCGGCTTGAAGTGTAACACACACTGCCTGGTTCATACGGAGGGATTTTGACACTTAGTCGTTTTTCTGAGCGTGCATCATTTTTCAAAAAAACGACTAAGTGTCAAAATTCCTCCTTGTACTTCATCTCAGAAAAATAACTAAGTGTCAAGATTCCTCCAGGCTGTGTGTGTGTCTCTCCTCAAGCCGGAGAGAGTTTGAGTTGAGCGGATTCACAGCGAAGCCCTTCCTTACACTTTCAAGCCGCCTACCTAACACTCTCTCCGGCTTGAGCAGAGACACACAGTGCACGGTTCACACGGAGGAATTTTGACACTTAGTCGTCTTTCTGAGCGTGCACCTTTTTTCAGAAAAACGACCAAGTGTACCAGCATTAACTCATTCTGCTGTGCATGGAGTTAACATATGTGCTGTTGAAAAGATAATGCAAAATTGCATAGATGTACCTCATTTGGTTGTGAAATGAAGAGAAAACATATGTGCTGTTGCATTGCACAGAGCACAATATAAGATATGCACTTGTTGCGTTTCAGTGTATATAAAAAATACTTAATGACCAAAGCGCTTATTTTTAATAAATTAGTGCTCAAACATGAACTTTCTGTTACTTTTTATTCTTTTTCAATAAACTCTCCGCATCGACTTAATCTGATGTTACATCAGCCTTACAGCAGTCAGTTGACTGCATGGTTCATATTAGAGCGAAATCACAGCGAAGCCCTTTCTTACACATTCAGGCCGCCTACCTGACACTCTCTCCGGCTTGAAGTGGAACACACGCTGCCTGGTTCACACGGAGGAATTTTGACACTTAGTCGTTTTTCTGAGCGTGCATCATTTTTAAAAAAAACGACTAAGTGTCAAAATTCCTCCTTGTACTTCATCTCAGAAAAATAACTAAGTGTCAAGATTCCTCCAAGCTGTGTGTGTGTCTCTCCTCAAGCCGGAGAGAGTTTGAGTTGAGCGGATTCACAGCGAAGCCCTTCCTTACACTTTCAAGCCGCCTACCTAACACTCTCTCCGGCTTGAGCAGAGAAACACAGTGCACGGTTCACACGGAGGAATTTTGACACTTAGTCGTCTTTCTGAGCGTGCACCTTTTTTCAGAAAAACGACCAAGTGTACCAGCATTAACTCATTCTGCTGTGCATGGAGTTAAGATATGTGCTGTTGAAAAGATAATGCAAAATTGCATAGATGTACCTCATTTGGTTGTGCAAGGAAGAGAAAACATATGTGCTGTTGCATTGCACAGAGCACAATATAAGATATGCACTTGTTGCGTTTCAGTGTATATAAAAAATACTTAATGACCAAAGCGCTTATTTTTAATAAATTAGTGCTCAAACATGAACTTTCTGTTACTTTTTATTCTTTTTCAATAAACTCTCCGCATCGACTTAATCTGATGTTACATCAGCCTTACAGCAGTCAGTTGACTGCATGGTTCATATTAGAGCGAAATCACAGCGAAGCCCTTTCTTACACATTCAGGCCGCCTACCTGACACTCTCTCCGGCTTGAAGTGGAACACACGCTGCCTGGTTCACACGGAGGAATTTTGACACTTAGTCGTTTTTCTGAGCGTGCATCATTTTTAAAAAAAACGACTAAGTGTCAAAATTCCTCCTTGTACTTCATCTCAGAAAAATAACTAAGTGTCAAGATTCCTCCAGGCTGTGTGTGTGTCTCTCCTCAAGCCGGAGAGAGTTTGAGTTGAGCGGATTCACAGCGAAGCCCTTCCTTACACTTTCAAGCCGCCTACCTAACACTCTCTCCGGCTTGAGCAGAGACACACAGTGCACGGTTCACACGGAGGAATTTTGACACTTAGTCGTCTTTCTGAGCGTGCACCTTCTTTCAGAAAAACGACCAAGTGTACCAGCATTAACTCATTCTGCTGTGCATGGAGTTAACATATGTGCTGTTGAAAAGATAATGCAAAATTGCATAGATGTACCTCATTTGGTTGTGCAAGGAAGAGAAAACATATGTGCTGTTGCATTGCACAGAGCACAATATAAGATATGCACTTGTTGCGTTTCAGTGTATATAAAAAATACTTAATGACCAAAGCGCTTATTTTTAATAAATTAGTGCTCAAACATGAACTTTCTGTTACTTTTTATTCTTTTTCAATAAACTCTCCGCATCGACTTAATCTGATGCTACTTCAGCCTTACAGCAGTCAGTTGACTGCATGGTTCATATTAGAGCGAATTCACAGCGAAGTCCTTTCTTACACATTCAGGCCGCCTACCTGACACTCTCTCCGGCTTGAAGTGTAACACACACTGCCTGGTTCATACGGAGGGATTTTGACACTTAGTCGTTTTTCTGAGCGTGCATCATTTTTCAAAAAAACGACTGTGTCAAAATTCCTCCTTGTACTTCATCTCAGAAAAATAACTAAGTGTCAAGATTCCTCCAGGCTGTGTGTGTGTCTCTCCTCAAGCCGGAGAGAGTTTGAGTTGAGCGGATTCACAGCGAAGCCCTTCCTTACACTTTCAAGCCGCCTACCTAACACTCTCTCCGGCTTGAGCAGAGACACACAGTGCACGGTTCACACGGAGGAATTTTGACACTTAGTCGTCTTTCTGAGCGTGCACCTTTTTTCAGAAAAACGACCAAGTGTACCAGCATTAACTCATTCTGCTGTGCATGGAGTTAACATATGTGCTGTTGAAAAGATAATGCAAAATTGCATAGATGTACCTCATTTGGTTGTGAAATGAAGAGAAAACATATGTGCTGTTGCATTGCACAGAGCACAATATAAGATATGCACTTGTTGCGTTTCAGTGTATATAAAAAATACTTAATGACCAAAGCGCTTATTTTTAATAAATTAGTGCTCAAACATGAACTTTCTGTTACTTTTTATTCTTTTTCAATAAACTCTCCGCATCGACTTAATCTAATGTTACATCAGCCTTACAGCAGTCAGTTGACTGCATGGTTCATATTAGAGCGAAATCACAGCGAAGCCCTTTCTTACACATTCAGGCCGCCTACCTGACACTCTCTCCGGCTTGAAGTGTAACACACACTGCCTGGTTCACACGGAGGAATTTTGACACTTAGTCGTTTTTCTGAGCGTGCATCATTTTTAAAAAAAACGACTAAGTGTCAAAATTCCTCCTTGTACTTCATCTCAGAAAAATAACTAAGTGTCAAGATTCCTCCAGGCTGTGTGTGTGTCTCTCCTCAAGCCGGAGAGAGTTTGAGTTGAGCGGATTCACAGCGAAGCCCTTCCTTACACTTTCAAGCCGCCTACCTAACACTCTCTCCGGCTTGAGCAGAGAAACACAGTGCACGGTTCACACGGAGGAATTTTGACACTTAGTCGTCTTTCTGAGCGTGCACCTTTTTTCAGAAAAACGACCAAGTGTACCAGCATTAACTCATTCTGCTGTGCATGGAGTTAAGATATGTGCTGTTGAAAAGATAATGCAAAATTGCATAGATGTACCTCATTTGGTTGTGCAAGGAAGAGAAAACATATGTGCTGTTGCATTGCACAGAGCACAATATAAGATATGCACTTGTTGCGTTTCAGTGTATATAAAAAATACTTAATGACCACAGCGCTTATTTTTAATAAATTAGTGCTCAAACATGAACTTTCTGTTACTTTTTATTCTTTTTCAATAAACTCTCCGCATCGACTTAATCTGATGTTACATCAGCCTTACAGCAGTCAGTTGACTGCATGGTTCATATTAGAGCGAAATCACAGCGAAGCCCTTTCTTACACATTCAGGCCGCCTACCTGACACTCTCTCCGGCTTGAAGTGGAACACACACTGCCTGGTTCACACGGAGGAATTTTGACACTTAGTCGTCTTTCTGAGCGTGCACCTTTTTTCAGAAAAACGACCAAGTGTACCAGCATTAACTCATTCTGCTGTGCATGGAGTTAAGATATGTGCTGTTGAAAAGATAATGCAAAATTGCATAGATGTACCTCATTTGGTTGTGCAAGGAAGAGAAAACATATGTGCTGTTGCATTGCACAGAGCACAATATAAGATATGCACTTGTTGCGTTTCAGTGTATATAAAAAATACTTAATGACCAAAGCGCTTATTTTTAATAAATTAGTGCTCAAACATGAACTTTCTGTTACTTTTTATTCTTTTTCAATAAACTCTCCGCATCGACTTAATCTGATGTTACATCGGCCTTACAGCAGTCAGTTGACTGCATGGTTCATATTAGAGCGAAATCACAGCGAAGCCCTTTCTTACACATTCAGGCCGCCTACCTGACACTCTCTCCGGCTTTAAGTGGAACACACGCTGCCTGGTTCACACGGAGGAATTTTGACACTTAGTCGTTTTTCTGAGCGTGCATCATTTTTAAAAAAAACGACTAAGTGTCAAAATTCCTCCTTGTACTTCATCTCAGAAAAATAACTAAGTGTCAAGATTCCTCCAGGCTGTGTGTGTGTCTCTCCTCAAGCCGGAGAGAGTTTGAGTTGAGCGGATTCACAGCGAAGCCCTTCCTTACACTTTCAAGCCGCCTACCTAACACTCTCTCCGGCTTGAGCAGAGAAACACAGTGCACGGTTCACACGGAGGAATTTTGACACTTAGTCGTCTTTCTGAGCGTGCACCTTTTTTCAGAAAAACGACCAAGTGTACCAGCATTAACTCATTCTGCTGTGCATGGAGTTAAGATATGTGCTGTTGAAAAGATAATGCAAAATTGCATAGATGTACCTCATTTGGTTGTGCAAGGAAGAGAAAACATATGTGCTGTTGCATTGCACAGAGCACAATATAAGATATGCACTTGTTGCGTTTCAGTGTATATAAAAAATACTTAATGACCAAAGCGCTTATTTTTAATAAATTAGTGCTCAAACATGAACTTTCTGTTACTTTTTATTCTTTTTCAATAAACTCTCCGCATCGACTTAATCTGATGTTACATCAGCCTTACAGCAGTCAGTTGACTGCATGGTTCATATTAGAGCGAAATCACAGCGAAGCCCTTTCTTACACATTCAGGCCGCCTACCTGACACTCTCTCCGGCTTGAAGTGGAACACACGCTGCCTGGTTCACACGGAGGAATTTTGACACTTAGTCGTTTTTCTGAGCGTGCATCATTTTTAAAAAAAACGACTAAGTGTCAAAATTCCTCCTTGTACTTCATCTCAGAAAAATAACTAAGTGTCAAGATTCCTCCAGGCTGTGTGTGTGTCTCTCCTCAAGCCGGAGAGAGTTTGAGTTGAGCGGATTCACAGCGAAGCCCTTCCTTACACTTTCAAGCCGCCTACCTAACACTCTCTCCGGCTTGAGCAGAGAAACACAGTGCACGGTTCACACGGAGGAATTTTGACACTTAGTCGTCTTTCTGAGCGTGCACCTTTTTTCAGAAAAACGACCAAGTGTACCAGCATTAACTCATTCTGCTGTGCATGGAGTTAAGATATGTGCTGTTGAAAAGATAATGCAAAATTGCATAGATGTACCTCATTTGGTTGTGCAAGGAAGAGAAAACATATGTGCTGTTGCATTGCACAGAGCACAATATAAGATATGCACTTGTTGCGTTTCAGTGTATATAAAAAATACTTAATGACCAAAGCGCTTATTTTTAATAAATTAGTGCTCAAACATGAACTTTCTGTTACTTTTTATTCTTTTTCAATAAACTCTCCGCATCGACTTAATCTGATGTTACATCAGCCTTACAGCAGTCAGTTGACTGCATGGTTCATATTAGAGCGAATTCACAGCGAAGTCCTTTCTTACACATTCAGGCCGCCTACCTGACACTCTCTCCGGCTTGAAGTGTAACACACACTGCCTGGTTCATACGGAGGGATTTTGACACTTAGTCGTTTTTCTGAGCGTGCATCATTTTTCAAAAAAACGACTAAGTGTCAAAATTCCTCCTTGTACTTCATCTCAGAAAAATAACTAAAAGTGTCAAGATTCCTCCAGGCTGTGTGTGTGTCTCTCCTCAAGCCGGAGAGAGTTTGAGTTGAGCGGATTCACAGCGAAGCCCTTCCTTACACTTTCAAGCCGCCTACCTAACACTCTCTCCGGCTTGAGCAGAGACACACAGTGCACGGTTCACACGGAGGAATTTTGACACTTAGTCGTCTTTCTGAGCGTGCACCTTTTTTCAGAAAAACGACCAAGTGTACCAGCATTAACTCATTCTGCTGTGCATGGAGTTAAGATATGTGCTGTTGAAAAGATAATGCAAAATTGCATAGATGTACCTCATTTGGTTGTGCAAGGAAGAGAAAACATATGTGCTGTTGCATTGCACAGAGCACAATATAAGATATGCACTTGTTGCGTTTCAGTGTATATAAAAAATACTTAATGACCAAAGCGCTTATTTTTAATAAATTAGTGCTCAAACATGAACTTTCTGTTACTTTTTATTCTTTTTCAATAAACTCTCCGCATCGACTTAATCTGATGTTACATCAGCCTTACAGCAGTCAGTTGACTGCATGGTTCATATTAGAGCGAAATCACAGCGAAGCCCTTTCTTACACATTCAGGCCGCCTACCTGACACTCTCTCCGGCTTGAAGTGGAACACACGCTGCCTGGTTCACACGGAGGAATTTTGACACTTAGTCGTTTTTCTGAGCGTGCATCATTTTTAAAAAAAACGACTAAGTGTCAAAATTCCTCCTTGTACTTCATCTCAGAAAAATAACTAAGTGTCAAGATTCCTCCAAGCTGTGTGTGTGTCTCTCCTCAAGCCGGAGAGAGTTTGAGTTGAGCGGATTCACAGCGAAGCCCTTCCTTACACTTTCAAGCCGCCTACCTAACACTCTCTCCGGCTTGAGCAGAGACACACAGTGCACGGTTCACACGGAGGAATTTTGACACTTAGTCGTCTTTCTGAGCGTGCACCTTCTTTCAGAAAAACGACCAAGTGTACCAGCATTAACTCATTCTGCTGTGCATGGAGTTAACATATGTGCTGTTGAAAAGATAATGCAAAATTGCATAGATGTACCTCATTTGGTTGTGCAAGGAAGAGAAAACATATGTGCTGTTGCATTGCACAGAGCACAATATAAGATATGCACTTGTTGCGTTTCAGTGTATATAAAAAATACTTAATGACCAAAGCGCTTATTTTTAATAAATTAGTGCTCAAACATGAACTTTCTGTTACTTTTTATTCTTTTTCAATAAACTCTCCGCATCGACTTAATCTGATGTTACTTCAGCCTTACAGCAGTCAGTTGACTGCATGGTTCATATTAGAGCGAATTCACAGCGAAGTCCTTTCTTGCACATTCAGGCCGCCTACCTGACACTCTCTCCGGCTTGAAGTGTAACACACACTGCCTGGTTCATACGGAGGGATTTTGACACTTAGTCGTTTTTCTGAGCGTGCATCATTTTTCAAAAAAACGACTAAGTGTCAAAATTCCTCCTTGTACTTCATCTCAGAAAAATAACTAAGTGTCAAGATTCCTCCAGGCTGTGTGTGTGTCTCTCCTCAAGCCGGAGAGAGTTTGAGTTGAGCGGATTCACAGCGAAGCCCTTCCTTACACTTTCAAGCCGCCTACCTAACACTCTCTCCGGCTTGAGCAGAGACACACAGTGCACGGTTCACACGGAGGAATTTTGACACTTAGTCGTCTTTCTGAGCGTGCACCTTTTTTCAGAAAAACGACCAAGTGTACCAGCATTAACTCATTCTGCTGTGCATGGAGTTAACATATGTGCTGTTGAAAAGATAATGCAAAATTGCATAGATGTACCTCATTTGGTTGTGAAATGAAGAGAAAACATATGTGCTGTTGCATTGCACAGAGCACAATATAAGATATGCACTTGTTGCGTTTCAGTGTATATAAAAAATACTTAATGACCAAAGCGCTTATTTTTAATAAATTAGTGCTCAAACATGAACTTTCTGTTACTTTTTATTCTTTTTCAATAAACTCTCCGCATCGACTTAATCTGATGTTACATCAGCCTTACAGCAGTCAGTTGACTGCATGGTTCATATTAGAGCGAAATCACAGCGAAGCCCTTTCTTACACATTCAGGCCGCCTACCTGACACTCTCTCCGGCTTGAAGTGGAACACACGCTGCCTGGTTCACACGGAGGAATTTTGACACTTAGTCGTTTTTCTGAGCGTGCATCATTTTTAAAAAAAACGACTAAGTGTCAAAATTCCTCCTTGTACTTCATCTCAGAAAAATAACTAAGTGTCAAGATTCCTCCAAGCTGTGTGTGTGTCTCTCCTCAAGCCGGAGAGAGTTTGAGTTGAGCGGATTCACAGCGAAGCCCTTCCTTACACTTTCAAGCCGCCTACCTAACACTCTCTCCGGCTTGAGCAGAGAAACACAGTGCACGGTTCACACGGAGGAATTTTGACACTTAGTCGTCTTTCTGAGCGTGCACCTTTTTTCAGAAAAACGACCAAGTGTACCAGCATTAACTCATTCTGCTGTGCATGGAGTTAAGATATGTGCTGTTGAAAAGATAATGCAAAATTGCATAGATGTACCTCATTTGGTTGTGCAAGGAAGAGAAAACATATGTGCTGTTGCATTGCACAGAGCACAATATAAGATATGCACTTGTTGCGTTTCAGTGTATATAAAAAATACTTAATGACCAAAGCGCTTATTTTTAATAAATTAGTGCTCAAACATGAACTTTCTGTTACTTTTTATTCTTTTTCAATAAACTCTCCGCATCGACTTAATCTGATGTTACATCAGCCTTACAGCAGTCAGTTGACTGCATGGTTCATATTAGAGCGAAATCACAGCGAAGCCCTTTCTTACACATTCAGGCCGCCTACCTGACACTCTCTCCGGCTTGAAGTGGAACACACGCTGCCTGGTTCACACGGAGGAATTTTGACACTTAGTCGTTTTTCTGAGCGTGCATCATTTTTAAAAAAAACGACTAAGTGTCAAAATTCCTCCTTGTACTTCATCTCAGAAAAATAACTAAGTGTCAAGATTCCTCCAGGCTGTGTGTGTGTCTCTCCTCAAGCCGGAGAGAGTTTGAGTTGAGCGGATTCACAGCGAAGCCCTTCCTTACACTTTCAAGCCGCCTACCTAACACTCTCTCCGGCTTGAGCAGAGACACACAGTGCACGGTTCACACGGAGGAATTTTGACACTTAGTCGTCTTTCTGAGCGTGCACCTTCTTTCAGAAAAACGACCAAGTGTACCAGCATTAACTCATTCTGCTGTGCATGGAGTTAACATATGTGCTGTTGAAAAGATAATGCAAAATTGCATAGATGTACCTCATTTGGTTGTGCAAGGAAGAGAAAACATATGTGCTGTTGCATTGCACAGAGCACAATATAAGATATGCACTTGTTGCGTTTCAGTGTATATAAAAAATACTTAATGACCAAAGCGCTTATTTTTAATAAATTAGTGCTCAAACATGAACTTTCTGTTACTTTTTATTCTTTTTCAATAAACTCTCCGCATCGACTTAATCTGATGCTACTTCAGCCTTACAGCAGTCAGTTGACTGCATGGTTCATATTAGAGCGAATTCACAGCGAAGTCCTTTCTTACACATTCAGGCCGCCTACCTGACACTCTCTCCGGCTTGAAGTGTAACACACACTGCCTGGTTCATACGGAGGGATTTTGACACTTAGTCGTTTTTCTGAGCGTGCATCATTTTTCAAAAAAACGACTGTGTCAAAATTCCTCCTTGTACTTCATCTCAGAAAAATAACTAAGTGTCAAGATTCCTCCAGGCTGTGTGTGTGTCTCTCCTCAAGCCGGAGAGAGTTTGAGTTGAGCGGATTCACAGCGAAGCCCTTCCTTACACTTTCAAGCCGCCTACCTAACACTCTCTCCGGCTTGAGCAGAGACACACAGTGCACGGTTCACACGGAGGAATTTTGACACTTAGTCGTCTTTCTGAGCGTGCACCTTTTTTCAGAAAAACGACCAAGTGTACCAGCATTAACTCATTCTGCTGTGCATGGAGTTAACATATGTGCTGTTGAAAAGATAATGCAAAATTGCATAGATGTACCTCATTTGGTTGTGAAATGAAGAGAAAACATATGTGCTGTTGCATTGCACAGAGCACAATATAAGATATGCACTTGTTGCGTTTCAGTGTATATAAAAAATACTTAATGACCAAAGCGCTTATTTTTAATAAATTAGTGCTCAAACATGAACTTTCTGTTACTTTTTATTCTTTTTCAATAAACTCTCCGCATCGACTTAATCTGATGTTACATCAGCCTTACAGCAGTCAGTTGACTGCATGGTTCATATTAGAGCGAAATCACAGCGAAGCCCTTTCTTACACATTCAGGCCGCCTACCTGACACTCTCTCCGGCTTGAAGTGTAACACACACTGCCTGGTTCACACGGAGGAATTTTGACACTTAGTCGTTTTTCTGAGCGTGCATCATTTTTAAAAAAAACGACTAAGTGTCAAAATTCCTCCTTGTACTTCATCTCAGAAAAATAACTAAGTGTCAAGATTCCTCCAGGCTGTGTGTGTGTCTCTCCTCAAGCCGGAGAGAGTTTGAGTTGAGCGGATTCACAGCGAAGCCCTTCCTTACACTTTCAAGCCGCCTACCTAACACTCTCTCCGGCTTGAGCAGAGAAACACAGTGCACGGTTCACACGGAGGAATTTTGACACTTAGTCGTCTTTCTGAGCGTGCACCTTTTTTCAGAAAAACGACCAAGTGTACCAGCATTAACTCATTCTGCTGTGCATGGAGTTAAGATATGTGCTGTTGAAAAGATAATGCAAAATTGCATAGATGTACCTCATTTGGTTGTGCAAGGAAGAGAAAACATATGTGCTGTTGCATTGCACAGAGCACAATATAAGATATGCACTTGTTGCGTTTCAGTGTATATAAAAAATACTTAATGACCACAGCGCTTATTTTTAATAAATTAGTGCTCAAACATGAACTTTCTGTTACTTTTTATTCTTTTTCAATAAACTCTCCGCATCGACTTAATCTGATGTTACATCAGCCTTACAGCAGTCAGTTGACTGCATGGTTCATATTAGAGCGAAATCACAGCGAAGCCCTTTCTTACACATTCAGGCCGCCTACCTGACACTCTCTCCGGCTTGAAGTGGAACACACACTGCCTGGTTCACACGGAGGAATTTTGACACTTAGTCGTCTTTCTGAGCGTGCACCTTTTTTCAGAAAAACGACCAAGTGTACCAGCATTAACTCATTCTGCTGTGCATGGAGTTAAGATATGTGCTGTTGAAAAGATAATGCAAAATTGCATAGATGTACCTCATTTGGTTGTGCAAGGAAGAGAAAACATATGTGCTGTTGCATTGCACAGAGCACAATATAAGATATGCACTTGTTGCGTTTCAGTGTATATAAAAAATACTTAATGACCACAGCGCTTATTTTTAATAAATTAGTGCTCAAACATGAACTTTCTGTTACTTTTTATTCTTTTTCAATAAACTCTCCGCATCGACTTAATCTGATGTTACATCAGCCTTACAGCAGTCAGTTGACTGCATGGTTCATATTAGAGCGAAATCACAGCGAAGCCCTTTCTTACACATTCAGGCCGCCTACCTGACACTCTCTCCGGCTTGAAGTGGAACACACACTGCCTGGTTCACACGGAGGAATTTTGACACTTAGTCGTCTTTCTGAGCGTGCACCTTTTTTCAGAAAAACGACCAAGTGTACCAGCATTAACTCATTCTGCTGTGCATGGAGTTAAGATATGTGCTGTTGAAAAGATAATGCAAAATTGCATAGATGTACCTCATTTGGTTGTGCAAGGAAGAGAAAACATATGTGCTGTTGCATTGCACAGAGCACAATATAAGATATGCACTTGTTGCGTTTCAGTGTATATAAAAAATACTTAATGACCAAAGCGCTTATTTTTAATAAATTAGTGCTCAAACATGAACTTTCTGTTACTTTTTATTCTTTTTCAATAAACTCTCCGCATCGACTTAATCTGATGTTACATCAGCCTTACAGCAGTCAGTTGACTGCATGGTTCATATTAGAGCGAAATCACAGCGAAGCCCTTTCTTACACATTCAGGCCGCCTACCTGACACTCTCTCCGGCTTGAAGTGGAACACACGCTGCCTGGTTCACACGGAGGAATTTTGACACTTAGTCGTTTTTCTGAGCGTGCATCATTTTTAAAAAAAACGACTAAGTGTCAAAATTCCTCCTTGTACTTCATCTCAGAAAAATAACTAAGTGTCAAGATTCCTCCAGGCTGTGTGTGTGTCTCTCCTCAAGCCGGAGAGAGTTTGAGTTGAGCGGATTCACAGCGAAGCCCTTCCTTACACTTTCAAGCCGCCTACCTAACACTCTCTCCGGCTTGAGCAGAGAAACACAGTGCACGGTTCACACGGAGGAATTTTGACACTTAGTCGTCTTTCTGAGCGTGCACCTTTTTTCAAAAAAACGACCAAGTGTACCAGCATTAACTCATTCTGCTGTGCATGGAGTTAACATATGTGCTGTTGAAAAGATAATGCAAAATTGCATAGATGTACCTCATTTGGTTGTGCAAGGAAGAGAAAACATATGTGCTGTTGCATTGCACAGAGCACAATATAAGATATGCACTTGTTGCGTTTCAGTGTATATAAAAAATACTTAATGACCAAAGCGCTTATTTTTAATAAATTAGTGCTCAAACATGAACTTTCTGTTACTTTTTATTCTTTTTCAATAAACTCTCCGCATCGACTTAATCTGATGTTACATCAGCCTTACAGCAGTCAGTTGACTGCATGGTTCATATTAGAGCGAATTCACAGCGAAGTCCTTTCTTACACATTCAGGCCGCCTACCTGACACTCTCTCCGGCTTGAAGTGTAACACACACTGCCTGGTTCATACGGAGGGATTTTGACACTTAGTCGTTTTTCTGAGCGTGCATCATTTTTCAAAAAAACGACTAAGTGTCAAAATTCCTCCTTGTACTTCATCTCAGAAAAATAACTAAAAGTGTCAAGATTCCTCCAGGCTGTGTGTGTGTCTCTCCTCAAGCCGGAGAGAGTTTGAGTTGAGCGGATTCACAGCGAAGCCCTTCCTTACACTTTCAAGCCGCCTACCTAACACTCTCTCCGGCTTGAGCAGAGACACACAGTGCACGGTTCACACGGAGGAATTTTGACACTTAGTCGTCTTTCTGAGCGTGCACCTTTTTTCAGAAAAACGACCAAGTGTACCAGCATTAACTCATTCTGCTGTGCATGGAGTTAAGATATGTGCTGTTGAAAAGATAATGCAAAATTGCATAGATGTACCTCATTTGGTTGTGCAAGGAAGAGAAAACATATGTGCTGTTGCATTGCACAGAGCACAATATAAGATATGCACTTGTTGCGTTTCAGTGTATATAAAAAATACTTAATGACCAAAGCGCTTATTTTTAATAAATTAGTGCTCAAACATGAACTTTCTGTTACTTTTTATTCTTTTTCAATAAACTCTCCGCATCGACTTAATCTGATGTTACATCAGCCTTACAGCAGTCAGTTGACTGCATGGTTCATATTAGAGCGAAATCACAGCGAAGCCCTTTCTTACACATTCAGGCCGCCTACCTGACACTCTCTCCGGCTTGAAGTGGAACACACGCTGCCTGGTTCACACGGAGGAATTTTGACACTTAGTCGTTTTTCTGAGCGTGCATCATTTTTAAAAAAAACGACTAAGTGTCAAAATTCCTCCTTGTACTTCATCTCAGAAAAATAACTAAGTGTCAAGATTCCTCCAGGCTGTGTGTGTGTCTCTCCTCAAGCCGGAGAGAGTTTGAGTTGAGCGGATTCACAGCGAAGCCCTTCCTTACACTTTCAAGCCGCCTACCTAACACTCTCTCCGGCTTGAGCAGAGAAACACAGTGCACGGTTCACACGGAGGAATTTTGACACTTAGTCGTCTTTCTGAGCGTGCACCTTTTTTCAAAAAAACGACCAAGTGTACCAGCATTAACTCATTCTGCTGTGCATGGAGTTAACATATGTGCTGTTGAAAAGATAATGCAAAATTGCATAGATGTACCTCATTTGGTTGTGCAAGGAAGAGAAAACATATGTGCTGTTGCATTGCACAGAGCACAATATAAGATATGCACTTGTTGCGTTTCAGTGTATATAAAAAATACTTAATGACCAAAGCGCTTATTTTTAATAAATTAGTGCTCAAACATGAACTTTCTGTTACTTTTTATTCTTTTTCAATAAACTCTCCGCATCGACTTAATCTGATGTTACATCAGCCTTACAGCAGTCAGTTGACTGCATGGTTCATATTAGAGCGAATTCACAGCGAAGTCCTTTCTTACACATTCAGGCCGCCTACCTGACACTCTCTCCGGCTTGAAGTGTAACACACACTGCCTGGTTCATACGGAGGGATTTTGACACTTAGTCGTTTTTCTGAGCGTGCATCATTTTTCAAAAAAACGACTAAGTGTCAAAATTCCTCCTTGTACTTCATCTCAGAAAAATAACTAAAAGTGTCAAGATTCCTCCAGGCTGTGTGTGTGTCTCTCCTCAAGCCGGAGAGAGTTTGAGTTGAGCGGATTCACAGCGAAGCCCTTCCTTACACTTTCAAGCCGCCTACCTAACACTCTCTCCGGCTTGAGCAGAGACACACAGTGCACGGTTCACACGGAGGAATTTTGACACTTAGTCGTCTTTCTGAGCGTGCACCTTTTTTCAGAAAAACGACCAAGTGTACCAGCATTAACTCATTCTGCTGTGCATGGAGTTAAGATATGTGCTGTTGAAAAGATAATGCAAAATTGCATAGATGTACCTCATTTGGTTGTGCAAGGAAGAGAAAACATATGTGCTGTTGCATTGCACAGAGCACAATATAAGATATGCACTTGTTGCGTTTCAGTGTATATAAAAAATACTTAATGACCAAAGCGCTTATTTTTAATAAATTAGTGCTCAAACATGAACTTTCTGTTACTTTTTATTCTTTTTCAATAAACTCTCCGCATCGACTTAATCTGATGTTACATCAGCCTTACAGCAGTCAGTTGACTGCATGGTTCATATTAGAGCGAAATCACAGCGAAGCCCTTTCTTACACATTCAGGCCGCCTACCTGACACTCTCTCCGGCTTGAAGTGGAACACACGCTGCCTGGTTCACACGGAGGAATTTTGACACTTAGTCGTTTTTCTGAGCGTGCATCATTTTTAAAAAAAACGACTAAGTGTCAAAATTCCTCCTTGTACTTCATCTCAGAAAAATAACTAAGTGTCAAGATTCCTCCAAGCTGTGTGTGTGTCTCTCCTCAAGCCGGAGAGAGTTTGAGTTGAGCGGATTCACAGCGAAGCCCTTCCTTACACTTTCAAGCCGCCTACCTAACACTCTCTCCGGCTTGAGCAGAGACACACAGTGCACGGTTCACACGGAGGAATTTTGACACTTAGTCGTCTTTCTGAGCGTGCACCTTCTTTCAGAAAAACGACCAAGTGTACCAGCATTAACTCATTCTGCTGTGCATGGAGTTAACATATGTGCTGTTGAAAAGATAATGCAAAATTGCATAGATGTACCTCATTTGGTTGTGCAAGGAAGAGAAAACATATGTGCTGTTGCATTGCACAGAGCACAATATAAGATATGCACTTGTTGCGTTTCAGTGTATATAAAAAATACTTAATGACCAAAGCGCTTATTTTTAATAAATTAGTGCTCAAACATGAACTTTCTGTTACTTTTTATTCTTTTTCAATAAACTCTCCGCATCGACTTAATCTGATGTTACTTCAGCCTTACAGCAGTCAGTTGACTGCATGGTTCATATTAGAGCGAATTCACAGCGAAGTCCTTTCTTGCACATTCAGGCCGCCTACCTGACACTCTCTCCGGCTTGAAGTGTAACACACACTGCCTGGTTCATACGGAGGGATTTTGACACTTAGTCGTTTTTCTGAGCGTGCATCATTTTTCAAAAAAACGACTAAGTGTCAAAATTCCTCCTTGTACTTCATCTCAGAAAAATAACTAAGTGTCAAGATTCCTCCAGGCTGTGTGTGTGTCTCTCCTCAAGCCGGAGAGAGTTTGAGTTGAGCGGATTCACAGCGAAGCCCTTCCTTACACTTTCAAGCCGCCTACCTAACACTCTCTCCGGCTTGAGCAGAGAAACACAGTGCACGGTTCACACGGAGGAATTTTGACACTTAGTCGTCTTTCTGAGCGTGCACCTTTTTTCAGAAAAACGACCAAGTGTACCAGCATTAACTCATTCTGCTGTGCATGGAGTTAAGATATGTGCTGTTGAAAAGATAATGCAAAATTGCATAGATGTACCTCATTTGGTTGTGCAAGGAAGAGAAAACATATGTGCTGTTGCATTGCACAGAGCACAATATAAGATATGCACTTGTTGCGTTTCAGTGTATATAAAAAATACTTAATGACCAAAGCGCTTATTTTTAATAAATTAGTGCTCAAACATGAACTTTCTGTTACTTTTTATTCTTTTTCAATAAACTCTCCGCATCGACTTAATCTGATGTTACATCAGCCTTACAGCAGTCAGTTGACTGCATGGTTCATATTAGAGCGAAATCACAGCGAAGCCCTTTCTTACACATTCAGGCCGCCTACCTGACACTCTCTCCGGCTTGAAGTGGAACACACGCTGCCTGGTTCACACGGAGGAATTTTGACACTTAGTCGTTTTTCTGAGCGTGCATCATTTTTAAAAAAAACGACTAAGTGTCAAAATTCCTCCTTGTACTTCATCTCAGAAAAATAACTAAGTGTCAAGATTCCTCCAGGCTGTGTGTGTGTCTCTCCTCAAGCCGGAGAGAGTTTGAGTTGAGCGGATTCACAGCGAAGCCCTTCCTTACACTTTCAAGCCGCCTACCTAACACTCTCTCCGGCTTGAGCAGAGACACACAGTGCACGGTTCACACGGAGGAATTTTGACACTTAGTCGTCTTTCTGAGCGTGCACCTTCTTTCAGAAAAACGACCAAGTGTACCAGCATTAACTCATTCTGCTGTGCATGGAGTTAACATATGTGCTGTTGAAAAGATAATGCAAAATTGCATAGATGTACCTCATTTGGTTGTGCAAGGAAGAGAAAACATATGTGCTGTTGCATTGCACAGAGCACAATATAAGATATGCACTTGTTGCGTTTCAGTGTATATAAAAAATACTTAATGACCAAAGCGCTTATTTTTAATAAATTAGTGCTCAAACATGAACTTTCTGTTACTTTTTATTCTTTTTCAATAAACTCTCCGCATCGACTTAATCTGATGCTACTTCAGCCTTACAGCAGTCAGTTGACTGCATGGTTCATATTAGAGCGAATTCACAGCGAAGTCCTTTCTTACACATTCAGGCCGCCTACCTGACACTCTCTCCGGCTTGAAGTGTAACACACACTGCCTGGTTCATACGGAGGGATTTTGACACTTAGTCGTTTTTCTGAGCGTGCATCATTTTTCAAAAAAACGACTGTGTCAAAATTCCTCCTTGTACTTCATCTCAGAAAAATAACTAAGTGTCAAGATTCCTCCAGGCTGTGTGTGTGTCTCTCCTCAAGCCGGAGAGAGTTTGAGTTGAGCGGATTCACAGCGAAGCCCTTCCTTACACTTTCAAGCCGCCTACCTAACACTCTCTCCGGCTTGAGCAGAGACACACAGTGCACGGTTCACACGGAGGAATTTTGACACTTAGTCGTCTTTCTGAGCGTGCACCTTTTTTCAGAAAAACGACCAAGTGTACCAGCATTAACTCATTCTGCTGTGCATGGAGTTAACATATGTGCTGTTGAAAAGATAATGCAAAATTGCATAGATGTACCTCATTTGGTTGTGAAATGAAGAGAAAACATATGTGCTGTTGCATTGCACAGAGCACAATATAAGATATGCACTTGTTGCGTTTCAGTGTATATAAAAAATACTTAATGACCAAAGCGCTTATTTTTAATAAATTAGTGCTCAAACATGAACTTTCTGTTACTTTTTATTCTTTTTCAATAAACTCTCCGCATCGACTTAATCTGATGTTACATCAGCCTTACAGCAGTCAGTTGACTGCATGGTTCATATTAGAGCGAAATCACAGCGAAGCCCTTTCTTACACATTCAGGCCGCCTACCTGACACTCTCTCCGGCTTGAAGTGTAACACACACTGCCTGGTTCACACGGAGGAATTTTGACACTTAGTCGTTTTTCTGAGCGTGCATCATTTTTAAAAAAAACGACTAAGTGTCAAAATTCCTCCTTGTACTTCATCTCAGAAAAATAACTAAGTGTCAAGATTCCTCCAGGCTGTGTGTGTGTCTCTCCTCAAGCCGGAGAGAGTTTGAGTTGAGCGGATTCACAGCGAAGCCCTTCCTTACACTTTCAAGCCGCCTACCTAACACTCTCTCCGGCTTGAGCAGAGAAACACAGTGCACGGTTCACACGGAGGAATTTTGACACTTAGTCGTCTTTCTGAGCGTGCACCTTTTTTCAGAAAAACGACCAAGTGTACCAGCATTAACTCATTCTGCTGTGCATGGAGTTAAGATATGTGCTGTTGAAAAGATAATGCAAAATTGCATAGATGTACCTCATTTGGTTGTGCAAGGAAGAGAAAACATATGTGCTGTTGCATTGCACAGAGCACAATATAAGATATGCACTTGTTGCGTTTCAGTGTATATAAAAAATACTTAATGACCACAGCGCTTATTTTTAATAAATTAGTGCTCAAACATGAACTTTCTGTTACTTTTTATTCTTTTTCAATAAACTCTCCGCATCGACTTAATCTGATGTTACATCAGCCTTACAGCAGTCAGTTGACTGCATGGTTCATATTAGAGCGAAATCACAGCGAAGCCCTTTCTTACACATTCAGGCCGCCTACCTGACACTCTCTCCGGCTTGAAGTGGAACACACACTGCCTGGTTCACACGGAGGAATTTTGACACTTAGTCGTCTTTCTGAGCGTGCACCTTTTTTCAGAAAAACGACCAAGTGTACCAGCATTAACTCATTCTGCTGTGCATGGAGTTAAGATATGTGCTGTTGAAAAGATAATGCAAAATTGCATAGATGTACCTCATTTGGTTGTGCAAGGAAGAGAAAACATATGTGCTGTTGCATTGCACAGAGCACAATATAAGATATGCACTTGTTGCGTTTCAGTGTATATAAAAAATACTTAATGACCACAGCGCTTATTTTTAATAAATTAGTGCTCAAACATGAACTTTCTGTTACTTTTTATTCTTTTTCAATAAACTCTCCGCATCGACTTAATCTGATGTTACATCAGCCTTACAGCAGTCAGTTGACTGCATGGTTCATATTAGAGCGAAATCACAGCGAAGCCCTTTCTTACACATTCAGGCCGCCTACCTGACACTCTCTCCGGCTTGAAGTGGAACACACACTGCCTGGTTCACACGGAGGAATTTTGACACTTAGTCGTCTTTCTGAGCGTGCACCTTTTTTCAGAAAAACGACCAAGTGTACCAGCATTAACTCATTCTGCTGTGCATGGAGTTAAGATATGTGCTGTTGAAAAGATAATGCAAAATTGCATAGATGTACCTCATTTGGTTGTGCAAGGAAGAGAAAACATATGTGCTGTTGCATTGCACAGAGCACAATATAAGATATGCACTTGTTGCGTTTCAGTGTATATAAAAAATACTTAATGACCAAAGCGCTTATTTTTAATAAATTAGTGCTCAAACATGAACTTTCTGTTACTTTTTATTCTTTTTCAATAAACTCTCCGCATCGACTTAATCTGATGTTACATCAGCCTTACAGCAGTCAGTTGACTGCATGGTTCATATTAGAGCGAAATCACAGCGAAGCCCTTTCTTACACATTCAGGCCGCCTACCTGACACTCTCTCCGGCTTGAAGTGGAACACACGCTGCCTGGTTCACACGGAGGAATTTTGACACTTAGTCGTTTTTCTGAGCGTGCATCATTTTTAAAAAAAACGACTAAGTGTCAAAATTCCTCCTTGTACTTCATCTCAGAAAAATAACTAAGTGTCAAGATTCCTCCAGGCTGTGTGTGTGTCTCTCCTCAAGCCGGAGAGAGTTTGAGTTGAGCGGATTCACAGCGAAGCCCTTCCTTACACTTTCAAGCCGCCTACCTAACACTCTCTCCGGCTTGAGCAGAGAAACACAGTGCACGGTTCACACGGAGGAATTTTGACACTTAGTCGTCTTTCTGAGCGTGCACCTTTTTTCAAAAAAACGACCAAGTGTACCAGCATTAACTCATTCTGCTGTGCATGGAGTTAACATATGTGCTGTTGAAAAGATAATGCAAAATTGCATAGATGTACCTCATTTGGTTGTGCAAGGAAGAGAAAACATATGTGCTGTTGCATTGCACAGAGCACAATATAAGATATGCACTTGTTGCGTTTCAGTGTATATAAAAAATACTTAATGACCAAAGCGCTTATTTTTAATAAATTAGTGCTCAAACATGAACTTTCTGTTACTTTTTATTCTTTTTCAATAAACTCTCCGCATCGACTTAATCTGATGTTACATCAGCCTTACAGCAGTCAGTTGACTGCATGGTTCATATTAGAGCGAAATCACAGCGAAGCCCTTTCTTACACATTCAGGCCGCCTACCTGACACTCTCTCCGGCTTGAAGTGGAACACACGCTGCCTGGTTCACACGGAGGAATTTTGACACTTAGTCGTTTTTCTGAGCGTGCATCATTTTTAAAAAAAACGACTAAGTGTCAAAATTCCTCCTTGTACTTCATCTCAGAAAAATAACTAAGTGTCAAGATTCCTCCAAGCTGTGTGTGTGTCTCTCCTCAAGCCGGAGAGAGTTTGAGTTGAGCGGATTCACAGCGAAGCCCTTCCTTACACTTTCAAGCCGCCTACCTAACACTCTCTCCGGCTTGAGCAGAGAAACACAGTGCACGGTTCACACGGAGGAATTTTGACACTTAGTCGTCTTTCTGAGCGTGCACCTTTTTTCAGAAAAACGACCAAGTGTACCAGCATTAACTCATTCTGCTGTGCATGGAGTTAAGATATGTGCTGTTGAAAAGATAATGCAAAATTGCATAGATGTACCTCATTTGGTTGTGCAAGGAAGAGAAAACATATGTGCTGTTGCATTGCACAGAGCACAATATAAGATATGCACTTGTTGCGTTTCAGTGTATATAAAAAATACTTAATGACCAAAGCGCTTATTTTTAATAAATTAGTGCTCAAACGTGAACTTTCTGTTACTTTTTATTCTTTTTCAATAAACTCTCCGCATCGACTTAATCTGATGTTACATCAGCCTTACAGCAGTCAGTTGACTGCATGGTTCATATTAGAGCGAAATCACAGCGAAGCCCTTTCTTACACATTCAGGCCGCCTACCTGACACTCTCTCCGGCTTGAAGTGGAACACACGCTGCCTGGTTCACACGGAGGAATTTTGACACTTAGTCGTTTTTCTGAGCGTGCATCATTTTTAAAAAAAACGACTAAGTGTCAAAATTCCTCCTTGTACTTCATCTCAGAAAAATAACTAAGTGTCAAGATTCCTCCAGGCTGTGTGTGTGTCTCTCCTCAAGCCGGAGAGAGTTTGAGTTGAGCGGATTCACAGCGAAGCCCTTCCTTACACTTTCAAGCCGCCTACCTAACACTCTCTCCGGCTTGAGCAGAGACACACAGTGCACGGTTCACACGGAGGAATTTTGACACTTAGTCGTCTTTCTGAGCGTGCACCTTCTTTCAGAAAAACGACCAAGTGTACCAGCATTAACTCATTCTGCTGTGCATGGAGTTAACATATGTGCTGTTGAAAAGATAATGCAAAATTGCATAGATGTACCTCATTTGGTTGTGCAAGGAAGAGAAAACATATGTGCTGTTGCATTGCACAGAGCACAATATAAGATATGCACTTGTTGCGTTTCAGTGTATATAAAAAATACTTAATGACCAAAGCGCTTATTTTTAATAAATTAGTGCTCAAACATGAACTTTCTGTTACTTTTTATTCTTTTTCAATAAACTCTCCGCATCGACTTAATCTGATGCTACTTCAGCCTTACAGCAGTCAGTTGACTGCATGGTTCATATTAGAGCGAATTCACAGCGAAGTCCTTTCTTACACATTCAGGCCGCCTACCTGACACTCTCTCCGGCTTGAAGTGTAACACACACTGCCTGGTTCATACGGAGGGATTTTGACACTTAGTCGTTTTTCTGAGCGTGCATCATTTTTCAAAAAAACGACTGTGTCAAAATTCCTCCTTGTACTTCATCTCAGAAAAATAACTAAGTGTCAAGATTCCTCCAGGCTGTGTGTGTGTCTCTCCTCAAGCCGGAGAGAGTTTGAGTTGAGCGGATTCACAGCGACGCCCTTCCTTACACTTTCAAGCCGCCTACCTAACACTCTCTCCGGCTTGAGCAGAGACACACAGTGCACGGTTCACACGGAGGAATTTTGACACTTAGTCGTCTTTCTGAGCGTGCACCTTTTTTCAGAAAAACGACCAAGTGTACCAGCATTAACTCATTCTGCTGTGCATGGAGTTAACATATGTGCTGTTGAAAAGATAATGCAAAATTGCATAGATGTACCTCATTTGGTTGTGAAATGAAGAGAAAACATATGTGCTGTTGCATTGCACAGAGCACAATATAAGATATGCACTTGTTGCGTTTCAGTGTATATAAAAAATACTTAATGACCAAAGCGCTTATTTTTAATAAATTAGTGCTCAAACATGAACTTTCTGTTACTTTTTATTCTTTTTCAATAAACTCTCCGCATCGACTTAATCTGATGTTACATCAGCCTTACAGCAGTCAGTTGACTGCATGGTTCATATTAGAGCGAAATCACAGCGAAGCCCTTTCTTACACATTCAGGCCGCCTACCTGACACTCTCTCCGGCTTGAAGTGTAACACACACTGCCTGGTTCACACGGAGGAATTTTGACACTTAGTCGTTTTTCTGAGCGTGCATCATTTTTAAAAAAAACGACTAAGTGTCAAAATTCCTCCTTGTACTTCATCTCAGAAAAATAACTAAGTGTCAAGATTCCTCCAGGCTGTGTGTGTGTCTCTCCTCAAGCCGGAGAGAGTTTGAGTTGAGCGGATTCACAGCGAAGCCCTTCCTTACACTTTCAAGCCGCCTACCTAACACTCTCTCCGGCTTGAGCAGAGAAACACAGTGCACGGTTCACACGGAGGAATTTTGACACTTAGTCGTCTTTCTGAGCGTGCACCTTTTTTCAGAAAAACGACCAAGTGTACCAGCATTAACTCATTCTGCTGTGCATGGAGTTAAGATATGTGCTGTTGAAAAGATAATGCAAAATTGCATAGATGTACCTCATTTGGTTGTGCAAGGAAGAGAAAACATATGTGCTGTTGCATTGCACAGAGCACAATATAAGATATGCACTTGTTGCGTTTCAGTGTATATAAAAAATACTTAATGACCACAGCGCTTATTTTTAATAAATTAGTGCTCAAACATGAACTTTCTGTTACTTTTTATTCTTTTTCAATAAACTCTCCGCATCGACTTAATCTGATGTTACATCAGCCTTACAGCAGTCAGTTGACTGCATGGTTCATATTAGAGCGAAATCACAGCGAAGCCCTTTCTTACACATTCAGGCCGCCTACCTGACACTCTCTCCGGCTTGAAGTGGAACACACACTGCCTGGTTCACACGGAGGAATTTTGACACTTAGTCGTCTTTCTGAGCGTGCACCTTTTTTCAGAAAAACGACCAAGTGTACCAGCATTAACTCATTCTGCTGTGCATGGAGTTAAGATATGTGCTGTTGAAAAGATAATGCAAAATTGCATAGATGTACCTCATTTGGTTGTGCAAGGAAGAGAAAACATATGTGCTGTTGCATTGCACAGAGCACAATATAAGATATGCACTTGTTGCGTTTCAGTGTATATAAAAAATACTTAATGACCAAAGCGCTTATTTTTAATAAATTAGTGCTCAAACATGAACTTTCTGTTACTTTTTATTCTTTTTCAATAAACTCTCCGCATCGACTTAATCTGATGTTACATCAGCCTTACAGCAGTCAGTTGACTGCATGGTTCATATTAGAGCGAAATCACAGCGAAGCCCTTTCTTACACATTCAGGCCGACTACCTGACACTCTCTCCGGCTTGAAGTGGAACACACGCTGCCTGGTTCACACGGAGGAATTTTGACACTTAGTCGTTTTTCTGAGCGTGCATCATTTTTAAAAAAAACGACTAAGTGTCAAAATTCCTCCTTGTACTTCATCTCAGAAAAATAACTAAGTGTCAAGATTCCTCCAGGCTGTGTGTGTGTCTCTCCTCAAGCCGGAGAGAGTTTGAGTTGAGCGGATTCACAGCGAAGCCCTTCCTTACACTTTCAAGCCGCCTACCTAACACTCTCTCCGGCTTGAGCAGAGAAACACAGTGCACGGTTCACACGGAGGAATTTTGACACTTAGTCGTCTTTCTGAGCGTGCACCTTTTTTCAGAAAAACGACCAAGTGTACCAGCATTAACTCATTCTGCTGTGCATGGAGTTAAGATATGTGCTGTTGAAAAGATAATGCAAAATTGCATAGATGTACCTCATTTGGTTGTGCAAGGAAGAGAAAACATATGTGCTGTTGCATTGCACAGAGCACAATATAAGATATGCACTTGTTGCGTTTCAGTGTATATAAAAAATACTTAATGACCACAGCGCTTATTTTTAATAAATTAGTGCTCAAACATGAACTTTCTGTTACTTTTTATTCTTTTTCAATAAACTCTCCGCATCGACTTAATCTGATGTTACATCAGCCTTACAGCAGTCAGTTGACTGCATGGTTCATATTAGAGCGAAATCACAGCGAAGCCCTTTCTTACACATTCAGGCCGCCTACCTGACACTCTCTCCGGCTTGAAGTGGAACACACACTGCCTGGTTCACACGGAGGAATTTTGACACTTAGTCGTCTTTCTGAGCGTGCACCTTTTTTCAGAAAAACGACCAAGTGTACCAGCATTAACTCATTCTGCTGTGCATGGAGTTAAGATATGTGCTGTTGAAAAGATAATGCAAAATTGCATAGATGTACCTCATTTGGTTGTGCAAGGAAGAGAAAACATATGTGCTGTTGCATTGCACAGAGCACAATATAAGATATGCACTTGTTGCGTTTCAGTGTATATAAAAAATACTTAATGACCAAAGCGCTTATTTTTAATAAATTAGTGCTCAAACATGAACTTTCTGTTACTTTTTATTCTTTTTCAATAAACTCTCCGCATCGACTTAATCTGATGTTACATCAGCCTTACAGCAGTCAGTTGACTGCATGGTTCATATTAGAGCGAAATCACAGCGAAGCCCTTTCTTACACATTCAGGCCGCCTACCTGACACTCTCTCCGGCTTGAAGTGGAACACACACTGCCTGGTTCACACGGAGGAATTTTGACACTTAGTCGTCTTTCTGAGCGTGCACCTTTTTTCAGAAAAACGACCAAGTGTACCAGCATTAACTCATTCTGCTGTGCATGGAGTTAAGATATGTGCTGTTGAAAAGATAATGCAAAATTGCATAGATGTACCTCATTTGGTTGTGCAAGGAAGAGAAAACATATGTGCTGTTGCATTGCACAGAGCACAATATAAGATATGCACTTGTTGCGTTTCAGTGTATATAAAAAATACTTAATGACCAAAGCGCTTATTTTTAATAAATTAGTGCTCAAACATGAACTTTCTGTTACTTTTTATTCTTTTTCAATAAACTCTCCGCATCGACTTAATCTGATGTTACATCAGCCTTACAGCAGTCAGTTGACTGCATGGTTCATATTAGAGCGAAATCACAGCGAAGCCCTTTCTTACACATTCAGGCCGCCTACCTGACACTCTCTCCGGCTTGAAGTGGAACACACGCTGCCTGGTTCACACGGAGGAATTTTGACACTTAGTCGTTTTTCTGAGCGTGCATCATTTTTAAAAAAAACGACTAAGTGTCAAAATTCCTCCTTGTACTTCATCTCAGAAAAATAACTAAGTGTCAAGATTCCTCCAGGCTGTGTGTGTGTCTCTCCTCAAGCCGGAGAGAGTTTGAGTTGAGCGGATTCACAGCGAAGCCCTTCCTTACACTTTCAAGCCGCCTACCTAACACTCTCTCCGGCTTGAGCAGAGACACACAGTGCACGGTTCACACGGAGGAATTTTGACACTTAGTCGTCTTTCTGAGCGTGCACCTTTTTTCAGAAAAACGACCAAGTGTACCAGCATTAACTCATTCTGCTGTGCATGGAGTTAACATATGTGCTGTTGAAAAGATAATGCAAAATTGCATAGATGTACCTCATTTGGTTGTGAAATGAAGAGAAAACATATGTGCTGTTGCATTGCACAGAGCACAATATAAGATATGCACTTGTTGCGTTTCAGTGTATATAAAAAATACTTAATGACCAAAGCGCTTATTTTTAATAAATTAGTGCTCAAACATGAACTTTCTGTTACTTTTTATTCTTTTTCAATAAACTCTCCGCATCGACTTAATCTGATGTTACATCAGCCTTACAGCAGTCAGTTGACTGCATGGTTCATATTAGAGCGAAATCACAGCGAAGCCCTTTCTTACACATTCAGGCCGCCTACCTGACACTCTCTCCGGCTTGAAGTGTAACACACGCTGCCTGGTTCACACGGAGGAATTTTGACACTTAGTCGTTTTTCTGAGCGTGCATCATTTTTAAAAAAAACGACTAAGTGTCAAAATTCCTCCTTGTACTTCATCTCAGAAAAATAACTAAGTGTCAAGATTCCTCCAAGCTGTGTGTGTGTCTCTCCTCAAGCCGGAGAGAGTTTGAGTTGAGCGGATTCACAGCGAAGCCCTTCCTTACACTTTCAAGCCGCCTACCTAACACTCTCTCCGGCTTGAGCAGAGAAACACAGTGCACGGTTCACACGGAGGAATTTTGACACTTAGTCGTCTTTCTGAGCGTGCACCTTTTTTCAGAAAAACGACCAAGTGTACCAGCATTAACTCATTCTGCTGTGCATGGAGTTAAGATATGTGCTGTTGAAAAGATAATGCAAAATTGCATAGATGTACCTCATTTGGTTGTGCAAGGAAGAGAAAACATATGTGCTGTTGCATTGCACAGAGCACAATATAAGATATGCACTTGTTGCGTTTCAGTGTATATAAAAAATACTTAATGACCAAAGCGCTTATTTTTAATAAATTAGTGCTCAAACGTGAACTTTCTGTTACTTTTTATTCTTTTTCAATAAACTCTCCGCATCGACTTAATCTGATGTTACATCAGCCTTACAGCAGTCAGTTGACTGCATGGTTCATATTAGAGCGAAATCACAGCGAAGCCCTTTCTTACACATTCAGGCCGCCTACCTGACACTCTCTCCGGCTTGAAGTGGAACACACGCTGCCTGGTTCACACGGAGGAATTTTGACACTTAGTCGTTTTTCTGAGCGTGCATCATTTTTAAAAAAAACGACTAAGTGTCAAAATTCCTCCTTGTACTTCATCTCAGAAAAATAACTAAGTGTCAAGATTCCTCCAGGCTGTGTGTGTGTCTCTCCTCAAGCCGGAGAGAGTTTGAGTTGAGCGGATTCACAGCGAAGCCCTTCCTTACACTTTCAAGCCGCCTACCTAACACTCTCTCCGGCTTGAGCAGAGACACACAGTGCACGGTTCACACGGAGGAATTTTGACACTTAGTCGTCTTTCTGAGCGTGCACCTTTTTTCAGAAAAACGACCAAGTGTACCAGCATTAACTCATTCTGCTGTGCATGGAGTTAACATATGTGCTGTTGAAAAGATAATGCAAAATTGCATAGATGTACCTCATTTGGTTGTGAAATGAAGAGAAAACATATGTGCTGTTGCATTGCACAGAGCACAATATAAGATATGCACTTGTTGCGTTTCAGTGTATATAAAAAATACTTAATGACCAAAGCGCTTATTTTTAATAAATTAGTGCTCAAACATGAACTTTCTGTTACTTTTTATTCTTTTTCAATAAACTCTCCGCATCGACTTAATCTGATGTTACATCAGCCTTACAGCAGTCAGTTGACTGCATGGTTCATATTAGAGCGAAATCACAGCGAAGCCCTTTCTTACACATTCAGGCCGCCTACCTGACACTCTCTCCGGCTTGAAGTGTAACACACACTGCCTGGTTCACACGGAGGAATTTTGACACTTAGTCGTTTTTCTGAGCGTGCATCATTTTTAAAAAAAACGACTAAGTGTCAAAATTCCTCCTTGTACTTCATCTCAGAAAAATAACTAAGTGTCAAGATTCCTCCAGGCTGTGTGTGTGTCTCTCCTCAAGCCGGAGAGAGTTTGAGTTGAGCGGATTCACAGCGAAGCCCTTCCTTACACTTTCAAGCCGCCTACCTAACACTCTCTCCGGCTTGAGCAGAGAAACACAGTGCACGGTTCACACGGAGGAATTTTGACACTTAGTCGTCTTTCTGAGCGTGCACCTTTTTTCAGAAAAACGACCAAGTGTACCAGCATTAACTCATTCTGCTGTGCATGGAGTTAAGATATGTGCTGTTGAAAAGATAATGCAAAATTGCATAGATGTACCTCATTTGGTTGTGCAAGGAAGAGAAAACATATGTGCTGTTGCATTGCACAGAGCACAATATAAGATATGCACTTGTTGCGTTTCAGTGTATATAAAAAATACTTAATGACCACAGCGCTTATTTTTAATAAATTAGTGCTCAAACATGAACTTTCTGTTACTTTTTATTCTTTTTCAATAAACTCTCCGCATCGACTTAATCTGATGTTACATCAGCCTTACAGCAGTCAGTTGACTGCATGGTTCATATTAGAGCGAAATCACAGCGAAGCCCTTTCTTACACATTCAGGCCGCCTACCTGACACTCTCTCCGGCTTGAAGTGGAACACACACTGCCTGGTTCACACGGAGGAATTTTGACACTTAGTCGTCTTTCTGAGCGTGCACCTTTTTTCAGAAAAACGACCAAGTGTACCAGCATTAACTCATTCTGCTGTGCATGGAGTTAAGATATGTGCTGTTGAAAAGATAATGCAAAATTGCATAGATGTACCTCATTTGGTTGTGCAAGGAAGAGAAAACATATGTGCTGTTGCATTGCACAGAGCACAATATAAGATATGCACTTGTTGCGTTTCAGTGTATATAAAAAATACTTAATGACCAAAGCGCTTATTTTTAATAAATTAGTGCTCAAACATGAACTTTCTGTTACTTTTTATTCTTTTTCAATAAACTCTCCGCATCGACTTAATCTGATGTTACATCAGCCTTACAGCAGTCAGTTGACTGCATGGTTCATATTAGAGCGAAATCACAGCGAAGCCCTTTCTTACACATTCAGGCCGACTACCTGACACTCTCTCCGGCTTGAAGTGGAACACACGCTGCCTGGTTCACACGGAGGAATTTTGACACTTAGTCGTTTTTCTGAGCGTGCATCATTTTTAAAAAAAACGACTAAGTGTCAAAATTCCTCCTTGTACTTCATCTCAGAAAAATAACTAAGTGTCAAGATTCCTCCAGGCTGTGTGTGTGTCTCTCCTCAAGCCGGAGAGAGTTTGAGTTGAGCGGATTCACAGCGAAGCCCTTCCTTACACTTTCAAGCCGCCTACCTAACACTCTCTCCGGCTTGAGCAGAGAAACACAGTGCACGGTTCACACGGAGGAATTTTGACAGTCGTCTTTCTGAGCGTGCACCTTTTTTCAGAAAAACGACCAAGTGTACCAGCATTAACTCATTCTGCTGTGCATGGAGTTAAGATATGTGCTGTTGAAAAGATAATGCAAAATTGCATAGATGTACCTCATTTGGTTGTGCAAGGAAGAGAAAACATATGTGCTGTTGCATTGCACAGAGCACAATATAAGATATGCACTTGTTGCGTTTCAGTGTATATAAAAAATACTTAATGACCACAGCGCTTATTTTTAATAAATTAGTGCTCAAACATGAACTTTCTGTTACTTTTTATTCTTTTTCAATAAACTCTCCGCATCGACTTAATCTGATGTTACATCAGCCTTACAGCAGTCAGTTGACTGCATGGTTCATATTAGAGCGAAATCACAGCGAAGCCCTTTCTTACACATTCAGGCCGCCTACCTGACACTCTCTCCGGCTTGAAGTGGAACACACACTGCCTGGTTCACACGGAGGAATTTTGACACTTAGTCGTCTTTCTGAGCGTGCACCTTTTTTCAGAAAAACGACCAAGTGTACCAGCATTAACTCATTCTGCTGTGCATGGAGTTAAGATATGTGCTGTTGAAAAGATAATGCAAAATTGCATAGATGTACCTCATTTGGTTGTGCAAGGAAGAGAAAACATATGTGCTGTTGCATTGCACAGAGCACAATATAAGATATGCACTTGTTGCGTTTCAGTGTATATAAAAAATACTTAATGACCAAAGCGCTTATTTTTAATAAATTAGTGCTCAAACATGAACTTTCTGTTACTTTTTATTCTTTTTCAATAAACTCTCCGCATCGACTTAATCTGATGTTACATCGGCCTTACAGCAGTCAGTTGACTGCATGGTTCATATTAGAGCGAAATCACAGCGAAGCCCTTTCTTACACATTCAGGCCGCCTACCTGACACTCTCTCCGGCTTGAAGTGGAACACACGCTGCCTGGTTCACACGGAGGAATTTTGACACTTAGTCGTTTTTCTGAGCGTGCATCATTTTTAAAAAAAACGACTAAGTGTCAAAATTCCTCCTTGTACTTCATCTCAGAAAAATAACTAAGTGTCAAGATTCCTCCAGGCTGTGTGTGTGTCTCTCCTCAAGCCGGAGAGAGTTTGAGTTGAGCGGATTCACAGCGAAGCCCTTCCTTACACTTTCAAGCCGCCTACCTAACACTCTCTCCGGCTTGAGCAGAGAAACACAGTGCACGGTTCACACGGAGGAATTTTGACACTTAGTCGTCTTTCTGAGCGTGCACCTTTTTTCAGAAAAACGACCAAGTGTACCAGCATTAACTCATTCTGCTGTGCATGGAGTTAAGATATGTGCTGTTGAAAAGATAATGCAAAATTGCATAGATGTACCTCATTTGGTTGTGCAAGGAAGAGAAAACATATGTGCTGTTGCATTGCACAGAGCACAATATAAGATATGCACTTGTTGCGTTTCAGTGTATATAAAAAATACTTAATGACCAAAGCGCTTATTTTTAATAAATTAGTGCTCAAACATGAACTTTCTGTTACTTTTTATTCTTTTTCAATAAACTCTCCGCATCGACTTAATCTGATGTTACATCAGCCTTACAGCAGTCAGTTGACTGCATGGTTCATATTAGAGCGAAATCACAGCGAAGCCCTTTCTTACACATTCAGGCCGCCTACCTGACACTCTCTCCGGCTTGAAGTGGAACACACGCTGCCTGGTTCACACGGAGGAATTTTGACACTTAGTCGTTTTTCTGAGCGTGCATCATTTTTAAAAAAAACGACTAAGTGTCAAAATTCCTCCTTGTACTTCATCTCAGAAAAATAACTAAGTGTCAAGATTCCTCCAGGCTGTGTGTGTGTCTCTCCTCAAGCCGGAGAGAGTTTGAGTTGAGCGGATTCACAGCGAAGCCCTTCCTTACACTTTCAAGCCGCCTACCTAACACTCTCTCCGGCTTGAGCAGAGAAACACAGTGCACGGTTCACACGGAGGAATTTTGACACTTAGTCGTCTTTCTGAGCGTGCACCTTTTTTCAGAAAAACGACCAAGTGTACCAGCATTAACTCATTCTGCTGTGCATGGAGTTAAGATATGTGCTGTTGAAAAGATAATGCAAAATTGCATAGATGTACCTCATTTGGTTGTGCAAGGAAGAGAAAACATATGTGCTGTTGCATTGCACAGAGCACAATATAAGATATGCACTTGTTGCGTTTCAGTGTATATAAAAAATACTTAATGACCAAAGCGCTTATTTTTAATAAATTAGTGCTCAAACATGAACTTTCTGTTACTTTTTATTCTTTTTCAATAAACTCTCCGCATCGACTTAATCTGATGTTACATCAGCCTTACAGCAGTCAGTTGACTGCATGGTTCATATTAGAGCGAAATCACAGCGAAGCCCTTTCTTACACATTCAGGCCGCCTACCTGACACTCTCTCCGGCTTGAAGTGGAACACACGCTGCCTGGTTCACACGGAGGAATTTTGACACTTAGTCGTTTTTCTGAGCGTGCATCATTTTTAAAAAAAACGACTAAGTGTCAAAATTCCTCCTTGTACTTCATCTCAGAAAAATAACTAAGTGTCAAGATTCCTCCAGGCTGTGTGTGTGTCTCTCCTCAAGCCGGAGAGAGTTTGAGTTGAGCGGATTCACAGCGAAGCCCTTCCTTACACTTTCAAGCCGCCTACCTAACACTCTCTCCGGCTTGAGCAGAGAAACACAGTGCACGGTTCACACGGAGGAATTTTGACACTTAGTCGTCTTTCTGAGCGTGCACCTTTTTTCAGAAAAACGACCAAGTGTACCAGCATTAACTCATTCTGCTGTGCATGGAGTTAAGATATGTGCTGTTGAAAAGATAATGCAAAATTGCATAGATGTACCTCATTTGGTTGTGCAAGGAAGAGAAAACATATGTGCTGTTGCATTGCACAGAGCACAATATAAGATATGCACTTGTTGCGTTTCAGTGTATATAAAAAATACTTAATGACCAAAGCGCTTATTTTTAATAAATTAGTGCTCAAACATGAACTTTCTGTTACTTTTTATTCTTTTTCAATAAACTCTCCGCATCGACTTAATCTGATGTTACATCAGCCTTACAGCAGTCAGTTGACTGCATGGTTCATATTAGAGCGAAATCACAGCGAAGCCCTTTCTTACACATTCAGGCCGCCTACCTGACACTCTCTCCGGCTTGAAGTGGAACACACGCTGCCTGGTTCACACGGAGGAATTTTGACACTTAGTCGTTTTTCTGAGCGTGCATCATTTTTTAAAAAAACGACTAAGTGTCAAAATTCCTCCTTGTACTTCATCTCAGAAAAATAACTAAGTGTCAAGATTCCTCCAGGCTGTGTGTGTGTCTCTCCTCAAGCCGGAGAGAGTTTGAGTTGAGCGGATTCACAGCGAAGCCCTTCCTTACACTTTCAAGCCGCCTACCTAACACTCTCTCCGGCTTGAGCAGAGAAACACAGTGCACGGTTCACACGGAGGAATTTTGACACTTAGTCGTCTTTCTGAGCGTGCACCTTTTTTCAGAAAAACGACCAAGTGTACCAGCATTAACTCATTCTGCTGTGCATGGAGTTAACATATGTGCTGTTGAAAAGATAATGCAAAATTGCATAGATGTACCTCATTTGGTTGTGCAAGGAAGAGAAAACATATGTGCTGTTGCATTGCACAGAGCACAATATAAGATATGCACTTGTTGCGTTTCAGTGTATATAAAAAATACTTAATGACCACAGCGCTTATTTTTAATAAATTAGTGCTCAAACATGAACTTTCTGTTACTTTTTATTCTTTTTCAATAAACTCTCCGCATCGACTTAATCTGATGTTACATCAGCCTTACAGCAGTCAGTTGACTGCATGGTTCATATTAGAGCGAAATCACAGCGAAGCCCTTTCTTACACATTCAGGCCGCCTACCTGACACTCTCTCCGGCTTGAAGTGGAACACACACTGCCTGGTTCACACGGAGGAATTTTGACACTTAGTCGTCTTTCTGAGCGTGCACCTTTTTTCAGAAAAACGACCAAGTGTACCAGCATTAACTCATTCTGCTGTGCATGGAGTTAAGATATGTGCTGTTGAAAAGATAATGCAAAATTGCATAGATGTACCTCATTTGGTTGTGCAAGGAAGAGAAAACATATGTGCTGTTGCATTGCACAGAGCACAATATAAGATATGCACTTGTTGCGTTTCAGTGTATATAAAAAATACTTAATGACCAAAGCGCTTATTTTTAATAAATTAGTGCTCAAACATGAACTTTCTGTTACTTTTTATTCTTTTTCAATAAACTCTCCGCATCGACTTAATCTGATGTTACATCAGCCTTACAGCAGTCAGTTGACTGCATGGTTCATATTAGAGCGAAATCACAGCGAAGCCCTTTCTTACACATTCAGGCCGCCTACCTGACACTCTCTCCGGCTTGAAGTGGAACACACGCTGCCTGGTTCACACGGAGGAATTTTGACACTTAGTCGTTTTTCTGAGCGTGCATCATTTTTTAAAAAAACGACTAAGTGTCAAAATTCCTCCTTGTACTTCATCTCAGAAAAATAACTAAGTGTCAAGATTCCTCCAGGCTGTGTGTGTGTCTCTCCTCAAGCCGGAGAGAGTTTGAGTTGAGCGGATTCACAGCGAAGCCCTTCCTTACACTTTCAAGCCGCCTACCTAACACTCTCTCCGGCTTGAGCAGAGACACACAGTGCACGGTTCACACGGAGGAATTTTGACACTTAGTCGTCTTTCTGAGCGTGCACCTTTTTTCAGAAAAACGACCAAGTGTACCAGCATTAACTCATTCTGCTGTGCATGGAGTTAACATATGTGCTGTTGAAAAGATAATGCAAAATTGCATAGATGTACCTCATTTGGTTGTGAAATGAAGAGAAAACATATGTGCTGTTGCATTGCACAGAGCACAATATAAGATATGCACTTGTTGCGTTTCAGTGTATATAAAAAATACTTAATGACCAAAGCGCTTATTTTTAATAAATTAGTGCTCAAACATGAACTTTCTGTTACTTTTTATTCTTTTTCAATAAACTCTCCGCATCGACTTAATCTGATGTTACATCAGCCTTACAGCAGTCAGTTGACTGCATGGTTCATATTAGAGCGAAATCACAGCGAAGCCCTTTCTTACACATTCAGGCCGCCTACCTGACACTCTCTCCGGCTTGAAGTGGAACACACGCTGCCTGGTTCACACGGAGGAATTTTGACACTTAGTCGTTTTTCTGAGCGTGCATCATTTTTAAAAAAAACGACTAAGTGTCAAAATTCCTCCTTGTACTTCATCTCAGAAAAATAACTAAGTGTCAAGATTCCTCCAGGCTGTGTGTGTGTCTCTCCTCAAGCCGGAGAGAGTTTGAGTTGAGCGGATTCACAGCGAAGCCCTTCCTTACACTTTCAAGCCGCCTACCTAACACTCTCTCCGGCTTGAGCAGAGACACACAGTGCACGGTTCACACGGAGGAATTTTGACACTTAGTCGTCTTTCTGAGCGTGCACCTTCTTTCAGAAAAACGACCAAGTGTACCAGCATTAACTCATTCTGCTGTGCATGGAGTTAACATATGTGCTGTTGAAAAGATAATGCAAAATTGCATAGATGTACCTCATTTGGTTGTGCAAGGAAGAGAAAACATATGTGCTGTTGCATTGCACAGAGCACAATATAAGATATGCACTTGTTGCGTTTCAGTGTATATAAAAAATACTTAATGACCAAAGCGCTTATTTTTAATAAATTAGTGCTCAAACATGAACTTTCTGTTACTTTTTATTCTTTTTCAATAAACTCTCCGCATCGACTTAATCTGATGCTACTTCAGCCTTACAGCAGTCAGTTGACTGCATGGTTCATATTAGAGCGAATTCACAGCGAAGTCCTTTCTTACACATTCAGGCCGCCTACCTGACACTCTCTCCGGCTTGAAGTGTAACACACACTGCCTGGTTCATACGGAGGGATTTTGACACTTAGTCGTTTTTCTGAGCGTGCATCATTTTTCAAAAAAACGACTGTGTCAAAATTCCTCCTTGTACTTCATCTCAGAAAAATAACTAAGTGTCAAGATTCCTCCAGGCTGTGTGTGTGTCTCTCCTCAAGCCGGAGAGAGTTTGAGTTGAGCGGATTCACAGCGAAGCCCTTCCTTACACTTTCAAGCCGCCTACCTAACACTCTCTCCGGCTTGAGCAGAGACACACAGTGCACGGTTCACACGGAGGAATTTTGACACTTAGTCGTCTTTCTGAGCGTGCACCTTTTTTCAGAAAAACGACCAAGTGTACCAGCATTAACTCATTCTGCTGTGCATGGAGTTAACATATGTGCTGTTGAAAAGATAATGCAAAATTGCATAGATGTACCTCATTTGGTTGTGAAATGAAGAGAAAACATATGTGCTGTTGCATTGCACAGAGCACAATATAAGATATGCACTTGTTGCGTTTCAGTGTATATAAAAAATACTTAATGACCAAAGCGCTTATTTTTAATAAATTAGTGCTCAAACATGAACTTTCTGTTACTTTTTATTCTTTTTCAATAAACTCTCCGCATCGACTTAATCTGATGTTACATCAGCCTTACAGCAGTCAGTTGACTGCATGGTTCATATTAGAGCGAAATCACAGCGAAGCCCTTTCTTACACATTCAGGCCGCCTACCTGACACTCTCTCCGGCTTGAAGTGTAACACACACTGCCTGGTTCACACGGAGGAATTTTGACACTTAGTCGTTTTTCTGAGCGTGCATCATTTTTAAAAAAAACGACTAAGTGTCAAAATTCCTCCTTGTACTTCATCTCAGAAAAATAACTAAGTGTCAAGATTCCTCCAGGCTGTGTGTGTGTCTCTCCTCAAGCCGGAGAGAGTTTGAGTTGAGCGGATTCACAGCGAAGCCCTTCCTTACACTTTCAAGCCGCCTACCTAACACTCTCTCCGGCTTGAGCAGAGAAACACAGTGCACGGTTCACACGGAGGAATTTTGACACTTAGTCGTCTTTCTGAGCGTGCACCTTTTTTCAGAAAAACGACCAAGTGTACCAGCATTAACTCATTCTGCTGTGCATGGAGTTAAGATATGTGCTGTTGAAAAGATAATGCAAAATTGCATAGATGTACCTCATTTGGTTGTGCAAGGAAGAGAAAACATATGTGCTGTTGCATTGCACAGAGCACAATATAAGATATGCACTTGTTGCGTTTCAGTGTATATAAAAAATACTTAATGACCACAGCGCTTATTTTTAATAAATTAGTGCTCAAACATGAACTTTCTGTTACTTTTTATTCTTTTTCAATAAACTCTCCGCATCGACTTAATCTGATGTTACATCAGCCTTACAGCAGTCAGTTGACTGCATGGTTCATATTAGAGCGAAATCACAGCGAAGCCCTTTCTTACACATTCAGGCCGCCTACCTGACACTCTCTCCGGCTTGAAGTGGAACACACACTGCCTGGTTCACACGGAGGAATTTTGACACTTAGTCGTCTTTCTGAGCGTGCACCTTTTTTCAGAAAAACGACCAAGTGTACCAGCATTAACTCATTCTGCTGTGCATGGAGTTAAGATATGTGCTGTTGAAAAGATAATGCAAAATTGCATAGATGTACCTCATTTGGTTGTGCAAGGAAGAGAAAACATATGTGCTGTTGCATTGCACAGAGCACAATATAAGATATGCACTTGTTGCGTTTCAGTGTATATAAAAAATACTTAATGACCAAAGCGCTTATTTTTAATAAATTAGTGCTCAAACATGAACTTTCTGTTACTTTTTATTCTTTTTCAATAAACTCTCCGCATCGACTTAATCTGATGTTACATCAGCCTTACAGCAGTCAGTTGACTGCATGGTTCATATTAGAGCGAAATCACAGCGAAGCCCTTTCTTACACATTCAGGCCGACTACCTGACACTCTCTCCGGCTTGAAGTGGAACACACGCTGCCTGGTTCACACGGAGGAATTTTGACACTTAGTCGTTTTTCTGAGCGTGCATCATTTTTAAAAAAAACGACTAAGTGTCAAAATTCCTCCTTGTACTTCATCTCAGAAAAATAACTAAGTGTCAAGATTCCTCCAGGCTGTGTGTGTGTCTCTCCTCAAGCCGGAGAGAGTTTGAGTTGAGCGGATTCACAGCGAAGCCCTTCCTTACACTTTCAAGCCGCCTACCTAACACTCTCTCCGGCTTGAGCAGAGAAACACAGTGCACGGTTCACACGGAGGAATTTTGACACTTAGTCGTCTTTCTGAGCGTGCACCTTTTTTCAGAAAAACGACCAAGTGTACCAGCATTAACTCATTCTGCTGTGCATGGAGTTAAGATATGTGCTGTTGAAAAGATAATGCAAAATTGCATAGATGTACCTCATTTGGTTGTGCAAGGAAGAGAAAACATATGTGCTGTTGCATTGCACAGAGCACAATATAAGATATGCACTTGTTGCGTTTCAGTGTATATAAAAAATACTTAATGACCACAGCGCTTATTTTTAATAAATTAGTGCTCAAACATGAACTTTCTGTTACTTTTTATTCTTTTTCAATAAACTCTCCGCATCGACTTAATCTGATGTTACATCAGCCTTACAGCAGTCAGTTGACTGCATGGTTCATATTAGAGCGAAATCACAGCGAAGCCCTTTCTTACACATTCAGGCCGCCTACCTGACACTCTCTCCGGCTTGAAGTGGAACACACACTGCCTGGTTCACACGGAGGAATTTTGACACTTAGTCGTCTTTCTGAGCGTGCACCTTTTTTCAGAAAAACGACCAAGTGTACCAGCATTAACTCATTCTGCTGTGCATGGAGTTAAGATATGTGCTGTTGAAAAGATAATGCAAAATTGCATAGATGTACCTCATTTGGTTGTGCAAGGAAGAGAAAACATATGTGCTGTTGCATTGCACAGAGCACAATATAAGATATGCACTTGTTGCGTTTCAGTGTATATAAAAAATACTTAATGACCAAAGCGCTTATTTTTAATAAATTAGTGCTCAAACATGAACTTTCTGTTACTTTTTATTCTTTTTCAATAAACTCTCCGCATCGACTTAATCTGATGTTACATCAGCCTTACAGCAGTCAGTTGACTGCATGGTTCATATTAGAGCGAAATCACAGCGAAGCCCTTTCTTACACATTCAGGCCGCCTACCTGACACTCTCTCCGGCTTGAAGTGGAACACACGCTGCCTGGTTCACACGGAGGAATTTTGACACTTAGTCGTTTTTCTGAGCGTGCATCATTTTTAAAAAAAACGACTAAGTGTCAAAATTCCTCCTTGTACTTCATCTCAGAAAAATAACTAAGTGTCAAGATTCCTCCAGGCTGTGTGTGTGTCTCTCCTCAAGCCGGAGAGAGTTTGAGTTGAGCGGATTCACAGCGAAGCCCTTCCTTACACTTTCAAGCCGCCTACCTAACACTCTCTCCGGCTTGAGCAGAGACACACAGTGCACGGTTCACACGGAGGAATTTTGACACTTAGTCGTCTTTCTGAGCGTGCACCTTTTTTCAGAAAAACGACCAAGTGTACCAGCATTAACTCATTCTGCTGTGCATGGAGTTAACATATGTGCTGTTGAAAAGATAATGCAAAATTGCATAGATGTACCTCATTTGGTTGTGAAATGAAGAGAAAACATATGTGCTGTTGCATTGCACAGAGCACAATATAAGATATGCACTTGTTGCGTTTCAGTGTATATAAAAAATACTTAATGACCAAAGCGCTTATTTTTAATAAATTAGTGCTCAAACATGAACTTTCTGTTACTTTTTATTCTTTTTCAATAAACTCTCCGCATCGACTTAATCTGATGTTACATCAGCCTTACAGCAGTCAGTTGACTGCATGGTTCATATTAGAGCGAAATCACAGCGAAGCCCTTTCTTACACATTCAGGCCGCCTACCTGACACTCTCTCCGGCTTGAAGTGTAACACACGCTGCCTGGTTCACACGGAGGAATTTTGACACTTAGTCGTTTTTCTGAGCGTGCATCATTTTTAAAAAAAACGACTAAGTGTCAAAATTCCTCCTTGTACTTCATCTCAGAAAAATAACTAAGTGTCAAGATTCCTCCAAGCTGTGTGTGTGTCTCTCCTCAAGCCGGAGAGAGTTTGAGTTGAGCGGATTCACAGCGAAGCCCTTCCTTACACTTTCAAGCCGCCTACCTAACACTCTCTCCGGCTTGAGCAGAGAAACACAGTGCACGGTTCACACGGAGGAATTTTGACACTTAGTCGTCTTTCTGAGCGTGCACCTTTTTTCAGAAAAACGACCAAGTGTACCAGCATTAACTCATTCTGCTGTGCATGGAGTTAAGATATGTGCTGTTGAAAAGATAATGCAAAATTGCATAGATGTACCTCATTTGGTTGTGCAAGGAAGAGAAAACATATGTGCTGTTGCATTGCACAGAGCACAATATAAGATATGCACTTGTTGCGTTTCAGTGTATATAAAAAATACTTAATGACCAAAGCGCTTATTTTTAATAAATTAGTGCTCAAACGTGAACTTTCTGTTACTTTTTATTCTTTTTCAATAAACTCTCCGCATCGACTTAATCTGATGTTACATCAGCCTTACAGCAGTCAGTTGACTGCATGGTTCATATTAGAGCGAAATCACAGCGAAGCCCTTTCTTACACATTCAGGCCGCCTACCTGACACTCTCTCCGGCTTGAAGTGGAACACACGCTGCCTGGTTCACACGGAGGAATTTTGACACTTAGTCGTTTTTCTGAGCGTGCATCATTTTTAAAAAAAACGACTAAGTGTCAAAATTCCTCCTTGTACTTCATCTCAGAAAAATAACTAAGTGTCAAGATTCCTCCAGGCTGTGTGTGTGTCTCTCCTCAAGCCGGAGAGAGTTTGAGTTGAGCGGATTCACAGCGAAGCCCTTCCTTACACTTTCAAGCCGCCTACCTAACACTCTCTCCGGCTTGAGCAGAGACACACAGTGCACGGTTCACATGGAGGAATTTTGACACTTAGTCGTCTTTCTGAGCGTGCACCTTTTTTCAGAAAAACGACCAAGTGTACCAGCATTAACTCATTCTGCTGTGCATGGAGTTAACATATGTGCTGTTGAAAAGATAATGCAAAATTGCATAGATGTACCTCATTTGGTTGTGAAATGAAGAGAAAACATATGTGCTGTTGCATTGCACAGAGCACAATATAAGATATGCACTTGTTGCGTTTCAGTGTATATAAAAAATACTTAATGACCAAAGCGCTTATTTTTAATAAATTAGTGCTCAAACATGAACTTTCTGTTACTTTTTATTCTTTTTCAATAAACTCTCCGCATCGACTTAATCTGATGTTACATCAGCCTTACAGCAGTCAGTTGACTGCATGGTTCATATTAGAGCGAAATCACAGCGAAGCCCTTTCTTACACATTCAGGCCGCCTACCTGACACTCTCTCCGGCTTGAAGTGTAACACACACTGCCTGGTTCACACGGAGGAATTTTGACACTTAGTCGTTTTTCTGAGCGTGCATCATTTTTAAAAAAAACGACTAAGTGTCAAAATTCCTCCTTGTACTTCATCTCAGAAAAATAACTAAGTGTCAAGATTCCTCCAGGCTGTGTGTGTGTCTCTCCTCAAGCCGGAGAGAGTTTGAGTTGAGCGGATTCACAGCGAAGCCCTTCCTTACACTTTCAAGCCGCCTACCTAACACTCTCTCCGGCTTGAGCAGAGAAACACAGTGCACGGTTCACACGGAGGAATTTTGACACTTAGTCGTCTTTCTGAGCGTGCACCTTTTTTCAGAAAAACGACCAAGTGTACCAGCATTAACTCATTCTGCTGTGCATGGAGTTAAGATATGTGCTGTTGAAAAGATAATGCAAAATTGCATAGATGTACCTCATTTGGTTGTGCAAGGAAGAGAAAACATATGTGCTGTTGCATTGCACAGAGCACAATATAAGATATGCACTTGTTGCGTTTCAGTGTATATAAAAAATACTTAATGACCACAGCGCTTATTTTTAATAAATTAGTGCTCAAACATGAACTTTCTGTTACTTTTTATTCTTTTTCAATAAACTCTCCGCATCGACTTAATCTGATGTTACATCAGCCTTACAGCAGTCAGTTGACTGCATGGTTCATATTAGAGCGAAATCACAGCGAAGCCCTTTCTTACACATTCAGGCCGCCTACCTGACACTCTCTCCGGCTTGAAGTGGAACACACACTGCCTGGTTCACACGGAGGAATTTTGACACTTAGTCGTCTTTCTGAGCGTGCACCTTTTTTCAGAAAAACGACCAAGTGTACCAGCATTAACTCATTCTGCTGTGCATGGAGTTAAGATATGTGCTGTTGAAAAGATAATGCAAAATTGCATAGATGTACCTCATTTGGTTGTGCAAGGAAGAGAAAACATATGTGCTGTTGCATTGCACAGAGCACAATATAAGATATGCACTTGTTGCGTTTCAGTGTATATAAAAAATACTTAATGACCAAAGCGCTTATTTTTAATAAATTAGTGCTCAAACATGAACTTTCTGTTACTTTTTATTCTTTTTCAATAAACTCTCCGCATCGACTTAATCTGATGTTACATCAGCCTTACAGCAGTCAGTTGACTGCATGGTTCATATTAGAGCGAAATCACAGCGAAGCCCTTTCTTACACATTCAGGCCGACTACCTGACACTCTCTCCGGCTTGAAGTGGAACACACGCTGCCTGGTTCACACGGAGGAATTTTGACACTTAGTCGTTTTTCTGAGCGTGCATCATTTTTAAAAAAAACGACTAAGTGTCAAAATTCCTCCTTGTACTTCATCTCAGAAAAATAACTAAGTGTCAAGATTCCTCCAGGCTGTGTGTGTGTCTCTCCTCAAGCCGGAGAGAGTTTGAGTTGAGCGGATTCACAGCGAAGCCCTTCCTTACACTTTCAAGCCGCCTACCTAACACTCTCTCCGGCTTGAGCAGAGAAACACAGTGCACGGTTCACACGGAGGAATTTTGACACTTAGTCGTCTTTCTGAGCGTGCACCTTTTTTCAGAAAAACGACCAAGTGTACCAGCATTAACTCATTCTGCTGTGCATGGAGTTAAGATATGTGCTGTTGAAAAGATAATGCAAAATTGCATAGATGTACCTCATTTGGTTGTGCAAGGAAGAGAAAACATATGTGCTGTTGCATTGCACAGAGCACAATATAAGATATGCACTTGTTGCGTTTCAGTGTATATAAAAAATACTTAATGACCACAGCGCTTATTTTTAATAAATTAGTGCTCAAACATGAACTTTCTGTTACTTTTTATTCTTTTTCAATAAACTCTCCGCATCGACTTAATCTGATGTTACATCAGCCTTACAGCAGTCAGTTGACTGCATGGTTCATATTAGAGCGAAATCACAGCGAAGCCCTTTCTTACACATTCAGGCCGCCTACCTGACACTCTCTCCGGCTTGAAGTGGAACACACACTGCCTGGTTCACACGGAGGAATTTTGACACTTAGTCGTCTTTCTGAGCGTGCACCTTTTTTCAGAAAAACGACCAAGTGTACCAGCATTAACTCATTCTGCTGTGCATGGAGTTAAGATATGTGCTGTTGAAAAGATAATGCAAAATTGCATAGATGTACCTCATTTGGTTGTGCAAGGAAGAGAAAACATATGTGCTGTTGCATTGCACAGAGCACAATATAAGATATGCACTTGTTGCGTTTCAGTGTATATAAAAAATACTTAATGACCAAAGCGCTTATTTTTAATAAATTAGTGCTCAAACATGAACTTTCTGTTACTTTTTATTCTTTTTCAATAAACTCTCCGCATCGACTTAATCTGATGTTACATCAGCCTTACAGCAGTCAGTTGACTGCATGGTTCATATTAGAGCGAAATCACAGCGAAGCCCTTTCTTACACATTCAGGCCGCCTACCTGACACTCTCTCCGGCTTGAAGTGGAACACACGCTGCCTGGTTCACACGGAGGAATTTTGACACTTAGTCGTTTTTCTGAGCGTGCATCATTTTTAAAAAAAACGACTAAGTGTCAAAATTCCTCCTTGTACTTCATCTCAGAAAAATAACTAAGTGTCAAGATTCCTCCAGGCTGTGTGTGTGTCTCTCCTCAAGCCGGAGAGAGTTTGAGTTGAGCGGATTCACAGCGAAGCCCTTCCTTACACTTTCAAGCCGCCTACCTAACACTCTCTCCGGCTTGAGCAGAGAAACACAGTGCACGGTTCACACGGAGGAATTTTGACACTTAGTCGTCTTTCTGAGCGTGCACCTTTTTTCAGAAAAACGACCAAGTGTACCAGCATTAACTCATTCTGCTGTGCATGGAGTTAAGATATGTGCTGTTGAAAAGATAATGCAAAATTGCATAGATGTACCTCATTTGGTTGTGCAAGGAAGAGAAAACATATGTGCTGTTGCATTGCACAGAGCACAATATAAGATATGCACTTGTTGCGTTTCAGTGTATATAAAAAATACTTAATGACCACAGCGCTTATTTTTAATAAATTAGTGCTCAAACATGAACTTTCTGTTACTTTTTATTCTTTTTCAATAAACTCTCCGCATCGACTTAATCGGATGTTACATCAGCCTTACAGCAGTCAGTTGACTGCATGGTTCATATTAGAGCGAAATCACAGCGAAGCCCTTTCTTACACATTCAGGCCGCCTACCTGACACTCTCTCCGGCTTGAAGTGGAACACACACTGCCTGGTTCACACGGAGGAATTTTGACACTTAGTCGTCTTTCTGAGCGTGCACCTTTTTTCAGAAAAACGACCAAGTGTACCAGCATTAACTCATTCTGCTGTGCATGGAGTTAAGATATGTGCTGTTGAAAAGATAATGCAAAATTGCATAGATGTACCTCATTTGGTTGTGCAAGGAAGAGAAAACATATGTGCTGTTGCATTGCACAGAGCACAATATAAGATATGCACTTGTTGCGTTTCAGTGTATATAAAAAATACTTAATGACCAAAGCGCTTATTTTTAATAAATTAGTGCTCAAACATGAACTTTCTGTTACTTTTTATTCTTTTTCAATAAACTCTCCGCATCGACTTAATCTGATGTTACATCAGCCTTACAGCAGTCAGTTGACTGCATGGTTCATATTAGAGCGAAATCACAGCGAAGCCCTTTCTTACACATTCAGGCCGACTACCTGACACTCTCTCCGGCTTGAAGTGGAACACACGCTGCCTGGTTCACACGGAGGAATTTTGACACTTAGTCGTTTTTCTGAGCGTGCATCATTTTTAAAAAAAACGACTAAGTGTCAAAATTCCTCCTTGTACTTCATCTCAGAAAAATAACTAAGTGTCAAGATTCCTCCAGGCTGTGTGTGTGTCTCTCCTCAAGCCGGAGAGAGTTTGAGTTGAGCGGATTCACAGCGAAGCCCTTCCTTACACTTTCAAGCCGCCTACCTAACACTCTCTCCGGCTTGAGCAGAGAAACACAGTGCACGGTTCACACGGAGGAATTTTGACACTTAGTCGTCTTTCTGAGCGTGCACCTTTTTTCAGAAAAACGACCAAGTGTACCAGCATTAACTCATTCTGCTGTGCATGGAGTTAAGATATGTGCTGTTGAAAAGATAATGCAAAATTGCATAGATGTACCTCATTTGGTTGTGCAAGGAAGAGAAAACATATGTGCTGTTGCATTGCACAGAGCACAATATAAGATATGCACTTGTTGCGTTTCAGTGTATATAAAAAATACTTAATGACCACAGCGCTTATTTTTAATAAATTAGTGCTCAAACATGAACTTTCTGTTACTTTTTATTCTTTTTCAATAAACTCTCCGCATCGACTTAATCTGATGTTACATCAGCCTTACAGCAGTCAGTTGACTGCATGGTTCATATTAGAGCGAAATCACAGCGAAGCCCTTTCTTACACATTCAGGCCGCCTACCTGACACTCTCTCCGGCTTGAAGTGGAACACACACTGCCTGGTTCACACGGAGGAATTTTGACACTTAGTCGTCTTTCTGAGCGTGCACCTTTTTTCAGAAAAACGACCAAGTGTACCAGCATTAACTCATTCTGCTGTGCATGGAGTTAAGATATGTGCTGTTGAAAAGATAATGCAAAATTGCATAGATGTACCTCATTTGGTTGTGCAAGGAAGAGAAAACATATGTGCTGTTGCATTGCACAGAGCACAATATAAGATATGCACTTGTTGCGTTTCAGTGTATATAAAAAATACTTAATGACCAAAGCGCTTATTTTTAATAAATTAGTGCTCAAACATGAACTTTCTGTTACTTTTTATTCTTTTTCAATAAACTCTCCGCATCGACTTAATCTGATGTTACATCAGCCTTACAGCAGTCAGTTGACTGCATGGTTCATATTAGAGCGAAATCACAGCGAAGCCCTTTCTTACACATTCAGGCCGCCTACCTGACACTCTCTCCGGCTTGAAGTGGAACACACGCTGCCTGGTTCACACGGAGGAATTTTGACACTTAGTCGTTTTTCTGAGCGTGCATCATTTTTAAAAAAAACGACTAAGTGTCAAAATTCCTCCTTGTACTTCATCTCAGAAAAATAACTAAGTGTCAAGATTCCTCCAGGCTGTGTGTGTGTCTCTCCTCAAGCCGGAGAGAGTTTGAGTTGAGCGGATTCACAGCGAAGCCCTTCCTTACACTTTCAAGCCGCCTACCTAACACTCTCTCCGGCTTGAGCAGAGAAACACAGTGCACGGTTCACACGGAGGAATTTTGACACTTAGTCGTCTTTCTGAGCGTGCACCTTTTTTCAGAAAAACGACCAAGTGTACCAGCATTAACTCATTCTGCTGTGCATGGAGTTAAGATATGTGCTGTTGAAAAGATAATGCAAAATTGCATAGATGTACCTCATTTGGTTGTGCAAGGAAGAGAAAACATATGTGCTGTTGCATTGCACAGAGCACAATATAAGATATGCACTTGTTGCGTTTCAGTGTATATAAAAAATACTTAATGACCAAAGCGCTTATTTTTAATAAATTAGTGCTCAAACATGAACTTTCTGTTACTTTTTATTCTTTTTCAATAAACTCTCCGCATCGACTTAATCTGATGTTACATCAGCCTTACAGCAGTCAGTTGACTGCATGGTTCATATTAGAGCGAAATCACAGCGAAGCCCTTTCTTACACATTCAGGCCGCCTACCTGACACTCTCTCCGGCTTGAAGTGGAACACACGCTGCCTGGTTCACACGGAGGAATTTTGACACTTAGTCGTTTTTCTGAGCGTGCATCATTTTTAAAAAAAACGACTAAGTGTCAAAATTCCTCCTTGTACTTCATCTCAGAAAAATAACTAAGTGTCAAGATTCCTCCAGGCTGTGTGTGTGTCTCTCCTAAAGCCGGAGAGAGTTTGAGTTGAGCGGATTCACAGCGAAGCCCTTCCTTACACTTTCAAGCCGCCTACCTAACACTCTCTCCGGCTTGAGCAGAGAAACACAGTGCACGGTTCACACGGAGGAATTTTGACACTTAGTCGTCTTTCTGAGCGTGCACCTTTTTTCAGAAAAACGACCAAGTGTACCAGCATTAACTCATTCTGCTGTGCATGGAGTTAAGATATGTGCTGTTGAAAAGATAATGCAAAATTGCATAGATGTACCTCATTTGGTTGTGCAAGGAAGAGAAAACATATGTGCTGTTGCATTGCACAGAGCACAATATAAGATATGCACTTGTTGCGTTTCAGTGTATATAAAAAATACTTAATGACCAAAGCGCTTATTTTTAATAAATTAGTGCTCAAACATGAACTTTCTGTTACTTTTTATTCTTTTTCAATAAACTCTCCGCATCGACTTAATCTGATGTTACATCAGCCTTACAGCAGTCAGTTGACTGCATGGTTCATATTAGAGCGAAATCACAGCGAAGCCCTTTCTTACACATTCAGGCCGCCTACCTGACACTCTCTCCGGCTTGAAGTGGAACACACGCTGCCTGGTTCACACGGAGGAATTTTGACACTTAGTCGTTTTTCTGAGCGTGCATCATTTTTAAAAAAAACGACTAAGTGTCAAAATTCCTCCTTGTACTTCATCTCAGAAAAATAACTAAGTGTCAAGATTCCTCCAGGCTGTGTGTGTGTCTCTCCTCAAGCCGGAGAGAGTTTGAGTTGAGCGGATTCACAGCGAAGCCCTTCCTTACACTTTCAAGCCGCCTACCTAACACTCTCTCCGGCTTGAGCAGAGAAACACAGTGCACGGTTCACACGGAGGAATTTTGACACTTAGTCGTCTTTCTGAGCGTGCACCTTTTTTCAGAAAAACGACCAAGTGTACCAGCATTAACTCATTCTGCTGTGCATGGAGTTAAGATATGTGCTGTTGAAAAGATAATGCAAAATTGCATAGATGTACCTCATTTGGTTGTGCAAGGAAGAGAAAACATATGTGCTGTTGCATTGCACAGAGCACAATATAAGATATGCACTTGTTGCGTTTCAGTGTATATAAAAAATACTTAATGACCAAAGCGCTTATTTTTAATAAATTAGTGCTCAAACATGAACTTTCTGTTACTTTTTATTCTTTTTCAATAAACTCTCCGCATCGACTTAATCTGATGTTACATCAGCCTTACAGCAGTCAGTTGACTGCATGGTTCATATTAGAGCGAAATCACAGCGAAGCCCTTTCTTACACATTCAGGCCGCCTACCTGACACTCTCTCCGGCTTGAAGTGGAACACACGCTGCCTGGTTCACACGGAGGAATTTTGACACTTAGTCGTTTTTCTGAGCGTGCATCATTTTTTAAAAAAACGACTAAGTGTCAAAATTCCTCCTTGTACTTCATCTCAGAAAAATAACTAAGTGTCAAGATTCCTCCAGGCTGTGTGTGTGTCTCTCCTCAAGCCGGAGAGAGTTTGAGTTGAGCGGATTCACAGCGAAGCCCTTCCTTACACTTTCAAGCCGCCTACCTAACACTCTCTCCGGCTTGAGCAGAGACACACAGTGCACGGTTCACACGGAGGAATTTTGACACTTAGTCGTCTTTCTGAGCGTGCACCTTCTTTCAGAAAAACGACCAAGTGTACCAGCATTAACTCATTCTGCTGTGCATGGAGTTAACATATGTGCTGTTGAAAAGATAATGCAAAATTGCATAGATGTACCTCATTTGGTTGTGCAAGGAAGAGAAAACATATGTGCTGTTGCATTGCACAGAGCACAATATAAGATATGCACTTGTTGCGTTTCAGTGTATATAAAAAATACTTAATGACCAAAGCGCTTATTTTTAATAAATTAGTGCTCAAACATGAACTTTCTGTTACTTTTTATTCTTTTTCAATAAACTCTCCGCATCGACTTAATCTGATGTTACTTCAGCCTTACAGCAGTCAGTTGACTGCATGGTTCATATTAGAGCGAATTCACAGCGAAGTCCTTTCTTGCACATTCAGGCCGCCTACCTGACACTCTCTCCGGCTTGAAGTGTAACACACACTGCCTGGTTCATACGGAGGGATTTTGACACTTAGTCGTTTTTCTGAGCGTGCATCATTTTTCAAAAAAACGACTAAGTGTCAAAATTCCTCCTTGTACTTCATCTCAGAAAAATAACTAAGTGTCAAGATTCCTCCAGGCTGTGTGTGTGTCTCTCCTCAAGCCGGAGAGAGTTTGAGTTGAGCGGATTCACAGCGAAGCCCTTCCTTACACTTTCAAGCCGCCTACCTAACACTCTCTCCGGCTTGAGCAGAGACACACAGTGCACGGTTCACACGGAGGAATTTTGACACTTAGTCGTCTTTCTGAGCGTGCACCTTTTTTCAGAAAAACGACCAAGTGTACCAGCATTAACTCATTCTGCTGTGCATGGAGTTAACATATGTGCTGTTGAAAAGATAATGCAAAATTGCATAGATGTACCTCATTTGGTTGTGAAATGAAGAGAAAACATATGTGCTGTTGCATTGCACAGAGCACAATATAAGATATGCACTTGTTGCGTTTCAGTGTATATAAAAAATACTTAATGACCAAAGCGCTTATTTTTAATAAATTAGTGCTCAAACATGAACTTTCTGTTACTTTTTATTCTTTTTCAATAAACTCTCCGCATCGACTTAATCTGATGTTACATCAGCCTTACAGCAGTCAGTTGACTGCATGGTTCATATTAGAGCGAAATCACAGCGAAGCCCTTTCTTACACATTCAGGCCGCCTACCTGACACTCTCTCCGGCTTGAAGTGTAACACACGCTGCCTGGTTCACACGGAGGAATTTTGACACTTAGTCGTTTTTCTGAGCGTGCATCATTTTTAAAAAAAACGACTAAGTGTCAAAATTCCTCCTTGTACTTCATCTCAGAAAAATAACTAAGTGTCAAGATTCCTCCAAGCTGTGTGTGTGTCTCTCCTCAAGCCGGAGAGAGTTTGAGTTGAGCGGATTCACAGCGAAGCCCTTCCTTACACTTTCAAGCCGCCTACCTAACACTCTCTCCGGCTTGAGCAGAGAAACACAGTGCACGGTTCACACGGAGGAATTTTGACACTTAGTCGTCTTTCTGAGCGTGCACCTTTTTTCAGAAAAACGACCAAGTGTACCAGCATTAACTCATTCTGCTGTGCATGGAGTTAAGATATGTGCTGTTGAAAAGATAATGCAAAATTGCATAGATGTACCTCATTTGGTTGTGCAAGGAAGAGAAAACATATGTGCTGTTGCATTGCACAGAGCACAATATAAGATATGCACTTGTTGCGTTTCAGTGTATATAAAAAATACTTAATGACCAAAGCGCTTATTTTTAATAAATTAGTGCTCAAACATGAACTTTCTGTTACTTTTTATTCTTTTTCAATAAACTCTCCGCATCGACTTAATCTGATGTTACATCAGCCTTACAGCAGTCAGTTGACTGCATGGTTCATATTAGAGCGAAATCACAGCGAAGCCCTTTCTTACACATTCAGGCCGCCTACCTGACACTCTCTCCGGCTTGAAGTGGAACACACGCTGCCTGGTTCACACGGAGGAATTTTGACACTTAGTCGTTTTTCTGAGCGTGCATCATTTTTAAAAAAAACGACTAAGTGTCAAAATTCCTCCTTGTACTTCATCTCAGAAAAATAACTAAGTGTCAAGATTCCTCCAGGCTGTGTGTGTGTCTCTCCTCAAGCCGGAGAGAGTTTGAGTTGAGCGGATTCACAGCGAAGCCCTTCCTTACACTTTCAAGCCGCCTACCTAACACTCTCTCCGGCTTGAGCAGAGAAACACAGTGCACGGTTCACACGGAGGAATTTTGACACTTAGTCGTCTTTCTGAGCGTGCACCTTCTTTCAGAAAAACGACCAAGTGTACCAGCATTAACTCATTCTGCTGTGCATGGAGTTAACATATGTGCTGTTGAAAAGATAATGCAAAATTGCACAGATGTACCTCATTTGGTTGTGCAAGGAAGAGAAAACATATGTGCTGTTGCATTGCACAGAGCACAATATAAGATATGCACTTGTTGCGTTTCAGTGTATATAAAAAATACTTAATGACCAAAGCGCTTATTTTTAATAAATTAGTGCTCAAACATGAACTTTCTGTTACTTTTTATTCTTTTTCAATAAACTCTCCGCATCGACTTAATCTGATGCTACTTCAGCCTTACAGCAGTCAGTTGACTGCATGGTTCATATTAGAGCGAATTCACAGCGAAGTCCTTTCTTACACATTCAGGCCGCCTACCTGACACTCTCTCCGGCTTGAAGTGTAACACACACTGCCTGGTTCATACGGAGGGATTTTGACACTTAGTCGTTTTTCTGAGCGTGCATCATTTTTCAAAAAAACGACTGTGTCAAAATTCCTCCTTGTACTTCATCTCAGAAAAATAACTAAGTGTCAAGATTCCTCCAGGCTGTGTGTGTGTCTCTCCTCAAGCCGGAGAGAGTTTGAGTTGAGCGGATTCACAGCGAAGCCCTTCCTTACACTTTCAAGCCGCCTACCTAACACTCTCTCCGGCTTGAGCAGAGAAACACAGTGCACGGTTCACACGGAGGAATTTTGACACTTAGTCGTCTTTCTGAGCGTGCACCTTTTTTCAGAAAAACGACCAAGTGTACCAGCATTAACTCATTCTGCTGTGCATGGAGTTAAGATATGTGCTGTCGAAAAGATAATGCAAAATTGCATAGATGTACCTCATTTGGTTGTGCAAGGAAGAGAAAACATATGTGCTGTTGCATTGCACAGAGCACAATATAAGATATGCACTTGTTGCGTTTCAGTGTATATAAAAAATACTTAATGACCACAGCGCTTATTTTTAATAAATTAGTGCTCAAACATGAACTTTCTGTTACTTTTTATTCTTTTTCAATAAACTCTCCGCATCGACTTAATCTGATGTTACATCAGCCTTACAGCAGTCAGTTGACTGCATGGTTCATATTAGAGCGAAATCACAGCGAAGCCCTTTCTTACACATTCAGGCCGCCTACCTGACACTCTCTCCGGCTTGAAGTGGAACACACACTGCCTGGTTCACACGGAGGAATTTTGACACTTAGTCGTCTTTCTGAGCGTGCACCTTTTTTCAGAAAAACGACCAAGTGTACCAGCATTAACTCATTCTGCTGTGCATGGAGTTAAGATATGTGCTGTTGAAAAGATAATGCAAAATTGCATAGATGTACCTCATTTGGTTGTGCAAGGAAGAGAAAACATATGTGCTGTTGCATTGCACAGAGCACAATATAAGATATGCACTTGTTGCGTTTCAGTGTATATAAAAAATACTTAATGACCAAAGCGCTTATTTTTAATAAATTAGTGCTCAAACATGAACTTTCTGTTACTTTTTATTCTTTTTCAATAAACTCTCCGCATCGACTTAATCTGATGTTACATCAGCCTTACAGCAGTCAGTTGACTGCATGGTTCATATTAGAGCGAAATCACAGCGAAGCCCTTTCTTACACATTCAGGCCGACTACCTGACACTCTCTCCGGCTTGAAGTGGAACACACGCTGCCTGGTTCACACGGAGGAATTTTGACACTTAGTCGTTTTTCTGAGCGTGCATCATTTTTAAAAAAAACGACTAAGTGTCAAAATTCCTCCTTGTACTTCATCTCAGAAAAATAACTAAGTGTCAAGATTCCTCCAGGCTGTGTGTGTGTCTCTCCTCAAGCCGGAGAGAGTTTGAGTTGAGCGGATTCACAGCGAAGCCCTTCCTTACACTTTCAAGCCGCCTACCTAACACTCTCTCCGGCTTGAGCAGAGAAACACAGTGCACGGTTCACACGGAGGAATTTTGACACTTAGTCGTCTTTCTGAGCGTGCACCTTTTTTCAGAAAAACGACCAAGTGTACCAGCATTAACTCATTCTGCTGTGCATGGAGTTAAGATATGTGCTGTTGAAAAGATAATGCAAAATTGCATAGATGTACCTCATTTGGTTGTGCAAGGAAGAGAAAACATATGTGCTGTTGCATTGCACAGAGCACAATATAAGATATGCACTTGTTGCGTTTCAGTGTATATAAAAAATACTTAATGACCACAGCGCTTATTTTTAATAAATTAGTGCTCAAACATGAACTTTCTGTTACTTTTTATTCTTTTTCAATAAACTCTCCGCATCGACTTAATCTGATGTTACATCAGCCTTACAGCAGTCAGTTGACTGCATGGTTCATATTAGAGCGAAATCACAGCGAAGCCCTTTCTTACACATTCAGGCCGCCTACCTGACACTCTCTCCGGCTTGAAGTGGAACACACACTGCCTGGTTCACACGGAGGAATTTTGACACTTAGTCGTCTTTCTGAGCGTGCACCTTTTTTCAGAAAAACGACCAAGTGTACCAGCATTAACTCATTCTGCTGTGCATGGAGTTAAGATATGTGCTGTTGAAAAGATAATGCAAAATTGCATAGATGTACCTCATTTGGTTGTGCAAGGAAGAGAAAACATATGTGCTGTTGCATTGCACAGAGCACAATATAAGATATGCACTTGTTGCGTTTCAGTGTATATAAAAAATACTTAATGACCAAAGCGCTTATTTTTAATAAATTAGTGCTCAAACATGAACTTTCTGTTACTTTTTATTCTTTTTCAATAAACTCTCCGCATCGACTTAATCTGATGTTACATCAGCCTTACAGCAGTCAGTTGACTGCATGGTTCATATTAGAGCGAAATCACAGCGAAGCCCTTTCTTACACATTCAGGCCGCCTACCTGACACTCTCTCCGGCTTGAAGTGGAACACACGCTGCCTGGTTCACACGGAGGAATTTTGACACTTAGTCGTTTTTCTGAGCGTGCATCATTTTTAAAAAAAACGACTAAGTGTCAAAATTCCTCCTTGTACTTCATCTCAGAAAAATAACTAAGTGTCAAGATTCCTCCAGGCTGTGTGTGTGTCTCTCCTCAAGCCGGAGAGAGTTTGAGTTGAGCGGATTCACAGCGAAGCCCTTCCTTACACTTTCAAGCCGCCTACCTAACACTCTCTCCGGCTTGAGCAGAGAAACACAGTGCACGGTTCACACGGAGGAATTTTGACACTTAGTCGTCTTTCTGAGCGTGCACCTTTTTTCAGAAAAACGACCAAGTGTACCAGCATTAACTCATTCTGCTGTGCATGGAGTTAAGATATGTGCTGTTGAAAAGATAATGCAAAATTGCATAGATGTACCTCATTTGGTTGTGCAAGGAAGAGAAAACATATGTGCTGTTGCATTGCACAGAGCACAATATAAGATATGCACTTGTTGCGTTTCAGTGTATATAAAAAATACTTAATGACCAAAGCGCTTATTTTTAATAAATTAGTGCTCAAACATGAACTTTCTGTTACTTTTTATTCTTTTTCAATAAACTCTCCGCATCGACTTAATCTGATGTTACATCAGCCTTACAGCAGTCAGTTGACTGCATGGTTCATATTAGAGCGAAATCACAGCGAAGCCCTTTCTTACACATTCAGGCCGCCTACCTGACACTCTCTCCGGCTTGAAGTGGAACACACGCTGCCTGGTTCACACGGAGGAATTTTGACACTTAGTCGTTTTTCTGAGCGTGCATCATTTTTAAAAAAAACGACTAAGTGTCAAAATTCCTCCTTGTACTTCATCTCAGAAAAATAACTAAGTGTCAAGATTCCTCCAAGCTGTGTGTGTGTCTCTCCTCAAGCCGGAGAGAGTTTGAGTTGAGCGGATTCACAGCGAAGCCCTTCCTTACACTTTCAAGCCGCCTACCTAACACTCTCTCCGGCTTGAGCAGAGAAACACAGTGCACGGTTCACACGGAGGAATTTTGACACTTAGTCGTCTTTCTGAGCGTGCACCTTTTTTCAGAAAAACGACCAAGTGTACCAGCATTAACTCATTCTGCTGTGCATGGAGTTAAGATATGTGCTGTTGAAAAGATAATGCAAAATTGCATAGATGTACCTCATTTGGTTGTGCAAGGAAGAGAAAACATATGTGCTGTTGCATTGCACAGAGCACAATATAAGATATGCACTTGTTGCGTTTCAGTGTATATAAAAAATACTTAATGACCAAAGCGCTTATTTTTAATAAATTAGTGCTCAAACATGAACTTTCTGTTACTTTTTATTCTTTTTCAATAAACTCTCCGCATCGACTTAATCTGATGTTACATCAGCCTTACAGCAGTCAGTTGACTGCATGGTTCATATTAGAGCGAAATCACAGCGAAGCCCTTTCTTACACATTCAGGCCGCCTACCTGACACTCTCTCCGGCTTGAAGTGGAACACACGCTGCCTGGTTCACACGGAGGAATTTTGACACTTAGTCGTTTTTCTGAGCGTGCATCATTTTTTAAAAAAACGACTAAGTGTCAAAATTCCTCCTTGTACTTCATCTCAGAAAAATAACTAAGTGTCAAGATTCCTCCAGGCTGTGTGTGTGTCTCTCCTCAAGCCGGAGAGAGTTTGAGTTGAGCGGATTCACAGCGAAGCCCTTCCTTACACTTTCAAGCCGCCTACCTAACACTCTCTCCGGCTTGAGCAGAGACACACAGTGCACGGTTCACACGGAGGAATTTTGACACTTAGTCGTCTTTCTGAGCGTGCACCTTCTTTCAGAAAAACGACCAAGTGTACCAGCATTAACTCATACTGCTGTGCATGGAGTTAACATATGTGCTGTTGAAAAGATAATGCAAAATTGCATAGATGTACCTCATTTGGTTGTGCAAGGAAGAGAAAACATATGTGCTGTTGCATTGCACAGAGCACAATATAAGATATGCACTTGTTGCGTTTCAGTGTATATAAAAAATACTTAATGACCAAAGCGCTTATTTTTAATAAATTAGTGCTCAAACATGAACTTTCTGTTACTTTTTATTCTTTTTCAATAAACTCTCCGCATCGACTTAATCTGATGTTACTTCAGCCTTACAGCAGTCAGTTGACTGCATGGTTCATATTAGAGCGAATTCACAGCGAAGTCCTTTCTTGCACATTCAGGCCGCCTACCTGACACTCTCTCCGGCTTGAAGTGTAACACACACTGCCTGGTTCATACGGAGGGATTTTGACACTTAATCGTTTTTCTGAGCGTGCATCATTTTTCAAAAAAACGACTAAGTGTCAAAATTCCTCCTTGTACTTCATCTCAGAAAAATAACTAAGTGTCAAGATTCCTCCAGGCTGTGTGTGTGTCTCTCCTCAAGCCGGAGAGAGTTTGAGTTGAGCGGATTCACAGCGAAGCCCTTCCTTACACTTTCAAGCCGCCTACCTAACACTCTCTCCGGCTTGAGCAGAGACACACAGTGCACGGTTCACACGGAGGAATTTTGACACTTAGTCGTCTTTCTGAGCGTGCACCTTTTTTCAGAAAAACGACCAAGTGTACCAGCATTAACTCATTCTGCTGTGCATGGAGTTAACATATGTGCTGTTGAAAAGATAATGCAAAATTGCATAGATGTACCTCATTTGGTTGTGAAATGAAGAGAAAACATATGTGCTGTTGCATTGCACAGAGCACAATATAAGATATGCACTTGTTGCGTTTCAGTGTATATAAAAAATACTTAATGACCAAAGCGCTTATTTTTAATAAATTAGTGCTCAAACATGAACTTTCTGTTACTTTTTATTCTTTTTCAATAAACTCTCCGCATCGACTTAATCTGATGTTACATCAGCCTTACAGCAGTCAGTTGACTGCATGGTTCATATTAGAGCGAAATCACAGCGAAGCCCTTTCTTACACATTCAGGCCGCCTACCTGACACTCTCTCCGGCTTGAAGTGTAACACACGCTGCCTGGTTCACACGGAGGAATTTTGACACTTAGTCGTTTTTCTGAGCGTGCATCATTTTTAAAAAAAACGACTAAGTGTCAAAATTCCTCCTTGTACTTCATCTCAGAAAAATAACTAAGTGTCAAGATTCCTCCAAGCTGTGTGTGTGTCTCTCCTCAAGCCGGAGAGAGTTTGAGTTGAGCGGATTCACAGCGAAGCCCTTCCTTACACTTTCAAGCCGCCTACCTAACACTCTCTCCGGCTTGAGCAGAGAAACACAGTGCACGGTTCACACGGAGGAATTTTGACACTTAGTCGTCTTTCTGAGCGTGCACCTTTTTTCAGAAAAACGACCAAGTGTACCAGCATTAACTCATTCTGCTGTGCATGGAGTTAAGATATGTGCTGTTGAAAAGATAATGCAAAATTGCATAGATGTACCTCATTTGGTTGTGCAAGGAAGAGAAAACATATGTGCTGTTGCATTGCACAGAGCACAATATAAGATATGCACTTGTTGCGTTTCAGTGTATATAAAAAATACTTAATGACCAAAGCGCTTATTTTTAATAAATTAGTGCTCAAACATGAACTTTCTGTTACTTTTTATTCTTTTTCAATAAACTCTCCGCATCGACTTAATCTGATGTTACATCAGCCTTACAGCAGTCAGTTGACTGCATGGTTCATATTAGAGCGAATTCACAGCGAAGCCCTTTCTTACACATTCAGGCCGACTACCTGACACTCTCTCCGGCTTGAAGTGGAACACACGCTGCCTGGTTCACACGGAGGAATTTTGACACTTAGTCGTTTTTCTGAGCGTGCATCATTTTTAAAAAAAACGACTAAGTGTCAAAATTCCTCCTTGTACTTCATCTCAGAAAAATAACTAAGTGTCAAGATTCCTCCAGGCTGTGTGTGTGTCTCTCCTCAAGCCGGAGAGAGTTTGAGTTGAGCGGATTCACAGCGAAGCCCTTCCTTACACTTTCAAGCCGCCTACCTAACACTCTCTCCGGCTTGAGCAGAGAAACACAGTGCACGGTTCACACGGAGGAATTTTGACACTTAGTCGTCTTTCTGAGCGTGCACCTTTTTTCAGAAAAACGACCAAGTGTACCAGCATTAACTCATTCTGCTGTGCATGGAGTTAAGATATGTGCTGTTGAAAAGATAATGCAAAATTGCATAGATGTACCTCATTTGGTTGTGCAAGGAAGAGAAAACATATGTGCTGTTGCATTGCACAGAGCACAATATAAGATATGCACTTGTTGCGTTTCAGTGTATATAAAAAATACTTAATGACCACAGCGCTTATTTTTAATAAATTAGTGCTCAAACATGAACTTTCTGTTACTTTTTATTCTTTTTCAATAAACTCTCCGCATCGACTTAATCTGATGTTACATCAGCCTTACAGCAGTCAGTTGACTGCATGGTTCATATTAGAGCGAAATCACAGCGAAGCCCTTTCTTACACATTCAGGCCGCCTACCTGACACTCTCTCCGGCTTGAAGTGGAACACACACTGCCTGGTTCACACGGAGGAATTTTGACACTTAGTCGTCTTTCTGAGCGTGCACCTTTTTTCAGAAAAACGACCAAGTGTACCAGCATTAACTCATTCTGCTGTGCATGGAGTTAAGATATGTGCTGTTGAAAAGATAATGCAAAATTGCATAGATGTACCTCATTTGGTTGTGCAAGGAAGAGAAAACATATGTGCTGTTGCATTGCACAGAGCACAATATAAGATATGCACTTGTTGCGTTTCAGTGTATATAAAAAATACTTAATGACCAAAGCGCTTATTTTTAATAAATTAGTGCTCAAACATGAACTTTCTGTTACTTTTTATTCTTTTTCAATAAACTCTCCGCATCGACTTAATCTGATGTTACATCAGCCTTACAGCAGTCAGTTGACTGCATGGTTCATATTAGAGCGAAATCACAGCGAAGCCCTTTCTTACACATTCAGGCCGCCTACCTGACACTCTCTCCGGCTTGAAGTGGAACACACGCTGCCTGGTTCACACGGAGGAATTTTGACACTTAGTCGTTTTTCTGAGCGTGCATCATTTTTTAAAAAAACGACTAAGTGTCAAAATTCCTCCTTGTACTTCATCTCAGAAAAATAACTAAGTGTCAAGATTCCTCCAGGCTGTGTGTGTGTCTCTCCTCAAGCCGGAGAGAGTTTGAGTTGAGCGGATTCACAGCGAAGCCCTTCCTTACACTTTCAAGCCGCCTACCTAACACTCTCTCCGGCTTGAGCAGAGAAACACAGTGCACGGTTCACACGGAGGAATTTTGACACTTAGTCGTCTTTCTGAGCGTGCACCTTTTTTCAGAAAAACGACCAAGTGTACCAGCATTAACTCATTCTGCTGTGCATGGAGTTAAGATATGTGCTGTTGAAAAGATAATGCAAAATTGCATAGATGTACCTCATTTGGTTGTGCAAGGAAGAGAAAACATATGTGCTGTTGCATTGCACAGAGCACAATATAAGATATGCACTTGTTGCGTTTCAGTGTATATAAAAAATACTTAATGACCAAAGCGCTTATTTTTAATAAATTAGTGCTCAAACATGAACTTTCTGTTACTTTTTATTCTTTTTCAATAAACTCTCCGCATCGACTTAATCTGATGTTACATCAGCCTTACAGCAGTCAGTTGACTGCATGGTTCATATTAGAGCGAAATCACAGCGAAGCCCTTTCTTACACATTCAGGCCGCCTACCTGACACTCTCTCCGGCTTGAAGTGGAACACACGCTGCCTGGTTCACACGGAGGAATTTTGACACTTAGTCGTTTTTCTGAGCGTGCATCATTTTTAAAAAAAACGACTAAGTGTCAAAATTCCTCCTTGTACTTCATCTCAGAAAAATAACTAAGTGTCAAGATTCCTCCAAGCTGTGTGTGTGTCTCTCCTCAAGCCGGAGAGAGTTTGAGTTGAGCGGATTCACAGCGAAGCCCTTCCTTACACTTTCAAGCCGCCTACCTAACACTCTCTCCGGCTTGAGCAGAGAAACACAGTGCACGGTTCACACGGAGGAATTTTGACACTTAGTCGTCTTTCTGAGCGTGCACCTTTTTTCAGAAAAACGACCAAGTGTACCAGCATTAACTCATTCTGCTGTGCATGGAGTTAAGATATGTGCTGTTGAAAAGATAATGCAAAATTGCATAGATGTACCTCATTTGGTTGTGCAAGGAAGAGAAAACATATGTGCTGTTGCATTGCACAGAGCACAATATAAGATATGCACTTGTTGCGTTTCAGTGTATATAAAAAATACTTAATGACCAAAGCGCTTATTTTTAATAAATTAGTGCTCAAACATGAACTTTCTGTTACTTTTTATTCTTTTTCAATAAACTCTCCGCATCGACTTAATCTGATGTTACATCAGCCTTACAGCAGTCAGTTGACTGCATGGTTCATATTAGAGCGAAATCACAGCGAAGCCCTTTCTTACACATTCAGGCCGCCTACCTGACACTCTCTCCGGCTTGAAGTGGAACACACGCTGCCTGGTTCACACGGAGGAATTTTGACACTTAGTCGTTTTTCTGAGCGTGCATCATTTTTTAAAAAAACGACTAAGTGTCAAAATTCCTCCTTGTACTTCATCTCAGAAAAATAACTAAGTGTCAAGATTCCTCCAGGCTGTGTGTGTGTCTCTCCTCAAGCCGGAGAGAGTTTGAGTTGAGCGGATTCACAGCGAAGCCCTTCCTTACACTTTCAAGCCGCCTACCTAACACTCTCTCCGGCTTGAGCAGAGACACACAGTGCACGGTTCACACGGAGGAATTTTGACACTTAGTCGTCTTTCTGAGCGTGCACCTTCTTTCAGAAAAACGACCAAGTGTACCAGCATTAACTCATTCTGCTGTGCATGGAGTTAACATATGTGCTGTTGAAAAGATAATGCAAAATTGCATAGATGTACCTCATTTGGTTGTGCAAGGAAGAGAAAACATATGTGCTGTTGCATTGCACAGAGCACAATATAAGATATGCACTTGTTGCGTTTCAGTGTATATAAAAAATACTTAATGACCAAAGCGCTTATTTTTAATAAATTAGTGCTCAAACATGAACTTTCTGTTACTTTTTATTCTTTTTCAATAAACTCTCCGCATCGACTTAATCTGATGTTACTTCAGCCTTACAGCAGTCAGTTGACTGCATGGTTCATATTAGAGCGAATTCACAGCGAAGTCCTTTCTTGCACATTCAGGCCGCCTACCTGACACTCTCTCCGGCTTGAAGTGTAACACACACTGCCTGGTTCATACGGAGGGATTTTGACACTTAGTCGTTTTTCTGAGCGTGCATCATTTTTCAAAAAAACGACTAAGTGTCAAAATTCCTCCTTGTACTTCATCTCAGAAAAATAACTAAGTGTCAAGATTCCTCCAGGCTGTGTGTGTGTCTCTCCTCAAGCCGGAGAGAGTTTGAGTTGAGCGGATTCACAGCGAAGCCCTTCCTTACACTTTCAAGCCGCCTACCTAACACTCTCTCCGGCTTGAGCAGAGACACACAGTGCACGGTTCACACGGAGGAATTTTGACACTTAGTCGTCTTTCTGAGCGTGCACCTTTTTTCAGAAAAACGACCAAGTGTACCAGCATTAACTCATTCTGCTGTGCATGGAGTTAACATATGTGCTGTTGAAAAGATAATGCAAAATTGCATAGATGTACCTCATTTGGTTGTGAAATGAAGAGAAAACATATGTGCTGTTGCATTGCACAGAGCACAATATAAGATATGCACTTGTTGCGTTTCAGTGTATATAAAAAATACTTAATGACCAAAGCGCTTATTTTTAATAAATTAGTGCTCAAACATGAACTTTCTGTTACTTTTTATTCTTTTTCAATAAACTCTCCGCATCGACTTAATCTGATGTTACATCAGCCTTACAGCAGTCAGTTGACTGCATGGTTCATATTAGAGCGAAATCACAGCGAAGCCCTTTCTTACACATTCAGGCCGCCTACCTGACACTCTCTCCGGCTTGAAGTGTAACACACGCTGCCTGGTTCACACGGAGGAATTTTGACACTTAGTCGTTTTTCTGAGCGTGCATCATTTTTCAAAAAAACGACTAAGTGTCAAAATTCCTCCTTGTACTTCATCTCAGAAAAATAACTAAGTGTCAAGATTCCTCCAAGCTGTGTGTGTGTCTCTCCTCAAGCCGGAGAGAGTTTGAGTTGAGCGGATTCACAGCGAAGCCCTTCCTTACACTTTCAAGCCGCCTACCTAACACTCTCTCCGGCTTGAGCAGAGAAACACAGTGCACGGTTCACACGGAGGAATTTTGACACTTAGTCGTCTTTCTGAGCGTGCACCTTTTTTCAGAAAAACGACCAAGTGTACCAGCATTAACTCATTCTGCTGTGCATGGAGTTAAGATATGTGCTGTTGAAAAGATAATGCAAAATTGCATAGATGTACCTCATTTGGTTGTGCAAGGAAGAGAAAACATATGTGCTGTTGCATTGCACAGAGCACAATATAAGATATGCACTTGTTGCGTTTCAGTGTATATAAAAAATACTTAATGACCAAAGCGCTTATTTTTAATAAATTAGTGCTCAAACATGAACTTTCTGTTACTTTTTATTCTTTTTCAATAAACTCTCCGCATCGACTTAATCTGATGTTACATCAGCCTTACAGCAGTCAGTTGACTGCATGGTTCATATTAGAGCGAAATCACAGCGAAGCCCTTTCTTACACATTCAGGCCGCCTACCTGACACTCTCTCCGGCTTGAAGTGGAACACACGCTGCCTGGTTCACACGGAGGAATTTTGACACTTAGTCGTTTTTCTGAGCGTGCATCATTTTTAAAAAAAACGACTAAGTGTCAAAATTCCTCCTTGTACTTCATCTCAGAAAAATAACTAAGTGTCAAGATTCCTCCAGGCTGTGTGTGTGTCTCTCCTCAAGCCGGAGAGAGTTTGAGTTGAGCGGATTCACAGCGAAGCCCTTCCTTACACTTTCAAGCCGCCTACCTAACACTCTCTCCGGCTTGAGCAGAGACACACAGTGCACGGTTCACACGGAGGAATTTTGACACTTAGTCGTCTTTCTGAGCGTGCACCTTCTTTCAGAAAAACGACCAAGTGTACCAGCATTAACTCATTCTGCTGTGCATGGAGTTAACATATGTGCTGTTGAAAAGATAATGCAAAATTGCATAGATGTACCTCATTTGGTTGTGCAAGGAAGAGAAAACATATGTGCTGTTGCATTGCACAGAGCACAATATAAGATATGCACTTGTTGCGTTTCAGTGTATATAAAAAATACTTAATGACCAAAGCGCTTATTTTTAATAAATTAGTGCTCAAACATGAACTTTCTGTTACTTTTTATTCTTTTTCAATAAACTCTCCGCATCGACTTAATCTGATGCTACTTCAGCCTTACAGCAGTCAGTTGACTGCATGGTTCATATTAGAGCGAATTCACAGCGAAGTCCTTTCTTACACATTCAGGCCGCCTACCTGACACTCTCTCCGGCTTGAAGTGTAACACACACTGCCTGGTTCATACGGAGGGATTTTGACACTTAGTCGTTTTTCTGAGCGTGCATCATTTTTCAAAAAAACGACTGTGTCAAAATTCCTCCTTGTACTTCATCTCAGAAAAATAACTAAGTGTCAAGATTCCTCCAGGCTGTGTGTGTGTCTCTCCTCAAGCCGGAGAGAGTTTGAGTTGAGCGGATTCACAGCGAAGCCCTTCCTTACACTTTCAAGCCGCCTACCTAACACTCTCTCCGGCTTGAGCAGAGACACACAGTGCACGGTTCACACGGAGGAATTTTGACACTTAGTCGTCTTTCTGAGCGTGCACCTTTTTTCAGAAAAACGACCAAGTGTACCAGCATTAACTCATTCTGCTGTGCATGGAGTTAACATATGTGCTGTTGAAAAGATAATGCAAAATTGCATAGATGTACCTCATTTGGTTGTGAAATGAAGAGAAAACATATGTGCTGTTGCATTGCACAGAGCACAATATAAGATATGCACTTGTTGCGTTTCAGTGTATATAAAAAATACTTAATGACCAAAGCGCTTATTTTTAATAAATTAGTGCTCAAACATGAACTTTCTGTTACTTTTTATTCTTTTTCAATAAACTCTCCGCATCGACTTAATCTGATGTTACATCAGCCTTACAGCAGTCAGTTGACTGCATGGTTCATATTAGAGCGAAATCACAGCGAAGCCCTTTCTTACACATTCAGGCCGCCTACCTGACACTCTCTCCGGCTTGAAGTGTAACACACACTGCCTGGTTCACACGGAGGAATTTTGACACTTAGTCGTTTTTCTGAGCGTGCATCATTTTTAAAAAAAACGACTAAGTGTCAAAATTCCTCCTTGTACTTCATCTCAGAAAAATAACTAAGTGTCAAGATTCCTCCAGGCTGTGTGTGTGTCTCTCCTCAAGCCGGAGAGAGTTTGAGTTGAGCGGATTCACAGCGAAGCCCTTCCTTACACTTTCAAGCCGCCTACCTAACACTCTCTCCGGCTTGAGCAGAGAAACACAGTGCACGGTTCACACGGAGGAATTTTGACACTTAGTCGTCTTTCTGAGCGTGCACCTTTTTTCAGAAAAACGACCAAGTGTACCAGCATTAACTCATTCTGCTGTGCATGGAGTTAAGATATGTGCTGTTGAAAAGATAATGCAAAATTGCATAGATGTACCTCATTTGGTTGTGCAAGGAAGAGAAAACATATGTGCTGTTGCATTGCACAGAGCACAATATAAGATATGCACTTGTTGCGTTTCAGTGTATATAAAAAATACTTAATGACCACAGCGCTTATTTTTAATAAATTAGTGCTCAAACATGAACTTTCTGTTACTTTTTATTCTTTTTCAATAAACTCTCCGCATCGACTTAATCTGATGTTACATCAGCCTTACAGCAGTCAGTTGACTGCATGGTTCATATTAGAGCGAAATCACAGCGAAGCCCTTTCTTACACATTCAGGCCGCCTACCTGACACTCTCTCCGGCTTGAAGTGGAACACACACTGCCTGGTTCACACGGAGGAATTTTGACACTTAGTCGTCTTTCTGAGCGTGCACCTTTTTTCAGAAAAACGACCAAGTGTACCAGCATTAACTCATTCTGCTGTGCATGGAGTTAAGATATGTGCTGTTGAAAAGATAATGCAAAATTGCATAGATGTACCTCATTTGGTTGTGCAAGGAAGAGAAAACATATGTGCTGTTGCATTGCACAGAGCACAATATAAGATATGCACTTGTTGCGTTTCAGTGTATATAAAAAATACTTAATGACCAAAGCGCTTATTTTTAATAAATTAGTGCTCAAACATGAACTTTCTGTTACTTTTTATTCTTTTTCAATAAACTCTCCGCATCGACTTAATCTGATGTTACATCAGCCTTACAGCAGTCAGTTGACTGCATGGTTCATATTAGAGCGAAATCACAGCGAAGCCCTTTCTTACACATTCAGGCCGCCTACCTGACACTCTCTCCGGCTTGAAGTGGAACACACGCTGCCTGGTTCACACGGAGGAATTTTGACACTTAGTCGTTTTTCTGAGCGTGCATCATTTTTAAAAAAAACGACTAAGTGTCAAAATTCCTCCTTGTACTTCATCTCAGAAAAATAACTAAGTGTCAAGATTCCTCCAGGCTGTGTGTGTGTCTCTCCTCAAGCCGGAGAGAGTTTGAGTTGAGCGGATTCACAGCGAAGCCCTTCCTTACACTTTCAAGCCGCCTACCTAACACTCTCTCCGGCTTGAGCAGAGAAACACAGTGCACGGTTCACACGGAGGAATTTTGACACTTAGTCGTCTTTCTGAGCGTGCACCTTTTTTCAGAAAAACGACCAAGTGTACCAGCATTAACTCATTCTGCTGTGCATGGAGTTAAGATATGTGCTGTTGAAAAGATAATGCAAAATTGCATAGATGTACCTCATTTGGTTGTGCAAGGAAGAGAAAACATATGTGCTGTTGCATTGCACAGAGCACAATATAAGATATGCACTTGTTGCGTTTCAGTGTATATAAAAAATACTTAATGACCAAAGCGCTTATTTTTAATAAATTAGTGCTCAAACATGAACTTTCTGTTACTTTTTATTCTTTTTCAATAAACTCTCCGCATCGACTTAATCTGATGTTACATCAGCCTTACAGCAGTCAGTTGACTGCATGGTTCATATTAGAGCGAAATCACAGCGAAGCCCTTTCTTACACATTCAGGCCGCCTACCTGACACTCTCTCCGGCTTGAAGTGGAACACACGCTGCCTGGTTCACACGGAGGAATTTTGACACTTAGTCGTTTTTCTGAGCGTGCATCATTTTTAAAAAAAACGACTAAGTGTCAAAATTCCTCCTTGTACTTCATCTCAGAAAAATAACTAAGTGTCAAGATTCCTCCAAGCTGTGTGTGTGTCTCTCCTCAAGCCGGAGAGAGTTTGAGTTGAGCGGATTCACAGCGAAGCCCTTCCTTACACTTTCAAGCCGCCTACCTAACACTCTCTCCGGCTTGAGCAGAGAAACACAGTGCACGGTTCACACGGAGGAATTTTGACACTTAGTCGTCTTTCTGAGCGTGCACCTTTTTTCAGAAAAACGACCAAGTGTACCAGCATTAACTCATTCTGCTGTGCATGGAGTTAAGATATGTGCTGTTGAAAAGATAATGCAAAATTGCATAGATGTACCTCATTTGGTTGTGCAAGGAAGAGAAAACATATGTGCTGTTGCATTGCACAGAGCACAATATAAGATATGCACTTGTTGCGTTTCAGTGTATATAAAAAATACTTAATGACCAAAGCGCTTATTTTTAATAAATTAGTGCTCAAACATGAACTTTCTGTTACTTTTTATTCTTTTTCAATAAACTCTCCGCATCGACTTAATCTGATGTTACTTCAGCCTTACAGCAGTCAGTTGACTGCATGGTTCATATTAGAGCGAATTCACAGCGAAGTCCTTTCTTGCACATTCAGGCCGCCTACCTGACACTCTCTCCGGCTTGAAGTGTAACACACACTGCCTGGTTCATACGGAGGGATTTTGACACTTAGTCGTTTTTCTGAGCGTGCATCATTTTTCAAAAAAACGACTAAGTGTCAAAATTCCTCCTTGTACTTCATCTCAGAAAAATAACTAAGTGTCAAGATTCCTCCAAGCTGTGTGTGTGTCTCTCCTCAAGCCGGAGAGAGTTTGAGTTGAGCGGATTCACAGCGAAGCCCTTCCTTACACTTTCAAGCCGCCTACCTAACACTCTCTCCGGCTTGAGCAGAGAAACACAGTGCACGGTTCACACGGAGGAATTTTGACACTTAGTCGTCTTTCTGAGCGTGCACCTTTTTTCAGAAAAACGACCAAGTGTACCAGCATTAACTCATTCTGCTGTGCATGGAGTTAAGATATGTGCTGTTGAAAAGATAATGCAAAATTGCATAGATGTACCTCATTTGGTTGTGCAAGGAAGAGAAAACATATGTGCTGTTGCATTGCACAGAGCACAATATAAGATATGCACTTGTTGCGTTTCAGTGTATATAAAAAATACTTAATGACCAAAGCGCTTATTTTTAATAAATTAGTGCTCAAACATGAACTTTCTGTTACTTTTTATTCTTTTTCAATAAACTCTCCGCATCGACTTAATCTGATGTTACATCAGCCTTACAGCAGTCAGTTGACTGCATGGTTCATATTAGAGCGAAATCACAGCGAAGCCCTTTCTTACACATTCAGGCCGCCTACCTGACACTCTCTCCGGCTTGAAGTGGAACACACGCTGCCTGGTTCACACGGAGGAATTTTGACACTTAGTCGTTTTTCTGAGCGTGCATCATTTTTAAAAAAAACGACTAAGTGTCAAAATTCCTCCTTGTACTTCATCTCAGAAAAATAACTAAGTGTCAAGATTCCTCCAGGCTGTGTGTGTGTCTCTCCTCAAGCCGGAGAGAGTTTGAGTTGAGCGGATTCACAGCGAAGCCCTTCCTTACACTTTCAAGCCGCCTACCTAACACTCTCTCCGGCTTGAGCAGAGACACACAGTGCACGGTTCACACGGAGGAATTTTGACACTTAGTCGTCTTTCTGAGCGTGCACCTTCTTTCAGAAAAACGACCAAGTGTACCAGCATTAACTCATTCTGCTGTGCATGGAGTTAACATATGTGCTGTTGAAAAGATAATGCAAAATTGCATAGATGTACCTCATTTGGTTGTGCAAGGAAGAGAAAACATATGTGCTGTTGCATTGCACAGAGCACAATATAAGATATGCACTTGTTGCGTTTCAGTGTATATAAAAAATACTTAATGACCAAAGCGCTTATTTTTAATAAATTAGTGCTCAAACATGAACTTTCTGTTACTTTTTATTCTTTTTCAATAAACTCTCCGCATCGACTTAATCTGATGCTACTTCAGCCTTACAGCAGTCAGTTGACTGCATGGTTCATATTAGAGCGAATTCACAGCGAAGTCCTTTCTTACACATTCAGGCCGCCTACCTGACACTCTCTCCGGCTTGAAGTGTAACACACACTGCCTGGTTCATACGGAGGGATTTTGACACTTAGTCGTTTTTCTGAGCGTGCATCATTTTTCAAAAAAACGACTGTGTCAAAATTCCTCCTTGTACTTCATCTCAGAAAAATAACTAAGTGTCAAGATTCCTCCAAGCTGTGTGTGTGTCTCTCCTCAAGCCGGAGAGAGTTTGAGTTGAGCGGATTCACAGCGAAGCCCTTCCTTACACTTTCAAGCCGCCTACCTAACACTCTCTCCGGCTTGAGCAGAGAAACACAGTGCACGGTTCACACGGAGGAATTTTGACACTTAGTCGTCTTTCTGAGCGTGCACCTTTTTTCAGAAAAACGACCAAGTGTACCAGCATTAACTCATTCTGCTGTGCATGGAGTTAAGATATGTGCTGTTGAAAAGATAATGCAAAATTGCATAGATGTACCTCATTTGGTTGTGCAAGGAAGAGAAAACATATGTGCTGTTGCATTGCACAGAGCACAATATAAGATATGCACTTGTTGCGTTTCAGTGTATATAAAAAATACTTAATGACCAAAGCGCTTATTTTTAATAAATTAGTGCTCAAACATGAACTTTCTGTTACTTTTTATTCTTTTTCAATAAACTCTCCGCATCGACTTAATCTGATGTTACATCAGCCTTACAGCAGTCAGTTGACTGCATGGTTCATATTAGAGCGAAATCACAGCGAAGCCCTTTCTTACACATTCAGGCCGCCTACCTGACACTCTCTCCGGCTTGAAGTGGAACACACGCTGCCTGGTTCACACGGAGGAATTTTGACACTTAGTCGTTTTTCTGAGCGTGCATCATTTTTTAAAAAAACGACTAAGTGTCAAAATTCCTCCTTGTACTTCATCTCAGAAAAATAACTAAGTGTCAAGATTCCTCCAGGCTGTGTGTGTGTCTCTCCTCAAGCCGGAGAGAGTTTGAGTTGAGCGGATTCACAGCGAAGCCCTTCCTTACACTTTCAAGCCGCCTACCTAACACTCTCTCCGGCTTGAGCAGAGACACACAGTGCACGGTTCACACGGAGGAATTTTGACACTTAGTCGTCTTTCTGAGCGTGCACCTTCTTTCAGAAAAACGACCAAGTGTACCAGCATTAACTCATTCTGCTGTGCATGGAGTTAACATATGTGCTGTTGAAAAGATAATGCAAAATTGCATAGATGTACCTCATTTGGTTGTGCAAGGAAGAGAAAACATATGTGCTGTTGCATTGCACAGAGCACAATATAAGATATGCACTTGTTGCGTTTCAGTGTATATAAAAAATACTTAATGACCAAAGCGCTTATTTTTAATAAATTAGTGCTCAAACATGAACTTTCTGTTACTTTTTATTCTTTTTCAATAAACTCTCCGCATCGACTTAATCTGATGTTACTTCAGCCTTACAGCAGTCAGTTGACTGCATGGTTCATATTAGAGCGAATTCACAGCGAAGTCCTTTCTTGCACATTCAGGCCGCCTACCTGACACTCTCTCCGGCTTGAAGTGTAACACACACTGCCTGGTTCATACGGAGGGATTTTGACACTTAGTCGTTTTTCTGAGCGTGCATCATTTTTCAAAAAAACGACTAAGTGTCAAAATTCCTCCTTGTACTTCATCTCAGAAAAATAACTAAGTGTCAAGATTCCTCCAGGCTGTGTGTGTGTCTCTCCTCAAGCCGGAGAGAGTTTGAGTTGAGCGGATTCACAGCGAAGCCCTTCCTTACACTTTCAAGCCGCCTACCTAACACTCTCTCCGGCTTGAGCAGAGACACACAGTGCACGGTTCACACGGAGGAATTTTGACACTTAGTCGTCTTTCTGAGCGTGCACCTTTTTTCAGAAAAACGACCAAGTGTACCAGCATTAACTCATTCTGCTGTGCATGGAGTTAACATATGTGCTGTTGAAAAGATAATGCAAAATTGCATAGATGTACCTCATTTGGTTGTGAAATGAAGAGAAAACATATGTGCTGTTGCATTGCACAGAGCACAATATAAGATATGCACTTGTTGCGTTTCAGTGTATATAAAAAATACTTAATGACCAAAGCGCTTATTTTTAATAAATTAGTGCTCAAACATGAACTTTCTGTTACTTTTTATTCTTTTTCAATAAACTCTCCGCATCGACTTAATCTGATGTTACATCAGCCTTACAGCAGTCAGTTGACTGCATGGTTCATATTAGAGCGAAATCACAGCGAAGCCCTTTCTTACACATTCAGGCCGCCTACCTGACACTCTCTCCGGCTTGAAGTGTAACACACGCTGCCTGGTTCACACGGAGGAATTTTGACACTTAGTCGTTTTTCTGAGCGTGCATCATTTTTCAAAAAAACGACTAAGTGTCAAAATTCCTCCTTGTACTTCATCTCAGAAAAATAACTAAGTGTCAAGATTCCTCCAAGCTGTGTGTGTGTCTCTCCTCAAGCCGGAGAGAGTTTGAGTTGAGCGGATTCACAGCGAAGCCCTTCCTTACACTTTCAAGCCGCCTACCTAACACTCTCTCCGGCTTGAGCAGAGAAACACAGTGCACGGTTCACACGGAGGAATTTTGACACTTAGTCGTCTTTCTGAGCGTGCACCTTTTTTCAGAAAAACGACCAAGTGTACCAGCATTAACTCATTCTGCTGTGCATGGAGTTAAGATATGTGCTGTTGAAAAGATAATGCAAAATTGCATAGATGTACCTCATTTGGTTGTGCAAGGAAGAGAAAACATATGTGCTGTTGCATTGCACAGAGCACAATATAAGATATGCACTTGTTGCGTTTCAGTGTATATAAAAAATACTTAATGACCAAAGCGCTTATTTTTAATAAATTAGTGCTCAAACATGAACTTTCTGTTACTTTTTATTCTTTTTCAATAAACTCTCCGCATCGACTTAATCTGATGTTACATCAGCCTTACAGCAGTCAGTTGACTGCATGGTTCATATTAGAGCGAAATCACAGCGAAGCCCTTTCTTACACATTCAGGCCGCCTACCTGACACTCTCTCCGGCTTGAAGTGGAACACACGCTGCCTGGTTCACACGGAGGAATTTTGACACTTAGTCGTTTTTCTGAGCGTGCATCATTTTTAAAAAAAACGACTAAGTGTCAAAATTCCTCCTTGTACTTCATCTCAGAAAAATAACTAAGTGTCAAGATTCCTCCAGGCTGTGTGTGTGTCTCTCCTCAAGCCGGAGAGAGTTTGAGTTGAGCGGATTCACAGCGAAGCCCTTCCTTACACTTTCAAGCCGCCTACCTAACACTCTCTCCGGCTTGAGCAGAGACACACAGTGCACGGTTCACACGGAGGAATTTTGACACTTAGTCGTCTTTCTGAGCGTGCACCTTCTTTCAGAAAAACGACCAAGTGTACCAGCATTAACTCATTCTGCTGTGCATGGAGTTAACATATGTGCTGTTGAAAAGATAATGCAAAATTGCATAGATGTACCTCATTTGGTTGTGCAAGGAAGAGAAAACATATGTGCTGTTGCATTGCACAGAGCACAATATAAGATATGCACTTGTTGCGTTTCAGTGTATATAAAAAATACTTAATGACCAAAGCGCTTATTTTTAATAAATTAGTGCTCAAACATGAACTTTCTGTTACTTTTTATTCTTTTTCAATAAACTCTCCGCATCGACTTAATCTGATGCTACTTCAGCCTTACAGCAGTCAGTTGACTGCATGGTTCATATTAGAGCGAATTCACAGCGAAGTCCTTTCTTACACATTCAGGCCGCCTACCTGACACTCTCTCCGGCTTGAAGTGTAACACACACTGCCTGGTTCATACGGAGGGATTTTGACACTTAGTCGTTTTTCTGAGCGTGCATCATTTTTCAAAAAAACGACTGTGTCAAAATTCCTCCTTGTACTTCATCTCAGAAAAATAACTAAGTGTCAAGATTCCTCCAGGCTGTGTGTGTGTCTCTCCTCAAGCCGGAGAGAGTTTGAGTTGAGCGGATTCACAGCGAAGCCCTTCCTTACACTTTCAAGCCGCCTACCTAACACTCTCTCCGGCTTGAGCAGAGACACACAGTGCACGGTTCACACGGAGGAATTTTGACACTTAGTCGTCTTTCTGAGCGTGCACCTTTTTTCAGAAAAACGACCAAGTGTACCAGCATTAACTCATTCTGCTGTGCATGGAGTTAACATATGTGCTGTTGAAAAGATAATGCAAAATTGCATAGATGTACCTCATTTGGTTGTGAAATGAAGAGAAAACATATGTGCTGTTGCATTGCACAGAGCACAATATAAGATATGCACTTGTTGCGTTTCAGTGTATATAAAAAATACTTAATGACCAAAGCGCTTATTTTTAATAAATTAGTGCTCAAACATGAACTTTCTGTTACTTTTTATTCTTTTTCAATAAACTCTCCGCATCGACTTAATCTGATGTTACATCAGCCTTACAGCAGTCAGTTGACTGCATGGTTCATATTAGAGCGAAATCACAGCGAAGCCCTTTCTTACACATTCAGGCCGCCTACCTGACACTCTCTCCGGCTTGAAGTGTAACACACACTGCCTGGTTCACACGGAGGAATTTTGACACTTAGTCGTTTTTCTGAGCGTGCATCATTTTTAAAAAAAACGACTAAGTGTCAAAATTCCTCCTTGTACTTCATCTCAGAAAAATAACTAAGTGTCAAGATTCCTCCAGGCTGTGTGTGTGTCTCTCCTCAAGCCGGAGAGAGTTTGAGTTGAGCGGATTCACAGCGAAGCCCTTCCTTACACTTTCAAGCCGCCTACCTAACACTCTCTCCGGCTTGAGCAGAGAAACACAGTGCACGGTTCACACGGAGGAATTTTGACACTTAGTCGTCTTTCTGAGCGTGCACCTTTTTTCAGAAAAACGACCAAGTGTACCAGCATTAACTCATTCTGCTGTGCATGGAGTTAAGATATGTGCTGTTGAAAAGATAATGCAAAATTGCATAGATGTACCTCATTTGGTTGTGCAAGGAAGAGAAAACATATGTGCTGTTGCATTGCACAGAGCACAATATAAGATATGCACTTGTTGCGTTTCAGTGTATATAAAAAATACTTAATGACCACAGCGCTTATTTTTAATAAATTAGTGCTCAAACATGAACTTTCTGTTACTTTTTATTCTTTTTCAATAAACTCTCCGCATCGACTTAATCTGATGTTACATCAGCCTTACAGCAGTCAGTTGACTGCATGGTTCATATTAGAGCGAAATCACAGCGAAGCCCTTTCTTACACATTCAGGCCGCCTACCTGACACTCTCTCCGGCTTGAAGTGGAACACACACTGCCTGGTTCACACGGAGGAATTTTGACACTTAGTCGTCTTTCTGAGCGTGCACCTTTTTTCAGAAAAACGACCAAGTGTACCAGCATTAACTCATTCTGCTGTGCATGGAGTTAAGATATGTGCTGTTGAAAAGATAATGCAAAATTGCATAGATGTACCTCATTTGGTTGTGCAAGGAAGAGAAAACATATGTGCTGTTGCATTGCACAGAGCACAATATAAGATATGCACTTGTTGCGTTTCAGTGTATATAAAAAATACTTAATGACCAAAGCGCTTATTTTTAATAAATTAGTGCTCAAACATGAACTTTCTGTTACTTTTTATTCTTTTTCAATAAACTCTCCGCATCGACTTAATCTGATGTTACATCAGCCTTACAGCAGTCAGTTGACTGCATGGTTCATATTAGAGCGAAATCACAGCGAAGCCCTTTCTTACACATTCAGGCCGCCTACCTGACACTCTCTCCGGCTTGAAGTGGAACACACGCTGCCTGGTTCACACGGAGGAATTTTGACACTTAGTCGTTTTTCTGAGCGTGCATCATTTTTAAAAAAAACGACTAAGTGTCAAAATTCCTCCTTGTACTTCATCTCAGAAAAATAACTAAGTGTCAAGATTCCTCCAGGCTGTGTGTGTGTCTCTCCTCAAGCCGGAGAGAGTTTGAGTTGAGCGGATTCACAGCGAAGCCCTTCCTTACACTTTCAAGCCGCCTACCTAACACTCTCTCCGGCTTGAGCAGAGAAACACAGTGCACGGTTCACACGGAGGAATTTTGACACTTAGTCGTCTTTCTGAGCGTGCACCTTTTTTCAGAAAAACGACCAAGTGTACCAGCATTAACTCATTCTGCTGTGCATGGAGTTAAGATATGTGCTGTTGAAAAGATAATGCAAAATTGCATAGATGTACCTCATTTGGTTGTGCAAGGAAGAGAAAACATATGTGCTGTTGCATTGCACAGAGCACAATATAAGATATGCACTTGTTGCGTTTCAGTGTATATAAAAAATACTTAATGACCAAAGCGCTTATTTTTAATAAATTAGTGCTCAAACATGAACTTTCTGTTACTTTTTATTCTTTTTCAATAAACTCTCCGCATCGACTTAATCTGATGTTACATCAGCCTTACAGCAGTCAGTTGACTGCATGGTTCATATTAGAGCGAAATCACAGCGAAGCCCTTTCTTACACATTCAGGCCGCCTACCTGACACTCTCTCCGGCTTGAAGTGGAACACACGCTGCCTGGTTCACACGGAGGAATTTTGACACTTAGTCGTTTTTCTGAGCGTGCATCATTTTTAAAAAAAACGACTAAGTGTCAAAATTCCTCCTTGTACTTCATCTCAGAAAAATAACTAAGTGTCAAGATTCCTCCAAGCTGTGTGTGTGTCTCTCCTCAAGCCGGAGAGAGTTTGAGTTGAGCGGATTCACAGCGAAGCCCTTCCTTACACTTTCAAGCCGCCTACCTAACACTCTCTCCGGCTTGAGCAGAGAAACACAGTGCACGGTTCACACGGAGGAATTTTGACACTTAGTCGTCTTTCTGAGCGTGCACCTTTTTTCAGAAAAACGACCAAGTGTACCAGCATTAACTCATTCTGCTGTGCATGGAGTTAAGATATGTGCTGTTGAAAAGATAATGCAAAATTGCATAGATGTACCTCATTTGGTTGTGCAAGGAAGAGAAAACATATGTGCTGTTGCATTGCACAGAGCACAATATAAGATATGCACTTGTTGCGTTTCAGTGTATATAAAAAATACTTAATGACCAAAGCGCTTATTTTTAATAAATTAGTGCTCAAACATGAACTTTCTGTTACTTTTTATTCTTTTTCAATAAACTCTCCGCATCGACTTAATCTGATGTTACTTCAGCCTTACAGCAGTCAGTTGACTGCATGGTTCATATTAGAGCGAATTCACAGCGAAGTCCTTTCTTGCACATTCAGGCCGCCTACCTGACACTCTCTCCGGCTTGAAGTGTAACACACACTGCCTGGTTCATACGGAGGGATTTTGACACTTAGTCGTTTTTCTGAGCGTGCATCATTTTTCAAAAAAACGACTAAGTGTCAAAATTCCTCCTTGTACTTCATCTCAGAAAAATAACTAAGTGTCAAGATTCCTCCAAGCTGTGTGTGTGTCTCTCCTCAAGCCGGAGAGAGTTTGAGTTGAGCGGATTCACAGCGAAGCCCTTCCTTACACTTTCAAGCCGCCTACCTAACACTCTCTCCGGCTTGAGCAGAGAAACACAGTGCACGGTTCACACGGAGGAATTTTGACACTTAGTCGTCTTTCTGAGCGTGCACCTTTTTTCAGAAAAACGACCAAGTGTACCAGCATTAACTCATTCTGCTGTGCATGGAGTTAAGATATGTGCTGTTGAAAAGATAATGCAAAATTGCATAGATGTACCTCATTTGGTTGTGCAAGGAAGAGAAAACATATGTGCTGTTGCATTGCACAGAGCACAATATAAGATATGCACTTGTTGCGTTTCAGTGTATATAAAAAATACTTAATGACCAAAGCGCTTATTTTTAATAAATTAGTGCTCAAACATGAACTTTCTGTTACTTTTTATTCTTTTTCAATAAACTCTCCGCATCGACTTAATCTGATGTTACATCAGCCTTACAGCAGTCAGTTGACTGCATGGTTCATATTAGAGCGAAATCACAGCGAAGCCCTTTCTTACACATTCAGGCCGCCTACCTGACACTCTCTCCGGCTTGAAGTGGAACACACGCTGCCTGGTTCACACGGAGGAATTTTGACACTTAGTCGTTTTTCTGAGCGTGCATCATTTTTAAAAAAAACGACTAAGTGTCAAAATTCCTCCTTGTACTTCATCTCAGAAAAATAACTAAGTGTCAAGATTCCTCCAGGCTGTGTGTGTGTCTCTCCTCAAGCCGGAGAGAGTTTGAGTTGAGCGGATTCACAGCGAAGCCCTTCCTTACACTTTCAAGCCGCCTACCTAACACTCTCTCCGGCTTGAGCAGAGACACACAGTGCACGGTTCACACGGAGGAATTTTGACACTTAGTCGTCTTTCTGAGCGTGCACCTTCTTTCAGAAAAACGACCAAGTGTACCAGCATTAACTCATTCTGCTGTGCATGGAGTTAACATATGTGCTGTTGAAAAGATAATGCAAAATTGCATAGATGTACCTCATTTGGTTGTGCAAGGAAGAGAAAACATATGTGCTGTTGCATTGCACAGAGCACAATATAAGATATGCACTTGTTGCGTTTCAGTGTATATAAAAAATACTTAATGACCAAAGCGCTTATTTTTAATAAATTAGTGCTCAAACATGAACTTTCTGTTACTTTTTATTCTTTTTCAATAAACTCTCCGCATCGACTTAATCTGATGCTACTTCAGCCTTACAGCAGTCAGTTGACTGCATGGTTCATATTAGAGCGAATTCACAGCGAAGTCCTTTCTTACACATTCAGGCCGCCTACCTGACACTCTCTCCGGCTTGAAGTGTAACACACACTGCCTGGTTCATACGGAGGGATTTTGACACTTAGTCGTTTTTCTGAGCGTGCATCATTTTTCAAAAAAACGACTGTGTCAAAATTCCTCCTTGTACTTCATCTCAGAAAAATAACTAAGTGTCAAGATTCCTCCAGGCTGTGTGTGTGTCTCTCCTCAAGCCGGAGAGAGTTTGAGTTGAGCGGATTCACAGCGAAGCCCTTCCTTACACTTTCAAGCCGCCTACCTAACACTCTCTCCGGCTTGAGCAGAGACACACAGTGCACGGTTCACACGGAGGAATTTTGACACTTAGTCGTCTTTCTGAGCGTGCACCTTTTTTCAGAAAAACGACCAAGTGTACCAGCATTAACTCATTCTGCTGTGCATGGAGTTAACATATGTGCTGTTGAAAAGATAATGCAAAATTGCATAGATGTACCTCATTTGGTTGTGAAATGAAGAGAAAACATATGTGCTGTTGCATTGCACAGAGCACAATATAAGATATGCACTTGTTGCGTTTCAGTGTATATAAAAAATACTTAATGACCAAAGCGCTTATTTTTAATAAATTAGTGCTCAAACATGAACTTTCTGTTACTTTTTATTCTTTTTCAATAAACTCTCCGCATCGACTTAATCTGATGTTACATCAGCCTTACAGCAGTCAGTTGACTGCATGGTTCATATTAGAGCGAAATCACAGCGAAGCCCTTTCTTACACATTCAGGCCGCCTACCTGACACTCTCTCCGGCTTGAAGTGTAACACACACTGCCTGGTTCACACGGAGGAATTTTGACACTTAGTCGTTTTTCTGAGCGTGCATCATTTTTAAAAAAAACGACTAAGTGTCAAAATTCCTCCTTGTACTTCATCTCAGAAAAATAACTAAGTGTCAAGATTCCTCCAGGCTGTGTGTGTGTCTCTCCTCAAGCCGGAGAGAGTTTGAGTTGAGCGGATTCACAGCGAAGCCCTTCCTTACACTTTCAAGCCGCCTACCTAACACTCTCTCCGGCTTGAGCGGAGAAACACAGTGCACGGTTCACACGGAGGAATTTTGACACTTAGTCGTCTTTCTGAGCGTGCACCTTTTTTCAGAAAAACGACCAAGTGTACCAGCATTAACTCATTCTGCTGTGCATGGAGTTAACATATGTGCTGTTGAAAAGATAATGCAAAATTGCATAGATGTACCTCATTTGGTTGTGAAATGAAGAGAAAACATATGTGCTGTTGCATTGCACAGAGCACAATATAAGATATGCACTTGTTGCGTTTCAGTGTATATAAAAAATACTTAATGACCAAAGCGCTTATTTTTAATAAATTAGTGCTCAAACATGAACTTTCTGTTACTTTTTATTCTTTTTCAATAAACTCTCCGCATCGACTTAATCTGATGTTACATCAGCCTTACAGCAGTCAGTTGACTGCATGGTTCATATTAGAGCGAAATCACAGCGAAGCCCTTTCTTACACATTCAGGGCGCCTACCTGACACTCTCTCCGGCTTGAAGTGTAACACACACTGCCTGGTTCACACGGAGGAATTTTGACACTTAGTCGTTTTTCTGAGCGTGCATCATTTTTAAAAAAAACGACTAAGTGTCAAAATTCCTCCTTCTACTTCATCTCAGAAAAATAACTAAGTGTCAAGATTCCTCCAGGCTGTGTGTGTGTCTCTCCTCAAGCCGGAGAGAGTTTGAGTTGAGCGGATTCACAGCGAAGCCCTTCCTTACACTTTCAAGCCGCCTACCTAACACTCTCTCCGGCTTGAGCAGAGAAACACAGTGCACGGTTCACACGGAGGAATTTTGACACTTAGTCGTCTTTCTGAGCGTGCACCTTTTTTCAGAAAAACGACCAAGTGTACCAGCATTAACTCATTCTGCTGTGCATGGAGTTAACATATGTGCTGTTGAAAAGATAATGCAAAATTGCATAGATGCACCTCATTGGGTTGTGCAAGGAAGAGAAAACATATGTGCTGTTGCATTGCACAGAGCACAATATAAGATATGCACTTGTTGCGTTTCAGTGTATATAAAAAATAGGCCTACTTAATGACCACAGCGCTTATTTTTAATAAATTAGTGCTCAAACATGAACTTTCTGTTACTTTTTATTCTTTTTCAATAAACTCTCCGCATCGACTTAATCTGATGTTACATCAGCCTAACAGCAGTCAGTTGACTGCATGGTTCATATTAGAGCGAATTCACAGCGAAGTCCTTTCTTACACATTCAGGCCGCCTACCTGACACTCTCTCCGGCTTGAAGTGTAACACACACTGCCTGGTTCACACGGAGGAATTTTGACACTTAGTCGTTTTTCTGAGCGTGCATCATTTTTAAAAAAAACGACTAAGTGTCAAAATTCCTCCTTGTACTTCATCTCAGAAAAATAACTAAAAGTGTCAAGATTCCTCCAGGCTGTGTGTGTGTCTCTCCTCAAGCCGGAGAGAGTTTGAGTTGAGAGGATTCACAGCGAAGCCCTTCCTTACACTTTCAAGCCGCCTACCTAACACTCTCTCCGGCTTGAGCAGAGAAACACAGTGCAAGGTTCACACGGAGGAATTTTGACACTTAGTCGTCTTTATGAGCGTGCACCTTTTTTCAGAAAAACGACCAAGTGTACCAGCATTAACTCATTCTGCTGTGCATGGAGTTAACATATGTGCTGTTGAAAAGATAATGAAAAATTGCATAGATGTACCTCATTTGGTTGTGCAAGGAAGAGAAAACATATGTGCTGTTGCATTGCACAGAGCACAATATAAGATATGCACTTGTTGCGTTTCAGTGTATATAAAAAATACTTAATGACCAAAGCGCTTATTTTTAATAAATTAGTGCTCAAACATGAACTTTCTGTTACTTTTTATTCTTTTTCAATAAACTCTCCGCATCGACTTAATCTGATGTTACATCAGCCTTACAGCAGTCAGTTGACTGCATGGTTCATATTAGAGCGAAATCACAGCGAAGCCCTTTCTTACACATTCAGGCTGCCTACTTGACACTCTCTCCGGCTTGAAGTGGAACACACACTGCCTGGTTCACACGGAGGAATTTTGACACTTAGTCGTTTTTCTGAGCGTGCATCATTTTTTAAAAAAAACGACTAAGTGTCAAAATTCCTCCTTGTAATTCATCTCAGAAAAATAACTAAAAGTGTCAAGATTCCTCCAGGCTGTGTGTGTGTCTCTCCTCAAGCCGGAAAGAGTTTGAGTTGAGCGGATTCACAGCGAAGCCCTTCCTTACACTTTCAAGCCGCCTACCTAACACTCTCTCCGGCTTGAGCAGAGAAACACAGTGCACGGTTCACACGGAGGAATTTTGACACTTAGTCGTCTTTCTGAGCGTGCACCTTTTTTCAGAAAAACGACCAAGTGTACCAGCATTAACTCATTCTGCTGTGCATGGAGTTAACATATGTGCTGTTGAAAAGATAATGCAAAATTGCATAGATGTACCTCATTTGGTTGTGCAAGGAAGAGAAAACATATGTGCTGTTGCATTGCACAGAGCACAATATAAGATATGCACTTGTTGCGTTTCAGTGTATATAAAAAATACTTAATGACCAAAGCGCTTATTTTTAATAAATTAGTGCTCAAACATGAACTTTCTGTTACTTTTTATTCTTTTTCAATAAACTCTCCGCATCGACTTAATCTGATGTTACATCAGCCTTACAGCAGTCAGTTGACTGCATGGTTCATATTACAGCGAAATCACAGCGAAGCCCTTTCTTACACATTCAGGCCGCCTACCTGACACTCTCTCCGGCTTGAAGTGGAACACACGCTGCCTGGTTCACACGGAGGAATTTTGACACTTAGTCGTTTTTCTGAGCGTGCATCATTTTTAAAAAAAACGACTAAGTGTCAAAATTCCTCCTTGTACTTCATCTCAGAAAAATAACTAAGTGTCAAGATTCCTCCAGGCTGTGTGTGTGTCTCTCCTCAAGCCGGAGAGAGTTTGAGTTGAGCGGATTCACAGCGAAGCCCTTCCTTACACTTTCAAGCCGCCTACCTAACACTCTCTCCGGCTTGAGCAGAGAAACACAGTGCACGGTTCACACGGAGGAATTTTGACACTTAGTCGTCTTTCTGAGCGTGCACCTTTTTTCAGAAAAACGACCAAGTGTACCAGCATTAACTCATTCTGCTGTGCATGGAGTTAACATATGTGCTGTTGAAAAGATAATGCAAAATTGCATAGATGCACCTCATTGGGTTGTGCAAGGAAGAGAAAACATATGTGCTGTTGCATTGCACAGAGCACAATATAAGATATGCACTTGTTGCGTTTCAGTGTATATAAAAAATACTTAATGACCACAGCGCTTATTTTTAATAAATTAGTGCTCAAACATGAACTTTCTGTTACTTTTTATTCTTTTTCAATAAACTCTCCGCATCGACTTAATCTGATGTTACATCAGCCTTACAGCAGTCAGTTGACTGCATGGTTCATATTAGAGCGAAATCACAGCGAAGCCCTTTCTTACACATTCAGGCCGCCTACCTGACACTCTCTCCGGCTTGAAGTGGAACACACACTGCCTGGTTCACACGGAGGAATTTTGACACTTAGTCGTTTTTCTGAGCGTGCATCATTTTTTAAAAAAAACGACTAAGTGTCAAAATTCCTCCTTGTACTTCATCTCAGAAAAATAACTAAAATTTCAAGATTCCTCCAGGCTGTGTGTGTGTCTCTCCTCAAGCCGGAGAGAGTTTGAGTTGAGCGGATTCACAGCGAAGCCCTTCCTTACACTTTCAAGCCGCCTACCTAACACTCTCTCCGGCTTGAGCAGAGAAACACAGTGCACGGTTCACACGGAGGAATTTTGACACTTAGTCGTCTTTATGAGCGTGCACCTTTTTTCAGAAAAACGACCAAGTGTACCAGCATTAACTCATTCTGCTGTGCATGGAGTTAACATATGTGCTGTTGAAAAGATAATGCAAAATTGCATAGATGCACCTCATTGGGTTGTGCAAGGAAGAGAAAACATATGTGCTGTTGCATTGCACAGAGCACAATATAAGATATGCACTTGTTGCGTTTCAGTGTATATAAAAAATACTTAATGACCACAGCGCTTATTTTTAATAAATTAGTGCTCAAACATGAACTTTCTGTTACTTTTTATTCTTTTTCAATAAACTCTCCGCATCGACTTAATCTGATGTTACATCAGCCTAACAGCAGTCAGTTGACTGCATGGTTCATATTAGAGCGAATTCACAGCGAAGTCCTTTCTTACACATTCAGGCCGCCTACCTGACACTCTCTCCGGCTTGAAGTGTAACACACACTGCCTGGTTCACACGGAGGAATTTTGACACTTAGTCGTTTTTCTGAGCGTGCATCATTTTTAAAAAAAACGACTAAGTGTCAAAATTCCTCCTTGTACTTCATCTCAGAAAAATAACCAAAAGTGTCAAGATTCCTCCAGGCTGTGTGTGTGTCTCTCCTCAAGCCGGAGAGAGTTTGAGTTGAGCGGATTCACAGCGAAGCCCTTCCTTACACTTTCAAGCCGCCTACCTAACACTCTCTCCGGCTTGAGCAGAGAAACACAGTGCACGGTTCACACGGAGGAATTTTGACACTTTGTCGTCTTTCTGAGCGTGCACCTTTTTTCAGAAAAACGACCAAGTGTACCAGCATTAACTCATTCTGCTGTGCATGGAGTTAACATATGTGCTGTTGAAAAGATAATGCAAAATTGCATAGATGCACCTCATTTGGTTGTGCAAGGAAGAGAAAACATATGTGCTGTTGCATTGCACAGAGCACAATATAAGATATGCACTTGTTGCGTTTCAGTGTATATAAAAAATACTTAATGACCAAAGCGCTTATTTTTAATAAATTAGTGCTCAAACATGAACTTTCTGTTACTTTTTATTCTTTTTCAATAAACTCTCCGCATCGACTTAATCTGATGTTACATCAGCCTTACAGCAGTCAGTTGACTGCATGGTTCATATTAGAGCGAAATCACAGCGAAGCCCTTTCTTACACATTCAGGCCGCCTACCTGACACTCTCTCCGGCTTGAAGTGGAACACACACTGCCTGGTTCACACGGAGGAATTTTGACACTTAGTCGTTTTTCTGAGCGTGCATCATTTTTCAAAAAAACGACTAAGTGTCAAAATTCCTCCTTGTACTTCATCTCAGAAAAATAACCAAAAGTGTCAAGATTCCTCCAGGCTGTGTGTGTGTCTCTCCTCAAGCCGGAGAGAGTTTGAGTTGAGCGGATTCACAGCGAAGCCCTTCCTTACACTTTCAAGCCGCCTACCTAACACTCTCTCCGGCTTGAGCAGAGAAACACAGTGCACGGTTCACACGGAGGAATTTTGACACTTTGTCGTCTTTCTGAGCGTGCACCTTTTTTCAGAAAAACGACCAAGTGTACCAGCATTAACTCATTCTGCTGTGCATGGAGTTAACATATGTGCTGTTGAAAAGATAATGCAAAATTGCATAGATGTACCTCATTTGGTTGTGCAAGGAAGAGAAAACATATGTGCTGTTGCATTGCACAGAGCACAATATAAGATATGCACTTGTTGCGTTTCAGTGTATATAAAAAATACTTAATGACCAAAGCGCTTATTTTTAATAAATTAGTGCTCAAACATGAACTTTCTGTTACTTTTTATTCTTTTTCAATAAACTCTCCGCATCGACTTAATCTGATGTTACATCAGCCTTACAGCAGTCAGTTGACTGCATGGTTCATATTAGAGCGAAATCACAGCGAAGCCCTTTCTTACACATTCAGGCCGCCTACCTGACACTCTCTCCGGCTTGAAGTGGAACACACACTGCCTGGTTCACACGGAGGAATTTTGACACTTAGTCGTTTTTCTGAGCGTGCATCATTTTTTAAAAAAAACGACTAAGTGTCAAAATTCCTCCTTGTACTTCATCTCAGAAAAATAACTAAAATTTCAAGATTCCTCCAGGCTGTGTGTGTGTCTCTCCTCAAGCCGGAGAGAGTTTGAGTTGAGCGGATTCACAGCGAAGCCCTTCCTTACACTTTCAAGCCGCCTACCTAACACTCTCTCCGGCTTGAGCAGAGAAACACAGTGCACGGTTCACACGGAGGAATTTTGACACTTAGTCGTCTTTATGAGCGTGCACCTTTTTTCAGAAAAACGACCAAGTGTACCAGCATTAACTCATTCTGCTGTGCATGGAGTTAACATATGTGCTGTTGAAAAGATAATGCAAAATTGCATAGATGTACCTCATTTGGTTGTGCAAGGAAGAGAAAACATATGTGCTGTTGCATTGCACAGAGCACAATATAAGATATGCACTTGTTGCGTTTCAGTGTATATAAAAAATACTTAATGACCAAAGCGCTTATTTTTAATAAATTAGTGCTCAAACATGAACTTTCTGTTACTTTTTATTCTTTTTCAATAAACTCTCCGCATCGACTTAATCTGATGTTACATCAGCCTTACAGCAGTCAGTTGACTGCATGGTTCATATTAGAGCGAAATCACAGCGAAGCCCTTTCTTACACATTCAGGTCGCCTACCTGACACTCTCTCCAGCTTGAAGTGGAACACACGCTGCCTGGTTCACACGGAGGAATTTTGACACTTAGTCGTTTTTCTGAGCGTGCATCATTTTTAAAAAAAACGACTAAGTGTCAAAATTCCTCCTTGTACTTCATCTCAGAAAAATAACTAAGTGTCAAGATTCCTCCAGGCTGTGTGTGTGTCTCTCCTCAAGCCGGAGAGAGTTTGAGTTGAGCGGATTCACAGCGAAGCCCTTCCTTACACTTTCAAGCCGCCTACCTAACACTCTCTCCGGCTTGAGCAGAGACACACAGTGCACGGTTCACACGGAGGAATTTTGACACTTAGTCGTCTTTATGAGCGTGCACCTTTTTTCAGAAAAACGACCAAGTGTACCAGCATTAACTCATTCTGCTGTGCATGGAGTTAACATATGTGCTGTTGAAAAGATAATGCAAAATTGCATAGATGTACCTCATTTGGTTGTGCAAGGAAGAGAAAACATATGTGCTGTTGCATTGCACAGAGCACAATATAAGATATGCACTTGTTGCGTTTCAGTGTATATAAAAAATACTTAATGACCAAAGCGCTTATTTTTAATAAATTAGTGCTCAAACATGAACTTTCTGTTACTTTTTATTCTTTTTCAATAAACTCTCCGCATCGACTTAATCTGATGTTACATCAGCCTTACAGCAGTCAGTTGACTGCATGGTTCATATTAGAGCGAAATCACAGCGAAGCCCTTTCTTACACATTCAGGCCGCCTACCTGACACTCTCTCCAGCTTGAAGTGGAACACACGCTGCCTGGTTCACACGGAGGAATTTTGACACTTAGTCGTTTTTCTGAGCGTGCATCATTTTTAAAAAAAACGACTAAGTGTCAAAATTCCTCCTTGTACTTCATCTCAGAAAAATAACTAAGTGTCAAGATTCCTCCAGGCTGTGTGTGTGTCTCTCCTCAAGCCGGAGAGAGTTTGAGTTGAGCGGATTCACAGCGAAGCCCTTCCTTACACTTTCAAGCCGCCTACCTAACACTCTCTCCGGCTTGAGCAGAGACACACAGTGCACGGTTCACACGGAGGAATTTTGACACTTAGTCGTCTTTCTGAGCGTGCACCTTTTTTCAGAAAAACGACCAAGTGTACCAGCATTAACTCATTCTGCTGTGCATGGAGTTAACATATGTGCTGTTGAAAAGATAATGCAAAATTGCATAGATGTACCTCATTTGGTTGTGAAATGAAGAGAAAACATATGTGCTGTTGCATTGCACAGAGCACAATATAAGATATGCACTTGTTGCGTTTCAGTGTATATAAAAAATACTTAATGACCAAAGCGCTTATTTTTAATAAATTAGTGCTCAAACATGAACTTTCTGTTACTTTTTATTCTTTTTCAATAAACTCTCCGCATCGACTTAATCTGATGTTACATCAGCCTTACAGCAGTCAGTTGACTGCATGGTTCATATTAGAGCGAAATCACAGCGAAGCCCTTTCTTACACATTCAGGCCGCCTACCTGACACTCTCTCCAGCTTGAAGTGGAACACACGCTGCCTGGTTCACACGGAGGAATTTTGACACTTAGTCGTTTTTCTGAGCGTGCATCATTTTTAAAAAAAACGACTAAGTGTCAAAATTCCTCCTTGTACTTCATCTCAGAAAAATAACTAAGTGTCAAGATTCCTCCAGGCTGTGTGTGTGTCTCTCCTCAAGCCGGAGAGAGTTTGAGTTGAGCGGATTCACAGCGAAGCCCTTCCTTACACTTTCAAGCCGCCTACCTAACACTCTCTCCGGCTTGAGCAGAGACACACAGTGCACGGTTCACACGGAGGAATTTTGACACTTAGTCGTCTTTCTGAGCGTGCACCTTTTTTCAGAAAAACGACCAAGTGTACCAGCATTAACTCATTCTGCTGTGCATGGAGTTAACATATGTGCTGTTGAAAAGATAATGCAAAATTGCATAGATGTACCTCATTTGGTTGTGAAATGAAGAGAAAACATATGTGCTGTTGCATTGCACAGAGCACAATATAAGATATGCACTTGTTGCGTTTCAGTGTATATAAAAAATACTTAATGACCAAAGCGCTTATTTTTAATAAATTAGTGCTCAAACATGAACTTTCTGTTACTTTTTATTCTTTTTCAATAAACTCTCCGCATCGACTTAATCTGATGTTACATCAGCCTTACAGCAGTCAGTTGACTGCATGGTTCATATTAGAGCGAAATCACAGCGAAGCCCTTTCTTACACATTCAGGCCGCCTACCTGACACTCTCTCCGGCTTGAAGTGTAACACACACTGCCTGGTTCACACGGAGGAATTTTGACACTTAGTCGTTTTTCTGAGCGTGCATCATTTTTAAAAAAAACGACTAAGTGTCAAAATTCCTCCTTGTACTTCATCTCAGAAAAATAACTAAGTGTCAAGATTCCTCCAGGCTGTGTGTGTATCTCTCCTCAAGCCGGAGAGAGTTTGAGTTGAGCGGATTCACAGCGAAGCCCTTCCTTACACTTTCAAGCCGCCTACCTAACACTCTCTCCGGCTTGAGCAGAGAAACACAGTGCACGGTTCACACGGAGGAATTTTGACACTTAGTCGTCTTTCTGAGCGTGCACCTTTTTTCAGAAAAACGACCAAGTGTACCAGCATTAACTCATTCTGCTGTGCATGGAGTTAACATATGTGCTGTTGAAAAGATAATGCAAAATTGCATAGATGCACCTCATTGGGTTGTGCAAGGAAGAGAAAACATATGTGCTGTTGCATTGCACAGAGCACAATATAAGATATGCACTTGTTGCGTTTCAGTGTATATAAAAAATACTTAATGACCACAGCGCTTATTTTTAATAAATTAGTGCTCAAACATGAACTTTCTGTTACTTTTTATTCTTTTTCAATAAACTCTCCGCATCGACTTAATCTGATGTTACATCAGCCTAACAGCAGTCAGTTGACTGCATGGTTCATATTAGAGCGAATTCACAGCGAAGTCCTTTCTTACACATTCAGGCCGCCTACCTGACACTCTCTCCGGCTTGAAGTGTAACACACACTGCCTGGTTCACACGGAGGAATTTTGACACTTAGTCGTTTTTCTGAGCGTGCATCATTTTTAAAAAAAACGACTAAGTGTCAAAATTCCTCCTTGTACTTCATCTCAGAAAAATAACCAAAAGTGTCAAGATTCCTCCAGGCTGTGTGTGTGTCTCTCCTCAAGCCGGAGAGAGTTTGAGTTGAGCGGATTCACAGCGAAGCCCTTCCTTACACTTTCAAGCCGCCTACCTAACACTCTCTCCGGCTTGAGCAGAGAAACACAGTGCACGGTTCACACGGAGGAATTTTGACACTTTGTCGTCTTTCTGAGCGTGCACCTTTTTTCAGAAAAACGACCAAGTGTACCAGCATTAACTCATTCTGCTGTGCATGGAGTTAACATATGTGCTGTTGAAAAGATAATGCAAAATTGCATAGATGTACCTCATTTGGTTGTGCAAGGAAGAGAAAACATATGTGCTGTTGCATTGCACAGAGCACAATATAAGATATGCACTTGTTGCGTTTCAGTGTATATAAAAAATACTTAATGACCAAAGCGCTTATTTTTAATAAATTAGTGCTCAAACATGAACTTTCTGTTACTTTTTATTCTTTTTCAATAAACTCTCCGCATCGACTTAATCTGATGTTACATCAGCCTTACAGCAGTCAGTTGACTGCATGGTTCATATTAGAGCGAAATCACAGCGAAGCCCTTTCTTACACATTCAGGCCGCCTACCTGACACTCTCTCCGGCTTGAAGTGGAACACACACTGCCTGGTTCACACGGAGGAATTTTGACACTTAGTCGTTTTTCTGAGCGTGCATCATTTTTTAAAAAAAACGACTAAGTGTCAAAATTCCTCCTTGTACTTCATCTCAGAAAAATAACTAAAAGTGTCAAGATTCCTCCAGGCTGTGTGTGTGTCTCTCCTCAAGCCGGAAAGAGTTTGAGTTGAGCGGATTCACAGCGAAGCCCTTCCTTACACTTTCAAGCCGCCTACCTAACACTCTCTCCGGCTTGAGCAGAGAAACACAGTGCACGGTTCACACGGAGGAATTTTGACACTTAGTCGTCTTTCTGAGCGTGCACCTTTTTTCAGAAAAACGACCAAGTGTACCAGCATTAACTCATTCTGCTGTGCATGGAGTTAAGATATGTGCTGTTGAAAAGATAATGCAAAATTGCATAGATGTACCTCATTTGGTTGTGCAAGGAAGAGAAAACATATGTGCTGTTGCATTGCACAGAGCACAATATAAGATATGCACTTGTTGCGTTTCAGTGTATATAAAAAATACTTAATGACCAAAGCGCTTATTTTTAATAAATTAGTGCTCAAACATGAACTTTCTGTTACTTTTTATTCTTTTTCAATAAACTCTCCGCATCGACTTAATCTGATGTTACATCAGCCTTACAGCAGTCAGTTGACTGCATGGTTCATATTACAGCGAAATCACAGCGAAGCCCTTTCTTACACATTCAGGCCGCCTACCTGACACTCTCTCCGGCTTGAAGTGGAACACACGCTGCCTGGTTCACACGGAGGAATTTTGACACTTAGTCGTTTTTCTGAGCGTGCATCATTTTTAAAAAAAACGACTAAGTGTCAAAATTCCTCCTTGTACTTCATCTCAGAAAAATAACTAAGTGTCAAGATTCCTCCAGGCTGTGTGTGTGTCTCTCCTCAAGCCGGAGAGAGTTTGAGTTGAGCGGATTCACAGCGAAGCCCTTCCTTACACTTTCAAGCCGCCTACCTAACACTCTCTCCGGCTTGAGCAGAGACACACAGTGCACGGTTCACACGGAGGAATTTTGACACTTAGTCGTCTTTCTGAGCGTGCACCTTTTTTCAGAAAAACGACCAAGTGTACCAGCATTAACTCATTCTGCTGTGCATGGAGTTAACATATGTGCTGTTGAAAAGATAATGCAAAATTGCATAGATGCACCTCATTGGGTTGTGCAAGGAAGAGAAAACATATGTGCTGTTGCATTGCACAGAGCACAATATAAGATATGCACTTGTTGCGTTTCAGTGTATATAAAAAATACTTAATGACCACAGCGCTTATTTTTAATAAATTAGTGCTCAAACATGAACTTTCTGTTACTTTTTATTCTTTTTCAATAAACTCTCCGCATCGACTTAATCTGATGTTACATCAGCCTAACAGCAGTCAGTTGACTGCATGGTTCATATTAGAGCGAATTCACAGCGAAGTCCTTTCTTACACATTCAGGCCGCCTACTTGACACTCTCTCCGGCTTGAAGTGTAACACACACTGCCTGGTTCACACGGAGGAATTTTGACACTTAGTCGTTTTTCTGAGCGTGCATCATTTTTAAAAAAAACGACTAAGTGTCAAAATTCCTCCTTGTACTTCATCTCAGAAAAATAACTAAAAGTGTCAAGATTCCTCCAGGCTGTGTGTGTGTCTCTCCTCAAGCCGGAGAGAGTTTGAGTTGAGCGGATTCACAGCGAAGCCCTTCCTTACACTTTCAAGCCGCCTACCTAACACTCTCTCCGGCTTGAGCAGAGAAACACAGTGCAAGGTTCACACGGAGGAATTTTAACACTTAGTCGTCTTTATGAGCGTGCACCTTTTTTCAGAAAAACGACCAAGTGTACCAGCATTAACTCATTCTGCTGTGCATGGAGTTAACATATGTGCTGTTGAAAAGATAATGCAAAATTGCATAGATGTACCTCATTTGGTTGTGCAAGGAAGAGAAAACATATGTGCTGTTGCATTGCACAGAGCACAATATAAGATATGCACTTGTTGCGTTTCAGTGTATATAAAAAATACTTAATGACCAAAGCGCTTATTTTTAATAAATTAGTGCTCAAACATGAACTTTCTGTTACTTTTTATTCTTTTTCAATAAACTCTCCGCATCGACTTAATCTGATGTTACATCAGCCTTACAGCAGTCAGTTGACTGCATGGTTCATATTAGAGCGAAATCACAGCGAAGCCCTTTCTTACACATTCAGGCCGCCTACTTGACACTCTCTCCGGCTTGAAGTGGAACACACACTGCCTGGTTCACACGGAGGAATTTTGACACTTAGTCGTTTTTCTGAGCGTGCATCATTTTTTAAAAAAAACGACTAAGTGTCAAAATTCCTCCTTGTACTTCATCTCAGAAAAATAACTAAAAGTGTCAAGATTCCTCCAGGCTGTGTGTGTGTCTCTCCTCAAGCCGGAGAGAGTTTGAGTTGAGCGGATTCACAGCGAAGCCCTTCCTTACACTTTCAAGCCGCCTACCTAACACTCTCTCCGGCTTGAGCAGAGAAACACAGTGCACGGTTCACACGGAGGAATATTGACACTTAGTCGTCTTTATGAGCGTGCACCTTTTTTCAGAAAAACGACCAAGTGTACCAGCATTAACTCATTCTGCTGTGCATGGAGTTAACATATGTGCTGTTGAAAAGATAATGCAAAATTGCATAGATGTACCTCATTTGGTTGTGCAAGGAAGAGAAAACATATGTGCTGTTGCATTGCACAGAGCACAATATAAGATATGCACTTGTTGCGTTTCAGTGTATATAAAAAATACTTAATGACCACAGCGCTTATTTTTAATAAATTAGTGCTCAAACATGAACTTTCTGTTACTTTTTATTCTTTTTCAATAAACTCTCCGCATCGACTTAATCTGATGTTACATCAGCCTTACAGCAGTCAGTTGACTGCATGGTTCATATTAGAGCGAAATCACAGCGAAGCCCTTTCTTACACATTCAGGCCGCCTACCTGACACTCTCTCCGGCTTGAAGTGGAACACACACTGCCTGGTTCACACGGAGGAATTTTGACACTTAGTCGTTTTTCTGAGCGTGCATCATTTTTTAAAAAAAACGACTAAGTGTCAAAATTCCTCCTTGTACTTCATCTCAGAAAAATAACTAAAATTTCAAGATTCCTCCAGGCTGTGTGTGTGTCTCTCCTCAAGCCGGAGAGAGTTTGAGTTGAGCGGATTCACAGCGAAGCCCTTCCTTACACTTTCAAGCCGCCTACCTAACACTCTCTCCGGCTTGAGCAGAGAAACACAGTGCACGGTTCACACGGAGGAATTTTGACACTTAGTCGTCTTTATGAGCGTGCACCTTTTTTCAGAAAAACGACCAAGTGTACCAGCATTAACTCATTCTGCTGTGCATGGAGTTAACATATGTGCTGTTGAAAAGATAATGCAAAATTGCATAGATGTACCTCATTTGGTTGTGCAAGGAAGAGAAAACATATGTGCTGTTGCATTGCACAGAGCACAATATAAGATATGCACTTGTTGCGTTTCAGTGTATATAAAAAATACTTAATGACCAAAGCGCTTATTTTTAATAAATTAGTGCTCAAACATGAACTTTCTGTTACTTTTTATTCTTTTTCAATAAACTCTCCGCATCGACTTAATCTGATGTTACATCAGCCTTACAGCAGTCAGTTGACTGCATGGTTCATATTAGAGCGAAATCACAGCGAAGCCCTTTCTTACACATTCAGGTCGCCTACCTGACACTCTCTCCAGCTTGAAGTGGAACACACGCTGCCTGGTTCACACGGAGGAATTTTGACACTTAGTCGTTTTTCTGAGCGTGCATCATTTTTAAAAAAAACGACTAAGTGTCAAAATTCCTCCTTGTACTTCATCTCAGAAAAATAACTAAGTGTCAAGATTCCTCCAGGCTGTGTGTGTGTCTCTCCTCAAGCCGGAGAGAGTTTGAGTTGAGCGGATTCACAGCGAAGCCCTTCCTTACACTTTCAAGCCGCCTACCTAACACTCTCTCCGGCTTGAGCAGAGACACACAGTGCACGGTTCACACGGAGGAATTTTGACACTTAGTCGTCTTTATGAGCGTGCACCTTTTTTCAGAAAAACGACCAAGTGTACCAGCATTAACTCATTCTGCTGTGCATGGAGTTAACATATGTGCTGTTGAAAAGATAATGCAAAATTGCATAGATGTACCTCATTTGGTTGTGCAAGGAAGAGAAAACATATGTGCTGTTGCATTGCACAGAGCACAATATAAGATATGCACTTGTTGCGTTTCAGTGTATATAAAAAATACTTAATGACCAAAGCGCTTATTTTTAATAAATTAGTGCTCAAACATGAACTTTCTGTTACTTTTTATTCTTTTTCAATAAACTCTCCGCATCGACTTAATCTGATGTTACATCAGCCTTACAGCAGTCAGTTGACTGCATGGTTCATATTAGAGCGAAATCACAGCGAAGCCCTTTCTTACACATTCAGGCCGCCTACCTGACACTCTCTCCAGCTTGAAGTGGAACACACGCTGCCTGGTTCACACGGAGGAATTTTGACACTTAGTCGTTTTTCTGAGCGTGCATCATTTTTAAAAAAAACGACTAAGTGTCAAAATTCCTCCTTGTACTTCATCTCAGAAAAATAACTAAGTGTCAAGATTCCTCCAGGCTGTGTGTGTGTCTCTCCTCAAGCCGGAGAGAGTTTGAGTTGAGCGGATTCACAGCGAAGCCCTTCCTTACACTTTCAAGCCGCCTACCTAACACTCTCTCCGGCTTGAGCAGAGACACACAGTGCACGGTTCACACGGAGGAATTTTGACACTTAGTCGTCTTTCTGAGCGTGCACCTTTTTTCAGAAAAACGACCAAGTGTACCAGCATTAACTCATTCTGCTGTGCATGGAGTTAACATATGTGCTGTTGAAAAGATAATGCAAAATTGCATAGATGTACCTCATTTGGTTGTGAAATGAAGAGAAAACATATGTGCTGTTGCATTGCACAGAGCACAATATAAGATATGCACTTGTTGCGTTTCAGTGTATATAAAAAATACTTAATGACCAAAGCGCTTATTTTTAATAAATTAGTGCTCAAACATGAACTTTCTGTTACTTTTTATTCTTTTTCAATAAACTCTCCGCATCGACTTAATCTGATGTTACATCAGCCTTACAGCAGTCAGTTGACTGCATGGTTCATATTAGAGCGAAATCACAGCGAAGCCCTTTCTTACACATTCAGGCCGCCTACCTGACACTCTCTCCAGCTTGAAGTGGAACACACGCTGCCTGGTTCACACGGAGGAATTTTGACACTTAGTCGTTTTTCTGAGCGTGCATCATTTTTAAAAAAAACGACTAAGTGTCAAAATTCCTCCTTGTACTTCATCTCAGAAAAATAACTAAGTGTCAAGATTCCTCCAGGCTGTGTGTGTGTCTCTCCTCAAGCCGGAGAGAGTTTGAGTTGAGCGGATTCACAGCGAAGCCCTTCCTTACACTTTCAAGCCGCCTACCTAACACTCTCTCCGGCTTGAGCAGAGACACACAGTGCACGGTTCACACGGAGGAATTTTGACACTTAGTCGTCTTTCTGAGCGTGCACCTTTTTTCAGAAAAACGACCAAGTGTACCAGCATTAACTCATTCTGCTGTGCATGGAGTTAACATATGTGCTGTTGAAAAGATAATGCAAAATTGCATAGATGTACCTCATTTGGTTGTGAAATGAAGAGAAAACATATGTGCTGTTGCATTGCACAGAGCACAATATAAGATATGCACTTGTTGCGTTTCAGTGTATATAAAAAATACTTAATGACCAAAGCGCTTATTTTTAATAAATTAGTGCTCAAACATGAACTTTCTGTTACTTTTTATTCTTTTTCAATAAACTCTCCGCATCGACTTAATCTGATGTTACATCAGCCTTACAGCAGTCAGTTGACTGCATGGTTCATATTAGAGCGAAATCACAGCGAAGCCCTTTCTTACACATTCAGGCCGCCTACCTGACACTCTCTCCGGCTTGAAGTGTAACACACACTGCCTGGTTCACACGGAGGAATTTTGACACTTAGTCGTTTTTCTGAGCGTGCATCATTTTTAAAAAAAACGACTAAGTGTCAAAATTCCTCCTTGTACTTCATCTCAGAAAAATAACTAAGTGTCAAGATTCCTCCAGGCTGTGTGTGTATCTCTCCTCAAGCCGGAGAGAGTTTGAGTTGAGCGGATTCACAGCGAAGCCCTTCCTTACACTTTCAAGCCGCCTACCTAACACTCTCTCCGGCTTGAGCAGAGAAACACAGTGCACGGTTCACACGGAGGAATTTTGACACTTAGTCGTCTTTCTGAGCGTGCACCTTTTTTCAGAAAAACGACCAAGTGTACCAGCATTAACTCATTCTGCTGTGCATGGAGTTAACATATGTGCTGTTGAAAAGATAATGCAAAATTGCATAGATGCACCTCATTGGGTTGTGCAAGGAAGAGAAAACATATGTGCTGTTGCATTGCACAGAGCACAATATAAGATATGCACTTGTTGCGTTTCAGTGTATATAAAAAATACTTAATGACCACAGCGCTTATTTTTAATAAATTAGTGCTCAAACATGAACTTTCTGTTACTTTTTATTCTTTTTCAATAAACTCTCCGCATCGACTTAATCTGATGTTACATCAGCCTAACAGCAGTCAGTTGACTGCATGGTTCATATTAGAGCGAATTCACAGCGAAGTCCTTTCTTACACATTCAGGCCGCCTACCTGACACTCTCTCCGGCTTGAAGTGTAACACACACTGCCTGGTTCACACGGAGGAATTTTGACACTTAGTCGTTTTTCTGAGCGTGCATCATTTTTAAAAAAAACGACTAAGTGTCAAAATTCCTCCTTGTACTTCATCTCAGAAAAATAACCAAAAGTGTCAAGATTCCTCCAGGCTGTGTGTGTGTCTCTCCTCAAGCCGGAGAGAGTTTGAGTTGAGCGGATTCACAGCGAAGCCCTTCCTTACACTTTCAAGCCGCCTACCTAACACTCTCTCCGGCTTGAGCAGAGAAACACAGTGCACGGTTCACACGGAGGAATTTTGACACTTTGTCGTCTTTCTGAGCGTGCACCTTTTTTCAGAAAAACGACCAAGTGTACCAGCATTAACTCATTCTGCTGTGCATGGAGTTAACATATGTGCTGTTGAAAAGATAATGCAAAATTGCATAGATGTACCTCATTTGGTTGTGCAAGGAAGAGAAAACATATGTGCTGTTGCATTGCACAGAGCACAATATAAGATATGCACTTGTTGCGTTTCAGTGTATATAAAAAATACTTAATGACCAAAGCGCTTATTTTTAATAAATTAGTGCTCAAACATGAACTTTCTGTTACTTTTTATTCTTTTTCAATAAACTCTCCGCATCGACTTAATCTGATGTTACATCAGCCTTACAGCAGTCAGTTGACTGCATGGTTCATATTAGAGCGAAATCACAGCGAAGCCCTTTCTTACACATTCAGGCCGCCTACCTGACACTCTCTCCGGCTTGAAGTGGAACACACACTGCCTGGTTCACACGGAGGAATTTTGACACTTAGTCGTTTTTCTGAGCGTGCATCATTTTTTAAAAAAAACGACTAAGTGTCAAAATTCCTCCTTGTACTTCATCTCAGAAAAATAACTAAAAGTGTCAAGATTCCTCCAGGCTGTGTGTGTGTCTCTCCTCAAGCCGGAAAGAGTTTGAGTTGAGCGGATTCACAGCGAAGCCCTTCCTTACACTTTCAAGCCGCCTACCTAACACTCTCTCCGGCTTGAGCAGAGAAACACAGTGCACGGTTCACACGGAGGAATTTTGACACTTAGTCGTCTTTCTGAGCGTGCACCTTTTTTCAGAAAAACGACCAAGTGTACCAGCATTAACTCATTCTGCTGTGCATGGAGTTAAGATATGTGCTGTTGAAAAGATAATGCAAAATTGCATAGATGTACCTCATTTGGTTGTGCAAGGAAGAGAAAACATATGTGCTGTTGCATTGCACAGAGCACAATATAAGATATGCACTTGTTGCGTTTCAGTGTATATAAAAAATACTTAATGACCAAAGCGCTTATTTTTAATAAATTAGTGCTCAAACATGAACTTTCTGTTACTTTTTATTCTTTTTCAATAAACTCTCCGCATCGACTTAATCTGATGTTACATCAGCCTTACAGCAGTCAGTTGACTGCATGGTTCATATTACAGCGAAATCACAGCGAAGCCCTTTCTTACACATTCAGGCCGCCTACCTGACACTCTCTCCGGCTTGAAGTGGAACACACGCTGCCTGGTTCACACGGAGGAATTTTGACACTTAGTCGTTTTTCTGAGCGTGCATCATTTTTAAAAAAAACGACTAAGTGTCAAAATTCCTCCTTGTACTTCATCTCAGAAAAATAACTAAGTGTCAAGATTCCTCCAGGCTGTGTGTGTGTCTCTCCTCAAGCCGGAGAGAGTTTGAGTTGAGCGGATTCACAGCGAAGCCCTTCCTTACACTTTCAAGCCGCCTACCTAACACTCTCTCCGGCTTGAGCAGAGACACACAGTGCACGGTTCACACGGAGGAATTTTGACACTTAGTCGTCTTTCTGAGCGTGCACCTTTTTTCAGAAAAACGACCAAGTGTACCAGCATTAACTCATTCTGCTGTGCATGGAGTTAACATATGTGCTGTTGAAAAGATAATGCAAAATTGCATAGATGCACCTCATTGGGTTGTGCAAGGAAGAGAAAACATATGTGCTGTTGCATTGCACAGAGCACAATATAAGATATGCACTTGTTGCGTTTCAGTGTATATAAAAAATACTTAATGACCACAGCGCTTATTTTTAATAAATTAGTGCTCAAACATGAACTTTCTGTTACTTTTTATTCTTTTTCAATAAACTCTCCGCATCGACTTAATCTGATGTTACATCAGCCTAACAGCAGTCAGTTGACTGCATGGTTCATATTAGAGCGAATTCACAGCGAAGTCCTTTCTTACACATTCAGGCCGCCTACTTGACACTCTCTCCGGCTTGAAGTGTAACACACACTGCCTGGTTCACACGGAGGAATTTTGACACTTAGTCGTTTTTCTGAGCGTGCATCATTTTTAAAAAAAACGACTAAGTGTCAAAATTCCTCCTTGTACTTCATCTCAGAAAAATAACTAAAAGTGTCAAGATTCCTCCAGGCTGTGTGTGTGTCTCTCCTCAAGCCGGAGAGAGTTTGAGTTGAGCGGATTCACAGCGAAGCCCTTCCTTACACTTTCAAGCCGCCTACCTAACACTCTCTCCGGCTTGAGCAGAGAAACACAGTGCAAGGTTCACACGGAGGAATTTTAACACTTAGTCGTCTTTATGAGCGTGCACCTTTTTTCAGAAAAACGACCAAGTGTACCAGCATTAACTCATTCTGCTGTGCATGGAGTTAACATATGTGCTGTTGAAAAGATAATGCAAAATTGCATAGATGTACCTCATTTGGTTGTGCAAGGAAGAGAAAACATATGTGCTGTTGCATTGCACAGAGCACAATATAAGATATGCACTTGTTGCGTTTCAGTGTATATAAAAAATACTTAATGACCAAAGCGCTTATTTTTAATAAATTAGTGCTCAAACATGAACTTTCTGTTACTTTTTATTCTTTTTCAATAAACTCTCCGCATCGACTTAATCTGATGTTACATCAGCCTTACAGCAGTCAGTTGACTGCATGGTTCATATTAGAGCGAAATCACAGCGAAGCCCTTTCTTACACATTCAGGCCGCCTACTTGACACTCTCTCCGGCTTGAAGTGGAACACACACTGCCTGGTTCACACGGAGGAATTTTGACACTTAGTCGTTTTTCTGAGCGTGCATCATTTTTTAAAAAAAACGACTAAGTGTCAAAATTCCTCCTTGTACTTCATCTCAGAAAAATAACTAAAAGTGTCAAGATTCCTCCAGGCTGTGTGTGTGTCTCTCCTCAAGCCGGAGAGAGTTTGAGTTGAGCGGATTCACAGCGAAGCCCTTCCTTACACTTTCAAGCCGCCTACCTAACACTCTCTCCGGCTTGAGCAGAGAAACACAGTGCACGGTTCACACGGAGGAATATTGACACTTAGTCGTCTTTATGAGCGTGCACCTTTTTTCAGAAAAACGACCAAGTGTACCAGCATTAACTCATTCTGCTGTGCATGGAGTTAACATATGTGCTGTTGAAAAGATAATGCAAAATTGCATAGATGTACCTCATTTGGTTGTGCAAGGAAGAGAAAACATATGTGCTGTTGCATTGCACAGAGCACAATATAAGATATGCACTTGTTGCGTTTCAGTGTATATAAAAAATACTTAATGACCACAGCGCTTATTTTTAATAAATTAGTGCTCAAACATGAACTTTCTGTTACTTTTTATTCTTTTTCAATAAACTCTCCGCATCGACTTAATCTGATGTTACATCAGCCTTACAGCAGTCAGTTGACTGCATGGTTCATATTAGAGCGAAATCACAGCGAAGCCCTTTCTTACACATTCAGGCCGCCTACCTGACACTCTCTCCGGCTTGAAGTGGAACACACACTGCCTGGTTCACACGGAGGAATTTTGACACTTAGTCGTCTTTCTGAGCGTGCACCTTTTTTCAGAAAAACGACCAAGTGTACCAGCATTAACTCATTCTGCTGTGCATGGAGTTAAGATATGTGCTGTTGAAAAGATAATGCAAAATTGCATAGATGTACCTCATTTGGTTGTGCAAGGAAGAGAAAACATATGTGCTGTTGCATTGCACAGAGCACAATATAAGATATGCACTTGTTGCGTTTCAGTGTATATAAAAAATACTTAATGACCAAAGCGCTTATTTTTAATAAATTAGTGCTCAAACATGAACTTTCTGTTACTTTTTATTCTTTTTCAATAAACTCTCCGCATCGACTTAATCTGATGTTACATCAGCCTTACAGCAGTCAGTTGACTGCATGGTTCATATTAGAGCGAAATCACAGCGAAGCCCTTTCTTACACATTCAGGCCGACTACCTGACACTCTCTCCGGCTTGAAGTGGAACACACGCTGCCTGGTTCACACGGAGGAATTTTGACACTTAGTCGTTTTTCTGAGCGTGCATCATTTTTAAAAAAAACGACTAAGTGTCAAAATTCCTCCTTGTACTTCATCTCAGAAAAATAACTAAGTGTCAAGATTCCTCCAGGCTGTGTGTGTGTCTCTCCTCAAGCCGGAGAGAGTTTGAGTTGAGCGGATTCACAGCGAAGCCCTTCCTTACACTTTCAAGCCGCCTACCTAACACTCTCTCCGGCTTGAGCAGAGAAACACAGTGCACGGTTCACACGGAGGAATTTTGACACTTAGTCGTCTTTCTGAGCGTGCACCTTTTTTCAGAAAAACGACCAAGTGTACCAGCATTAACTCATTCTGCTGTGCATGGAGTTAAGATATGTGCTGTTGAAAAGATAATGCAAAATTGCATAGATGTACCTCATTTGGTTGTGCAAGGAAGAGAAAACATATGTGCTGTTGCATTGCACAGAGCACAATATAAGATATGCACTTGTTGCGTTTCAGTGTATATAAAAAATACTTAATGACCACAGCGCTTATTTTTAATAAATTAGTGCTCAAACATGAACTTTCTGTTACTTTTTATTCTTTTTCAATAAACTCTCCGCATCGACTTAATCTGATGTTACATCAGCCTTACAGCAGTCAGTTGACTGCATGGTTCATATTAGAGCGAAATCACAGCGAAGCCCTTTCTTACACATTCAGGCCGCCTACCTGACACTCTCTCCGGCTTGAAGTGGAACACACACTGCCTGGTTCACACGGAGGAATTTTGACACTTAGTCGTCTTTCTGAGCGTGCACCTTTTTTCAGAAAAACGACCAAGTGTACCAGCATTAACTCATTCTGCTGTGCATGGAGTTAAGATATGTGCTGTTGAAAAGATAATGCAAAATTGCATAGATGTACCTCATTTGGTTGTGCAAGGAAGAGAAAACATATGTGCTGTTGCATTGCACAGAGCACAATATAAGATATGCACTTGTTGCGTTTCAGTGTATATAAAAAATACTTAATGACCAAAGCGCTTATTTTTAATAAATTAGTGCTCAAACATGAACTTTCTGTTACTTTTTATTCTTTTTCAATAAACTCTCCGCATCGACTTAATCTGATGTTACATCAGCCTTACAGCAGTCAGTTGACTGCATGGTTCATATTAGAGCGAAATCACAGCGAAGCCCTTTCTTACACATTCAGGCCGCCTACCTGACACTCTCTCCGGCTTGAAGTGGAACACACGCTGCCTGGTTCACACGGAGGAATTTTGACACTTAGTCGTTTTTCTGAGCGTGCATCATTTTTAAAAAAAACGACTAAGTGTCAAAATTCCTCCTTGTACTTCATCTCAGAAAAATAACTAAAAGTGTCAAGATTCCTCCAGGCTGTGTGTGTGTCTCTCCTCAAGCCGGAGAGAGTTTGAGTTGAGCGGATTCACAGCGAAGCCCTTCCTTACACTTTCAAGCCGCCTACCTAACACTCTCTCCGGCTTGAGCAGAGAAACACAGTGCACGGTTCACACGGAGGAATTTTGACACTTAGTCGTCTTTCTGAGCGTGCACCTTTTTTCAGAAAAACGACCAAGTGTACCAGCATTAACTCATTCTGCTGTGCATGGAGTTAAGATATGTGCTGTTGAAAAGATAATGCAAAATTGCATAGATGTACCTCATTTGGTTGTGCAAGGAAGAGAAAACATATGTGCTGTTGCATTGCACAGAGCACAATATAAGATATGCACTTGTTGCGTTTCAGTGTATATAAAAAATACTTAATGACCAAAGCGCTTATTTTTAATAAATTAGTGCTCAAACATGAACTTTCTGTTACTTTTTATTCTTTTTCAATAAACTCTCCGCATCGACTTAATCTGATGTTACATCAGCCTTACAGCAGTCAGTTGACTGCATGGTTCATATTAGAGCGAAATCACAGCGAAGCCCTTTCTTACACATTCAGGCCGCCTACTTGACACTCTCTCCGGCTTGAAGTGGAACACACACTGCCTGGTTCACACGGAGGAATTTTGACACTTAGTCGTTTTTCTGAGCGTGCATCATTTTTTAAAAAAAATGACTAAGTGTCAAAATTCCTCCTTGTACTTCATCTCAGAAAAATAACTAAAAGTGTCAAGATTCCTCCAGGCTGTGTGTGTGTCTCTCCTCAAGCCGGAGAGAGTTTGAGTTGAGCGGATTCACAGCGAAGCCCTTCCTTACACTTTCAAGCCGCCTACCTAACACTCTCTCCGGCTTGAGCAGAGAAACACAGTGCACGGTTCACACGGAGGAATATTGACACTTAGTCGTCTTTATGAGCGTGCACCTTTTTTCAGAAAAACGACCAAGTGTACCAGCATTAACTCATTCTGCTGTGCATGGAGTTAACATATGTGCTGTTGAAAAGATAATGCAAAATTGCATAGATGTACCTCATTTGGTTGTGCAAGGAAGAGAAAACATATGTGCTGTTGCATTGCACAGAGCACAATATAAGATATGCACTTGTTGCGTTTCAGTGTATATAAAAAATACTTAATGACCAAAGCGCTTATTTTTAATAAATTAGTGCTCAAACATGAACTTTCTGTTACTTTTTATTCTTTTTCAATAAACTCTCCGCATCGACTTAATCTGATGTTACATCAGCCTTACAGCAGTCAGTTGACTGCATGGTTCATATTAGAGCGAAATCACAGCGAAGCCCTTTCTTACACATTCAGGCCGCCTACCTGACACTCTCTCCGGCTTGAAGTGGAACACACACTGCCTGGTTCACACGGAGGAATTTTGACACTTAGTCGTTTTTCTGAGCGTGCATCATTTTTTAAAAAAAACGACTAAGTGTCAAAATTCCTCCTTGTACTTCATCTCAGAAAAATAACTAAAAGTGTCAAGATTCCTCCAGGCTGTGTGTGTGTCTCTCCTCAAGCCGGAGAGAGTTTGAGTTGAGCGGATTCACAGCGAAGCCCTTCCTTACACTTTCAAGCCGCCTACCTAACACTCTCTCCGGCTTGAGCAGAGAAACACAGTGCACGGTTCACACGGAGGAATTTTGACACTTAGTCGTCTTTCTGAGCGTGCACCTTTTTTCAGAAAAACGACCAAGTGTACCAGCATTAACTCATTCTGCTGTGCATGGAGTTAAGATATGTGCTGTTGAAAAGATAATGCAAAATTGCATAGATGTACCTCATTTGGTTGTGCAAGGAAGAGAAAACATATGTGCTGTTGCATTGCACAGAGCACAATATAAGATATGCACTTGTTGCGTTTCAGTGTATATAAAAAATACTTAATGACCAAAGCGCTTATTTTTAATAAATTAGTGCTCAAACATGAACTTTCTGTTACTTTTTATTCTTTTTCAATAAACTCTCCGCATCGACTTAATCTGATGTTACATCAGCCTTACAGCAGTCAGTTGACTGCATGGTTCATATTAGAGCGAAATCACAGCGAAGCCCTTTCTTACACATTCAGGCCGCCTACCTGACACTCTCTCCGGCTTGAAGTGTAACACACACTGCCTGGTTCACACGGAGGAATTTTGACACTTAGTCGTTTTTCTGAGCGTGCATCATTTTTCAAAAAAACGACTAAGTGTCAAAATTCCTCCTTGTACTTCATCTCAGAAAAATAACTAAGTGTCAAGATTCCTCCAGGCTGTGTGTGTGTCTCTCCTCAAGCCGGAGAGAGTTTGAGTTGAGCGGATTCACAGCGAAGCCCTTCCTTACACTTTCAAGCCGCCTACCTAACACTCTCTCCGGCTTGAGCAGAGAAACACAGTGCACGGTTCACACGGAGGAATTTTGACACTTAGTCGTCTTTCTGAGCGTGCACCTTTTTTCAGAAAAACGACCAAGTGTACCAGCATTAACTCATTCTGCTGTGCATGGAGTTAACATATGTGCTGTTGAAAAGATAATGCAAAATTGCATAGATGCACCTCATTGGGTTGTGCAAGGAAGAGAAAACATATGTGCTGTTGCATTGCACAGAGCACAATATAAGATATGCACTTGTTGCGTTTCAGTGTATATAAAAAATACTTAATGACCACAGCGCTTATTTTTAATAAATTAGTGCTCAAACATGAACTTTCTGTTACTTTTTATTCTTTTTCAATAAACTCTCCGCATCGACTTAATCTGATGTTACATCAGCCTAACAGCAGTCAGTTGACTGCATGGTTCATATTAGAGCGAATTCACAGCGAAGTCCTTTCTTACACATTCAGGCCGCCTACCTGACACTCTCTCCGGCTTGAAGTGTAACACACGCTGCCTGGTTCACACGGAGGAATTTTGACACTTAGTCGTTTTTCTGAGCGTGCATCATTTTTAAAAAAAACGACTAAGTGTCAAAATTCCTCCTTGTACTTCATCTCAGAAAAATAACTAAGTGTCAAGATTCCTCCAGGCTGTGTGTGTATCTCTCCTCAAGCCGGAGAGAGTTTGAGTTGAGCGGATTCACAGCGAAGCCCTTCCTTACACTTTCAAGCCGCCTACCTAACACTCTCTCCGGCTTGAGCAGAGACACACAGTGCACGGTTCACACGGAGGAATTTTGACACTTAGTCGTCTTTCTGAGCGTGCACCTTTTTTCAGAAAAACGACCAAGTGTACCAGCATTAACTCATTCTGCTGTGCATGGAGTTAACATATGTGCTGTTGAAAAGATAATGCAAAATTGCATAGATGTACCTCATTTGGTTGTGAAATGAAGAGAAAACATATGTGCTGTTGCATTGCACAGAGCACAATATAAGATATGCACTTGTTGCGTTTCAGTGTATATAAAAAATACTTAATGACCAAAGCGCTTATTTTTAATAAATTAGTGCTCAAACATGAACTTTCTGTTACTTTTTATTCTTTTTCAATAAACACTCCGCATCGACTTAATCTGATGTTACATCAGCCTTACAGCAGTCAGTTGACTGCATGGTTCATATTAGAGCGAAATCACAGCGAAGCCCTTTCTTACACATTCAGGCCGCCTACCTGACACTCTCTCCGGCTTGAAGTGTAACACACACTGCCTGGTTCACACGGAGGAATTTTGACACTTAGTCGTTTTTCTGAGCGTGCATCATTTTTAAAAAAAACGACTAAGTGTCAAAATTCCTCCTTGTACTTCATCTCAGAAAAATAACTAAGTGTCAAGATTCCTCCAGGCTGTGTGTGTGTCTCTCCTCAAGCCGGAGAGAGTTTGAGATGAGCGGATTCACAGCGAAGCCCTTCCTTACACTTTCAAGCCGCCTACCTAACACTCTCTCCGGCTTGAGCAGAGAAACGCAGTGCACGGTTCACACGGAGGAATTTTGACACTTAGTCGTCTTTCTGAGCGTGCACCTTTTTTCAGAAAAACGACCAAGTGTACCAGCATTAACTCATTCTGCTGTGCATGGAGTTAACATATGTGCTGTTGAAAAGATAATGCAAAATTGCATAGATGTACCTCATTTGGTTGTGAAATGAAGAGAAAACATATGTGCTGTTGCATTGCACAGAGCACAATATAAGATATGCACTTGTTGCGTTTCAGTGTATATAAAAAATACTTAATGACCAAAGCGCTTATTTTTAATAAATTAGTGCTCAAACATGAACTTTCTGTTACTTTTTATTCTTTTTCAATAAACTCTCCGCATCGACTTAATCTGATGTTACATCAGCCTTACAGCAGTCAGTTGACTGCATGGTTCATATTAGAGCGAAATAACAGCGAAGCCCTTTCTTACACATTCAGGCCGCCTACCTGACACTCTCTCCGGCTTGAAGTGTAACACACACTGCCTGGTTCACACGGAGGAATTTTGACACTTAGTCGTTTTTCTGAGCGTGCATCATTTTTCAAAAAAACGACTAAGTGTCAAAATTCCTCCTTGTACTTCATCTCAGAAAAATAACTAAGTGTCAAGATTCCTCCAGGCTGTGTGTGTGTCTCTCCTCAAGCCGGAGAGAGTTTGAGATGAGCGGATTCACAGCGAAGCCCTTCCTTACACTTTCAAGCCGCCTACCTAACACTCTCTCCGGCTTGAGCAGAGAAACACAGTGCACGGTTCACACGGAGGAATTTTGACACTTAGTCGTCTTTCTGAGCGTGCACCTTTTTTCAGAAAAACGACCAAGTGTACCAGCATTAACTCATTCTGCTGTGCATGGAGTTAACATATGTGCTGTTGAAAAGATAATGCAAAATTGCATAGATGTACCTCATTTGGTTGTGAAATGAAGAGAAAACATATGTGCTGTTGCATTGCACAGAGCACAATATAAGATATGCACTTGTTGCGTTTCAGTGTATATAAAAAATACTTAATGACCAAAGCGCTTATTTTTAATAAATTAGTGCTCAAACATGAACTTTCTGTTACTTTTTATTGTTTTTCAATAAACTCTCCGCATCGACTTAATCTGATGTTACATCAGCCTTACAGCAGTCAGTTGACTGCATGGTTCATATTAGAGCGAAATCACAGCGAAGCCCTTTCTTACACATTCAGGCCGCCTACCTGACACTCTCTCCGGCTTGAAGTGTAACACACACTGCCTGGTTCACACGGAGGAATTTTGACACTTAGTCGTTTTTCTGAGCGTGCATCATTTTTAAAAAAAACGACTAAGTGTCAAAATTCCTCCTTGTACTTCATCTCAGAAAAATAACTAAGTGTCAAGATTCCTCCAGGCTGTGTGTGTGTCTTTCCTCAAGCCGGAGAGAGTTTGAGTTGAGCGGATTCACAGCGAAGCCCTTCCTTACACTTTCAAGCCGCCTACCTAACACTCTCTCCGGCTTGAGCAGAGAAACACAGTGCACGGTTCACACGGAGGAATTTTGACACTTAGTCGTCTTTCTGAGCGTGCACCTTTTTTCAGAAAAACGACCAAGTGTACCAGCATTAACTCATTCTGCTGTGCATGGAGTTAACATATGTGCTGTTGAAAAGATAATGCAAAATTGCATAGATGTACCTCATTTGGTTGTGAAATGAAGAGAAAACATATGTGCTGTTGCATTGCACAGAGCACAATATAAGATATGCACTTGTTGCGTTTCAGTGTATATAAAAAATACTTAATGACCAAAGCGCTTATTTTTAATAAATTAGTGCTCAAACATGAACTTTCTGTTACTTTTTATTCTTTTTCAATAAACTCTCCGCATCGACTTAATCTGATGTTACATCAGCCTTACAGCAGTCAGTTGACTGCATGGTTCATATTAGAGCGAAATCACAGCGAAGCCCTTTCTTACACATTCAGGCCGCCTACCTGACACTCTCTCCGGCTTGAAGTGTAACACACACTGCCTGGTTCACACGGAGGAATTTTGACACTTAGTCGTTTTTCTGAGCGTGCATCATTTTTCAAAAAAACGACTAAGTGTCAAAATTCCTCCTTGTACTTCATCTCAGAAAATTAACTAAGTGTCAAGATTCCTCCAGGCTGTGTGTGTGTCTCTCCTCAAGCCGGAGAGAGTTTGAGATGAGCGGATTCACAGCGAAGCCCTTCCTTACACTTTCAAGCCGCCTACCTAACACTCTCTCCGGCTTGAGCAGAGAAACACAGTGCACGGTTCACACGGAGGAATTTTGACACTTAGTCGTCTTTATGAGCGTGCACCTTTTTTCAGAAAAACGACCAAGTGTACCAGCATTAACTCATTCTGCTGTGCATGGAGTTAACATATGTGCTGTTGAAAAGATAATGCAAAATTGCATAGATGTACCTCATTTGGTTGTGCAAGGAAGAGAAAACATATGTGCTGTTGCATTGCACAGAGCACAATATAAGATATGCACTTGTTGCGTTTCAGTGTATATAAAAAATACTTAATGACCAAAGCGCTTATTTTTAATAAATTAGTGCTCAAACATGAACTTTCTGTTACTTTTTATTCTTTTTCAATAAACTCTCCGCATCGACTTAATCTGATGTTACATCAGCCTTACAGCAGTCAGTTGACTGCATGGTTCATATTAGAGCGAAATCACAGCGAAGCCCTTTCTTACACATTCAGGCCGCCTACTTGACACTCTCTCCGGCTTGAAGTGGAACACACACTGCCTGGTTCACACGGAGGAATTTTGACACTTAGTCGTTTTTCTGAGCGTGCATCATTTTTTAAAAAAAATGACTAAGTGTCAAAATTCCTCCTTGTACTTCATCTCAGAAAAATAACTAAAAGTGTCAAGATTCCTCCAGGCTGTATGTGTGTCTCTCCTCAAGCCGGAGAGAGTTTGAGTTGAGCGGATTCACAGCGAAGCCCTTCCTTACACTTTCAAGCCGCCTACCTAACACTCTCTCCGGCTTGAGCAGAGAAACACAGTGCACGGTTCACACGGAGGAATATTGACACTTAGTCGTCTTTATGAGCGTGCACCTTTTTTCAGAAAAACGACCAAGTGTACCAGCATTAACTCATTCTGCTGTGCATGGAGTTAACATATGTGCTGTTGAAAAGATAATGCAAAATTGCATAGATGTACCTCATTTGGTTGTGCAAGGAAGAGAAAACATATGTGCTGTTGCATTGCACAGAGCACAATATAAGATATGCACTTGTTGCGTTTCAGTGTATATAAAAAATACTTAATGACCAAAGCGCTTATTTTTAATAAATTAGTGCTCAAACATGAACTTTCTGTTACTTTTTATTCTTTTTCAATAAACTCTCCGCATCGACTTAATCTGATGTTACATCAGCCTTACAGCAGTCAGTTGACTGCATGGTTCATATTAGAGCGAAATCACAGCGAAGCCCTTTCTTACACATTCAGGCCGCCTACCTGACACTCTCTCCGGCTTGAAGTGGAACACACACTGCCTGGTTCACACGGAGGAATTTTGACACTTAGTCGTTTTTCTGAGCGTGCATCATTTTTTAAAAAAAACGACTAAGTGTCAAAATTCCTCCTTGTACTTCATCTCAGAAAAATAACTAAAAGTGTCAAGATTCCTCCAGGCTGTGTGTGTGTCTCTCCTCAAGCCGGAGAGAGTTTGAGTTGAGCGGATTCACAGCGAAGCCCTTCCTTACACTTTCAAGCCGCCTACCTAACACTCTCTCCGGCTTGAGCAGAGAAACACAGTGCACGGTTCACACGGAGGAATTTTGACACTTAGTCGTCTTTCTGAGCGTGCACCTTTTTTCAGAAAAACGACCAAGTGTACCAGCATTAACTCATTCTGCTGTGCATGGAGTTAAGATATGTGCTGTTGAAAAGATAATGCAAAATTGCATAGATGTACCTCATTTGGTTGTGCAAGGAAGAGAAAACATATGTGCTGTTGCATTGCACAGAGCACAATATAAGATATGCACTTGTTGCGTTTCAGTGTATATAAAAAATACTTAATGACCAAAGCGCTTATTTTTAATAAATTAGTGCTCAAACATGAACTTTCTGTTACTTTTTATTCTTTTTCAATAAACTCTCCGCATCGACTTAATCTGATGTTACATCAGCCTTACAGCAGTCAGTTGACTGCATGGTTCATATTAGAGCGAAATCACAGCGAAGCCCTTTCTTACACATTCAGGCCGCCTACCTGACACTCTCTCCGGCTTGAAGTGTAACACACACTGCCTGGTTCACACGGAGGAATTTTGACACTTAGTCGTTTTTCTGAGCGTGCATCATTTTTCAAAAAAACGACTAAGTGTCAAAATTCCTCCTTGTACTTCATCTCAGAAAAATAACTAAGTGTCAAGATTCCTCCAGGCTGTGTGTGTGTCTCTCCTCAAGCCGGAGAGAGTTTGAGTTGAGCGGATTCACAGCGAAGCCCTTCCTTACACTTTCAAGCCGCCTACCTAACACTCTCTCCGGCTTGAGCAGAGAAACACAGTGCACGGTTCACACGGAGGAATTTTGACACTTAGTCGTCTTTCTGAGCGTGCACCTTTTTTCAGAAAAACGACCAAGTGTACCAGCATTAACTCATTCTGCTGTGCATGGAGTTAACATATGTGCTGTTGAAAAGATAATGCAAAATTGCATAGATGCACCTCATTGGGTTGTGCAAGGAAGAGAAAACATATGTGCTGTTGCATTGCACAGAGCACAATATAAGATATGCACTTGTTGCGTTTCAGTGTATATAAAAAATACTTAATGACCACAGCGCTTATTTTTAATAAATTAGTGCTCAAACATGAACTTTCTGTTACTTTTTATTCTTTTTCAATAAACTCTCCGCATCGACTTAATCTGATGTTACATCAGCCTAACAGCAGTCAGTTGACTGCATGGTTCATATTAGAGCGAAATCACAGCGAAGCCCTTTCTTACACATTCAGGCCGCCTACCTGACACTCTCTCCGGCTTGAAGTGTAACACACACTGCCTGGTTCACACGGAGGAATTTTGACACTTAGTCGTTTTTCTGAGCGTGCATCATTTTTAAAAAAAACGACTAAGTGTCAAAATTCCTCCTTGTACTTCATCTCAGAAAAATAACTAAGTGTCAAGATTCCTCCAGGCTGTGTGTGTGTCTCTCCTCAAGCCGGAGAGAGTTTGAGTTGAGCGGATTCACAGCGAAGCCCTTCCTTACACTTTCAAGCCGCCTACCTAACACTCTCTCCGGCTTGAGCAGAGACACACAGTGCACGGTTCACACGGAGGAATTTTGACACTTAGTCGTCTTTCTGAGCGTGCACCTTTTTTCAGAAAAACGACCAAGTGTACCAGCATTAACTCATTCTGCTGTGCATGGAGTTAACATATGTGCTGTTGAAAAGATAATGCAAAATTGCATAGATGCACCTCATTGGGTTGTGCAAGGAAGAGAAAACATATGTGCTGTTGCATTGCACAGAGCACAATATAAGATATGCACTTGTTGCGTTTCAGTGTATATAAAAAATACTTAATGACCACAGCGCTTATTTTTAATAAATTAGTGCTCAAACATGAACTTTCTGTTACTTTTTATTCTTTTTCAATAAACTCTCCGCATCGACTTAATCTGATGTTACATCAGCCTAACAGCAGTCAGTTGACTGCATGGTTCATATTAGAGCGAATTCACAGCGAAGTCCTTTCTTACACATTCAGGCCGCCTACCTGACACTCTCTCCGGCTTGAAGTGTAACACACGCTGCCTGGTTCACACGGAGGAATTTTGACACTTAGTCGTTTTTCTGAGCGTGCATCATTTTTAAAAAAAACGACTAAGTGTCAAAATTCCTCCTTGTACTTCATCTCAGAAAAATAACTAAGTGTCAAGATTCCTCCAGGCTGTGTGTGTGTCTCTCCTCAAGCCGGAGAGAGTTTGAGTTGAGCGGATTCACAGCGAAGCCCTTCCTTACACTTTCAAGCCGCCTACCTAACACTCTCTCCGGCTTGAGCAGAGACACACAGTGCACGGTTCACACGGAGGAATTTTGACACTTAGTCGTCTTTCTGAGCGTGCACCTTTTTTCAGAAAAACGACCAAGTGTACCAGCATTAACTCATTCTGCTGTGCATGGAGTTAACATATGTGCTGTTGAAAAGATAATGCAAAATTGCATAGATGTACCTCATTTGGTTGTGAAATGAAGAGAAAACATATGTGCTGTTGCATTGCACAGAGCACAATATAAGATATGCACTTGTTGCGTTTCAGTGTATATAAAAAATACTTAATGACCAAAGCGCTTATTTTTAATAAATTAGTGCTCAAACATGAACTTTCTGTTACTTTTTATTCTTTTTCAATAAACACTCCGCATCGACTTAATCTGATGTTACATCAGCCTTACAGCAGTCAGTTGACTGCATGGTTCATATTAGAGCGAAATCACAGCGAAGCCCTTTCTTACACATTCAGGCCGCCTACCTGACACTCTCTCCGGCTTGAAGTGTAACACACACTGCCTGGTTCACACGGAGGAATTTTGACACTTAGTCGTTTTTCTGAGCGTGCATCATTTTTAAAAAAAACGACTAAGTGTCAAAATTCCTCCTTGTACTTCATCTCAGAAAAATAACTAAGTGTCAAGATTCCTCCAGGCTGTGTGTGTGTCTCTCCTCAAGCCGGAGAGAGTTTGAGATGAGCGGATTCACAGCGAAGCCCTTCCTTACACTTTCAAGCCGCCTACCTAACACTCTCTCCGGCTTGAGCAGAGAAACACAGTGCACGGTTCACACGGAGGAATTTTGACACTTAGTCGTCTTTCTGAGCGTGCACCTTTTTTCAGAAAAACGACCAAGTGTACCAGCATTAACTCATTCTGCTGTGCATGGAGTTAACATATGTGCTGTTGAAAAGATAATGCAAAATTGCATAGATGTACCTCATTTGGTTGTGAAATGAAGAGAAAACATATGTGCTGTTGCATTGCACAGAGCACAATATAAGATATGCACTTGTTGCGTTTCAGTGTATATAAAAAATACTTAATGACCAAAGCGCTTATTTTTAATAAATTAGTGCTCAAACATGAACTTTCTGTTACTTTTTATTGTTTTTCAATAAACTCTCCGCATCGACTTAATCTGATGTTACATCAGCCTTACAGCAGTCAGTTGACTGCATGGTTCATATTAGAGCGAAATCACAGCGAAGCCCTTTCTTACACATTCAGGCCGCCTACCTGACACTCTCTCCGGCTTGAAGTGTAACACACACTGCCTGGTTCACACGGAGGAATTTTGACACTTAGTCGTTTTTCTGAGCGTGCATCATTTTTAAAAAAAACGACTAAGTGTCAAAATTCCTCCTTGTACTTCATCTCAGAAAAATAACTAAGTGTCAAGATTCCTCCAGGCTGTGTGTGTGTCTTTCCTCAAGCCGGAGAGAGTTTGAGTTGAGCGGATTCACAGCGAAGCCCTTCCTTACACTTTCAAGCCGCCTACCTAACACTCTCTCCGGCTTGAGCAGAGAAACACAGTGCACGGTTCACACGGAGGAATTTTGACACTTAGTCGTCTTTCTGAGCGTGCACCTTTTTTCAGAAAAACGACCAAGTGTACCAGCATTAACTCATTCTGCTGTGCATGGAGTTAACATATGTGCTGTTGAAAAGATAATGCAAAATTGCATAGATGTACCTCATTTGGTTGTGAAATGAAGAGAAAACATATGTGCTGTTGCATTGCACAGAGCACAATATAAGATATGCACTTGTTGCGTTTCAGTGTATATAAAAAATACTTAATGACCAAAGCGCTTATTTTTAATAAATTAGTGCTCAAACATGAACTTTCTGTTACTTTTTATTCTTTTTCAATAAACTCTCCGCATCGACTTAATCTGATGTTACATCAGCCTTACAGCAGTCAGTTGACTGCATGGTTCATATTAGAGCGAAATCACAGCGAAGCCCTTTCTTACACATTCAGGCCGCCTACCTGACACTCTCTCCGGCTTGAAGTGTAACACACACTGCCTGGTTCACACGGAGGAATTTTGACACTTAGTCGTTTTTCTGAGCGTGCATCATTTTTCAAAAAAACGACTAAGTGTCAAAATTCCTCCTTGTACTTCATCTCAGAAAATTAACTAAGTGTCAAGATTCCTCCAGGCTGTGTGTGTGTCTCTCCTCAAGCCGGAGAGAGTTTGAGATGAGCGGATTCACAGCGAAGCCCTTCCTTACACTTTCAAGCCGCCTACCTAACACTCTCTCCGGCTTGAGCAGAGAAACACAGTGCACGGTTCACACGGAGGAATTTTGACACTTAGTCGTCTTTCTGAGCGTGCACCTTTTTTCAGAAAAACGACCAAGTGTACCAGCATTAACTCATTCTGCTGTGCATGGAGTTAACATATGTGCTGTTGAAAAGATAATGCAAAATTGCATAGATGTACCTCATTTGGTTGTGAAATGAAGAGAAAACATATGTGCTGTTGCATTGCACAGAGCACAATATAAGATATGCACTTGTTGCGTTTCAGTGTATATAAAAAATACTTAATGACCAAAGCGCTTATTTTTAATAAATTAGTGCTCAAACATGAACTTTCTGTTACTTTTTATTCTTTTTCAATAAACTCTCCGCATCGACTTAATCTGATAGTAGTATTAACATACACCTTATGTCAGTTTTTGATTGATTTATTGCCTTTTATGACAGTTTTATATCCAGTTCATAACTCCCAGATGGAGTGACAGGTTGACATGTGTCAGATGTCAGGTCAGAGCAAACCGGATGTTAGTTAATTTATGGGTTTATGGCATCAGGTAGTGTCACGTTGTGACGTGTCTACGTGACTTCCACTGCTGACTTCTGGATGTGTTAAAAAAGACAAAACAGATCAAACAGATGTAAGAATGACTTTGATAGTAATTTGATAATTCCTTCCTGACATGGTGGCTCCTTCCAGTCTGAAGGGTCAGAAAAGGCGTTATGTCTGCGACCACGCTTCCGATGATCGTTGAATCTTAAAAGACATCAGAGTTAGTTTCACACCATGTAGACACCTCAGCAAGGAACTACAGTGGTTGTTCAATTCAGTAAGTGTTAATTGAGTCAAAATATTTGTCAAGACAAACAGGATGACCATTACCCTCGCACCATGGTGACATCCTTTTAAATAACATGTTTGTGTGATCTTTTAGAACAAATGTGTGTGTGTGTGTGTGTGTGTGTATGTGTGTGTTTTGCCACCATAGTATGATCAGTAGTACCTGAACTATAGGTTAATGTTAGTACAAAGACAAAAATCAGAAATATTCAACAAGCCAAAGAGTCCTCATTACCCACACAACTCAGAATAGGTGATGTTTGGGAGATGCTCTTTCTAGAACATCTGTATCTTTGTTTCCAAACACGTCGATAGATTCATTATTAAAAAGACAAAAGAATGGACAACAATTATTACTCACAGTGAAGGTCTTTGCGAGTCAACCTGGTGGGGGAAGAGTGCATCCTAAATGTGTGTGTTAATGGTTTTACGACAGTTGCTTAGGCTAGATGTTTTAAGAATGAAACTTCATCAAAACCTTTCTGGTGATTCTCTGGACTCACACAAAAAACAACAACAACAACAAAAAAAACCATCTTATACTAATTTAGTATACATAAACTTGTTCAACTCAATTCACATTTATTTGTGCTTTTCACAATATGCATCGTTTCAAAGCAGCTTTACAGAAAAATGCATGTCAGCATTACAATTTTGAGTGAACTGTTATCAGAGGTGACTATGGAAGTTATGTAATTTCAGAAATGTATACACAAACCCCACTGTTAGCTAACAATTTAATTATTTAATTTAAACAAAGTATTAATTTAAGACAGAAACAATGAGCTCATTGAAGTAATGAATAAAGGTTAACAAATGATTATGATATATAGAACAATTTAGCATTGGTGCATATTGAACCAGAGTTTGCGTCATCTGAAGACCTCGCATTGGGTTGGGGTCATCTCTTCACAAGTGTTGAGACATGTGAAGTCTTCATAAGATCTGAATTCGTCTTTACTTTTGTTCAATTTTAAGAAATTATTTAGTTTTAATCCAAATCACTGTGTGTGTGTGTGTGTGTGTGTGTGTGTGTGTTTTACAAAAGAACAAATACACATTTGACTTTAAAATTCTGAGCAAAATATGACACGTGTGATTTTAAAAACGTTTAACATTTTACATTTGTATGCAAAAGCAAGGCGTGTTGTCCATTTTCTTTAAATAAAACTTTTACTTTATTGTATTCTTTAATTTCTTTTAAAACAGTCTGATGGCCAGCATTTTTTTATTAGTAATGTAGCCGAGTAGTTTCCACACATGAGTAAAACTCTTTGGATGTGTCTGTGGCATACACACCATTTTCACTTTTTTTTTTTTTTTTTTTTGAATGAATGAACCTTTTTTCATTTGACAAAACTACTTTTCAAATGACGTACCTGAGGTGTTTGACAAACACAAAGGAAACATGTTGATCACTAAGTTTAAAGCATGTAGTACAAATATGCAATTGTCTAGAAAGCTAGGTGTGATCTTCATGAGGTCGGAACACAAAACTTTGTATTGGGTGATCCAGACCAAGCTTCATACTGAAAGAAAAATATTATGGAAGTCATTTTCAAACTGTGAGTATGCTTCAACAAGTAATTATACAATATTTTCAATATTAGTTTTTTATTTATTTATTTATTTAATTTTTTACTAGCACTTTTTTAACACTTCAACATTCACCAAAAGATTAAAGAAATGAGCTTAGGATGTACTTCAACTATTACCATCTTCTTTGACCCAAATAAACAGGTAATGGAATGTTCTATCAAAGCGACACAATATACAGTAAGAATCACTAAGAAAAGTATAAATAGAAAAAGGGTAGTTTATAATAAAAACACAAACAAAAAAAAAGCAGTTTTGAGCAGTTTGTAAATGATGTTTTTTTATTACTACACTAGTTTTAGTTCAGATAGCAGATGACACTGTGCATGTGTTGTTTGTTGGACTGTGTTTTTTTGTTGTTGTTGTTGTTGTTGTTTTTTTTGTTTTTTTTTATTTAGGTGAAGACTGTTCTTTGAGATCTCTAAACATTCAGTATAGGAATAAATGAAAATTTATAGAGCAACTTTCCAGCTATCTATGATATGGGATCACATGATGCATCAACACGAAAAGTAAGTCATCTTGTTTTACACTTAAAACTATTATGTTAAATCACAACTAACGCACTGAAAGCTGCACATTTATTAAAGTTTGAGGTTGTTAAACAGCATTCAACACTCTGGTAAAATCCAAAGATAAAATTCAAAAACGATGTGTACACAAAACACCATGTAGCCCAAATCACTAAGAAAAGATGGTACACCATACAAGAAAAGCACCGTTTATAATAAATACAGAATACAGAAAAAGCCATTCATGAGCAATTTCTAAGATTGTTACAAGTTTGTAAATGTGGTTTTGCAAATGACATTTTTTATTACGCCACTAATTTTAGTCATCTTGTTCAGAGAGCAGAGGACACTATTCACATTTTGTTGGTTGGGATGTGTTTTGTTGTAGGTGAAAACAAAACAGACTAAGATCGTGCTTTTCCTCAAATGGGAAAACATGTGTGGTGAAACTTTTTAAATGTATGACTGAACTTTCTCTTTTGACAAACCAGCGTTTCAAACTATTTTCCTAAGGTGTTTAACATCTGCAGAATCATTTCTTTCAACATCCTGCTTAATATTATAGTACGTTTTCAACTGTTATTACCATCTTCTCTGACTCTGAAAGCTACTATATGTGCTAAAAATCTTTGTACATTTTTGCTCTTTTGTCAGATTTGTTAGAAGAACTGTCACACTGTTGTAATGCAAACATTAAGAACCATAAAGTTACATGCCCTTGTAAAGGCCATAGATAAAATCAAACAATCTTTATACATGTTTGCACAAAAGTAAATTCAAGACATCAATTTACTATGAAAGTGTGTAAGGCATATAGGAAAAACAATTAGCTATAAAGAATACAGAAATCCTCTCTCCTGCTCTATTCTGAAAGTTTATGTTGATTTGTAAATGACATTTTTTCCACTAATCAGTGATGCTGTTTGCATTTTAACTTTGCTTTTGTACAGTTTGTAAAGACTCCTCTCTGAGCGCGCTCAAACATGTTCATTGGAGTTCATGAAAACACTATCAAATACAGCATAAAGAGAATTAAATGACAATCCTTCTACATGACACTGCTTAAGACTAAACAAATTTATACTTCTTTTAGGTCATTTTTTAGATCGCCCCCAACATGAAGAGTGAGTCTTGCTGTTTTGTTACCTATACAAACTTTTCTAACTATTACACTTAAAGCTGTGCATTTCACGGCACAGACATAGATCCACAGTTAAGTAAACTAAGTAACACAGTTGATAAGTAGTAATTTTATGTGAAATGTGGGGTGATTCACGCCTTTTTTACTCAGTCCACACCAATATTTTGACACCAATGTTTTAGGTGTCTGTCATTTAGATCTAATCCAGAAACAGACACTGTGGTCTATGTCTTAATATTTTGTTATTCCTCTCATGAAAATGTGGTAAGCAGTTTTTAGTCCTCATCGGCAGAACACCAACATGTTTTAATATGACGTAAATGTCAATAGTTATAACTAGCAAATGCAAGTGAACTGTTTTATTGCTGAGATAATGTACAGTTACATGTGAAACAAACTAAGACAAACAAGTCTCAGTCAGTTGGATTCTAGTTTAAATTGAACATGATTAACAGTGCTAGTGTTTTTGGCCTCATCAAAGTTCACACATGTAACAAGGTCGTTCCCTGTGGTAACGCGAATCCAAAACCAGATCAAATATCAGCATGTAACAGTTTGGAGACATTTATGTTTTTTATGCTTCTTTGATTTTGTTTGCACTTTTCCTGAAAGACACGGTTTTCGAAATTGTTTACCAATTTTTTTATATCAACACCTTACACTTTGCAAAACAAAAACTTTGAAAAAACATCTGTTTCCTTGAATCTGCTGTAATGTTAGTGAACTCTAGGTCTTCTTGGAACGTTTGTCCATATACGTTCCCATGAATTTGTATGATTTAATAAAATCACTTTATTATACTATCCTACTATACTATTTTTAAATAGTGCTGAAATACATTTTGGGGACAGCATGTGGATATTGAATGCAGCACAAGGAACTCTGAAATATTTTATCTTTTATTAATAAGATGGGTTTTTTTTTTAATATTGTTTTCATCTCATAAAGAATCATGGGTTGCAAGTTGTGTGTTCAGACATGGTCACAAAAGAATAGCAAGTTAAATGATTCAACCTTTTATTTCATGCACACACAATATGTTGATGAATACAAATTCATACATTGAATTAGAAAAAACTGATAAAGTGGCATTACATGCATACAGTAAAATAATAATCATGACGTTACAGGTTGTCTAGCCAGAAAAGAAAATCTCGGCAGGCTATCATGTTTTGCTCTAGGGTATAGCTGACCAGAGCTTCAACTATTTCACCAATGTCACAGAGTTTCTCACTTTTTGAAATCAGTGACACACATAGATCTGTTACATATGTACACATACAGAGAACCTCAGTAACTTCGAACTCGTTGCTACATTCAGACATCACATCCAGAATTTTTCTAATAGTTGTAAATATTGGCTCTTTACTGTGAATACACAAGCTTGTCATATGACTGACTGAATCAGACCATGAATTTTTCAGGCCTCTTACGATGTCCATTTCATTTTTGAGATTTGTTACACGTTTGGTATCCCCTGCACAATCTTTATTCGAATTACATGCAGCATCGATGATCTTATGCATCAAATCGACCATCTGTCCTCTAAAATGATCTTTAAACATACAGTCTAAAGTAGCTTTTACACGACACTCACTGTCCGTGGCGCACTCGCACATTGGAGGGTTGGGCTCAGCATCGTCAGAACTCAACGGCCAGTCGCTCTCCATCAGCTTTTGCGTAGACATTTCAGAAATCCGCTGCATTGAAGATGGCTTTTTCAGAACTCAACTTCGTGCACAGTATAAACTTTGTGCTCTATTCGATGCTGAACGATTCTTATAGCTCCCAGAATCTCCCGTGACTGGGTCCTTGGAGTGCAATTGTCCAGGCCTAGTGGATTAACGGTTTGAAGTTAGCGTCGTTGGGTCTGATCCCCCAAAGTGCGAGTCGAAGAAGTGTCAGGATCAGACAAAAAAAAAAAATGTTGAAGTTGACATGTAACAACCAGATAATCGGCCTTCAGCTTTTTGCTCAATGAGATGTTTGCAGTAGCACAGTAGCCGCGTTGGTATGTCTATAGGTTGCATCGACAGCTCCCTCATGCAAATCGGTTTGGATACCCAAGGTTGCTTGCGATAACGGAGCTCTCTGTAGAGTTTATCAGGACATCCGTTTGGGGTCCGCCCTTGCCCTCCTGTCGTGTGGGTGTAATAGGGTTGTCATCAGGAACTCATAAATACCTATATAAAATTAAAGTCATGATGCAAAAGAAGTAACAATTTGTAAAAGATCGGCATATGTCACCAGAGAGAAGTTTATCATTTTCACTCAATCCAATTATGGTATTTCTATTATAAAATTACGAGGTCAAACAACAACAACAAAAAACAAACAAACAAAAAAAAACATGCACTGGAGAATTGTTTGCAAAGACCCATAACTTGCATTTAGGAAGCAGATAGGATGGAATTTAATTGAGTGCGGAGTTAACTTCTATACCAAAGATAATGTTAAGATGCTTTGTTCAGTTAAAGACTTTTAGTGACTTTGTCATATTAAATTGTCTTGAGTAAAATTTAAACACAATGTACATATTGAATGTAACACTACAGATTGATAATAATTTTAGTGTTTTTTATTTAAATATACAACCAGTTTTAAACAGTATTAAAACATCTTAATAAAACATTATGTGTGTAACATAGAGATTCTTAGAAGCCATGGAAATTAGATCCAATCACAGTTTTATTAAACAAAAACAATTAAACATATGGTAAGTAACACAGAGATGGGGACATGTAACAGAAACAGAAGCAAGAACTCAATACTTTACAATATCATTGTACAAGTAGAGTACATAGATGTTCGGGCTTGCTATAGCACACAGGTCTATTCAATACATATTGATACGCATCACCACGATTAAATACCGAGTGATCATTTGGCAATGCTTAAAATAAATTCAGCTCAACTTAAACAGCATGTCTATTGTTGAGAAAATGGTGTGTAACATAGGTATGTCACCCCACTGAAAATATAGACTCGTTTTGCAGCATTCGAAGGGGTTATCCTCTGGAGTAGGCCAGTCACGTTCACACTCAGAGTCAGACTCATCGCTGCTTTGAGACAAAAAGTTCATTTCAGATGCCTCATGTCGTTTATTCACCAACAAAAGGTAATTTTGGTCATGAAGTGTCTTATTCCAACAGGTTGATATAGATACATCATCACCAGGCTTTGATACGCTGTACCGCACATTTGGTGTCGCGCCATCCCACTTGAAAAAGTACCAGATTTTTTCTCCCATACCATTAAAATCTCTCCAAATTTGATTGTAGAAAAATGCCCAGTCTATGGCCGTCAAAAGCAGATAGCCACATTCGGCTGTATAATCTTCGTAAGGTTCCATAGCGTAGAGTTTGACGGTGTGTGACACCTTGTCAAACACATATCGGCCCAGGCGATTATCAGACATTGAAAAATCACGTTTCACAAAATCCAGATCTTCGTGAAGAAATTTTGTCAAACTAACATTTTGCTTTTTCCCCGGCACGAAAGACAGCTCCTCTCTCAACTCAACAGGACCTCTTGCAGCCATTGTATTGCTAGAGCTGACTTTTTGAAAGTCTTTTTGTGTTAATTACTTTATCCTAACCCTTATTTAAATACTAAATTCAGGAGGTAGGGCCTGTAGGTGTGAGACATCCAAGGATGTGAGGCTCCATGGATGTGACACCTTCAGAAAGATGTTTTCTATGTTTTGCTTTTAAAAATGATTTTAAACAAAACATAGATGATTTACAAGATAAAATATTTCAGAGTTCCTTGTGCTGCATTCAATATCCACATGCTGTCCCCAAAATGTATTTCAGCACTATTTAAAAATAGTATAGTAGGATAGTATAATAAAGTGATTTTATTAAATCATACAAATTCATGGGAACGTATATGGACAAACGTTCCAAGAAGACCTAGAGTTCACTAACATTACAGCAGATTCAAGGAAACAGATGTTTTTTCAAAGTTTTTGTTTTGCAAAGTGTAAGGTGTTGATATAAAAAAATTGGTAAACAATTTCGAAAACCGTGTCTTTCAGGAAAAGTGCAAACAAAATCAAAGAAGCATAAAAAACATAAATGTCTCCAAACTGTTACATGCTGATATTTGATCTGGTTTTGGATTCGCGTTACCACAGGGAACGACCTTGTTACATGTGTGAACTTTGATGAGGCCAAAAACACTAGCACTGTTAATCATGTTCAATTTAAACTAGAATCCAACTGACTGAGACTTGTTTGTCTTAGTTTGTTTCACATGTAACTGTACATTATCTCAGCAATAAAACAGTTCACTTGCATTTGCTAGTTATAACTATTGACATTTACGTCATATTAAAACATGTTGGTGTTCTGCCGATGAGGACTAAAAACTGCTTACCACATTTTCATGAGAGGAATAACAAAATATTAAGACATAGACCACAGTGTCTGTTTCTGGATTAGATCTAAATGACAGACACCTAAAACATTGGTGTCAAAATATTGGTGTGGACTGAGTAAAAAAGGCGTGAATCACCCCACATTTCACATAAAATTACTACTTATCAACTGTGTTACTTAGTTTACTTAACTGTGGATCTATGTCTGTGCCGTGAAATGCACAGCTTTAAGTGTAATAGTTAGAAAAGTTTGTATAGGTAACAAAACAGCAAGACTCACTCTTCATGTTGGGGGCGATCTAAAAAATGACCTAAAAGAAGTATAAATTTGTTTAGTCTTAAGCAGTGTCATGTAGAAGGATTGTCATTTAATTCTCTTTATGCTGTATTTGATAGTGTTTTCATGAACTCCAATGAACATGTTTGAGCGCGCTCAGAGAGGAGTCTTTACAAACTGTACAAAAGCAAAGTTAAAATGCAAACAGCATCACTGATTAGTGGAAAAAATGTCATTTACAAATCAACATAAACTTTCAGAATAGAGCAGGAGAGAGGATTTCTGTATTCTTTATAGCTAATTGTTTTTCCTATATGCCTTACACACTTTCATAGTAAATTGATGTCTTGAATTTACTTTTGTGCAAACATGTATAAAGATTGTTTGATTTTATCTATGGCCTTTACAAGGGCATGTAACTTTATGGTTCTTAATGTTTGCATTACAACAGTGTGACAGTTCTTCTAACAAATCTGACAAAAGAGCAAAAATGTACAAAGATTTTTAGCACATATAGTAGCTTTCAGAGTCAGAGAAGATGGTAATAACAGTTGAAAACGTACTATAATATTAAGCAGGATGTTGAAAGAAATGATTCTGCAGATGTTAAACACCTTAGGAAAATAGTTTGAAACGCTGGTTTGTCAAAAGAGAAAGTTCAGTCATACATTTAAAAAGTTTCACCACACATGTTTTCCCATTTGAGGAAAAGCACGATCTTAGTCTGTTTTGTTTTCACCTACAACAAAACACATCCCAACCAACAAAATGTGAATAGTGTCCTCTGCTCTCTGAACAAGATGACTAAAATTAGTGGCGTAATAAAAAATGTCATTTGCAAAACCACATTTACAAACTTGTAACAATCTTAGAAATTGCTCATGAATGGCTTTTTCTGTATTCTGTATTTATTATAAACGGTGCTTTTCTTGTATGGTGTACCATCTTTTCTTAGTGATTTGGGCTACATGGTGTTTTGTGTACACATCGTTTTTGAATTTTATCTTTGGATTTTACCAGAGTGTTGAATGCTGTTTAACAACCTCAAACTTTAATAAATGTGCAGCTTTCAGTGCGTTAGTTGTGATTTAACATAATAGTTTTAAGTGTAAAACAAGATGACTTACTTTTCGTGTTGATGCATCATGTGATCCCATATCATAGATAGCTGGAAAGTTGCTCTATAAATTTTCATTTATTCCTATACTGAATGTTTAGAGATCTCAAAGAACAGTCTTCACCTAAATAAAAAAAAACAAAAAAAACAACAACAACAACAACAACAAAAAAACACAGTCCAACAAACAACACATGCACAGTGTCATCTGCTATCTGAACTAAAACTAGTGTAGTAATAAAAAAACATCATTTACAAACTGCTCAAAACTGCTTTTTTTTTGTTTGTGTTTTTATTATAAACTACCCTTTTTCTATTTATACTTTTCTTAGTGATTCTTACTGTATATTGTGTCGCTTTGATAGAACATTCCATTACCTGTTTATTTGGGTCAAAGAAGATGGTAATAGTTGAAGTACATCCTAAGCTCATTTCTTTAATCTTTTGGTGAATGTTGAAGTGTTAAAAAAGTGCTAGTAAAAAATAAAATAAATAAATAAATAAAAAACTAATATTGAAAATATTGTATAATTACTTGTTGAAGCATACTCACAGTTTGAAAATGACTTCCATAATATTTTTCTTTCAGTATGAAGCTTGGTCTGGATCACCCAATACAAAGTTTTGTGTTCCGACCTCATGAAGATCACACTTAGCTTTCTAGACAATTGCATATTTGTACTACATGCTTTAAACTTAGTGATCAACATGTTTCCTTTGTGTTTGTCAAACACCTCAGGTACGTCATTTGAAAAGTAGTTTTGTCAAATGAAAAAAGGTTCATTCATTCAAAAAAAAAAAAAAAAAAAAAGTGAAAATGGTGTGTATGCCACAGACACATCCAAAGAGTTTTACTCATGTGTGGAAACTACTCGGCTACATTACTAATAAAAAAATGCTGGCCATCAGACTGTTTTAAAAGAAATTAAAGAATACAATAAAGTAAAAGTTTTATTTAAAGAAAATGGACAACACGCCTTGCTTTTGCATACAAATGTAAAATGTTAAACGTTTTTAAAATCACACGTGTCATATTTTGCTCAGAATTTTAAAGTCAAATGTGTATTTGTTCTTTTGTAAAACACACACACACACACACACACACACACACAGTGATTTGGATTAAAACTAAATAATTTCTTAAAATTGAACAAAAGTAAAGACGAATTCAGATCTTATGAAGACTTCACATGTCTCAACACTTGTGAAGAGATGACCCCAACCCTATGCGAGGTCTTCAGATGACGCAAACTCTGGTTCAATATGCACCAATGCTAAATTGTTCTATATATCATAATCATTTGTTAACCTTTATTCATTACTTCAATGAGCTCATTGTTTCTGTCTTAAATTAATACTTTGTTTAAATTAAATAATTAAATTGTTAGCTAACAGTGGGGTTTGTGTATACATTTCTGAAATTACATAACTTCCATAGTCACCTCTGATAACAGTTCACTCAAAATTGTAATGCTGACATGCATTTTTCTGTAAAGCTGCTTTGAAACGATGCATATTGTGAAAAGCACAAATAAATGTGAATTGAGTTGAACAAGTTTATGTATACTAAATTAGTATAAGATGGTTTTTTTTGTTGTTGTTGTTGTTTTTTGTGTGAGTCCAGAGAATCACCAGAAAGGTTTTGATGAAGTTTCATTCTTAAAACATCTAGCCTAAGCAACTGTCGTAAAACCATTAACACACACATTTAGGATGCACTCTTCCCCCACCAGGTTGACTCGCAAAGACCTTCACTGTGAGTAATAATTGTTGTCCATTCTTTTGTCTTTTTAATAATGAATCTATCGACGTGTTTGGAAACAAAGATACAGATGTTCTAGAAAGAGCATCTCCCAAACATCACCTATTCTGAGTTGTGTGGGTAATGAGGACTCTTTGGCTTGTTGAATATTTCTGATTTTTGTCTTTGTACTAACATTAACCTATAGTTCAGGTACTACTGATCATACTATGGTGGCAAAACACACACATACACACACACACACACACACACACATTTGTTCTAAAAGATCACACAAACATGTTATTTAAAAGGATGTCACCATGGTGCGAGGGTAATGGTCATCCTGTTTGTCTTGACAAATATTTTGACTCAATTAACACTTACTGAATTGAACAACCACTGTAGTTCCTTGCTGAGGTGTCTACATGGTGTGAAACTAACTCTGATGTCTTTTAAGATTCAACGATCATCGGAAGCGTGGTCGCAGACATAACGCCTTTTCTGACCCTTCAGACTGGAAGGAGCCACCATGTCAGGAAGGAATTATCAAATTACTATCAAAGTCATTCTTACATCTGTTTGATCTGTTTTGTCTTTTTTAACACATCCAGAAGTCAGCAGTGGAAGTCACGTAGACACGTCACAACGTGACACTACCTGATGCCATAAACCCATAAATTAACTAACATCCGGTTTGCTCTGACCTGACATCTGACACATGTCAACCTGTCACTCCATCTGGGAGTTATGAACTGGATATAAAACTGTCATAAAAGGCAATAAATCAATCAAAAACTGACATAAGGTGTATGTTAATACTACTTCTGATGTTACATCAGCCTTACAGCAGTCAGTTGACTGCATGGTTCATATTAGAGCGAAATCACAGCGAAGCCCTTTCTTACACATTCAGGCCGCCTACCTGACACTCTCTCCGGCTTGAAGTGTAACACACGCTGCCTGGTTCACACGGAGGAATTTTGACACTTAGTCGTTTTTCTGAGCGTGCATCATTTTTAAAAAAAACGACTAAGTGTCAAAATTCCTCCTTGTACTTCATCTCAGAAAAATAACTAAGTGTCAAGATTCCTCCAGGCTGTGTGTGTGTCTCTCCTCAAGCCGGAGAGAGTTTGAGTTGAGCGGATTCACAGCGAAGCCCTTCCTTACACTTTCAAGCCGCCTACCTAACACTCTCTCCGGCTTGAGCAGAGAAACACAGTGCACGGTTCACACGGAGGAATTTTGACACTTAGTCGTCTTTCTGAGCGTGCACCTTTTTTCAGAAAAACGACCAAGTGTACCAGCATTAACTCATTCTGCTGTGCATGGAGTTAACATATGTGCTGTTGAAAAGATAATGCAAAATTGCATAGATGCACCTCATTGGGTTGTGCAAGGAAGAGAAAACATATGTGCTGTTGCATTGCACAGAGCACAATATAAGATATGCACTTGTTGCGTTTCAGTGTATATAAAAAATACTTAATGACCAAAGCGCTTATTTTTAATAAATTAGTGCTCAAACATGAACTTTCTGTTACTTTTTATTCTTTTTCAATAAACTCTCCGCATCGACTTAATCTGATGTTACATCAGCCTTACAGCAGTCAGTTGACTGCATGGTTCATATTAGAGCGAAATCACAGCGAAGCCCTTTCTTACACATTCAGGCCGCCTACCTGACACTCTCTCCGGCTTGAAGTGTAACACACGCTGCCTGGTTCACACGGAGGAATTTTGACACTTAGTCGTTTTTCTGAGCGTGCATCATTTTTAAAAAAAACAACTAAGTGTCAAAATTCCTCCTTGTACTTCATCTCAGAAAAATAACTAAGTGTCAAGATTCCTCCAGGCTGTGTGTGTGTCTTTCCTCAAGCCGGAGAGAGTTTGAGTTGAGCGGATTCACAGCGAAGCCCTTCCTTACACTTTCAAGCCGCCTACCTAACACTCTCTCCGGCTTGAGCAGAGAAACACAGTGCACGGTTCACACGGAGGAATTTTGACACTTAGTCGTCTTTCTGAGCGTGCACCTTTTTTCAGAAAAACGACCAAGTGTACCAGCATTAACTCATTCTGCTGTGCATGGAGTTAACATATGTGCTGTTGAAAAGATAATGCAAAATTGCATAGATGTACCTCATTTGGTTGTGCAAGGAAGAGAAAACATATGTGCTGTTGCATTGCACAGAGCACAATATAAGATATGCACTTGTTGCGTTTCAGTGTATATAAAAAATACTTAATGACCAAAATGCTTATTTTTAATAAATTAGTGCTCAAACATGAACTTTCTGTTACTTTTTATTCTTTTTCAATAAACTCTCCGCATCGACTTAATCTGATGTTACATCAGCCTTACAGCAGTCAGTTGACTGCATGGTTCATATTAGAGCGAAATCACAGCGAAGCCCTTTCTTACACATTCAGGCCGCCTACCTGACACTCTCTCCGGCTTGAAGTGTAACACACACTGCCTGGTTCACACGGAGGAATTTTGACACTTAGTCGTTTTTCTGAGCGTGCATCATTTTTAAAAAAAACGACTAAGTGTCAAAATTCCTCCTTGTACTTCATCTCAGAAAAATAACTAAGTGTCAAGATTCCTCCAGGCTGTGTGTGTGTCTCTCCTCAAGCCGGAGAGAGTTTGAGATGAGCGGATTCACAGCGAAGCCCTTCCTTACACTTTCAAGCCGCCTACCTAACACTCTCTCCGGCTTGAGCAGAGAAACACAGTGCACGGTTCACACGGAGGAATTTTGACACTTAGTCGTCTTTCTGAGCGTGCACCTTTTTTCAGAAAAACGACCAAGTGTACCAGCATTAACTCATTCTGCTGTGCATGGAGTTAACATATGTGCTGTTGAAAAGATAATGCAAAATTGCATAGATGTACCTCATTTGGTTGTGAAATGAAGAGAAAACATATGTGCTGTTGCATTGCACAGAGCACAATATAAGATATGCACTTGTTGCGTTTCAGTGTATATAAAAAATACTTAATGACCAAAGCGCTTATTTTTAATAAATTAGTGCTCAAACATGAACTTTCTGTTACTTTTTATTCTTTTTCAATAAACTCTCCGCATCGACTTAATCTGATGTTACATCAGCCTTACAGCAGTCAGTTGACTGCATGGTTCATATTAGAGCGAAATCACAGCGAAGCCCTTTCTTACACATTCAGGCCGCCTACCTGACACTCTCTCCGGCTTGAAGTGTAACACACGCTGCCTGGTTCACACGGAGGAATTTTGACACTTAGTCGTTTTTCTGAGCGTGCATCATTTTTAAAAAAAACGACTAAGTGTCAAAATTCCTCCTTGTACTTCATCTCAGAAAAATAACTAAGTGTCAAGATTCCTCCAGGCTGTGTGTGTGTCTCTCCTCAAGCCGGAGAGAGTTTGAGATGAGCGGATTCACAGCGAAGCCCTTCCTTACACTTTCAAGCCGCCTACCTAACACTCTCTCCGGCTTGAGCAGAGAAACACAGTGCACGGTTCACACGGAGGAATTTTGACACTTAGTCGTCTTTCTGAGCGTGCACCTTTTTTCAGAAAAACGACCAAGTGTACCAGCATTAACTCATTCTGCTGTGCATGGAGTTAAGATATGTGCTGTTGAAAAGATAATGCAAAATTGCATAGATGTACCTCATTTGGTTGTGAAATGAAGAGAAAACATATGTGCTGTTGCATTGCACAGAGCACAATATAAGATATGCACTTGTTGCGTTTCAGTGTATATAAAAAATACTTAATGACCAAAGCGCTTATTTTTAATAAATTAGTGCTCAAACATGAACTTTCTGTTACTTTTTATTCTTTTTCAATAAACTCTCCGCATCGACTTAATCTGATGTTACATCAGCCTTACAGCAGTCAGTTGACTGCATGGTTCATATTAGAGCGAAATCACAGCGAAGCCCTTTCTTACACATTCAGGCCGCCTACCTGACACTCTCTCCGGCTTGAAGTGTAACACACGCTGCCTGGTTCACACGGAGGAATTTTGACACTTAGTCGTTTTTCTGAGCGTGCATCATTTTTAAAAAAAACGACTAAGTGTCAAAATTCCTCCTTGTACTTCATCTCAGAAAAATAACTAAGTGTCAAGATTCCTCCAGGCTGTGTGTGTGTCTCTCCTCAAGCCGGAGAGAGTTTGAGTTGAGCGGATTCACAGCGAAGCCCTTCCTTACACTTTCAAGCCGCCTACCTAACACTCTCTCCGGCTTGAGCAGAGAAACACAGTGCACGGTTCACACGGAGGAATTTTGACACTTAGTCGTCTTTCTGAGCGTGCACCTTTTTTCAGAAAAACGACCAAGTGTACCAGCATTAACTCATTCTGCTGTGCATGGAGTTAACATATGTGCTGTTGAAAAGATAATGCAAAATTGCATAGATGCACCTCATTGGGTTGTGCAAGGAAGAGAAAACATATGTGCTGTTGCATTGCACAGAGCACAATATAAGATATGCACTTGTTGCGTTTCAGTGTATATAAAAAATACTTAATGACCAAAGCGCTTATTTTTAATAAATTAGTGCTCAAACATGAACTTTCTGTTACTTTTTATTCTTTTTCAATAAACTCTCCGCATCGACTTAATCTGATGTTACATCAGCCTTACAGCAGTCAGTTGACTGCATGGCTCATATTAGAGCGAAATCACAGCGAAGCCCTTTCTTACACATTCAGGCCGCCTACCTGACACTCTCTCCGGCTTGAAGTGGAACACACACTGCCTGGTTCACACGGAGGAATTTTGACACTTAGTCGTTTTTCTGAGCGTGCATCATTTTTCAAAAAAACGACTAAGTGTCAAAATTCCTCCTTGTACTTCATCTCAGAAAAATAACTAAGTGTCAAGATTCCTCCAGGCTGTGTGTGTGTCTCTCCTCAAGCCGGAGAGAGTTTGAGATGAGCGGATTCACAGCGAAGCCCTTCCTTACACTTTCAAGCCGCCTACCTAACACTCTCTCCGGCTTGAGCAGAGAAACACAGTGCACGGTTCACACGGAGGAATTTTGACACTTAGTCGTCTTTCTGAGCGTGCACCTTTTTTCAGAAAAACGACCAAGTGTACCAGCATTAACTCATTCTGCTGTGCATGGAGTTAACATATGTGCTGTTGAAAAGATAATGCAAAATTGCATAGATGTACCTCATTTGGTTGTGAAATGAAGAGAAAACATATGTGCTGTTGCATTGCACAGAGCACAATATAAGATATGCACTTGTTGTGTTTCAGTGTATATAAAAAATACTTAATGACCAAAGCGCTTATTTTTAATAAATTAGTGCTCAAACATGAACTTTCTGTTACTTTTTATTCTTTTTCAATAAACTCTCCGCATCGACTTAATCTGATGTTACATCAGCCTTACAGCAGTCAGTTGACTGCATGGTTCATATTAGAGCGAAATCACAGCGAAGCCCTTTCTTACACATTCAGGCCGCCTACCTGACACTCTCTCCGGCTTGAAGTGTAACACACACTGCCTGGTTCACACGGAGGAATTTTGACACTTAGTCGTTTTTCTGAGCGTGCATCATTTTTAAAAAAAACGACTAAGTGTCAAAATTCCTCCTTGTACTTCATCTCAGAAAAATAACTAAGTGTCAAGATTCCTCCAGGCTGTGTGTGTGTCTCTCCTCAAGCCGGAGAGAGTTTGAGTTGAGCGGATTCACAGCGAAGCCCTTCCTTACACTTTCAAGCCGACTACCTAACACTCTCTCCGGCTTGAGCAGAGAAACACAGTGCACGGTTCACACGGAGGAATTTTGACACTTAGTCGTCTTTCTGAGCGTGCACCTTTTTTCAGAAAAACGACCAAGTGTACCAGCATTAACTCATTCTGCTGTGCATGGAGTTAACATATGTGCTGTTGAAAAGATAATGCAAAATTGCATAGATGTACCTCATTTGGTTGTGCAAGGAAGAGAAAACATATGTGCTGTTGCATTGCACAGAGCACAATATAAGATATGCACTTGTTGCGTTTCAGTGTATATAAAAAATACTTAATGACCAAAGCGCTTATTTTTAATAAATTAGTGCTCAAACATGAACTTTCTGTTACTTTTTATTCTTTTTCAATAAACTCTCCGCATCGACTTAATCTGATGTTACATCAGCCTTACAGCAGTCAGTTGACTGCATGGTTCATATTAGAGCGAAATCACAGCGAAGCCCTTTCTTACACATTCAGGCCGCCTACCTGACACTCTCTCCGGCTTGAAGTGGAACACACACTGCCTGGTTCACACGGAGGAATTTTGACACTTAGTCGTTTTTCTGAGCGTGCATCATTTTTCAAAAAAACGACTAAGTGTCAAAATTCCTCCTTGTACTTCATCTCAGAAAAATAACTAAGTGTCAAGATTCCTCCAGGCTGTGTGTGTGTCTCTCCTCAAGCCGGAGAGAGTTTGAGTTGAGCGGATTCACAGCGAAGCCCTTCCTTACACTTTCAAGCCGCCTACCTAACACTCTCTCCGGCTTGAGCAGAGACACACAGTGCACGGTTCACACGGAGGAATTTTGACACTTAGTCGTCTTTCTGAGCGTGCACCTTTTTTCAGAAAAACGACCAAGTGTACCAGCATTAACTCATTCTGCTGTGCATGGAGTTAACATATGTGCTGTTGAAAAGATAATGCAAAATTGCATAGATGTACCTCATTTGGTTGTGAAATGAAGAGAAAACATATGTGCTGTTGCATTGCACAGAGCACAATATAAGATATGCACTTGTTGCGTTTCAGTGTATATAAAAAATACTTAATGACCAAAGCGCTTATTTTTAATAAATTAGTGCTCAAACATGAACTTTCTGTTACTTTTTATTCTTTTTCAATAAACTCTCCGCATCGACTTAATCTGATGTTACATCAGCCTTACAGCAGTCAGTTGACTGCATGGTTCATATTAGAGCGAAATCACAGCGAAGCCCTTTCTTACACATTCAGGCCGCCTACCTGACACTCTCTCCGGCTTGAAGTGGAACACACACTGCCTGGTTCACACGGAGGAATTTTGACACTTAGTCGTTTTTCTGAGCGTGCATCATTTTTCAAAAAAACGACTAAGTGTCAAAATTCCTCCTTGTACTTCATCTCAGAAAAATAACTAAGTGTCAAGATTCCTCCAGGCTGTGTGTGTGTCTCTCCTCAAGCCGGAGAGAGTTTGAGTTGAGCGGATTCACAGCGAAGCCCTTCCTTACACTTTCAAGCCGCCTACCTAACACTCTCTCCGGCTTGAGCAGAGACACACAGTGCACGGTTCACACGGAGGAATTTTGACACTTAGTCGTCTTTCTGAGCGTGCACCTTTTTTCAGAAAAACGACCAAGTGTACCAGCATTAACTCATTCTGCTGTGCATGGAGTTAAGATATGTGCTGTTGAAAAGATAATGCAAAATTGCATAGATGTACCTCATTTGGTTGTGAAATGAAGAGAAAACATATGTGCTGTTGCATTGCACAGAGCACAATATAAGATATGCACTTGTTGCGTTTCAGTGTATATAAAAAATACTTAATGACCAAAGCGCTTATTTTTAATAAATTAGTGCTCAAACATGAACTTTCTGTTACTTTTTATTCTTTTTCAATAAACTCTCCGCATCGACTTAATCTGATGTTACATCAGCCTTACAGCAGTCAGTTGACTGCATGGTTCATATTAGAGCGAAATCACAGCGAAGCCCTTTCTTACACATTCAGGCCGCCTACCTGACACTCTCTCCGGCTTGAAGTGGAACACACACTGCCTGGTTCACACGGAGGAATTTTGACACTTAGTCGTTTTTCTGAGCGTGCATCATTTTTCAAAAAAACGACTAAGTGTCAAAATTCCTCCTTGTACTTCATCTCAGAAAAATAACTAAGTGTCAAGATTCCTCCAGGCTGTGTGTGTGTCTCTCCTCAAGCCGGAGAGAGTTTGAGTTGAGCGGATTCACAGCGAAGTCCTTTCTTACACATTCAGGCCGCCTACCTGACACTCTCTCCGGCTTGAAGTGTAACACACACTGCCTGGTTCACACGGAGGAATTTTGACACTTAGTCGTTTTTCTGAGCGTGCATCATTTTTTAAAAAAAACGACTAAGTGTCAAAATTCCTCCTTGTACTTCATCTCAGAAAAATAACTAAAAGTGTCAAGATTCCTCCAGGCTGTGTGTGTGTCTCTCCTCAAGCCGGAGAGAGTTTGAGTTGAGCGGATTCACAGCGAAGCCCTTCCTTACACTTTCAAGCCGCCTACCTAACACTCTCTCCGGCTTGAGCAGAGACACACAGTGCACGGTTCACACGGAGGAATTTTGACACTTAGTCGTCTTTCTGAGCGTGCACCTTTTTTCAGAAAAACGACCAAGTGTACCAGCATTAACTCATTCTGCTGTGCATGGAGTTAACATATGTGCTGTTGAAAAGATAATGCAAAATTGCATAGATGTACCTCATTTGGTTGTGAAATGAAGAGAAAACATATGTGCTGTTGCATTGCACAGAGCACAATATAAGATATGCACTTGTTGCGTTTCAGTGTATATAAAAAATACTTAATGACCAAAGCGCTTATTTTTAATAAATTAGTGCTCAAACATGAACTTTCTGTTACTTTTTATTCTTTTTCAATAAACTCTCCGCATCGACTTAATCTGATGTTACATCAGCCTTACAGCAGTCAGTTGACTGCATGGTTCATATTAGAGCGAAATCACAGCGAAGCCCTTTCTTACACATTCAGGCCGCCTACCTGACACTCTCTCCGGCTTGAAGTGTAACACACACTGCCTGGTTCACACGGAGGAATTTTGACACTTAGTCGTTTTTCTGAGCGTGCATCATTTTTTAAAAAAAAACGACTAAGTGTCAAAATTCCTCCTTGTACTTCATCTCAGAAAAATAACTAAGTGTCAAGATTCCTCCAGGCTGTGTGTGTGTCTCTCCTCAAGCCGGAGAGAGTTTGAGTTGAGCGGATTCACAGCGAAGCCCTTCCTTACACTTTCAAGCCGCCTACCTAACACTCTCTCCGGCTTGAAGTGTAACACACACTGCCTGGTTCACACGGAGGAATTTTGACACTTAGTCGTTTTTCTGAGCGTGCATCATTTTTCAAAAAAACGACTAAGTGTCAAAATTCCTCCTTGTACTTCATCTCAGAAAAATAACTAAGTGTCAAGATTCCTCCAGGCTGTGTGTGTGTCTCTCCTCAAGCCGGAGAGAGTTTGAGTTGAGCGGATTCACAGCGAAGCCCTTCCTTACACTTTCAAGCCGCCTACCTAACACTCTCTCCGGCTTGAGCAGAGACACACAGTGCACGGTTCACACGGAGGAATTTTGACACTTAGTCGTCTTTCTGAGCGTGCACCTTTTTTCAGAAAAACGACCAAGTGTACCAGCATTAACTCATTCTGCTGTGCATGGAGTTAAGATATGTGCTGTTGAAAAGATAATGCAAAATTGCATAGATGTACCTCATTTGGTTGTGAAATGAAGAGAAAACATATGTGCTGTTGCATTGCACAGAGCACAATATAAGATATGCACTTGTTGCGTTTCAGTGTATATAAAAAATACTTAATGACCAAAGCGCTTATTTTTAATAAATTAGTGCTCAAACATGAACTTTCTGTTACTTTTTATTCTTTTTCAATAAACTCTCCGCATCGACTTAATCTGATGTTACATCAGCCTTACAGCAGTCAGTTGACTGCATGGTTCATATTAGAGCGAAATCACAGCGAAGCCCTTTCTTACACATTCAGGCCGCCTACCTGACACTCTCTCCGGCTTGAAGTGGAACACACACTGCCTGGTTCACACGGAGGAATTTTGACACTTAGTCGTTTTTCTGAGCGTGCATCATTTTTCAAAAAAACGACTAAGTGTCAAAATTCCTCCTTGTACTTCATCTCAGAAAAATAACTAAGTGTCAAGATTCCTCCAGGCTGTGTGTGTGTCTCTCCTCAAGCCGGAGAGAGTTTGAGTTGAGCGGATTCACAGCGAAGCCCTTCCTTACACTTTCAAGCCGCCTACCTAACACTCTCTCCGGCTTGAGCAGAGACACACAGTGCACGGTTCACACGGAGGAATTTTGACACTTAGTCGTCTTTCTGAGCGTGCACCTTTTTTCAGAAAAACGACCAAGTGTACCAGCATTAACTCATTCTGCTGTGCATGGAGTTAAGATATGTGCTGTTGAAAAGATAATGCAAAATTGCATAGATGTACCTCATTTGGTTGTGAAATGAAGAGAAAACATATGTGCTGTTGCATTGCACAGAGCACAATATAAGATATGCACTTGTTGCGTTTCAGTGTATATAAAAAATACTTAATGACCAAAGCGCTTATTTTTAATAAATTAGTGCTCAAACATGAACTTTCTGTTACTTTTTATTCTTTTTCAATAAACTCTCCGCATCGACTTAATCTGATGTTACATCAGCCTTACAGCAGTCAGTTGACTGCATGGTTCATATTAGAGCGAAATCACAGCGAAGCCCTTTCTTACACATTCAGGCCGCCTACCTGACACTCTCTCCGGCTTGAAGTGGAACACACACTGCCTGGTTCACACGGAGGAATTTTGACACTTAGTCGTTTTTCTGAGCGTGCATCATTTTTCAAAAAAACGACTAAGTGTCAAAATTCCTCCTTGTACTTCATCTCAGAAAAATAACTAAAAGTGTCAAGATTCCTCCAGGCTGTGTGTGTGTCTCTCCTCAAGCCGGAGAGAGTTTGAGTTGAGCGGATTCACAGCGAAGCCCTTCCTTACACTTTCAACCCGCCTACTTAACACTCTCTCCGGCTTGAGCAGAGAAACACAGTGCACGGTTCACACGGAGGAATTTTGACACTTAGTCGTCTTTCTGAGCATGCACCTTTTTTCAGAAAAACGACCAAGTGTACCAGCATTAACTCATTCTGCTGTGCATGGAGTTAAGATATGTGCTGTTGAAAAGATAATGCAAAATTGCATAGATGTACCTCATTTGGTTGTGCAAGGAAGAGAAAACATATGTGCTGTTGCATTGCACAGAGCACAATATAAGATATGCACTTGTTGCGTTTCAGTGTTGCAAGGGAAATATTCATTTTTCTTGTGTATTTAATCAATGTTGTGGTTTATACATGATTAATTTAGTTAATCTTACATGAGTTACATGGATTTTCTTTTTATAATCTTTTCATAATCCTTTAAGCATGAGAAATCATTATATTTGATTGTTAACATATAGATATGTATGTAACCATTTATATGTATTAGACTTTTTGTCTTTTGTTGTTCATGAAGTTTTCAAAAGGGTGTTAACGTCTAAGAATGTGAGGCGACGAACTGAAGATAGAAAACAGACTTCCACCCAATGTAGGTTAAGCCATATATGCAGGGGTCAGATCTTGATGGCTGAGCTTGAAGGGTACATGTGTTATCTTTTCTATTTTATGGGTTAGGTTTGTATGTTTTACCATATATCCTTCATGGTATAGTTTCTCTGGTCAGCGATTTAAGAATTGATGACTCTTTCCTGCCCTTTAGGTCAGTTAGCTAGGAAGTTAAGATGTTGAAGATGTCTGCAACTATTTTACCATGTTGAGGGGATAACTATTATGGGATGGTGAGGAACCGGAATTTGTACCTATATGGTAAAAGGAAGTAGGATGGCTTTATGATAATTGACTTATTTGCATATCCAATCAATTTTGATTTTCTTTGTTTAACTAAAAATTAATATGTATGATTTGACTGAATAAATACTCTGTTTTGTGTGAAGTTCACTTTGTAGCTCTCTGAGGTATGCTTTGGTTGTAAGAGAGACTACCCTGAATTTTCAGTAAAATTGGTTTGATAATTTTACTATTGAGTGGCCTGATTTAATTTCATAGGTGAATTTCCACCACAATTTTGGCGTCCCTGGGTGGGCTCCAACATCTCAGCGGAGTGACTGGCTGACAAAAAGACTAGACTAAATTTGAAGAGCTCTGACAATTGGAAGAGTGGATTCCTCGGAAAACGAGACACTCACCTAGTTACCGCAGTCCCCCACGCTGAGTGACGGAGCATTAACACTTGGTAAGTGAGTTGATATTTTTTGGCCTTTCATAGTAAAATTTAATTTTGCTAAGGCAAAAGGAGTCTGGGACTCCAAGTGAAGTGAACTGGGTTCACAGTTGCATCTAAGGTTAGAAGACCGTACCAAGAAAAGAGTCCTGGGGACTCAATTGAACAAGGGTTCAGTGTTCTTTAGTTTTAAAGTCTGGGACTGTACTGGATTAGAAGTCTGGTATATAACTATCAACATTTTTGGTATAAATGCAACCTTCTTAGTAGACGTACTAAGTCGTAAAGACGCTCTGGGAGCGTAAGAAGGCCTAGAAGAAAAAAAAAAGAAAAAAGAAAAAAAAAAAAAAAACTCTCTTTTTCCTATATTTTTTTCCTCTTCTTTTTCCCTATTTTTTATTTATTTTATTTTTTTTGTTTTGTTTTGTTTTGTTTTGTTTATCTCTATTGTGCTAGACTTAGATTGAGAGATGGGGTCATCTAAAAGTAAAGAGAGTCCTACGGGACCTTTAAGAGAAATGGAAAAAATTTATGGAGAAATGGACAAAAAGCAAATACAAATGTGGTATAAAATGACAAATGGAAAATTTCCAAAAAATGGCACATTGAGTGTTTTAAAACTAGACGAATGCAGAGGCATTCTAGAACAAAAAAATAAAAGAGGTGGGGTGATTTGGAATGAATTTGACAAATGGGAAACTGAGGCTAAAAAGAGAAAAGAATTAGAGGAAAGAAAAAAATATGGCCAATATTACAAAGCGAAAAAACGAGATGATTTTGATACTGCTGTGAGTCTCTCTCTGTCCACAGGCACTGCTGCCTCCGCTCCCCCTCCTCCTTACGTCCTCCCCGGAGAACTCCCATCAACTTTGAGCCCTGGAGCAGAAGCAGGGTCAACGAGACGAGAAGGAAAAGAAGCAGAAGGGCCAGTGACACGGACAAAGACTAAAAGACGGACCAAGAAGAAGCAGGAGGTTTTTGAAGAATCTGATCATGAAAGTGATCATCAAGACAACGGACATGTGAAACAAATGCCACTGATCCAGTTTCCTAATCCTCGTGCAGGACAAGGAAACCAACCAGCCACAATTCACGTTTATCGTCCTTTGGAGCTGGCTGAACTGGATTCTATGGTTAAGGACATTACAAGCCCAAAGATCAACGTTGAACAATGTATTCGAGATTTAGAGACTTTGGATGACATGGTCAAGTTGACCAACCCGGAATGGACTAAGATTTTTGTCCGTGTTTTTGGACTGAAATGGGAACGGCTACGTCAACACCCGACACATGCATGGGATCCACAAGCTGATCGACACCATGATCATCGTCCTGCTAACTGGACTGAGCTGATGGGACGGATGAGAGTAGAATTTCCTATAATTAAGGACTGGGACAAAATCAACAATTGCAAACAGAAAAGTGGAGAGTCGGTGGATGATTATGTGGAACGTGTGATGAAGGCCGTAAAAGACTACTCTGGATTGAATGACGAAGGGGACAGGTCACAGTATGTGAGACAAGTGATTGCACAAGGACTAGAAAAGAAGATTGCTGACATGGCAAAGAGTAGCTGCATCGGATGGCAGAACAAGAACCTACAGGAATTTGTTGACCACGCCAAGCATGCTGAACGCATTTTGTGTGACAAACAGACTAAGACACAGAACTCACTTCAGATGGCTCAACTTCATTTTTATCAAGGAAAAGATTACTTCCAAGGGAGAGGACAGAACAAGCGGGGTGGACGAGGAGGACGAGGACAGGGGCGCGGCAGAGGCCAAGGTCAAGGTAGGGTTATACTTGTGTATACTTGTTATACTGTTATACTTGTGGTCAGCTGGGCCATTTTGCAAGAGACTGCAGCATGGGGGTTGAGGCAACAATAACACAGAATGTGCCTCAGTTTTCTGTGAATTACCCAAAACAAAAATAGGATGAGGAGGGAGAGTGGACTGGTGAGCAGGGGGTATTACAAGCTTTAAAACTGACAAATAATTTGGTAGAAGATCCCCATATTGAATTAATAGTAGCTGGAAAAAAAATGTCATTTCTTGTTGATTCAGGAGCTACTTGCTCCACTTTAACTAATGCTTCATCATTTGTGAAACGTAGTGCTGACTCAATCATCACTATAGGTGCTTCTGGCCTTCCTCTTACTGAATACTTGTCTGAGCCAGTTGTGATGAAATTTGCCGATAACACAATTAAACATCGTTTTCTTCTATCAGATTATTGTCCAGTGAACTTATTGGGCAGAGACCTGTTGGGACGTTTAAACATACAAATAAATTGTTCAAAGAAGGGCTTGGACATTGCCAGCCCAGAAATTGGCTTATACCCCAAACTGTTGACCCACCAGTGTTATTATTCATGGAATGTTGTCGAGTCTGGTGTTCATAAACAGCTGTATGCAGCACTGGATTTGATAGATTGGGAACTTCCAGAATTTTTACACTGTACCAGTCTGTTCTCCCATACAGGTCCAGATCTGTCCCATGAAAAAAGCTGGTTTCCAGGACCAGATGATGAGTGTTTGAATCTGGGTGACATTTATTTGAGTTCACAATTTATGGGTGCTGTTGTATATCTCTCACAGGAACAGCATTGTGTTTTTAGAGAGACAACACCACATGTTTCATTGGCAAAAAAGGGTGGAGAATGGAAGGATGTGGGGGATTTTATACAAAATGCTTTGAAATGCAAAGATTGGGAAAAATTGGGGGATCGATTTTTTTCACCCTCACTTCAAATCACCCGCATCCCAAATTTTCTAAAAGCAAAAGTGGTCCGTTCAAGACAAGAAATGACTGAGGAATGTTCACAAATTGAGGGGAGTCTTGACAAAAATGTACTCATGTTTCTGGATGAGATTCCCCAAATTCTTTGGGCAAATGATTCATATGATATTGGGTGTATGAAAAATGCACAACCCTTGCAAGTGGTTCCAAAATCAAGTCATAGACCATATAGGTCTCAATACCCATTATCTAAAGAGGCAGAAGCGGGTTTGGCAGAAATAATTGATTCTCTTTGTTACGAGTTTTAAAGTTAGAAAAGGGGATGATGACGTAACATTTATGTGAGGCACAGTTGCTGTGTGTGAAGCCAGAAAAAAAACCAGGAAACTTACAAACGTTTCAAAACGTTTATTCAGACAAAATGAAAGAGTACGTTCAAATCAAAATCAAAAGAAATAACTACCAAAAATAAAAAAAATAAAAAAATACACAGGAGTGTTGCCAAATCAACGAAATAATCATAACAAAACTAATATTTAATTATAGTCGTACCACTAAACTAACTGACCGAAAAAGAAAATGCAGAAACAAAACCGAAATCTTCAGCGGGTGCGCCGCCTTAAATAAACTACACTAACTGAAAAACAGAAATACAATAATGGCAAACACTCCACGCCTAATTAACAATACAAAGCCTACCTCCCGATGTAGCTGGGCATGCGCATTCATAAATCGCTTACTAGGCATATGCTATGAAACTAACAACAAAACTTAAGACAATGTTACTCATGTCTCTAAGGGCATCAAGCTCAACAACGCTCCAATCAGTGGTTACATTTAACACAAGGCATCTCTGTGAGGGCTAGTCAAATGAGATCTGGCGGAGATCTCCTGGTCTTCTGGTGAATGGAGTTTTTAAACCCAGCAGCGCAGTGGTGGATTGGTGGAACAGCTGATGACGCAAATGAGCAATGAGCAATCTCCACCTGAAAACAATGAATGAAGAGACAGCAGAAACACACACACACACAAATACACGTGGAACGTAACACTTCCCCCCTTGAAAAAAAGAAAAAAAACATCAAAACATGAACAAAAAACATGTTGTTGTTTTTTTCTTTCATTCTAATGTTTTCGGAGCCCAACAGCTTAAACTCTGGACAAAGCGTCGGCAATTATATTCTCCGAACCTTTCTTGTGTTTGATCTCTAAATTGTAGCCTTGTACCATCAAAGACCAACGCATCAGCCTCTGATTCTGATTGTACATACGACCTAAAAACACTAAAGGATTGTGATCCGTGAACACAATCACAGGCAGGTTAGTTGAACTCACATAAACATCAAAGTACTGTAAAGCCAGTAATAAGGCCAATGTTTCCTTCTCGATCGTAGAGTAGTTCAGTTGGTGTTTATTGAACTTACGTGAAAAGTAACATACTGGATGGTCGATACCAGAAACGTCTGCTTGCACCAACACAGCCCCCGCACCAACAGAGCTTGCGTCAATCTCGAGCTTGAAAGGTCGTTCAAAATCAGGAGCTGATAAAACAGGCGAACTGCACAACAAAATTTTGATGTTATCAAAAGCATTCTGACAATCGTCCTTCCAGAGAAAAGTGCGTGATGGACTAAGGAGTGACGTTAAGGGATTGGCCACAGTTGAAAAATTCTTGCAGAAACTCCGATAATAACCGGCCATTCCTAAAAATCAGCGAAGTTCTTTGCGCGTAGCAGGGACAGGAAAATCAGCAATTGCGGTTACTTTTGCCTCCATGGGTCGAACTTGACCTTGACCCACTTCTTTGCCCAAGTACGTAACCGTAGCTTGACCAAACTCACACTTCGCCAAGTTTAGCGTCAGTGAAGCTTTCTCAAGACGCTCAAACACTTCTCTTATCGTGGACACATGTGCAGACCAAGTAGGCGAGTAAATCACGAGATCATCTAAATATGCGTTACAGTTTCGGACACCCGCAAGTACGATGTTAATGAGCCGCTGGAATGTGGCTGGAGCGTTGCGCATCCCGAACGCCATTACGCAATATTGCAGAAAATCATCTTGGGTCACAAAGGCAGAAATATCGGAGGCGCGCGATGTTAGCGGCACCTGCCAGTAACCTTTCAGTAAATCTAATTTACTGACAAATTTAGCGGACCCCAGGTTGTCCACACAGTCCTCCATACGAGGTAATGGAAAACAGTCAGGAACAGTTACGGAGTTTACCTTTCGGTAATCTGTGCAGAATCTAGCAGAGCCATCACTCTTAGACACGAGTAGACAAGGGGAGCTCCAGGGACTAAAACTCGGTTTCGCTAAACCATGTTCACACAAGTAGTCAACTTCAGTTTTGATCACAGAACGTTTAAAAACATTCGTTCTATAAGCACGTTGCTTAACAGGAACAGCATTACTCACGTCGATGTCATGCTCTAAAATCGTAGTGCGAGAAGGAACATCATTAAATAACGAAGGGAAATCAGAAATGATTTCTTTCACATCCTTACTCTGAGACTCGGACAGATGAGACAGATGAGAATTTAAATCAGCCAGTACTTCAGAATTCTTCAACCTGGCACACTGCTGATACGTGTGTCGTATCAAAACTCCATCATCTTCCTTGTCATGTGCAGAAGTAAACTCAAACGACTCGCACGTGAGCGCAGCAGCACAAGATATATTCGACTCATTTTCTTTCGGAACATCTTGAAAAGACTCTCGGACAAGATACGCCTTCAGCATATTGACATGACATACGCGAGATTTTTTTCGGCGATCTGGAGTACGAATCACATAATCGGTGTCACTCATTTTCCTAATCACTTCATATGGACCTGAAAAGCGTGCAGATAAAGCAGAACCAAGGACAGGCAATAAAACGAGCACCTGATCTCCTTCCTTAAAATGACGTTGAACTGTTTTACGATCGTATTTACTCTTCATCGTCACTTGTGCGTGCAGTAATGAATCTCGTGCCATAGTACAAGCTTTGTGCAATCGGTCACGAAATTTGCTCACATAGTCCAACACTGTGGTTCTAACACTCGATTCGTGATCTAAAATGTTCTCTTTAAGCATCTTTAATGGACCCCTGACAGTATGCCCAAAAACAAGATCAGCAGGACTAAATCCTAAACTGTCTTGTACCGCTTCCCTAGCAGCAAACAAAACTAACGGTATACCCTCGTCCCACTCGTTACCTGTGTCCATACAGTATCGACGCAACATCGCTTTCAAGGTCTGATGGAACCGTTCCAAAGAACCTTGAGACTCAGGATGATAGGCACTTGAAATTCTGTGAGAAATATTCAAAGTCTTTAACACTTGTGTAAAAATCTTTGACAAAAAGTTCGTACCTTGATCAGACTGCACAATCTTCGGTAGACCAAACATCGAAAAGAATTTAACGAGCGCACTGCTGATCACCGGTGCCGTGATCTTTCTCAGTGGAATCGCCTCCGGAAAACGCGTCGCTGTACACATTATGGTAAGCAAGTATTGATTACCAGATTTTGATTTAGGTAACGGTCCAACACAGTCGACAATAACGTGCTCAAAAGGCTCTCCCATCACTGGTATAGGAACCAGCGGTGCGTGCGGAATCACCTGGTTCGGCTTACCCGAAAATTGACAGGTCGTACAGGTTCTACAAAATTTGGCTACATCAGCCTTCATTCTCGGCCAAAAAAAATGTCTCAAAATTCGATGGTATGTTTTCTTAATGCCCAAGTGACCAGCCAAATCATGATCATGAGCGAGTGAAAGTACTAAGTGTCTATAACACGTCGGAATGACAATTTGGGTCACAGAAGACCATTCTGAATCACTCGCAACGTCAGCACACCACCAACGCATCAGCAACCCGTTCTGCATGTAATAAGCGTTTCTCTTCTTTTGCGCCTCTTCCACGGAAATGACAGAAGAAAAACATTTACGCAGGGAAAAATCCTCCTTTTGGGCTGCAATAATTTTCTCACTAGTGACTTCTGATTTCAAATTATCTGATTTCAAAACAATGACTGCGCCATCTGGCTTACCTGCATCAGGCATCAGAACATTGTTTACAAACATAGGTGCCATGAAAGTGGAAGATAAATCATCGGCATCAGCGAATTTACGAGCCTGCGCTCGCGTCACTACACAAACAGGAAAAACCCCAGGGAATTTCTCTGACATTTCATCAGGGTCATCGGACAAAACAGGTTTATCACAAACCTCTAATAGCGGCACAATTTTACCACCTGCAATATCATTACCAAGAATGAAATTCACCCCATGCACTGGTAACCTATCACGAACTCCAACTTTCACAAATCCTGAAAACAAATCTGACTTCAGATGAATCTGATGCAAAGGAACTTTCATAGTGCTCATCTCAAGGCCACGTACTAACACATGACTTCCACAAAAAGTACGTTCAGAAAACGGTAACGCGTCAGCTACTATAAACGATTGCATCGCTCCGGTGTCACGCAACATAGTAACTCTGACTGGATCAAGAGAATGTTCGCTGACAGATACCAATCCCTCCATCAGGAAAGGTTGATAACTAACATCTAAGACATCACAATTCTCAGAATCTATACGATCAACAGTCTTCACAAACGCGACACCTTTAGTACTGACACCCTGCTCTTTGCGTTTTAAAGACAGACAATCAGCAATAAGGTGTCCCGGTTTGCGACAGTAAAAACATTCTCTGCCTTCCTTAGCTTTTGACACATTTTTCGAACGCCACTGATCTTTCAAAACAGCAGGAACATGCGCAACGTTTTCAGTCCGAGCAAGAGGAAAAACACTCTTGTGCGTAAGCACAAACTCATCCGCACAAACAGACGCCTGTGACACTGATGTCACCTTCTGCTCGTTTAGATAGACCACAATACGATCAGGGATACAACTTTTGAACTCCTCTAACAAAACCAACTCACGGAGAGCATTAAAATCTGATACTTTATTTGATGTGCACCACCGGTCAAATAACAAACTCTTCTCCCTAGCGAACTCAACGAACGTCTGATTTGAAACTTTTTTGTGATTCCTAAATCGCTGTCTGTACGCCTCCGGTACGAGCTCATAAGCCCTCAAAATTGCCGTTTTAATAACGTCATAATCTAAACTATCATGTAAAGATAGTGCAGCACATACTTCCTGAGCTTTTCCCGTCAACTTACATTGCAGCAGTAACGGCCACACATCTCTAGACCAGTTAAGCATAGAAGCAACTCGTTCAAATACATTAAAGTATGAGTCAACCTCAGCCTCTCTGAACTGTGGAACAAGAGAAATGTGTTTACTCACATCAAACGTCGGACTCGCACCTGCCGCGCCAGCAGCCGGCTGTGCAGATTGAGCAGCTGATACAGGAAACATAGGCGGAACCGGTGTCTCTCTGGCCATTCTTAGGTCCAACTCACGCAACTTCACCTGCGTGTCCGCCTCTATTTCCAGACGACGGATGTGGAGTTGCAGATCTAACTGAGCTCTACGATCCTCTGCTCTCTCGCGCTCTTCCCGTTGGACTTTCGCCAAACGTACTCTGAGACGCGACTCACCTCCCACTACAGGCGGAGAAGGTTCAAAGGGCGGCGAGACTGCTTTGGTTTCGGAACCCTCCGCCTCATCAGTCCCACTCGTATCCTCCTCACCTAAAGCACCAGCTCCAGAGCTCAGAACCTCCTCAGATTTATCAACCGGTTTCAACACCTCCAACTTCCTTAGCTCCTGCACTAAGATTTTTTAATATCTCGCTTAAGCTGCTGTCTAGAAATTTTAATTTGATAATGTTCGGCAACTCTTAACAAATCATCTTTACGACACTTACCTAATTGTTCGACCGTAGGTGCACTCACAAAACTATCCAGATCAAAATCAGCCATTCTGACTAAACTTACCACCACAAACGCTAGAATCCAAAGAAACCTCCTAAGATCCTTCATTCAGACAATATCTTTCAAGGTTGCTCCAACCCACACACAAGCAACAGCGCTCACAAACTCATCCCAAGGAAATAAGATACCCCTTTAAAGGAGTATCCCACCGCTGCCACCACCAAATGTTACGAGTTTTAAAGTTAGAAAAGGGGATGATGACGTAACATTTATGTGAGGCACAGTTGCTGTGTGTGAAGCCAGAAAAAAAACCAGGAAACTTACAAACGTTTCAAAACGTTTATTCAGACAAAATGAAAGAGTACGTTCAAATCAAAATCAAAAGAAATAACTACCAAAAATAAAAAAAATAAAAAAATACACAGGAGTGTTGCCAAATCAACGAAATAATCATAACAAAACTAATATTTAATTATAGTCGTACCACTAAACTAACTGACCGAAAAAGAAAATGCAGAAACAAAACCGAAATCTTCAGCGGGTGCGCCGCCTTAAATAAACTACACTAACTGAAAAACAGAAATACAATAATGGCAAACACTCCACGCCTAATTAACAATACAAAGCCTACCTCCCGATGTAGCTGGGCATGCGCATTCATAAATCGCTTACTAGGCATATGCTATGAAACTAACAACAAAACTTAAGACAATGTTACTCATGTCTCTAAGGGCATCAAGCTCAACAACGCTCCAATCAGTGGTTACATTTAACACAAGGCATCTCTGTGAGGGCTAGTCAAATGAGATCTGGCGGAGATCTCCTGGTCTTCTGGTGAATGGAGTTTTTAAACCCAGCAGCGCAGTGGTGGATTGGTGGAACAGCTGATGACGCAAATGAGCAATGAGCAATCTCCACCTGAAAACAATGAATGAAGAGACAGCAGAAACACACACACACACAAATACACGTGGAACATACCCATTATCTAAAGAGGCAGAAGCGGGTTTGGCAGAAATAATTGATTCTCTTTTAGAGAAGGGTGCTGTTTCGCCCTGTCAATATTCACCAGTGTCAAGTCCGCTTTTAGCTGTTAAAAAGAAAAATGGCAAGTATAGAATGGTTCAGGACTTGCGTTTAGTAAATGAAGCTGTGTTTCCATCGGCTCCGATTGTGCCAAATCCTGCAACCATTCTTTCTAACATCCCGCCCAATTCAACACATTTTTCTGTTATAGATTTGGCAAATGCATTTTTTTCAATTCCTGTACATCCCGATAGTCGTTACTGGTTTTCCTTTTCATTTAAAGGGAAAAGATATCAGTGGAATGTGATGCCTCAAGGTTATACTGATTCTCCCACTTTTTTCACGGCACAGTTATTGCGTAATCTTGAAGCATTTAAACCACCAGCTGGAAGCACACTTTTGACGTATGTTGATGATTTACTGTTGGCAAGCCCTGGTGAAGAAGCCTGTTTACAGGACACCAAGGCTCTTCTGCTTTTCTTAGCTGAGAATGGCCATAAATGTGCACGTGAAAAATTACAACTAGTGAGAACTTCGGTTCATTATTTAGGTCACATTATCTCACATGACGGCCGTCAGATAGATCCATCTCGAGTGACAGCCATTTCAAAAATGCCCAAACCCAAAACTAAGAAACAAGTGATGTCTTTTTTGGGTATGATGAATTATTGCAGAGCATGGATACCTGATTATGCAGAAATGTCACAACCATTATCTGATTTAGCTCACATGCATTCTCTTCAGATGCATGAGTCAGTCTCCTGGACACCAGAAGCTGACACTGCTTTTGAAAAGTTAAAAGAGGCCTTACTGACTCCGCCTTGTCTTGCTAATCCAGATTATAGTAAGTCATTTAGGCTATATGTGCATGAAAATAATGGATTTATGTCAGGTGTGTTGACTCAAATACATGGGGAAAAGTGGAAACCTCTAGCGTATTTTTCTAAACGATTGGATCCAGTGATTCGAGGTCACCCACCCTGTGTAAGATCTTTGGCAGCGACCACGGAAGCTGTCTTGGCCTCCTCTGATTTAGTGGCCATGCATCAGTTGGATGTTTTTGTTCCACATGATGTGCATAAAATTATCACTTCAGCAAGAACAATGCATTTATCTAATGCCAGACTTTTAAATTTTCAAAACATTTTGTTTTCCCTGCAAAATGTCATCATACACCGCTGTAATACATTGAATCCTGCAACTTTGTTGCCATCTGCAGATGACGGAATACCACATGACTGTCTTACAGTATTGGACATTGTGTCCAAACCAAGACCAGACTTGACAGATATACCAAATATTAATGCTGATTGTATTTTCTTTGTGGATGGATCAAGTTTGAGGCTATCTGATGGGTCTCCCTCAACTGCCTATGCAATATGTGACTCACATTCCATAGTGGAGAGTTTCAGGTTACCCCCCTCCCTCTCTGCTCAGGCAGGTGAGCTGTTTGCACTGACGCGTGCATGCATCTTGGCAGAAGGCAAGACTCTTACTGTTTTTACAGATAGCAATTATGCATTTCGAACTTTACATGATACTGGGGTACTTTATAAACACCGTGGTTTTGTGACCTCCTCAGGAAAACCAATCATGCACAAGACATTGATAATTAATTTACTTGAATCCGCCCTTCTCCCAAAAACACTGTCAGTCTGCAAGTGTCGAGCGCATACACGTGATTCTGATTGGATTTCAGAGGGAAATAATCGTGCTGATGTTTCTGCGAAAGCAGCAGCACAGTCAGACAAATTACCACTGTTACAGATGGTAGACCTGTCAGATGTCTCTCTAACTAATCTTTCTGATTTACCTTTGTTGCAGCAAAGTGCTACTGATGGCGAACTGACTCTCTGGCGTGCAAACTGTAGGATGGATTCTGAAACAGGCACCTGGGTTGATTCTGCGGATAGACCTGCATTACCAAAATCAGTTTTTTCATTCATAGCAAAACTGGCTCACGGTGCAGACCATGTATCTAAAGGGGGTATGGTAGAGATGGTTAAGAGATACTGGTATGCACCAGGATTTTCAAATTTTGCAGCACAATATTGTAGAAAATGTGCCATTTGTATGCAGATGAATATTGGAAAGGTGCCAAACATCCCACAGAGTGCACACCCAAAACCAGAGTCTCCGTTCGACCATTGGATGATAGATTTTATTGAATTAACCCCAGTCCAAGGCTACAAATATTGTCTTGTTGTAATTGATATGTTTTCTAAATATCCTGAATGTTTTCCATGCAGGAGACAAGATGCACTGACAGTGGCAAAGCACCTGATAAGAGAAGTCATTCCCAGATGGGGAATTCCACAGAGATGGTCCTCAGACAATGGCTCTCATTTTGTAAATGCAATAGTCAAAATGGTATCAGAAAAGTTGAATTTTGATTTAAAACAACACTGTTCATATCATCCTCAATCCTCAGGTGCCGTTGAACGGCTTAATCAAACAATAAAACAGAAATTGGCTAAAATAATGATGGAAACAGGACTAAATTGGGTTCAAGCTTTACCCCTAGTCCTGATGTATATCAGAGGACGTCAAAACAAACAAACAGGACTGAGCCCACTGGAAGTGTTGACAGGTCTCCCTATGAGATTGACTGCCTCTCTCCCTTTCAGATCACCTCAACATGAAGGAACTCTGCAACAGGTTGATGATCAGATGGTTAAATACATGTCTGAGTTGTATAAAACTGTTCAGTCTGTACGTTCACAGGTTAAAGATGCGCTTCCAACACCAATAGAAGGCGCCATACATAAGTTGAGAGTTGGAGATTGGATATTGGTGAAGGATTTCAGACGGAAAGCTTGGCATAGGCCGCGTTGGTTTGGACCGTGGAGGATCCTTCTGACAATACCAACTGCAGTCCGAGTGGCAGAGCGAGATACCTGGATACACTGCGCACATTGCCGAAAAGTGGAGCCTCCAGAGCTCACACCAGGCGTGCCTCTAACCGTGGCAGAGGCAGAAGAGTTCCCTAGGGGAACCAACGAGGGTCTGGAATTGTGAGGAGGCCCTAAGATTGGGAGTAGGGCAGAAGACTGATTTAAAATTTGATTTCTTGATAATAGGCGATAAGGTGACGGAGCAGGGAGCACATCGTTAGCACTGGACAGTGCCTCTTGCATCAACAAAACAGGAACTGTAACATCCAAGAAATTAGAGTAATCGAATTTGGTCGTTTACTCCAACTACGGGGACTTATATGAGTAGATGAGTAGGTACTAAAAAAAAAAAAAAAAAAAAAAAAAAAAAAACAGACGAACAGGTGAATTTTTTTTATATCTACTATTGGGAAATATTTTTTTTTTCGTTATATCCGATAAACTGAACTGTTTTGAAACTGCAAGTCAGCTTGTAGAATAATGATGTATGAGAAGAAGCAACAACAAGCAGAGAGAAGGGCAAGAAAATGGGGGTGTGTATTGATGTTGCTACTTGTCATGTTTATATGGTGTTATGATTTGAAATTTGAGGATGACAAAATAACGGAATGGTGTGTAAAGAAACGGGCTATAATGGAAGGGACAAAATGGAAGCCATGGGGTTTTGATGCAGAAGTTTTAAATAGTAATCAACAAGAAAAACACAATTCATGGTGGGTTTTTTTAGAATTCTTGAGTAGAGGAGTGCCAGGAACAGGACCTATAATGGTAAAATTTGAGTCATTGGGTAGTTGGAACCCACTTTTTAATTTGACAGCAGTGTATGACAGAGAAGCTGGAGAGTTTGCAGGCCAAATTAATACATTAAAGAGACCAAATGGAATACGATGGGCACAGACTAAGGAAGGGTGTAGAAGGACAGCAATGTTATTTTTAAACAGTACATATAATGGTAGACCCCCACCAGACACCAAGAGATGCTGGTTAATGTTTTGTAATGATAGCTTTAACCCTCAGTACCAAAATGAAATAAAAAATGTGACAGCAGTGGAAGTGCCAACAGGGATAAAAACGTTAAAACGTATTTGCAATAATGGTACAGGACAATTTGTGGGGCTATCCAAATGTGAGGAGCACTTGACTGGTATCATGCAACTGACCCGCTATACTGGCGGCATATCAATGGCAGTGACAGATAGTATAGACAAAAATGTAACAATGAGAATTGGAAATAAAACTATTATTGCAAAAAACAGCATTAGATATCATTTAAACTTAGGATTGGGATTTATGTATTCAAATTATTGGCAATGTGAAAACCAGACCTTTGATAGGTTGCCGATTGATTGGAGTGGATGCTGTTATTTGGTAAAATTGAAATTGCACAACATAGTAATGTTAAGGGGTGAGAAGGAGAAACCCCGTAGAATTAAGCGTGCAATGGCAGCATTTGATAACATGGAATCATTTCATTGGCGAATCTCTCTCGGAGAAAAATGGGGAATAGGAATATTTCCATGGTATGGGGTGACATTTCTAGCAGACCACATTGATAATATCACATATACTATGTCAAAATTTGCTAACGAAACAATTAAGGGATTCCGTTTACTGAGTGATAATGACAAATCCCATCGCATGACACTGCTTAAACATGAAATGGCATTAGATTATCTTATGGCTAGAACAGGTGGACTCTGTGTAACACTGAACCTGACAGGAGATGCATGTTTAACACTGCTTCCAGATAATTCGGATAATATCACAAGTGTGATAACAGCTTTGGAAGAGATTAGAGATGCATTTGGACCATCTGATTCGGCAGGTTTTAGTTTTAATAAGTGGTTGGTGGATAAATTTGGTCCTTGGGGTCAAATGGTATTTCAGATTTTATTTCCTGTCGTTTTGGTGTTAGGTTTATTTTTGTGTCTTTGTACATGTACCTTAGCTTGTGCAAGAGCAATGATACATCGATGGATAGGTGGAGTAGTAGCTGGGCAATTTCCTTTGATAAAATACCAACAGCTGAATATTGAGAATAGTGGAGTACAAGAAGATTGGCAACCGCCATTTGCAAATGAGGATGAGAATAGTATGTGTATGATTTAAACCCTTTTTTGAGAAAAACTTTTTATGATTGTGATTAACAAATTAATCAAATGGGGGAATGCAAGGGAAATATTCATTTTTCTTGTGTATTTAATCAATGTTGTGGTTTATACATGATTAATTTAGTTAATCTTACATGAGTTACATGGATTTTCTTTTTATAATCTTTTCATAATCCTTTAAGCATGAGAAATCATTATATTTGATTGTTAACATATAGATATGTATGTAACCATTTATATGTATTAGACTTTTTGTCTTTTGTTGTTCATGAAGTTTTCAAAAGGGTGTTAACGTCTAAGAATGTGAGGCGACGAACTGAAGATAGAAAACAGACTTCCACCCAATGTAGGTTAAGCCATATATGCAGGGGTCAGATCTTGATGGCTGAGCTTGAAGGGTACATGTGTTATCTTTTCTATTTTATGGGTTAGGTTTGTATGTTTTACCATATATCCTTCATGGTATAGTTTCTCTGGTCAGCGATTTAAGAATTGATGACTCTTTCCTGCCCTTTAGGTCAGTTAGCTAGGAAGTTAAGATGTTGAAGATGTCTGCAACTATTTTACCATGTTGAGGGGATAACTATTATGGGATGGTGAGGAACCGGAATTTGTACCTATATGGTAAAAGGAAGTAGGATGGCTTTATGATAATTGACTTATTTGCATATCCAATCAATTTTGATTTTCTTTGTTTAACTAAAAATTAATATGTATGATTTGACTGAATAAATACTCTGTTTTGTGTGAAGTTCACTTTGTAGCTCTCTGAGGTATGCTTTGGTTGTAAGAGAGACTACCCTGAATTTTCAGTAAAATTGGTTTGATAATTTTACTATTGAGTGGCCTGATTTAATTTCATAGGTGAATTTCCACCACAGTGTATATAAAAAATACTTAATGACCAAAGCGCTTATTTTTAATAAATTAGTGCTCAAACATGAACTTTCTGTTACTTTTTATTCTTTTTCAATAAACTCTCCGCATCGACTTAATCTGATGTTACATCAGCCTTACAGCAGTCAGTTGACTGCATGGTTCATATAGAGCGAAATCACAGCGAAGCCCTTTCTTACACATTCAGGCCGCCTACCTGACACTCTCTCCGGCTTGAAGTGTAACACACACTGCCTGGTTCACACGGAGGAATTTTGACACTTAGTCGTTTTTCTGAGCGTGCATCATTTTTAAAAAAAACGACTAAGTGTCAAAATTCCTCCTTGTACTTCATCTCAGAAAAATAACTAAGTGTCAAGATTCCTCCAGGCTGTGTGTGTGTCTCTCCTCAAGCCGGAGAGAGTTTGAGATGAGCGGATTCACAGCGAAGCCCTTCCTTACACTTTCAAGCCGCCTACCTAACACTCTCTCCGGCTTGAGCAGAGACACACAGTGCACGGTTCACACGGAGGAATTTTGACACTTAGTCGTCTTTCTGAGCGTGCACCTTTTTTCAGAAAAACGACCAAGTGTACCAGCATTAACTCATTCTGCTGTGCATGGAGTTAACATATGTGCTGTTGAAAAGATAATGCAAAATTGCATAGATGTACCTCATTTGGTTGTGCAAGGAAGAGAAAACATATGTGCTGTTGCATTGCACAGAGCACAATATAAGATATGCACTTGTTGCGTTTCAGTGTATATAAAAAATACTTAATGACCAAAGCGCTTATTTTTAATAAATTAGTGCTCAAACATGAACTTTCTGTTACTTTTTATTCTTTTTCAATAAACTCTCCGCATCGACTTAATCTGATGTTACATCAGCCTTACAGCAGTCAGTTGACTGCATGGTTCATATAGAGCGAAATCACAGCGAAGCCCTTTCTTACACATTCAGGCCGCCTACCTGACACTCTCTCCGGCTTGAAGTGTAACACACACTGCCTGGTTCACACGGAGGAATTTTGACACTTAGTCGTTTTTCTGAGCGTGCATCATTTTTAAAAAAAACGACTAAGTGTCAAAATTCCTCCTTGTACTTCATCTCAGAAAAATAACTAAGTGTCAAGATTCCTCCAGGCTGTGTGTGTGTCTCTCCTCAAGCCGGAGAGAGTTTGAGATGAGCGGATTCACAGCGAAGCCCTTCCTTACACTTTCAAGCCGCCTACCTAACACTCTCTCCGGCTTGAGCAGAGACACACAGTGCACGGTTCACACGGAGGAATTTTGACACTTAGTCGTCATTCTGAGCGTGCACCTTTTTTCAGAAAAACGACCAAGTGTACCAGCATTAACTCATTCTGCTGTGCATGGAGTTAACATATGTGCTGTTGAAAAGATAATGCAAAATTGCATAGATGTACCTCATTTGGTTGTGCAAGGAAGAGAAAACATATGTGCTGTTGCATTGCATAGAGCACAATATAAGATATGCACTTGTTGCGTTTCAGTGTATATAAAAAATACTTAATGACCAAAGCGCTTATTTTTAATAAATTAGTGCTCAAACATGAACTTTCTGTTACTTTTTATTCTTTTTCAATAAACTCTCCGCATCGACTTAATCTGATGTTACATCAGCCTTACAGCAGTCAGTTGACTGCATGGTTCATATAGAGCGAAATCACAGCGAAGCTCTTCCTTACACCTTCATTCCGCCTACCTGACACTCTCTGCGGCTTAAAGAGCGACACACACTGCCTGGTTCACACGGAGGAATTTTGACACTTAGTCGTTTTTCTGAGCGTGCATCATTTTTAAAAAAAAACGACTAAGTGTCAAAATTCCTCCTTGTACTTCATCTCAGAAAAATAACTAAGTGTCAAGATTCCTCCAGGCTGTGTGTGTGTCTCTCCTCAAGCCGGAGAGAGTTTGAGTTGAGCGGATTCACAGCGAAGCCCTTCCTTACACTTTCAAGCCGCCTACCTAACACTCTCTCCGGCTTGAGCAGAGACACACAGTGCACGGCTCACACGGAGGAATTTTGACACTTAGTCGTCTTTCTGAGCGTGCACCTTTTTTCAGAAAAACGACCAAGTGTACCAGCATTAACTCATTCTGCTGTGCATGGAGTTAACATATGTGCTGTTGAAAAGATAATGCAAAATTGCATAGATGTACCTCATTTGGTTGTGCAAGGAAGAGAAAACATATGTGCTGTTGCATTGCACAGAGCACAATATAAGATATGCACTTGTTGCGTTTCAGTGTATATAAAAAATACTTAATGACCAAAGCGCTTCTTTTTAATAAATTAGAGCTCAAACATGAACTTTCTGTTACTTTTTATTCTTTTTCAATAAACTCTCGGCATCGACTTAATCTGATGTTACATCAGCCTTAAAGCAGTCAGTTGACTGCATGGTTCATATTAGCGCGAATTCACAGCGAAGCCCTTTCTTACACCTTCATTCCGCCTACCTGACACTCTCTGCGGCTTAAAGAGCGACACACACTGCCTGGTTCACACGGAGGAATTTTGACACTTAGTCGTTTTTCTGAGCGTGCACCTTTTTTCAGAAAAATGACCAAGTGTACCAGCATTAACTCATTCTGCTGTGCATGGAGTTAACATATGTGCTGTTGAAAAGATAATGCAAAATTGCATAGATGTACCTCATTTGATTGTGCAAGGAAGAGAAAACATATGTGCTGTTGCATTGCACAGAGCACAATATAAGATATGCACTTGTTGCGTTTCAGTGTATATAAAAAATACTTAATGACCAAAGCGCTTATTTTTAATAAATTAGTGCTCAAACATGAACTTTCTGTTACTTTTTATTCTTTTTCAATAAACTCTCCGCATCGACTTAATCTGATGTTACATCAGCCTTACAGCAGTCAGTTGACTGCATGGTTCATATTAGAGCGAATTCACAGCGAAGCCCTTTCTTACACATTCAGGCCGCCTACCTGACACTCTCTCCGGCTTGAAGTGTAACACACACTGCCTGGTTCACACGGAGGAATTTTGACACTTAGTCGTTTTTCTGAGTGTGCATCATTTTTAAAAAAAACGACTAAGTGTCAAAATTCCTCCTTGTACTTCATCTCAGAAAAATAACTAAGTGTCAAGATTCATCCAGGCTGTGTGTGTGTCTCTCCTCAAGCCGGAGAGAGTTTGAGTTGAGCGGATTCACAGCGAAGCCCTTCCTTACACTTTCAAGCCGCCTACCTAACACTCTCTCCGGCTTGAGCAGAGACACACAGTGCACGGTTCACACGGAGGAATTTTGACACTTAGTCGTCTTTCTGAGCGTGCACCTTTTTTCAGAAAAACGACCAAGTGTACCAGCATTAACTCATTCTGCTGTGCATGGAGTTAACATATGTGCTGTTGAAAAGATAATGCAAAATTGCATAGATGTACCTCATTTGGTTGTGCAAGGAAGAGAAAACATGTGCTGTTGCATTGCACAGAGCACAATATAAGATATGCACTTGTTGCGTTTCAGTGTATATAAAAAATACTTAATGACCAAAGCGCTTATTTTTAATAAATTAGTGCTCAAACATGAACTTTCTGTTACTTTTTATTCTTTTTCAATAAACTCTCCGCATCGACTTAATCTGATGTTACATCAGCCTTACAGCAGTCAGTTGACTGCATGGTTCATATAGAGCGAAATCACAGCGAAGCTCTTCCTTACACCTTCATTCCGTCTACCTGACACTCTCTGCGGCTTAAAGAGCGACACACACTGCCTGGTTCACACGGAGGAATTTTGACACTTAGTCGTTTTTCTGAGCGTGCATCATTTTTAAAAAAAAACGACTAAGTGTCAAAATTCCTCCTTGTACTTCATCTCAGAAAAATAACTAAGTGTCAAGATTCCTCCAGGCTGTGTGTGTGTCTCTCCTCAAGCCGGAGAGAGTTTGAGTTGAGCGGATTCACAGCGAAGCCCTTCCTTACACTTTCAAGCCGCCTACCTAACACTCTCTCCGGCTTGAGCAGAGACACACAGTGCACGGCTCACACGGAGGAATTTTGACACTTAGTCGTCTTTCTGAGCGTGCACCTTTTTTCAGAAAAACGACCAAGTGTACCAGCATTAACTCATTCTGCTGTGCATGGAGTTAACATATGTGCTGTTGAAAAGATAATGCAAAATTGCATAGATGTACCTCATTTGGTTGTGCAAGGAAGAGAAAACATATGTGCTGTTGCATTGCACAGAGCACAATATAAGATATGCACTTGTTGCGTTTCAGTGTATATAAAAAATACTTAATGACCAAAGCGCTTCTTTTTAATAAATTAGAGCTCAAACATGAACTTTCTGTTACTTTTTATTCTTTTTCAATAAACTCTCGGCATCGACTTAATCTGATGTTACATCAGCCTTAAAGCAGTCAGTTGACTGCATGGTTCATATTAGAGCGAATTCACAGCGAAGCCCTTTCTTACACCTTCATTCCGCCTACCTGACACTCTCTGCGGCTTAAAGAGCGACACACACTGCCTGGTTCACACGGAGGAATTTTGACACTTAGTCGTTTTTCTGAGCGTGCACCTTTTTTCAGAAAAATGACCAAGTGTACCAGCATTAACTCATTCTGCTGTGCATGGAGTTAACATATGTGCTGTTGAAAAGATAATGCAAAATTGCATAGATGTACCTCATTTGATTGTGCAAGGAAGAGAAAACATATGTGCTGTTGCATTGCACAGAGCACAATATAAGATATGCACTTGTTGCGTTTCAGTGTATATAAAAAATACTTAATGACCAAAGCGCTTATTTTTAATAAATTAGTGCTCAAACATGAACTTTCTGTTACTTTTTATTCTTTTTCAATAAACTCTCCGCATCGACTTAATCTGATGTTACATCAGCCTTACAGCAGTCAGTTGACTGCATGGTTCATATTAGAGCGAATTCACAGCGAAGCCCTTTCTTACACATTCAGGCCGCCTACCTGACACTCTCTCCGGCTTGAAGTGTAACACACACTGCCTGGTTCACACGGAGGAATTTTGACACTTAGTCGTTTTTCTGAGTGTGCATCATTTTTAAAAAAAACGACTAAGTGTCAAAATTCCTCCTTGTACTTCATCTCAGAAAAATAACTAAGTGTCAAGATTCATCCAGGCTGTGTGTGTGTCTCTCCTCAAGCCGGAGAGAGTTTGAGTTGAGCGGATTCACAGCGAAGCCCTTCCTTACACTTTCAAGCCGCCTACCTAACACTCTCTCCGGCTTGAGCAGAGACACACAGTGCACGGTTCACACGGAGGAATTTTGACACTTAGTCGTCTTTCTGAGCGTGCACCTTTTTTCAGAAAAACGACCAAGTGTACCAGCATTAACTCATTCTGCTGTGCATGGAGTTAACATATGTGCTGTTGAAAAGATAATGCAAAATTGCATAGATGTACCTCATTTGGTTGTGCAAGGAAGAGAAAACATGTGCTGTTGCATTGCACAGAGCACAATATAAGATATGCACTTGTTGCGTTTCAGTGTATATAAAAAATACTTAATGACCAAAGCGCTTATTTTTAATAAATTAGTGCTCAAACATGAACTTTCTGTTACTTTTTATTCTTTTTCAATAAACTCTCCGCATCGACTTAATCTGATGTTACATCAGCCTTACAGCAGTCAGTTGACTGCATGGTTCATATAGAGCGAAATCACAGCGAAGCTCTTCCTTACACCTTCATTCCGCCTACCTGACACTCTCTGCGGCTTAAAGAGCGACACGCACTGCCTGGTTCACACGGAGGAATTTTGACACTTAGTCGTTTTTCTGAGCGTGCATCATTTTTCAAAAAAACGACTAAGTGTCAAAATTCCTCCTTGTACTTCATCTCAGAAAAATAACTAAGTGTCAAGATTCCTCCAGGCTGTGTGTGTGTCTCTCCTCAAGCCGGAGAGAGTTTGAGTTGAGCGGATTCACAGCGAAGCCCTTCCTTACACTTTCAAGCCGCCTACCTAACACTCTCTCCGGCTTGAGCAGAGACACACAGTGCACGGTTCACACGGAGGAATTTTGACACTTAGTCGTCTTTCTGAGCGTGCACCTTTTTTCAGAAAAACGACCAAGTGTACCAGCATTAACTCATTCTGCTGTGCATGGAGTTAACATATGTGCTGTTGAAAAGATAATGCAAAATTGCATAGATGTACCTCATTTGGTTGTGCAAGGAAGAGAAAACATGTGCTGTTGCATTGCACAGAGCACAATATAAGATATGCACTTGTTGCGTTTCAGTGTATATAAAAAATACTTAATGACCAAAGCGCTTATTTTTAATAAATTAGTGCTCAAACATGAACTTTCTGTTACTTTTTATTCTTTTTCAATAAACTCTCCGCATCGACTTAATCTGATGTTACATCAGCCTTACAGCAGTCAGTTGACTGTATGGTTCATATTAGAGCCAAATCACAGCGAAGCCCTTTCTTACACATTCAGGCCGCCTACCTGACACTCTCTCCGGCTTGAAGTGTAACACACACTGCCTGGTTCACACGGAGGAATTTTGACACTTAGTCGTTTTTCTGAGCGTGCATCATTTTTCAAAAAAACGACTAAGTGTCAAAATTCCTCCTTGTACTTCATCTCAGAAAAATAACTAAGTGTCAAGATTCCTCCAGGCTGTGTGTGTGTCTCTCCTCAAGCCGGAGAGAGTTTGAGTTGAGCGGATTCACAGCGAAGCCCTTCCTTACACTTTCAAGCCGCCTACCTAACACTCTCTCCGGCTTGAGCAGAGACACACAGTGCACGGTTCACACGGAGGAATTTTGACACTTAGTCGTCTTTCTGAGCGTGCACCTTTTTTCAGAAAAACGACCAAGTGTACCAGCATTAACTCATTCTGCTGTGCATGGAGTTAACATATGTGCTGTTGAAAAGATAATGCAAAATTGCATAGATGTACCTCATTTGGTTGTGCAAGGAAGAGAAAACATATGTGCTGTTGCATTGCACAGAGCACAATATAAGATATGCACTTGTTGCGTTTCAGTGTATATAAAAAATACTTAATGACCAAAGCGCTTATTTTTAATAAATTAGTGCTCAAACATGAACTTTCTGTTACTTTTTATTCTTTTTCAATAAACTCTCCGCATCGACTTAATCTGATGTTACATCAGCCTTACAGCAGTCAGTTGACTGCATGGTTCATATAGAGCGAAATCACAGCGAAGCTCTTCCTTACACCTTCATTCCGCCTACCTGACACTCTCTGCGGCTTAAAGAGCGACACACACTGCCTGGTTCACACGGAGGAATTTTGACACTTAGTCGTTTTTCTGAGCGTGCATCATTTTTAAAAAAAAACGACTAAGTGTCAAAATTCCTCCTTGTACTTCATCTCAGAAAAATAACTAAGTGTCAAGATTCCTCCAGGCTGTGTGTGTGTCTCTCCTCAAGCCGGAGAGAGTTTGAGTTGAGCGGATTCACAGCGAAGCCCTTCCTTACACTTTCAAGCCGCCTACCTAACACTCTCTCCGGCTTGAGCAGAGACACACAGTGCACGGTTCACACGGAGGAATTTTGACACTTAGTCGTCTTTCTGAGCGTGCACCTTTTTTCAGAAAAACGACCAAGTGTACCAGCATTAACTCATTCTGCTGTGCATGGAGTTAACATATGTGCTGTTGAAAAGATAATGCAAAATTGCATAGATGTACCTCATTTGGTTGTGCAAGGAAGAGAAAACATATGTGCTGTTGCATTGCACAGAGCACAATATAAGATATGCACTTGTTGCGTTTCAGTGTATATAAAAAATACTTAATGACCAAAGCGCTTATTTTTAATAAATTAGTGCTCAAACATGAACTTTCTGTTACTTTTTATTCTTTTTCAATAAACTCTCCGCATCGACTTAATCTGATGTTACATCAGCCTTACAGCAGTCAGTTGACTGTATGGTTCATATTAGAGCCAAATCACAGCGAAGCCCTTTCTTACACATTCAGGCCGCCTACCTGACACTCTCTCCGGCTTGAAGTGTAACACACACTGCCTGGTTCACACGGAGGAATTTTGACACTTAGTCGTTTTTCTGAGCGTGCATCATTTTTCAAAAAAACGACTAAGTGTCAAAATTCCTCCTTGTACTTCATCTCAGAAAAATAACTAAGTGTCAAGATTCCTCCAGGCTGTGTGTGTGTCTCTCCTCAAGCCGGAGAGAGTTTGAGTTGAGCGGATTCACAGCGAAGCCCTTCCTTACACTTTCAAGCCGCCTACCTAACACTCTCTCCGGCTTGAGCAGAGACACACAGTGCACGGTTCACACGGAGGAATTTTGACACTTAGTCGTCTTTCTGAGCGTGCACCTTTTTTCAGAAAAACGACCAAGTGTACCAGCATTAACTCATTCTGCTGTGCATGGAGTTAACATATGTGCTGTTGAAAAGATAATGCAAAATTGCATAGATGTACCTCATTTGGTTGTGCAAGGAAGAGAAAACATATGTGCTGTTGCATTGCACAGAGCACAATATAAGATATGCACTTGTTGCGTTTCAGTGTATATAAAAAATACTTAATGACCAAAGCGCTTATTTTTAATAAATTAGTGCTCAAACATGAACTTTCTGTTACTTTTTATTCTTTTTCAATAAACTCTCCGCATCGACTTAATCTGATGTTACATCAGCCTTACAGCAGTCAGTTGACTGCATGGTTCATATAGAGCGAAATCACAGCGAAGCTCTTCCTTACACCTTCATTCCGCCTACCTGACACTCTCTGCGGCTTAAAGAGCGACACACACTGCCTGGTTCACACGGAGGAATTTTGACACTTAGTCGTTTTTCTGAGCGTGCATCATTTTTAAAAAAAAACGACTAAGTGTCAAAATTCCTCCTTGTACTTCATCTCAGAAAAATAACTAAGTGTCAAGATTCCTCCAGGCTGTGTGTGTGTCTCTCCTCAAGCCGGAGAGAGTTTGAGTTGAGCGGATTCACAGCGAAGCCCTTCCTTACACTTTCAAGCCGCCTACCTAACACTCTCTCCGGCTTGAGCAGAGACACACAGTGCACGGCTCACACGGAGGAATTTTGACACTTAGTCGTCTTTCTGAGCGTGCACCTTTTTTCAGAAAAACGACCAAGTGTACCAGCATTAACTCATTCTGCTGTGCATGGAGTTAACATATGTGCTGTTGAAAAGATAATGCAAAATTGCATAGATGTACCTCATTTGGTTGTGTGTAACACAGGTTAGAATTCAGCTATATAAGAAACAGGAAGAAAAGAATATTATTCAAATAATTACAATTCTAATAAAATGCTGAAAGTATTAAACAAAACGCTGATTAAAGGCATTGCAGTTTAATATAATAAACTAATAAATTGATGAAAATTAATAAATCCTTAAGTGACGTGTCCAGTCTAAACTGAGACTGCGCGTGACGTCATTGAGATGAGACGCGGGAGCGATGAAATGCACACATTGCTGATCGCGAGAGAAGCAAGAAAGATCAATCTGAGAACGTGATTGTTGATATTGCGGCTGATGATTCCTGATTGAGAACTCCTGTAAAATCCAATGCGGGTGTAGAAATCATATGAAACTCCCGGATTTGGTCAGGTTTTTTTGTGTGATTGGATCGAACACTTCAGACATCGAGATGGCGAGCCTCCCACCGAACTGCTGTTGATTCAAGAGAAATACAGATGGAGAAATCCTGTGTTACCTGGTGATTGTCGCTTTCTGCTGATCAGGTGGAAGCCATTGCATTGCGCATTCTGATCGGTAGGATCTGACTTTTACTGACTGTTGAAACAGCTTCCATCTACATCCGGAGACTTTTGCACACACTGACATATTTTTCCACTTTGGATGACAAAGGGCGTTCATTTATACACAGACTAAGCAGCTATTGACTGTTATATTGTTGAGTTGAATTGGTTTTCAATTGTTTCGAATTGAACTCATGTGACACTGTACTTTTCTTTTCTCATTTTAATTGTTAATTTGGGTTTATCTTTTCTATGAGTGAAATTTAAAGTGTTGAACAAAGAAAAACTAAAAAAAAAAAACAAAGTTAAGAAAAGCTCTGATTAAACTAAAAGTTAGTGAAACTGAATATCTATAAACCAAAATAGAAACTAAACAATTGAAACATAAATCGAATAATAACTAGAAGCAAATAGGAGGAAAGCTATTTAAATAGTGAACAGAGCTTAAAGATATCAAAAGATACAACAGGGTATTGAAAAAAAGAACAATTATTTCATTTGGTTTTATTTATTTTTATTTAATTGTTGTTGTGATTGTTACAATTGTTTTCGTTATCATTTTGCACAACGAAATACAGAGTCATTACCAGTTATTGTCTGTGTCCGTATGTGCCTACACTCCACTTACCCTCCTGTGACGAACCTAATTACTGGTCCAATATCAGGTGCTTAGAGCGACCTGTGGCTTTACGGAAGAGATTTGTTACATGTGCAATGAAGAGAAAACATATGTGCTGTTGCATTGCACAGAGCACAATATAAGATATGCACTTGTTGCGTTTCAGTGTATATAAAAAATACTTAATGACCAAAGCGCTTATTTTTAATAAATTAGTGCTCAAACATGAAATTTCTGTTACTTTTTATTCTTTTTCAATAAACTCTCCGCATCGACTTAATCTGATGTTACATCAGCCTTACAGCAGTCAGTTGACTGTATGGTTCATATTAGAGCCAAATCACAGCGAAGCCCTTTCTTACACATTCAGGCCGCCTACCTGACACTCTCTCCGGCTTGAAGTGTAACACACACTGCCTGGTTCACACGGAGGAATTTTGACACTTAGTCGTTTTTCTGAGCGTGCATCATTTTTCAAAAAAACGACTAAGTGTCAAAATTCCTCCTTGTACTTCATCTCAGAAAAATAACTAAGTGTCAAGATTCCTCCAGGCTGTGTGTGTGTCTCTCCTCAAGCCGGAGAGAGTTTGAGTTGAGCGGATTCACAGCGAAGCCCTTCCTTACACTTTCAAGCCGCCTACCTAACACTCTCTCCGGCTTGAGCAGAGACACACAGTGCACGGTTCACACGGAGGAATTTTGACACTTAGTCGTCTTTCTGAGCGTGCACCTTTTTTCAGAAAAACGACCAAGTGTACCAGCATTAACTCATTCTGCTGTGCATGGAGTTAACATATGTGCTGTTGAAAAGATAATGCAAAATTGCATAGATGTACCTCATTTGGTTGTGCAAGGAAGAGAAAACATATGTGCTGTTGCATTGCACAGAGCACAATATAAGATATGCACTTGTTGCGTTTCAGTGTATATAAAAAATACTTAATGACCAAAGCGCTTATTTTTAATAAATTAGTGCTCAAACATGAACTTTCTGTTACTTTTTATTCTTTTTCAATAAACTCTCCGCATCGACTTAATCTGATGTTACATCAGCCTTACAGCAGTCAGTTGACTGCATGGTTCATATAGAGCGAAATCACAGCGAAGCTCTTCCTTACACCTTCATTCCGCCTACCTGACACTCTCTGCGGCTTAAAGAGCGACACACACTGCCTGGTTCACACGGAGGAATTTTGACACTTAGTCGTTTTTCTGAGCGTGCATCATTTTTAAAAAAAAACGACTAAGTGTCAAAATTCCTCCTTGTACTTCATCTCAGAAAAATAACTAAGTGTCAAGATTCCTCCAGGCTGTGTGTGTGTCTCTCCTCAAGCCGGAGAGAGTTTGAGTTGAGCGGATTCACAGCGAAGCCCTTCCTTACACTTTCAAGCCGCCTACCTAACACTCTCTCCGGCTTGAGCAGAGACACACAGTGCACGGCTCACACGGAGGAATTTTGACACTTAGTCGTCTTTCTGAGCGTGCACCTTTTTTCAGAAAAACGACCAAGTGTACCAGCATTAACTCATTCTGCTGTGCATGGAGTTAACATATGTGCTGTTGAAAAGATAATGCAAAATTGCATAGATGTACCTCATTTGGTTGTGTGTAACACAGGTTAGAATTCAGCTATATAAGAAACAGGAAGAAAAGAATATTATTCAAATAATTACAATTCTAATAAAATGCTGAAAGTATTAAACAAAACGCTGATTAAAGGCATTGCAGTTTAATATAATAAACTAATAAATTGATGAAAATTAATAAATCCTTAAGTGACGTGTCCAGTCTAAACTGAGACTGCGCGTGACGTCATTGAGATGAGACGCGGGAGCGATGAAATGCACACATTGCTGATCGCGAGAGAAGCAAGAAAGATCAATCTGAGAACGTGATTGTTGATATTGCGGCTGATGATTCCTGATTGAGAACTCCTGTAAAATCCAATGCGGGTGTAGAAATCATATGAAACTCCCGGATTTGGTCAGGTTTTTTTGTGTGATTGGATCGAACACTTCAGACATCGAGATGGCGAGCCTCCCACCGAACTGCTGTTGATTCAAGAGAAATACAGATGGAGAAATCCTGTGTTACCTGGTGATTGTCGCTTTCTGCTGATCAGGTGGAAGCCATTGCATTGCGCATTCTGATCGGTAGGATCTGACTTTTACTGACTGTTGAAACAGCTTCCATCTACATCCGGAGACTTTTGCACACACTGACATATTTTTCCACTTTGGATGACAAAGGGCGTTCATTTATACACAGACTAAGCAGCTATTGACTGTTATATTGTTGAGTTGAATTGGTTTTCAATTGTTTCGAATTGAACTCATGTGACACTGTACTTTTCTTTTCTCATTTTAATTGTTAATTTGGGTTTATCTTTTCTATGAGTGAAATTTAAAGTGTTGAACAAAGAAAAACTAAAAAAAAAAAACAAAGTTAAGAAAAGCTCTGATTAAACTAAAAGTTAGTGAAACTGAATATCTATAAACCAAAATAGAAACTAAACAATTGAAACATAAATCGAATAATAACTAGAAGCAAATAGGAGGAAAGCTATTTAAATAGTGAACAGAGCTTAAAGATATCAAAAGATACAACAGGGTATTGAAAAAAAGAACAATTATTTCATTTGGTTTTATTTATTTTTATTTAATTGTTGTTGTGATTGTTACAATTGTTTTCGTTATCATTTTGCACAACGAAATACAGAGTCATTACCAGTTATTGTCTGTGTCCGTATGTGCCTACACTCCACTTACCCTCCTGTGACGAACCTAATTACTGGTCCAATATCAGGTGCTTAGAGCGACCTGTGGCTTTACGGAAGAGATTTGTTACATGTGCAATGAAGAGAAAACATATGTGCTGTTGCATTGCACAGAGCACAATATAAGATATGCACTTGTTGCGTTTCAGTGTATATAAAAAATACTTAATGACCAAAGCGCTTATTTTTAATAAATTAGTGCTCAAACATGAAATTTCTGTTACTTTTTATTCTTTTTCAATAAACTCTCCGCATCGACTTAATCTGATGTTACATCAGCCTTACAGCAGTCAGTTGACTGCATGGTTCATATTAGAGCGAATTCACAGCAAAGTCCTTTCTTACACATTCAGGCCGCCTACCTGACACTCTCTCCGGCTTGAAGTGTAACACACACTGCCTGGTTCACACGGAGGAATTTTGACACTTAGTCGTTTTTCTGAGCGTGCATCATTTTTAAAAAAAACGACTAAGAGTCAAAATTCCTCCTTGTACTTCATCTCATAAAAATAACTAAAAGTGTCAAGATTCCTCCAGGCTGTGTGTGTGTCTCTCCTCAAGCCGGAGAGAGTTTGAGTTGAGCGGATTCACAGCGAAGCCCTTCCTTACACTTTCAAGCCGCCTACCTAACACTCTCTCCGGCTTGAGCAGAGAAACACAGTGCACGGTTCACACGGAGGAATTTTGACACTTAGTCGTCTTTCTGAGCGTGCACCTTTTTTCAGAAAAACGACCAAGTGTACCAGCATTAACTCATTCTGCTGTGCATGGAGTTAACATATGTGCTGTTGAAAAGATAATGCAAAATTGCATAGATGTACCTCATTTGGTTGTGCAAGGAAGAGAAAACATATGTGCTGTTGCATTGCACAGAGCACAATATAAGATATGCACTTGTTGTGTTTCAGTGTATATAAAAAATACTTAATGACCAAAGCGCTTATTTTTAATAAATTAGTGCTGAAACATGAACTTTCTTTTACTTTATATTCTTTTTCAGTGGGTCAAAAATTGGCTGAACTATCTCCAGAAGGAGTCAATACGGGAGAACTAAAAAGTTCAAAATAGACGACTCTTGGGCCCGATTTTTGTACATTTGGTCAAATATTGACTTTTGAATGACCGATGTAACATCAGAAAGAGTCAATAAGTAGGTATAGAAATTTCAAGATCCATGACTGAATTGTGTTCAATGGGTCAATTATTGGCTACTCTATGGCTAATTTATCACCAGAAGGAGTCAATTGGGTAGAAATAGTAAGTTCAAAATCGACGACTCTTGGGCCCGATATTAGTACATTTGGTCAAATATGGACTTCTGAATGACTGACCTAAATTCAGAAAGAGTCAATGAGTAGGTATAAAAATTTCAAGATCCATAACTGAAACATGTCCAATGGGTCAAATATTGGCTAATCTATGGCTAATGTATCACAAGAAGGAGTCAATTGGGTAGGAATAGAAAGTTCAACATAAAGGACTGAAATATTTTCAGTGGGTCAAAAACTGGCTGAACTATCTCCAGGAGGAGTCAATACGGTAGAACTAAAAAGTTCAAAATAGACGACTCTTGGGACCGATTTTAGTACATTTGGTCAAATATTGACTTTTGAATGATCGATGTAACATCAGAAAGAGTCAATAAGTAGGTATAAAAATTTCAAGATCAATAACTGAAACATGTCCAATGGGTAAATTATTGGCTACTCTAAGGCTAATGTATCACAAGAAGGAGTCAATTGGGTAGAAATAGAAAGTTCAAAATCGACGACTCTTGGGCCCGAGATTAGTAAATTTGGTCAAATATGGATTTCTGAATGACTGACCTAAATTCAGAAAGAGTCAATGAGTAGGTATAAAAATTTCAAGATCCATAACTGAAACATTTCCAATGGGTAAAATATTGGCTACTCTATGGCTAATGTATCACAAGAAGGAGTCAATTGGGTAGGAATAGAAAGTTCAACATAAAGGACTGAAATATTTTCAGTGGGTCAAAAACTGGCTGAACTATCTCCAGGAGGAGTCAATACGGTAGAACTAAAAAGTTCAAAATAGACGACTCTTGGGACCGATTTTAGTACATTTGGTCAAATATTGACTTTTGAATGATCGATGTAACATCAGAAAGAGTCAATAAGTAGGTATAAAAATTTCAAGATCAATAACTGAAACATGTCCAATGGGTAAATTATTGGCTACTCTAAGGCTAATGTATCACAAGAAGGAGTCAATTGGGTAGAAATAGAAAGTTCAAAATCGACGACTCTTGGGCCCGAGATTAGTAAATTTGGTCAAATATGGATTTCTGAATGACTGACCTAAATTCAGAAAGAGTCAATGAGTAGGTATAAAAATTTCAAGATCCATAACTGAAACATTTCCAATGGGTAAAATATTGGCTACTCTATGGCTAATGTATCACAAGAAGGAGTCAATTGGGTAGGAATAGAAATTTCAACATAAAGGACTGAAATATTTTCAGTGGGTCAAAAACTGGCTGAACTATCTCCAGAAGGAGTCAATACGGTAGAACTAAAAAGTTCAAAATAGACGACTCTTGGGCCCGATTTTAGTACATTTGGTCAAATATTGACTTTTGAATGACCGATGTAAAATCAGAAAGAGTCAATAAGTAGGTATAGAAATTTCAAGATCCATGACTGAAACATGTTCAATGGGTCAAATATTGGCTACTCTAAGGCTAATGTATCACAAGGAGGAGTCAATACGGTAGAACTAAAAAGTTCAAAATAGACGACTCTTGGGCCCGATTTTAGTACATTTGGTCAAATATTGACTTCTGAATGACTGACCTAAATTCAGAAAGTGTCAATGAGTAGGTATAAAAATTTCAAGATCCATAACTGAAACATGTCCAATGGGTCAAATATTGGCTACTCTAATGCTAATGTATCACAAGAAGCAGTCAATTGGGTAGGAATAGAAAGTTCAACATAAACTACTGAAATATTTTCAGTGGGTCAAAAATTGGCTTAACTATCGCAAGAAGGAGTCAATTGGGTAGAACTAAAAAGTTCAAAATAGACGACTCTTGGGCCCGATTTTAGTACATTTGGTCAAATATTGACTGTTGAATGACTGACCTAAATTCAGAAAGAGTCAATGAGTAGGTATAAAAATTTCAAGATCCATAACTGAAACATGTCCAATGGGTCAAATATTGGCTAATCTATGGCTAATGTATCACAAGAAGGAGTCAATTGGGTAGGAATAGAAAGTTCAACATAAAGGACTGAAATATTTTCAGTGGGTCAAGAACTGGCTGAACTATCTCCAGAAGGAGTCAATACGGTAGAACTAAAAAGTTCAAAATAGACGACTCTTGGGACCGATTTTAGTACATTTGGTCAAATATGGACTTCTGAATGACCGATGTAACATCAGAAAGTGTCAATAAGTAGGTATAGAAATTTCAAGATCCATTACTGAAACATGTTTAATGGGTCAATTATTGTCTACTCTATCGCTAATTTATCACAAGAAGGAGTCTATTGGGTAGAAATAGAAAGTTCAGAATCGACGACTCTTGGGCCCGATATTAGTACATTTGGTCAAATATAGATTTCTGAATGACTAACCTAAATTCAGAAAGAGTCAATGAGTAGGTAAAAAAATTCAAGATACATAACTGAAACATTTCCAATGGGTAAAATATTGGCTACTCTAAGGCTAATGTATCACAAGAAGGAGTCAATTGGGTAGGAATAGAAAGTTCAAGATCAAGGACTGAAATATTTTCAGCGGGTCAAAAATTGGCTGATCTATCTCCAGAAGGAGTCAATAGGGTAGAACTAAAAAGTTCAAAATAGACGACTCTTGGGCCCGATTTTAGTACATTTGGTCAAATATTGACTGTTGAATGACTGACCTAAATTCAGAAAGAGTCAATGAGTAGGTATAAAAATTTCAAGATCCATAACTGAAACATGTCCAATGGGTCAAATATTGGCTAATCTATGGCTAATGTATCACAAGAAGGAGTCAATTGGGTAGGAATAGAAAGTTCAACATAAAGGACTGAAATATTTTCAGTGGGTCAAGAACTGGCTGAACTATCTCCAGAAGGAGTCAATACGGTAGAACTAAAAAGTTCAAAATAGACGACTCTTGGGACCGATTTTAGTGCATTTGTTCAAATATTGACTTTTGAATGATCGATGTAACATCAGAAAGAGTCAATAAGTAGGTATAAAAATTTCAAGATCCATAACTGAAACATGTCCAATGGGTAAATTATTGGCTACTCTAAGGCTAATGTATCACAAGAAGGAGTCAATTGGGTAGGAATAGAAAGTTCAAGATCAAGGACTGAAATATTTTCAGCGGGTCAAAAATTGGCTGATCTATCTCCAGAAGGAGTCAATAGGGTAGAACTAAAAAGTTCAATATAGACGACTCTTGGGCCCGATTTTAGTACATTTGGACAAATATTGACTTTTGAATGACCGATGTAACATCAGAAAGAGTCAATAAGTAGGTATAGAAATTTCAAGATCCATAACTGAAACATGTTCAATGGATCAAATATTGGCTACTCTATAGCTAATTTATCACCAGAAGGAGTTAATTGGGTAGAACTAAAAAGTTCAAAATCGACGACTCTTGGGCCCGACATTAGTACATTTGGTCAAATATTGACTTTTGAATGACCGATGTAAAATCAGAAAGAGTCAATAAGTAGGTATAGAAATTTCAAGATCCATGACTGAAACATGTTCAATGGGTCAAATATTGGCTACTCTATGGCTAATGTATCACAAGAAGGAGTCAATTGGGTAGGACTAGAAATTTCAACATAAAGGACTGAAATATTTTCAGTGGGTCAAAAACTGGCTGAACTATCTCCAGAAGAAGTCAATACGGTAGAACTAAAAAGTTCAAAATAGACGACTCTTGGGCCCGATTTTAGTACATTTGGTCAAATATTGACTTCTGAATGACTGACCTAAATTCAGAAAATGTCAATGAGTAGGTATAAAAATTTCAAGATCCATAACTGAAACATGTCCAATGGGTCAAATATTGGCTACTCTATGGCTAATGTATCACAAGAAGGAATCAATTGGGTAGGAATAGAAAGTTCAACATAAAGGACCGAAATATTTTCAGTGGGTCAAAAACTGGCTTAACTATCTCCAGAAGGAGTCAATACGGTAGAACTAAAAAGTTCAAAATAGACGACTCTTGGGCCCGATTTTAGTACATTTGGTCAAATATTGACTTTTCAATGACCGATGTAAAATCAGAAAGACTCAATAAGTAGGTATAGAAATTTCAAGATCCATAACTGAAACATGTTCAATGGTTAAAATATTGGCTACTCTAAGGCTAATGTATCACAAGAAGGAGTCAATTGGGTAGGAATAGAACGTTCAAGATCAAGGACTGAAATATTTTCAGTGGGTCAAAAATTGGCTGAACTATCGCAAGAAGGAGTCAATTGGGTAGAACTAAAAAGTTCAAAATAGACGACTCTTGGGCCCGATTTTAGTACATTTGGTCAAATATTGACTTTTGAATGACCGATGTCACATCAGAAAGAGTCAATAAGTAGGTATAAAAATTTCAAGATCCATTACTGAAACATGTTCAATGGGTCAAATATTGGCTACTCTATAGCTAATTTATCACCAGAAGGAGTCAATTTGGTAGAAATAGAAAGTTCAAAATCGACAACTCTTGGGCCCGATATTAGTACATTTGGTCAAATATGGACTTCTGAATGACTGACCTAAATTCAGAAAGAGTCAATGAGTAGGTATAAAAATTTCAAGATCCATAACTGAAACATGTTCAATGGGTAAAATATTGGCTACTCTAATGCTAATGTATCACAAGAAGGAGTCAAATGGGTAGAAATAGAAAGTTCAAAATCGACGACTCTTGGGCCCGATTTTTTTACATTTGGTCAAATATTGAATTTTGAATGACCGATGTAACATCAGAAAGAGTCAATAAGTAGGTATAAAAATTTCAAGATCCATTACTGAAACATGTTCAACGGATCAAATATTGGCTACTCTATAGCTAATTTATCACCAGAAGGAGTCAATTGGGTAGAAATAGAAAGTTCAAAATCGACGACTCTTGGGCCCGATATTAGTACATTTGGTCAATTATGGACTTCTGAATGAATGACCTAAATTCAGAACGAGTCAATGAGTAGGTATAAAAATTTCAAGATCCATAACTGAAACATGTCCAATGGGTCAAATATTGGCTAATCTATGGCTAATGTATCACAAGAAGGAGTCAATTGGGTAGGAATAGAAAGTTCAACATAAAGGACTGAAATATTTTCAGTGGGTCAAAAACTGGCTGAACTATCTCCAGAAGGAGTCAATACGGTAGAACTAAAAAGTTCAAAATAGACGACTCTTGGGACCGATTTTAGTACATCTGGTCAAATATTGACTTTTGAATGATCGATGTAACATCAGAAAGAGTCAATAAGTAGGTATAAAAATTTCAAGATCAATAACTGAAACATGTCCAATGGGTAATTTATTGGCTACTCTAAGGCTAATGTATCACAAGGAGGAGTCAATTGGGAAGAAATAGAAAGTTCAAAATCGACGACTCTTGGGCCCGAGATTAGTAAATTTGGTCAAATATGGATTTCTGAATGACTGACCTAAATTCAGAAAGAGTCAATGAGTAGGTATAAAAATTTCAAGATCCATAACTGAAACATTTCCAATGGGTAAAATATTGGCTACTCTATGGCTAATGTATCACAAGAAGGAGTCAATTGGGTAGGAATAGAAATTTCAACATAAAGGACTGAAATATTTTCAGTGGGTCAAAAACTATCTGAACTATCTCCAGAAGGAGTCAATACGGTAGAACTAAAAAGTTAAAAATAGACGACTCTTGGGCCCGATTTTAGTACATTTGGTCAAATATTGACTTTTGAATGACCGATGTAAAATCAGAAAGACTCAATAAGTAGGTATAGAAATTTCAAGATCCATAACTGAAACATGTTCAATGGATCAAATATTGGCTACTCTATAGCTAATTTATCACCAGAAGGAGTCAATTGGGTAGGAATAGAAAGTTCAACATAAACTACTGAAATATTTTCAGTGGGTCAAAAATTGGCTTAACTATCGCAAGAAGGAGTCAATTGGGTAGAACTAAAAAATTCAAAATAGACGACTCTTGGGCCCGATTTTAGTACATTTGGTCAAATATTGACTTTTGAATGACCGATGTAACATCAGAAAGAGTCAATAAGTAGGTATAGAAATTTCAAGATCCATGACTGAAATGTGTTCAATGGGTCAATTATTGGCTACTCTATGGCTAATTTATCACCAGAAGGAGGCAATTGGGTAGAAATAGAAAGTTCAAAATCGACGACTCTTGGGCCCGACATTAGTACATTTGGTCAAATATTGACTTTTGAATGACCGATGTAAAATCAGAAAGAGTCAATAAGTAGGTATAGAAATTTCAAGATCCATGACTGAAACATGTTCAATGGGTCAAATATTGGCTACTCTAAGGCTAATGTATCACAAGAAGGAGTCAATTGGGTAGAAATAGAAAGTTCAAAATCGACGACTCTTGGGCCCAAGATTAGTAAATTTGGTCAAATATGGATTTCTGAATGACTGACCTAAATTCAGAAAGAGTCAATGAGTAGGTGTAAAAATTTCAAGATCCATAACTGAAACATTTCCAATGGGTAAAATATTGGCTACTCTAAGGCTAATGTATCACAAGAAGGAGTCAATTGGGTAGGAATAGAAAGTTCAAGATCAAGGACTGAAATATTTTCAGCGGGTCAAAAATTGGCTGATCTATCTCCAGAAGGAGTCAATAGGGTAGAACTAAAAAGTTCAATATAGACGACTCTTGGGCCCGATTTGAGTACATTTGGACAAATATTGACTTTTGAATGACCGATGTAACATCAGAAAGAGTCAATAAGTAGGTATAGAAATTTCAAGATCCATTACTGAAGCATTATCAATGGGTCAATTATTGGCTACTCTATCGCTAATTTATCACCAGAAGGAGTCAATTGGGTAGAAATAGAAAGTTCAAAATCGACGACTTTTGGGCCCGATATTAGTACATTTGGTCAAATATAGATTTCTGAATGACTGACCTAAATTCAGAAAGTGTGAATGACTAGGTATAAAAATTTCAAGATCCATAACTGAAACATGTCCAATGGGTAAAATATTGGCTACTCTAAGGCTAATGTATCACAAGAAGGAGTCAACTGGGTAGGAATAGAAAGTTCAAGATCAATGACTGAAATATTTTCAGTGGGTCAAAAATTTGCTGAACTATCTCCAGAAGGAGTCAATACGGGAGAACTAAAAAGTTCAAAATAGACGACTCTTGGGCCCGATTTTAGTACATTTGGTCAAATATTGACTTTTGAATGACCGATGTAACATCAGAAAGAGTCAATAAGTAGGAATAAAAATTTCAAGATCCATGACTGAAATGTGTTCAATGGGTCAATTATTGGCTACTCTATGGCTAATTTATCACTAGAAGGAGGCAATTGGGTAGAAATAGAAAGTTCAAAATCGACGACTCTTGGGCCCGATTTTAGTACATTTGGTCAAATATTGACTTCTGAATGACTGACCTAAATTCAGAAAGTGTCAATGAGTAGTTATAAAAATTTCAAGATCCATGACTGAAACATGTTCAATGGGTAAAATATTGGCTACTCTATGGCGAATGTATCACAAGAAGGAGTCAATTGGGTAGGAATAGAAATTTCAACATAAAGGACTGAAATATTTTCAGTGGGTCAAAAACTGGCTGAACTATCTCCAGAAGGAGTCAATACGGTAGAACTAAAAAGTTCAAAATAGACAACTCTTGGGCCCGATTTTAGTACATTTGGTCAAATATTGACTTCTGAATGACTGACCTAAATTCAGAAAGTGTCAATGAGTAGGTATAAAAATTTCAAGATCCATAACTGAAACATGTCCAATGGGTCAAATATTGGCTACTCTATGGCTAATGTATCACAAGAAGGAGTCAATTGGGTAGGAATAGAAAGTTCAAGATCAATGACTGAAATATTTTCAGTGGGTCAAAAATTTGCTTAACTATCTCCAGAAGGAGTCAATACGGGAGAACTAAAAAGTTCAAAATAGACGACTCTTGGGCCCGATTTTAGTACATTTGGTCAAATATTGACTTTTGAATGACCGATGTAACATCAGAAAGAGTCAATAAGTAGGTATAGAATTTTTAAGATCCATGACTGAATTGTGTTCAATAGGTCAATTATTGGCTACTCTATGGCTAATTTATCACCAGAAGGAATCAATTGGGTAGGAATAGAAATTTCAACATAAAGGACTGAAATATTTTCAGTGGGTCAAAAACTGGCTGAACTATCTCCAGAAGGAGTCAATTGGGTAGAAATAGAAAGTTCAAAATCGACAACTTTTGGGCCCGATATTAGTACATTTGGTCAAATATAGATTTCTGAATGACTGACCTAAATTCAGAAAGAGTCAATGAGTAGATATAAAAATTTCAAGATCCATAACTGAAACATGTCCAATGGGTAAAATATTGGCTACTCTAAGGCTAATGTATCACAAGAAGGAGTCAATTGGGTAGGAATAGAAAGTTCAAGATCAATGACTGAAATATTTTCAGTGGGTCAAAAATTTGCTGAACTATCTCCAGAAGGAGTCAATATGGGAGAACTAAAAAGTTCAAAATAGACGACTCTTGGGCCCGATTTTAGTATATTTGGTCAAATATTGACTTTTGAATGACCGATGTAACATCAGAAAGAGTCAATAAGTAGGTATAGAAATTTCAAGATCCATGACTGAAATGTGTTCAATGGGTCAATTATTGGCTACTCTATGGCTAATTTATCACCAGAAGGAGTCAATTAGGTAGAAATAGAAAGTTCAAAATCGACGACTCTTGGGCCCGACATTAGTACATTTGGTCAAATATTGACTTTTGAATGACCGATGTAAAATCAGAAAGAGTCAATAAGTAGGTATAGAAATTTCAAGATCCATGACTGAAACATGTTCAATGGGTAAAATATTGGCTACTCTATGGCGAATGTATCACAAGAAGGAGTCAATTGGGTAGGAATAGAAATTTCAACATAAAGGACTGAAATATTTTCAGTGGGTCAAAAACTGGCTGAACTATCTCCAGAAGGAGTCAATACGGTAGAACTAAAAAGTTCAAAATAGACAACTCTTGGGCCCGATTTTAGTACATTTGGTCAAATATTGACTTCTGAATGACTGACCTAAATTCAGAAAGTGTCAATGAGTAGGTATAAAAATTTCAAGATCCATAACTGAAACATGTCCAATGGGTCAAATATTGGCTACTCTATGGCTAATGTATCACAAGAAGGAGTCAATTGGGTAGGAATAGAAAGTTCAAGATCAATGACTGAAATATTTTCAGTGGGTCAAAAATTTGCTTAACTATCTCCAGAAGGAGTCAATACGGGAGAACTAAAAAGTTCAAAATAGACGACTCTTGGGCCCGATTTTAGTACATTTGGTCAAATATTGACTTTTGAATGACCGATGTAACATCAGAAAGAGTCAATAAGTAGGTATAGAAATTTTAAGATCCATGACTGAATTGTGTTCAATAGGTCAATTATTGGCTACTCTATGGCTAATTTATCACCAGAAGGAATCAATTGGGTAGAAATAGAAAGTTCAAAATCGAAGACTCTTGGGCCCGATATTAGTACATTTGGTCAAATATTGACTTTTGAATGACCGATGTAAAATCAGAAAGAGTCAATAAGTAGGTATAGAAATTTCAAGATCCATGACTGAAACATGTTCAATGGGTCAAATATTGGCTACTCTATGGCGAATGTATCACAAGAAGGAGTCAATTGGGTAGGAATAGAAATTTCAACATAAAGGACTGAAATATTTTCAGTGGGTCAAAAACTGGCTGAACTATCTCCAGAAGGAGTCAATACGGTAGAACTAAAAAGTTCAAAATAGACGACTCTTGGGCCCGATTTTAGTACATTTGGTCAAATATTGACTTCTGAATGACTGACCTAAATTCAGAAAGTGTCAATGAGTAGGTATAAAAATTTCAAGATCCATAACTGAAACATGTCCAATGGGTCAAATATTGGCTACTCTATGGCTAATGTATCACAAGAAGGAGTCAATTGGGTAGGAAAAGAAAGTTCAACATAGAGGACTGAAATATTTTCAGTGGGTCAAAAACTGGCTGAACTATCTCCAGAAGGAGTCAATACGGTAGAACTAAAAAGTTCAAAGTAGACGACTCTTGGGCCCGATTTTAGTACATTTGGTCAAATATTGACTTTTGAATGACCGATGTAACATCAGAAAGAGTCAATAAGTAGGTATAGAAATTTTAAGATCCATGACTGAATTGTGTTCAATGGGTCAATTATTGGCTACTCTATGGCTAATTTATCACCAGAAGGAGTCAATTGGGTAGAAATAGAAAGTTCAACATAAAGGACTGAAATATTTTCAGTGGGTCAAAAACTGGCTGAACTATCTCCAGAAGGACTCAATTGGGTAGAAATAGAAAGTTCAAAATCGACGACTTTTGGGCCCGATATTAGTACATTTGGTCAAATATAGATTTCTGAATGACTGACCTAAATTCAGAAAGAGTCAATGAGTAGATATAAAAATTTCAAGATCCATAACTGAAACATGTCCAATGGGTAAAATATTGGCTACTCTAAGGCTAATGTATCACAAGAAGGAGTCAATTGGTTAGGAATAGAAAGTTCAAGATCCATGACTGAAATGTGTTCAATGGGTCAATTATTGGCTACTCTATAGCTAATTTATCACCAGAAGGAGTCAATTGGGTAGAAATAGAAAGTTCAAAATCGACGACTCTTGGGCCCGATATTAGTACATTTGGTCAAATATGGACTTCTGAATGACTGAACTAAATTCAGAAAGAGTCAATGAGTAGGTATAAAAATTTCAAGATCCATAACTGAAACATGTCCAATGGGTAAAATATTGGCTACTCTAATGCTAATGTATCACAAGAAGCAGTAAATTGGGTAGGAATAGAAAGTTCAAGATCAATGACTGAAATATTTTCAGTGGGTCAGAAACTGGCTGAACTATCTCCAGAAGGAGTCAATACGGTAGAACTAAAAAGTTCAAAATAGACGACTCTTGGGCCCGATTTTAGTATATTTGGTCAAATATTGACTTCTGAATGACTGACCTAAATTCAGAAAGTGTCAATGAGTAGGTATAAAAATTTCAAGATCCATAACTGAAACATGTCCAATGGGTCAAATATTGGCTACTCTATGGCTAATGTATCACAAGAAGGAGTCAATTGGGTAGGAATAGAAAGTTCAAGATCAATGACTGAAATATTTTCAGTGGGTCAAAAATTTGCTTAACTATCTCCAGAAGGAGTCAATACGGGAGAACTAAAAAGTTCAAAATAGACGACTCTTGGGCCCGATTTTAGTACATTTGGTCAAATATTGACTTTTGAATGACCGATGTAACATCAGAAAGAGTCAATAAGTAGGTATAGAAATTTTAAGATCCATGACTGAATTGTGTTCAATAGGTCAATTATTGGCTACTCTATGGCTAATTTATCACCAGAAGGAATCAATTGGGTAGAAATAGAAAGTTCAAAATCGAAGACTCTTGGGCCCGATATTAGTACATTTGGTCAAATATTGACTTTTGAATGACCGATGTAAAATCAGAAAGAGTCAATAAGTAGGTATAGAAATTTCAAGATCCATGACTGAAACATGTTCAATGGGTCAAATATTGGCTACTCTATGGCGAATGTATCACAAGAAGGAGTCAATTGGGTAGGAATAGAAATTTCAACATAAAGGACTGAAATATTTTCAGTGGGTCAAAAACTGGCTGAACTATCTCCAGAAGGAGTCAATACGGTAGAACTAAAAAGTTCAAAATAGACGACTCTTGGGCCCGATTTTAGTACATTTGGTCAAATATTGACTTCTGAATGACTGACCTAAATTCAGAAAGTGTCAATGAGTAGGTATAAAAATTTCAAGATCCATAACTGAAACATGTCCAATGGGTCAAATATTGGCTACTCTATGGCTAATGTATCACAAGAAGGAGTCAATTGGGTAGGAAAAGAAAGTTCAACATAGAGGACTGAAATATTTTCAGTGGGTCAAAAACTGGCTGAACTATCTCCAGAAGGAGTCAATACGGTAGAACTAAAAAGTTCAAAGTAGACGACTCTTGGGCCCGATTTTAGTACATTTGGTCAAATATTGACTTTTGAATGACCGATGTAACATCAGAAAGAGTCAATAAGTAGGTATAGAAATTTTAAGATCCATGACTGAATTGTGTTCAATGGGTCAATTATTGGCTACTCTATGGCTAATTTATCACCAGAAGGAGTCAATTGGGTAGAAATAGAAAGTTCAACATAAAGGACTGAAATATTTTCAGTGGGTCAAAAACTGGCTGAACTATCTCCAGAAGGACTCAATTGGGTAGAAATAGAAAGTTCAAAATCGACGACTTTTGGGCCCGATATTAGTACATTTGGTCAAATATAGATTTCTGAATGACTGACCTAAATTCAGAAAGAGTCAATGAGTAGATATAAAAATTTCAAGATCCATAACTGAAACATGTCCAATGGGTAAAATATTGGCTACTCTAAGGCTAATGTATCACAAGAAGGAGTCAATTGGTTAGGAATAGAAAGTTCAAGATCCATGACTGAAATGTGTTCAATGGGTCAATTATTGGCTACTCTATGGCTAATTTATCACCAGAAGGAGTCAATTAGGTAGAAATAGAAAGTTCAAAATCGACGACTCTTGGGCCCGACATTAGTACATTTGGTCAAATATTGACTTTTGAATGACCGATGTAAAATCAGAAAGAGTCAATAAGTAGGTATAGAAATTTCAAGATCCATTACTGAAACATGTTCAATGGATCAAATATTGGCTACTCTATAGCTAATTTATCACCAGAAGGAGTCAATTGGGTAGAAATAGAAAGTTCAAAATCGACGACTCTTGGGCCCGATATTAGTACATTTGGTCAAATATGGACTTCTGAATGACTGAACTAAATTCAGAAAGAGTCAATGAGTAGGTATAAAAATTTCAAGATCCATAACTGAAACATGTCCAATGGGTAAAATATTGGCTACTCTAATGCTAATGTATCACAAGAAGCAGTAAATTGGGTAGGAATAGAAAGTTCAACATAGAGGACTGAAATATTTTCAGTGGGTCAGAAACTGGCTGAACTATCTCCAGAAGGAGTCAATACGGTAGAACTAAAAAGTTCAAAATAGATGACTCTTGGGTCCGATTTTAGTACATTTGGTCAAATATTGACTTTTGAATGACCGATGTAACATCAGAAAGAGTTAATAAGTAGGTATAAAAATTTCAAGATCCATTACTGAAACATGTTCAATGGATCAAATATTGGCTACTCTATAGCTAATTTATCACTAGAAGGAGTCAATTGGGTAGAAATAGAAAGTTCAAAATCGACGACTCTTGGGCCCGATATTAGTACATTTGGTCAAATATGGACTTCTGAATGACTGAACTAAATTCAGAAAGAGTCAATGAGTAGGTATAAAAATTTCAAGATCCATAACTGAAACATGTCCAATGGGTAAAATATTGGCTACTCTAATGCTAATGTATCACAAGAAGCAGTAAATTGGGTAGGAATAGAAAGTTCAACATAAAGGACTGAAATATTTTCAGTGGGTCAAAAATTGGCTTAACTATCTCCAGAAGGAGTCAAAAGGGTAGAACTTAAAAGTTCAAAATAGACGACTCTTGGGCCCCTATTTTAGTACATTTGGTCAAATATTGACTTCTGAATGACTGATCTAAATTCAGAAAGTGTCAATGAGTAGGTATAAGAATTTCAAGAACCATAACTGAAACATGTCCAATGGGTCAAATATTGGCTACTCTATGGCTAATGTATCACAAGAAGGAGTCAATTGGGTAGGAATAGAAAGTTCAAGATCAATGACTGAAATATTTTCAGTGGGTCAAAAATTTGCTTAACTATCTCCAGAAGGAGTCAATACGGGAGAACTAAAAAGTTCAAAATAGACGACTCTTGGGCCCGATTTTAGTACATTTGGTCAAATATTGACTTTTGAATGACCGATGTAACATCAGAAAGAGTCAATAAGTAGGTATAGAATTTTTAAGATCCATGACTGAATTGTGTTCAATAGGTCAATTATTGGCTACTCTATGGCTAATTTATCACCAGAAGGAATCAATTGGGTAGAAATAGAAAGTTCAAAATCGAAGACTCTTGGGCCCGATATTAGTACATTTGGTCAAATATTGACTTTTGAATGACCGATGTAAAATCAGAAAGAGTCAATAAGTAGGTATAGAAATTTCAAGATCCATGACTGAAACATGTTCAATGGGTCAAATATTGGCTACTCTATGGCGAATGTATCACAAGAAGGAGTCAATTGGGTAGGAATAGAAATTTCAACATAAAGGACTGAAATATTTTCAGTGGGTCAAAAACTGGCTGAACTATCTCCAGAAGGAGTCAATTGGGTAGAAATAGAAAGTTCAAAATCGACAACTTTTGGGCCCGATATTAGTACATTTGGTCAAATATAGATTTCTGAATGACTGACCTAAATTCAGAAAGAGTCAATGAGTAGATATAAAAATTTCAAGATCCATAACTGAAACATGTCCAATGGGTAAAATATTGGCTACTCTAAGGCTAATGTATCACAAGAAGGAGTCAATTGGGTAGGAATAGAAAGTTCAAGATCAATGACTGAAATATTTTCAGTGGGTCAAAAATTTGCTGAACTATCTCCAGAAGGAGTCAATATGGGAGAACTAAAAAGTTCAAAATAGACGACTCTTGGGCCCGATTTTAGTATATTTGGTCAAATATTGACTTTTGAATGACCGATGTAACATCAGAAAGAGTCAATAAGTAGGTATAGAAATTTCAAGATCCATGACTGAAATGTGTTCAATGGGTCAATTATTGGCTACTCTATGGCTAATTTATCACCAGAAGGAGTCAATTAGGTAGAAATAGAAAGTTCAAAATCGACGACTCTTGGGCCCGACATTAGTACATTTGGTCAAATATTGACTTTTGAATGACCGATGTAAAATCAGAAAGAGTCAATAAGTAGGTATAGAAATTTCAAGATCCATGACTGAAACATGTTCAATGGGTAAAATATTGGCTACTCTATGGCGAATGTATCACAAGAAGGAGTCAATTGGGTAGGAATAGAAATTTCAACATAAAGGACTGAAATATTTTCAGTGGGTCAAAAACTGGCTGAACTATCTCCAGAAGGAGTCAATACGGTAGAACTAAAAAGTTCAAAATAGACAACTCTTGGGCCCGATTTTAGTACATTTGGTCAAATATTGACTTCTGAATGACTGACCTAAATTCAGAAAGTGTCAATGAGTAGGTATAAAAATTTCAAGATCCATAACTGAAACATGTCCAATGGGTCAAATATTGGCTACTCTATGGCTAATGTATCACAAGAAGGAGTCAATTGGGTAGGAATAGAAAGTTCAAGATCAATGACTGAAATATTTTCAGTGGGTCAAAAATTTGCTTAACTATCTCCAGAAGGAGTCAATACGGGAGAACTAAAAAGTTCAAAATAGACGACTCTTGGGCCCGATTTTAGTACATTTGGTCAAATATTGACTTTTGAATGACCGATGTAACATCAGAAAGAGTCAATAAGTAGGTATAGAAATTTTAAGATCCATGACTGAATTGTGTTCAATAGGTCAATTATTGGCTACTCTATGGCTAATTTATCACCAGAAGGAATCAATTGGGTAGAAATAGAAAGTTCAAAATCGAAGACTCTTGGGCCCGATATTAGTACATTTGGTCAAATATTGACTTTTGAATGACCGATGTAAAATCAGAAAGAGTCAATAAGTAGGTATAGAAATTTCAAGATCCATGACTGAAACATGTTCAATGGGTCAAATATTGGCTACTCTATGGCGAATGTATCACAAGAAGGAGTCAATTGGGTAGGAATAGAAATTTCAACATAAAGGACTGAAATATTTTCAGTGGGTCAAAAACTGGCTGAACTATCTCCAGAAGGAGTCAATACGGTAGAACTAAAAAGTTCAAAATAGACGACTCTTGGGCCCGATTTTAGTACATTTGGTCATATATTGACTTCTGAATGACTGACCTAAATTCAGAAAGTGTCAATGAGTAGGTATAAAAATTTCAAGATCCATAACTGAAACATGTCCAATGGGTCAAATATTGGCTACTCTATGGCTAATGTATCACAAGAAGGAGTCAATTGGGTAGGAAAAGAAAGTTCAACATAGAGGACTGAAATATTTTCAGTGGGTCAAAAACTGGCTGAACTATCTCCAGAAGGAGTCAATACGGTAGAACTAAAAAGTTCAAAGTAGACGACTCTTGGGCCCGATTTTAGTACATTTGGTCAAATATTGACTTTTGAATGACCGATGTAACATCAGAAAGAGTCAATAAGTAGGTATAGAAATTTTAAGATCCATGACTGAATTGTGTTCAATGGGTCAATTATTGGCTACTCTATGGCTAATTTATCACCAGAAGGAGTCAATTGGGTAGAAATAGAAAGTTCAACATAAAGGACTGAAATATTTTCAGTGGGTCAAAAACTGGCTGAACTATCTCCAGAAGGACTCAATTGGGTAGAAATAGAAAGTTCAAAATCGACGACTTTTGGGCCCGATATTAGTACATTTGGTCAAATATAGATTTCTGAATGACTGACCTAAATTCAGAAAGAGTCAATGAGTAGATATAAAAATTTCAAGATCCATAACTGAAACATGTCCAATGGGTAAAATATTGGCTACTCTAAGGCTAATGTATCACAAGAAGGAGTCAATTGGTTAGGAATAGAAAGTTCAAGATCCATGACTGAAATGTGTTCAATGGGTCAATTATTGGCTACTCTATAGCTAATTTATCACCAGAAGGAGTCAATTGGGTAGAAATAGAAAGTTCAAAATCGACGACTCTTGGGCCCGATATTAGTACATTTGGTCAAATATGGACTTCTGAATGACTGAACTAAATTCAGAAAGAGTCAATGAGTAGGTATAAAAATTTCAAGATCCATAACTGAAACATGTCCAATGGGTAAAATATTGGCTACTCTAATGCTAATGTATCACAAGAAGCAGTAAATTGGGTAGGAATAGAAAGTTCAAGATCAATGACTGAAATATTTTCAGTGGGTCAGAAACTGGCTGAACTATCTCCAGAAGGAGTCAATACGGTAGAACTAAAAAGTTCAAAATAGACGACTCTTGGGCCCGATTTTAGTATATTTGGTCAAATATTGACTTCTGAATGACTGACCTAAATTCAGAAAGTGTCAATGAGTAGGTATAAAAATTTCAAGATCCATAACTGAAACATGTCCAATGGGTCAAATATTGGCTACTCTATGGCTAATGTATCACAAGAAGGAGTCAATTGGGTAGGAATAGAAAGTTCAAGATCAATGACTGAAATATTTTCAGTGGGTCAAAAATTTGCTTAACTATCTCCAGAAGGAGTCAATACGGGAGAACTAAAAAGTTCAAAATAGACGACTCTTGGGCCCGATTTTAGTACATTTGGTCAAATATTGACTTTTGAATGACCGATGTAACATCAGAAAGAGTCAATAAGTAGGTATAGAAATTTTAAGATCCATGACTGAATTGTGTTCAATAGGTCAATTATTGGCTACTCTATGGCTAATTTATCACCAGAAGGAATCAATTGGGTAGAAATAGAAAGTTCAAAATCGAAGACTCTTGGGCCCGATATTAGTACATTTGGTCAAATATTGACTTTTGAATGACCGATGTAAAATCAGAAAGAGTCAATAAGTAGGTATAGAAATTTCAAGATCCATGACTGAAACATGTTCAATGGGTCAAATATTGGCTACTCTATGGCGAATGTATCACAAGAAGGAGTCAATTGGGTAGGAATAGAAATTTCAACATAAAGGACTGAAATATTTTCAGTGGGTCAAAAACTGGCTGAACTATCTCCAGAAGGAGTCAATACGGTAGAACTAAAAAGTTCAAAATAGACGACTCTTGGGCCCGATTTTAGTACATTTGGTCAAATATTGACTTCTGAATGACTGACCTAAATTCAGAAAGTGTCAATGAGTAGGTATAAAAATTTCAAGATCCATAACTGAAACATGTCCAATGGGTCAAATATTGGCTACTCTATGGCTAATGTATCACAAGAAGGAGTCAATTGGGTAGGAAAAGAAAGTTCAACATAGAGGACTGAAATATTTTCAGTGGGTCAAAAACTGGCTGAACTATCTCCAGAAGGAGTCAATACGGTAGAACTAAAAAGTTCAAAGTAGACGACTCTTGGGCCCGATTTTAGTACATTTGGTCAAATATTGACTTTTGAATGACCGATGTAACATCAGAAAGAGTCAATAAGTAGGTATAGAAATTTTAAGATCCATGACTGAATTGTGTTCAATGGGTCAATTATTGGCTACTCTATGGCTAATTTATCACCAGAAGGAGTCAATTGGGTAGAAATAGAAAGTTCAACATAAAGGACTGAAATATTTTCAGTGGGTCAAAAACTGGCTGAACTATCTCCAGAAGGACTCAATTGGGTAGAAATAGAAAGTTCAAAATCGACGACTTTTGGGCCCGATATTAGTACATTTGGTCAAATATAGATTTCTGAATGACTGACCTAAATTCAGAAAGAGTCAATGAGTAGATATAAAAATTTCAAGATCCATAACTGAAACATGTCCAATGGGTAAAATATTGGCTACTCTAAGGCTAATGTATCACAAGAAGGAGTCAATTGGTTAGGAATAGAAAGTTCAAGATCCATGACTGAAATGTGTTCAATGGGTCAATTATTGGCTACTCTATGGCTAATTTATCACCAGAAGGAGTCAATTAGGTAGAAATAGAAAGTTCAAAATCGACGACTCTTGGGCCCGACATTAGTACATTTGGTCAAATATTGACTTTTGAATGACCGATGTAAAATCAGAAAGAGTCAATAAGTAGGTATAGAAATTTCAAGATCCATTACTGAAACATGTTCAATGGATCAAATATTGGCTACTCTATAGCTAATTTATCACCAGAAGGAGTCAATTGGGTAGAAATAGAAAGTTCAAAATCGACGACTCTTGGGCCCGATATTAGTACATTTGGTCAAATATGGACTTCTGAATGACTGAACTAAATTCAGAAAGAGTCAATGAGTAGGTATAAAAATTTCAAGATCCATAACTGAAACATGTCCAATGGGTAAAATATTGGCTACTCTAATGCTAATGTATCACAAGAAGCAGTAAATTGGGTAGGAATAGAAAGTTCAACATAGAGGACTGAAATATTTTCAGTGGGTCAGAAACTGGCTGAACTATCTCCAGAAGGAGTCAATACGGTAGAACTAAAAAGTTCAAAATAGATGACTCTTGGGTCCGATTTTAGTACATTTGGTCAAATATTGACTTTTGAATGACCGATGTAACATCAGAAAGAGTTAATAAGTAGGTATAAAAATTTCAAGATCCATTACTGAAACATGTTCAATGGATCAAATATTGGCTACTCTATAGCTAATTTATCACTAGAAGGAGTCAATTGGGTAGAAATAGAAAGTTCAAAATCGACGACTCTTGGGCCCGATATTAGTACATTTGGTCAAATATGGACTTCTGAATGACTGAACTAAATTCAGAAAGAGTCAATGAGTAGGTATAAAAATTTCAAGATCCATAACTGAAACATGTCCAATGGGTAAAATATTGGCTACTCTAATGCTAATGTATCACAAGAAGCAGTAAATTGGGTAGGAATAGAAAGTTCAACATAAAGGACTGAAATATTTTCAGTGGGTCAAAAATTGGCTTAACTATCTCCAGAAGGAGTCAAAAGGGTAGAACTTAAAAGTTCAAAATAGACGACTCTTGGGCCCCTATTTTAGTACATTTGGTCAAATATTGACTTCTGAATGACTGATCTAAATTCAGAAAGTGTCAATGAGTAGGTATAAGAATTTCAAGAACCATAACTGAAACATGTCCAATGGGTCAAATATTGGCTAATCTATGGGTAATGTATCACAAGGAGGAGTCAATTGGGTAGGAATAGAAAGTTCAACATAGAGGACTGAAATATTTTCAGTGGGTCAAAAACTGGCTGAACTATCTCCAGAAGGAGTCAATACGGTAGAACTAAAAAGTTCAAAGTAGACGACTCTTGGGCCCGATTTTAGTACATTTGGTCAAATATTGACTTTTGAATGACCGATGTAACATCAGAAAGAGTCAATAAGTAGGTATAGAAATTTTAAGATCCATGACTGAATTGTGTTCAATGGGTCAATTATTGGCTACTCTATGGCTAATTTATCACCAGAAGGAGTCAATTGGGTAGAAATAGAAAGTTCAACATAAAGGACTGAAATATTTTCAGTGGGTCAAAAACTGGCTGAACTATCTCCAGAAGGAGTCAATTGGGTAGAAATAGAAAGTTCAAAATCGACGACTTTTGGGCCCGATATTAGTACATTTGGTCAAATATAGATTTCTGAATGACTGACCTAAATTCAGAAAGAGTCAATGAGTAGATATAAAAATTTCAAGATCCATAACTGAAACATGTCCAATGGGTAAAATATTGGCTACTCTAAGGCTAATGTATCACAAGAAGGAGTCAATTGGTTAGGAATAGAAAGTTCAAGATCAATGACTGAAATATTTTCAGTGGGTCAAAAATTTGCTGAACTATCTCCAGAAGGAGTCAATACGGGAGAACTAAAAAGTTCAAAATAGACGACTCTTGGGCCCGATTTTAGTATATTTGGTCAAATATTGACTTTTGAATGACCGATGTAACATCAGAAAGAGTCAATAAGTAGGTATAGAAATTTCAAGATCCATGACTGAAATGTGTTCAATGGGTCAATTATTGGCTACTCTATGGCTAATTTATCACCAGAAGGAGTCAATTAGGTAGAAATAGAAAGTTCAAAATCGACGACTCTTGGGCCCGACATTAGTACATTTGGTCAAATATTGACTTTTGAATGACCGATGTAAAATCAGAAAGAGTCAATAAGTAGGTATAGAAATTTCAAGACCCATGACCTGAAACATGTTCAATGGGTCAAATATTGGCTACTCTATGGCTAATGTATCACAAGAAGGAGTCAATTGGGTAGGAATAGAAATTTCAACATAAAGGACTGAAATATTTTCAGTGGGTCAAAAACTGGCTGAACTATCTCTAGAAGGAGTCAATACGGTAGAACTAAAAAGTTCAAAATAGACGACTCTTGGGCCCGATTTTAGTACATTTGGTCAAATATTGACTTTTGAATGACCGATGTAACATCAGAAAGAGTCAATAAGTAGGTATAAAAATTTCAAGATCCATTACTGAAACATGTTCAATGGATCAAATATTGGCTACTCTATAGCTAATTTATAACCAGAAGGAGTCAATTGGGTAGAAATAGAAAGTTCAAAATCGACGACTCTTGGGCCCGATATTAGAACATGTGGTCAAATATGGATTTCTGAATGACTGACCTAAATTCAGAAAGAGTCAATGAGTAGGTATAAAAATTTCAAGATCCATAACTGAAACATGTCCAATGGGTAAAATATTGGCTACTCTAGGGCTAATGTATCATAAGAAGGAGTCAATTGGTTAGGAATAGAAAGTTCAAGATCAAGGACTGAAATATTTTCAGTGGGTCAAAAATTGGCTGAACTATCTCCAGAAGGAGTCAAAAGCAAAGAACTAAAAAGTTCAAAATAGACGATTCTTGGGCCCGATTTTAGTACATTTGGTGAAATATTGACTTTTGAATGACCGATGTAACATCAAAAAGAGTCAATAAGTAGGTATAGAAATTTCAAGATCCATTACTGAAACATGTTCAATGGGTCAATTATTGGCTACTCTATCGCTAATTTATCACCAGAAGGAGTCAATTGGGTAGAAATAGAAAGTTCAAAATCGACGACTCTTGGGCCGGATATAAGTCCATTCGGTCAAATATGGACTTCTGATTGGCTGATGTATCATCAGTGGGAATCTACGAGTATGTAAAGAAATTTCAATATCCATGACTGAAACATGTTCACTGGGTCAATTATTGGCTACTCTATCGCTAATTTATCACTAGAAGGAGTCAATTGTGTAGGAATAGAAAGCTCAAGATTAAGGACTGAAATATTTTCAGTGGGTCAAGAATTGGCTGAGCTATCGCCAGAAGGAGTCAATAGGGTAGAACTAAAAAGTTCAAAATAGACGACTCTTGGTTCCGATTTTAGTACATTTGGTCAAATATTGACTTTTGAATGACCGATGTAAAATCAGAAAGAGTCAATAAGTAGGTATAGAAATTTCAACATCCATGACTGGAACATGTTCAATGGGTCAGATATTGGCTACTCTTTGGCTATTTTATCACCAGAAGGAGTCAATAGGGTAGAACTAAAAAGTTCAAAATAGACGACTCTTGGGCCCGATTTTAGTACATTTGGACAAATATTGACTTTTGAATGACGGATGTAACATCAGAAAGAGTCAATAAGTAGGTATGGAAATTTCAAGATCCATGACTGAAACATGTTCAATGGGTCAAATATTGGCTACTCTATAGCTAATTTATCACCAGAAGGAGTCAATTGGGTAGAAAAAGAAAGTTCAAAATCGACGACTCTTGGGCCCGATTTTAGTACATTTGGTCAAATATTGACTTTTGAATGACCTATTTAACATCAGAAAAAGTCAATAAGTAGGTATAGAAATTTCAAGATCCATGACTGAAACATGTTCAATGGGTCAATTATTGGCTACTCTATGGCTAATTTATCAACAGAAAGAGTCTATTGGGTAGAAATAGAAAGTTCAAAATCGATGACTCTTGGGACGGATATAAGTCCATTCGGTCAAATATGGATTTCTGAATGACTGACCTAAATTCAGAAAGAGTCAATGAGTAGGTATAAAAATTTCAAGATCCATAACTGAAACATGTCCAATGGGTCAAATATTGGCTACTCTAGGGCTAATGTATCATAAGAAGGAGTCAATTGGTTAGGAATAGAATGTTCAAGATCAAGGACTGAAATATTTTCAGTGGGTCAAAAATTGGCTGAACTATCTCCAGAAGGAGACAATGGGTAGAACTAAAAAGTTCAAAATCGACGACACTTGGGCCCGATTTTAGTACATTTGGTCAAATATTGACTTTTGAATGACCGATGTAACATCAGAAAAAGTCAATAAGTAGGTATAGAAATTTCAAGATCCATGACTGAAACATGTTCAATGGGTCAATTATTGGCTACTCTATGGCTAATTTATCACCAGAAGGAGTCAATTAGGTAGAAATAGAAAGTTCCAAATCGACGACTCTTGGGCCCGATATTATTACATTTGGTCAAATATGGATTTCTGAATGACTGACCTAAATTCAGTAAGAGTCAGTAAGTAGGTATAGAAATTTCAAGATCCATGACTGGAACATGTTCAATGGGTCAGATATTGGCTAGTCTATGGCTAATTTATCACCAGAAGGAGTCTATTGGGTAGAAATAGAAAGTTCAAAATCGACGGCTCTTGGGCCCGATATTAGTACATGTGGTCAAATATGGATTTCTGAATGACTGACCTAAATTCAGAAAGAGTCAATGAGTAGGTATGAAAATTTCAAGATCCATGACTGAAACATGTCCAATGGGTAAAATATTGGCTACTCTAGGGCTAATGTATCACAAGAAGGACTCAATTGGGTAGGAATAGAAAGTTCAAGATCAAGGACTGAAATATTTTCAGTGGGTCAAAAATTGGCTGAGCTATCGCCAGAAGGAGTCAATAGGGTAGAACTAAAAAATTCAAACTAGACGACTTTTTGGCCCGATTTTAGTACATTTGGTCAAATATTGACTTTTGAATGACCGATGTAAAATCCGAAAGAGTCAATAATTAGGTATAGAAATTTCAAGATCCATGACTGAAACATGTTCAATGGGTCAAATATTGGCTACTCTATGGCTAATTTATCACAAAAAGGAGTCTATTGGGTAGAAATAGAAAGTTCAAAATCGACGACTCTTGGGCCCGATATTAGTACATTTGATCAAATATGGATTTCTGAATGACTGACCTAAATTCAGAAAGAGTCAATGAGTAGATATAAAAATTTCAAGATCCATAACTGAAACATGTCCAATGGGTGAAATATTGGCTACTCTAAGGCTAATGTATCACAAGAAGGAGTCAATTGGGTAGGAATAGAAAGTTCTAGATCAAGGACTTAAATATTTTCAGTGGGTCAAAAATTGGCTGTACTATCTCCAGAAGGAGTCAATAGGGTAGAACTAAAAAGTTCAAAATAGACGACTCTTGGGCCCGATTTTAGTACATTTGGACTAATATTGACTTTTGAATGACCGATGTAACATCAGAAAGAGTCAATAAGTAGGTATAGAAATTTCAAGATCCATGACTGAAACATGTTCAATGGGTCAAATATTGGCTACACTATGGCTAATTTATCACCAGAAGGAGTCAATTGGGTAGAAAAAGAAAGTTCAATATCGACGACTCTTGGGCCCGATATTAGTACATTTGGTCAAATATTGACTTTTGAATGACCGATGTAACATCAGAAAAAGTCAATAAGTAGGTATAGAAATTTCAAGATCCATGACTGAAACATGTTCAATGGGTCATTTATTGGCTACTCTATGGCTAATTTATCACCAGAAAGAGTCTATTGGGTAGAAATAGAAAGTTCAAAATCGATGACTCTTGGGCCGGATTTAAGTCCATTTGGTCAAATATAGATTTCTGAATGACTGACCTAAATTCAGAAAGAGTCAATGAGTAGGTATAAAAATTTCAAGATCCATAACTGAAACATGTCCAATGGGTCAATTATTGGCTACTCTAAGGCTAATTTATCACCAGAAAGAGTCAATTGGGTAGGAATAGAAAGTTCAAGATCAAGGACTGAAATATTTTCAGTGGGTCAAAAATTGGCTGAACTATCTCCAGAAGGAGTCAATAGGGTAGAACTAAAAAGTTCAAAATAGATGACTCTTGGGCCCGATTTTAGTACATTTGGTCAAATATTGACTTTTGAATGACCGATGTAACTTCAGAAAAAGTCAATAAGTAGGTATAGAAATTTCAAGATCTATGACTGAAACATGTTCAATGGGTCAATTATTGGCTACTCTATCGCTAATTTATCACCAGAAGGAGTCTATTGGGTAGAAATAGAAAGTTCCAAATTGACGACTCTTGGGCCCGATATTATTACATTTGGTCAAATATGGATTTCTGAATGACTGACCTAAATTCAGTAAGAGTCAATGAGTAGTTATAGAAATTTCAAGATCCATGAGTGGAACATGTTCAATGGGTCAGATATTGGCTAGTCTATGGCTAATTTATCACCAGAAAGAGTCTATTGGGTAGAAATAGAAAGTTCAAAATCAATGACTCTTGGGCCGCATATAAGTCCATGCGGTCAAATATGGATTTCTGAATGACTGACCTAAATTCAGAAAGAGTCAATGAGTAGGTATAAAAATTTCAAGATCCATAACTGAAACATTTCCAATGGGTAAAATATTGGCTACTCTATGGCTAATTTATCACCAGAAGGAGTCAATGGGTAGAACTAAAAAGTTCAAAATCGACGACTCTTGTGCCCGATTTTAGTACATTTGGTCAAATATTGACTTTTGAATGACCGATGTAACATCAGAAAAAGTCAATAAGTAGGTATAGAAATTTCAAGACCCATGACTGAAACATGTTCAATGGGTCAAATATTGGCTACTCTATGGCTAATGTATCACAAGAAGGAGTCAATTGGGTAGAAATAGAAAGTTCAAAATCGACGACTCTTGGGCCCGATATTAGTACATTTGGTCAAATATAGATTTCTGAATGACTGAACTAAATTCAGAAAGAGTCAATGAGTAGGTATTGAAATTTCAAGATCCATGACTGGAACATGTTCAATGGGTCAATTATTGGCTACTCTATCGCTAATTTATCACCAGAAGGAGTGAATTGGGTAGAAATAGAAAGTTCAAAATCAAGGACTGAAATATTTTCAGTTGGTCAAAAATTGGCTGAACTATCTCCAGAAGGAGTCAATAGGGTAGAACTAAAAAGTTCAAAATCGACGACACTTGGGCCCGATTTTAGTACATTTGGTCAAATATTGACTTTTGAATGACCGATGTAACATAAGAAAGAGTCAATAAATAGGTATAGAAATTTCAAGATCCATGACTGAAACAAGTTCACTGGGTCAATAATTTGCTACTCTATGGATAATTTATCACCAGAAAGAGTCTATTGGGTAGAAATAGAAAGTTCAAAATCGAGGACTCATGGGCCGGATATAAGTCCATTCGGTCAAATATGGACTTCTGATTGGCTGATGTATCATCAGTCGGATTCTACGACTATGTAAAGAAATTTCAAGATCCATGACTGAAACATGTTCAATGGGTCAATTATTGGCTAATCTATCGCTAATTTATTACCAGAAGGAGTCAAATGGGTAGAAATAGAAAGTTCAAAATCGACGACTCTTGGGCCCGATATTAGTACATTTGGTGAAATATGGATTTCTGAATAACCGATGTAAAATCAGAAAGAGTCAATAAGTAGGTATAGAAATTTCAAGATCCATGACTGAAACATGTTCAATGGGTCAAATATTGGCTACTCTATGGCTAATTTATCACAAAAAGGAGTCTATTGGTTAGAAATAGAAAGTTCAAAATCGACGACTCTTGGGCCCGATATTAGTACATTTGGTCAAATATGGATTTCTGAATGACTGACCTAAATTCAGAAAGAGTCAATGAGTTGGTATAGAAATTTCAAGATCCATGACTGGAACATGTTCAATGAGTCAGATATTGGCTAGTCTATGGCTAATTTATCACCAGAAGGAGTCTATTGGGTAGAAATAGAAAGTTCAAAATCGATGACTCTTGGGCCGGATATAAGTCCATTCGGTCAAATATGGATTTCTGAATGACTGACCTAAATTCAGAAAGAGTCAATGAGTAGGTATGAAAATTTCAAGATCCATAACTGAAACATGTCCAATTGGTAAAATTTTGGCTACTCTAAGGCTAATGTATCACAAGAAGGAGTCAATTGGGTAGGAATAGAAAGTTCAAGATCAAGGACTGAAATATTTTCAGTGGGTCAAAAATTGGCTGAACTATCTCCAGAAGGAGTCAATAGGGTAGAACTAAAAAGTTCAAAATAGACGACTCTTGGTTCCGATTTTAGTACATTTGGTCAAATATTGACTTTTGAATGACTGATGTAACATCAGAAAGAGTCAATAAGTAGGTATATAAATTTCAAGATCCATGACTGAAACATGTTCAGTGGGTCAAATATTGGCTACTCTATGGCTAATTTATCACCAGAAGGAGTCAAAGGGTAGAACTAAAAAGTTCAAACTAGACGACTTTTGGGCCCGATTTTAGTACATTTGGTCAAATATTGACTTTTGAATGACCGATGTAAAATCCGAAAGAGTCAATAAGTAGGTATAGAAATTTCAAGATCCATGACTGAAACATGTTCAATGGGTCAAATATTGGCTACTCTATGGCTAATTTATCACAAAAAGGAGTCTATTGGGTAGAAATAGAAAGTTCAAAATCGACGACTCTTGGGCCCGATATTAGTACATTTGATCAAATATAGATTTCTGAATGACTGACCTAAATTCAGAAAGAGTCAATGAGTAGATATAAAAATTTCAAGATCCATAACTGAAACATGTCCAATGGGTGAAATATTGGCTACTCTAAGGCTAATGTATCACAAGAAGGAGTCAATTGGGTAGGAATAGAAAGTTCAAGATCAAGGACTGAAATATTTTCAGTGGGTCAAAAATTGGCTGTACTATCTCCAGAAGGAGTCAATAGGGTAGAACTAAAAAGTTCAAAATAGACGACTCTTGGGCCCGATTTTAGTACATTTGGACAAATATTGACTTTTGAATGACCGATGTTACATCAGAAAAAGTCAATAAGTAGGTATAGAAATTTCAAGATCCATGACTGAAACAAGTTCAATGGGTCAAATATTGGCTATTCTATGGCTAATTTATCACCAGAAAGAGTCTATTGGGTAGAAATAGAAAGTTCAAAATCAATGACTCTTGGGCCGGATATAAGTCCATGCGGTCAAATATGGATTTCTGAATGACTGACCTAAATTCAGAAAGAGTCAATGAGTAGGTATAAAACTTTCAAGATCCATAACTGAAACATGTCCAATGGGTAAAATATTTGCTACTCTAATGCTAATGTATTACAAGAAGCAGTCAATTGGGTAAGAATAGAAAGTTCAACATAAAGGACTGAAATATTTTCAGTGGGTCAAAAATTGGCTTAACTATCTCCAGAAGGAGTCAATAGGGTAGAACTAAAAAGTTCAATATAGATGACTCTTGGGCCCGATTTTAGTACATTTGGTCAAATATTGACTTTTGAATGACCGATGTAACATCAGAAAGAGTCAATAAGTAGGTATAGAAATTTCTAGATCCATGACTGAAACATGTTCAATGGGTCAAATATTGGCTACTCTATGGCTAATTTATCACCAGAAAGAGTCAATTGGGTAGAAATAGAAAGTTCAAAATCGACGACTCTTGGGCCCGATATTAGTACATTTGGTCAAATATGGACTTCTGAATGACTGACCTAAATTCAGAAAGAGTCAATGAGTAGGTATGAAAATTTCAAGATCCATAACTGAAACATGTCCAATGCGTAAAATATTGGCTACTCTAGGGCTAAAGTATCACAAGAAGAAGTCAATTGGGTAGGAATAGAAAGTTCAAGATCAAGGACTGAAATATTTTCAGTGGGTCAAAAATTGGCTGAACTATCTCCAGAAGGAGCCAATGGGTAGAACTAAAAAGTTCAAAATCGACAACTCTTGGGCCCGATTTTAGTCCATTTGGTCAAATATGGATTTCTGATGACTGACCTAATTTCAGAAAGAGTCAATGAGTAGGTATAGAAATTTCAAGATCCACAACTGAAACATGTCCAATGGGTAAAATATTGGCTACTCTAAGGCTAATTTATCACCAGAAGGAGTCAAAGGGTAGAACTAAAAAGTTCAAAATAGACGACTCTTGGGCCCGATTTTAGTACATTTGGTCAAATATTGACTTTTGAATGACCGATGTAACATCAGAAAGAGTCAATAAGTAGGTATAGAAATTTCAAGATCCATGACTGAAACATGTTCAATGGGTCAAATATTGGCTACTCTATGGCTAATTTCAGTGAACTTTCTGATTTTGACTCTTTCTGATGTTACATCGGTCTTTCAAAAGTCAATATTTGACCAAATGTACTAAGAATGGGCCCAAGAGTCGTCTATTTTGAACTTTTTAGTTCTACCCTATTGACTTCTTCTTGCGATAGTTAAGCCAATTTCGACCAACTGAAAATATTTCAGTCCTTGATCTTGAACTTTCTATTCCTACCCAACTGACTCCTTCAGGTGATAAATTAGCGATAGAGTAGCCAATAATTGACCCATTGAACATGTTTCAGTCATGGATCTTGAAATTTCTATACCTACTCATTGACTCTTTCTGATGTTATATCGGTCATTCAAAAGTCCATATTTTACAAAATGGGCTAATATCGGGCCCAAGAGTGATCGATTTTGTACTTTCTATTTCTAAACAATTGACTCCTTCTGGTGATAAATTAGCCATAGAGTAGCCAATATTTGACCCATTGAGCATGTTTCAGTCATGGATGTTGAAATTTCTATACCTACTTATTGACTCTTTCTGGGCTAATATCGGGCCCAAGAGTGATCGATTTTGTACTTTCTATTTCTAAACAATTGATTCCTTGTGTTGATAGTTCAGCCAATTTTTGACCCACTGAAAATATTTCAATCCTTGATCTTGAACTTTCTATTCCTACCCAATTGACTCCTTCTTGTCAATGAGTTATAAAAAAAGGGGGTATTTTCTTTTGATAAAACTTACCCTTGTAGGATCCTATTAGAAATAAATCTCCTGGACGCACAAGAAGTTTTTTGTAAATCACTGGTACCTAGTGGAATTCCTTTTCCATTGTTGTTTTACCCAATTGACTCCTTCTTGTGATACATTAGCCTTAGAGTAGCCAATATTTTACCAATTGGACATGTTTCAGTTATGGATCTTGAAGTTTTTGTACCTACTCACTCTTTCTGAATTTAGGTCAGTCATTCAGAAATCCATATTTGACCAAATGTACTAATATCGGGCCCAAGAGTCATCGATTTTGAAATTTCTATTTCTACCCAATTGACTCCTTCTGGTGATAAATTAGCGATAGATTAGCCAATAATTGACCCATTGAACATGTTTATTACTAAAAATATTACTAAAATCCCAAGAGTCGTCGATTTCAAACTTTTTAGTTCTACCCAATAGACTTCTTCTTGTGATAAATTAGCCATAGAGTAGCCAATATTTGACCCATTGAACATGTTTCAGTCATGGATCTTGAAATTTATATACCTACTTATTGACTCTTTCTGATGTTACATCGGTCATTCAAAAGTCAATATTTGACCAAATGCACTAATATCAGGCCCAAGAGTCGTCTATTTTTAACTTTTTAGTTCTACCCTATTGACTCCTTCGGAAGATAGTTCAGCCAATTTTTGACCCACTGAAAATATTTCAGTCCTTGATCTTGAACTTTCTATTCCTACACAATTGACTCCTTCTGGTGATAAATTAGCCATAGAGTAGCCAATATTTGACCCATTGAATATTTTTCAGTCATGGATCTTGAAATTTCTATACCTACTTATTGACTCTTTCTGATGTTATATCGGTCATTCAAAAGTCAATATTTGACCAAATGTACTAATATCAGAGTCGTCGATTTTGAATATTTTAGTTCTACCCTATTGACTCCTTCTGGAGATAGTTCAGCCAATTTTTGACCCACTGAAAATATTTCAGTCCTTGATTTTGAACTTTCTACTTCTACCCAATTGACTCCTTCATGTCAATGAGTTATAAAAAAGGGGGTATTTTCTTTTGATAAAACTTACCCTTGTAGGATCCTATTAGAAAAAAATCTCATGGACGCACGAGAAGTTTTTTGTAAATCACTGGTACCTAGTGGAATTCCTTTTCCATTGTTGTTTTCACTACGCCTGGCAACAGTAGTTTTAATTAACTATTAGCGCAGGAGTGATTGGGAATCACCAATTGTTAGTGGAATTCATTTTCCATTGTTGTTTTCACTACGGCTGGCAACAGTAGCTCTCAGTAGCTATTAATTTGGATGGTGGTTGGGGGTACAGTACTGATCACACTGTACTTCGGATCACGGCAGCGTATATCAGTTCATGGCAAAAACTAATTTGTAATTTTTCGATATTAATAAAACATAATTTCAATTGTCATTGCATGTTGAGATATTGTGACATAAAAGAAGGTGTTTTTAAGGGCGACCTGTTAGATTAAAACACCCAAACAAAAGAAGGTGATTTTAGAGGCGATGAAGACGAAAGTCTTGTGTGAGCCTAACCTAGGACTATCACCCACGTCACAATACGATACATGCACAGCAATTGAGGTTGGACGGTTGAGCACAGAACAATTTTTGCACACTTACTAACGCTTAAACCAATCACTAACACTTTGAAGTGGAAGATGGGGGGTTCAGTCTCTAGACGACTACCCGGGGAAACACTGGTTGAATTTATGTTTAGAAATAATCAGGGATTTTCAGGAATAATCAGGAAAGGTCAACAAATGAGAATGAGGAAATGGGCAAAGCCACAGCAACATAGAAATAAACCAGAGGCCAAATTTCCTACCACATGGCACAATAATCAGCAATAGGGCTGCCCACAGAATATTGTCAGTTCTGAGTTAATGATGACTTTACAGTATTTTACAATTGCTAAAACGCATTTCTTGAAACCTTCACCCATATTCTCAAAACTTTAAACACAAAACCCAGTCTTTAAACTACATTCACAAAACCCCTGACTCTTCTGGCAAAATCAAACAACGCTTTCAAAACATAAACACAGCCAGTCAATATATTAACACTCATCGACATTAATTAGACACTACATCAAAAAACTGAGAACACAGCGTCCAGGGCATGTAGTTACAGAGAAAAAAAGTTTATTGCTTATAGAAAATAATTTTACCATAAATAAAAGTAAATATTTCACAACTCAGTACAGGAAATATATTGCATACTGTAAGTACTGCAAGTAATACAGTATTGAATTTCTGTATTTTCAGCATAAAAATAAAGTCCAAAGAACAAAGACAACTCTAAATGAAAAGCGTATTACACAAAATATTGTGGAATTGCAAAATCAAAGTCAATGAGAGACTCATTCTGCCTCAGCATCCCGTCTTCGTGCTGGGTCCAGCCAGAGGACTTCGTCCACATCACATGCAATGTTGTCCCTTCCTAGGCAACGGGGGAAGAACCCTCTCGTGTGCCGGATCCAGCCTTTCCTTCTCCTCTTCACCAGATTGAACCCTGCTTCATCTACAAAAATATATTCATGGGGCCTTTCCATGGAATCCATTTCAAACACCCTCTATATATAAAAGAGATAAATAGTTTTGTAAGTGTTACAGAAAGACATACTTCTGAAAAAGTGCACTCCTGATTTACATACACTACAATATAGTGCAGTTACAGTAACAGTATAGGACAATAACTGTAGACTACAAACTTGTACTGTAAGCATCAGTGCTGAAAGTGTACACCTACTTGCACATACTGATATCGTAGATCTTTGACCCTTTCTGAATTGCGCTCAAAGGGTACTCTGTACACTTGCTTCATGCTTACCCTGTTGCGATGGAGTACACGAGAAATGGTAGAAAGGCTGACACTGTTGATACCTTCACAGTTTACATTGTCTTCCACAAGTCTTTGCTGTATTTCATGCAGTCGGATGACATTGTTTTGACAGTCCATATCAACAATTATAGCCTCTTGCTGTTGGGAGAACAAAGGAGTCCTTCCACCCTCATTTGGTAGTCTTGCAATTCTACAAAAGGGAAAATGCTTTTACAAATGTATACATACAGAAATAATAGTAAAGGACATCACATTCATATGTAAAATGTATTGTAAATCTCCTTTCTATTGACAAACCGATGTACTATATCAAATCATATCATATCATATTCAGTCGCACAAATTAGAAAAACAATACATTTATCTGTTCTCTTCTCTGAATGTCCTGATTATGGTGGCCACAGAGAATCTGGACAAATTGGGTTGTACTCTTTGTCCTGCTTCCCTCATTGTCATTCCATGAACAAGAACATGGTTTATCACAGTTGCCCGAATTTGATCTGAAATTACTATTCTTGGTCTTGCTCTTCGTTGTCCTTGTACTCTTCCTCCTCTTCCTCTCACATTGTTTCCATCCATTGTGGGTTCAACACTCAATGTACCTGGGCCACCTGTGTACTCTGAACTGGCTTATATTCTAGACAACTGATTTGATCACATCATTAGAAACAAGTGTGAACAATTTTGAGTTGTTGTGTGTAAATGATGACAACTGTGTTGTAGTTGTGTTTAACTTTTGCCACATGTATTTACCATTTTGCAACACAGTGCAAAATGTGTTTTAGTGAGTAAGAATGTGTTCCGAGTTTTGCAAAAAGAGTGGATGAGATTTGCAAACAGTGTCTTAACTACCTGAACTTGTTTAAGGTTTTGCCTACAAATTGACTGATTGGGACGTGATATCATGCATAAATTGAGCATGGATATTAATGTGGCAAGAGGGTGGGGCACTCTCAGATTCAAATATATAAAGTAGCGACTACGCCACCCCAGCCTAAAATCGGCTGAGGAAATATCAATGAAGGGCACACAAGTTCGGTTTCCTTCCCACAATTACCAAACTATGAGACATGGATAGGTACAAAAAAAAAAAAACACTTTATTGGATCATAATAAATAAAGTTAAAAGAGACAATCACCGGTCATATAGTTGTACAATGCTGGTGGCGGCTAACCACTCTGGACCACTACCATTCCAATATATAAACCAGTGGATCACCGCACAGCAGTAATTCTCGCCGCTGAGCTGTGGTGCGCCCAGAGGGCAGGCGAAGCGGTGGGCTTCAAAACAACCCCCCGGAGTATCCCCCTGTGCACAAAATCTCACAAGCACACACTTAGTGCTATCCACTGCAAATAAGTTCACCCCACACACATTTTGGGAAGGGAGAATTTCCACCCTCCAGAAATAGACTCCTTCGGAAGATAGTTCAGCCAATTTTTGACCCACTGAAAATATTTCAGTCCTTGATCTTGAACTTTCTATTCCTACACAATTGACTCCTTCTGGTGATAAATTAGCCATAGAGTAGCCAATATTTCACCCATTGAATATTTTTCAGTCATGGATCTTGAAATTTCTATACCTATTTATTGACTCTTTCTTATGTTACATCGGTCATTCAAAAGTCAATATTTGACCAAATGTACTAATATCAGAGTCGTCGATTTTGAATATTTTAGTTCTACCCTATTGACTCCTTCTGGAGATAGTTCAGCCAATTTTTGACCCACTGAAAATATTTCAGTCCTTGATTTTGAACTTTCTACTTCTACCCAATTGACTCCTTCATGTCAATGAGTTATAAAAAAGGGGGTATTTTCTTTTGATAAAACTTACCCTTGTAGGATCCTATTAGAAAAAAATCTCATGGACGCACGAGAAGTTTTTTGTAAATCACTGGTACCTAGTGGAATTCCTTTTCCATTGTTGTTTTCACTACGCCTGGCAACAGTAGTTTTAATTAACTATTAGCGCAGGAGTGATTGGGAATCACCAATTGTTAGTGGAATTCATTTTCCATTGTTGTTTTCACTACGGCTGGCAACAGTAGCTCTCAGTAGCTATTAATTTGGATGGTGGTTGGGGGTACAGTACTGATCACACTGTACTTCGGATCACGGCAGCGTATATCAGTTCATGGCAAAAACTAATTTGTAATTTTTCGATATTAATAAAACATAATTTCAATTGTCATTGCATGTTGAGATATTGTGACATAAAAGAAGGTGTTTTTAAGGGCGACCTGTTAGATTAAAACACCCAAACAAAAGAAGGTGATTTTAGAGGCGATTAAGACGAAAGTCTTGTGTGAGCCTAACCTAGGACCCACGTCATAATACGATACATGCACAGCAATTGAGGTTGGACGGTTGAGCACAGAACAATTTTTGCGCACTTACTAACGCTTAAACCAATCACTAACACTTTGAAGTGGAAGATGGGGGGTTCAGTCTCTAGACGACTACCCGGGGAAACACTGGTTGAATTTATGTTTAGAAATAATCAGGGATTTTCAGGAATAATCAGGAAAGGTCAACAAATGAGAATGAGGAAATGGGCAAAGCCACAGCAACATAGAAATAAACCAGAGGCCAAATTTCCTACCACATGGCACAATAATCAGCAATAGGGCTGCCCACAGAATATTGTCAGTTCTGAGTTAATGAAACTCCAAAATCTCACAAGCACACACTTAGTGCTATCCACTGCAAATAAGTTCACCCCACACACATTTTGGGAAGGGACAATTTCCACCCTCCAGAAATAGCCCGCCTGCCCACTTCGGGTCACCCCAGCTTCTACAAAAAGACAAAAACAAAAGTTAATAATGACAAAAGCAAAGAAAGAAAAAGAAAATCAAAAGATCAAGGGAAGACGACACTAATTATGCGTCTCACCACAATAAACAAAACACAGGCAAAAAGAGTTAACTGATCTCTACAAAAAAATAAATTTATATTGAAGGGCTCAAAAATATATATACACACTTAGCCATCAACACAAAAATACCAAACAAAAGAGCCATGTAAGGGTATTAACAAACCCAAAAAAAAAAAGAAAAGTAAACAAATCAGATCAAACTGAAATCACTCAAACACGCAATGACCACAAAAAGCAAATAAAGCAAACCCAAAAACAATAATGCAGCAAAGCAAAAAAATGCAGCCAAACAGAAAATGCAGCCAAACACAAATATAACGCAAAACACAAATATATAAAGCAAACCAAATATATAAAGCAAAACAAATATATAAAGCAAAACAAATATATAAAGCAAAACAAATATCAAGCAAAACAGCAGCGCTGAGACTAGGCCACGCAGCGATAGACCTCACCCGATCCGCGGGCCTAAAATACATTAAACAATTGTTAAAATAACGTACCTTCAGTGCGATCATAGAGACATAAGTGGGTTCACATACCAAGACAAACAGGACTTCCGGTTAGATACCTGGCAAACCAATTCCTTATGATTCACTGGACGAAAAAAATAACGGATCACACATACAGCCCAGAAACTCATCAACCCACCGTGTGCACGCCTAAAGAAAAAAACGTGATTTACATACTTAGCAGGAGAACAGCAGCCCCTTGCAGCACACCGTGTTGTACATTCGAGGGATCTTTTCAAGCAGGAACTCTATATAGCGGTAACGCGGAGGCGTTAACCCTCTTAAGCCGTAGAGAAAGTCGCCACAAACAGACACCAGCTGCACGGAAAAGTCAGTCAACAAACACCAATACCAAACCATAGCCATGCCACGAAAACACCTACCTTGAATGGGGCGGCGGACTACCGGGACTCCAGACGCAATGACGTAATGACGCGATCCCACACTACCGGTGGAAGCTCTTTATATATCCGCACTGCTCCAATAAAACTCCAGACACGCCTCAGATGGTGCATCACATGATTAACCCATCCTTGTGGTCACAATATAAGGATGATACAGGTTTCATAGACATGGAACCTTATAAAGCTAAATTGAAGACTGACAAACCAGTTATGCAATATTGCGGACCATTAAGCAGTATGCTTTGTCTAAAGATAAGGAACTTGGTATCAAACCACTAATTGATCATTTTGTCCAGCAGGGTGTCCTCATACCCATACACTCACCATGCAACACGCCCGTGAGTCCAGTGGTCAAGGCTGATGGTAAAACATGGCTCTTGACTCAAGATTTAAGAGCTATAAATCAGTTGATAACACCATTGGCACCGATTGTCCCTGATGTTCCAGCTGTTGTTAACTCTATTCCATGTACACATAAATATTTCACAGTTATTGATCTTTGCCCAGCATTTTTCTCTGTACCTGTACATCCAGATACTCAGCCTATTTTAGCTTTTACGTTTCAAGGTAGACAGCTGACGTGGACACGCCTTGCTCGTGGCTTCATTGATTCGCCCGCTGTTTTCTCGGCAGCGGTGCAAAGAACTTTGGCTTAAATGACTGATTTGCCTTCTACAGTTTGTGTGCTTCAATGCGCAGATGACATCCTGGTTTCCAGGGAGACAGAGGAATACTGTGAAAAGGCTTCCATCATCGTCTGCAACGTGCTCACCCAAGCTGGATTCACGGCTTCGAAAGACAAGCTTCAGTGGGTCAGGTCTAAGGTGACGTACCTGGGACACATTATAATGCCAGTCTCAACTGACAGTGTCTAAATGATCAGAAAAATGAAGTCCCCTCAAACTGTACAATAGCGTCAAAGTTTTCTGGGGTTAGTGAACTATTGTAGATCCTGGATACCTGATTGTTCGCGAGGCGGAAGGGGTGGCTCTTGGCATCCTGTTGCAACAGCATGGCTCCACGTACAGACCGTTAGCGTACCTGTCTAGAAAACTAGATAATATAGCTTCAGGTATGCCAGCATGTCTTCGTGCTGTAGCTGCGGCTGTTCTGATTGTACGGATGGCAGAGAGAATGGTTCTGTCGCATCCATTGATCCTATATACCTCTCACCAGGTGGGCGCTATTTTACACAATATGTAAACACAGCATATGACGCTCAGGCTATGAGGCAATCCTGCTGACTACCAAAGAATCTCACTATTAAGAACTGACTATTGAGAAATCTCACTATAAAGAATTATGAATCGACTTCCTCATGTTCTTCCAGGGCCGATCTTTTGGATACACCCCTGGATGGGTGGGTGGGGGGGGGGGCATATCTTTATTGATGGGTCATGTTCAAAACCTTCTGATGGCCTCTACCTTTGTGGCTATGCTGTGGTGTTGGACACTGCGAGGTATTAGAGGTTTTTGCCTTGGACAATAATTCGGCCCAAGCTGCTGAATTAGTAGCATTAATTCAAGCATGTGAGCTGATGGCAGGAAAACGTGTAACTATTTACACAGATTCGAAGTATGTATGGGGGGGAAGTGCACCATTTTGCTAAAACATGGGAAGCTAGAGATTTTAAAACAGCAGATGGCAAACCCATAGCTCACTCTAACCTAATAGGACAGCTGACTAAGGCAGTACAGGTACCCTCTGAATTGGCCATAGTAAAGGTAAAAGGTCACACAGCAAGGGATAATAAACAAGCTGATTTGGAGCATTGGGGAAAGCACGGATGTGCTCCAGATAAAGATGGGATTTTGAGAGACGAAAAGGGAAGAATAGCGCTTCCGAAGTTAGGATTAATAATCCTCATCAGGTACTATCATGGCTTGTCACACACAAGCTGTGCAAAAGTAGTACAAGTAATCAATCAATTGTACTGTATTGCAGATGCACACAAAACTGCGAAGCTCGTGCTAGATGCATGTCTTACATGTGCAAAAGTAAATCCGCACAGACCAGTTAAACATGATGCACTGCCACATCCGCAAGCACCGTTTCAGAATGTGCAGATTGACTTTACGCACATGCCGCCAATAGGAAATTTGAAATATCTTTTGGTAGTTGTGGATCGGTTTTCAAAGTGGCCAGAAGTATTTCGATGTGCAAAAGAAGATGCTAAAACTGTGGTAAAGGTTCTAACCAAAGAAATAATTCCTTGATTTGGCATACCTACCACTATTGATAGTGGTAACGGGATGCCATTTGCGTCAAAGGTAACGCAGCTCTTGGCCAAAGCATTATCAATTGACTGGCAATTTCACATTCCTCACCATCCTCAGTCCGCGTCAAACGTCTTAATCATCCAAAGCTGGAAGATAAATGGCCCATTGAGCCAAACAGTGTTAACTCCTTACACACCCCTGTATGCACTAAGGGCCAAATTTTATTAATGGATATACCACCTTTAGAGGAGTTTACGCAGTGTTCAGTTGCAGAAGCTGTTGCAGCGTTCAGCAAAGATATTGTTTATTTCGTTAAGTGCTCCCTTGAGGAAGAACCAAGTTGGTCAGAGATAAGAGCGCAATGTTAGTGGACCAGGTAGGAGTAGCCTGGAGAGATGGAAAGAAAAGGCTCTCATTGATACTGAATATTACAATACCTGACGTACAGCTTTCTGATGCAGGAAAATATTACTGCGGATGGGATAGAACAGGTAAAGATGGCTATCAGGAAGTCTGGATTGAAGTAATTCCACAAGATGCAGACATCATAATTCGGAATGTGATAACAGGGTTATCCCCAAATTCTAATGATTTATCACCAGACATGTCAGCAAAACACAGAGTTTATCATGAGCTCAGATTTAAGTGATTCTATTAAGGAAGTTTGGACAGCTAAAGCCAGATGTGAAGGAAATTACGCATGTGCATTAGCGCTTCTACAATGAGGTGCTTTAAAGAATGAGATAGACAGAGAATGTTGTATGAATGTGACATTCTGTCTTAAAGTGGCCATTGTGAGATTCTAGAAACATCTTGTGCCCTGTCCCCATCTGATCATGTGCTCTTTTTGCTGACTCTAGACTTTTTCCTGCTTACCCCTAGACAACATCCAGACATCATGTCATTCTGTTTACCCCTAGATAAATTCAGACATCATGTGATTGTAAATGAATAGTCCTTATATGTATTTCCAGTTGCTGAACTGATGGTTTCACTTCTTGTTTGTACCCCTTTGGACAATAAACTTTGTATATATATATGATATATATATATACACTGAACCAAATACAGACCAAAGTCATATATATGTGTATATATATATATATATATATATATATATATGCGTATATATACATACACACATATATATACATGGATATATATATATACATACACATATATGTACAGTTGTGTTCAAAATTATTCAACCCCCCCAATGCTGTAAATGGTTTTAGAGAATTTAGAGTACATTTGTAATTGAATTCAGAATGAAATCCTACAAGGACTTCTTAAAGAAGCATATGCAACTAAAATGACATCAATTGGTTTTGTAATACAGTAGTAAATGTTTCTTTTGTGAATTCTTCATTGACACAATTATTCAACCCCTTAAAGACTACCACTCTGAAGAACAGAGGTCCATTGAAGTGTTTTCAATCAGGTATTGAAAGCACCTGTGGATGTCAGGGAGCAGCAATAAAGCCTAATAAGCACCAATTAGGCAGCTTTAAAATGACTGTGATACTCAGCTCCTTCTAGACATTTACTGGTGTGGTTACAAACATGGTGAAGTCAAGAGAATGGTCCAGGAAGACAAGAGAAGAGGTGATTACTCTTCACAGGAAGGGCAATGGCTATAAGAAGATTGCAAAGATGTTAAACATACCAAGAGACACCATAGGAAGCATCATTCGCAAATTCAAGGCAAAGGGCACTGTTGAAACGCTACCTGGTCGTGGCAGAAAGAAGATGCTGACTTCGACTGCTGTGCGCTACCTGAAGCGTAGAGTGGAGAAAAGTCCCCGTGTGACTGCTGAGGAACTGAGAAAAGATTTGTCAGATGTAGGTACTGAAGTTTCTGCTCAGACAATACGGCGCACCCTGCGTAATGAAGGCCTCCATGCCAGAACTCCCAGGCGCACCCCCTTGCTGTCTCCAAAGAATAAGAAGAGTCGACTGCAGTATGCCAAAAGTCATGTGGACAAACCACAGAAGTTTTGGGATAGTGTTCTGTGGACTGATGAAACAAAATTAGAACTGTTTGGGCCCATGGATCAACGCTATGTTTGGAGGAGGAAGAACAAGGCCTATGAAGAAAAGAACACCTTGCCTACTGTGAAGCATGGCGGGGGGTCAATCATGCTTTGGGGCTGTTTTGCTTCTGCAGGTACTGGGAAGCTTCAGCGTGTGCAAGGTACCATGAATTCTCTTCAGTACCAGGAGATATTGGAGGACAATGTGATGCAGTCCGTCACAAACCTGAGGCTTGGGAGACGTTGGACCTTTCAACAGGACAATGATCCCAAGCATACCTCCAAGTCCACTAGAGCATGGTTGCAGATTAAAGGCTGGAACATTTTGAAATGGCCATCGCAGTCACCAGACTTAAATCCGATTGAGAACCTCTGGTGGGACTTAAAGAAAGCAGTTGCAGTGCGCAAGCCTAAGAATGTGACTGAACTGGAGGCTTTTGCCCATGATGAATGGGCGAAGATACCCGTAGCTCGCTGCAAGACACTTGTGTCAAGCTATGCTTCACGTTTAAAAGCTGTTATAACTGTAAAAGGATGTTGTACTAAGTATTAAGATTGAATGTCACTTGGGGGTTGAATAAAACTGATAATGATGTGAGCAGAGAAAAGACATTTGTGGTTATTTCATTATAAATGTTATGTTATATTTGTCTGACCTACACGTGCCTCTTTGATTTAATTGTAAGCAGGATGACTGAATGATCAAAATCAATGTCAAACCGGCCAAAACAATCAATTTCAGTGGGGTTGAATAATTTTGAACACAACTGTATATAATAGTTTTTATAGTCAGAACACACAAATACACAGTAACAAATATGTTTTATTTTTCAAACAAAAACAATATACAGCGTACATCTCAACCAAAGCAAAGTTGCACATACATTGGTCAACATACAAAACAACAGAAGAATTTACTGTATACAGTTACAGAAAAAAACTATGCTGTATCCTCTCTTCGGTTTCAGTCTGGCCACAGCACCTCATCCACATCACAAACAATGTTTTCCCTGGCCAAGCAGCGGGGGAAATAACGCGTAGCATGGCGAGTCCAGCCATGAAAAGCATCAATTGCTATATCTCCACATGTGTCTTCCATAGGTTGGAGAAGGGGTATACGCGTTTGTGGATTTCGGTCATACACTTTCCATCTCCAGGCAGAAAAAAATTCCTCAATAGGATTGAGAAATGGGGAATAGAATATGTTCATGACTGCAGTTTCCTGTTCAGGAGATAGAACACGTTCCTGACCACCTTGTGTAGGTAATCTTTCAGTTCTGCCAAACAAATAGTAAAATACTGTAAATACTGTGTAGGAATACAAAGTAGGAATACATTTCCCAAATACTTGAAACATACTTTATTTTTACAGTCCTACAGAACAGTCCACAGGCAATTCTGTACTACTGTACCCATTGAGCACTGTATTGATTTGCAGTAATTGCAATTTTCTAGTGCGAGTAGATTTCTTACCTATTCTCATTTCGGCACACATCACATGGTCAACCAAAGTGGCTCGAATCTCATTAGAGATTACGGTCCTTGGCCTTCCTCGTCTTACTCTCACTCCTATGGCTCTGGCTCTGCCTCTGTTTCCATTGTTGGCATCCATTGCTCCAAAACAGAAGAGCTCACTGTTGCCCTTTTATGCTAAAGCTCTGTTTGCTAAATGTAAAAATGTGTGACAGGTGTTTGTCCATTTGATGAGTCAGTGTGCATATTTGAATGGCAGTGTGTTCCTTTGTGAAAACAAGAGATTTTTCTGCCCGAAAATTGTGCCAAATGCAGAGAATTGTGTGTAGTATTTTGAAAAAAGTGTGTTTTAGAACTACAATGTGAGTGTAAAGCAGGAATTGTGCTTGTAGTATAGCAGAATTGGTTCAGGGGGTTGGTGTATGAGTTATATGTTGTGGTCATTGTGTCTCAAGTACCAATATTTGTGTGTAAACAATTAAGAAAAACTGTAATACATAAACTGGACATTTTGAACGTTTAAAAAACATTCAGAAAAAAACGCATTTTTGTTAGTTGGGTATACCCAGGACTATCTTCAGAAGAAATGCTCATTTTATGAATACCTTTGTGAATGTAAGATGCATGTACTGTATTCTTAAGTCACAGTTCACAACTTGTTTCAAGTACGTAAAAGATTTTATCAACGTTTAAATCTTAAATTCAGACATCAATTCCTCCTAGTTACCTCATTGACACTAGAAACCTGGTAGAGGTTTCCATTTTTATATAAACAACAGTTTTTTTTGGCACAACACTGGATCTTTTTAAAAGCATTTGAAGCATTTCAATATTTATCTAGCCTTAGACACAGCCAAAAGCCACTTCCTTAAACCATTTTTTTTTAGATTTGGCAAACTACAACTTGCAAGACAACTGACTCCAAAACTTTTTCTAGCTGTCACTGCCACTGCATAGCATTGTGAGATTTGAAAGCAATTGCACAAGATTTGGGGATGAGGAAGTATGACCGTTAGTTTTGATAGCGAACTACAATGATAATGTGATTGATCGTGTAGATTAATAAGACATGAATAATTCTGCATGGGGGACATTTGAGGACATATAACTGTTATTGATCTGGAAAGGAGTGGCCACATTTTACTTCTGTTTGTAAAAACATCCATGCCGTATTATGCCAACACACTGTTGTATAAAAATAGCAAGTTTTAAAGGTTTAACCTGTCGAGGTGAGTCGTTCGAAAATTACTGTTGGGGTAAACCATCCCTTAAACAATTTCCTTAATCAATCTCCAAAAGAGAGCAAGCTTTTAAAAGTGATAGGAAGAGCACAACATTTGCATGTCGAATTCCTGTTTGCCACATTTGCGGTTTGGCTTTTTACATTATGATTTTTATTATTATAAACAAGTGTTTTAGACATTGTTTAATTTTACATTCAGTGTAATCAGTGTGCATTTATGTAAGAAAATTATTGGGACAGTCATACATTATGATTATGTCATGCATAAATGCTGAACAAAATGGGAGCATTATGAAGAAATGTTAGAGAAGTTAACATTTCTGCTGCTGAAAGCTTGTATGATCGTAGGTCCCTCTGTGTGACATCTTTACCAACACAGTGATGTCACATCAAATGTAACAGACAAAAATGGGAAGAATAACAGAAAATTCACACCTGGGATTTGATTATGGTAATTGTTAAGTAAAAGTAAATTGTTAAGTAAAATGACAGTAGTTTCCTGCAACTGCAGATACTCAGGCATGTCATTAAGCCCTGTTTGTATCGGTCTACAATGGAATTCTGGGATTTGGCACCATAGTTAAGTGCATTCAAGCATATACTGTCAACTTTGGAATTATTATATTTGGTATGTTTTTGGTAGGAGCCATATTGAATCAAACGATAAAGAATCTCAGTATACTCTGCAAATGAAGCAATATTGAGGACAGTGCTGAAATGTAGAGTTTACAATGCAGATGGACCATTGAAAATAGCACAAAGAAAAAGAAAACCATCAAATGTTGGCTGGATACACCACACACTTACAGTATACACTGCTATTAACTTGGAGGCATAAAGCCCAAAGTTTTTTAGCGCACAAAGTCCAGTCTGAACTAATTAGTCTAAATCTAAAGTGCCCACAAATCTGGTTGGGAAAAATTGGACTATATGATTCAAACAGATTAAAACTTACAACAGGTACAGTTCAAGCTGATGGTTAACCTCTTTGTTCTAAGCAAAACACCACTTGCTTAACTTGTGTAGGGTGAACCTAAAATTCCAGTGGCAATGATGATCCCCTGATTATGCTGTACTTCACACCCTGTGACCCATTGGTGAACAAGCAAACGGGAGGAGGTGAGGATCACACAGATGGAGGAGACGAGCACTACGGACGGGCAGGTGGAGCAGGTGAGCACTAGAGGGGCAGGTGGAGCAGGTGAGCACTACAGAGGGGCATATGGAGCAGGGTAAGGTAAGTTTTTACTTTTTAAGGCTTGAAGTGTTTAACCCATGGATTAACGTTACTCGACGTCCAGTGTTTTTTTCCCCATATAGCTTTATGCAGGTTAGGGCTGCATAAAGGGATGATCTTTTCAGCATAAACACTGCAATATGCACATGTGAAATAGTCAAATTGCAGAATGCAGGATGTCAAGTAGGGAAATTTAACTTTTTAACTGCTTAATACTAAAAGCAAAACTCACAAGGTTCACATTTTCCATGCAAGAAAAGTCTATCTGATGGAAAATTGGATAAACCAGATAATTACCTGTCCAACAGGTCGCTAACGTCGATTTCACTGCTGGTTCGGCAGCATACGTTGGTCCCTTAGCAGTGTATTAGACGGTGTATTGTATGGACTCACTTGTTATTGCTTTGTTTTTCTCAGTTTCATCCAGGCAAATTGGTATGATTACAGGCCTGCGAATAGGCTAAATTTAGGGAGCATATGTTGTTCCAGAACTTGGATATACCTTTCAGCATTGCAGGTGCCTTTCCAGATGTGTAAGCTGCCCATGCCACATGCTTTCATGCAACCCCATGCCATAAGAGATGCAGGCTTCTGAGATGAGCACTGATAATAACTTGGGTTGTCCTTGTTCTCTTTAGTCCGGATGACATGTCGTCCCAGTTTTCCAAAAATAACTTAATTTTTTAGGACTCGGGTTTGTACAACAGACAATTAGTAAAATCAATCTATAAAATCAAACAGGCTTAATGTATGTAACTTGACAAATGCATTTCCAAAGCAGTAAGGGGAAGCAGCAGTGGAGTACTCTCAATTGTGAGCTGTGACTCAGCAGTATGGTTATTCAGGCAAGCATACCACACTGGAACTGAGAGTAATTTGGTTCCATGGTTTAAACCAAGTTAAACCTGGTTCAACTTTTGATTAGTGACTTGTCATCCTTGCAAGTCTGGTCTCTACTTAAGTCTCCATAGTTGTCTATTTTGTTCCTAATCTAAGAAATATGTGAAACATGTTCTTGATGTTTACAGATTGCTCCTACCACACTCGTCTAGAGGCTTTCTCCATCAGGAGTACAATAAGAGAAAGAGTGAGAAAGGTTAGACAGTCATAAAAGAAATGCACAGTGTTGATCAGTCAAACCTGTCCTAGAGAACCACCAACCCAGCACATTTTGTATGTCTCCCTCATCTATCACACCTGATTCAACTCATGAGCTCATTAGCAGAGACTGCAAGACCTGAAATGGGCGTGTCAGATATTGGGGAGACATACAATATGTGCAGGGCTGGTGGTATTCCAGGAAAGGTTTGAGAACCAGTGGTGTAGACCGTATGCAGAGTGTGTAATAGGATTTAGAAACTTCCTTGTGTGTTGGCAATACATTATACATACTGTATTAGTATTCGTTATTTTCTACTGTCACTCATTTTCTATCATCCAAGTGTATGAGTTATAACAAAGAGAGGTTTAAATTTCTGTCAATACTTGAGATTTGCTTGAGGTTACTGGATGGGTAGTTGTGCTGTACATTCAGTGTATGATTGCATCCAATGTGATGAAAAAAAAATTGAAGACATAAGGATATACCATGGTATTCCAAATCAAAATCAGTTGTACTTTATTGTACAGTACTTACAGTGTACTTGCATATTAAAATAGTGAGTAATATAAGGTAACTACAGGGGTTAAGGTTAGGTTTCGGTGTAGGTTCAGGGTTAGTACCTAGTTATTAGTAATAACTATATTCTGATATATTACAGATATTACCCAGTTATTATAATTTCTGTAATAATTACATATGTACATGGGGAACAGGACCGTAAAATAAAATGTTACCTCAAAATACATATGGAGCCAAAAGTAAGTAAAATCTAATGCCAATGCTTTCTAACAAGAAAGAACTGTTTCTTTTGTGTCATGTCAGATGCTTCAACTAATCTTGCTGATTGGTCATTCAATTATATTCAATCATTAACTAGATTTAGTTAGTAACACTTCTGACATGCCCTTTAGAGTCTGCCATTGCTACTATGATTCAGCCCATGATCCACAGTCCTCTAGGAGCATGTGTCTGCTACCAATACAATGTCTCTACTTTGAAATTTCTCTTAGTACGATTCCATTTTTGTCTTGTTTGCACCATAGGAAGGTATTCCTACAGAATATAAAGCAATAAACAGAAGAATAAAATATTCTGATTAAATGTTGAAGTAATGTAGCGCTTAAAGTTGTGAAGCGTAAAGTGAAAAAAAAAAACAATAACCAAAAACAATACAGCATCTGTGCTCCTGAGTGGCATATAAAAACGTGGTGCAGGCACGAAAAATGTTTCTTATCGAAAATACATTACATTGAAAGTCGTGGTGAGTGGTGAATTCGGGTTCATGAATATGAATCAATAGATTACATTTTTTGTTTGTGTCACAAACTGCATTTTTAAGCTAAGCATTTAATTGGTGCTATAACCTTAAAACAATTTTTTCATACAATCATAGATTATAAATTCAAATCATATTGGGAGGAACTACAAGTTCCCTGTTAGATGATTCTTTTACTGATGTACCTCAAAAGTAAATGCTATTAATTTTGTAAGAAAAATAAATTAAACAAGAAAGTGTGCTAAAGTAGCTTTCTAGCGTGAAAAAAAAAATACAGTTAGGGCATCTAACAAGGGTTCCCTGTAGTTTAGGCAGTTGGTGATTCGAGTATAATACTGCAACTTATCTAGGTTTGTCACATCGCTACATGCTTGAACCCCTACTTAAAAATCAAGTGATGTTATACAGCTTGCATGGTTGACAAGAAATATGACTGTTGGTTTAATCCCAGGAGGTCCTACCATCAGTAAGAAACAACTGGGAGGGTGGGCCTGCTAAAGTAATATAGTACAGTACTCTTCTCTTGGGAGAGGGGGATCACCCATAATGTTTTTTTACAAGGCCCTGTTTATTATAATGATGACACAGATCATAAAGATAAAATAGGTTTCATTTTCTATATAAATGATATCTCTTGTTTTTCTTTATTTTTTTTGGTGATATTTGACCTTGTACAAATCATTTCACATAACATGAAACACTCACAATGTTCAACCTCATTCAAGATCAATTCTTCAGATTTTTTTTTTTTGCTTAGAAAAGTGAATGTTTCACTTTTCAAAATTGTACTAGTAAAGAAATGCTCACATTTTTTCAAATCAATGTCAATTTCCAAAGTCTGCGCTTGCATCACTGTCCTAGGTGAATTTAATGGCAAAATACAGAAAAAGAAAGCAGTAGCAATATGAAGCTCTACCAAAAAGGGCACCTAAAGAGAAGAGAGAAAAAATAATTTAAGCATACAGCACTTCATATACCACAGGATAAAATGACACTTTTTCAACTATGTTGAAAAAAGCACACATTTAAATATCTCTGTAAATATTCTCTCTCTTAAACACGTACCATCCTATGTAACACTGGCACAGATTTTCATGCGAGGTAGCTTGTTTGATGAGCAGTTCCACTTGAGTAGGTACGTCCAGGGTTTCATCATGGGAAAAGTCTCGTCCTAATAGGAGTAAAAAAACATGAACATAAATGACCATTAATATTTGTTTTACTAGCTATTGATGTTTGATAATGTACTGTATGATATCAAGAATAGTGAGTGAAGTCACTTAGAAATGTGTATTTAGTTTGGTCTGTGACTAAAGGCCAGAGTTTTGCTCACCAGTTAGCTTGTCTCGCACCCTATTGATAATTTGGATAGCTTTCTTGTTCAAGGCTTCAGGTTGCACAAGGCCATCTCCAACTGAAGGAATAAAAATGATGCTACAATGTCAAAGACAAACACATGACCTGAAACCTGATTCTTTGTATGAATCCAGTAATATACAGAGTAAGCAGATTCATTTAAAACTTAAGACTATATTGTTGGCTTGACAAGCCATATTATCTACTATTTCAATTCAAAATTATTATTAGTTGAGCTTGAAGAGCAAGTAAATTATCATGTATAATTTAGAATGAATTCAAGTAGCATAGTAAATGTCAACACTGTAAGCCGGTGCTCATATTTTACTTCCATAATACAGTACTATCTTGTATTTTAGGTTATTACAAATTAAACAGATGTGCATTATTAGAACCCCAATTCCAGAAAAGTTGGGACATTTTATAAAATGTAATAAAATCAAGAATCTTTTTAAAGACTTTTAGCTCTTGAGTTATTGATCAAGGAATTTTACTGAACTCCTTGAGTTAAGCACTGACTGTATTTCTTTATACTTAAGTCCAAGTTCAAAGTAAAACTCTTTGATCCTCTATCAACCAATTTGGATTCAAGAGCGGCCATTCCACCGAGACTGCGCTGCTGTCTGTCACAGAATCCCTGCAGATTGCAAAGGCTGGTTCCAAATCATCTTTTCTCATTCAACTGGATCTATCTGCTGCCTTCAACACCATAAACCATCAAATTCTTCTGTCCACCCTCTCATCACTTGGCATCTCATGTACTGCACTTCAGTGGTTTGAGTCCCATCTCACAGGTAGGTCTTTCAGAGTCGCCTGGGGAGGGGAGGTATCCAAACCTCATCAACTGATCACTGGGGTTCCTCAGGGTTCAGTTCTTGGTCCCCTCCTATTCTCCATTTATACTACATCACTGGGTCCCATCATACAGGCACATGGTTTCTCCTACCACTGCTATGCTGATGACACACAACTCTACCTATCCTTCCAACCAGATGATTCCACAGTAGCTGCACGGATCTCAAGCTGTCTGGCGGACATCTCGACGTGGATGGAAGAACACCACCTGCAGCTCAACCTGGCAAAGACTGAGCTTTTAGTCTTCCCTGCCACTCCAACTCTACAACACGACATCAACATCCAGCATGGTACAATCACCATTTCCCCATCAAAGTCGGACAGAAATCTTGGAGTTATCTTCGATGACCTACTGATCTTCAGAGACCACATCTCAAAGACGGTGCGGTCATGCAGATTTGCACTTCACAACATCGGGAAAATCCGGACTGAGCATGCAACACAACTTCTTGTCCAGGCCCTGGTCATTTCAAGGCTTGATTACTGCAATGCTCTTCTGGCTGGACTGCCGTCAAATGCAATCAAACCTCTTCAAATGATGCAGAACGCTGCTGCACGTCTTGTCTGCAACGAGCCTAAGAGAGCCCACATCACGCCCCTCTTCATCTCTCTGCACTGGCTACCCCTTGCTGCACACATCAAGTTCAAGGCGCTGATGCTTGCTTACAGATCCACCACAGGCTCTGCACCCTCCTACCTCCACACACTAATACAAAGCTACATCCCCACTGTTATGAACCCAGTATGGGTCATATTTGTTGGTTGTGTGTTTTTCTTTTGTTTTGATTTGCAGGATGGAGTTTGGTTGAGTGACGTCATGCTTGCTGATGACCTACACCTGTGTTGGAACTGATGCCGGCAAATATTTAAGCAGTTCCCTTCAGTTGAGAGGGAATACAGCTCTCACCTCCTCATGTCGTCGTTCTCTTTTCAGTAGTTTGTTTTCCTTTAGTCTTATTTTATTCTTACTTTAATAAATGTTATTCCTTTTTGATCATGACCCAACGCGTTGTCTCCTTCGTTGTCGTGCCTTGCGAGCCGGCTGTGACACCACCAGAAGCCAGCAATCACTAAAGGAACGAAGGCTTGTGGTACAGTCACAGAGAGGCACAAAATCACTCTGAAGAATCAATCCCTTCATAAAAATAAAAAAAATATCTATCCTTTCCTTTTTCCCTTCCTACTCTAGCTTATGTTACTGAGCAATGTATGAAACTTGTATTGTGAGCACTTCCTGTGTCTATTTGCCAATTCATGAAGAATCGCTTGTTTGTATTCCTTCGCTAAATGACTAAATGTAAATGATCCGCTCCACTGTGAACATACTATACAGAGTTGTCTGAAACTCTGCCAGTGGGACGTTGAGAGAAAAAAAAAAAAAAAAAAAAAGTGTTTGTCCGGAGAGAACACAAAGTTTCTCAGGGGAATTCTGAAAAATATTTTTTCCTCCCATGCCATATCTTTTTTTTTATAACACATATATTGTTCTCATTAACAACCAGACAACTTTTTAATTTATTGTCATTAGCTCCAACCAACAAGAAGTCAGATATTTTGATTTGAAAGTGGATGTTTTGAATAATGTTTTTATGTATTCCTCGTAGAGGCTTCATGCAATTGCCACCAAACTGGGCCAACAGGAAATGAAGACACTCTGAAGATGCTAAATTATGAACGATTATAGGACATCTCAAATGGCGTTGCCATTGCGAGGGAATAAAGTGAGGACAAAAAAGGCAAATGGTAAGGGTCTCGTATCTTGTAAAATCATTGCTTGATTTAAATTAAATTAAGATTGCATGTTTTGTAATTGAACGTGAAACAATTCAAAATAAATGAACTAGTTTTCAGATCAATATATTTTTTGTCTTTCAAATTTTGTATTTTCAGATTAATTCATATTCTCCTCTGAATTATACATCATTTATTTCTATATACAACAATACCAATATTAGAAAAAAAAAAAAACATTTGAGTTTCCTTTTCAATTAATGTAATGTGTAATTAAAAAGTAAGCAGATTAGTGCTCCGTTTATAACAAATTCAGTATGTTGTATAACCAAAAGATGGCACCAAAGGCCAAAAATCATGTTTGCTGTAAAACTATTGTGTTTTACAGTGCAAACTTATTTTTATTTCACACAGCATTTGCATGTATATTTAAACAATTTCAAAGACTACTTTGTCACAATTTAGATTTTATTTTTTCTTTAAAATGTTAAATCTTCTTAATCTCACTGTCTCTCTCTCTCTCTCTCTCTCTCTCTCGCTCTCCTTCTCCTGCCCCTAACCCCCTCAGTTTCTCTTTTTCTCTCTCTCTGTGTCAGTTTTACAGCCTTCACTGTCCTTTAGCTCTAACCCTAATCAAACACACGAAAGCAGCTAATCAAGCCAGTTCATTTGTTGGCCACTGACAACATAGTATTTTATTATTTGTTTGATAATTAGGTTAATTAAAATATAAAAACAAGACGAACACCAATGTACTTCTAAAAATTTTAAACTGAAAAAGGATAACTTCACACTCATTTGAAATTGAACTATGACACTATTAATGGACAGGAATAGATGTCAAAACGATGTTTTTTTTTTTTTTTTTTACAGAGGAGGGAGTATGTTTTCTTGACATGGGCATTACACAAGGTCATGTGCTGTGTTCGCGAGCGTCACGTATGACTAATATGTCTTTAAATTAATTATTTATTGATGCAATTCAAATTTCTTTAAAAAAAGTAAATTTCACATGATTTCATAAAAGTGTCTGTTTATAATCCGAGTTACAACTTACTCAAATTCAAATGACTTTGACATAGTCCTTTTTCCTGTTTTAAATGTCTATTGCCCTATGACGTCTCAGATCATTACCTAGTCTCAAGCGTGCTACATTTAAGGGTGCAAAACAGTCTCTCTGCCACAAATATGGTAGAACCATCACTTCTACCACTAAAGATTGCTTTATAAATAATCTTCCTGATCAGTTTCATTATCTTAGCAAACCAGACAACTTAGAAGAACTCGATGTTGCAACAGAAACTATTGACACTATCTTTTCCAGTACTCTAGACTCTGTCGCTCCTTTGCACTTAAAAAAGATTAAGGATATTAGTCCAACACCATGGTATAAGACCTTAAGAAGATGGACCTTAAGACCTTATGGACCTTAAGAGAGCAGCAAGAAAAAAAAATGGAGCGCAGCTGGAAGAAATCAAAACTAGAAGTTTTTCGTATTTCATGGAGAGAGAAAATGATAGAGTACAGAAAGGCCTTAAAAACCGTTAGATCTGCTTATTTTTCAAATCTTTTAGAAGAAAATAAACACAACCCAATTTAACAACAAATTAAGTATTTATTTGATACAGTGGCTAAACTAACGAGAAATACAGCTTCAACTTCTGAGGTTTCCAAACAGCACAGCAGTAATGACTTTATGAACTTCTTTACTTGCAAGATTGACAATATTAGAGAGAAAACTATAGCCATGCAACTGACTACTACAGTATCACATCAGACAGTGCATTGTAGTATCCCTGAAGAAAAATTCCATTCATTCGCTGCTATAAGAAAGGAAGAATTGTCTAGACTTGTTAAATCATCAAAATCAACAACATGTATGTTAGACCCTTTACCGACTAAGCTATTGAAAGAGATGCTTCCAGAGGTCATAGATCCTCTTCTTAAGATCATTAATTCATCTTTATCAGTAGGTTAGGTACCAAAAAATTAAGCTGGCTATTATCAAACCTCTTATTAAAAAACCACAACTTGATCCTAGAGAATTAGTCAATTACAGGGCGATCTCCAATCTACCTTTTCTGTCAAAAATACTAGAAAAGGCAGTATCATCTCAACTGTGTTCCTACTTGGAAAAAAATGGTATCTGTGAGGATTTCCAGTCAGGATTTAGACCGTACCATAGTACTGAGACTGCTCTCATTAGAGTTACAAATGATTTGCTCTTATCATCAGATCGTGGTTGTATCTCTCTATTAGAGTTACTAGACCTCAGTGCTGCTTTTGACACTATCGACCACAATATTCTTTTGAATAGACTAGAAAATTATGCTGGAATTAGTGGAATTGCATTGGCATGGTTCAAATCATACTTATCTGACCGTTATCAGTTTGTAGTAGTAGTAGTAAACGAAGAGATGTAAAGTTCGGAGTACGGAGTACCGCAAGGCTCAGTACTAGGACCGTCACTTTTCACTCTGTACATGCCACCCTTGGGAGATGTCATTAGGAAGCATGGCATTAGTTTTCACTGTTACGCTGATAATACTCAGCTCTATATTTCCTCGCGCCCTGACGAATCCTACCAATTCTCAAAATTAACAGAATGCGTAGCTGATATAAAAAATTGGATGACTAGTAATTTCCTACAACTAACTTCAGAAAAAAGAGATTCTAATTATTGGACCAAAAACTTCTGCAATAACCTAGAATACTGTCTAACACTTGATGACAGCTCTGTTAAGTCGTCTTCGTCGGTTAGGAACATGGGTGTGCTCTTTGATACCAATCTTTCATTTGAAAGCCACATTTCCAGCATATGTAAAACCGCATTCTTCCATCTTAAAAATATATCTAAACTAGGGCAGTGCAATATGGACAAATAATCACATTGCGATTTATTTTGTGATTTTGGTAATTGTTTTTGGTTTTTCAAACATGCTACATTCTGAATGTATCAGTGCACAAGAAGTACATAACAAAATGTTTCACAATGAAGTAACTGTATTAACAGCTTCATAAACAAAACTGTAATTAACTGTCTTTAAAACAGACAAAATAAAATAAATTAAGGTTAACTAACCTAAATTCCAGTCATAATAAGTAAACTTCAAAATTGTATGTCAGTGCACACATTTCACAATGAACTAACATACTGTACAGTAGGATTAACTGCTTGATAAACAAAACTGTAGTAAATTGTGTCTTAAAAACAGACAACATAAAATAAATTAAGATTATTTTACCTGCTTAAACTCGTATTCAACGCCCGCCTTAGATTTCTCATACATTTCGGGAATAGCAACTTGTGTGAAATAAGTGCGAGATGGCAGCTGGTATCTTTTGTCCAGTGTTTGAATCCAAAATTCTCTCAAACGACTGATGTTGAATTTCTCTTTGGTACCAAATCATTTTTATTCTGAACTGCATCCATATTTTTTCTTCTTTCCTCCAGTTTGCCTATTTTGTTCTCCCGCTTTGCTTTGTTCTAATTTGTGCGGTGTGCTGAGTGAGCTCTGATCGGTAAACATGCGCACAATGTTGCAGCATTCTAAAATAAAATATAAATAAATGGTAACACTTTACAATATTAATGTTAATGTATTAACTAACATGAACTAACCATGAGCAGTACATTTGTTACTGTATTTACTAATCTTAGTTAACATTAATTAATGGAAATACAGTTGTTCATTGTTTGATCATGTTAGTTCAGTGCATTAACTAATGTTAACAAGATTTTAATAATGTATTAGTAAATGTTGAAATTAACTTTAACAAAGATTAATAAATGCTGTATAAGTGCAGTTCATTATTAGTTCATATTAAATAATATAGTTAACTAATGAACCTTATTGTAAAGTGTTACCAAATAAATTAATAAATAAAATTGCAGACTTATGGGATTTAGAAATTGCATGTGCTCAAATCGCAATTGTTGCGATTGCGATTAATTGCACAGCCCTTATCTAAACTATGACATATGCTCTCAATGACAAATGGGGAACAGCTAGTTCATGCGTTCATGACCTCGAGACTAGATTACTGTAATGCTCTACTGGGTGGTTGCCCTGCTCGCTTGATAAACTACAGCTGGTCCAAAACGCAGCTGCTAGAGTCCTTACTAGAACCAGGAAGTATGACCATATTAGCCCGGTTCTGTCAAAACTACACTGGCTCCCTATTAAACATCGTATAGATTTTAAAATCTTGCTAATTACTTACAAAGAACTGAATGGTTTAGCTCTCCAGTACCTGAGTGAGCTCTTAACGCATTATAGTCCTTCGCGTCTATTACAGTCTCAGAATTCTGGCCAGTTGTTAATACCTAGGATATCAAAATCAACCGCAGGCGGTAGATCCTTTTCCTATTGGGGACCTAAACTCTGGAACGATCTTCCTAGCATTGTTCGGGAAGCAGACACACTCTGTCAGTTTAAATCTAGACTAAAAACGCATCTATTTAACCTGGCATACACATGACACAGTTTATCAATTTTTGTCTTCATATCCGTTAACGGATTGTTAGGCTGCATAGATCAGGTCAGCCGGAACCGGGAACACTTTCTATAACACCGGATGTACTCGTTACATCAGAGGAAGAATGGCGTCTACGCTCATTTTTGTCTCTTTGCTTATCCCAAGGTTTACCAATTAACGTGATTGGCTGGATCTGGGCCGTGTCCAGGTCGGATGGGGAACCTGCGCCTGTGCGCAGCAGCAGCGTGGCCCTGGGGTGTCGGCGGAGACTGTGTGAACTAGCTCATCCCTTGTGAGGGCCTTACAGACTCATCAGCCAGTGGCACATATCCCCAAACAAACCGTCACATACCGGCGTGATTAAAAGATCTTAAACTAGATGGAACTGGATTAAATATTTTGTCTGTTGCGACTCCAATCGGACTTATGACCTGTAACTCTGCCTGAGTATCGGGCAAGTGTTCACTGTTGGCCAGAGGAGAAGTGGCCCCCCGACTAAGCCTGGTTTCTCCCAAGGTTTTTTTCTCCATTTTGTTTGAGTTTTGGCTCCTTGCCGCTGTTGCCTTTGGCTTACTTAAGTTGGGGACACTTGCTTGATATTCACCAGTGTTTTTTGGTATGCCTGCATTGGCGCTGTTGTATGCGAACTGAGCTGGGCCGGACGATTACGTCACATTTTTTTCCAGTGCAGATATGCATAAATTAACTAGAGTAATTACTATTGATCTTTGCAACAGAATTAATCAATAATATATAGAATAAGCTGGACAATGACAACATTTTCTTTGGGAGCTGCTGTGCAGTCAAAAATTATTTGCCAATTATTAATGTAAAGTTGCTTTGCCACAATTTGCATTGTAAAAAGCGCTATATAAGTAAAGGTGACTTGACTTGGCTAATCTTAAGGCCTTTGCGACATTATAGTGTGAAGATCTAGAGTTTTAGCTTAAGGTCGTGTCCATGGCGGCCTGACAAAGTTCGTTGTTATGTCATGAAACAGGAAGTTGTTGTAACTTGGGTATACAATGTCGGATCTGCCCCAAACTTCACGTTTTATTAGAGTCCTGGCCTGAACACATCTACATGGCAATATTCAGTTACAGTCATAGTGCCACCAGTCATAGTGCAACAGGAAATTATGTTTTATACTGTGATTAACTTCTCATAGAGATTTCACCAGAACCATATCATATATGGTCAGTCTAATCTTAAGGCCTTAGCAATGTTAAATTGCAAAGATCTTGAATTTTCGTTGAAAGGCGTGTCCGTGGCGGCCTGACAAAGTCTGATGTTTCACCATGAAAGAGGAAGCTGTTGTAACTCAGATATCCAATGTCCAATCTGCCCCAAACTTCACATGTGTAAACTACATGTTCACATGTCTGGCCTAAAGACATCTACGTGACAATATTCAGTTAGTCATAGTGCAACCTGCTGGCAACAGGAAACGGCATGGTTACCGCTTGGAGCTTTAATTATTATTATTATTCCCCCATAAAACTGATCAGGCAGACCAAACCGTAGACAGACATTGTTGTCGCTACAGCTGCTCGAGCATGGAGAAAATGGAGGACAACATACAACTCACTCAGCGCAGAAACTATGGTAATGCAGGACTGTCAGTCAGCAGCTGTTAGCAGGGCCTGAGCAGTGTGATGTAAAACTGCACAGAGAATCAAAATGGCTTGTCTAATGAGAGTTCTTTGTTTTAATGGGGATAAAAGAAAGGAGTGGGAGGATTTTTTTTATCATTGTAGAGTGGTTGTGTTCACACACTGCCATTTATGTTCAAACACCATGTAAAAAGGGATTTTACATAAAGGGTGCCCTGTAGAATGAGCTTTCTATTCGTGTCATATATGTAACCAGAGCTCCTGTAAAATCACAACAAATTCTTTGTGTTTGTGCACACTTGGCGAATAAAGCTCATTCTGATTCTGAATATGTAAATTTGTCACTTGACGCTTACCCAACACAAGAAAAGTGCAGTTGAGAAAGCATCTTGATCATGTAGATATGTTTGCACCCGCTCTGCAATTTAACACTCAAATCAAGTCAAGTCACGTTTATGTATATAGTATTACACAGGAAAAAAAAAAGAGTTTTGTAAAGTTCTTCAGTTGCCGGAATTAGAAAATAATAACAGAACAATTCCAATAGGGTCCTCACACCATTCAGACCAAAATCACTTTAAATCATAATCATGACTTCTGAGTCTGTAAATTGAAACTACCATGGAGGACTTGAAAGGAGCATAACTTTAAGGAGTGAAGGAGTGGGTCTTGAAGGACTTACTGAAGGAGTGAATTGACTCAGGTACTGTAGTTCCAGGCTTTTTGTGGGTTGTTTCTCCCAGGTCAATACCCTCCATGGCTTCTACATGAAACATACCAAATATATATCAGAAAATTAAATCTATTACCATTAACATGCATTAGTTTTGATGGAATTTCTGGATGAGTACTTTAGACGCCACATCATAACATCACTTAGTCATTAATAGATGGGACTGTTGGGGAGTTGTTTGTGAATGAAAGCATCATATAGGAGAAAGCTCTGGCAGTGCAAACAAAATCATGCAATGCCAGAACAGTTTCCGGACTGTAACAACTCAGTACATATTCTGTAATCTCTGTGTGAATGAGACTTTAGCTTGAGGTCATCTATATTCTACTGTGCTCCTAAAAGTGTGTGTGTGGGGGTGTGGGGGGGGGGGGGAATAGTTCAATCAATCTAGTAGCAAATCTTGATTTGGTTTACTGTTGTGATGTAAATTAAAGGCTACTGGCTACCTTTCCATATGCTCCAACTTCCTATGTAATTAGAATGGGGTCAAGACTCACCAACAGACTGTCCTGCAGTGTAGGAGTCAGTTCTAGTCCTGGAGCGCTTATTTCCTTTAGTGTTTGCTGTAGGAGAGAACAGAAACATCCAGTTGGTAGACATTCACAAACATTTGAGGTTTGAGTGTGTAAGATGTTATAAGAAAAAGTCTTTTTTTTGATGTTGTAGCTTGTTACCAAGGGACCAAGTTGTGGCTGGTTTGTACTGAGTTAAGACTACTCCGGCTGGTAGATGATACAGTACAGTAACACTATTTTACAGTGACCTGTATAAGTAGTAATTCAGCACTTTTCACTAGAATTAAACAAAATAATGTTAATTTGAGTGATCAAAAGTAACTGTAACAAAGTACAAGTTAAGGGAAGGAGGTCAGACATTAAATGCAATTTTAATTGTATCTTAAATCATAAAAACAAACAAACAAACAAAGCAAAAGGAGCGGCAGCGTTTGACTGCGGCATATAAGCATAATAAAACCAGCAACATAAAATGTCCGAGGCTTCATACCCATTCATGTCCCACCCCGCTTCATACCACGGTAACGTTTTATAAAACTTGAATACATTAGCTCATTCATGAATATGATTACTTACTTATTGATTATTGTGAAGGTGAAAATGGAGCTTGAAGAATACAAACCTAACGACAAAGGATAGAGTTTCTAGCTACAGAAAATAATTCTCTCTTTGAAATGGAAATAAATTCATTGATCAAGTTCATTTGTATAACTATGGTGTACTTACAAATGAATGGGTTCAAGGAACGAAAACAAAAGAAAACAAAATTTTAACAGGAACAAACAAAAATTAGTTCTGAACAGAAACACTTTGAAATTTGAAATTACCATTAACCTGTTAATAACATTATTTTATCATTCTTTTTAAGATTTTAATTTGGCAGTCAACCAATCATGAATTCAAATGTCTATGTTTGGAGCGTGTACACCACTGATCCTCACAAACCCCTCCAAAATGCATCAGTTATAAAACACTCACAGTTGTCAGGGCTCCAGAATAACTCGTACCACGAGATCTCGCAAGACTAAAACGTGACGAGATTTCTCACCGAGGTGAAAAGTTGTCTCGTCGTGCTATCAGTGTGAGGGTGAAATTATTATAGAAGATGCCCCCGCCACTTTCAAATCGTTTGTGTGGAAACATTTTGGTTTTCCAGTAGAAATAATAAACGGAGAAAGAATAACACACAAGACACAAACAATATGTAAACATTGTAAGAAAACTATGCCGTACACCTCGGCCAAGGTTGTACAGACTCTTAGGGGCTGTTCACATATCGTGCATATTTTCATTCGCGCAAAATGGAAGCGACACGCATACGGTGCGGCGCGCTTGTTTTTTCCTGGAAATAGTCAACTTTGTACTGCAGTTACAGTGACACTTAAAGTGTTATTTGAATTTTTTATTTATATGTTTATTTTATTTATACTGTTTAATTTATGTTCAATCTGTAGAAAGAAGTTCAGTGAGATTTCCCATGTGAAATTATACAGGGCAGAAAACAATTGGTTGATTTTGTGGCAAAACATTTAGCAGTGTTTGCATGTTGTTTTACAGCAAATAATTCATTAAAATAGAAGTAAAATGACATGCATTACAAGTTGATTTCAAAATGCACCAACATTTTTGAATTTTATGATTTTCAGTTGAATAAAAGACTACTTTCCCTTCATACGTTTCATTATTGAGGATTTCTTAAAAATACTATAAAAATCTCGTCTCGTGAACCCAATCTCGTGTCTCGTGGGATAGGGGTCTCGTCACACCCCTAATATATATATATATATATATATATATATATATATATATATATATATATATATATATATATATGTATAATTTATAGTTATTTAAATTCATATTAAATTAATTAAAATCTTTAAAATAAACATGCTTATATTTTAGATGGCGGGTTCTTGATTCAGCATATATATATATATATATATATATATATATATATATATATATATATATATATATATATATATATATATATATATATATATATATATGTATATATATATATATATATATATTCAGCATCTCGTGTTTCCAGTGAAGCTGAACGGAAGTCTGCATTCACTTCACACAGACAGACTGTCATGCACAGAATACATGTGTTCATGCGGGCTACAAACACTTCACTTCAGAGAATCTCACTGTTGTATTCGAATAAATCTGCAAGGTCTGTGAAATTAAATGTTAATTAGATATTCAGAGATTTGTTTTAATGATATAGATGTGTATTTGCTGAATGCTGAAGGTAAATGAGAAGATATTAGCCTTTAGTTTGCCTTTCTGTAACTAATAATATAAAAGCAAACACTATATTTTCTCACATACAGTTTACTTTCTTTGTTGTGGTTGGTCAGGCAAAATAAACCAAAAATATTCTGTCCCTTCACTTGAGTCTTGTATTGTGTGTGTCCACTTCTCTTTTCTTCACACTTGCCTTGTTTTCGCTGACAGACTTAACGGTGCGTGTCCACTGTCAAGGAGCGAGAGGAGCAGCGTTTTCAATGCACCAGTGATTACGCAACGTAAGCAATGACGCTGTTTGAATTTTCGCGATAGAGACGTGCTTATATACATTACTATGACAACACTATTTGACATTAGCACGAGCCAAACATTTTTCTCCCATGGGCCGCCTATTGAGGAACAATGGTCTAAGCCATGGGTCTTCAACCGGGGGTCTGTGACCCCTAGGGGGTCCGAGGCAAGTATTGCAGGGGGTCCGTCAATTAATATTTGATCACACATAAACAAATAGTATTACATTAACCGCTTTAATAAAACCCTTCCATCCAAGTGCAGTCACGTGATCTCATGATACCGTCAAAGCAGACTATGAGTGCTATAATTTGAAAATGCTACTGGCTAATAATTTATATACAACTTAGCTCACCAGAATGGATCGCTTTGTAATATCAATAGCTTGACAGGTGCTGTCCATTTCTTCTGATCATCCTTGAGATGGTTCTACACCTTCCTTTGAGTCCAGCTGTGTTTGACTATACTGATTGGACTTGATTAGGAAAGCCACACACCTGTCTATATAAGACCTTACAGCTCACAGTGCATGTCAGAGCAAATGAGAATCATGAGGTCAAAGGAACTGCCTGAAGAGCTCAGAGACAGAATTGTGGCAAGGCACAGATCTGGCCAAGGTTACAATAACATTTCTGCTGCACTTAAAGTTCCTAAGAGCACAGTGGCCTCCTTAATCCTTAAATGGAAGACGTTTGGGATGACTGTGGCTGAGCTCCAGAGATGCAGTCGGGAGATGGGAGATGGGAGAAAGTTGTAGAAAGTCAACCATCACTGCAGCCCTCCACCAGTCGGGGCTTTATGGCAGAGTGGCCCGACGGAAGCCTCTCCTCAGTGCAAGACACATGAAAGCCCGCATGAAGTTTGCTAAAAAAAAAAAACACCTGAAGGACTTCAAGATGGTGAGAAATAAGATTCTCTGGTCTGATGAGACCAAGATAGAACTTTTTGGCCTTAATTCTAAGTGGTATGTGTGGAGAAAACAAGGCACTGCTCATCACCTGTCCAATACAGTCACAACAGTGAAGCATGGTGATGGCAGCATCATGCTGTGGGGATGTTTTTTCACCTGCAGGAACAGGATGACTGGTTGCAATCGAGGGAAAGATGAATGCGGCCAAGTACAGGGATATCCTGGACGAAGTCCTGAGCACTCTGGAGAAGGTTCTCAGACTGGGTCGAAGGTTTCCCTTCCAACAAGACAATGACCCTAAGCACACAGATAAAATATCAAAGGAGTGGCTCCACAACAACTCCGTGACTGTTCTTGAAAGGCCCAGCCAGAGCCCTGACTTAAACCCAATTTAGCATCTTTGGAGAGACCTAAAAATGGCTGTCTACCAACGTTTACCATCCAACCTGAAAGAGCTGGAGAGTATCTGCAAGAGGATCCCCAAATCTAGGTGTGAAAAACTTGTTGCATCTTCCCCAAAAAGACTCATGGCTGCATTAGATCAAAAGGGTGCTTCTACTAAATACTGAGCAAAGGGTCTGAATACTTAGGACCATATCATATCAGTTTCTTTTTTAATAAATCTGCAAAAATGTTAAGAATTCTGTGTTTTTCTGTCAATATGGGGTGCTGTGTACATTAATGAGGAAAAAAATGAACTTAAATGATTTTAGCAAATGGCTGCAATATAACAAAGAGTGAAAAATTTAAGGGGGTCTGAATACTTTCCGTACCCACCGTGTATTTAAGTTATCTTGCGGCCCCCCTGAAGGATCACTGAGGCCCCCTAGTGGGTCGCGGCCCACAGGTTGATACAGAAAGAACGCAGAACAGAAATGTTAAAATACTGATTCTGCTCGGAGTGAACTTGTGGAATTGTTTTTAGTTTTTAAGCCCTGTTAGAAACACGTTTTCAAAAATAAACATAACTACTTGTTTTTTGTACTGGTGCGTGTAATTTACTTTGTAATTTACTCTGCATCAGTTGCTGACAAGATGGGCACAACCTCCATGTGTGGTGATTGAATGAAGCTTTTATAGAATCACGATTCCACTGGCTGATGGCGGTAGCACTGCCCTCTGAGGCGTTGCATCACCAGTGCTTCAAAAGATGCACCTGTGCCATCACTCAGACTTTGTGCAAAAGAATTCATAGCAGTAACAAAGGAGTATGGAAGAATTATGCAGCATCTCGTCTGTTGCCAAGCTCAGATATTTTCCTTTATTTTTGTTAATGAGATTTACAATATGAAATTAATTAATATGATTTTAGTAATTATGCCTCGACCTAGACACGACCACAAAGCAGCCCTGAAGATCAGCAGAGATCCTGTCAACTAAAAAATTCCATATGAAGGCATTGTCTGCACAGATCTTCAGCAAAAACCACAAAAACCAGACAAGTCTGCACAGACCTATGACCAGCTTCGTCTCCATACCGGCTTGATGAATCTGATCTTCAAGCAAAAGGAACTGAAAATATTTCAATGCTACAGATCCACAACCTGATTTCTGACTTGTGATGCAGCCTGAATCAATCTCACTATATTTGTTCATTGGCCAGAGGAAAACCAGACTTTATTTTAGAGGCTCTGCTAGATCATAGCAAAACACTACAAATCAACAAGCAGAAAGAATTGAACAAAACACAGTAGCTGCTGTCAATGCATTGCACCACAATCATAAGCAGCAGAGTGAATTCATATCCGCCAGCAGATGGATGTCTAACACCCACTGGAGAAACTGTGGAGGAAAATATCCATATTAAGGTGTTTGTACTGCTAAAGAGAAAGAATGCTCTGATACAGCTTTGCCTATAGTAGTGCAATTCAACTGCAACATTCAAGCATCATGCAACACACAACATTTCTAAACACGTCAATGTTCTTCAAAATGATGTGCACACAATACTAAGTTATAGAACAGCACGAGAACTTGGGCTGATAAATATCGTCAGTGTTGTCAATTTTTACAAAAGGACAGCCACACAGTAGCTGATGAACTTGTTGACAACTATCCAGAACTGTTTAAGGGAATAGGAAAAAGTGCAAAATAGTTAAGTTAAGCTGCAAATGAATTCTGATGTCCAACCAACGTCATCTACATAGACGAGTGCCATTTCATATTAGACAAAGTGGAAGCTGAGTGACAGATGATGACATTATAGAAATGGAACACCAGTGTGTTCACAGATTACAGCACGAGGGCATCCAAAGAAGACAAGGAATATGCCAATTTCATGGCACTGCAAGCAATGCTAAAGGCCATGACAGCAGAGGAGATTAAAACAGAGAAAAAAGGATGTCACGTTGAACCACTTCAAATGTCTTAGTTACCAGAAGCACCATGTCACAATGTAAGTGCAGATTTCTTTGGGCCATTAACATCTGGGGAGTACCAACTAATCATTGTGGATGACTACACATGGTATCCGGTAGTCACATTAACACAACGACTGCCGTGAGACCAGTTATTGATGATGTCTCTTCTGTTCTGAATTCCCAGTGTGCTTAAAACTGACAACGACCCTCCTTTCAACAACAGTATGTTTTTACAGTTTGCTGAATATTTCAGATTCCATCATAGGAAAAGAGAGGTTCATGAGCACTTTTAGGGAAAGCCATTTCAATTGAAAAAACACAAGGAATTCTGTGGAGATAATTGTTGAATGTCTTCCTCTGCGAGTACAGATCCACACCTCACAGCACCACAGGGACACCTGCTGAGTTGGACTTTCAATGGAAGGTAAATACAAAGATTCCCCTTGCTACTCCAAATACCATCAATTTTGATGCTGACATCCACAAAAGAAAAAGATAAAGGACAAAATGAAAACCCTATCATACACCCAAAGACATGCCATACATTTACACTTACTGTCCGCAGCAAAAGCAGAACAACGCCATAAAACACAAAGACACTCACAGTCAAGCACAATGGTGAGTACAGAAGAAAATGGACATACAATCAAAATAAACTGTTCATTCTTTAAAAGACTGCCAAGAGACACAGGATACTTTGTTGGAATTAAGATTTGAAAATGAGACAGACGTATGATTAGATGGGACCTTGTAATTGAACACTCACATAGACAGTTCAAGGCTGTAGTTTCAGACAGTCTATAAAACAAAGACTGTTCAGACTCATTCTAGTGTTTGTCACATGGAAGTTAAGTAAACTCCCTAAAGTTCTCTAGGATTAACGTATTCTAATATTTTGCTATCATAAACTCAAAGTCAGAGTACTTACAGTATTTACAGAGTACTTACTTTTTTAAGTCTTTGAATTGTATTAAAATATAATAACTTTTGCTAAATTAAAAAAAGAGAGTGATGTATTGGAATCTAATTTATTCCATGATGACAAGACGGCGAAGTCCCGCCCACACAGTGTGTGTGTGATATCAGTGTGCAACTACTGAGGATGATGTGTAATTAAAGTTTGAAAGTGTTCTTGTATCCATGTCTGCTGGTATCTTTACAAATGGCTATACACACATCCATGTGTGAGAGTTTAACATGGAGCAACAATACAGTTCTGTCTAGCTTCAATTTTACCAGTCCATTGTCTGAGTGTGACAATTACAAAAGCTAGTTCTTCTACCTGTCAATTAGATCTTCTTAGCCTGCTAAACTATAATCTTCACCCCTGAGAATGTGCTCCATTTCATCTGGATCTTCAACTACTAAAAACTGCTCAATCACATTATTCGCTGTCATAGTCTAAACTACCCAGTTATGATAATGACCTTCGCATTTACATATCTGCTTCTTCTATAGGAATGCCTCACCCTGCTTTGAATGGATTTAGACAAAAGCAAAATGACGGGACACAAGCAGTAGACAATCGTTCGTGGAGCACCAAAATTGGATGGCATACCTTTCTCTACAGTTCAAACAAACAATCTAAGAGACATTTGGCAGAAGCCGCTACACTCCCAAATGAGCTGAGAGAGGCGTCAAGAGTTTCACAGCTGAGGCCTGTGGATGATGAGCTTTGACCACTTAAGGCCCATTAAGATGATGGTCTCAAGTGTGAGAATCATTCTGTGCCTTTCACTTAACATGATGAGGGACCAAACATGCACCACAGGGGGCACAACCCAACCTGTTTCAACCGCCGTGTTATTACTACATGGACTAAGGCAAAATTCCAATGCTCCAAAGGGGTAAATGTGTGGACCACAAGCAATACATTTGCTGTTCATACTACTCAGTTTGACTGTTATCCGAAATGCAGAACACACAAGACAGGAGAATGTGCAGTTTGGCGCAATATCCCCTACATTAACTACTACATATATAGTAGTAGACATAGAGGTGGTGGAGTGGGCATTGAGTGAACCTATGAAAGGCAAACTAGAAAAATGCTTTAGATGGAGTATAGCAAGTCACACAGCAGGTCAACTTCCCTAAAGTATATGAGCAGTTTTTTTTTGTGTTTATGAATCAACAGTAGGATTGTGTGACTCTGGTATGTTTAAAGGCCCCAATATACTTCAAAAGAAATCAAAGAACTATCTAATGTGATGTCATTTAGAACAAAATCAGGCCAAAACGAAGTTTGTTTAGGGAAAAGTGCACTCCAGCGGGCAAAACACCTTCATACAACCATCGGTTTGTGATGATAACATAATAGGAGGTGTGCGCTGAAGCTCTCCCTTACATTTACATTTAGTCATTTAGCAGACGCTTCTTTCATGTGGAACTCTTTCTCTCATTTCGTCTGTCGAGGTAAGATCTCTGCAGGTGAAAACATTAACACACTGGACAGCTGCTCTATAGTAGAAAAAGAAGTTGTGCTTCTGGTGAAATGAGGCACTGACACTGTTTTTCATGTTTAATGCTGCATGCTTTTAAGCAATCTATTGAATAGAATGTCATATAAATAAAGCTGACGTGACTTTACTGGAGTGCTAATTCGCAGAGTTCGTGCTAACATACCTATGCTTTCTATAAAAAAGAAAAAAATGCTTGCGTGCAGCACATAGTTACTTATTCCTCTAAACGCCACTGTCAGCAGTGTGGGTGATGTCAGATGTTCGATAACAGTATATCATTGCTCACATATTTCTAACTTCGCTTTACCCCTAAACGATAAACAAAAAAGAACTTTGCTGTGAGTATATTGGGGTCTTTAGTCTTTTGAATGAGGAAATGTTGTGTGCTTACTATCCATAAGCCTCCAGTTGAGTAATGGGTCGTAGACAAAGGCCTCCAGCACAGCCATGACACTGTCCCTGTGTTCTCGCAGTACTTCCATCACTGTGTGACATGTAATACGGTAGTTCCCATCCAGTCCAGTCACCTGAGAGGAAACATGATCTGCTATTCAGCCATAAAGATAGTTCATGTCATTCAAGCACAATGGACAATGAATGTCTAAGGCTTAGCATGGCTATCTGTTGATGTATATCTATAAGGCCTTTATAAATCTTTATATATCTTTATAAAATAACATTACTAGAATATCTGTGTTTTATGTACCACTGTATAACGGCATCTGCTGAATCTTCAACATCACAGCAAAGGAAATTGTATTTTGCCTTAGTTGTGAAAGTGTTTGCAGTCTAAATTAAATGTACCACAAACTAATGACAAGAAAACACATTTTCTATTGTTTGTCCTTGCAAGCTGCAAGCAAAAACAATCAGTGCAACCAGTGTAAGTTTTTTCCCTCATTAAAGTCAATGGTTATATTTGGTGTAGTTGCTTTCATGGAGAGAAGTTACAAAGGGATTTTTAGATAGAGCTACAGGTGTGCCCTGCTTGCAAGCCTTTTTCATGTTTTGTCTTTGTTGTTTAAAATTTCATTTAAAATAATACATATCTGCTTCTATGAATCTTTTATGATCATTAATTTGTGCCCTATGTTTTTTATGCATAGTTTGGTATAAAGTTTGAGTACCTCAGCTTGTAATTGAGGTGTAAAAGTTGCATGCTCGTTCATTCGCATCAATAAACAGTGACTTTGAATATTGCTTCAGGGGGTCGTGATAAAGACTGCAGAGTCACAGGTTGTGAATTTTATTGAAAACAATGATAACATGAAATGTGTGCTTTATTAATATTTGCTGGATAAAAATATTTTAAAATATGTAAAAATATGTCAGTTAATTATGTGTCGGATGTCATTAGATTCAGATTGGAAATATGGGGTTCATCTTTTCAAATTTAGGGGTCTCCCTTTTTTGGGGATACCCTAGTATTTAGACAGAAATTTTCGGTCTGATTGCCATTAAATGGAAAATCATTCTCTTGGTTTTTGTAGGATTCCGCAGTCTTCTTTTTACTTTTTTTAAAAAAAAATTAAATTACTTGGGATCATATACATTCAATTAATTTATAAGATAAACGCAGAAACGTGGCTCATTGTTAGGAGACGTGTGGCAAATGAAAACAATATCATCTTAAAATATCAAATATGTTTGACATCCTCTAACTGGATGGAATCATAGTCTGAAGCCAAAAAAATGTGAGCTCATTATATACTATGCAATTTTCAGAGAAATCTTTCAACTCCGACTGCAGAAAAACTGCAGACTGGCTATAAATTTCCACAACTAGCGTTGACTCCTCTAGATTACAAATCAGGGCAAAAAATCTTTGCAAAAGTCATGCAGTGTATTGCAACCTTTACCTGGAATAACACAGTGTATCTGAGTAATCGCAGAATTGCAGACATAGTGGTCTGGATAAGTATAGAGAATTTAAACAATTTTGGCTAAAGAATAGAACACAATTGCAGTGCTGAATACATTTAATAGGGATGTTTTATAAAAATTACCAGGTATGAAAAGTAGCTAGTAAAGACAAGATGAAAAAGCTTTTAGAGCTTTAACACTCCAAATATACTCTCATACAAATGACCATCTTACCTCCATGGCATTGGTTAACATCCGGGTTAATCTGAAAGGTATTTTCTCAGGGAATTTTTCTCTGGTCATTGCAACCTTAAAATATAAAACAAAATTTCAGTTATAAACAAACAAATCTACTGTATGTTGCTTAATTTTTGTTCTTTCTAAGAAAAACTACCTCAAAACAGTCCCCAAAATCGATATGTAGTATCTTTCCACTGAGCCTGTCCAACATTAGATTGGAAGGATGTCTGTGTGTGGAGGGAATAAAGATTGCATAATCTGATAAATAACAAATAAATTAGTTTTATAAGGGCTGATAAAATGCACAAATTTCAGTTCAGTTTGTACCTGTCCCCGAGCCCTAAGATATAACCAACCATGGACATGACAGCTAGTGAGCGGGTGTAGTTGGTCCTCCTGTCAAACCAAACCTGTATAAAAAGTTATGTAAAAGTCTTAAAATAAAATAATGCATATATAATTGAAATCTTAATTTTATTATTTTTTAATTTCTTGAAACAACATATTTCTGTATCTACAATGGCATAAATTTCTAAAATTCTGCTAGAAAAGAGGGAAAAAGTACAAATCCAAATCAAAACGAAACATGAAAATAAATGAGGAAAATCCGCACACTGTTCAACTATTCCCTTTATTCGTGAAATAAAATGGCAGCATTTCGGATTTTCTTGTTTATTTTCATAATATTCACCACTCAGTATCTGATCCCTTGATCAAATGCCCAGGTCAAATTTCACACCAAAAATCAATCACAACTATATTTTACAAATAGTAAATAAAGCCCAATGTTACATGGAAGAAATGTAATACTGTAATATGATAAATATATTAAAATAATCCTGTCTAGACACAGCAAATTTTTTTTACAATACAAATTTTCTGTATTTATGGTGATGAAATGAATGCTTAAATTTGGTACTAAAATTGGCTTCATGTTGTTTATGCACAATTTACAATTATTATTTTAAATTTCTTATTTCATATTTTGGGGTGTGATATGACCCAGGTGTGTTTTTGGCAGATTTCAGACAATTTACTACATGTCTTATTCCAGGGCACTTCATGAAGTCATAGCTCTATTCAGTAGTACAACCCTCTACAGACGCAAATCGGCAAAAGAATGGCTATTGGCTAGTGACCAATATTTAACAAAACTTTCATATACATCACTTACTTCATGGCTGAATTCATTTGAACGGATCTGCTGGATTAACTACTGAGTGATTCAATTTAACGAAAGTGCTTTGCAGCACCTACTTGTGGTTTTAGTTTAATGGTTTTGGTTTCATATTTAAAGTATCATTTTATTTATTTATTTATTAAATATAATAGGGATGGGACGATTACCAGTTTCACGATAAACCACGATAAAATGTCCTGACTTTTGTGCTTTGATCTTTTCAATGCGAAGCCATTGCACGCTGTGACTCCATGTTGCTTCAAAGCATAATTCTGTCAACAGGATGCATAAACACTTTGAGCCGCTCTGTATTCAAGCCTTTCATGTTATAATACTTTTGCGTAATAAAAGATTATTAACAGCTTATCTTATTCTGTCCAATCTATCACATGTTGTCTCATTAAAAAGCTTTTTTATATATTTAAAAGAAATATCTTCTTATTTTATAGCATATATAAATACATTTACTTTTTTTTAATCGATGTATTTTATAACAATACAAAGAGCAATGTGGAACATTTTACCTTTTATTTGTTCCCCACAAAATGTTTTTTTTTTGTTCACTTCAATAACTATAAGAATAACTTTTGCTTATGAATTATAATAGTATTTTTGCCATAGACTATTAATATCACCTTCTCTTTCTGTGGCAGTTTAGTTTAGTTTCCTCAGAAAGTGGCCTGAATCTGATGTTTTAAAATCTGTTTATAAATCCATTTTGTACAGTGTACAAAACAATCGTCCAGACAAGATGATCACTATAACAATAGTATATTGTTTACAGTTAAAAAAAGTGAATAGAGCTGCTAATTTCATTTTTTGTTTGTTGACATTCAAATATAAAACTTGTTTTAATGTTTTCAGAGTGCAAATCAGTTCTTTTTGAACATTTTCATCTAATTTTAACAAAACCGTGAAAATATTGACAATCGTGATAATTTGGGGCATTATAATCGTGATATAAAATTTTCATCTCTAAAATGTAATTTTTCAATGTTCAAAATATTATTTTTTAAACCATCAATCTCATAGCAGTATTTATGGAACTGTAATTGTAAAAACATCTAAATCCTGCTTTAGATGTACTGCAGAAGTCACACAGAAGCAGCAAAAGTGGATTTGATATGTTTTCATTTGATTGGTGACAGCCTAAGGTTCCTTATTATTTTAATTTAATTTATTGATTAAATGCAATAATTTGACAATACATGATGCATACATCTAATAAAAATTGCTATTATAAAGGTAAAAATCCCTTGGAAATCAGTTTAATGGTGTACATAGTGGAAAAGTTCATTTCTTTTACTGTAAACAAACCACCACACAGAAAATGAAGAATATGAAAAGCTTTGGGAGTAAGCTGTCCACAACAGGCCAGCCAATAAACCAGCACAAAATCACATTCAGCAAAATACTGCCTAATTATCAGTATTATCGTGCAGTTTAGGGAAATATTTATATATAATATTTTTTGTCAATATTGCACACCCCTAATTCCTGCTTTGTTTAAATTTTAAATGTCTCATTAAATAAATGAGCTTATATAGTCCATCAAACGCTCAGTAGTGTTCTAGTGTAGGTGCCCTAAGCGGCCATGAGACAAAACATGCAGTGAAAATATATCTGTACTAAAACATTCTAAGCCTCTAACTCAATCGCTGGCAAGTGAAATCTAACAATTTATAAGCCAGTGGCTAGTGACAGACATGATTTAGTTACCTAGCACAAAATCTATGCGTAACATGTGTGAATGACCATATACCTAATATACAACACAAAAGTTTTTTGATGAAAAGGAGAGAAGAGAATTCGAACCTCTGAACTGGGACTCTTAAGCCAAAGAAGTTTGGCCAGGTCGTCTCCTGCTGTATTGTTCACAGCATGCTCAAACACCTCCACCTTCTCCATGAGAGTCAAGTGATCATAGTCAGGGGCCATCTAACAAATGACACAGTTTTAGCAGACAATTTCATTAAATGAGTTATTTTCAGTTTTACTTCTTCAGTTCTTCACTTCCTCCTGCACTATGCCAAATGATGCAGCCCTTTTATTTGGTCAATTTGCAGGGTATTTAAAGCTCACGGTTGGTAACCAGTAGCTTGTTGGCTCTAACCACGAGTTAGCACGACTTTTGTCTATGATTGTCAAATGGCTTTAAAATTAAAGTTTGTGTTGATAAAAGTGTGAACATGACTTGCTTATTTCATGGCTCACTAGCCAGGTTTCCACATAAGGATTTTATTTTTTGCAAAAAAAAAAAAATTGCATTTTGAAATAGTTACGAACTATTTCAATTATATAGTTGTGTCGAACAATGTTTTTTGTTCAAATGTAAGGTTTATTCATTTTGTTCTGATGATTAAAAAAAAGTCAAATTGGATTCTGTACACTAAAAAATTTGTCAATTTAAAATTTAAATTGTTAAAATTTTTTAGAAAAGTTTTATTAAGTGATAACTTGGATATTTGATTTCTCAAGTTAAATCTGGGAAAGTTATTTAACGTAAGTTAAGTTGTGGTAGCTGATTGCAACAATTTTTTTTTTTTACACAGTACATATTTGGAATAGGCATTCTTCTACAGTCTAATAAAAGTTAATCAGAAAACTAATACAACTGATCTAAATAGTCTAATGAATTAGACTATTGCGTTAAAAAAGTCAATAGGGACAATTAGACAATAGGGTTAAAAAAGACCCATGAACCTTAAAAAAAATAATACAATGCAATATATTAAAACTAACAAAACCAAGTGAACTGTCCATTCCCGGTCACCATATTGTTCAAAGACATTAAAGACTCTAAAGACAAACATATTCATTTTTTGTTATAATATGTGCTGGTTAATTAAGACCATGAAAGTGTATTAAGAAAGTAATAATGGTCAATTCTGACTGACTTTAAAGGCAAACAGGAAGCTGTATTTTTATGCTTAAGACATGTTACCCTAAGCATAATGCGGTGTTCAATGTTGAGTAGGATCTTCTTCTTCTCTCGGTAGTCTCGAATCAGTGCATGCAGCGTGTCACAGTGAGGAACCCAGCCGATCAGACCAGAGTTGGTGGAAAGTGGGATCACAGCATAGCGCTGAATACTGTTCAAAGACACATTCATTAAAGAAAACAAATTCAAAACATTAGCCACAAAAATTATACCATCATAACCTACCTACCTTTAGGGCTGGGTGATATTTTTTAATAAGTTTTGAAAAAGTAATGCAAATAGACTACACAGATGACTAGTGAGTATGAGCATTGTATAGAGTCCTCCATAAATATAATAACCCTTGGTAAATAAACGGCAAAATTTGAAAATTTGACCTTTTAGACAAAATCTAGAAAAGTCTAGAACAAATAAATGTAAATAATAAAACAAATAAATAAATAAATATTCTCCCCCTAAATGTGTACTACAATTATTGGCACTCCCAGAAATTCATATGAATAAAAATCTTAAGTATCTTTTCTTATATATATTTTGTCCTAACAGACACCAACAAACACTGATTGACTATGGTCAGCCAGGTAAAACAACAGGTGGACCAACACCAACAGACGCTAACAGGTAACACACTGATCAGACAAATCTCAACAAACTTGTTGGCGTGATGTGAATTGGCCTTTATAGGAGTAGATTCAGAGCTGTTACCTTACTTATGATGTTCTACATTTGTAGGTGGGTAAAAGCATCTTCTAAATAAATACATTTAAACAAATATGTTGTATGAAGGAATGCCAGTTATTGTTGGAAACATACACTTGCCATCAAAATGATAAATTATTAAACCCCACAGAGCCTCAAACAGCTTACAATTTTTTTTTTCAAGAAGCAGTTTAAAAAAAACATTTATAAAACTTTAGTGACATTAAAAGTGATCATGTTAATATATAATGTAATATTTTTGAGGTATAGGATTAAGAATAGGATTAGTTATTCAAAATTGCTTTTCTAAAAAAAAATCACTTACTAGTATGGTATGGTGCAAAATTGTATTAAAAAGTCAAGTCAAGTCATCTTTATTTATATAGCGCTTTTTACAATGCAAATTGTGGCAAAGCAGCTTTACATTAATAAGAAAATGGTGTCATTGTGCAGCCTATTCTATATATTATTGATTCATTCCGTTGCAAATATCAGTAGTTATTAGTCTAGTTAATTTAGGTATAGCAGCACTGCAGAAAACAGTGACGTAATCGTCCGGCTCGGCTCAGTTCGCATACAACGGCGCCAATGCAGGCATATCAAAAACACTGCTGAATATCAAGCAAGTGTCCCCAACTTAAGCAAGCCAAAGGAAACAGTGGCAAGGAACCAAAACTCCAACAAATGGAGAAAAAAACCTTGGGAGAAACCAGGCTTAGTCGGGGGGCCAGTTCTCCTCTGGCCAACAGTGAACACTTGTCCGATACCCAGGCAGAGTTACAGGTCATTAAACCGATTTGGAATCGCATCAGTCAAAATATTTAATCTAGTTCCATCTAGTTTAAGATCTTTTTGATCACGCCGGTATGGGACGGTTTGTTGGGATATGTGCCACTAGCTGATGAGTCGGTAAGGCCTTCACAAAGGATGAGCTAGTTAACATAGTCTCCGCCGACACCACAGGGCCACATTGCTGCCGCACACAGGCACAGGTTCCCCGTCCGACCCGGACACGGCCCGGATCCAGCCAATCACGTTAATTGGTAAACCTCGGGATAAGCAGAGAGACAAAAAATTAGCGTAGACGCCATTCTTCTTCCGATGTAACGAGTACATCTGGTGTTATAGGAAGTGTTCCCGGTTCCGGCTGACCTGATCTATGCAGCCTAACAATCCTTTTACGGATCTGAAGACAAAAGTTTATAGTGCGTCATGTGTATGCCAGGTTAAATAGATGTGTTTTTAGTCTAGATTTAAACTGACAGAGTGTGTCTGCTTCCCGAACAATGCTAGGAAGATTGTTCCAGAGTTTAGGTGCCAAATAGGAAAAGGATCTACCGCCTGCGGTTGATTTTGATATTCTAGGTATTAAGAACTGGCCAGAATTCTGAGATCGTAATAGACGTGAAGGACTATAATGCATTAAGAGCTCACTCAGGTACTGGGGAGCTAAGCCATTTAGTGCTTTGTAAGTAATTAGCAAGATTTTAAAATCTATACGATGTTTAATAGGGAGCCAGTGCAGTTTTGACAGAACCGGGCTAATATGTTCATACTTCCTGGTTCTAGTAAGGACTCTAGCAGCTGCGTTTTGGACCAGCTGTAATTTGTTTATCACGCGAGCAGGGCAACCACCCAGTAGAGCATTACAGTAATCTAGTCTCGAGGTCATAAACGCATGAACTAGCTGTTCCGCATTTGTCATTGAGAGCATATGTCGCAATTTAGATATATTTTTAAGATGGAAGAATGCGGTTTTACATATGCTAGAAATGTGGCTTTCAAATGAAAGATCGGTATCAAAGAGCACACCCAGATTCCTAACTGACGAAGACGACTTAACAGAGCAGCCATCAAGTGTTAGACAGTATTCTAGGTTATTATGTGCAGAAGTTTTTGGTCCAATAATTAGAATCTCTGTTTTTTCTGAATTTAGTAGTAGGAAATTACTAGTCATCCAATTTTTTATATCAGCTACGCATTCTGTTAATTTTGAGAATTGGTAGGTTTCGTCAGGGCGCGAGGAAATATAGAGCTGAGTATCATCAGCGTAACAGTGAAAGCTAATGCCATGCTTCCTAATGACATCTCCCAAGGGCAGCATGTACAGAGTGAAAAGCAACGGTCCTAGAACTGAGCCTTGTGGTACTCCATGTTTAACTTGTGATCGAAATGAAATCTCTTCGTTTACTACAACAAACTGATAACGGTCAGATAAGTATGATTTGAACCATGCCAATGCATTTCCACTAATTCCAGCATAATTTGCTAGTCTATTCAAAAGAATATTGTGGTCGATAGTGTCAAAAGCTGCACTGAGGTCTAGTAACACTAATAGAGAGATACAACCACGATCTGATGATAAGAGCAAATCATTTGTAACTCTAATGAGAGCAGTCTCAGTACTATGGTACGGTCTAAATCCTGACTGGAAATCCTCACAGATACCATTTCTTTCCAAGTAGGAACTAAGTTGAGATGATACTGCCTTTTCTAGTATTTTTGACAGAAAAGGTAGATTGGAAATTGGTCTGTAATTGACTAATTCACCAGGATCAAGTTGTGGTTTTTTAATAAGAGGTTTGATAATAGCCTGCTTAAAATTTTTCGGTACGTAACCTAGTAATAAAGATGAATTAATGATCTTAAGAAGAGGATCTATGACCTCTGGAAGCATCTCTTTCAATAGCTTAGTCGGTATAGGGTCTAAGATACATGTTGTTGATTTTGATGATTTAATAAGTTTAGACAATTCTTCCTTTCCTATAGCAGCAAATGAATGGAATTTTTCCTCAGGGATGCCAAAATCCACTGTCTGATGTGATACTGTAGTAGACAGTTGCATGGCTATAATTTTCTCTCTAATGTTGTCAATCTTGCAAGTAAAGAAGTTCATAAAGTCATTACTGCTGTGCTGTTTGGAAACATCAGAAGTTGAGGCTGTATTTCTCGTTAATTTAGCCACTGTATTAAATAAATACTTAGGGTTGTGTTTATTTTTTTCTAAAAGATTTGAAAAATAAGCAGATCTAGCGGTTTTTATGGCCTGTCTGTACTCCATTTTCTCTCTCCATGAAATCCGAAAAACTTCTAGTTTTGAATTCTTCCAGCTGCGCTCCATTTTTCTTGCTGCTCTCTTAAGGGCCCGAGTGTGCTCGTTATACCATGGCGTTGGACTAATATCCTTAATCTTTTTTAAGCGCAAAGGAGCGACAGAGTCTAGAGTGTTGGAAAAGAGAGCGTCAATAGTTTGTTGCAACATCGAGTTCTTCTAAGCTGTCTGGTTTGCTAAGTTGATGAAACTGATCAGGAAGATTATTTATAAAGCAGTTTTTAGTGGTAGAAGTGATGGTTCTAACATATTTATGGCAGACAGGCGGTTTTCCAGCCTTGGTTAAATGTAGCACGCATGAGACTAGATAATGATCTGAGATGTCATCGCTCTGCTGCAGAATTTCCATGGCATCAATATCGATTCCATGTGACAATATTAGATCTAGAGTATGATTACGACAATGAGTTGGTCCTGACACGTGTTTTCTAACTCCAATAGAGCTTAAAATATCTGTTAATGCCAATCCCAAAGCGTTTTTTTCATTATCTACATGTATATTAAAATCACCAACAATAAGGACTTTATCCACAGCCAGTACTAACTCCGAGAGAAAATCAGCAAATTCTTTGATAAAATCTGTATGGTGCCCTGGTGGCCTGTATACAGTAGCCAACACAAATTTCAAATGAGATTTGTCACTTACATTATATAACGTTACATAGAGCACCATCACTTCAAAAGAGATATATTTGAAAGACTTTTGAGTAATACTAAAGATATTACTGTAGATAACAGCAACACCTCCCCCTTTACCTTTCTGACGAGGTTCGTGTCGATAATAGTAACCTTGAGGGCTAGACTCATTTAAAGTAATGTAATCGTCTGGTTTTAGCCAGGTTTCTGTCAAACACAGCACATCTAGATTATTTTCTGTGATAATATCATTTACAATAAGTGTTTTTGAAGAAAGGGATCGAATATTCAGCAACCCAAGCTTTATCATTTGTTTATCTTTATAATCTCTGTTTACTACTTGTTGAACATCAATTAAATTATCACCCGTAAATGGGTTTGGAAGTTTTCTGTATTTATTAGTTCGGGGTACAGACACAGTCTCTATGTGATGATATCTAGGTGAAAGAGTCTCTCTTTCAAAAAAACAATTCAATTCTTAATAAAACAACACTTAATTATCTTAAGTTGTGACATGCATAACTTTAGTGCTGAAGTTGAGTAGGAAATATGGCTACGACAAAAGAGTTCTCAGAAAAGCAGAAAAAAAAGCAGAAAAAGTTGTTTTATTATATCACAAAGGCTATGGCTATACGAACATTTCAAGACCTAGAGACACATTAAAAGCTCCTAGAGACACAGTTGACAGCATAATTTATACGTTTAAAATGTATGGTACCATAGCAAACCTTCCAGGGCACTGAAGAAAAAGAACAATTTCATCAAGGGGAATAAGATGTTTGATCAGAGCAGTGAATTTATAAAAGGAAGAAAAACATTTCAGTGCAGACTATAAAAACAACACTAAACAAACATAAACTTCATACTTGGACACCTCAATGAACGCCACTCTGATGCCTTAGTTGAAGCTTTTTCATACAATTTTGTTGACAAAACCAGAATGTCTTGTAGGTCAGGGGGGTTCAATAAATTTTGATAGCAAGCATATATTTTTAAGATCTTTAAGATTTTTCTCACATGAATTTAAAGTTAGATTTTGTCAATATTTTAAATAAATGACCAAACCAACAGATCAACAGCAAACAAGTTTTGCTCATATTTTCCAAAAGTGTCAATATTTGAGGTGGTAATACCAGCTCTGCTCAGTAGGTAGCACTTTTGACTCACAGCAACAAGGTCCAGCTGAGCAAGAAAGACTTTCTATGAGGAGTTTGTATGTTCCCTCTGTGTTAGCATGGGTTTCCTCTGGGTGCTCTGGTTTCTACCCACAATCCAAAGACTTGCAGGTTAGGTGGACAGAATATACTAAATTTCCCATAAGAGTGAGTGTGGAGGTGTGTGACTGCATCCCAGCACTGCGGTTTCATGAGTTAGTGCACTGCCAGTCCTGGGTTGCGTCAGGAAGGACATCTAGTGTACAACCTGTTCTAAATAAATATGTGAATGATCCGCTGTGGCGACCATTAACGGGAGCATACAAAAGTGAGAGAAAGTAATGCCATATCCGATTAAAAATGTTAAAAATTACTGTTGGCAAATTCAGTTCAGTTCATTTCTGGCAATCTTTTTAAACTTCCCAATTCATGGAATCAATTGAAAAGTTCTTGCATGGGATTTTTTATTAATATTATTAATTATTATATGTTTAAGTGAAAATATGTAGTTGCACTCCAAAGTTTGAATACTTGTTACAGAATCTACAAGCTGTTTGTCATTTAAAAAAAAATTTTTTTTTTAGTACCACCATATGAATAAGCAGTCTCATGTAACATGTTTACATACATTCCAAAATACCAAATAATAGCTGAAGTTACACAAACTACCCACTTCAAAAATTTACATTGCCTTAGTTTCTTTTGTTATGGTGTGCAGCCGCCTCGATCAATGATCGTATGAAAGAGTCCCTGCTTTGCGTAGTAGTAGTGAAGCTTCCCACTATCTGAAGCCTACATTGGCTATATAATGATGAGATCCAGCTTTTCCCACTGTCACACACTGACTATCTCCTGTCCTGGCCTCATTTTACATTGGATAAATTTATAAACTTTCATCAGAGACTGGGAATAAAATATGAACTGGTATTCACTGATTCGCTGTTACTCATAAATGGGGCCGAACCGACTATTTCCCACCTGGGCCTTCATCCTCCCATCCCGTCGACATCTGGTGCCAATGTCTGCAGTAAGTGCCCACCAATGAGTGTAACCTTTCCCGTGAGTGGCCACGGTTTCAGCACCGACAGCAGACACAACCCAATTGTTTGAAAGCAGAGAATACTGCTTTTTTTTTTTTCCAAGATATGGATAACTTTCTTTACTTGGAGTTTTTTTTTTATCATTCAAATTTGGCTTGGTGGTAAACATTTTTCTGTGGTGTGACAAACTCAAAACACATTTAATATTGCTATACATGGACTTTAAGATATGTTAACTTTGAACATGATGATCTGTGTTAATTGTTATTTTGTCTTTTGAAAAATATATAATATCTCATCTTCCTGAAGTGCAGTAAGTTGTTTTCATATGTGTCAGTGATTAAAAATGCCAAATGGTGGCTAATACATTATACTGAAAATTGGTCGACTACTAATTTATACTGTATTGCACTTCTTGCATCAAACATTCCGAATCTACTTGACAATGTCAATGAGTGATTCCACTGACCAAAAAATAAAATGATCTCAGAGAAAATACATAAAGAATATCAATGAAGATCAATATCAATATATTATTTGATTTAGCTTTGTCTTGTTCGCCTGATATAATTTGTTTTAAAGAATGACACTTTCCGAGATGCTCGGATGCATGAATGCAAGAGACTTGCCTTAGATTCTTGCGTAAGGAGGCTGGGTCATTGGCCAGTAGAGTGTTCACTAAACCAAAAAGCTGCATGACCCTCTCGTCTTGCCGCAGATCTTCATGACCCTTAAGCAGGAACATGAATTCATGACCGTTGCTTCCTGCAGGGTGCAGAGGAGAACAGAGAGAGCTTTGTCTCTCCATATCAAACTCAACTGCTATACATGCATTCACATTTAAAACCAAGATGTATGTGTGAAGATATTTGTAAGAATGTCAGTAACCAAACAGATCTCACTCCCCACTGACTAACACACTATTTATTTTTTCTGTTTGGTTAGTGGTATTCTTATAAATATCTTCCTTTGTGTTCAGCAGAACAAAAAATTCATACAGGTTTGGAACTACTTGAGGCTGAGTAAATGATGACAGAATTTTAATTTTTGGGTGAACTATCCCTTAAACCAGGACCTGTGGAGCCCATGTCAAATATTACAAGATGGGGTAAAAAAAAAAAAAAAAAAAAAGGACAAAAAAAAGACATGCCATTGAACCACATTCTCACTTCTAAAGTATCTTTAATTTATTTCACTGTGCTTTCATCTTTTGTTTTATTTTTGCATTGAAATGTATGTGAATATATTCAACAGGCAGTTTGATAAGTGGCAGACAAACTGACAGTATAGTTGGTCATTGCACGAGGTAAGCCATGAGCCTGATCAGATGTAGAATTGTGTATTTGTGTCATTTGTCGACTATTTTCTATGACTATAGTATTAAAGACAAATTTGCAGCCTATGCAAAACTGCACATTTTATTTGGCTCTTACCCATGATGGTGAGTTTGCGTGGCCGCTGTTTGGAGGTGATGACTTGCAGTGAGGGAGCAATGGACTGGATACGTATTATTGGCTGATTTGGGTCATATGTTCCAGGCACAGCCAACTCCAGATCACGACACATAAGCAGTTTAGGTGAGACGTACTGAAGCTCTAGAGAAGTGAGCTGTGGACAAAGCAATACACATCAATGTGCAATTTTATGAAGCATTACCATCATAATTACATCCTGACAGAAGTAAAAGGTTCAGTTTGAAAGTACAGCTCTTTTATACAACTTCACATCTGACATCTTATCACTGTCCAATATATATGACAACAAAATAAAAAATCTGATAATATCAATGTCAGTCTTCATTCTGAACATCTGCTTTACAAAGTTCACCAGCTCTGAGTTCATTAACATCACAAAGGCCTCTAGTGAGTTGTATAGTTATTATCATATTTTTTGTTCTCAATCCAAAATAAAACTGCATGATGATTTATGATATTGGTAATGGCAGATAGTTGATCTAATAATTATTCTGAGCACTACACTATTAGGAAACACTGTTGGCAGACCTGTGGCAGCTGTTTGGAGATCCTGCGAAAGACGTGGTAGTACAGGTCCCAGGCCTGCGTCAGGTCCTTCACATTACCTGATCGCATGTACTTTCTACACCAGTCCTGCGCCTCCATCAGGTCTCGACCATAAGCCTGCAATAGCAGCCTCAGTTATCAAATTATCAGCATTCGATTCACTGATTGTGAACCCATTGTGAATCAAAGACAGTTCCAGACATTTAATAGGTGTTGTTGGGAATAATTTTTTCTGTTATCAATAGTCAGCATCTTTATTCTCAGTAAAGGACTTTCTTGTACAGAATGAAAGTGCTTAAAGTCCCTGCAAAGTAAATTCTGAGAATTGTTTCTAAACACATTATAAATGTTATAAACGTACTGCTGAAGCACATTACAAAGACTGTGAACTCTGTAGTGCTGAATGGTGGAGTTAGACGTTAAACAGTTTTTCACCAATTCTGTGTTTAGAATTTTTCAGGCGGGGCTAAAACTGTGTGATGCACGCCCCTCACTACAATAACCGTCTATGACATACTGGAGCCACCGAGCATGGCTGTTCCCCTAACACTACAACTAGTTAAGTCAAGTAATCTTAATTTATATAGCGCTTTTTACAATACAGATTGTTTCAAAGCAACTTCACAGTGATAATAGGAAAATTAATGGACAGATTGTTTTGGCTTTACAGCAGCTCTAAGAAAATATTATCAGCGACCACATTCGCATCAGTTCACCCACTCAATCGCAAGTTAATGTCAGTTACTACAGCCTACAGTTTGCTAGCTAGCTATGCCTTCCGTCACGGAAATGCATATTACTTGGTTGCGATAACATATAAAACAGCTCGATGTCCTCAATTAAATTTCCTAATAATGATTATATCAAAAAGAGGTGGATCAATTTTGTGAAGAACCCCCTTGATGGAGAGCTGAGGATCACCACCAAAACCTGCCTTTGCAGTGATCATTTTACATCGGATGAATTTATAAACTTTCATCGGAGACTGGGAATAAAATATGAACTGGTATTCACAGATAATCCACCGTTACTCATAAATGGGGCCGAACCGACTATTTCCCACCTGGCCCTTCATCCTCCTGTCCCGCCGACATCTGGTGCCATTGTCATCAGTACGTGCTCACCAATAAGTGCAAGTTAACTTGTGTGCTTATGCAATAAATTATAGTAGGAATTGGATTGTGGCTCTGGAAGCTCAAACATGTATGGCTTTGTAAATCCAATTAAGCAGCTAGGAGCATCCATTCAGGCTATAGCGGTATTTGACAGTTAAGAGGCAGCAGCTTTGCAAGTGGGCGTGGTTTCAGCACAGACTGTGGACATGCCCCCAGCGTTTGAGAGCAGAGGATACTACCCATTTTTTCAATATTTTGATCACTGATTTTATTTACTTGGCAAATTGTTTTTTGATTAATGATTAATAATATTTTTTTCTGACAATCTCAGAACACATATTTAATATTGCGTTTAGGGACTTTGGAGTTTGTGTAACCACTTTCATTACGTACATAGAAACTTTAAAGAACACACAGATGCAAAGATGATGAAGACAAAAAAAACAAACAACAAAAAAAAACACCCCCAACAATTTATTACAATTATGAATTGATTGTAAAAGGCAATTAATGCTGCATGGCAACTTAGATTTATGTTACAGAATAAGGAAGGTTTATGAGTCTGTGACAGTAACAGGTTGATGCAGCATGAGTGAGTGTCATCATGGATGCATATTAGATTGATCTATACCAGCGGTTCTCAACTTTTTTAGCTACAAGTTTATGTTAATATAACTAAATTAAAATAATGTTAAGACTTATTGGGGCCCCCTGCTTGAAAACCAGTGTTGTACACAGATTTAACCAGGTTAATATCCATAAACTAAACTAATAAACATGCAAAAATATAGGCCCACATTGTTTTATTAATTAAATAAAGGTAGCCTATAGAAGAAAAATAATTTATGTGTTGAATAAATAAGAGTGTAAACAATAGCGGTCAAAATAAGTAAAATCAGAAATAATCAGTGGCCAAAACAATCCCTGTAATTACATCAAATATGTTATCTACATGGTGTTTAAATAGATTATTCATAGATTCATTATGAACTATTAATAGTTTGACTTAATGTCAACAAGTTATGCGAGCTTATGACTATAAAATTCTGCATGATGAATATTAGATCCATTCCATCCTTTTTGTAAATGATATGACCACAGATCATAACTTTGATGTGCTTTGTTTGACAAAGACCAGGCTAAAACCAGATGATTATATTACTTTAAATGAGTCTACCTCCCAAGAATATTATTTTATATTATTTATTGCTTTGTGCTACCTTGTACTTCTCTTGAAGTAGTTAAGCGTCCTAAGGGATTTATTGTTACTACAAGTTCCTTGTAGTTCTTTCGTATTTATTCTAGTTGTGTCCCGTTCAGTCCTCAGTTCCAGCAGTATCCTTGCTGTCTAGTATTTTCCCTGAGTTATCTCAGTTATTTCTAGTGTTTTCGGTTTACTTAAGTATTTAGTTTTTTTTCTTTCGTTGGTCTTCACTGGTCATCCTGGGTTGGACTCAGCAGTTGCTCTCTCTCAGCCTGCCCGTCATTGTGCCTCATCCCTGCCTACTGTTTGGACTGTGTTCACATCCTCACCTCCTCGGGGTCTGGTCTATTGTCTTGTAATTTTTAATTTCTGCAGCATTGAAGGTCCCAATGAGCACAGTGGCCTCCATCATCCGTAAATGGAAGAAGTTTGGAACCACCAGGACTCTACCAAAATGAGCGATCGGGGAGAAGGGCCTTAGTCAGGGAGGTGACCAAGAACCCAATGGTTACTCTGACAGAGGTCCAGTGTTTCTCTGTGGAGGAGAGGAGAACCTTCCAGAAGAACAACCATCTCTGTAGCAGTCCATCAATCAGGCCTGTATAGTAGAGTGGCCAGACGGAAGCCATTACAGCCAGCCTGGAGTTTGCCAAAAGGCACCTGAAGGACTCAGACCATGAGAACAAAATTCCCTGGTCTGATGAAAAAAGATTGAACTCTTTGGCCTGAATAGCAAGTATCATGGCTGGAGGAAATCAGACACCGCTCATCACCTGGCTCATCACAGCGGCAGGAAGTGGGAGACTAATCAGGATCGAGGGAAAGATTAATGCAGCAATAACATCCTTGATGAAAACTTGCTCCAGAGCACTCTGGACCTCGGACTGGGTCAAAGGTTCATCTTCTAACAGGACAACAACCCTAAACACACAGCCAAGATAACAAAGGAGTGGCTTCGGGACTACTCTGTGAATGTCCTTGAGAGGCCCAGCCAGAGCTCAGACTAGAACCAGATTGAACACCTCTGGAGAGATCTGAAAATGGCTGTGCACCAATGCTCCCCATCCAAACTGATGGAGCTTGAGAGGTCAAAGAATGGGAGAAATTGCCCAAAAATAGGTGTGCCAAGCTTGTAGCATCATATTCAAAAAGACTTGAGGCTGTAATTGGTGCTTCATCAAAGTATCAATGAACATGTGATTTTTTTGTTTTTTATTTTTAATAAATTTGCAAAGATTTCAAACAAACTTTTCACATTGTTCTTATGGGGCATCGTTTGTGAAATTTTGAGGAAAATAATGAATTTAATCTATTTCGGAATAAGGCTGTAACATAAAATGTTGAAAAAGTGAAGTGCTGTGAATACTTACTGGATGCACTGTATGGTCGAACTATCACTTCTACCACTAAAGAGTGCTTTGTAAATCTTCCCGATTTGTCTCAACTCTTCAGGATATCTGATACATCAGAAATAATTGATGTTGCAAACAAACTATGGACTCTCCTCTTTTCTGGAGAGCAGGTGGAAGAAAACAAAACTAGAGGTCTTTTGCATTGCGAGGAAGGATAGTATTTTTACCAACATAAAGGCATTTCAAACTGCTAAATCTGCTTACTTTTCACCTCTTTTAGAAGAGAAAAGACCACACCCCTAGGTATTAATTCAAAATAGTGTCGAAATTAATGAAAAAATAAAACGGGTGCAGACACTTCCCAATAGCAGACTTCACAAATTTCTTTACTCACAAGATTGATACTATCAGAGAAAAAATTATAAACATGCAATTGTCTGCTACAGTATTAAATCAGACAATGCACTATAGTCCCCCTGAGGAACAATTCCATTCATTCCTTGCTATATTAGAATTGTCTAAACTCGTTAAATAATCTAAACAACATGTACAGTCGTGGCCAAAAGTTTTGAGAATTACAGAAATATTGGAAATTGGAAAAGTTGCTGCTTAAGTTTTTATAATAGCAATTTGCATATTCTCCAGAATGTTATGAAGAGTGATCAGATGAATTGCATAGTCCTTCTTTGTCATGAAAATTAACTTAATCCCAAAAAAACCTTTCCATTGCATTTCATTGCTGTCATTAAAGGACCTGCTGAGATCATTTCAGTAATCGTCTTGTTAACTCAGGTGAGAATGTTGACGAGCACAAGGCTAGAGATCATTATGTCAGGCTGATTGGGTTAGAATGGCAGACTTGACATGTTAAAAGGAGGGTGATGCTTGAAATCATTGTTCTTCCATTGTTAACCATGGTGACCTGCAAAGAAACGCGTGCAGCCATCATTGCGTTGCATAAAAATGGCTTCACAGGCAACGATATTGTGGCTACTAAGATTGCACCTAAATCGACAATTTATAGGATCATCAGCAACTTCAAGGAAAGAGGTTCAATTCTTGTAAAGAAGGCTTCAGGGCGTCCAAGAAAGTCCAGCAAGTGCCAGGATCGTCTCCTAAAGAGGATTCAGCTGCGTGATCAGAGTGTCACCAGTGCAGAGCTTGCTCAGGAATGGCAGCAGGCAGGTGTGAGCGCATCTGCACGCACAGTGAGGCGAAGACTTTTGGAAGATGGCCTGGTGTCAAGAAGGGCAGCAAAGAAGCCACTTCTCTCCAAAAAAAAAGAGAGATCAATCTACAGATTGATCTTCTGCAGAAAGTATCGTGAATGGACTGCTGAGGACTGGGGCAAAGTCATATTCTCCAATGAAGCCCCTTTCCGATTGTTTGGGGCATCTGGAAAAAGGCTTGTCAGGAGAAGAAAAGGTGAGCGCTACCATCAGTCCTGTGTCATGCCAACAGTAAAGCATCCTGAGACCATTCATGTGTGGGGTTGCTTCTCATCCAAGGGAGTGGGCTCACTCACAATTTTGCCCAAAAACACAGCCATGAATAAAGAATGGTACCAAAACACCCTCCAACAGCAACTTCTTCCAACAATCCAACAACAGTTTGGTGAAGAACAATGCATTTTCCAGCACGATGGAGCACCGTGCCATAAGGCAAAAGTGATAACTAAGTGGCTCGGGGACCAGAACGTTAAAATTTTGGGTCCATGGCCTGGAAACTCCCCAGATCTTATTCCCATTGAGAACTTGTGGTCAATCCTCAAGAGGCAGGTGGACAAAAAAACCCCCACTAATTCTGACAAATTCCAAGAAGTGATTATGAAAGAATGGTTTGCTATCAGTCAGGATTTGGCCCCGAAGAAGTTTGAGGGCATGCCCAGTCGAATTGCAGAGGTCCTGAAAAAGAACGGCCAACACTGCAAATACTGACTCTTTGCATAAATGTCATGTAATTGTTGATAAAAGCCTTTGAAACGTATGAAGTGCTTGTAATTATATTTCAGTACATCACAGAAACAACTGAAACAAAGATCTAAAAGCAGTTTAGCAGCAAACATTGTGAAAACTAATATTTATGTAATTCTCAAAACTTTTGGCCACGACTGTATGTTAGACCTTATACTGCATATTTGCAATGCACTGGGCTATATTATAATATATAGTCAGTAAAAGTTACAATACACCTGCTCAAAACCTGCTTTTTTTCATAATGTGGGCAAAGGGGTAGTCGTGGCCTAGTGGTGAGGGAGTCGGGCTTGTAATCAGAAGGTTGCTGGATTGATTCCCATGCCGGCAGGAATTGAAAGTGGGGATTGTGAATAAACAGCACTCTCTCCACCTTCGATACCATGACTAAAAGTGCCCTTGAGCAAGGAAATGCCACAGGAAAAAAAGGGTTTATATTTGTGACGTGCTGTCTTTCCATTTGATCATTGCACATTATGAACAAGACAAACATTAGCTAAATAAACGTTAGCATATACAAACATTTATAGAAAACAGTTGACAATGAATAGACAGGACCAATAAGAGTAAAACAAATTGCTTATTCAAGAATATCAAGTATAAGTTAGTAGAGTCCGACATATAACGAGGTGTTGTGTTAAATGTAAACCGTCCTTCATTTAATAAATTTTAAAAACACAGAAATATAATAAAAAATGCTTTCTGACATTTTGACAGAAAAAAACAAGAACATTTTTTAAAACTAGCACGTCAATTTTCTTTTTACAATTATCTTTTCTCTGTTGGCGTGCATGTGTTTACAAGGGTGAGAGCTTGAGGAGCACTGAGACAACGGTCCTTTTAATCTATAAGTAACACACTAGTTTTCATACAAAATAAATATGTAACATAATTAGGTACTTTAGTTATTATTAACACAATAACCTAACACATGTAGGCTACGTTTCTCAACACTGAGAATGAATAAATAAACGCCTGTTTCTTTTGTCAGTCATCCACAAATCACAGCACTTTCATAATCAGTAAACCATATAGCGATTTCAATTTTATTTAGATTTATTGTTTAGCATTACTTGAGCATTTTATACTTGTTTACCTTAAGGAGTTAGAAGTGCTGCTACTACTGTACTGTACTCGCTTAAGAAATCAGACAGATGGTTGGAGTGGAAGGAAGATCGAGCGTGATTTTGTGCTGCTGTCAATTTGCAGTCTCTTTTTAATAATGGACCTTATGCATTTGTCAATCATCCGCCCTTGCTTTTGATGTTGCTTGATTTCAGTACAGAGGACTCACAAATTGTACTTTGAGGTCAAAATGCATACCCGCTATGCAAAATGCGTACCCGCTACGCAAAATGCGAACAGGTTGGCAGGTCTGCATTAGTGGAAATGCACTGGCATGGATCAAATTGTACTTATTTGACTGTCATCAATTTGCATTAGTAAATGAAGAGGTATCATATTGATTACAAGATCAGTAGGGAGTACCGCAAGGTTCAGTACTAGGATCTTTCCTAAAAAAAAAAAAAAAAAAAAACCCTTTGCCCAAAGCTTCATGAAGTAGTGTTTTGAAATCACTAGATAAGTTTTTTGGCGCACAAAAAGTATTCTCGTCGCTTCATAACATTAAGGTTGAACCACTCTGTTGTAAATATGTTTTTAGTACCTTTCTGGGAAATTGACCCTACGCAAACAGTTTGATTGACAGGCAAGCTGAACAATCATAACCCCGAATCCGCCATTTTGTCTGACAAAGTAGTCAGGGGAGTATAGTAGATTAACGTTGGTGAACTTGAACTTCAAAAATTGTGTGTACTCACGTCTTTCGTGCTTGAAACAACAATCCCTTCTGATGTCCATTCATGTTTATTTGACGCTATAAATGAACTAGTATGAAGAGATGGTTGGTTCATGAACTGATTGAAGGAGCTACAGCGATCTGTCATGACACATTAAAAAGCCACTATGAAACGGTTTCATGTCTGTCCACGCGTTGTCAGTGTCCTCTTTGCTCCGGGATGTATTTTTCACTCCGTGAGAACATGATGTGTGACATGAGAGCGCATGGCTTGTCGGACAAAGCAACAGTAACTAAAGGGGGCGGGTCTTTGCAAAGGGTCAATTTAAAGTGTTAACTCGGATTTGATCAAAAATATCTTAATTTGAGTTCCAAAGATGAAAGGTCTAACGGGTGTGGAACGACATGAGGGAGTGTAATTAATGACAGAATTTTCATTTTTGGGTGAACTAACCCATTAATGCAGATGCACAAGAAGTCACGTCACAGCAGTTTTACTACTGTTGTAGACTCATAAAATCCATTAACAACCATTAAAAGGTCTTATCTTCTCTGTTTTGAATGATATTCTTTTTTGAAGCATGTGAAGTGCATTTTTACCTGATTAAAAGATGTTTCTTTCAAAGTTTGTGGCCCTCTCTCCATCATGGCATGAAGAGGCTCCAGGACGGCAAACATTCCCTTGACATTCCTCTCTCCAAAGTACAGACGTGACGCCTCCTCCAGCCCCTCGTGCCACATTTCATGCCACAGAATAGCCACCCTGATCAGCTCCTCACTTACCTGAACATGAATAGAAACAGTGGTCATGTGGTGCTTCTTAGACCAATTTAGCAGACGCTTTGGATTTTAATTGACCCTTGACTAAGGATCTGGCTGCAGACTTGCATTCTCACTCACTTGCGCTTCCTCTGACAGTGATGTCACTTGTAATCGCCACCTGCATTCTCCACTGACTGACACCACCCATCAATGTGCCTTATCTCTGATTTACTTCAAGATGCATTGCTGTATGCGTAATTTTTTTCAATACATAATTATATGCTGTGCTTTTGACTTTTTTTTATTGCTGATATACAATCATTAAAAGTTAATTTGATTTATGATTTGCAGCTCTGTGTGTTTAGGCTAATTATTATGATTCTGGGATGATGCCACTCCTGTACTACCTTGATAAAATAAACAATTTGACAGAATGGTATTTACATTGTCTTGATGTAATTATATCACTTACACATTAGCACTAAGGCTGGGACAATACATCGATTCTCGATACAATGAATCTGGATTGATCCTGATATTTTCTCTTGAATCTGAATTTAGTTTTAATTGCAGATGGCGCTTAACCAGAAGGCTACTTTTTAACCGTACACTCAAATGTTCATGAAGAAGAATGCTAGACAGCGATCCTGTGTTCAGCTGAGTCATGCAAGTGGTTAAAGAAAGTATACTTGAATACACTAAAAAAAATACTTAAATACAAGCAAGTACATTTGTAGTATATTCTTATTTTTTATGCTACATAAAATTGTTAAAAGATGTACATTATAAATACACTAATTATATTTCTACTTCAGTGCACTTAAAGTATACTAAATAGCACTAATACTAATTGATTTTTATTGCATTGAAATAAAGTATGCTACTGCCACAATAATCAATCTTAGTAGACTTCTATATAGTAATCCTGCGTCTCAATCAGCTCCCTCGGTTGTGAATCAGTGTATTGTGCAAATGAATGTGGCCGACTCCCTGAACAGTGCCCTGACTACTGAACTAAGGAGCTGATTGAGGCACATACTCAGTCTCTCTATGAAGGTGTGCTGCTGCTGATGAGCTGATCAGTGTCATCTGGGGTTCATCAGCACCGCTATTTAATGTTTGTGCATTTTGCCCTGTGTTATTAGATTGTTGGTATGTTCATGCTGTGTTAGTCCTGGATGTGTTTGAGTCTCTGGTTCCTATTCTGGATATTCCCTGTTGAGACAGTTTTGGATTACCTGTTTGATTCTTGTCGAAGGACTGGTTTGCCCATTGCAGTCTCTGTGCTACCAAGAAATACTTTGCCATCTGCACCCACGATCTCTGACCCTTGCTACCTTTCCTACTGCCATTTTTCTTAATAAACTGATATTTTCTGCATTTGCTATTGAATCCTTATTTCATGTGACAGTACTATTTAAAGACACATATAAAGGGAATATTAACAGTTACAATACAGTTAAAATGAATTATTTAATGTATAAAAATATGTGGGCAATACATTTTAAATACATTTTGTATATATTTATATATTATTCTTACATTTTAAATAATTCATAAGTTTATTTTGTCTGATGAGTATATTTAAAAGTGTATGAAAGATGGGTTCAAGTGTAGTACAACTAAATAATTTTTTTTTTAAAACAGATTAGTACGTAAAGAGCACATTTTAGTTCATATTCATGGTGTCTCAAAATAGCATAGTTACGTTACACGAATACCAAGTTCACGCTACAGGACTTCAACTCCGATTTGCAAGTTAATGAGCTCGCTGACAGGTTGGGCTGTGATCGGTGGCAAATCAGCGAGTGATCTTTTTGTGTTAACTACTCAATGACGCATCAAAAACACTTGCTGACGCATTACAGACACGTCGTCAATGGCTGTCAGCCGACTTGACATCCTGTGGTGTCGTGTCTCGATGAGCTACAGCCAATGAGAGCATAGGTGCCGATCCCGAGCACCCACAGAAATGGTCGAGCACTCATGGAAAAACAAGATATTCTCCATTCATTTTAAGCAATAATAAAGAAAAGCAATTGCAAATCTCGTTTTAATAGTTCATTTGAGGCTGTTTCTATGGCGTTATTTTAATGACAATTGTGAAGTGTGCATTATTGAAATGCGAGAACACATCCATAAAACAAATCTCTCCACTTGCAGGTGGATTTCTTTCATTCTAGCACAAAACTGGACGCACGCTCACAAATATATAGTAGTCTCATGTCTCTACTCTTGCTTAGAATTTACGTGCATGCTCACTACAATTAAGAAAGCTTTCAACCCCAAGACTTTTACATTTGACTGATGAAATAACAGTGTAGCTACCATTAAATTCGCCTTTGTTTCATGAGAGCATTTTCAAGCTGATTTTAGTCATCAAGTTCTCTAATTGTTTTATTATTTAATAGTTATTTTTGAGTTAAGTGAACAATGGATTAATTAATTATCTGATTAATCATCAGATATCAGCGTGAGTGCGACTCCGTACAACACTCATGGATGGAATGTGTTTTTGTTTGGTTGCTAATGTATTTTCAGTCCATGCATTTCTCTTCGCAAAACACGAATAACTTTTGTATAATTATTTCATCAGGCGCATCATCGAATGGAGAAAACGACAGAAAACGACTCTTGGAAAAATGAGAATGTTAACATGTTTTTAAGGGGCACTTGTGTAGGTGTATATTTCAGTTATAATTTTATTATGGAAAGTGAATAATGTGTTCTATATTTGGTTGGTAATGTATTTGCAAGTGTCTTTCAGTGCGCGTGTGTTTCGTGTAGACACCACAGCAAGTCATTTAGTCTGAACAGCACAGCGATCTGCAGATGTTTAAAGTCCTGTAGTGTGAACTAGGCATTAGATGTTCTTAAGATTATCTTAAGTACTAAAAAAGAATTTTTAGTACACAAAATTAGTTCACTTTAAGTAAATTATGGAAGTACATTGAAATAGTGTATTTTAGAGCACCTTTTTTTCACCTGGGTATACTTGCACCTCAGCTCAAATGCTTTTATGATGCGAGATTAATGTAAATCCACTGTGAAGACCCTTGTAATTCTCTTCGAGCTATGAATGATTATTTTAAGTTTAAGTGGTGTGTGTAAAGGAACTGGAAGCAAACGAGAGTACGGGTGTTTATAATGCACATATTGCCATCTGCTGTTAAAAATTAGGAAGAATTGATTAGAGAGAGAATCGCGAAATATTTTTTAGGCTATATATATATATATATATATATATACACACAGTGGGTATGAAAAGTATTCAGACCCCCTTAAATTTTTCCCTCTGTTATATTGCAGCAATTTGCTAAAATCATTTAAGTTAATTTTTCCCCTCATTAATTTACACACAGCACCCCATACTGATAGAAAAACACAGAATTCTTGACATTTTTGCAGATTAAAGAAAAACTGAAATATCACATGGCCCTAAGTATTCAGACCCTTTCCGGTGACTCACTATATTTAACTCAGGTGCTGTCCATTTCTTCTGATCATCCTTGAGATGGTTCTATACCTTAATTTCAGTCCAGTTGTGTTTGATTATACTGATTGGACTTGATTAGGAAAGCCACACACCTGTCTATATAAGACCTTACAGCTCACAGTGCATGTCAGAGCAATTGAGAATCATGTGGTCAAAGGAACTGCCTGAAGAGCTCAGAGATCTGGCCAAGGTTACAAAAAAATTTACGCTGCACTTAAGGTTCCTAAGAGCACAGTGGCCTCCATAATCCTTAAATGGAAGACTTTTGGGACGACCAGAACCATTGCTAGAGCTGGCCGTTTGGCCAAACTGAGCTATCGGGGGAGAAGAGCCTTTGTGAGAGAGGTAAAAAAGAACCCAAAGATCACTGTGGCTGAACTCGAGATGCAGTCGGGAAATGGGAGAAAGTTGTAGAAAGTCAACAATCACTGCAGCCCTCCACTAGTCGGAGCTTTATGGCAGAGTGGCCCGACGGAAGCCTCTCCTCAGTGCAAGACGCATGAAAGCCCGCATGGAGTTTGCTAAAAAAAACACCTGAAGGACTCCAAGATGGTGAGAAATAAGATTCTCTCGTCTGATGAGACCAAAATAGAACTTTTTGGCGTTAATTCTAAGCAGTATGTGTGGAGAAAACCGGGCACTGCTCATCACCTGTCCAATACAGTCCCAAAAGTGAAGCATGTTGGTGGCAGCATCATGCTGTGGGGGTGTTTTTCAGCTGCAGGGACAGGTTGCAATCGAGGGAAAGATGAATGCAGCCAAGTACAGTGATATCCTGGACGAAAACCTTCTCCAGACTGCTCAGGACCTCAGACTGGGCCGAAGGTTTACCTTCCAACAAGACAATGACCTCAAGCACACAGCTAAAATAACGAAGATCATAATATCTCGGCAATACTTGAAATGATTGTGCAATATACTGTGTTATTATCCGGTGCAATATTCTAGTTTTTCCTTATTATACCGTACTATCATTCTCAACCGACAACCATTGTACTACACACTTATTTACTTATTTTATCTTATATTTTATTTTCATTTATTTATACTTATTTCACCTGGTACTTAATTTTTTTCTTTTTTTTATTATAGTGTATAGTATTTATTTTTTCCCTTGTTAGCACTCCCTGTGTGCACTGATTTAAAGACGAGCTGCTGCTGTGACAAAGAGGTTCCCTTCGGGGATCAATAAAGTATTTCTGATTCTGATATTTCTGAAGGAGTGGCTTCACAACAACTCCGTGACTGTTCTTGAATGGCCCAACCAGAGCCCTGACTTAAACCCAATTGAGCATCTCTGGAGAGACCTAAAAATGGCTGTCCACCAATGTTTACCATCCAACCTGACAGAACTGGAGAGGATCTGCAAGGAGGAATGGCAGAGGATCCCCAAATCCAGGTGTGAAAAACTTGTTGCATCTTTCCCAAAAAGACTCATGGCTGTATTAGATCAAAAGAGTGCTTCTACTAAATATTGAGCAAAGGGTATGTATACTTAGGACCATGTGATATTTCAGTTCTTCTTTTTTAATAAATCTGCAAAAATGTCAACAATTCTGTGTTTTTTTTTGTCAATATGGGGTGCTGTGTGTACATTAATGAGGAAAAAAAATTTACTTAAATGATTTTAGCAAATGGCTGCAATATATCAAAGTGAAAAATTTAAGGGGGGGTCAGAATACTTTCCGTACCCACTGTATATATACACTGTAACTATGACTTTAGGTACTTTACTAGTAAAGTAATAGTTCCTTTAATATTTCTTTTTAAATACTGTGTATGGAGGAACAAGACCAAGGCAATGGCCAAGTTACAGAAGACTGAATGTCCAGAGAACAGGAGGTGTGTTTTGACTCATATGCAGGATATGCTTATGTTCTTTGAGCAATTTGTTGACAATGAAATGTATTATAATCCTGCAACAGACAAGATAAGCAGAAACAAAAATAAAAATAAAAATCTATAATCTGTCTCAACATGGTAAGAAATCATTTAACCATTCCAGCTTCTTGGACCCACTGGCATGACAAACAAAACCGTTGGAAATATATTTTTGCTTTATTTGTGTCAAGTGTAAGTGACGACGCAGGCAGCGGAGAATTAAAATAATTGCAGGTAGCAATTAAAATTGATGAGATGAGTGAGAGCACAAGTTTTTGGAAATTTCCAGATCATTCATAAAGCACCTTCTGTAAATCTTGTTTGAGCAAGCAAAAGCAACCAAGAGGGAGCGGAACATAGTCAAGGGCCAATGTGTACCTAATAAAACATTTACTATTCAGACAGTCAAACTGAATGTGCACTCGTACCATAATTGCTTGCTGGACCAGCGTGTTGCAGTGCTCACACATGTTCTTCAAGATCTTGTTGGCTGCATTGTGGCGGGCAGTGGTGGTGGACTTGGAGGCCACAGTGAGTGGATATATCAAAGCCTATAAGTGTGCAAACAGAAAGTCTTAGTATCAAAGTGCTGCTAACTAAGAGCACAGGCCATTGTTTATGATTCATGTACACTACCAGTAAAATGTTTTGGCACACCAACTCATTCTTTGTCATGACTATTTATCACATTTTATAATAATAATGAAGTCATCAAAACTATTAAATTAAACAAATGGTACTATGGGTTTAATATTTGTATGTTCTTTGTCTAGATTCCAAATCTGCAAACTCATTCTGTCAAATGTCTTGAGGTATATATTTGGAATTTTTCCAAGCTTTTTAAAACAGTATTGAGGGAATTACCATGTATGCTTTTTTACTTCTGACAAAAATTTCAGTTTTGTAAAGAAATGGATACATATAAATAAATATACTGCATGTTTCTCTAATTAAACTAAAACCAGGTAAAGTGATTACTCCATTGGAGACAACAGTAGTGTAGTGATTAATACCTTGTTTCTGGTGCTTAATGTGCCCCTACTGACTGCTTAAAAATCCTATACTAAACACTCCACTTGTATAAAGTAACAACCCTGTCTTTCTCTTCCCATGCATAGCAAAAATATTTGAATGAGTTGTTTTCAACCAGATATCACCTTTCCTTTCACTGAACCACCAATTGGACAAAAAACAGTCAGGATTGAGGAAACTGCCTTTTTATCTGTCACTAATCACCAATTTAAATCCTACTATTCTAGAACAATGTTTGAAACTTTTTTCAGCTATGGGTAAAAGTGTCTGGTAAATTAATAAATCAAAAGTAAATGTAAATTCATATTTCATCCTTTAGATAAACAAATCCAAGTTAGTCAAAATTTTTGACTGGCAGTGTATGGGAATAAAAGACATTTAGAATAACAAACGAAATTAACTCCCACCAGAAGAGCATCCAATTTTATGGTGCAGGAATTTCGTCACTTATCAAGAGCTTAATTCAACAGTATGTAGCTCCCCAGATGAACACTTCTAACAGACCAAGAACCCAATTTTCCCCAGATTTTTTTTTTTAAATAAGAGGATGCGAGATGATAAAAGTGATGCACAGTGATCATAACTCATTTTTTATGTATACCTGGGGGTGGTAGCGGCCAATGTCGGTGAGTAGCTGGTGAATAAGACGTCCCACCAGCGCACGTGGGGTATCAATTCGTGCTATCAGTTGAGGAATCACCTGATTACAAGGAGGAAGATCATACATGTCCTTGTTGCAGCGATTTTAAGCAAAATTCTTCCATTTAGTAATTTTTTTTTTCAGTATCAGTATTTTTTGCTATGTTTAAGTAAAAACATGTAAACATCCTTAAACCAACATAGAACATGCTGTTTGTTTGGGCAACAAAATTGTTAATTTTCTTACCTCGTTAGAAAATTGAGCTTTCTTATTTTAAGGATAACCCAATAAATTTTGCTAGATATGTGCAGATCTACTAATATAATCAAATCTGATGAAACCACATGTGTACACAAAGTGCTGCTGCCAATGGCAATAGACATTAATTATTTAACTTGTGACCATTTTTGTTGCAATTATGACCCTGCTTATGTATAAAAAGCTGTAAATTGTCTTACCTGTAACCAGGTGTCTATTTGAATGGTCTTAATACCTTCAACGAGAGCTTCATTAACCTCAGGCCAGTGGCCATAATCAAACCATAAGGTCAGGACTCTAAATGTAAAAAAATAAAATAAAAAATACGTTGTCACACAGTCTGCTCCATAAATTGTATTTGAATTCAATATATTTCAAATATTTTTTTGTTTGAGAGGTGCTGTACAGAAGTATCAATTACTGCATTTCGGAGAAAGCATCTCATATCATCTCTTAAGAGCAGATTCTGTCTTTCTCTGCTATAGGTCAGGAAGAACCAACAAAACTTTACTAAAAAGGTGCTTCCGAGAACATTCATGCTGGCAGTTATTAAAGTCGGCTTGAAATGGAAGTTGTGTTTGTCTTTTAATCCCTATTGTAATGTAAATCCAAGAAAAATGGCTTCTCAAATGAGAAAAAATATAAAGTAAAACTTGATTTTGTCCATTGGGAATTGACTGGAACATTGAATCGCTGTTATCTGCTATTGCTACGATCTCATGTGAGTGACAGGTTGCTAGAGGGGAGAGGTTATTGTTCTGCTCTTGTGCCGGTGAACATGTCATAAGAGAAGAGACGTCCTTGCAGGGGGAAGGGGACGTCATTTTTTTTAAAGATTATGAGGGCTTAATAATTGTCCATTTTGATTTCATGGTGACTTCAACCACTCAAGCTGGTTAATTATACACCCATTTCAAATCTTCCATTCCCGTCTAAAATATTCTAGAAAAAGTTGTGTCTGCTCAATGAGCTGTTTTTGCTGATTTAGGAAGAGACTTTAGTAGAAGAATTTAGACTCCAGAGTACATGGACTGTTCTCGTCAAACTACTGTTTTATTGCGAATTTTGGAGTGCTCTGTTGTTTTGATTATTCCTTTAGAAGACTATCAGAAAACATGGAATTACCTTTTGTATTACCATTGTTATGCTCTATATTGCTCAAGAACAGTAATTCTTAAAGTGTGGTCCGTCATCGCCCCCTAGTGGTCCGCGAAAAGATGACCTAAACTAGGCAAGCTCTTAACACGCACCGGATCGCGGGCAGAGGGGTTGGCGTCAGTGTTTTAATAACGAAAAAATGGATCATATCATTGCATTTGTGTTTGAATAATTAGTTTTTGACTTGAAACAGTTGCATATTAAACTTAAATTTAGTTTATCCGTCCTATTTTGTTGTTTTTGGGGGGCGTGTTAGAGTGGGATTCTGTTAGGTGGTCCTCAGAAAAAAATTGGAAGATAAAGTGGTCCTTGGGCTGAAAAAGTTTGAGAAACACTGCTCTAGACCACCTTAAACTATAAACCATCGCTTCCGGTTAACTGTCATATGTGGGTCAGTTATCTACCTACCTGCAGAGTTCAGATCCAACATACCTATAATTATCATATGCTCCTGAAGATCTTAATTAGTTTTAGCACAATTTAAAACAAGACCGCATCCTCTAAACAGAAATATAAATATTTTATACAGAGATATAGTGTATTGTCACCTAGACTACTTAGTGCTGTCTTACCTCAGTGTGTCCTGCAAGTTATTTCCACGTGAGAGAGAGATGGATCTAAAAAATCCTTGTACTGCAGGCACTGTGTACAGAAGGAGAGTCTTTGACAAATCCTGGAACATAAAAAATTCTAATTACAGGAAGGTCAACAAAAAAAACAATTTCATATGTAGGTCTATGTTATTTCCTTTGTATAAACTTTTAAGTGTGTTGCATGTGTTAACTTCATGTTTCTGACTTCAAGATCTTGGGACTGAATGTCAATGTATTTGTTTATTCACACAAATGTCTGTTGATAAACATTATTTTACTTTCCATTCAATTCCGGGTTTGGAAATGTTGATGCCTTGTTAATAGCAATGGTTTATAGATTTGTTCATATGGGAATATAAACACATTGGAGGATGAAAGATGCCTACTCCATTTTATTGTTTAAACTTGTTTTAGACTTATTTACTTGTTTTAGACTTATTTACTGGTTTTAGAAAAAATGTTACAAGTTGTTTGGAAATGCTGTAAAGGCGAATATTGGAGAAGCTTTGCACTAGCTTTTAATAATGCTTCAGTGTTTATGTCTGGCTTTGGTTTGTTCCTCACCTCATTGACTTTCTTCTGTCCAGGGGAGGGTACAGGACTGTGCTCTGTGCTGTCTGCCTCACTGTCACTGTTACTGGCTTCGCTGTTAGCACTGGCACCGCTTGCGTGTCGTAGTTTTTTTTTCTCATCCCGGCCCTGGTTCTGGTGCTTGTAGTGAAGCACAGCCTCAAAGTTCATTACTGCCCAAGCGTGCCAGGCCTGCAGAGGCAGTCTCTTTTATCTCAGTTTTGAAAAAATTAAAAACATCATAGATCCAAATACACATATCTTTACTGAACAGTTTATTGTAGTTAGCTTGCATTTTTCAATCTATGTGATAGTGAAAAAAAATTGTAAACTGCAAAGAGACAGCTACAGGATAAATAAGCTGTAACCAATCTAAAAAAAATTACTTAAATGACTTAAAAAGAATGTACACAAGAGATATGATTTGATGCTCTATTGCAGAGAATGAGAAAAAAATGTAATAAACCAAAGTATGATGAGTTGACTCTTACTCAAAAAGATTGGCAGCTGTATTATAACCAAAAAGCAATTAAATCAAGTATTAGATGAGGGGTGGGCACACTTATGCAGCCAGGTTATTTTGAATATTTTAGAAATAAAATAATTAAATACTACTTTGTTTCGCCTTAAAAGTTGTCCATTGCTTGAATTTATTGGTATACAATATATTTATTGGAATTCTTGGATACAATTCCAGTGACAAGCACAACAGATGCAACATGGCTAGATAATGAGACAAAATCACAAAATCACAGCCAAGCTCACTATGCAGGCTCACTATCAAAGTGCTGACTCAATCAATTTAGTAAAAATTAAGCCATTTTAAGGTGGTTGCATGCCTTGGAGCATTTGTTTCTTTTTGTTCTCCACACTTTTGCTTTCCCACTTTGATAAAAGTTATTCTCAGTCTCATCTGTCCATAAAACACTGTTGTAAAACTCTACTGGCTCATCTCTGCATTCTTGCAAATTCAAATTGGCTTTCCTACTTTTGGTATTGATCAGATGTTTAATCTTGCTGTGTATCCTCTGTAATTCTGTTGGTGAAGTCTCTTGCGAACAGCAGATTGTGATATCCTCACCTCAGCTTTCTGGAGGATGCTGGCGAAACTGTCAGTGGTATCTATCTTTTTCCAAAAAATTCCAAACTGGACATTACAAGTCAATCTCTAGATTTAAATCCTATTAAACAAGCATTTCACCAGCTGAAGAAGAGACTAAAGGCAGAAACTCCCCAAAACAAGCAACCGCTGAAAATGGCTGTATTAAAGGCCTGAAAATGCATTTCACAGTGTGAAACCAAGAGACTGATGATGTCTATGGGTCACAGATTAGCTCCTGTGATTACTTGCAAGAGATTTACAATTAAATATTAGCTTTTATACATTTACATTTGCTTTAAGTTAAACTGTCCCAATACTTATGCTCAAATTAGGCAGAGGGATGAAACTCAAAGCGCTGTACTTCTTAGTTGGTAAAACATTTTGTTCTTCTGGCTATATTAATCTTTTAATCATATTTATGATTGAATGAATAAATCATATATCAATCAATCATCTTGACACAAGAGCAAACAGAGCAATTTTGTCTTTACTGTCCCAATATTTATAGAGGGCACTGAATTATATTGCTATTTATTTATATATATATATATATATATATATATATATATATATTTCCTTTTGTCATTTTAACACACACACTTATTGCACTTAAGGTTCCTAAGAGCACAGTGGCCTCCATAATCCTTAAATGGAAGAGGTTTGGGACAACCAGAACCCTTCCAAGAGCTGGCCGTCTGGCCAAACTGAGCTATTAAATGAATAGAGCTACTAATAACATTATTGTAAAGTGTAACTACTGTTTTAAATGTTTCCTAAAACTGCTAAGTCCTACATTGTTATTTCTAATTTTAAAAAGGATTTGTATTTGTTGTCTCAAACTGTATTTAAATTTTTAAGTATTTAAGGATCATGATATCAAACATCTAATGAGGATGAATGAAGATTTTGGGGTGACAACGTGAACATGTTCTTGACAGGTTTCATGAGATCCATATACATTTAAAGTTTGTGAAGTTAACATACCTTGTACCAATTGCGATCATGCTCCGTTGAGTGACTGTAATATTGTAACACTTTAGGGATGGTACTCTCATTGATACCCTGAAGGCTGAGTTGCCACTCCCCCAGCTTCAGAAAACACCTGCACGGAGGAGAAACACATTCAAAAATTATTTATATAAGGGTATAAAAGGAGAGGCTTGCTCCACTCTCATTCAGATTTGTGCTGAGGAGCTGAGAACAGAACCCTCCAGGAGTCTTGATGCTGAAACACCGGACTTTTTGGCAGGTAGCCAGAAGATCCCAAGCATGATGCCAGAAATTGCTGAAGGCCAGTGATTAGCTCACCGTCACATCACCGGGTGTAATGTGTGCGACTAGTGTCATCAGTACCAACCCATTTGCGGCACTTACAAAATACCCACAGGTATGGGGATCTTCTGCACAAGCTCTCCCAAGAGAGCGCTGTGTGGAAGTCTTGTGTCATGGTGTCAGGCCCCCAGTTGGTCAAAATGAGAAATTACATCACCTCCACACTTTCCCTTAACACTGGAGCGCCCTGAGATGTGTCCTCAGCCCCCTGCTTTACTCCCTCTATACTAGCGACTGCATGGCTGAACACAGTTCTAACAAACTGGTGAAGCTTCCTGATGAGTGGTGGTAGGCCTCATTCGTAAAAATGACGAAAACGCCTATTCAGAGGAAGTAGATGTTCTCACCACTTGATGTTGTATTAACAATCTGTCTCTAAGACTAAGGATTAAGATTATGGGAAGTAATAAGTGAGGATGTACAGCGCCCTGATGATCAATGGGGCCACAGTTGAAAGGGTGAGCAGCTTTAAATACCTTGGGGTCTATCTCACAGAAGATCTTACCTGGAAAATACAAATAAATTACTTGGTAACAAGTGTACGCCAGCCTATTGTTTATGATGCCTGGATAGTTTTAACTTTCAGGGCCCTGAGGTGATTTCTGGACCCTAGAAGTGTTTTGAGATGCCCTGACATTTGTGCTTATTTCTGTTACTTTTAACATTTTCATGGGCAAAGTCTGATTACACTGTATTCAGCACAAATTCTGCTACAATAAAATGTGAGCAGCATGTATGTAATAATTTGTAGTTTTGAGAAAATGACGTTGTAAGGACCACCCGTCAGCCCAAGGACAGAATCTGACAGCCTGGGTGAAGGTATAATGCATGTATTTCTTTTCAGCGCCCACGTGAAGTTCACATAATTTTTAGGATTTAGTTAAAATTTTGCTTTAGCTGCTCACTTAATCTGACTTCAATTGTAAATGACCTCTAATTGGTAATGTTTCAAATGTAACGTTAATAGCTGATTGTGCGATTAAATATTAATTAATTTAGATCTTTGATTATTTAAGTTCTCTTATTTTCAATTATCCATTCATTAGGGCGTTGCATCACTTAAAAAGCTGTATATGGCCGTAATACGCTTTTACGACACAAACTAGCCAGTTTAGAATCTTCAGAGGATGTAGAGTACCCAAACTTTTCACATACCCATAGTTTTCAATCTTTACTAGTGACTGCTGTGTAACAGACCATTTTACCAATTGCACTGAGACATTTAAAATGATACTAAACATGAAATTGGAATCACAAGATACAATATAGATGCAAGCAGCGATAACGGGCCCAAGCCCGGTGGCACCACCAATCCGGTGGCTTCAAGGCAACTGTGCACGGCGGGCAAAATGAATTTAAACGGTGTCTCCAGTTGGACATTCAAATATAATACTAACAAAAAGCGTTCATAGCAAAGTTATCATTAGTAGTTCAAAGTGTTATATATTCAATTGAATTTATCGTATATTGTTAAACTAATTATATAAAACTAAATAGTCAGTGAAATACAAATGAACTGGTTCTTTGCCTTTATTTCTTTATACAAATTTATAAAAGAGAAGGGCTAAGAGATTTCCTATCCTATAATGCAGACAAAAGGAGACAGCAATGAAAGGGTTAAACCTGCAAGACCCAGGGCTTGTGTGGGCTTTCTCATAGCCCCCCAGCTCAGCCGCCATGTGTTGGAGTTCACCCCGGTGAACGAGAGGGTCGCTTAGGGCTCTCTGCAGGGATAGGGCTCTCACTGTTGTTTGTGCTTACGGGCCGAATGAGAGTGCAGAGTACCCGGCCTTCTTGGAGTCTCTGGGAGGGGTGCTGGAAAGTGCTCCGAACGGGGACTCTGTCGTTCTACTGGGGGACTTCAACGCTCACATGGGCAGTGACAGTGATACCTGGAGGGGCGTGATTGGGAGGAACCAGAGCGGTGTTCTGTTATTGGACCTCTGTGCTAGTCACAGTTTGTCCATAACGAACACCATGTTCAAGCATAAGGGTGTCCACCATTACACATGGCACCAGGACACCCTAGGGCGGAGGTCGATGATTGACTTTGTAGTTGTTTCATCTGACATCCGGCCGTATATCTTGGACACTTGGGTGAAGAGAGGGGCGGAGTTGTCAACTGATCACCACCTGGTGGTGAGTTGGATCAGATGGCAGGGGAGGAAGCTGGACAGACTTGGCAGACCCAAACGTACTGTGACGGTCTGCTGGGAACGTTTGGCCGAGTCCCCTGTCAGAAAGATCTTCAACTCGCACCTTCGGCAGAGCTTCAACCAGATACCGAAGGAGGCTGGAGACATTGAGTCTGAGTGGACCATGTTCTCTACCTCCATTGTCGACGCGGCCGCTCGGAGCTGTGGCCGTAAAGTCTCTGGTGCCTGTCGTGGCAGCAACCCCCGAACCCGGTGGAGGACACTGGATGTAAGGGATGCTGTCAAGCTGAAGAAGGAGGCCTATCGAGCCTGGTTGACTTGGGGGACTCCTGAGGCAGCCGACGGGTACTGGCAGGCCAAGCGGATCATTAATCGGCTTATTTTTAAGTTAAACATACTACATTGATTAAAAAAAAAAAACGTTTAAATTTCTTATTCAATGTTAGTATTATTGTACAGTCGTGGCCAAAAGTTGAGAATTACATAAATATTGGAAATTGGAAAAGTTGCTGCTTAAGTTTTTATAATAGCAATTTGCATATACTCCAGAATGTTATGAAGAGTGATCAGATGAATTGCATAGTCCTTCTTTGCCATGAAAATTAACTTAATCCCAAAAAAACCTTTCCACTGCATTTCATAGCTCATTTCAGTAATCGTCTTGTTAACTCAGGTGAGAATGTTGACGAGCACAAGGCTGGAGATCATTATGTCAGGCTGATTGGGTTAGAATGGCAGACTTGACATGTTAAAAGGAGGGTGATGCTTGAAATCATTGTTCTTCCATTGTTAACCATGGTGACCTGCAAAGAAACAGATGGCGTGCAGCCATCATTGCGTTGCATAAAAATGGCTTCACAGGCAAGGATATTGTGGCTACTAAGATTGCACCTAAATCAACAATTTATAGGATCATCAGCAATTTCAAGGAAAGAGGTTCAATTCTTGTAAAGAAGGCTTCAGGGCATCCAAGAAAGTACAGCAAGTGCCAGGATCGTCTCCTAAAGAGGATTCAGCTGCAGGATCGGAGTGCCACCAGTGAGAGCTTGCTCAGGAATGGCAGCAGGCAGGTGTGAGCGCATCTGCACGCACAGTGAGGCGAAGACTTTTGGAAGATGGCCTGGTGTCAAGAAGGGCAGCAAAGAAGCCACTTCTCTCCAAAAAAACATCAGGGACAGACTGATCTTCTGCAGAAAGTATCGTGAATTGACTGCTGAGGACTGGGGCAAAGTCATATTCTCCGATGAAGCCCTTTTCCGATTGTTTGGGGCATCTGGAAAAAGGCTTGTCAGGAGAAGAAAAGGTGAGCGCTACCATCAGTCCTGTGTCATGCCAACAGTAAAGCATCCTGAGACCATTCATGTGTGGGGTTGCTTCTCATCCAAGGGAGTGGGCTCACTCACAATTCTGGCCAAAAACACAGCCATGAATAAAGAATGGTACCAAAACACCCTCCAACAGCAACTTCTTCCAACAAATCAACAACAGTTTGGTGAAGAACAATGCATTTTCCAGCACGATGGAGCACCGTGCCATAAGGCAAAAGTGATAACTAAGTGGCTCGGGGACCAGAACGATCTGGTCATGCGATCATTATTACAGACACTGCGCGTCTCTTTGTGTGACAGAAAATCTTCCAAACTCTAAATGAAGCTCTTTAATATGTTCTTGTGATCGAATCTTGTCTAATCGGTTGAACGTTTTAATGAATAAGGTTTAAAAACATGAGCTTTCATGATTTCGTGATCACTCGCTTTCAGAGAAATGACGCGCGGCTCTTTGTTTAATCCGTTAGGAAATGAAGTTTGCACAGATGCTACACAGCGTCAACATATTAACACAGTCATACACAAACATTCAAACAAAGAAATGAAAAGAACATGAAAAAGAAATGATAAAAGAGGCTGATACACGAGAATGAACGAGCTTCGGGAAGCAATCGTTCTCAGACGCGGCGCATTTATAATTGTCACAGAAAACCTTCCAAACTCTAAATGAAGCTCTTTAATACATTCTTGTGATTAAATCTTGTGTAATCGCTGGAATGTTTTAATTTATAAGGTTATAAAAAACACATATACATGACGAAGTGGCCTGAATTGTAAAATGAAAGTGTCTCTCTCCATCTATAACATGAGAGTGGCTCTTTCTGTTAATACTCGCGATCAGTAAATTAATCTTTTTCATGCGTTTCTTTGCTTGTATATTATACAATCGCTTGAAAGTTAATTAATGATATTAAAAAAAACACATGTAAACGAAGACTTTCTAAACACGGGCTTGTGTGCTTCAATGAGTGAACAGAAATAATGTGATACACGTGCAGTACTGTCCACTAGAGGGAGCCACGAGACAAAAAATTCATAGCTTGATTATTCAAAATATCCATATTCAAACCAAAATATCTGACTTCTTGTTGGTCGGAGCTAATGACTGTAAATTAGAAAGTTGTCTGGCTAAATGAGAACAATATGTGTACCGAGTTTGGTGACTGTAGGTTAAACTAACCCCCCAACTTTTGTGAAAAGATGGCGCTACAGAGCCCCTCCACCACGCCCATTTTTAAGGCTTTGCCCATGTCTACTGGATGACAATATTGATGTGTGTGTCGAGTTTCATGCAATTTGAAGCATGTTAACAGCCTCAAAAACACCTAAGAATATTATTAAAGTTTGACGTCTTGCCATGGCAACAATATTTCAGATATCACAAAGACATTCACATGTCTACATCTGAAATGTTTTGACATTATAATGAAGAAGTTTGAAGCAAATCGGGTAAAAATTAGAAGGTGATCTCAAACCATTTTGAAAGTGACATTTCCTGCTGCCAATTGCTATATCTTTGACTCATAATAGTCACATCCATGTGCTCGGCCTCCTACAACAAACACACATCTGAAGTTTCATAAAAATCAATGATTGTATGCAGACGTTATAACACACTTCCTGTTTCTGTTTTCTCGCCATAAATTTGTTGCCTCGCCACGGGCAAACCGTTTGAGATATCAAAAATCCACTGGCAATTTTGCATCATCAGTGTCTTGATTTCATGCTGACCGAGTTTGGTGGTGTTCGGATTAAGCGCCTAGGAGGAGTATATCAAATTCCGGAGCATGCGCTTTTCAAACAACCCATAATAACTCACTTCCTGTTGAGGCGGCGTACAACTTAGAGCACGAAAGTTGTCAGGCCTGATGAGGTCTTCATGTGTACCGAGTTTCATACTAACATGTGCAAGCGTGTTTGATATATGGACCAAGATTTCGGACCCCATTCTGGCCTGAATTGTAAAACGAAAGCGAAAGTGAACAGAAATAATGTGATACACGTGCAGTACTGCAGTACACGTGCAGTAACAGCAACTAGTCATTTTCCGACTCTGACAGTCTGAAAAACTGTTTAATTTCTCTTCACAAGTTTCATATGAATAAGCCATTTCACATAACAGATGTTTACATGTACACCACAAGACAAAATGACTGGATTTATAAAAATTACCCAACGTAAACAATGTATGAATCTTTATTATCCTGTCAATACTGGATGATCCATGACCGTTCATGTTTTGTGATAGTTGTTTGTGAGTCACTTTATAATTGTAAAAAAGGTAACTGTGACTTTACCTCACAATGACTTTTTTCCTCACAAACAGACTTGAACAAAAATCAACTCTTTCAATCATTACTTATGATCCACTAGAACTGTGTGTTTTTACAGAGACATTGTCCTCTGCCTGTATATTATTTTTTTTATTCTTCTATTGTTGTGCTTGGGATGTTTATGCGTTGCAACCTTTGGCCAGTTGGTGTGTCGTCTGTGTCTGCAGCTCTCGACACAACAACAATTTACTAGTGTTGCTATTGCTTGTTGACTGCTATCTGTAACTCTGCAATTACTAAGCACTGTAATTACATTTTTATGACGACATGCACCGATACAACTTGAGTCTGACAGTGATACTTTCATTTTGGTATTTTTAATGCATTATAATTTTATAATAAAAATATATGGACGAGTCATTTACCGGATATCAAATACTCTGATTTCATCAAAAATATCTTAATTTGTGTACAAAGATTAATCTTACGGGTGTGGAACGATATGAGGGCGAGTAATTAATGGCAATTTTCATTTTTGGGTGAACTAACCCTTTAAACATGTTTTGTATGTTTAACAAAGGTTTAACATATGGTTGTGAGCTGTACTTACCGTGCCATTAGTTTGTGTAGCTCCAGTTTGTGCTGCTGGTCATCGGCTGCAATGGCGTGTTGTGCTTGCTGTTGCATCCCCTGCACAAAGTGCTGCATATGCTGGAATGCATCAATCTGAGAGAGATGCATATAGAATATGTGAATATATCATGCAAGTAAATCCCTGGAGCTAAAGTGATGGCCCATGCTCAAACCAGCAACTTGCTAGTTGTCAGCCATGAGCATTAGCCCACTATGCCACAACAGCTGTTTTTCTAGAGACTTCAATAAGCTGGTCATTGCCTTATGTAGATATTTTCCTTGAGTAATATACATACTGAAAATCTAAGCAGCTCATTCAACAATATACAAGTATTCAAATGTGTTTTGTGATTTCTATTATTGTGATCTTTAGCAATTAACAATTCAAAGCGTTTTAGTAATTTTGTGTATTGGTTTCTCATATCTTTACAGGAATATTTCAATGAGGCTAATGGCTCCATGTGCGTACGCCAGGAATTTTAACACAATACTGCGCTGTGGACAGGAACTGGCTCTCTGGCTGGGTCTGTGATTTTCGGTGCCTGGCACTTATGTAAACTCCTGCAGGCACAACATAAGCTGTATTACAGGATAGTGACGTTATGCAATTATAATGTTTTTGAAAGCTACGTTTTTCCTCTTAAATTTTCAAAATTTGGCAGAACAGCCAAAAACACTTTTTCCATCAACAACCTTGCCTATTCAAATTGTGTTACAATTTGTTATATAAACTTTTTCCTGTGACAGTCATAATGAACTGTAAAATACAAAATGAACAATTAAACTTAATTATACTGGCATGATCTAATTAGATAATTGGATTAGAGTCTATTTAAAAAAAAAAATATCATCCGATGACTGATCATGAATAAACACGAATCTACTATTCTGTATTATTGAGTTCTGTGGCGCAACACAATCCTTTCTAACTGGGCAATCTCTTTGGCATTGTTGAAAATGTTGCTAATCAGAACTCTAACAAGCAAGCATTTTCATGCTTAAGAGGAGGGAGAGCTTGATCTCTTGCTACTACATAAATTTGTAATGTTTATGTCCTGACAGCATGTGGTGTGGACTCCAACTATTCATTCTAAACTCCATTATTCTTAAATTAAAATAAGTTAGTTAGGTCTTATTATAATTAGCTGATATATATATATATATATATATTTGAACGCAGCCCCACAACATCCAGAACCTATTTGCTGCCTGTTCATAATCTTTATGGACAGGATTTCTAGGTGCAGTCAGGGGCCGGAGGGAGTCTGGTTTGGGGACCAAAGGATCTCTGCTTTTTGCGGATGATGTTGTCCTGTTGGCTCCATCGGGCCAGGACCTCCAGTGTGGATTGGGACGGTTTGCAGCAGAGTGTGAAGCGGCTGGGATGGGGATCAGCACCTCCAAGTCTGAGACCATGGTTCTTAGTCGTAAAAGGGTGGCAGGTTGGTGGAGAGCTCCTGCCTCAAGTGGAGGAGTTTCAAGTATCTTGGGGTCTTGTTCACGAGTGAGGGAAGAAAGGAGCGCGAGGTTGACATATGGATCGGTGCAGCTTCTGCAGTGATGCGGTCGATGTACCGGTCTGTCGTGGTGAAGGAGCTGAGCTGCAAGGTGAAACACTTGATTTACCGGTCAATCTATGTTCCTACTCTCACCTATGGTCATGAGCTTTAGGTCATGACCGAAAGAATGAGATCCCGGATAAAGGCGGCCGACATGAGCTTTCTCCGCAGAGTGGCAGGGCACTCCCTTAGAGATGGGGTGAGGAGCTCGGTCACTCGGGAGGAGCTCAAAGTAGAGCCGTTGCTCCTTCACATCGAGAGGAGTCAGTTGAGGTGGCTCGGATATCTGTTTCGGATGCCTCCTGGACGCCTCCCTAGGGATGTGTTCCGGGCGTGTCCCACCGGGAGAAGGCCCCGGGGAAGACCTAGGACACGCTGGAAAGACTATGTCTCTCTCGGCTGGTCTGGGAACGCCTCGGTGTCCCCCCGGAAGAGCTGGAGGAAGTGTCTGGGGAGAGGGAAGTCTGAGCATCTCTGCTTAGAGTGCTGCCCCCGCGACCCGGCCCCGGATAAGCGGTAGATGGATGGATGGATGGGTGGTGTCTATTTCAACTATCTGAATGCTCATGTACCCGCCGAGAACAGCTTTATCTCGGCCAGTCCTTCGGGATTTTGCAGCTGGCTCTTATTTAGACAGTGGTTAAACATGAGATTTGTTTTGGGTATATCAAACAATAGACAGGCAATCTTTGGTTTTATTAATCTATTACTTGTTCCATCCATCCTCCCCTCAATGAGATGTAGTCATCCTGTCTCCTTTGCAGAAAAGCATCCCCAAAGAATAACGTTTCCACCTCCATGCTTGACGGTTGGGATGGTGTTCTTGGGGTTGTACTCATCCTCCTTCCTCCAAACATGGCGAGTGGAGTTTAGACCAAAAACTCTATTTTTGTCTCATCAGACCACATGACCTTCTCCCATTTGTCCTCTGGATCATCCAGATGGTCATCGGCAAACTTCAGACGGGCCTAGACATGCGCTGGCTTGAGTAGGGGGACCTTGTGTGCGCTGCAGGATTTTAATCCATGACGGTGTAGTGTGTTACTAATGGTTTTCTTTGAGACTGTGGTCCCAGCTCTCTTCAGGTCATTGACCAGGTCCTGCTGTGTAGTTCTGGGCTGATCCCTCACCTTCCTCATGATCATTGATGCCCCATGAGGTGAGATCTTGCATAGTGCCCCATACCGAGGGAGATTGAACGTCATCTTGAACTTCTTCCATTCTCTAATAATTGCGCCAACAGTTGTTGCCTTCTCACCAAGTTGCTTGCCTTTTGTCCTGTAGTCCATCCCAGCCTTGTGCAGGTCTACAATTCTATCCCTGATGTCCTTACACAGCTCTCTGGTCTTGGCCATTGTGGAGAGGTTGGAGTCTGTTAGATTGAGTATGTGGACAGGTGTCTTTTATACAGGTAACGAGTTCCAACAGGTGCACTTAATAAAGGTAATGAGTGGAGAACAGGAAGGCTTCTAAAAGAAAAACTAACTCTAATTCTTACTGGTTGGTAGGCGATCAAATACTTAGGTTTTTAAGCAATTAATTTGCATTTCATTGCTTGACATGTTTTTTCTGGATTTTTGTTTTAGATTCCATCACTCACATTTAAAGAGTACCTATGATAAAAATGACAGACTTCTACATGCTTTGTAAGTGGCAAACATGCAAAATCGGCAGTGTATCAAATACTTTCAATTTAATTCAATTCAAATTTATTTCAATTCAATTCGTCTTGAGTAAAAGTTACATTATTATGTAATTAGTTTGCGGCAAATACTGTCTTTATTAGAGAGTTAATAGCAAAGACTTTTATATTGAAAAGGATTGAAACAAGGTTACAAACAAAGATATTATTTGTACTTTAACCCTTATGTTATGTTGTGGGTCAATTTGACCTGTTTAGATGTTCTAGTTGCTGGAAATACTGGTTAACCTATGTTTTTTTTCTTGATATTTTGTGACTTTTTCCTCATTTATAACATATACAAACAAAATTACTGTTACTTTTGTTTACAAAAGTACAAGAGTTTACAAAACAGCCAACTTAGGAAAAGTAAATATTTTCATTATACAGCTACATTTAATTGTTCAGTTTTGATGTTCTAAGAAAAAAAAAGTTACAAAAATGTATTTATTGTATTTAAAAATGTACTGTTTATTTTCAAATTTTGTCAAAACAAAACAGTTTTTTAAAAATGGTTAAAAAACATTGTCATTAAATCATATCTTCAGATATATATTTTTTGGAATATTTGAGAAATGTTGATATTAAAAGTTTAAAAAAAATTTTTTTTATGATGAATATAAAATTGAACTGAAGAATAAATGCTATATCAGATGCAGGTAATATAACTGCTCTCTTACAATACTCTACTGTACTACAATAATACAATAAGCTTCAATGAAGCAACTCAGCATTCTTTCGTTGCTAGTTCTAAAGTGACTTTTTAGATTGAATTAGTAATAGAGGCTTGGGTTCATCTATTAAACTGTCACCTTGAGATTTAATTTTTTGTCAGAAGAAAGTAGTTCTGCTCAAAAGAGGGTTTTTAAAGACGTTTCTTATCTATTTACACACTTGAGGCCAAGTGCGTCGACCTGTTGTATAAAAGCAATATCGCAGTTGTGCAATATGGCTCTATATCAGCATGGCTGTGATTGCCACTGGCCTAATCAGAGCCGTGTTGATATATTGCCATATCGCACAACTGCCTCAGAGGTGATATTTCTCAGTGATGGAAAAAGTACACAAATTCTATGTCAGGTAAAGGTACAGAATTCCACACCAATATATAATTTAAGTAAAAATGATCTGGTTTTGAAAATATCTAAGTATTAAAAACTAAATACCAAAAATTTGATAACGGCATTATAAATAACAGCTGCATATAGGGAATCAGAAATGGCCTCGCCTGGAAAAATCCAGCCTATCCATCTGATGCGTTCCCCAGTGAAATTTTTGTTTAATAAATCAAATAAAGGACAGAAACCACTTATAATATAATAATACAATATTATAATATAATTATACTACATATTTGACAGTAAAGCACTGGTTATGAGCTAGGATGTAGTAAAGTAAATTTACTACTATTAACAACAACAAAAAAGTAAAAACTTTATTACTTAATTTATATAAGCCCATGTTTAATTCTGACAGAGATATTGATCTTTCATCAGGGTGTTAATTGAATTTCCTTATTGAATATCTATTTTAATTCAATTAAAGTCCATTAACACTGAAGATATTTGGCTATATGATTTATACAAAACAACATCAACAAAACAGTATATCTAGTGTTATGAACTGCCATTAAGGTTCCAATATCATAGGAGTGTCGAATTGAAATGTCAGTCACCATAGCAGTAGTAGTTTCATCACATCCCAGTCTTTACAATATGGGTCGGTACATGCTCTATGTGTAAACTTCGGGGCCCTAGACTTCTCCCTGTGCGGCAAGCACCAAGTTCTTGTGGTCAATACACACTGCTACAAGGGGCCTGCATGCCCTAGTTGTTAGTTCACAAGGCTTTGATGGAACTTGACAGTATGAAGCTCGGGAGCAGTTTAAGCCCTAATTCAGATGAGATTGTTTACAAAAAAAGGATATTGTAAATATTTGTATTATATAGATTTCTCACCAGTGAAAATGCCAATTAGCACTGTCATGATGCCATTTTCCTGTGACACCAGAATTAGTCAATAGCATTTATTGTTCAGGTGTTTAGCTCAAAACAATCTGGCCGGAGTGCCCATGAGCCAAGATTGCAGTATGCAAGTCATGTATTTCCAGGACTGAATTTGCCATATAAGCAACTGCTTTTTAGATGAATGGGAATGCTAATGGATAGCTTCCTCCAAATATTGGAGACCCTTTTTGTTTCTGCACATTAAAGCAAACAGAACCCAAAATAGACTGTACATGACTGGAAATACTTCCCAGGGGCATTGATTCAAGTGCACTTTGTGAATGTTTACCTTGCGAGTGCTCTTCCACATGTACTTCATATAAGCGTAGGTGACATGAGGGTGGGCGGTGGGCAGGGGATGGTCAAGCTGTTTGGAGGGATCCACACCAAGTAGGAGAACAAGGGTCTTATGGGCTAGTGCCTGAGGAACAATAAGATTTGACATTAAATCTCAGCAACGAACAGTTTATCAGGATTTTAGGAATGTGTTATTGCCATTTGCCAAACTATGTTAGTTAATCAGGCTTAGTCTTAACATTGAACTTATATTTATAATGTTCCTAAAACAGGTCTGTGTGGAAACTGTAAGGGGCTTTGTGAGTTGATGAAAAGCAATTAATTAAATCATGAAAAATGTAAAATTCAAACAAATAAATAAAGGGTTACCCAATTGTATGGTAAATAAATTAATTTAAAATAAAACAATTTTAAATAACGATTTTATTTGTTTACCTGCATGTCATGTGACCATTAACTGACATCATAGAACCGTAAACATCCAAATGGTAAATTGTTGCTAAAATAACTTAACTTAAATCTCATGGGGGTACTTCAAGAAAATGTTTTATGACAGAGGGGTTCGGATAAAAAAAAAAAAAAAAAAAAAAAAAAAAAAAAGTTTCAGAACCCCAGCACTAAATGAATGAGTAAAATGCCTGTTTATGTCTCCAAAGTGTTGCAATGACAAACTTCTGCAAACTAAATTCCATTAAATTACATGAAATGGTAGCTGTTAACTTGATATCCAACAATGCTTTTGATCTGCCTGCATTGACACCACTGTATTTTCTTCTAGAGCTGCTTTACAGCCAAAATTATGTGCCCTCAATCACTGTAAAGCTGCTTTGACACAATCTGCAATGTAAAACGCACTATATAAATAAAGGCGACTTGACTACTTGACTTAACACTTTATTTTGTTGGTCCTGCAACTGACATTCTACCGACAATATGTCATCTTATTCTACCCTAACTCCTAATGCAGAGTTCACACAGCACGATTTTAGCCTCAATTTTCCCTCGCCGTCAGGTTTTGCGAAATTGCAAAAAACGCCCGCAATCTGAGGCAAATCGGTACTCGTTCACAGAAGTGACAATCATGCAGTATGAAATTATCAAAGACGCATTCTGAGAGAATTGCCCATGCTTCTTTGATTGCCCAATATCTCACACCGACGCCCGTGAGATATTTGGCATGCTTAATATCTGGACCTGTCAGCGATTCAAAATCCTACTGTATGAAATGTGTTCTGACTGAAATTGACATTGGTCATAACCTACAGCCAATGAGAGAGCAAGATACAGGGCAGGGCATTCTTCTTATTGTAAAGTCATGCAATGTGAAACCCCCGTCACAGTCCTTATGCAATATGCACATAGCAGCGACTGAATCTTTACCCAGATAGTTGTGCAGTGTGAAAAGAACAGTGATCTGACGCCTTTGAAAATCATGCAGTGTGAACTCAGCATAACATTAACCTAACAGTCTACTTACAGTTAGAGGTGTAATGGTAGAAGTATTCATCCCGAACCGTCACGGTACGGACATCACTATTCGAGCATTCAATCAGAAAACGGATATCCAGATGGGCGCGCACATACAGTAATTTAATGCAGTTTGCAAACTACCACAACAGGAAAAAAAACGTGAAAAAGAAGAACAGGCGATTTACGTGTAATCTCTCAACCAGTGTTTCTACTGCAGAAGACCAATAAAACCGTAATAAAATAAAAATTTGAAAAATTAAATATAGAGGGAAGCATTTCACAAAATATATGCACTATATTAGCTTATAGAGTCATTATATTTACTTTACCTGTTAGTAATGTCTTAATTATTTAATATCGGTTTAAATAAAATTGTTATGAAGACAAGTTGACAGTAACTGTGATATTTCAAAAATGAATTGGAGTAGAAAAATAATTGAAAAATAATTTTATAATTAGATTTAGCTAATGCAAAACCTGCCTCGTGCAATTTACATGTATTTTTTATTAGAGTGTTGATTAATATATCTAAAATTAAATAGCAACTGAGTTTAATATTTTGTGCTCTGTTGTTAATTGTAACCTTGAATATTATAGTAATGTGCAAGAAAGGGCTCCCTATATATAGTTTACAGCATTAGCTGAGATTTATTTTATCCTTAAGAAAATGTTAAGAAAGTATTAAATGTATCCTTAAACATTTGGAATAAAGTAGTAAAACTACATCATTTGAAAGACTCCATGGTATTGCTGTGCTGGTGTGCCTACGACACTGAATTTGTTCCCAACAAAACAAATGGGTTTAAAAGGAGGACGACTAAAAGCTTAACTGCCCACATTTATGAATAAAGGGAAAAAGCTTTCAGATGATTAAAAGAAATCATGGGCTAGAGAACCAAGACTTTAATAGGTATCTCCAATTGGATCCCTATTTAGATCATGCTATAGGAGATGTAAAGGAAAGTAGATGATAGGTTATTAAAAGTTTGTCTTCTAGCCTATCAATTAGATATAGATGAAAGTATGGGGTTGACGAGGCAAACCATTTCTGGAGCTGTATCTCTATTAAACAATATTGGTATGTGAGACAAATGTCTAGAAATTACTCTTAAGATTCAAATTCTTTTCAGTTTTGAGGTGATATACCTGGGTTTGATTTCCAGTGACTTTCAAAACAAACACCTGTTCAGAATCCTAACCATAAAAGTAAGAAGGCAATTACAAGAAAGTGGCTGCAACCAACTTTGCCTACACTTGATGACTGAATGGACATAGTACATGATATTTTTACAATGGAGAAGATAACCGATGCTTTAAGACATTGTCTCAGTTTTTTTCAGTACTATGGAGAGATTGGATTGAGTATACAATCTATTTTTTTGCTTTATTATTATTTTCAGTTGGGGAATGGTGTGACATCCATGTCAAATGTATAAGGACATTTGGTTTCAAGTGATTTAATAGTTTAATGTCAATAATAATTTAATTTGAGATTATTTAAGTGTTTTACATTGATAATGTCTGTATTTCCCAATATTGATTATTTGTTTTTGGACAGATTAACAAAAAAAAAAGAAAAAAGAAAAGAAAAAAAGAAAAAAAAGCCTAATTAAATTAAAATTAAATACCTAATTAAATACATAATTATTCAGGTAAGAAATGCTACAGAAATTAAAGAAATCAAATGTAAAATAGCACTTTAATTAGTCTTCATTGTAAAAATTAAATACAGATTAATGCTTACCATAAAAGTTATAAAATGTATTCAGTCAAGAGCAGAAAGTGATTTTCTTTTGTCTTTTGTTCAACATCAGGAATATTGTACTGTTGTCACTTTAAGAGTTTATGTATGGACCCAATATACTTTTATAAAACTTGCGTTCCAAAAATGACTGTCAAATACATATAATTTTGTATGTATTTGAGAGTTTTAGTACAGTAAGCCACTCATTTTAGTGACTCAGAAGTTGTTTGAGACCGAGAAGTGGCTTGTGTGATCCACAAATTTCGATCAGTAATCGAGTGCGCGCTTTTGGTGTGAGCGCAAAACCTGCAGGAATTACTAAAATTATGCGCAATACAAGCACTATTAAACCGGAGTGAATGAGAAGAGTGAGAGAGAGGAAGCGGCAAGCATGTCACTTCGCCGTCGGAGAGAAAAGAGCGAGAACGCGTGGCTGACGTTATTGCCTGTGCCGCTGACCCCTTGTAACCAAACCACATCCATACTATTGAAGTACCTCCCTGTTTAGGTACTAAATCGTCATCGGAGGCTGACATGCTGCTCTTACTCTCAGACAGGTGTTGTTCTTGTGCGCTCCAGGGAACATAAATGCGGCATACGTCATTGCGTTGCTATACGATATCGTGATGATACTTTTTTTATCATGCAAAAAATTATAGCAGTATTATCGTGGACGGTATGATATGGCACAGCCCTACTGAGTGTAGCTGTTGCTTGGCAACCATTAAACTAAATTTTGCAGAACAACTACATTGCTTGGTGGAAGAATTATTTCTTATAACAAATAATGGCCAGCATTGTAATTGTTATAATAATATATATTAATAGGATTTAAAAAAAAAAAAATCTAAAAGAACATATTTATGCTACTAAGAACAGCAAAGTGAAGTAGACCGTTTAATTACTGACTTGATTTACCAATGCATAAACAGCAACAAACATTTTTGAAACAAAGAAACTGCCAAAAAACAGCAACTTTCCAAACTCTGGAGTGTAACGTTAAGTTTAGTCCATTTATCACAGAATTTTTCAGTCTGTCCATATCACTTCACTAGCACACCAGTAGGTGGGTCGAGGAGGGGATGATCTGTGTCTGTGCAGGCAGTTTTATGCAGATGTAATCATCTCTGTTATGTAATAAAAGTAAAAGAAAAGAAAAAATGTTCTTTTTGAAGCTTGGTTTCAATAAATAAAAAAAGGGGTTTTTGTTTTCTGACAAACAAGGAAGTTTTGAGTTGTAAAACCTGTTACATTCTGGAAGATATTTAAAACTTCCACAACTGAGTTTTTCCTTATGTGAAATTGAGCTTTGAGCAATAATGTTTTGTGTGTTACATAATGAGTTTGGTTCGAAGCAAGAGATTGGATGTGACACTGTTGTTCTTACTAGTCTTCCACTTTTTCCACAGAGGCTAGCGTACTTCAACCACGTCCTCATGTCCTCATGTGGACTAATGACCAAGGAGCGCACCATCAATATCCTCTGCCAGTCCTCCACAATACGCTGGCAACCCTGAAAAAAAAAATCCACATTTTTAGTACTTACATTTATAAATTCTTCTGAAGCTTGGTTTGGTTAGATTAAACTGAAATTAAATTAGAAATCGGTAAAAAAGCACCAAGTTACTTTCAAAAGGTGATTTTCTGTTTTTTTTATCCAACGATCAACTTTTAAACCAGTACTTCTGTGATAATTTTAATATTTATAACAGAAATAATGATATTGTTGTTGAAGAGACTATTTGTGAAGCTGTTTAACATCTATACATGACAACTATTTTCTATGGTTCAGTGGCAATGTCTGCAGATCTGAATGTTCCGGTGTGATTTTGTCAAAGGTTTAATTAGACAGGAGAATAATCTGCATTTATGAATAAGATCCCGTGGGTGTTTGAATCGTGATTGGATCTTTTAATGATTGACTGTGCAGCTTTAGCTGATATAGATGAAATGCTGTGGCTGTAATTCTCCGAGACTGAGGCAGACAAATCATCATTGACTAACATTTCCTTGTCAATGATGCATCAGCTCTGCATTCTTATGCCTTTATGAACGGAAAATTCTGCAGGTTGGCACCATTAGTTCACACTGTTAATGGTTTGGAACAGTTTGATGAACCTTTTGTTTATGTCACTTTTATCTTAAATGTTATACACATACAGAACTCCAAATACTTCTTTAACTTGTACTGCACTGACACTAATGGATGAGAACTGAACTGAGCTGGACGATGACATCACTGTTTTCTACAGTACTGCTTTATAGATTAAATGAATTTGAGATGAATCAACACTGAAATAACTTCAGCTGAACAATGACACTTATTTCTTTTAGAGCTGCTGTACAGCCAAAATGAACTGTTCGCATCATTGAATCATTTTCCTGTTATCACTGTAAAGCTGCTTTGAAACAATCTGTACTGTATAAAGTGCTATATAAATAAAGGTGACTTGACTATGGAGGAAATAACACTGGTGTTACCTGCAGCCTCTCCCACCATGTTTCCCTAATGATGTCCCTCCTTTCAGGAACCAGTTTATACTGGATCACCTCCTCTAACTCAGACAGCATCTGACATGACACCATGGCCTGAGAGGGAGGGAGAGGGAGGGAGAGGGAGAGGGAGAGGGAGAGAGAGAGAGAGAGAGAGAGAGAGAGAGAGAGAGAGAGAGAGAGAGCGAGAGAGAGCGAGAGAGAGAGCGAGAGAGAGAGCGAGAGAGAGAGCGAGAGAGAGAGCGAGAGAGAGAGCGAGAGAGAGAGCGAGAGAGCGAGCGAGAGCGAGAACTCTTTAAACATTTGAAATCACATTTCATTTAGTTCCATTATCTCACCCAACGTGTGAGGATGAGTGTGTGTGTGTGTGTGTGTGTGCATTATGTAATGTGTATAATGTAAATAGCCTGGCTGGCATAATGTACTAGTACAATGTAATAGAGTTTCCTGAAATGGGCTCGACTTTACCTCACATCTTGAACAGCATTCTTATCAAAGCAGATTATGAGCGATTAAAAAGAAAATCTTTTTGACTTGAGCCAATCTTCTGTATTGAGACTGAGGGATATGTTCTTACCCCATATGCTCTGCTGTAACTCTCTCCAGCCATGGCAGTAAGCTCAGCATCCAGTAGATCTCTGGCCTTGTCGATGCACTGAAATCACATCAACACAACATTATATATACCATGGCGTTGTTGAATGTTTTATTCTGGTTGTTTTACAGTCCTACTAAGGTGTGCAATTTTTTCTTTCAGAAAACGTCTACCTATGAAGTATGTCTGTTGACTGCATTGCAATTATTTCAGTCAATTGTCCACATTACAGTGATATAAAATTATTTCAATTATTTCAAAAGGGCCTTATAGTCTATCATAGCAAAAGAACCAAAAACCACAAAGACACGGACAAACAAGTATGACACAATAAGAACTTGCTTGACACTTTCACCATTCTATTAAAGTGATAATCAGTGCAAGCTGCTTGACCCATTTGAACTCGACACAAACACAACATGATATATGAACATTAAAGGCTCTGTGAATCTAGATAAAACGAGACAAAACAGTTCCGACCACATGAACTGAAATGTTGAAGTGTAATCTGAACACAACAATAATTACAAGCTTTTCAGTCCACACACCACCACCTTTAAAAATGTTACATGCCGTAACTAAAGCTGTATAAAGCTGTATGGTATTTAATATTAAAGTTACTATTATTAGCTTTATATTAAATATTGGCCAAAATAATACACGTTTATAGAGGTTATTTTTTTTATAGTTTCATGCGTTTAAGATGTTTTTTTTATTATAGATACCATAGTTTACTATTAGTAATATTATTATTGTTGTCATAGAAACCATAAAACTATGGTTTTGGCTGTGTCATGATCTTAGAGTTAAACTCCGGTTGGTAAGCAAGAACTATGGTAACTTTTCATTAGGGAAACTAAAAGAAAATGTAAGAGTTTTGTAGACTGGATCCCATGAACATGATTATCCCATGGATCCCATGATTATGGATGAAGCTATGACATTTTCTTCTGTGTATATATGTGCAGTTCTAATTATAAGACTGATGCAGGACTGTCTGTACCAAGAGAGGGCTACTCTGAGAAAACAAAGAAAATTAACATTTGAACTCGCTCTCTCTCTCGCAAATTAGCACCCCCATCCGAGACGAAATGACACTGAGTTGATCATCTCAGTATTGTCCCAATAATTTATCTCATTCCCTTCACCTATCTCTCACTCTCATGTGTTGAAATGACTTGAAATTCACCCAAAATCTGTGTGGTTTAATCATACAACACTATACATGTTTGGTATAAGTATATACAGATCTATGGGGACTGAATAACGTACTTTTAGAAATAAGCACGCATGGTGCAGCGTATAAAAGTATCAGTCAATTGCCTCTGTCTAATGACCAAGACTGACGAGTGTAATGTGTTAAATAGAATAATCAAATGTGTAGCTAACTATTATACAAATGACCAATAATAAACTGGCATTCTAACCTAAATTTGAGGTTATAATAAAATGGAGTCAGATAATAGTTTAATTGGAATTAAACTATTCTGTTACTCTGAAAAGGCTGAACGTGCTTTAAACCAATGGGAAACCATCGATGGGCCAATTAGACAGGCATTACACTAATAAACTGCAACTGAATATTGTATAATGCAATTTTTATTCATTAATTATTTAATTTCAATTTAAAGGCCCTAACCGCAGCAAAACATTTATGGAGGAAAGTGTGGGCTGGATGGGCTGAATTTTAGCCTCGGTCAGTCCTGATGATTCTTCTCTTCTTTGGCCAGAAAGAAAACCTTCTAATGATAAAAACCATTTAAAGTAAATTTTGCACAAAAATTGTTGTTTCTGGAAACCTGTTTGCTTTGACCTCTTATCTGGTGTTAATGCATTTATACTTTTAATGAGGAAAAATTTGTATCCATACTCATTGCATTGGTTTTGGAGATAATTTTTTTTTAATACTTATAATATCTTGTGCGGTAGAAAATGCTGTGACACGATAGCCTACTATGAAGTACTATGAAACCCTTGGCTTTTGCTATAGCCCCAGGGCTTTGTGGGTTCTTAATCTGGGCCTTATTAATTGAATTTTCGCCACTGCAATTTATACATAATAGGAGTGAAGAAAAGATGGGATGAGGGAAAGTATATTCCCCACTTTAACTCTGAGCAGCTTAATGACCCATTCCAGCAGGCCCCCGTTGTCAGGCCGTGAGATCGAGACCAGGAGACGATCAACCAGCATATTATATTATAGTGAACTGTCACAATTTTCAGGAGAGAGAGTGAGTAATTAAGAAAGTCACACAGAGAGGGAGATTGTCATATCGGATGGAGACAAAATACACCTTCAGCCTGAATACTTTTGGACATGAGACAATGAGTTGTCTTCAGTGAGGTATAAGGTCTACTCAGGTGCTGCGATGGTGTATGCTACAGCCTGTTCTACCCAGTTGAGCTGAAACACACGCAAACCCAAAGAGATGGAACTTATATAGTTAAGGGAATATCAGGGTATAAAATAATAAAGATTTTAGCCAGTGGTTCTTATTACCCATTTCATTGGCAGGCAGAATAAAGACAGTTCATAATTTTTATTTTCGTTTTAAAATGTCTCATTGTTTATACCCATATCTTTCTTTAAGAAGTTAGATAAGCATTTATCTTACTTCATATAGAATAAAAGCATTCCAAGAATTAAGAAAGCATTTCAGAAAGGCAACTTTAGGTATTAAAATTGCTCTTGTAATATTGACAAACTTAATCATTGGGTAGAGCATTAGAATCAGGAGAATGCTTGGGTGGAGATGGAAGAGGCACCTTGCAGGCCAGCCTCTTTGTTTTCAATGCTCTGTACCCCAGGTTACAAATGGCTCTGTGTAAGTCACATTTTAAGCAAAAACAGGCTCATCATTTTGCCTGAACAGCTTTTTCCATAAACATCTCCCTCCTGGTTGTTTCTTCCATGTAATGTGAATTAGACATTTTTAGATGATGAAAAATGAGGTTAGAGGTAGTTTAAATCCAGCTCATTTAATAACTCTCATTAGTTGTTCACTATGTAGTACCTGTTGAGCCAATGAGTAGAGATCCTGATGTAGAGCAAGCACTGCCCTGTAAAAAGCTCCGTCATGGGTGTCTCTTGGGATCATACAGGTATACTCTTCCATACTGTCCCAGTGGCCTGACAAACACATAAAGCAGCAAATTATAACTATTACGTCTTCTAAAAAATAATAAATTAATATTACAAACAAATATCTGTTTGTAATTTGTTAGACTCATATTCAATATAAAGTTACCCAGCAATGTGGAATATCTGATGGGAAATTTTAAAAGCAGAAGTAGACAATGTTATATCCAAATGTTTTCAAGGAGAGAACGAGCATGATGAAATGACATTAAATGCTAATTTATATTTATTCTAAACTGATACTGATGGAGTGATGAATAATGATTGCATTTGAACTCTGTTGTATATTCTCAGGTCAAGTCACAATAGAATCTCATAAAAAAAATATCTTCTTAGAAAGTACATGAAAAATCTACTTGATTTTATTGTTTGTTTTTTGTGGCTGCTGTTAATTTTAAGTATTTCATTTGAATTGACCTTGAAATATGGGTTGTGAAATGTAGGTTATTATTACAGGTCTGTCAACTTTGGCTGGTTTATGCAGAGTTTCTTAGCAGGGTAACCAGAGACAAAAACAACTACATTAGGTCTTAAAATTTAAATAAATACTTAATGAATTACACAATTATAAAACTTGTGTAGAATTTTATTTTGGATATTTTAAAACACAATGTTAATATAAGATGAAATATGAAACAAATAGTGTAATAACAAATATTCTAATTTGAAAAGCCTTTAAAGCACTTATATTAAGAAGTTGCCTTATTGCTTCATGTAACCAACTGTATTTAACATCTCACTTAATGTTGCTATGTATATAGTATTAAGTATTAGTGTAATTATTGTCAGACTTGCAATTGGCTGCTGTTGCTATCTGACATCAAGAATGTGTTGTGCATTCATGCCTCAATCAAAAACCTCTGGGAACTGCATGAATCATGTAAATAACCAATTTTGCTCAAAATTCATAACAGTGAACTTCACTATAAAAGGTGAGCAGTTCACATCTCAGTCTTATAGAAGTATAACGTTAATTATGAATCATTGTGTTAATGTGATTATAGTATTGTCTTTTGATTAATAAGTGGCATTTAAACAGTGGCTTGGTAGCAGTGTTTTACCAAAACTACCGAAAATTGGACAAAACTGCCAGTTAGGGCTGAACGATTTTGGAAAAAAATCTAATTGTTTTTTTTCCCACCAATATTGCGATTTAATGTGCGATAATATTTTTTAAAACTCTTTATCTTCTGTATTATTGAACAAAGACAAACAATAAATTATTGTATATTATGAGTGGGAATCTTTAGGCACCTCACGATCTGATCCGATTCCGAGAGTCACGATCCAATTCTAAACGATTATTGATTTACTATTTTTCTTATTAATCAATCTTATTAACAAAATTTAAAATCTTTTTTAATTACATACGTAATTATAAGTACTTTTTTAAAAATTACACAATAAAAATTTAATTAAAACAATCGCATGTTAAAAATGTAAAATAAACAAATATAGCTTCAAAACATTAAAGCTAGTAAACAATGAGGAACAAAAAATATTACGAAGCAATAAACAATGCTTTCACAGTATTTGGGAGTGGGGTATCTGAACCTTTTCTATTCGAGAGCTACAAGTGATTTTTCTCTTTCTCAGCTTGTTTATTACTGATGACAGACAGCGGGACGGGATATCTAATAAGCAGCATTCAGACTAATGCACAGATCTCTTGGAATATAAGAAATATATGTACAGTATGTTTATTCTCTTAAGTCATGACTATGTTTACATAAATTTCGAATTCCTGAACTTCAGCCTAATTTTGGTACAACGCAAAACAAAATGTATGTTTTTTCCTTCATTTATAAAAAGGTTGTTGTCTCTTTTTTTCTTCCCTTACCCAGTCCCCAAGCTGCAGCTGCTGCCATGCGGGCCATCTTAGCTTGAGTTTCTTCACTGACCAGAGTCCACTCCTCACAGCACTGCTGGTGCAGTTGACCCCTGACAGAGAAACATGATAAAGAGAATGAGAAACACAGACAGCAGGGAAAGAAGCAGTCTCACATAATTGGAGTAAAGTCTGGATCACATTAAAGCTTACTCTGGTCAAGAACCTTGCAGATTGCAATGTATTCTTATTGCCAATACTCTTCAAGTTGGTACACCAATTAGACACGAATACAACAACGGATTTACTCATTTGTGAAAATCAATGTAAAAATGAGCACAAGCCCATTCTCCATGATGTTTGGCAACAATGTCAAACTCTCAAAAAATGACCTCTCCCATTGCTATTTGTGTGAGTATGAGTGAGAATGTTTCATGGTCATATATATATATATATATATATATATATATATATATATATATATATATATATATATATATATATATATATATATATATATATATATACACACACACACACTACCGGTCAAAAGTTTTAGAACGCCTCCATTTTTCCGGTTTTTATTGAAATTTACGCAGTTTAATGTCTCAATGTGCTCTGAAATTAAAGCATAGTACAAATAAACAATTGGAGATAAAAAAGAAATAATGGAATCGTTTTGTTTAACAAAACGTAATCTAAATTTTTGACTCAAAGTAGCCACCTTTTGCAGATATAACAGCCGAACACACTCATGGCATTCTTTCTACAAAGGAAATCAAATATTGTTCGGAAAGTTCTTCCCAACACTGTTGCAGAAGTTCCCACAAATGTGTTGCACTTGTAGGTTGCTTTGCTTTCACCCTTCTGTCCAGTTCATCCCAAACCAGCTTGATGGGGTTTAAGTCTGGAGACTGTGCAGGCCATTCCATGATTTGAAGCCTACCGTCTTGTTCTTTTCTTCTAAGGTAGTTCTGACATAACCTGGAGGTATGTTTTTGGTCATTATCTTGCTTTAGGATGAACCCCTGACTAACTAGGCGTATACCAGAGGGTATTGCATGGCAGTGCAAAATGCTGTGGTAGCAGTTTTGGTTCAGGGTGCCACTCACTCTGTGCAAGTCGCCGACTCTGGATCCAGCAAAAGAGCCCCAGACCATTACGCTTCCTCCTCCATGTTTGACAGTTGGTGTCACACACCGAGGAACCATCCTTTCGCCTACTCGACGGCGTACAAAAACCCTGCGTGATGAACCGAAGATTTCAAATTTCGATTCATCAGTCCATAACACCTTCTTCCAGTCTTCAGTAGTCCACTGGTGGTGCTTCATGGCCCAGGCAAGCCTCTTTTTCTTATTTTGCCATCTTAGCAATGACTTTCTTACTGCCACTCGACCTGTCAAACCTGCAGCTCTAAGTCTTCTCTTCACAGTTGAAACTGAGACTTGCTTACTTCGACCAGTGTTAAGCTGTGCTTGAAGCTGTTGTCCTGTGAGCCGCCTATCACGCAAGCTGTTGACTCTCAGAAACTTGTCTTCTGATTCTGTTGTGGCTTTGGGTCTGCCAGACCTTTTCCTGTCAGAGTTTCCTCCAGTTTCCAAATGCCTTTTGATGGTATAGGAAACTGTACTCACTGACACCTTGGCTTTCTTTGCAATTTCTCTAAAGGAAAGACCTACACATTTAAGGGTTATAATGGTCAGTCTGTCTTCCTTTGTTAATTGCCTTTTTTTCTCGCCATTATGAGAGTAATATACTACTTCCTGCGGTACAATACTGTCCAAATAATGCTTAAGAGGGTGTAGTAACACAGTCTGTTCCAACACTGCTTTTATACAGACAGAGGGTTTTTGTAAGTAATCAACAAAAGTTGGGACACCTGTAGGAATTGTTAGCATCAACTTTCAAGGCTTAATTTACTTCCATTGCTGCAGAACAGCTGTAAGTTGTTAGCCCATTACTTGTTCCCTGAAAAAGGCCTTTTTGTATAACTCTGAAATGTACATTATTTTTCAGTTTTTGGTAAGCTAAACGGTTTTTTTTTAACCTCTGGCAGTTTACCGCTTACTTTTGTACCATTTCAGGTTATTCACTGGACTTGAACTGCTTAAATTTCAATAAAAACTGGAAAAATTGGGGTGTTCTAAAACTTTTGACCGGTAGTGTATATATGTATATATTAATAAAGTTGCATCATTAGAGTTGGGAGTTTCAATTAGTTTCTGTGAAATGCAATTCAAAGATTCATTTAAATCATTCAAAAACATTCTTTATAATACTTTAGTAAAGACTATTGGTAAATAATTCTGTTTATTATTTGGTGCATTGATATATAGTGCCTTGTGAAGGTATTCAGTATTCCCCTTTATTATTATTTTTTTTTTTTTAATTAAAAAAAGATTTGTGATAACTGCAAAATTTATTAAAAAAAAAAGAAAAAAAAAAGAACTAACAAGTATTCAGACCCCCAATACTGTCACAACACAGTTGTCCCTAACTCACTTTGCATTGTCTTGGATGTATGTTTAGGGTCATTGTCCTGTTGATTCTCATTAAGGATATATCTGTATTCTGATGTGTTTCTTTCATTCTTGCCTAACTAGCCCCACGCCCCACAGCGTGATGCTACCACCACCGTGCTGCACAATTATCTCTGGCTTCCTCCAGACATGATGCTAGGAATTGAGGTTAATCAGACTTATCAACTATGTTTTTCAAAGTCTGAGAGTCTTTTATGTGCTTGTTTCAAGAGTGGGAATCTACAAAACGTAGTAATGGGCTTCCCGAAATGTAGTGGGTGTGCCAAAAGGTCTTTACAAGCGATTGCGAAAGCTGTCTGTTAGGGTGTGGGGTAGAGTTAGGGGTTAGTTTCTTTTGTAACACTATCTTTTTAGCATGCCCATTATGAACTGCAGCTACCAGTCTCTTTTTTTGAAAACTCAAACAAGCTCCTCATGTGTCTACACGGAGGTGAGGCTTTCATTTGGCCACTCTGCTATAAAGTCCAAATCAGTGAACCGCTACAGCCATCTGATCCTTGTCCTTCCATATGTTTTTCTCATCTCCACATTTGATCTCTGGAGCTCAATCAGAGGTTCTTTGTCACCTCTCTTTATATGGTCCTTCTCCTCTGAATGCTTAGTTTGGCTGGGTGGCCAGCTAAGTCCGGGTTGTTCTAAACCTCTTCCATTAAAGAATTATGGAGACCACTGTGCTCTTATGAACCTTTAATGCAGCAGGTTTTTTTTTTTTTTTTGCAATCTCCAGATACGTGATTTGACAAAACCCTGCCTCTGAGGCAGCTCCTTTGACCTCATGGTTAGACCTGGATGGACAAGTGTGTGTCTATCAAATCATGTCCAATTAATTAAATTTGTCACAGATTAAATACAATCAATGTGTAGAAACATCTAAAAACAATGTTCGGTAACATTTTACAATAAGGTCTCATTTGTTAACATTAATGTATTAACTAACATGAACTAACAAAGAGAAATACATTTGTTATAGTATCTTTTAATCTTTGTTAATGTTAGTTAATAAAAATCCAGCATGAACATTGTTTGTTCATGTTAGCTCACAGTGTATTAATTAATGTTGCAAAATACAACTTTTGATTTTAATACTGTATTAGTAAATGTTGAAATTAACATCAACTAAGATTAATAAGTGCCGTAGAGGGGTTGCCCATTCTTAGTTCATGTTAACTCAAGTAGTTAAGTAATGAAACCTTATTATAAAGTGTTACCAAATGTTCTAGAGAAATGGGAATGCTCTTTAGCCAAATTTTAAGTAACACAGAAAAGGATCTGAAATCTTACAAATGTATTTTTTCAGTTTTTTATTTTTAATAAGTTACAAGTTATCACAAATCTGTTTTTTTTTTTCTTTGTCATTATGGGGTGTGGAGTGCATATTGATGTGAAAAAAGTCATTCAAAGCAGTTTAGCAAGGTTCCAAGCTTGCAATATAAACAAAATGTGAGAAAATTAAGGGTCTGAATTTCTTCTCATTGCCTTGCATATTTAAAATACTGTATACAATATGAACATGACTGAATACAAATAATTATGTATCATTACTGTATTTATTAAAAGTTATAATGTTGAGGAAAAAGAACAGGATTTACCACTCCCATACCTGCACTGCACAAAACTTTTTGTTTCATTTCTGGCAAAGCATAAGCACTCCATCTAACAGTTTATAAAGACCAAACGCAGTGAACAAATGTGAAAGGTCAGTTACTCCTCAGTGAGAGCTTCTGTCTGTGTCCAAGCCAGGAACTTTTCACCGAAAATTCCCTTGCCACAGCTCAGGCTGTTATAAACTGCAAAAAGCAATGACATCATCTCAGATCTACGAATGGTACACTTACAAAACAAATCGGCCCTTTGCGGCTAACATAGCTGACACAGACGCAAGCACAAGTCACAACGTGTATCATAGCTGGGGGTTGTGAAGAAAGGGGCCCCACGATTAGCCCCGTGAGACACTGCTCATATGGGTTTCATGAGATGTGGTGGGGAATCTGAAACAAAAGTGCTTTCCCTGCCACCTGGAAAAAACATAACTTATGGGGCCTTGCAAAATAAAACGTTCCAGGCTGCAGACAGGCCTAAAACACAAAGACGCACATTAACAGCGAGACAGGAAAAGGGGCTCCAGTATCTTTATACAGGAACAGTATATTACTCACTGGAATGGAATGTCACATTTTGTCAAATGTCATTTGACAAAAAGAAAAAAAAAGAATAGAAGTTCTGTCATGATAACTCATGGAGTGTTTGGCATGGTAATGGGTATGACGATGTTGATATGTTTGGTCTTGGCAGAATAATGATTATTGCTACTGCTAATACATACACGACACGCTGCAGTGAGCAAGTGAGACATGCTGCTGCTGTACAATATAGATATGTATGGTGTACATACATGAATTACCCGTAGCAGATCTATACAGGTGGAGCTGGGGAAGGTGGAGGGTTTTTGAAGGTGCACTGCACTGCTAAGCAAATGCTACTCATGTATTTGAAGATTGAGCACACAAACTTCTAATGCACCGGAGACCTGGGTTCAATCCCCAACAAGGGCAACTTCTCACTTGTAAGTCGCTTTGGATAAAAGCGTCTGCCAAATGAATAAATGTAAATGTTTGGTCTTGGTTGAATAGATCTGCTATGTTGCTGCTGCAGAGTAAGTATGGGACTTGCTGGTGCCAATACATAAATGATACGCTGCTGTTTTTACATCCAGTACAAGACAGACATGCCGCTGCTCAGGGGTGTAAATCGGACTGTTCATCACGATTCAATACTATATCGATTCTCATAGCCAGCGATACAATATTTTCCGACACATCAAAAAGTTCTGCGAAACGATTACGATACGGGTGTATTAATCGATATCTCGATATTATGTGCCTATTTTACACAACCAGTTAAATTTTTTATTAACTCATTAACTTTATTATCTGCAAGCAAAATATAGAATTACTTTAAAATTTCACATCCTGCATTCTGATTGGAACATCCAAAAACAAAAAAACGGTAATCTAATGATAGCTTATGCCATGACAACAGTCAAGAAAGTATTTTAGGCTTCTGTGCTAAATTGTGTAATATCAAAAAACTGTATGTAGTGTATATATATATATATATATAAGCAAAAAAGTCACAGCGTGCAGCGATCCTATGCAGCAGTATGAGCATTTTCTTTTAACAGTTTTAAATTTCAGTAACTGCGTGTGTGAAGAACGATTCAAAGCGCTCTATTCAACAGTGTTGTGATCTAAGAGACACTGTTTGAGATGTGTACGTGGTGTGTTGCTTTAAACACGAGCAAATGATAAAATTTCAAGAAGATTCATCACTGGCTCGATCGGTACAATGACAGTTCCATTGCCTGTCCAGAGCGTCTTTCACAAGATCTGAAAGGTAGTTTAAATGAGAATGCACGTGTTGGCATAGACTGACATTGTGTGAAAATGTGGAGAGTGGTAAAACGAAGGTGCCTCTTAAACATAGCCCGAATGTATCAATGTTTTTACGCATTGCATCGACAGACATAGTGTACCCCCCTTTTTTAAGGAGTGTCCCTAGTGACTTACCAATGTGGTGTTAGCTACATGTGTGCCTACATACCAGTGTGCTACTTAACCAAGTAGTTTGGGCCATAAGGCTTTAGTGAACAACATAACTGTGTGCCTGGGCTACCACGCCGACTCTAGCGGCCGTGACTATGTGTGCCTAAGCCAAAAGGCTCAAACATATCCAATTAGAATGCGCATTATGTGTGGTTTTAACATGTTGCAGGCTAATAGAGATGAGAAAAGAAGCCCCCCACAACCATCTGAGCAAATAAATAGCATATGTTTAAGTATCATTTGATAATCATCATTGTCAAAACCCTGTATACTCCTATTGTAAAAATGGAGGTCATTTGGACAACGATAAATGAGCATGACTGTTCAGCTGAACCCAGGCCCAAACACACATAGGTAAATGAAAACATAAGCCTTGAAAAAGGTTGTTGGAAGCTCAGCAAATAAGATGAGCACCAGTTTAAATGGTTGTAAGTTTTCATGTCCACTATGCTTAGTCGCAGTAAACTAACATAAATGGCTTGCAGCTGTATAACTAATATGTATAGCTGCTGCTATATGCCTGTATTTTACTCGTAGGACTGTAACACCCTTCTAATAGGAATCATTTTGATGTTTCAAAAATTAAAGAAAAGGTTTGTTTAAACAGGAAAGCTCAGCCCAGTTCCAGAATCAAGAAATTTTGCTAAGTTTAATGAGGGTATCTTAATGCAGATGCTGTATGCAACGTCTCCACCATAAGAATAGCAATGTAAAGTGAACATTTAGATTTAGATTTTAGAGTCATTGATTTAATGATTTTTGAATGGAACTCAAAATATATTGAGTCCCAATTCTATGACTCCTTAATTTTTGCTTTGAGAGTATTTCACAAAGCATTTTAGAGCTAAAACTAGCTCCTAAATCTGTGAAACGTTAAGAGTAAGTGACTAAGACCAAATCACAAACATTCCTAATGGCCGTTGCTGCCAATCCGCCTCAGCAATCCACCCAAAGACACTGTACACCATTGAGGCAATAGCTATAGAGCAGGGGTGTCCAAACTCGGTCCTGGAGGGCCACTGTCCTGCAGAGTTTAGCTCCAACTTGCCTCAGTACACTTGCCTGGAAGTTCCCTGTATGCCTAAAAACCTTGAATTAGCTGGTTCAGGTGTGTTTAATTGGGGTTGGATCTAAACTCTGCAGGACAGTGGCCCTCCAGGAGCAGGATTGGACACCCCTGCTATAGAGCCTTGGGTGCTTTTCTTCATAAATGCAATAATTATTTTCATTTATAGATTTTAATCTATGATAAAATGCAAAAAAATAAATCTTTAAATAATAAATAATGTTCGATTACCTGTGGCAGTTCATGTTTATGAATAATCGAATCTAGTAAAAAAAAGAAAGAAAAATAGATACCAAGTATTTGGCGTGTTTTCCAAGGGGATCAATGGCTCTGAGCTTGGAATTTAGCCCAAACCCAGAGTTTTCCCATGTATCCCCACCAAGAGTGAGCGGGGTGCAGAAAACTGTCAAGGTAACTAGGTGAGTCAGCTCTCGTCTGTGTGTACAGTGGGGAAAACAAGTATTTGATACACTGCTGATTTTGCAGGTTTGCCCCCTTACAAAGCATGTAGAAGTCTGTAATTTTTATCATAGGTACTCTTCAACTGTGAGTGACGGAATCTAAAACAAAAATCCAGAAAATCATATTGTATGATTTTTAAATAATTAATTTGCATTTTATTGCATGACATAAGTATGAGATCACCAACCAACCAGTAAGAATTCCGGCTCTCACAGATCTGTTAGTTTTTCTTTAAGAAGCCTTCCTGTTCTCCACTCATTACCTGTATTAAGTGCACCTGTTTGAACTCATTACTTGTATAAAAGACACCTGTCCACACACTCAATCTAACAGACTCCAACCCCTCTACAATGGCCGAGACCTGTGTAAGGACACCAGGGATAAAAGTGTAGACCTGCACAAGGCTGGGATGGGCTGCAGGACAACAGGCAAGCAACTTGGTGAGAAGGCAACAACTGCTGGTGCAATTATTAGAGAATGGAAGATGTTCAAGATGACAATCATTCTCTCTCGGTCTGGGGCACCATGCAAGATCTCACCTCATGGTGCATCAATGATCATGAGGAAGGTGAGGGATCAGCCAAGAACTACATGGCAGGACCTGGTCAATGACCTGAAGAGAGCTGGGAGCACAGACTCAAAGAAAACCATTAGTAACACTACGCCGTCATGGATTAAAATCCTGCAGCGCGCGCAAGGTCCCCCTGCTCAAGCCAGCACATGTCCAGGCCCGTCAAAGTTTGCCAATGACCATGTGGATGATCTAGAGGAGGAATGGAAGAAGGTCATGTGATCTGATGAGACAAAAATAGAGTTTTTGGTCTAAACTCCACTCGCCGTGTTTGGAGGAAGAAGGATGAGTCCAACCCCAAGAACACCATCCCAACCGTGAAGCATGGAGGTGGAAACGTCATTCTTTGGGGATGCTTTTCTGCAAAGGAGACAGGACGACTACATCTCATTGAGGGGAGGATGGATGGGACATGTATCGTGAGATCTTGGCCAACAACCTCCTTCCCTCAGTAAGAGCACTGAAGATGGGTCTTGGCTGGGTCTTCCAGCATGACGACGATCCGAAACACACCGCCAGGGCAACTAGGAAGTGGCTCCGTAAGAAGCATCTCAAGGTTGTGGAGTGGCCTAGCCAGTCTCCAGACCTCAACCCAATGGAAAATCTTTGGAGGGAGCTGAAAGTCCGTATTGCACAGCGACAGCCCAAAAACCTGAAGGATCTGGAGAAGGTCTGTATGAAGGAGTTGGCCAAAATCCCTACTGCAATGTCAAGTCAAGTCAAGTCATCTTTATTTATATAGCGCTTTTTACAATGCAAATTGTGGCAAAGCAGCTTTACATTAATAATTGGCAAATAATTCTGGCTGCACAGCAGCTCCCAAAGAAAATGGTGTCATTGTCCAGCATATTCTATATATTATTGATTCATTCCGTTGCAAATATCAATAGTTATTAGTCTAGTTAATTTAGGTATAGCAGCACTGCAGAAAACAGTGACATAATCGTCCGGCTCAGCTCAGTTCGCATCGGCGCCAAAGCAGGCATACTAAAAACACTGCTGAATATCAAGCAAGTGTCCCCAACTTAAGCAAGCCAAAGGCAACAGCGGCAAGGAACCAAAACTCCAACAAATGGAGAAAAAAAAACTTGGGAGAAACCAGGCTTAGTTGGGGGGCCAGTTCTCATCTGGCCAACAGTGAACACTTGTACGATACTCAGGCAGAGTTACAGGTCATTAAACCGATTTGGAATCGCAACAGTCAAAATATTTAATCTAGTTCCATCTAGTTTAAGATCTTTTTGATCACGCCGGTATGGGACGGTTTGTTGGGATATGTGCCACTGGCTGATGAGTCGGTAAGGTCTTCACAATGTGTGCAAACCTGGTCAAGAACTACAGGAAAAGTATGATCTCTGTAATTGCAAACAAAGGTTTCTGAACCAAATATTAAATTCTGCTTTTTTGATGTCAATTTCACATGCTGTTGGGCAAATGGAATAGACAACAGGTGAAAATTATAGGCAATTAGCAAGACACCCCCAATAAAGGAGTGGTTCTGCAGGTGGTGTCCACAGACCAATTCTCAGTTTCTATGCTTCCTGGCTGACATTTTGGTCACTTTTGAATGCTGGCGGTGCTTTCACTCTAGTGGTAGCATGAGACGGAGTCTACAACCCACACAAGTGGCTCAGGTAGTGCAACTCATCCAGGATGGCACATCAATGCGAGCTGTGGCAAGAACGTTTGCTGTGTCTGTCAGTGTAGTGTCCAGAGCATGGAAGCGCTACCAGGAGATAGGCCAGTACATCAGGAGACGCGGAGGAGGCCGTAGGAGGGCATCAACCCAGCAGCAGGGTTGTCCGCCTTTGTGCAATGAGGACCACTGCCAGAGCCCGGCAAAATGACCTCCAGCAGGCCACAAATGTGCATGTGTCTGCTCAAACGGTCGGAAACAGACTCCATGAGGATGGTATGAGGGCCCGACATCCAGAGGTGGGGGTTGTGCTTACAGCCCAACACCGTGCAGGACGTTTGGCATTTGCCAGAGAACACCAAGATTGGCAAATTCGCCACTGGCGCCCTGTGCTCTTCACAGATGAAAGTAGGTTCACACTGAGCACATGTGACAGACGTGATAGAGTCTGGAGACGCCATGGAGAACGTTCTGCTGTCTGCAACATCCTCCAGCATGACCGGTTTTGCGGTGGGTCAGTAATGGTGTGGGGTGGCATTTCTTTGGCGGGGCCGCACAGCCCTCCATGTGCTCGCCAGAGGTAGCCTGACTGAGATGAGATCCTCAGACCCCTTGTGAGACCATATGCTGGTGCAGTTGGCCCTGGGTTCCTCCTAATGCAAGACAATGCTAGACCTCATATGGCTGGAGTGTGTCAGCAGTTCCTGCAAGAGAAAGGCATTGATGGTATGGACTGGCCCACCCGTTCCCCAGACCTGAATCCAATTGAGCACATCTGGGACATCATGTCTCGCTCCATCCACCAACGCCACGTTGCACCACAGACTGTCCAGGAGTTGGCAGATGCTTTAGTCCAGGTCTGGGAGGAGATCCCTCAGGAGACCATCCGCCACCTCATCAGGAGCATGCCCGGGCGTTGTAGGGAGGTCATAAAGGCACGTGGAGGCCACACACACTACTGAGCCTCATTTTGACTTGTTTTAAGGACATTACATCAAAGTTGGGTCAGCCTGTAGTGTTGGTTTCCACTTTAATTTTGAGTGTGACTCCAAATTCAGACCTCCATGGGTTGATAAATTTGTTTTCCATTGATAATTTTTGTGTGATTTTGTTAGCACTTTAACTATGTAAAGAAAAAAGTATTTAACAAGATTATTTCATTCATTCAGATCTAGGATGTATTATTTTAGTGTTCCCTTAATTTTTTTGAGCTGTGTACTTCATCTCGAACTGACTAGATAGATAGTTTTAATGTGCTCCTCCCAAAATTTGTTTAAAAACATTTGTGTACTAGTTTTATTAATGACAAGTCTTTAAGACTTAAGACACGCCTACATTTTTATTTGAATAATGGCAACATTTTTATTTTAAAACCTTTATTTGAATATGGCAACATACCTCATTCCACAACAGCCTACTTCTATGATTAAATCGCTGACAGAGACTCCTCCCCCCATCAGCCAATCACTGTGTGCACAGTTAGTAAGCATGTTGACATCCATAGCAACAAAGTCAAACTCGCCCTTACTCTTGGCTTAAGACTTCTCTCTATACCTTAGTAAAAGTTGGTCTCAGCAGCTTTGTGAATAGGTTAAGAGAAAACTTAACCAAGAACATTTTTCTGTCATTTAGGAGAACTCCTATTGGTCAGATAAAGTGTTTTGTGAATTTGGCCCCTGGTGTTCAGTCACTTTTGACTGCGAACAACAAGTGTGACTCCCAAATGAACAATACCAGAGGGTTAAAATATATTGTTGCTAAGAATAGCATAATTTATTTTGGTGACTGGTACCAGTGATTTTATCGGCAAATACAGCTTCCAGTGATCGTAAACGATGATCGGACCCAAAAATCCTGATCGAAGTACACTTAGAACCCACAATGACCAGTGATGCTGTCTACACCAGATGCAATGCGGCACAACGCAATAGAAACCACTATGATCAGTGATGCTGTCTACACTAGATGCAGGGCGGCACAACCCAATGCATCACGAAAAATCCCCGACAGTAAACTGACGCTTTGAAACTGATACTTTTAAAGGCATAAAATACAGCACAAATAAGTATTGAACAAAATAATTATTTTTAATTACACTCGACTATTGCTATTGACATGCCATTATTTCCCGTTTCCACTATTATATATTACTGTCCTATTACTAGTTTCGCTGACTGAAACAAATCCAGGAGGTCAGCCCTCATGTCAGTCACTCTCCCACACAAACTCATCCTCATCCTTCCCAGTCAACAGTCCCAGACTGTTACAGAAATCAGTAAGATTTTCCTTTCAGAAGAAAGAAAAAACAAAAACAAATGATAGCTTTCCAAATGACTTCCCTTAGTGTAACATTTTGGAGTCCATTTTACTTTGAACATTTCAAAGCTCGTGTTAAGCAAGTATTTTTTTCCCAATCAATATAATAGGTTTATTGATGTTAAAAAGAATAATTATCTATAAAGAAAACAATTAAAAAAAGACGCAAGGTTCTAAAATTATGTTTGGCACAAATGTAAAAATCAGTTCACAAATGAATCACTAATAAAGAGTAACTACCAACATCTGGGTAACATCTAAAAGCACTAAAAACTGCCTGCTTAGAAACATGGACCAGTCCATCCCATCTAGTCGCAAAAAAAATAAACATTTACCTTCAATAATAATAGGAATACATAGAACTTTATGAAAAAGAGTATTCAACGAAAATTCCAAAAAAGAAACAAAGATGTAAACAAGCAAGAATGAGCCTGCTCAGTTCCAGAAACTGACAAGTTATGTGTGCATACCATTCTCCTAGCGCTTCCAGACATCTCATGCGACCCAGAATTAGCTCTGGATCATCTTTGTTCATGTCAATTTTTTTATCATAGGCGACCAGAGCATCTTCCCACTCATGAAGTTTCTCGTACCAGGTGGCCTGAATCTCCTGTAGTGGAAGACAAAACATAAAAGGATTAATGATGAAAATGATTCAAATGAGACCTCATATCATTCCTAAAGGGAGCAGTCAGAAAAATCAGGGATTAATTTTTTTTTTTTTTTTTTTTTAGAGGGGAGGGGGGATGAAAGTGCCAGCTCACGAACACAAATTACAGTTTTTCACAATTGCTAAGACACTAAATGCCATTCTCTGAACCATATTCTCAAAGGCCTAAACCCATTTGTCAAATAAATCATTCTTTCTGCAAAACCTTAAACAAGTTCAGGCAGTTAGGCCCCGTTTACACCTGGAATTAAAATGTGCGTTGGTCGATCGTATCATAAATGATACTAAATACAAGTGTATGACACTAAATACAAGTGTAAACGGGGTCTAAAACGTTTTGAGCTTGTCCACTTTAGACCACTTCCAAATGTTGTAGAAAAAAACAGATTGGATTGCTTTCATAGTGTAGACACTCATGTGTTTGAACAGCCAAAAAAAGACCACCTCCTCTCCGCCCACTGAACTAACGTGTAAACATTGAGAGAAGCGCGCTAGCCAGACGGGATTTAAGGGGATCTATTATGTAAAATTCACTTTTACATGGCGTTTGAACATAAATGTGTGCCAGCAGTGTGTGTACACAACCACCTTATAAAAGATAAAAATCCACCCACTCTTTTTTTTAATGCCCATAAAACCTCAACAGTCTCAGAACAAGCCATTTTCATTTTCTGTACAATGTGACATCACATTGTATAGGCCCCACACACGACTGCTATTGGACTGACGAATTAGCATAGTTTCTCACTGAGCCAGTCCATGTACACTGTCCACCATTGTACCTACGCCAGCCTACGCCAAACTAATATAGCTTTAAAACACACGCAGATAATAAACTTTCTTGATGAAGAAGAACAGCAATGTCCCTAAGAGTGATCATGATATAATAATCAAAACCAAGATGTCTTGTTAGTATTTAGCAGAGTATCCGATGCATGCAGGAGCTGTGAATGAAGGAAGCACTATTTTGGATAGAGTGCAGGTAGCAACAGCTCATTTGCATTTAAAGACACACGCACAAAAACAGAATGTTTTTGCTAGCACTCAAAAATTTGTATTTACAACCTGGTATAATAAATAACATGAGAGGTATTTTGAGCTGAAACTTCAGACAACTGAGACTTAAATTACATCTTGTAAAAAGGGCATGATAACTCTCCTTTAAACTGTCAGCTGAAGACTCAAGTTTGGTTTGTAGATGAAAAACCTACAAAACACAATGTGCTTCACCAGGTCATATTTTATAAATGAAGGAATTTGAGTTTTGTAAAGCAGGCTGTTTTGATGAATGAGTGTAAATTCTAATTGTTCATATAGCATAAGACACAAAGTATCTGTCTGTCATTTGGGCCTAATAAGATTCAAAAGGCTACAACAGAAAAATACAAAGCAAACCTACACTCATAAGCCTGAATTCTGCTACAAGGGCCGAAAATGAAATAAAGTGAAGAAAATGACCAAAAACAGAGTGACTATAAGCAGAAAATGTGCATTTGTTTTAATGTATCATACAAAAAACTAGCTCTAAATACTTAACCTGAGTGTTCATGTTCTTAAAGACTAATTAAAGCTACTAAATGTTTCCAAAAAGAAAAACCAAAAAAACAATAGAATCACTACAACATTGTTTTTGAAAGGAAAGGATGCCTCTGCTCACCAATGTAGTACTTTTCAAAATACTGTACACAGGGTTTGTACACCTTTTCCAAAGTCAAATTAAAGTACTTTAAGCAATTTCAAGGTGCCTTTTCAAGCTTTTCCAGCACCTTACAACTGTGGAAAATTACATGTTTGCATAGCCTAAATATACGTACTTCATCACATTAAATAACATGTTGGGCTAATAAACAAATGATAGCATTTGTTAAAGCATTCTACAGAAGGGTGACAAATGAAATCACTTCAAATGGTTCCAAATGTATCACTAGGAGTGTGTGGTACTGACAAAAATTTATATCTTGATATATTCTGGGATTTTATCAATAATGATAATTGACGGTATGCTGAGTGTTTATTGTGTTTGTACCTTGGCAGGTTTAGGACTGTTGTGGATGAATAATTTTTAGATTTTATGGGAATTTTTACCTATTATAAAGCAATTTTTCCTAACATAACTAAACATATGCATCATTTTTTGTGTCAAATTCTTATTTAATAAATAAAAAACAGCTGTTAGCAATCAAATTTAACCAGTATCAACAAGATTCATTTTTGCTATGCAGAGGAAACACAAGCTGCATCTGAAGTGGCATTTAGATCCTTTGCACACAGTTTAATGCAGATCAGAGGGACATGAATGCATTTAACCGGCAGTTAAATGCATGAATAATGTTAATCATAAAATGCTGAATACTGATATTTGAAATGATTTAAAAAAATTGTGACACTTCAAATGTGAACTTAAAACTACCGCTAGGTGGCAGAAAGTCACTGTTAATGAGTCAATAAGTCATTGAGATTCAACTGAACGGTATTTGACAGTCGTAACGAGCGTGTCATTGAATCATTCATTCAAACGATTTGTTCATTCCATAAAGAAACACTGCTGTGTTGCTCAGAGATGCAAAGAGTGCTGTGATCTTTGTTTGGAACCATTTCGTTGGCGAAAAAGAGCAGACTCCATCAGAAGCCGTAATTCACAAAAGACTGGTATATCACACATATGTGACCCTAGACCACAAAACCAGTCATAAGGGTACATTTTTTGAAATTGATATTTATACATCATCTGAAACACACAACTATTTGAAAATTTGGAATCTGAGGGTGCAAAAACTAAATATTGAGAAAACTGGCTTTAAAATATATATATATATATATATATATATTTTTTTTACATATATACAGAAGGAAATTTACAACATATCTTCATGAAACATGATCTTTACTTAATATCATAATGATTTTTGGCATAAAAGAAAAATCGATAATTTTGACCCATACAATGTTATTGTTGGCTATAGCTACAAATAATCCGGTGCCACTTTATGGTTCAGGGTCATATATAGCCATAAAAGCAGACACGAGCAGAGTTTTCATAACATACTCAATTAAGCTTAGTTTAACTGAATAGTGAACTTTTCAGTAGTGCAGCAAGTTATTATGAAAGCAATGCAATTAAAATTTCAAGCAGTTTAGCTTGAAGCTTATTTTTCAAATCTTGAAAACATTACATTAAAATTCAAGCATTTAAGGATTTCCAGCACCCGTACAAACCCTGTGTACAGTCTAAACAGTATTAATGTTTTAAACTAGCCAATACTCTAGTTTAAATATAAAACTGTGTAAAACCTATAAAGAAAAGTGTTAGTCTACTGTGTTGATCTAGTACTCAAGAAAAATGACTTATTTAGCACATGGGTCTTCAACCGGGGGTCCGCGGCAGTATTGCAGGGGGTCCGTCAATTAATGTTTGATCACAAAAAAAAAAAAAAATTAAAACATGGGTAAAAACATCACAGAGTCAAATTTAAATAAAATATATTTAATTTTACAAATTACATTAACGGCTTTAATAAAATCCTTCCATCCACGTGCAGTCACGTGATCTCATGATACCGTCAACGCTGACTATGAGCACTTTAATCAAATGCTTCTGAAGAACTAGCAGCAACGAAAGTCAACGTAGTTGTCGCTCATGTCGGCTGCGTCGGGGGAAATATATTCTTGAACACCGAAAGAACTTCAGCCGACTGTCAACTAGCGCGCGCGTTCTGGGCCTGCGTATAAAGGCGCTTACTGTCTATTTAAGCAGATATATTTGTCTATATTCGTCATTCAAAAGGGGAAAACGAAACTAAGACTGCAAGTATACAAACCATAAACAAAGCAGCGCTTGCTTACCGTTTTGAATATCAGTCATGCTGATCACTTTCTTTATTCCACTCCGCTCATGTTATTATGAAAATATTTGTGCATTCGAGTGTTCAGGTAAGATGACGTGAAATTAGAACAAGCTTCTGTCTGTGCCGTCATGACTTATTTGCTTGTTTTCATAACTTTTGCTTTATATTCTCGTGAACTGACTCGTTTGCCAATCTAAACCGCCAATCAGAGTTCTCTCTCTCACTGACGGCCCGACGCCGATTCAACATGTCGAATCGGCCGAAAAACACCGGACGAGGACCAACTTCAGCCGACGGTGCAGAACACACGAACAAAAACTGCCCGACGGCCAACCGTCGGCTTGGTGTGTTCCGGGCTTTAAGTTGAAGTTCAGAGAAACGTATAATTGTCTACCTGACAATAACATTTAAATGTATGAAACTGCAGATCTATTCAAATAATTGGGTTCAAGACAACTCTGAACTTAATAAACTGTGATTGTAATTGCAACAGTTTGGTATGATGCATAAATATTTTTAACAATGAAAATATAGCCTACAGACAATGTACAACAACATAGTTCTAATCTATATTGTCTCAACATAATATTACTATCGTAATATGATTGATTTCTATTAATATCAGAGGCTGTTTGACACATTTCGTGTGGGGGGTCCCTGCTCCATGTCTCGCTCATCTAAGGGGTCCTTGCCCTGAAAAACGTTGAAGACCCCTGATTTAGCATATTTAAAAATGGTTGTGCTTTGTGAAGGTCCACAATAATGCCACTTTTTACAAGATGTAAAATAAGTCTCTGATGTCCCCAGAGGATGTATGTGAAGTTTTAGCTCAAAATACCCCAGATAATTTTCACATCATGTTAAAATTGCACTTTTTGGGGAAAGAAAAAACACAGTTTTTGTGTGCGGGGCAGAGCTTCAAGAGCTCACGCAACAAAAAGGACAATCTCATCCACTGAAAATGTCAGACACCGTCGGTAGCGGTGTTCAGCCATATGCTCAGCCTTATATGTTCGAACCAGAGTTGGACAATGATGCCTAGAGAATGTATGCTGCATGCAGATAGAACAGGTATAGTTTAGTTTAATTATGGTAATAACGTATGCTGTCATCTTATGCTTTTATCCACGATTAGAACAAGCCTGTTGTTGCGACCCCGTCCGAATGATGGCCAAAACTTTACTGATGAGTTAAATTAAGTTTATTGTACATCACACAAAAGATGAAGGGTCCTTTTTCATTCCAGAAAATAAGAGCTGAATAATACAGGACAAGTGGACATTAATGTTTTTTCCATTAACTGTCTCTCTCTCTCTCTCTCTCTCACACAGTGAATTACACAAAGACACTCGTTACAACTAACAGTAAACAAATGCATATAGACCTTATTCTTTTTTTTGATGGGAACGCTTAAACTGGTAAACTTACTGTAAACGGTAACTGTAAACTAACTCCGATGAACTGTAATGAAATGATTGAATTGAAATGAAATGATTTGCGCAGACAAACGAATTTAAGTATATTTTACGTGCGTTTACCTTCAAAAATAAAACTAACCCACTGCATCCTCTATGAAGACTCTTATGTACACTCTTACATCCAACAACAGTACACCAGTCGCTGCAGGTGCTCGAGCGTGGAGAGAATGACGGACAGCACACAACTCACTGAGGGTGGAAATTACAGTAAAGCATGAGTGTCAGTCAGCGACCGTAGGCGGGGCCTGAGCAGTGTCATGTCACACTTAGAGAATCAAAACGGCATGTCTAATGAGACCGCTTTGGTTTAATGGGGATTTAAAAAAAGGAGTGGGTGGATTTTTATCTTTGTTGGGTGGTTGTGTTCACACACTGTGTAGATACTTTCCTATTTTTAATAAATTTAATGCATCCTTGGTGAACAAAAGTACCACTTTCTCTCAAGCACAAAATTTTCATAGTGATTCTAAACTTGTACAAAGAAAAAAAAAAAAAAAACTAGTCTAGTCGACCACTGTGACCTGCCCATATATTAATTTGTTTAAGAATGCTTAAATTTATATCTTGACAAATATGACTAAAAATTCAAAGAGGTCTTCAACAAATGTTGGGAATTAGGAATCATAATCAAGTGTTAAAGTCTTTGCAGTTGCGCAATAGATGTGTAAATGTAGTAACATATCTTCCAAGACATGTTTCTTGACCGTCTGTTTAGACAGCAGGAGACACTTTGAGGAAAGGAATACTGTGCGTCATACGATGCATCAAAACTTCTTAAATAAATAATTAATAAACAAAAGGCTTAGCTACTACATTTAGTCATTTTTATCCAAAGCGACTTACAAGTGAGGTACTTACTACCTTTCTTGACAGACTTTGTGAAATTCACCCAAGGGCTCATCTTATGTAGTCATGCATGAATAATAAACAGACTAATTATGGTTTAAAGCTCTTACCAGTTCTCCAAAGTGTTTCATGGCATACTCCAGCACTCCTGATGCAGCCTCTGGCTGCTGGAGCTTATTATTGATGCTACAAAAGAAAAAAAAAAGCAATGTTTTAGTCCAGAAACACTCTAAATCTACTCTAATACTGCAAATATGATAATGGATACAAGTTTAGGTTAGCTGTAAACAACAATTAAAATAAATAAAACAAATAAATGAGCCCAAAACAACACATACTTTTACAAATGTCAGTATGCAGTCATACAATGTATGACTTACACTACAGTACGAAGTATAGACCAGGGTTATTCAATTAAAGTGGTCCGGTCTTTATATTTCCTTCCCAGCAAGGAAATATAAAGACTTTTTTTGGAATGGTTCCAATAGTTCTAATTTCCATCTGGGCAACAGTGTTTGTTTATTTATTAAAAAAAAAAAAAAAAAAAATCCAAATAGTCAAAGCAGTGAGTATACAGCTATGCTGTTTTGGCGTGATAAAATGGTAAAATGGTGCTACAGTTCTTTTGGACCTTTTGGCATTAGTATAGTCTTAAATGTAACTCTGGAGTTCATCAATACCAGACTATACCATTTTCCGAAAACAAGCAGGAAAGGACATTCTGCACACACAGAGCAAGAATTGTGGACACAAACAGATAGGAGTGTGATATAACTAAAAACGGTAGTATTTCCAAGCAGATGAGAAATTAGCCAGTAAATTTGCACAATAAATGATCCTTCAACTATTTCATTGTTATATTTATGATGCTGCTAATGACCAATTCAAAAACTTTCCATCTGAAAGCACTCTTATGTAACTCCACTCTGAAGTTTTCCATGACAGCAAAGCTTGCCAAAACATCTGTTTTTACAAGGGTAAGAGAATCCCAGTGAAAGCAAATGATGCCATGAATCCAAACCAAAAAACACATCCATAACTAATTAGTAAAAAAATGTTGTTAGCAAAAACTAATTAGCAAAAAAAAAAAATAATAATATATGCAATTTGTACCACAAACATTGATGTTACCAACAACACTAAAAAAGAAACAGCCATTATGATACAGTATTAATGATCAACAGTTCAACAACTAAAAAAAATTGCAAAAATATACATCCTTAATATCCACCTTTTTCCTAATCAGCCTACAACACTTTAGATTATGGGAGGCACTTCCAGTTTGGGGAATTTCCATTCAAAAAGACAATTTGAAAGAATTTCAAATGATCCTTATCCATTAGTTTGACTGGAAGAGTTGTAAAATTTCCTTCATAAGAAAAATAACATAACACTTGGGCCTAGTCCACACATAGATGGATATTTTTATAAAAGGCGTTTAAAAACAAAAAAAAAAAACAAAAAAAAAAACCAGACTTCTCTCTGTGGTGACATATGCAGTACCTCTCCAAAAACTTAATCCACTTAAATCGTACCCCTTTCAAGCTCCCTTTTATCTGCCTTGTAAAACCAAGTTACTGTCCTAAATTTTTTTCATGATTCATTGAAGTTGGATGTACATCACAACTTCAGTAAAAAAAAAACTTTAGTTTTTTTTTTCTAAAACAGTTTAAAAAAACTCTAAACAATTGAATGGTAGTGTATGTTTGCATCAAGTAAATATATTCCATAAATGTTCTTTCTAACTACTGAGACTCACAAAACATGAGTTCTGCAGACACTATCAATGACAGGTCGTCAACAAAATTGAGACTGAGACTTTTAATTATTACTCATTCATTCATTCATATAGAATACAGTGAAATAATATGTTGTGTGCATTATTTTGAGCATTATTTTGTGTATGAAGCCACATCATCTCATTTTGCTGCTATGTGGGAAAAAATTCACCAAAACGTGTTGGCGCATTCGCGACCCTTAAGGTTCAAAAGGGAAAAAATGGCTTGTAACAGTACATTGTCAGAACTATTGTTAAGGTTTTATCTGTTGTGATGAACATGAGTTTTAGGCACAAAATCAAGATTGTTCATTCTACTCTGAGTGATTGGGACACATTAGATTAGATTTAACTTTATTGTCACTGCACATGTAAGGTACAAGGCAACGAAATGCAGTTAGCATCTAACCAGAAGTGCAATAGGCAGTAAGTGCAGAATATTGAAAAATCTACAATATGTACAAAGACTATTCATTTAAGTGTTATGGGCATAATTTACAGATTATAAATACTATCAACATGATATACAGATAGGTGTACTATGAATATACTATACAGATGGATTATGTAAAAGTGTATGTACACTATAGGCAGAACTACGAACATATGAACAATTTACACTGTTGTAATGGACAGTAAAGTGTATGAAAAATATTTCAGTGCGACAATGGATTATCCAGTGTTTCTGGATGAACAGACAGTAGTGCAAGTAATGACAAGTTTGTTGTTTATGCTTGTTGTGAATAAATAAATAAATAAGTCAGTTGTGGTAATGAAGAGGGGGAGGAGTCTGTGTGTATGGGGTTGCGGGGGAGGGGGGGGGGTGTCAGAGGGCAGAGTTCAGCAAGGAGAGAGCTGTAGGGGTTAAAAGCTGTTCCTGAGTCTTGTGGTCCTTGTCCGGAGTCTCCTGAAGCGCCTCCCGGAGGGCAGGAGGTTAAACAGCGTTTCCTCTGGATGTCCTCAATAGCAGGAAGTAGTGTCCCTGTGATTGGGCAGTTTTCACCACCCTCTGCAGTGCTTTACGGTCAGCCACTGAGCAGTTGCCATACCAGACTGTGATGCAACTGGTCAGGATGCTCTTGATCGCACCCCAGTAGAAGTTCACCAGGATGGCTGAAGACAGCTGGTTCTTCTTTAGTGTCCTGAGGAAGAAGAGGCGCTGGTGAGCCTTCTTGACCAGGCTGGAGGTGTTTGTGGTCCAGGAAAGTTCCTCCGAGATGGTGGTTCCCAGGAACTTGAAGCTGGAGACACGTTCAACAACCATCCCGTTAATGTGGATGGGGTCATGTGTGCTTCCTTTCTTCTTCCTGAAGTCCACAATGAGCTCTTTTGTCTTACTGGTGTTAAGGAGCAAGTTATTGTCAGCGCACCATGTGGCCAGGTGCTGTACACTCTTCCCTGTAGGCAGTCTCGTTGTTGTCACTGATGAGGCCAATCACTGTGGTGTCGTCAGCAAACTTGATGGAGTTGGATCCATGCAGAGGCTTGCAGTCGTGGGTGTAGAGGGAGTACAGGAATGGGCTCAGCACACAGCCCTCTGGTTTCTGACCAACGCCTGTTGGTGTTAATGTCCAGGTCTCCAAGTTTTGTGGTCAGCTTGGAGGGAATGACGGTGTTAAATGCTGAACTGAAGTCAACAAACAACATCCTAACATACGTGTTGTTATTGTCCAAGTGTGTGAGTGCAGAGTGCAGCACTGTGCATACTGCATCCTCTGTGCTCCTATTTCTGCTGTAGGCAAATTGATGTGGGTCCAGTGTGGGTGGGAAGCAGTCTTTGAGGTGTGCTAGGACAAGTCGCTCAAAGCTGCTCTGCACATGCCCTAAGCACACGTCCAGGAATGCCGTCCGGGCCAGCAGCCTTGCGTGCGTTGATCCGACTCAATGCAGTGTGTACATCTGTGGAGGTGAGTTTGAGAGGTTGATGGTCTGCTGAGTGTGCAATTTTGGTGGCCGTCTCCTTGCTGTCGCTGTTGAAGCGAGCATAAAAGTCATTTAGCTCGTTAAGGAAGGAGACGTCCGTGACCGTTGGAGTTGCTAGACTTGTAGTCACTGATGATCTGGATGCCCTGCCACATGTGTCGGGGTCCGAGTTGGAAGAGTGTTCCTCTACCCTCAGCTTGTGGCAGTACTTGGCCTTTTTGATGCCCCCTTTCAGGTTAGCCCTGGATTTGCTGTAGGCCTGAGTGTCATCTGACCAGAAGGCAGTGTTGCGGGCTTTCAGCAGAAGTCACACCTCCTTGTTCATCCATGGCTTCTGATTAGGGTATGTGGTTATCTGTTTTTCTGTTGTAACACTGTCAATGGTGGTGTTGATGTGATTCAATACAGTGGAGGTTAATGTCCGTGTGAGAGCCACAGGCAGCCTGAGAAGCAAATATACTCCAGTCAGTGTGTTGAAACCTGCCCTGAAGTAAAGAGTCTGCTCCAGTTGGCCGAACTTTGATTGTCCTCACTGATGGTTTCACACGGTTGATGAGGGGTGAATACTTAGGGGTGAGAAACAAAGAAAGGTGATCAGACTGTCCAAGGTGGGTCGCGATGTAAGCTCCATCAATGTTTGTGTAAACATGATCCAAAGTTTTGTCTCCTCTGGTGTGGCAGGAAACATGCTGATGGAATTTGTCGAGCACTGACTTAAATTTGCAGTGATTAAAATCACCCGCGACAATAAAAGCAGCCTCCGGGTGAGCAGTCTATTGTTTACTAATGGCTGCATGAAGTTCCCCCGCCTTTGTTTACGATCTCGACGCGTGCTCGCAGGGATGAGTCGAAGATTGGTGATAAAACTGTTGGAAAAGTCCTCACTGATATCCAAAAGCTCTGTCGGGTATATGATGTTAAAGCAAAGCTGTTCAGTACGAACAGACCCGAAATGAGCAGGAATAATACTGCAAAATTGCAAAAACTGGAGGGACGATGAGCCTCGCTATGTGTACGCGCCACCATCTTGGTCTTGGTCTATCTATGCATAGGATGCATGAGAATCTGGGTTTTCTCAGAAGAACATCTAAAGAACCCATACTACAAAGAAGCCAGAAAATCCCACCCATGGCATGCTGCATTTTTATTTTAAATTTAAAAAGAAACAAGAGAGGTGTGGCTCACTAGTCTGTGTTTAAGAGGTTTCACTATATTAGTGAGGACATTATCACCTCAAGTGTAGTCAAACCTATACACATGTATACACATAAGGAAACATTCCTACCCACTTACCCAGCGTTCATTCTTTATAGGGTTAAGGTGAAATTGTTTTTCTTTTATAATAATAATAATAAACAATATTATTATTATTATTAATTAAGTTAAACTACTATTTATTAAATTTTAGTCCATCATTTGTCCCACTGTTTAACAAATTGCATTATTTACATACAAAAAAAAAATATATAAATTTGAGGTTTGAGTAACCTTTAAAAGGAAAGAACGGCTTTGTGTTTACAGAAAAATTCACCCTGCAAGCATATAGAGATTATGACAAATATCAGTTATTTGAACATAAACCAAAAGAATCTCCTTATGGGGAAAACAAAGGAATTAGTTGACATGTTCGTAAACAAAAGACATGAGTTTTGATAACAAGCCTGAGAAAAATGCATCCATCTTCCAGTTAAAAAACTTTAAAAAAAAAAATTAAATAGTTACCTAAGATGGACCAACACATACTTTGAATAGTTAAAATGTGTTTTTAGATTCAGTTTTAAAAAAGAAAAAAATGAAGTTATATTTTCAAGAGTTACAACAAGCAAAATACACCCATTAGGTGGAATGGCCCTATATCTGTTCCTCAACCCATCTCAGTAATTTTTCATAAGGATAATGTATATTAATAATAATAATGCAAATCAACACCACTTTTATCACTGTGTAGAACAATTGAAAATAATAAAATTCCTGCCTTATTCTATGATGAGAAGCCACAGCAGTTAACAGAAGAAAGTTATTTCAAAAAACGGATTGACGCTATAATGCGAGTTTGATTCACTATTTTGAAGTGCTCGAAACACCACACTCTGGTGATGCCTGGTGGTTAAAATTGTAAATGCAGCAAAAAAAAACCCACACCAAACACGCATAAAAAACTGCTTTTAAAACCCACTGCAATGTTTTATTGAAAGTATAATATATTAAATGCAATTAACTAATCATCAAATACCAGAGGTGGGAGTAAGTCACACATGTACAAGTCACAAGTAAGTCTCAAGTCTTAACCTTCAAGTCTCAAGCAAGTCCAAGTCAATTTTTGTGAGAATCAAGTCAAGTCAAGTCACTGCTTTATGTCAAGCAAGTCAAGTCAAGTCGTAGCTTAGGTCAAGCAAGTCACTGGCAAGTCATACAAATATTTGATGATTTAAATGAATTTAGATATTAAAATAAGTTAAAAAATACAGTAGTTATGGACTATGGGAGTTTTATTTGCATCAAAAAAATTGCAATATGCATTCCTACTCAAATAAAAATCTAAAAATAAAACTACGTAGCCTTAAATGCAAATGTAACTGAAATTATGCCAAAATAAAAGCATGAAAAGTATTTAGGTACATCTGTTTTGATATGCCTCAAACATTATAGAAGACCACGAAAAAGTATTAAAGATGCACTATGTAGTTTTTTCGTCCACTAGGGGTCGCTAAGCAATTCAAAACAATAACAAAGGCGTAGATTGATGACACAGTGAATATGGGATCATGGAACTTGTCGTCATGCCGATGGATCTAATAATGTTTATGGAGAAATAATGTTTATGGATGAGTGAATGCATGTTTTTTATCATGACTGTGGTGTGAAGCAGCGCGTGGCCGAGAATCACGGACGAGATTACTAATGAGAGACAGATATCAGTGGCACACGTGAGTCAAGGGGGATATAAAGAAACCAGGACATTTCATTCTACTGAACTACTCATAAGTGCTGAAATACTACTCCTACAGGTCAGTTTATTTGATGAATTAAAACTGTGAGGAAACGCAGCGCTGTTTCACTTGGTCTAGCGTTTCACTATCATACTAAACTGTGTTTGAGTGTGTTGAAAGTTGTAATGTTTAGTATTAGTTTGTTGACTGTATGAGACTTAACAGTGAGCTAGATCATCATTAGATTATCATACTGATGATGTTCTAACACTTCGTCATGTTGAGCTTGATAACATTGATTAGTCTTATAGCCTACATTTGCTCACCTTGTCTAATAACGTGCAAGAGCGCGTCTCTGTCAAGTCAAAGTTTGTCGCAAAACTCTCACCATCTTGGAAAGGCCACGCTGATATTGATTCTTGTTTTATTTCTCCTTTTGTCCTAGTTTGTTTGCTATGGTCCATAAAGTTTGAACGAAACAACAGCGCAGCGCTAGATGTTACACAGCTGTCCGTGTCTGTTGCCGTGGTTACTGTTCAGCACAAGATAAACCAGGAATAACGCAGATATTACGTCACTGACAGGCGCAAGTGAGGGACGGTGCACTATGTAAAATTGTGACTTTCTCTTAATTTAATGGAAGGATAATGGAAGTACACAGCTGAACGAATTTTATAACACTGTGCAAGTGTTTTTTTTGGATATTTAAATTGTTATTTTACATATTTACTTTAAACAATTCAAGTATAATGGCTTCTATGCCACCAAATAACATTCTTCAAACAGGCATCAACTTCATGGGACATATAAGTTAAGTTAGATCCTTCCTTTTTAACAAGAATAACAACAAGAAAAAAACATTAATAATTGAATCACACAAACCTTGGAGCTGTTTATCAGGTGTGTGTGTGTGTATACAATATATGTATGTGCATCCCCATAAACTATCCATAGGCTTTTCACTCAATGTCTAACACTGAAGACCAATTATTAGACACTGTACACATGCATAAGTGCAAAAAAAGCTGACATTTCCTTATAAACAGTGAATAACCATTTACAATGCATTGCACTTACAAAAAAATTAAATGTGATTGTTGTTTGATTATCTTCAATGACAGATGGGTCACTTTAAGAGCTGCCGCACATGACGCGGATCTCACTGTCTAACTGGCCTAACCCCCTCTTTACTTTCATTTAAGACTTTATTTCTCATTCAAGGCTGCTCTAATGAGTTCTACTGTAACGTTAAAATGACATTTTTGGCATTACTGTGTGTGTAATTGTTCGTTCAAGCGTGACAGAGAACTCGATACTGGCGCGTCTTTCTGCGCGTCGTGCGCGTGACATCCGCGAGTTCTTTTTCTCTTTTGGCGCGCTTAAATGGTTTTGCGTGAATGAGAGCGAGATTATATATTGTAATGCTTGCCAAAGGATGACAGAATAAACGGATGTTGTGTTAATTGCGTTTAATATTTTTAACGCGTTAAACTGGAAAAAATAATGCATTAATGTATTAACATTGATAGCACTGATTTTAACCCAATTTTCTGTTTAATGAACGCAAAACCAATTCAAAGTAAACTCTTAACATGTCCAAAACGTTAAGTCTATCACAACTAGTATAACCTTTGACTAGCCAAGTGAGCTGAAAACAGCGGGTCTGACTTCATCACTTACAATTTTTGTGGGATTTGAATTGTCAAATGAAATTTGAAGTGGTGATGTTTGTATCACATATCTTCATGTTGCAGGCCTTGCATACTGCTGTTCTTCTCTTCTTAGCACCGTTTCGCACATAATCCTGGTAACGTTACCCGAACTTAATTATTCTTGGCGTAGCGTCTGTTCAGTCACGTGTCCATGCTCTTACTTTAGATCTCTCTGCTTGCCTGCTGCATCATGTGGTTAGGTTGCGGCGCGTTCAAAAACAGATATTTATTAAACAAAAGACTTTGAGTCATTTCACTCAAGTCCGAGTCAAGTCAAAGTCAAGTCTTTTATTAATATATGTCAAGCAAGTCTCAAGTCCTAAAATTTGCGACTTAAGTCTGACTCGAGTCAAGTCATGTGACTCGAGTCCCCCACCTAATTAAACTTGAAGTATCTGTATAATGCGTTTATTAATTTGCAGGGCTTGGCTTGTTTGTTTTATGGAGGGCTTGTCTAAACAGGCCAGTAAGACAACTATTCTTCCTTTTAATTACACAAATGTCTCATTAAAAAAGGAGTAAAAATTTGTAAAACTGATCCAAGATCAGGTAAAAACCATAAACACTGGTTGAATGGTGGCAAACCAATGATATTTCAAAATATTTTGAAAACATTGAGACCTAATAAAGCCTTGTTTACTGAAATCATGTGAATTTAGCAGTAATGCTCGTGACCACTAGTTGGAAACAAATTACTTGCAAAGGTTTCATAGCTTCACAATTCAGTGCTTCAAAAGCACCCATCCCTAGTACTTTTTATTTTTTATTACTCCATACTACTAAAAAATATGAAAGCCCTGAACCAAGAAAACTTATGTCGAAATAACAAGATAAGAATCCCCCCCATATTCCATAAGCATTCATTCCGGGCTAACCTTTATTGAGGTTAAAGTTTTGTAGGCCATAATTACTACATTGCCGTAAAAGGTTGTCATAAATAGCCTACCCTATAGGCGTTTATTCTATGTAGTTTTCATAACACTGGATTTTGTACTAATTCATAGGCTACTTTCTAATACTTTTCTTTTTCTTTTTTTCCCACCATGTGGTTCAGGGTGTCCGTAGATAAACACCCAAATAACTTTTACACCATTTAATTAATTTGCTTTTTTGTTCTATTGTATTTTTTAACCTGTTTACTAGACTATAGTTTTATTAGTTAGTAAATTTGTAACTTTTTAAAAAACTTATTTGGCTGTGCTGGTCTGTAGCAGTAAATTTTAAAGGCTCTCATATTTTGTCTTACTGTAAAGATAAAGACCATTTTTTTGTATTCACTCAACACAACCTTAATATAAAGAGTTGGTCAAGGCTAGATTTTGTGCTTTGTTCACTTCCATTCATACACATACAAACATAGAATAACATAGCATATTCACAGAAGTTTTGTCTTTCGTTGTGTACCTAAATCCAAGTTGGGGAACTCTGACCGTCAAATTCATACATCAAAAGACATTTGACTAATAGAGTACCTAAAAGTCAAAGATTGACTACTTGGCTCAATCCAGTGGATACAAAAATCTAAACTGCATCATTGTGTGTTGTAGGAATGTTAAGATGATATTGCTCATATTTGTTGTATGGTCTGAAATAATTTGGTATGCTTAGTAGTAGTAAAGTGAGGAGTAAAAAGTATAGTGCAGCTTTAGTTAAAATACAAGGAGCAATTTTTTGTGGGGGGTGGGGTGCTATTGGCAGCACAATCAGTTCTCTCTGAGAAACATCTGGACTTCAAAACAGAACATTTAAAACATTGCATACTCGATTAGTTAGAGACAGAACACAATTAGCTGCTCAGGGCAGTTTACGATTAAAAAGAAGAAAAAAGAACTGCTTAAAATGAGAAAGTTAGTTTAGAGAAAACAGTAATGTCACACTTGCACAAAAATATCCTTGCGCAAGCTACCATGTGGTATATAGAAGCAGTAGATAACAGGAGGGCATCTCATTAAAGTGCCATTCAATTTAAATGCCCACAATGGTTTCAATACTTTCACAAATCAACCTTTGCAGAATACAAACCTATCACCTTTTAAGTTACAAGTAGGGCTGCATGATTTGGGGGAAAAAAACTAATTATGATTTTTCTAAAACAAATGGAAATATTTGGAGCTTTAACCAGAAATAGTGTTGTCTACTTCTACAGGTGCTGGTCATATAATTAGAATATCATCAAAAAGTTAAATTGTTTCGCTAATTCCATTCAAAAAGTGAAACTTGTATATTATATTCATTCATTACACACAGACCGATATATTTCAAATGTTTATTTCTTTTAATTTTGATGATTATAACTGTCAACTAAGGAAAATCCCAAATTTAGTATCTCAGAAAATTAGAATATTGTGAAAAGGTTCAACATTGAAGACACCTGGTGCCACACTCTAATCAGATAATTAACTCAAAACACCTGTTCTGTAAGCTACACAATCATGGGGAAGACTGCCGACTTGACAGTTCTCCAAAAGATGACCATTTACACCTTGCACGAGACACAAAAGTTAATTGCAAAAGAGGCTGGCAGTTCACAGAGCTCTGTGTTCAAGCACATTAATAGAGAGGCGAAGGAAAGGAAAAGATGTGGTAGAAAAAAAGTGTACAAGCAATAGGGACAACTGCACCCTGGAGAAAATTGTGAAACAAAACCCATTCAAAAATGTGGGGGAGAATCACAAAGAGTGGACTGCAGCTGGAGTCAGTGTTTCAAGAACCACTACACACAGACGTACGCAAGACATGGGTTTCAGCTGCTCCTTGAACGATTGCTCCTGTCTGCTCCTTGATCGATTGCTCCTGTCTGCCCCTTGATCGATTGCTCCTGTCTGCCTCGCTGCTGAATTGTTTGAGTCTGTTGCTCTGTATAGCTTTGTTTTGAATCTATTTATTGTCATTGTTTGCTGTCTACTTTATCTTCACTATATATCTGATATTGTCTTATATTGCCTATCACATTAATCTGACATCGCTAGTTTTTAACCTTTTAATCTAAATCACCATCACAACGCGTTAGCATTACGCTAGTTTGTGTTATCCGTGCTCACCGTCATTTCTGTCGCGCTCTCCTTTTTCTACAAGTTCATCAAACAACTGGTAAGTCGGATCGGTCTACAAACACGGTAAGCTATGTCATCTTCTCCTTTCATTGTTACTTGCACTGCCTGTCACATGCATAGTATAGCTTTCTCTGTCAGCGATGAGGGATTCACATGTCATAAATGTAGGGAAATAGTCAGGCTGACAGAGAAAATCTTAGAATTAGAGACACGCATCCAAACTTTAATTGAGGATAGTAAGAATGCAAGGGCTTCAGATACTGTTTTGGATGCGACTAGCTTAGCGAACTCCGTACATTGTTCGGTTCCGGCTGTAGAGCCCGTGCAGCAGGGCAACTTTGTGACTCTGAGGCGGCCTAGTCGTGGGAAAAAACACCACTCTTCCGTTCCGATTAGAACATCAAACAGGTTCTCCCCACTCAGTGACGCACCCACTGAGAATCCTGTAGAAAGTGCCCTAGTTATTGGCGATTCTATTACACGGAACGTGAAAATAGAGACACCAGCCACCATAGTCACATGTTTGCCGGGAACCAGAGCGCCTGACATCAAAGCAAATTTAAAAGTGCTGTCTAATGCTAATCGTAAATACTCTAAGATTGTTATTCACGTCGGCGCTAATGATGTTCGACTTCGCCAGTCGGAGATCACCAAAATTAACATTAAAGAGGTGTGTAAAATCGCACGTATGATGTCAGACACTGTAATTTTTTCTGGACCCCTTCCTGCTCGTAGGAGTGATGAGATAATTAGCAGACTATCATCACTCAATGGCTGGCTGTCTAAGTGGTGTCCACAGAATAATATAGGTTTCATAGACAATTGGAAAAGTTTTTGGGGCAGACCTGACCTGTTGAAAAGAGATGGTATTCATCCCTCCTGGGGTGGTGCCACTCTTCTCTCTAGTAATATGGCACATAGTCTTAGAGCTCAACCTTGACTAACTGGGGCCCAGGTCAGGAAGAAGACAGACTGGCTAAACCGACCGTCTGCTAGCTGTCTCACGTCACAGAATTCAGATAAACTGTGTCTGTACCCCGAACTAATAAATACAGAAAACTTCCAAACACATTTACAGGTGATAATTTAATTGATGTTCAACAAGTAGTAAACAGAGATTATAAAGATAAACAAATGATAAAGCTTGGGTTGCTGAATATTCGATCCCTTTCTTCAAAAGCACTTATTGTAAATGATATTATCACAGAAAATAATCTAGATGTGCTGTGTTTGACAGAAACCTGGCTAAAACCAGACAATTACATTACTTTAAATGAGTCTAGCCCTCAAGGTTACTATTATCGATACAAACCTCGTCAGAAAGGTAAAGGGGGAGGTGTTGCTGTAATCTACAGTAATATCTTCAGTATTACTCAAAAATCTTTCAAATATATCTCTTTTGAAGTGATGGTGCTTAATGTAACGTTATATAATGTAAGTGACAAATCTCATTTGAAATTTGTGTTGGCTACTGTATACAGGCCACCAGGGCACCATACAGACTTTATCAAAGAATTTGCTGATTTTCTATCGCAGTTAGTACTGGCTGTGGATAAAGTCCTTATTGTTGGTGATTTTAATATACATGTAGATAATGAAAAAGACGCTTTGGGATTGGCATTAACAGATATTCTAAACTCTATTGGAGTTAGACAACACGTGTCAGGACCAACTCATTGTCGTAATCATACTCTAGATCTAATATTGTCACATGGAATCGATATTGATGCCGTTGAAATTCTGCAGCAGAGCGATGACGCCTCAGATCATTATCTAGTCTCATGCGTGCTACATTTAACCAAGGCTGGAAAACCGCCTGTCTGCCATAAATATGTTAGAACCATCACTTCTACCACTAAAAATTGCTTTATAAATAATCTTCCTGATCAGTTTCATCAACTTAGCAAACCAGACAGCTTAGAAGAACTCGATGTTGCAACAGAAACTATTGACGCTCTCTTTTCCAACACTCTAGACTCTGTCGCTCCTTTGCGCTCAAAAAAGATTAAGGATATTAGTCCAACGCCATGGTATAACGAGCACACTCGGGCCCTTAAGAGAGCAGCAAGAAAAATGGAGCGCAGCTGGAAGAATTCAAAACTAGAAGTTTTTCGTATTTCATGGAGAGAGAAAATGATGGAGTACAGAAAGGCCGTAAAAACCGCTAGATCTGCTTATTTTTCAAATCTTTTAGAAGAAAATAAACACAACCCTAAGTATTAATTAATACAGTGGCTAAATTAACGAGAAATACAGCCTCAACTTCTGATGTTTCCAAACAGCACAAAAGTAATGACTTTATGAACTTCTTTACTTGCAAGATTGACAACATTAGAGAGAAAATTATAGCCATGCAACTGTCTACTACAGTATCACATCAGACAGTGGATTTTAGCATCCCTGAGGAAAAATTCCATTCATTTGCTGCTATAGGAAAGGAAGAATTGTCTAAACTTATTAAATCATCAAAATCAACAACATGTATGTTAGACCCTATACCGACTAAGCTATTGAAAGAGATGCTTCCAGAGGTCATAGATCCTCTTCTTAAGATCATTAATTCATCTTTATCACTAGGTTACATACCGAAAAATTTTAAGCAGGCTATTATCAAACCTCTTATTAAAAAACCACAACTTGATCCTGGTGAATTAGTCAATTACAGACCGATTTCCAATCTACCTTTTCTGTCAAAAATACTAGAAAAGGCAGTATCATCTCAACTGTGTTCCTACTTGGAAAGAAATGGTATCTATGAGGATTTCCAGTCAGGATTTAGACCGTACCATAGTACTGAGACTGCTCTCATTAGAGTTACAAATGATTTGCTCTTATCATCAGATCGTGGTTGTATCTCTCTATTAGTGTTACTAGACCTCAGTGCAGCTTTTGACACTATCGACCACAATATTCTTTTGAATAGACTAGAAAATTATGCTGGAATTAGTGGAATTGCATTGGCATGGTTCAAATCATACTTATCTGACCGTTATCAGTTTGTAGTAGTAAACGAAGAGATGTCATTTCGATCACAAGTTAAATATGGAGTACCACAAGGCTCAGTTCTAGGACCGTTGCTTTTTCACTCTGTACATGCTACCCTTGGGAGATGGCATTGGCTTTCACTGTTACGCTGATGATACTCAGCTCTATATTTCCTCGCGCCCTGACGAAACCTACCAATTCTCAAAATTAGCAGAATGCGTAGCTGATATAAAATATTGGATGACTAGTAATTTCCTACAACTAAATTCAGAAAAAACAGAGATTCTAATTATTGGACCAAAAACTTCAGCACATAACCTAGAATACTGTCTAACACTTGATGGCTGCTCTGTTAAGTCGTCTTCGTCAGTTAGGAACCTCGGTGTGCTCTTTGATACCAATCTTTCATTTGAAAGCCACATTTCTAGCATATGTAAAACCGCATTCTTCCATCTTAAAAATATATCTAAATTGCGACATATGCTCTCAATGACAAATGCGGAACAGCTAGTTCATGCGTTTATGACCTCGAGACTAGATTACTGTAATGCTCTACTGGGTGGTTGCCCTGCTCGCGTAATAAACAAATTACAGCTGGTCCAAAACGCAGCTGCTAGAGTCCTTACTAGAACCAGGAAGAATGAACATATTAGCCCGGTTCTGTCAAAACTGCACTGGCTCCCTATTAAACATCGTATAGATTTTAAAATCTTGCTAATTACTTACAAAGCACTAAATGGCTTAGCTCCCCAGTACCTGAGTGAGCTCTTAATGCATTATAGTCCTTCGCGTCTATTACGATCTCAGAATTCTGGCCAGTTGTTAATACCTAGAATATCAAAATGAACCACAGGCGGTAGATGCTTTTCTCATTTGGCACCTAAACTCTGGAACAATCTTCCTAGCATTGTTCGGGACGCAGACACACTCTGTCAGTTTAAATCTAGACTAAAAACGCATCTATTTAACCTGGCATACACATGACACATTATCAATTTATGTCTTCATATCCGTTAAAGGATTGTTAGGCTGCATAGATCAGGTCAGCCGGAACCGGGAACACTTCCTATAACACCAGATGTACTCGTTACATCGGAAAAAGAATGACGTCTACGCTAATTTGTCGTCTCTCTGCTTATCCCGAGGTTTACCAATTAACGTGATTGGCTGGATCCGGGCCGTGTCCGGGTCGGACGGGGAACCGGTGCCTGTGTGCGGCAGCAATGTGGCCCTGTGGTGTCGGCGGAGACTGTGTTAACTAGCTCATCCTTTGTTAAGACCTTACCGACTCATCAGCCAGTGGCACATATCCCCAACAAACCGTCCCATACCGGCGTGCTCAAAAAGATCTTAAACTAGATGGAACTAGATTAAATATTTTGACTGTTGCGATTCCAAATCGGTTTAATGACCTGTAACTCTGCCTGAGTATCGGACAAGTGTTCACTGCTGGCCAGAGGAGAACTGGCCCCCCGACTAAGCCTGGTTTCTCCCAAGGTTTTTTGCTCCATTTGTTGGAGTTTTGGTTCCTTGCCGCTGTTGCCTTTGGCTTGCTTAAGTTGGGGACACTTGCTTGATATTCAGCAGTGTTTTTGATATGCCTGCATTGGCGCAGTTTTATGCGAACTGAGCTGAGCCGGACGATTACGTCACTGTTTTCTGCAGTGCTGCTATACCTAAATTAACTAGACTAATAACTACTGATATTTGCAACGGAATGACTCAATAATATATAGAATAAGCTGCACAATGACACCATTTTCTTATTAATGTAAAGCTGCTTTGCCACAATTTGCATTGTAAAAAGCGCTATATAAATAAACATAACTTGACTTGACTTTCAGCTGTCGCATTCCTTGTGTCAAGGCACTCTTGAACAACAGACAGCATCAGAAGCGTCTCGCCTGGGCTAAAGACAAAAAGAACTGGACTGCTGCTGAGTGGTGCAAAGTTATGTTCTCTGATGAAAGTAAATTTTGCATTTCCTTTGGAAAACAGGGTCCCAGAGTCTGGAGGAAGAGAGGAGAGGCACACAATCCACGTTGCTTGAGGTCCAGTGTAAAGTTTCCGCAGTCAGTGATGGTTTGGGGTGTCATGTCATCTATACCAGGAAGTTTTAGAGCACTTCATGCTTCCTGTTGCTGGTTTAAGGACCATGGTATCCTTAAAACAGCAAACTCGCCTGACCTTAACCCCATAGAAAATCTATGGGGTATTGTGAAGAGGAACATGCGATATGCCAGACCCAACAATGTAGAAGAGCTGAAGGCCACTATCAGAGCAACATGGGCTCTCACCCGAGCAGTGCCACAGACTGATTTTTTCTCTGACTGACTTTTAGTTTTCTCTAAACTAACTTTCTCATTTTAAGCAGTTTTTTTTCTTTTTTTTTTTAAATCGCAAACTGCCTTGAGCAGTTAATTGTGTTCTGTCTCTAACTAATCGAGTATACAATGTGTGTGTGTGTGTGTGTGTGTGTGTGTGTGTGTGTGTGTGTGTATATATATACATATATATATATATATACACACATATATATATATATATATATATATATATATACATACATACACACACACATATACATACACACATATATACACAGTGGGTACAGAAAGTATTCAGACCCCCTTAAATGTTTCACTCTTTGTTATATTGCAGCAATTTGCTAAAATCATTTAAGTTCATTTTTTTTCCTCATTAATATACACACAGCACCCCATATTGACAGAAAAACACAGAATTCTTGACATTTTCGCAGATTAAAAAAGAAAAACAGAAATATCACATGGTCCCAAGTATTCAGACCCTTTGCTGTGACACTCATATATTTAACTCAGGTGCTGTCCATTTCTTCTGATCATCCTTGAGATGGTTCTACACCTTCATTTGAGTCCTGCTGTGTTTGATTATACTGATTGGACTTGATTAGGAAAGCCACACACCTGTCTATATAAGACCTTACAGCTCACAGTGCATGTCAGAGCAAATGAGAATCATGTGGTCAAAGGAACTGCCTGAAGAGCTCAGAGACAGAATTGTGACAAGGCACAGAACTGGCCAAGGCAAAATAATTTCTGCTGCACTTAAGGTTCCTAAGAGCACAGTGGCCTCCATAATCCTTAAGAAGTTTTGGACGACCGAACCCTTCCTAGAGCTGGCCGTCCGGCCAAACTGAGCTATGGGGGGAGAAAAGCCTTTGTGAGAGAGGTAAAGAAGAACCAAAAGATCACTGTGGCTGAGCTCCAGAGATGCAGTCGGGAGATAGGAGAAAGTTGTAGAAAGTCAACCATCACTGCAGCCCTCCACCAGTCAGGGCTTTATGGCAGAGTGGCCCGACGGAAGCCTCTCATCAGTGCAAGACACTTGAAAGCCCGCCAAAAAAAAAAAAAAAAACACCTGAAGGACTCCAAGATGATGATAAGATAAGATTCTCTGGTCTGATGAGACCAAGATAGAACTTTTTGGCCTTAATTTTAAGTGGTATGTGTGGAGAAAACCAGGCACTGCTCATCACCTGTCCAATGCAGTCCCAACAGTGAAGCATTGTGATGGCAGCATCATGCTGTGGGTCATGATCATGATGTGGTTTTTCAGCTGCAGGGACAGGACGACTGGTTGCAATTGAGGGAAAGATGAATGCGGCCGAATACCGGGATATCCTGGACGAAAACCTTCTTCAGAGTGCTCAGGACCTCAGACTGGACCGTAGGTTTACCTTCCAACAAAACAATGACCCTAAGCACACAGCTAAAATATCGAAGGAGTGGCTTCACAACAACTCCGTGACTGTTCTTGAATGGCCCAGCCAGAGCCCCGACTTAAACCCAATTGAGCATCTCTGGAGAGACCTAAAAATGGCTGTCCACCAACATTTACCATCCAACCTGACAGAACTGGAGAGGATCTGCAAAGAGGAATGGCAGAGGATCCCCAAATCCAGGTGTGAAAAACTTGTTGCATCTTTCCCAAAAAGACTCATGGCTGTATTAGATCAAAAGGGTGCTTCTACTAAATACTGAGCAAAGGGTCTGAATACTTAGGACCAGGTGATATTTCAGTTTTTTTTAATAAATCTTTCAAAAATAAAGAATTGTGTTTTTCTGTCAATATTTTCTCCTTTATCTATTGGTGGTTTGAGTGCCACACGCACATTCATTTAGTGAGGTTCAGGAAACTTGCTTACGGTAAATAATTAATATAGTCAGTTGTGTTCGACAATCAAACAATAACTAAATTTATACCATGAAAACACTCTACTTGTAAGGGTTGGGTATTGACAAATTTTACAATTCAATTCTATTTTGATTCTCAAGCTTGCACTCGTTTTGATTAAAGTCTGCATTTCCGCATTCTGCATCGTCTGAAGTGTTCCTTGGCAAACGTTCCATAAGAGTATGTGTATCAGGTAAATACATGGCATATTTTCACAAGGAAAAAAATGTCTACTAAAGCGGTATGTATATGTATATATATATATATATATATATATATATATATATATATACACACACACACACACACACACACAGTGAGGAAAATAAGTATTTGAACACCCTGCTTTTTTGCAAGTTCTCCCACTTAGAAATCATGGAGGGGTCTGAAATTGTCATCGTAGGTGCATGCCCACTGTGAGAGACAATCAAAAAAAAAAATCCAGAAATCACAATGTATGATTTTTTTTTAACTATTTATTTGTATGATACAGCTGCAAATAAGTATTTGAACACCTGAGAAAATCAATGTTAATATTTGGTACAGTAGCCTTTGTTTGCAATTCCAGAGGTCAAACGTTTCCTGTAGTTTTTCACTAGGTTTGCACACACTGCAGGAGGGATTTTGGCCCACTCCTCCACACAGATCTTCTCTAGATCAGTCAGGTTTCTGGCCTGTCGCTGAGAAACACAGAGTTTGAGCTACCTCCAAAGATTCTCTATTGGGTTTAGGTCTGGAGACTGGCTAGGCCACGCCAGAACCTTGATATGCTTCTTACAGAGCCACTCCTTGGTTATCCTGGCTGTGTGCTTCGGGTCATTGTCATGTTGGAAGACCCAGCCTCGACCCATCTTCAATGCTCTAACTGAGGGAAGGAGGTTGTTCCCCAAAATCTCGCAATACATGGCCTCGGTCATCCTCTCTTTTATACAGTGCAGTCGCATGTACAGAAAAACACCACCAAAGCATGATGCTACCACCCCATGCTTCACAGTAGGGATGGTGTTCTTGGGATGGTACTCATCATTCTTCTTCCTCCAAACACGTTTAGTGGAATTATGACCAAAAAGTTCTATTTTGGTCTCATCTGACCACATGACTTTCTCCCATGACTCCTCTGGATCATCCAAATGGTCATTGGCAAACTTAAGACGGGCCTGGACATGTGCTGGTTCAAGCAGGGGAACTTTCCATGCCTTCCATGATTTGAAACCATGATGTCTTAGTGTATTACCAACAGTAACCTTGGAAACGGTGGTCCCAACTCTTTTCAGGTCATTGACCAGCTCCCCCCGTGTAGTTCTGGGCTGATTTCTCACCTTTCTTAGGATCATTGAGACCCCACGAGGTGAGATCTTGCATGGAGCCCCAGTCCGAGGGAGATTGACAGTCATGTTTAGCTTCTTCCATTTTCTAATGATTGCTTCAACAGTGGACCTTTTTTCACCAAGCTGCTTGGCAATTTCCCCATAGCCCTTTCCAGCCTTGTGGAGGTGTACAATTTTGTCTCTAGTGTCTTTGGACAACTCTTTGGTCTTGGCCATGTTAGTAGTTGGATTCTTACTGATTGTATGGGGTGGACAGGTGTCCTTATACAGCTAACGACCTCAAACCGGTGCATCTAATTTAGGATAATAAATGGAGTGGAGGTGGACATTTTAAAGGCAGACTAACAGGTCTTTGAGGGTCAGAATTCTAGCTGATAGACAGGTGTTCAAATACTTATTTACAGCTGTATCATACAAATAAATAGTTAAAAAATCATACATTGTGATTTCTGGATTTTTTTTTTTAGATTATGTGTCTCACAGTGGACATGCACCTACGATGACAATTTCAGACCCCTCCATGATTTCTAAGTGGGAAAAACTTGCAAAATAGCAGGGTGTTCAAATACTTATTTTCCTCACTGTATATATATATGTATATATATATATATATATATATATATATATATATATATATATATATATATATATATATATATACACATATATATACATATATATATATATATATATATATATATATATATATATATATATATATATATATATATATATATACATATATACATATATATATACAGTGAGGAAAATAAGTATTTGAACACCCTGCTATTTTGCAAGTTTTTCCCACTTAGAAATCCCAGATCAGTGGAATGGTGATAACCCAGATCAGTGGAATGGTGCAGGGATGGTTGTTATGCAAGTTTCTCCCATCTCCACATATTATCTCTGGAGCTCAATCAGAGTGATCATCAGGTTTATGATCACCTTTATAAGGCCCTTTGCCCTGATTGCTCAGTCTGGCTGTGTCCACATCTAGGAAGATTCTTGGTTGTTCCAAACATCTTTGGAACAAACCAAATCTATCTCTGAACTCTGCAGGCAGTTCATTTGACCTTATGGCTTGGTTTTTGTTCTGATATGCATTTCAGCTGTTAGACCTTATAGACAGGTGTGTGGCTTTCAACTGAACCACAGGTAAGGTAAGGTACCACAAATAAGTTCAGAAAATGTTCAGGCTTGAACACAACAAAAACATAAAAACAACAAAACATCAGTTTACAGCTTGATCAAATAAAATAATTTTAAAAAGCTATTCTATAGCTTCATATGAACAGTTAAAGACAATGCAGTAAATCTTCATGTCTATGTCTGCCATAGAACCAGAGCTGCTACATCTGCACGAAACCACTTAAGTTTACAGTATTTGATATGTTCATCAGTAGCAGAGGCTGCCCATGATTTGGACTATATTATGAGCAAGACTACTGACATTAATGGTCACAATTAATTGACAAAACTATACAAAACTACACAATGATAGAGCACAGCTGCATTCACCTTTGGCTTTGATCTGAAATTCTGGGTAAAATCTAGTTATGATGATTTTCTGAGAATCTAAGCTTTCAGCGACAGAAAAAAAAGTATATAAGAGTTAACCTAGAGTGCAATGAATAAAAACAATCCAGATGTTTAACGTCCAGATGTTTGAATGTTTTCTGTTTCCTCCCTCATGGAATGTAATTAAAGACAAAGCTATTCATTCCCAATTCAGTTCAGACAACACTGCAAGGTCAGTTAAGGTTATATAATTGAAGTAGGGTGGACCCAAAACTTCTTGCCAATCCCTTTCATTCCTCTGGTAATTTTCATGAAAGGTTTGACATGCAGCTTAGACAATAGTTTCCATTTGATTACTTAGAGCCCAGTGGCATTTTTCTGACGTGCTACTTCTAACACAAAGTACTCCTTGTGGTCTGACCACAAACCCCACTGGAAGAAGTGATAGTGTTATATAATATTATGTAAGCTGTATTATAGTTAGTTCATAATGATATTAATATGCCTGCTGGAGAGGTGGATAGCAGAGGTTAATGATGAGTATGTTTTAGAGGTGAACAGCATAACACTCCCTTGATTACATGACAAAGGAAATGAATTGGGAGGATCAGTTTACTGGAGTACAAGGATAAATCATTTATTAAATACTGCAATATTCCATTAAAAAAAAAGAAAGAAAAACAACTGTCAATTTTGATTTCATGATCATTTTCATTTATTCTCATGGTCTAAACTTAAGACTTGAGCATCCACAAGCATACTACTATCAAACATTGAGACCAGAATCAAAAACAGCATATCAGTGCCTTCTAGATACATTCTATACTGCTGTCCAATCATTGCTCGGCTCTAAAACTTGCTCTATGTAACGTTACTCCACTGAAGACAAGTCAGATTTGCGAACCTTTGTGCAGTTTATTTACAAAATGTAAATCATAGTCACATCCCCCTTCCATGGGTGGCTTCTGACACCCAAACAAATCACAGGGCTCTAGACATTTTAGAGCAGTTGCTGATAAGATATTCTTCTGTTGAGTAAATGCTCCATAACACTTGGTTTGTGCATGACAAACCATCACATGTTTGAGGCTGTAGCACCTCCCATAGTTACTCTGTTAGAGAGTATATAGACAAGAATAGGAGCAAAAGTAGTTCAACAAAATAAACTAAGTTCCTCAAACTGCCCCTATTTTCTGAAGTGGAAAATTAGAAAATGTAAGAAATCAACAGTGATATGTCTCAACTAATTACCTGTGACTGGATCACACACAATGTATTTGATCAGTAGGCATAAACAGTATCTTAAAGTTTATTGTGGTGTACTAAAAAACAGAGGGGGAGAAAAAAAAAAGAGAAAATAAGTGACCAAGAAATTACACAGAAAAAAAAAGTTGCATCAACACAAAATTTTGACATTTGAGACTTGGCACAAGCCTCACCCCTAGGGTCAGTATACAAACATACATGACAGTGAAATGCTGAAGGTCAGCCTGCACATGTCTGGCTGAGGATGTGAAGATAATAATCTTGATTCATTTCATAGTAAAATACTCACAGATGTGCCGACTGAAAATAAATTGTTGCATGATGTTTGGAAATAAATAAGACACAGCAACAGGCGATATGACGTCAACGCCTCCAGAGTGTTTATGTCACTCATTTGGTAATAAATGTGAGGGATCGAGAGAATCTCTAGTACCATCTGTTTCACTGTGAATGGTGATGTGAACAATTACAATGTGAACAGTTACAGGATCTGTTTTTTCTGAGGGGGAAGTTGATAAGTTAAACCGGGTGCACACTGTGCGATTTATAATAGTCCTTAACGATCATTGCTTGTCAGACTGTATGAACATGATCCTCGTGTCACACTGTGGGATCTCAGCTGTCATTTCTGTCAGACTGTACGACAGTCAAGACACATTAACCCCTGAAGGATTCAACATACAAAAAAGTAAAGACTCATAAATCCAAAACTACAGCAAGGAGAGTCAACGTTTTAAATTTTTAAATAAAATAAAATTTAATTTGGAATTTGCTGAGAAACTGCAATATCTTATGAATGAAATAAGGTGGGGGATCAATCTTTTTTGGTGATATTCCTCTATATGTGAGCAGTACATGGATCAAATTTTGTGGTGATCGCATAAAGAAATCGAAGGTTACAGCATTTAGAACAAAGGTAGGCAATTTTTTTTTTTGCTTTCTGTGTGACATGCACTAAAATAATGACTCATAAGTCAAAATCTTTAGCAAGGAGAGTCAAAAGGTTGGTATCGCTTGAAAGAAAAAATTTAAATAAAAAGTATTCAATTTGGACATTCTCTTGGTGAGAAACTGCTGATAAAAGAAATAATAAAAGAAATTTTACATATCTTTCTCATTTGACATGCAATACCTCTAGGAAAGTAACTTGTGATGGACGCATGGGATTATGTTGTCTTTGGACTCATTTCAATCGAGAGCAAGTAATGATGTGTCATTTTCTACAATCTATGCATGTTTCATGAATTTATAAGCGGAAATTCCACGTGATGGCAACATTTTAGTTAAAGTTAGCATCTCTGGGCCTATGGGGTTTTATGTCATAATTGCGCGAGCAATATCTCATGATCGACTTATTGGATTATGATGTTAGACTCATTTCAATCGTGAGAATCTGCTGTAAATAAATATGTCCATTTTCCACAATTGAAGCATGGTTTCATGAAGTTACGAGCAAAAATGTGACAAATGCTGCATCGGCTCATTATTTACGCATGGGTCTTGTGGACCTTCACGTACAAAAACTCGCTCATGTTTAGTTAAAACCCAAAACAATTATGCTTGTATTCTACTCCGTCAGACCTTTCAAATGACATAACAGAAGATTATCTGAGCTGTATGATGCTTTTGACACACTGGAGCACATAGTACACATTTTTCAGCAAATAACTCAGCAGTACTTAAGAGTTAATCAAAAGAGCTACATTAATTGCAAAGTTCAGACTCTAAACTTTCAAATGACACCTATTTTGTGATGATCATGGCAGGAGTTTTGAAAAATATGATTATCAATTTTTTTTGTAGGTAGGTGGCGCTTGCAGGCAGTACACTCCGTTTTAGAGTGATGACTCGGCATTTGTTAAGAGTTGAACAAAATGGATGGATTAAAAAGCTGAGTTTCTAAGCTTTAAAATTATACTTATTTTGTGTTATTCCTCTCAGTGGTAATTTGATTATGAATTTTTTCACAGGGGATCATAGCTTGTCTTGAAAAACAAGTCAATTTGATGGTCGTCGTAGGAGTCACACTGCAGGACTGTGTGACAAATCCTCTGACTGCCAGATTTTCAGGAGGTGGTAAAATTTGATTGCAATGTTCATTAATCGTCTGTCAGTGAACATGCCAAACTAACAAACAAAGACTACAGATTTTAGCCTAAGATCTGAGAAATCTTTTATGATTTTCAAAATTTGTCTCAGATGACCAAGTCGTGGGAAAAATTCCACAGTGTGCACCTGGCTTTAGGCATAAGTTTTCTTTGTTTGAAGAACACATTTTGAGCCAAACAATTAGAAGTGCTCTAGCAACAGGCTCTGTCAAAACAAACTTTCCTGATATCTTCAGAGGCCGACAGCCAGATAGCTTTGAGACTTTGAGAAAATTTAGCTCTTTAACCTGAGTACATTTCAGCAGTACTAAAAAATATTAATTAGCAGACATTTTGGGTCTCACAACAGTCTGAAGCTCACCAAAGCTGCTGGGAAAACATCTGGATGCCTGGTTGTGGCCTATGGCAATCAGACTACATCCTCACTGACTTCAGCTGTGCTAATAGTACCTTTGAGTTGGGGAGCACATTCCTGAATACATTTTCTAGCTTGTTATGAGACAGGTGAAAAGGGGCAAAGCAGCACAATAATAAATAAAAAACAGCTGGGGGAAAAAAAAATTGCATGCAATGACCATGTCTAAGATGTTTTGCCACTTGCCTCTTTTCCATACTTTCACCAGACACTTGCAGACTCACATAGCAGTTGACATCGTAAACAGCTCCTTAACACCCTCTCAAGAGTATCATTACTGCTACAAGAGAATGTCTTATCTATAAGTGTTTTTTTTGTTGTTGTGTTTTGTTTTTTTGAGTCAGATCCATGACATCTGTTTTCTTTTGTTGTCTGAAGAGGGAACATACATGTAATCAGTGTTGTCACGATACCAAAATTTCAGTAGTCGGTACCAATACCAGTAAAACTTCATGGTATTCAAAATTTTATCTGTAATGGTACCATAGCATATTTTTTAATGGTTTAAATGAAATGTTAATTATTAACATTAATAATACATTCATTTAGCATGCAGTCTTCAAATATTTGGCTGCATGCAAAACTTTATTAAAAGAATCCATTCTATGCTAACTCTCCAAACTAATCCGAGATGGAAATGACACTTTTGCACAATGCCCACAATAAAGGAGGTATATCATATATGAGAAGCTATTTCAGGTAATAAGTACATCAACGTTAGAAAACAAAATCTGTCTGGGAGGATGACTTTGAGATTTGAGATTGCAAAGGGACAATAGCAGGTAGTCATTAAACAGGTATACAACTCTGTGTGCAAGACCTCGTACAATTCAAAAGTAATACATCAGTTACATTGGTCTAAACAAAAACTCAAGGATATTTCCAGATGCAGACTCTTTGTTTAATGCTGTGGGCTTGCACCGACATCATTAGCTCATATTTTCGTTCTGGAGCTACCCAAAGTTATTAATATACTGGAAGAGTGCTTTTAATTTTATCAAGAATACTGCAAAGGCTTATTGATTTAGAATCTAGATTTAGAGAATTAGATTATCTTTTCTGAAGAAAAGATCAGAGTATAAGACAGTGAATGACCTTCACAAAACAAAGTCTTCATGCAATCTTCTGTTTACAAACAAATTCCGCTTGTGGAGAATGGAAGTTTTGTGAGGTACATTGCACACGTTTTGACGGGTGGGACCAGAAAAAAAGGAGGAAAAATTTTTTGTAAGGGGGAGAGGGTGAGGAGGGCCGAGTGGTGGAAGGTGGAGGTGGTGGGGGGGTGTCACTGACTGTGGGCCTGAGCAAAAGGGGAGGGCAGAGCACACGTGAAAAAATATTTAAGCTGCATCGGCTGCAGACCCTCAGTATGAGCAGAGATCTGATTCTAAACAGCAGAGAAGAGAGACCTGCCCAGAAAATATTCTGCACTTCATTCTGAAGAGCTCTTGAAATTCTTGTTCCACTGTCAACTGACAAACATTCGACAGAGCAACACAGCCAGGATCGATCAAACTTTCAAACTTTTTTCTCACTCAAATTTTCTCCACACATAATAACGAAAAGCATGAAGATGATGGCTACAGCATTGGCTTTTTTACTTCTAGTCCTGGGTCTCGCAATGGCTCAGAGTGGCCTCAAGAAGAACTTGGCAACACCCAAACAGGCAAAACCAGCACAATGCTGTGATGAGGTGCGCTCCTTGAAGGTCCAGGTGGCCAATCTGACCAGCATGTTGGAGGAAATCAACAAGAAGCAGGAGTCTGATCTTATGAAGATCATGCGGCAGATGATGGAGCTAGAAAAGCTTAACCAGCAGCAAGAGGCCCGTGTCACAGAGGCAGAGAGCAAGTATTCAGAAATCTACAATAAGATTGAAATCATGCAGCTGCAGGCAGCCCAATCTGCCCCACAGCAAAGCACTTCAGGTGAGCCTTGACACAGATAACTCAACATTTTCTTGAAAGCTTTTTTTCAAGCGCACACCATGTGTTATTCTACTCTCTGCAGGGTCACAGGTCACATATGCTGGCTGTTGACATACCTCAGAGCGTCAGTGATTGTCCTCTAAAGTCATTGGATAATGTAGCCCACCTAGTTAGATTGAGAGTTTTACTATGTTAAAGAAAGATTGATGTAAATATGGCTTGGGCAATTATTCTAGTTATAAGTATGGTACCCTGCATGCTCGTTTCCCAGGCATTATTCATCATAAAAATAAACCATCTTTCCTCGAAAAATCAAGCAAGTATTAGCAGAAGACTGTTGTACTATTTGTTCATTTAGACCAGCATTTAATTTAAATTACATTGGTAGCCATTCACAACTCTCCAACTCTCTGATCTCCACACTGTTGGGGAACGGAGGGTGATTTTTGAATTCATTCTCTGAATGAATTCAGTCTTTCCAGTGAAACCATTTCCAAATTCTTTGGAATGAAGGAAAACAGCTAAATTATCACGATACACTATCCAGTAAGCATCAAGATTACAGAAAAGTGCAGTGTACTGTAATGTGAGAAGCAAATCAGAGAGGAAAATAAAAACAAAGGTTTCTGTAGTTTCATCCGGACAGAATGCTTTAATGCATTTACATGGAATTCTTCAGACACACACTTAATTTGGAGAAACTTTAACATAGTCATACCAAAGGAGCTGTGAAACGTCTGGGCAGCAGTTGGAGGTAATTGGTAGGTAATAATAGAGGTCATCCTGCAGGAATGTCTGGCTTTACAACAGTAGCCAAGTCACAGCAGGTAATTTGTGCTTCTTACTCTGAGCCCACAAGAACGAAGGATTTTTCTCTCAAAAAATTAGACTATTAATCTTTCAAACCAGAAAGATGTTAAATTAAGCATGTTGCAAAGCTGTAGTTTAATACCCAATTAGTTTTTTGTCATGCTGGGTTTCCTTTTTCCTAGCAGCAGCCGTGCACACAGTGAAGCTTTGTTAGGAATGTGCTAGTTTCATTGACACACATAGACTAAACTCAGCAGTTGTTTTGAATGGATCCCATAGGATTAAATCATTTGTTTTTCAAAAGTACCTGGTTTTTGAGACCCTAAACCAAGGAATTCTCTCTCCCTTAGATGCAATCTATGATTGTGCATCCCTATACAACAAAAACTACAAAATTTCTGGAGAGTATAAACTACCAAAAGATGAATTCCTTGGAACACCGGAACTAAATGTAAGTTTGAATCTTAGTTTTCATGCAAGCTGCAACTTCAGTTTAAAAGATTTCTCATTAATCGCCAGATTGTTTCTTCAGGTATATTGTGACATGGAAAATAATGGTGGTGGCTGGACTGTCATTCAGAGACGCAAGATTGGTCTGACAAGCTTCAACCGTGACTGGAAGCAGTACAAGAATGGTTTTGGTACAATCCGTGGTGACTTCTGGCTCGGCAACGAACAGATCTTCCGTCTGACCAGACAGCCAACAGTGCTGAGAATAGAGATGGAGGCAAGTATGCACCAAGCACAACATTAGAATTAATGTGGAACCATGCAAAGAAACACTGCATCCACATTAAAGGTGATCGTTTTTTAGGAATATTAATCCATGCTTAAAGCACGACACATTATATGATACATTCTGCACTTTTTTTTAATATTCTGCTAGGACTGGGAGGGTGAGATACGTTATGCTGAATATGGCTTCTTCACGTTGAGCAATGAGATGAACAGCTACAAGCTTTTTATCGCCAACTACAGCGGGAACGCTGGCGACTCTCTGCGTTACCACAATAATACCAACTTCAGCACTAAGGACAAAGACAATGACAAATGTGTGGACAACTGCGCACAACTTCGCCAAGGTAAAAAGTAACACCCACCAGACACCTTTCTGCTGTGCTAATGCACACAATGACTTAATCTTAGCTGTATTTCACAGGTGGATACTGGTACAACTGCTGCACTGATTCCAATCTTAATGGTGTGTTTCACCGCTATGGGTCACATACTAAGAATATAGATGGCATCTCTTGGTATGGATGGCATGGACCAAACTACTCACTGAAACGGGTGGAAATGAAGATTCGGCCCCAGAGCTTTGTACCTTAAAGACTTGCCAAAACCAAACATATTTTCCTGCTCACCACTAAACGTTGGATCAACATATTCTACATCTTAAACTGGGCAAACATTTCAGGGCAAATGCATTTGCAAAACAGAGTGTTTTAAGACTGAATATGTGATAAACGATATTTGATTGTAAATTGCATTTTTTATACAAGGTATTTATCTCTTACATATTTTATTTTCTTTACCCTTCTTAGATGATTTTATGCACATGATTATTGAGTACAGTAAGACTAAGTCTGATGGCTAATAAGATGATGTAAGCCATTCACACAATGTTCAATTTTGTAAAATTGCAAACAATTTGATAGTTCAGACACATTACGGTAAGTTTATTGGTAGAGTAAAATGAACTCTGTAAAAAGTAAAATATTGGATGATTAATAAATAGTATTTTTAAAAAAAAAAAATCATTTTTTCTTCACCTAAATTGTGTCTGCATTGGTATAAAATGAACTAAAACATTAGTCAAAATTAGCGTGTAACAGATGAAAGAAAACAATAAATGCACAAAACTTTACGAAACCGTGAGATTGCTGCCAACTACGAGTACTGTCAAAATCAGTTCACACACCTATTACAGGCAAAATAAAATAGTGCAAGCACTTTAGCTACGCAGATAACATGGCCACAATCCTTCAAAAGGCAAACAAAAATAAATAAAAATAACATGCAAAAAGCTAATAAAGAGCAACCAGTAAAGGTAAAGGGTAAAAAAAATCCATCAAGAAACAATCACAGTTATTAAACTAAAAACAGAAATCCATTAATTCCTTGCACAAATACTCAAAACCTGGGTCAACATGAGCACATTCCACATGATCACTTTAACTGGTGCAGAATCTCTGGGCATTTTGTGAGGTCCAGCTGAGGTTACATTTCCAGGAACTGTATGGCCTTACATGACCTTTTAGTAAATTGGAGAACTTACTAGTTGGCACTTCATTTCTCAAAGCCGTGCTTTATGTCAGGGGTTCCCAAACTTTTTAGCCCGCGACCCCCATGATAAATGGGCTGCTGCTCCGCACCCCCCGCCCACCTCGGATCCCCCCCCCCCCCCCCTCGCGAGAAAATTTATAGCAAATCGATTATATGCCCAGTCTCAAAGCACACAAAGTTATATTTTATTATTCTACGTGAAAAATCAGTGTTACAATTCTGCATGAGCCTGTTCTCTCTCGGAAAGTAACTGTGCAACTATGTTGGGTTGAACATTGTTCTGCCATCAGGAACCAGTCGCGCAGGTCTGAGCGGCACACACACACACGCGCGCGCCCGCGTGCTCATGCTAATCCGACGGTCAACGTTTCTGAAACACTAAGTACTCGTTAAAGCATTTCTGTGTCATGCTGAATAATTCTTCCTCATTTCTCTCAGCATCACACATATAATGCAATATCAATGTCAGTTTTACACATCAAAACGATGTCCTTCATTTACAATCACCTCAATGATCTCCGCGGCCTCACCTGTAAATCGGTTTTTCTGTTGTGGATATTAACCACCGTGTCATTTTAAAGCAGGTATTATTTGTTTGTAGCCTCCAAACACCTTTAGTTTTAGCAAACAACAGCGCGTGATGTTCGTAACTTGATTGTGATTGACGCTGACGTAATCTCGTATAATGTCTGGGACAAAATTACAAATTTAATTAAAAAATATACATTATATATTTTTTTTAATCAGACTTTTCTGCAAACACCATTTAATAAGTATTGAATTAAATTAATTGCAACAAAAATATATAGGGCCTAAATATTTTTTCCACTTTAAAAAAAAAAAAATAGAAATCATCTCGCGACCCCTGTGCGGGGTCGCGACCCCCACTTTGGGAACCACTGCTTTATGTCATAAGACCTGGCATGAAACCTTAGCTTAACCTTTTTTTTTAATTGAATACATTAATTGAATTCTTAATAAAATACTGATCTAAACTCTGCATATAATCTAGTTTTTTATAAAAAGATATTTCTTTAAAGTTTTACAGCTAAGGGGTTTGCCACTCAAGAACCTCTTGGAGAAATAGCCAAGCTGAAATTATGTGCTTGCAAACGTACACATTTTCTTCAACAAAGAGCACACATTAACACTTAAATACAAGTAAATTTGATCATCATCATGCACAGAAAAAATAAAATGTACCAGAGCAATAAGCAGACAGGCACAGTCACTTGCATAAAAATTAATTTATGGCAAAAAGGTTAAAAAGGAACCATTAACCATTTGATTACCCTCATGTTATTGTAGACCCTTATGAGGCATCATAAGGCAGCTCCATGGGAGGGAAAGTCCAGATGAAAAAAGGAAGGAGTCCAATTGCAAGGGTAAAACCAGATATAGGACTCTAATGTTGCAGTATAAAATAAACATGGGTGGAAACAATGATCCGTGTTATTACACAGACATTGCTATGACGCTAGGATGAGCTCAAAATAAACTGAAAATTAAGATAAAAGTTCTAATTTAGCAATAAAGTACAAGAGACCGTGCCATACTGTGAACACTTGTCATCACTGACGGACTTACCATTGGGCTAGACTGGGCTTCAGCCGATGAGACCGACCTGTATCTGTTTACATACATTTGATTTGCTCACTTTTATGGCAGTCGGAAGTTTAAAATTGCCACTTTAATGAGTTCTTGTTTTAATATTTATAGCATCTGATATGTTTTTCCAAAACTTTAAAAACCCTGTACAAACCCTGTTAAAGGTGAATTTTGCAGAAATTTTCAGTTACTCTTTGTATACAACATTCAAATTTGGCACCAACTTTCAGGTGAAACACCGCAAGAGGTGCACGCCCTTGCCACTGACATGACATCAGCTGCCAGAAAATACATCACACAGTGAGTCAAGAGGATCTTAAATATTGTGTTTATCATACATTACATTTTTTTTAATATGAAATAAAGCAATAGCAACAATAGCAAATTGTTTTGTTTTTTGAACCAAACTGAAAGAAATGAAGCTATCTAGGCATCTAGACTATCCACAGACTTCAAGAGAGTTTGTTTCCTACCTGATTAGCGATTCTAAAATGAATGGTGAAGGGCCTTTTTGAAACTCAAGTTCCTTGTAGTGCAGGGCCTTTGCATAGGCCCGACATTTAGCTGCTCTCTCCCCCAGCAGAACAATCCCATTGTCATCTCTCAAAGGAAGTGGGCCCTAACATAATACAGAAAAGAATTTAGATATAGAAGAAAAGAACTGAATGGAATAGCATATTAAACAAGCCAGAACAGATTTGTTTTATTATTTTTTATTTTATTTTTTATAACAGACCCTCAATGACCCTTCATTTCACAGCTCTCAAATTTTACTGCCCATTTGCTGCGTCACCACTGAAGGGTGTGAGCTGTATTTGTTGTGCTGGAATAAAACTGAACAAATGTACCATTCATTCAGAATTCAACACAATGAGATCATTCTAAATATGGAAAGAAAACGTAATTGTCCAAGTGCGCAGCTTTCAGGCTTAATCGTGCTGTAAAAAAGAGATGTACTTTTATTAACATGAATGACCTCTCTGTATAGGGGACACAGACACAGAGCAGGAAAAAAAAATCAGTACATCTTGCATTTAGTTTCAAATTTCATTTTTTGAATGAATGAAATTAATGAATGTTCTTTTCAGGACAGAAGTGTCCAAACTTAAATACTGCATTTTTGCCTAATTTTCAATGTTATTAAAAGCCTTTATTCTCCTAGCTTGCAGGGTTAGTTATTAGATCAAACGTACGATATAGATCTAACATTATGCCTGTTGTCAAATGTCTAGAGACTATAGACTTCATTACTGACCTTATCGCTGTGCTCCATGAATTCTGCAAGATTGAGCAGTGTCTGTGTGACTTCAGCAATATCCTGAGAAGTCAGAGCAAGCTCAATACTGCGTATCAGTTCATCCTGCTGGTCTTCACTCAGCTCTGACCAGCACGATAAAAATGCAGCATTAAAAAGATCCCTACAGAGAAGACACAACATACACACAGGCTTTGATAATTATGCACGGTTATGTCCATACAATAGTTGGTACATATTCAGACCACAAAATCTACGCAGGTTTTTCTTGTGGTATTGTCCAAATAACATTTAGCAAAGATGACTGTGCTACTATGTGAATGAAATGTCACTCTGCTGACACATTGTTAATGCAGGTATGATTACAGATTTAACTGCCCCTGTATGTTTCATTAAAAAAATGTTTGATGTGTGTCATTTCACATGTTAGCCAGATAGCCCATTCTTGATCTTGCCAAAAGATACTACTCCCAGAATTAAGGCTACTGAAAATGTTGGCAATCACAGACAAATTCTACAAAAATTATGAGGTTCTCAAATGGCACTTTAACAGAAAAACAGAGACAGAGGAGGTAAGGTTTACCTAGCAAGTGGTATATATGTCTGCGCCAGAGACCAGCAGGAGCGCAGGGCAGGTGAAGATGATTCTTTTAGCAAGACCACGCTGAGACGTCTCAACCACTCCAGCCAGTCATCTTTGGAGACCTTTCTGGCTGCACCCCAAGCCTGTACATAGCAGAAACAAGACTAATAATAAGACAAAACAACCATGTGAGCTCAGTTCTATCTAGATGCATCAAAGCTTACTACATTAGCAGTTACTTTCTGGAACAGTATATGTGACCGATTTTAAATGCTCTACAGACACCAATTTCATCACATAAATACTCTGATTTTGCCTGGTCAGTTTTTGATTCACTGACAGACTAACTGCGCGTGACCACTGGCACAGAGCACGAGCATTTTCAATGAACCAGACGTTACGTAACGTAAGCAATGATGCTGCGTTTGAATTTTCGCGACAGAGACGTGCTTATATACATTACCTTGACAACACTATTTGACATTAGCGCAGGCCAAACATTCTCTCGCGGGCCGCCTACTGAGGAACCCTGGTCTAAGCCATTGCTGTTGAAGTAGTGCCTTTCTACCTGTTCTCTCATCATTAGTTGTGTCTGTATGCTGGCTCATCCTTTCCACCAGCATCCTTGAACTCCAAACTTTTTTTTATTATTATTCAGCTATTAACCTTTTCATGTTTTATATGGCTTAATTCCTAAATTTCCTGAATTCCAAATTGGAATCACTGTGCAGTGCGAGTGTACGTTCGCTCTCTACCGGTTAATAAATAGAACTGCATGTGTCATGCGGAAAAACATTGTAGCCGGAGCTACTTTTCTCCGTTTATCTATGACGAGTCAGGCAGGTACTGTGATACGCCGCAGCGGAGCCGAGCCAGTCTAAAATAGTCAGAATATAAACACTTATTATAGGCGTACCGTAGTGATTCAGGATAAGACAAAAACACAGTTTGGAAAATGGATTCATGATGTACTCGTTCATTATAAAAATTGTTTATTTTAAAAACAAACAGTTACGGACGGCAGGAGCTGCCGATACGTTGTTCTGTTACACACGCGCGAATAACATGATCATGCACTCACACAAATGCGACCACAAAAAATTATATTTTAGATTTTATATTATATTTTGTTGCATCTTTCCCAAAAAGACTCATGGCTGTATTAAATCAAAAGGGTGCTTCTACTAAATACTGAGCAAAGGGTCTGAATACTTAGGACCATATGATATTTCAGTTTATCTTTTTAAAAAATGTCTACAATATAACAAAGAGTGAGTATTATATACTTTATATATATTATAGACATTTTAAAAACATTTAAAAAAAAATCTTACCAATTTAAAACTTTTGAACAGTAGTGTAATTCAGCAGAACTATTTTTTGTCAAAACATTTTATTATTTAATATATATAAATGTTTATATCAACAAAATGAACATTTAGGCACCTTTGTGTGTTTTATATAAAAAAATGAAGTAAAAAGCCAAGACACTTGAGTCCATTCATGGGTGAATGTTCCATATGTAAGCAACAGAAAACTAAATAATGAAGGTGATGGTGGAGAAGACAGTGGAAAAACCACTGAGGCAACACATGTAAATAATTATGACGTGTTCATGAATCACAGAGAACAGACAATCCCTTCAACAGAGCGCCCCGAAAAACACATGAACAATCTCTGTCTGAAACGAATGATTAAATGTGTTGTTAAAGACAGATGCAACTATGGCTGGTTCAAATCAAAAAAAAAAAAAAAGAAGTTCAGGGAATATACTGCGCATGACTTTATACTGCGCATGTTAACAGCTTTTCATTCTTTACAAAGTTAGGAACAAGTCGAATTTATTTTCTGAAAGACAAAGCGATACAATCTCATTTCAAGATGTGCTAAATGAGAGCTCATTTAACCAATACACCACACACAATACGATTATGTTTAAAAAATAAAAAATTTAGTGGATGAGGACATTATACACTAGATATTATACTCTGATTTCCAACAGTAGAGATTTCCGAAGCTGATTTTACTGGGAAAGTAATTACTGATATTAATAGACTAGTCTGCTTCAGTATCTACAGATGGTAGTCAACCAAAATAATACCTTCACCACTCCAGTGGCGGCAAAATTGGGGACATGTATTTGCTCCATTTTATTGCTAAGTGGCGCTATAATCACATACTTTGAAAGTGTCAGTTCATTCTCTCAATTATTAATCTGCCGCGGGGTAGCAGATGAATTCAATTGAAACATTGTAGTTAAACAAATTCATTATGACAGTGCTGAAATTACAATACAAATGTAGAACTGAAAAAAAAGTAAGCATTTAGCATCAAATTTAAGCAAATTAAATGTAAACGTTTAAGCAAAGTAACGGTGATTCCAGTTTATGTATAATTATAAATGCATGTCAATAGGTTATTTCTTATTCTTTGTTTTCTTTCAATTTGTAGTATATTCATTAACTGAAACATTAACACTGAAATAAACTAAACTAAATGATCTTAAAATTAAGACGTCTGGACTTGCTAACCGATTTTAGCAGCATTTGTGTTTTTGATTCTTTATGGTATTAAGAATTAAATACAGAAGGTTGTTGTGATCAGCACAATTTTTTTTAATTAATAATGAAAATATTTCAATATAAAACATGTCAGTTTAAAAATGCTACATGAATTAGTATTTGCACTGGTTAGTAGTACTGTCCAGATAATAGCGTCATGGACAGCTCTGTAAGGTTTTCAAAACACTGCTTCCAGTGATCAGAGTTCGGAGTCCCGATTTTGTCTCCAATTTATTATTTGTCACAAGTAAAAATGTTTGAAATGTACATTTGTTGATTAAAAACTTTTTGGAGCTTCGTTATTCATTGTCTATCATTTTTATTAGTAGTAGGATTTTATTGTGATAACATTGTACATGCTATGTTGGCCCTAGCAAGTTTAAGTTTTACTGTTCTTGATGCTTAGAAATAGGTAAAAGATTATTATGACCAAGCTTTTGGTTTAATAAATAATAGCAAGTTACAACAAATTACACACACATACACATATATACATATACATATATATAATGTATGATATTATTTTTTTCTATTATACAGATGTTTTTATTATTGTTTTCTGTATGCTTTGGCAATATTGTATGATTTACAGACATGCCAATAAAGCTACTTTTGAATCTATCTATCTATCTATCTATCTATCTATCCACAAATATATATATACACACACACATATATACACACATATACATATATATATTTTAACTAAATAGTAGCCCATTGCTTTAAAAAATAAAACAAAAGAGCAGTAAATTCCGTTTAAACCCCATCGCACATTTGAAAGTTTAAATAAAGTATTGGGAGAATTGTATTAATTTAAAACAGGTTTATTTTAGAGTCTTGTTATTTTGGACACATCAAGAGATTTATCCTGGTATTAACTTAGCCAGCCTGACGATACATTTTTTAACTTAACCCCCCAGGCTATATGTATAGAGAGGAGTGTCTCTGACTACTAAAAACACAAAAGTCGCAATTCAGACTTAAATCACTATTCTAGACATTAGGCTAGCATTATTAAAGTGATGATCATCAAGGAATGAAATCATTTAGACTACATGTCATTGTATTTCTGTCATAAAAGTTTATTAACTAAATATTTTATTATTTAAATGATTGAATTAAAACAGAATCAGATGCTTTTGCTTAATCAGATGAAATGATTTAGCTACTTCGCTTTACTATGTAAGCTTTTTCCAAGCAAAACGAAATCTTCAAACTTATCACAATTGTTTGAACTTAATCACAAGTTCTTGTCACAATTAATGAACAAAATTTTCAACTCAATATTAAATTCCAAAGGGATCCTTACAACCCTGTTTTAAAAAAATTCTTTCTTTATAGGGAACCCCATTAAGGTTCTTTTTTTCTTTTCTTTTTTAACATAACTGATAATCCGATAATGCTGTTGATAATCCGATTTGAATTAAACAGATATAAATTCCGTCATGCTTTTAGGTAATATTTGTTTCTTACTGTAAAATGGGAATGCATGGTAATTTTATAAAATATTTATACAAAAACTGGTGAACTTGTACATGATCGTCAGTTTACAGTACCGTACATGTCAATTAGCTTTTGTTTTGATCTTTCATGTTTGTCATAGGCTTATAAAGTACTAGGATTTGGAAATTATCATCACTGTGGTAATTCATCCTATTTGTTAATTTATAACTTCAGCATGCAGAGAACAAGAGTGTATGTGTTCCTAATGATAATGGCTACATGTGACTGCTGCAAGAGTTGTTACCGAACACACATCATTCATTCTTTCTTTTCTTCTTCAATATACATTTTGATTTGTTTCATTTCGTATCATTGCATGTTAAAAATAATTCAATTTGTTATTCAAGTAATTCGCAAACTATAGCCAATGATTTTTTTTTTATTTAAAAGATATTACTGTATATTCAGCATATTTGACTTAACCTGTGTTTGTATTTTTGTATCTTAATTATTTAATGAATAATTGAGTCATTAGAACAACATTTCAACATCAAGTTGACACCAACGAATTGGAGTGGCGTCGGTTAGATAATTTTTTTAAAAAATGTCAAATAGACTTTGGAGACTTTTTCCTGAAACCAATTCATTCGTCTTGCACATTCACAATATATTTTTGTTTTGCACAATACAATTTTGCGATTTCTGTCTCTGTGAAAGAGCAGTATCAACCAAAAGTCAGCATATGCTTGCCTCACAGACATGAGAAATATGTCCATTGAAAGCTAGAAATGAAACAATTCATATCAAAATCAAATTGGTAACTATCTGATTATGTAATCCATATATGAAAGTTGCATATCTCTCTAAAGGCACATCCACTGTTCTGTGGAGTCAGCTTCGTCAACATCTATACAGCCAACACTGACTCAGAAAACACTAGTTATTAATAAATAATTAAAATGTCTAATTTTTCCTAACACATTCATAATCATTAGGCTACTTTTGCCGGTGCTGCAAGCTTTATATGTGCTATATGTACTCAGACTAAATTAGCCTATGCCTCATTGTGGTATTATTATATTAATTAATGTAAGAGGCTATAGCCATGCGACTAGTCAACTAAGTTGTAAGTTGTACTGTATCTTTCAACATAGCTGAGGAAGTTCATTCATGTTTATTTTGTGTTGTAACTAGTAAAGCGAAAGAGATGATAGGTTCATGTGCACTCTGCATGAACTGAAGGGTTACAGCAATCTGTCGTGCCACAGAGCGGCAAGACAGATTGCGACAGTTCGAGAGACATTTATGGTCTCACTCTAGTCTATGGGAAAGTAGCCCATTTTCGATTCTTGTGAGATTTATTATGCTTTTCACCGCAATCTCCCTGAGTTAGTAGGATTCAGTTGCAGCTGGATCACACCCTCCCGTTTTCAAGACCCACCCTATTCTACTTCTGATTGGCAAGTAATGTCAGTTTAGTTGAGAGTGAAAGCTGTGTTCCTCTCATACCATTGGTAGGCAAACTCATGAACTGGAACTGATCTCAACAAGTTATTTTTTTTTCTTCTCTTTGTAAATGTAGGACTCTCCTTTTTTTCAAAGCTATATGTGGCACACGGGAGATCAGACACAGTGCCGGAAAACTTTAAGTCCAAATGAGCTTAAATGAGCTCTTTGGTTCAGTGCAAGCCATAGAGCGAATGAATTTAGCAGCTGATGACATTTGGGACTGATGTTCCAATTAAATGTAAAAATACATATTATTAATGTTTGTCTTTTGTAAGCTGCAGTGCATTTAAATTTAATTTGCCTCATAAACCTGAGAGGACACGTGCCTCCTCAGTTTGACTATACAACAGTTCACTCTTAGTACAAATAATACTATGTGAACTGGTAAATTTGTATAGATCATTTGTCTAAACATTAACTACGTTTTCCCCCCTTAACAAACGTTGCGTTTTTATTATTATTGACTTATGACTTCAGCTCTACTTCCATTTCAAAATGCAACAATTGCAGCTCTTTTGCAAAATGTCCCTTTGCACGACCTGGCAGTTATTTCGCAAACAACTGAAATGCTACTGGTTTATTTTTACCGCAGTGGCTTTGCTTTTCTTAATTCAGCAGTAATAAGCATTCCGTTTGACTACCATCTGTACATACTTATGTGAACGTTCCTTTAATACCAATCTATTATTGGCACATGCAACTCTTAACCAAAAGCACTCCAACATGTAATTGTGAAGTTTCGAAGGTTACACATCATTCTGCATACCTTCTGCAGAGCAGTTGTGCTGACGTGCAGTTTCTTCATTGGTCCTGATTCTACCGGGCCACTAACCAGAGTGTCACTTTGATTACCACGTAATTGTCTATGCTGAAATATTAAAGGGTCCTCTTCCTCTTCTGCCAAAGTATAGCCCTGAGAAAGAGACACACAGGTTAGCAAAGCCAACTCAGGCATAGACATAGATTTTTGTGTATGTGTTTAAGATTTTCCACAGACAGTGTACATATAGGATTTAACTCTATATATAGTAAAATGTTAGCTATTTTTTACCAAAAGGTCTACTGTATGTACAGTGTACACTCTAAACCCAAATAAATTGAGTTCACTTTAAAAATTTGAGGAAACTGAAACTTGAGTGAAATGTACTTTAATTATTAGAATGGCTAATATCTTTAAGTTGAATAGACTTAATAGTTTAAATTTGTAATACCTCTTCATTTACTCCACTTGCCTTTTTAATTGCATTAAAAAACTAAGTAAAGTGAAATAGGAATAACATGTTGTACTGACAAAAGCTGAGTAAGTATAGTTGATTTACACATGAGTTCTCGTGACTAAAAAAGAACTGTAGAGTGTACTTAATTTACTTTAAATCAAATTTAATTGTTACCATTGTTGTGATTAGCATGCTGAATGTTGAGTGACAAATCAATTACAAAATTGTCACAAATTTAGAAGGATTGTATCAACCCACTTAAAAGTTTCAGCAACTGTTTATGTGCTAAGTGCCACCATTAACTTTATAAATGATCATTATTTGGCATAAATTAAGATGGTCATCTTATTCATATATATAATTAATATATACGCATTGTGAAATACCGTTGCATACAAAGTATATGAACTGTGATTTCTTGTTACATCACTGCATCAAATCGGAATTACAATAATATAAATGAAGTGCCATAATGGTGAGGTCAAAATAAAACATTTTAGGAAAATCAATGTCAATTTATGGAGTCAGCTTATGTGATGTTCTCAAATAATTTTTCAGTTGAATTGACAATTAAACATTTAAGATGACTTTGGGAAATCAGTGAATGCAAACAGAGACTGAAAACTGCAGAAGTGGAGGAAATGAGGGAAAAGTCAATTAAGAAAAGCCCCACCTCAAAACTTTTTTTTTTTTTGCTTGACAAAGTGGTACTCAAACCAATCAATTAATCATACTTGGGGTTTATGAGTAAAAAAAAAAGACATAGTATGTGAATAGTATAGATTAATAGAATTTTGCAATTAAGTTAAGACATTAAGTAAAGTTAAGTTAACTAAAAAGTAGCTGTTAAAATCACTGTTGGATTTTACAGTGTAGACCACTGATTTATGTGATCGTTTACTACAAACATACAAAAAAATAAATAAATACGAATTGTTTCATCCAAATTCCTCATAAATCTCATAATTAAAAAATATTTCTTAAAAAACTAAATATACTAACAAACATTTGAAACATTAAAAGAATCAAATCAGCATCTCTAATATCAAATTTGTGCCTTCATGCTTTTAAAAAAAAATAACGGGACAGCAACTAGTTAGGTTTTGTTGGCAAAAGGAAGCAGAAATATATTTGTAATTACATAAGGCTGTTGAATGCTTGACTCTGATTGGCTGATGAACATTCCATTATTTTCTTTGAAAAGCACTGCTAAAGTAGTTCAAGGCAGGCCTATATTACAGTTCCATTTCACTTCACCAAATTATTTCAGTTATTTCAAAAGGTCCTTACAGCCGGCAGCAGCAGCAAAAGAATCAAAACCCAATAAAAACAAATAAATATCAATCTGAACAACGTCTTGTAGAGTGTGGTTGCCATAGTATAAATTGAATAAATGACTCTGGGCTGTTGAATTATTGAAAATAATGCACATCCAAGACATCTCCACCTCAGGTGTATATTATTTTCTAATAATTTAATGGCCTTTCTTCAATTATTCCTTACATAAAAAAAACTTCTTGAAAGAGGGGCAAGAACCTTTCATTTACACCAGCATTATGTGTTGGTAATTCTTTGTCAGTAGAAAACATCATGCATGTCAAAGACAAAGACCAGATTAGATATGGATTCCAAGAGGCCATGTGCTAGAACAGGAAGTCTGGGTTCACTTGCAAAGAATGAGTGGTGGTATACACAGGGGGCCAAATTCAGGAAACGGAGGCAGGCTTCTACACCAGAACACAAGAGGCGGTTTGTTTCAGAAAAGAACAAGACACAGGACTGAATAGTCATCAGAGACCTAGTTTATGTAGAAAAAAATGTGTGAGAAACATTATGTCTGCAGACGTAGAGAGGGTAGGATGCTGACCTTGACAATTCGACAGATGAGCACATCGTAGCGCTGGTGATTGATGCGATGTTTCAACATCACTTTATTTACCATAGGGATGAAGATCTGGTACTGTAAAAGAAATATGCAGACAAAATATTTTTCATACTAATTTTGATGTCAACACAGCAAAACACTGCTATGCTATTAAACACTACTTTATTTAAAAAGTTACATATTAATATAAGTATTAACAAAAGAAATTACAAAGCCTTCAGGTATTCCTCAATTAAGTAAACAGTGCTTCATGTTTTTTTTTTTTTTTTTTAAGTAATTATTCAAGACATGTAAACAGCCAGTAACAAAATTAAAAAAGAAAAAACAAACCGGGTGGTGAATTAAGTCATTGTACTCCGTACTAGCATCGTACAAAGATTTGTATTGTTACTTCTTTTTATTTTAGCTTTAACTTGGTAGCAGTACTTCTCACATGAAGAGGAAGAAAAGCATATTGGAATCATTTTGATTACATACAGTATAAAAAAATGCTTTTGAGAGTTGGGAGTTATGAGTGCACATGTGTGTACATGTGACTAAACCCCACCATCTAGTAAGTACACAAATAAAGAGTTGTTCCTCTAACAGAGGAAACTGAGGATTGTGGCCTGCAGTGATCAAAGGATTCAGAACTTGTGTCTGGTGCTCATGGTGGCCACATGTTGACTGGTAATTTTAAGAGCATTTTACGAGAAACGGTTAAAGCAATGACCTCATCCCTCTCTCTGATTGCAAACCTCTTGGTGCATAAGTGAGACACTAGGAAATAATAAGGCTACTTCAGAACATCAGTTAATGACACAAAACTATGAGAAATATGGCAAAAAATGTTTAATAGTTCATTACTATTTATAGCATTACAGATCCACTCCCCAAACTTGAACTAGGCATTGAAATCATACCTTTTTGCCAAGCTGAAAGACTAGTGAGGACAGTGTGTCCATGGAGGTGTTCCGCAGCTCTGGAGTAACATCAAGAGTCCGTACAATGGGGTGAATTATTCTGGAGGCATAGTCTGTGAAGTCTAAAGACTCAGTCAGGCGATCTAAAGTCTCCAAAGCAACCCTACACATCAAAAATTAAAACAACCAAATGTAAATAAAAAACATTTATTGGCATTTAGTCACATTTTGTAAATAAATTGTAAAATAACTAATGATAGACTGGTATATCAGTCAAATATTGGTAGCAGAAAACATGCTTTCTTAAGCGTTGATTTAAAAATTGACAACCTTGTTCATAGTAATCCCATTTTTATGAAAAAAATAAATAAAAAAAGTACAATAACAAAAATGTCTTGTAAATTTTTTTCATTCATATTTTATGCAGCAAATATATCCCATTTGATTGAAATTATATTACATATATATTATCATTTGGCCATCCTGCTCTCTATAATGGCATTAGCATCTTAGTAGCTTTTAAAATATATTTGTATCAGTAAAGGAGACACAATCCAGTTAATTGTTTGGGGGTTTAAAAATGAGTTTCCAAATATAAAGATATAGAACGCCCTAGCAAAAAACCCACACTGTGGTACAGCCAACAAAATCAAGGACATTAATAAAATACAATCTGTGTCTACTTTTCTCTTCAAAATTCTTAAACTCAGCCCAGCACTTTGTCAGTAAAACAATAGTGATCAAATGCAGATTCTTGTCTGTAAAAAACATTTCACTGAGAGTAATGGCAGAGTAAAAGCTAGCCAAAGCCACTGTGTTAATGTGATCCTGTTTTCCTAGACTCTGGGGTTACCTGATTCGCATCCATCCATCCTTACAGGCTGCAAAACCACTCTCACTACCTCAAATGACATTCTCACTATTCAAGTCAACATGAAATCAAAATTAAACCCATTTACTTCAATGTATGTTCTTGATCTCATTGTTTATCAGTGCACATTATTCCAAAGGGAAAGAAATCTCTGAAACAAATTTCCTTTTTCAGCTGCTCATGTACATGAGCAGCAAAATAACTATTTAGGCTTTATTTCAGAAAACTGGAAACAGGTGTGGCTCCAATCTGGTACCACCAGATTGGATTTTTGTTTGTTTGTTTGTTTTAACCATGCAATCAATTCCCTAACAATTTAAATCAATTCTAGTCACCCTACATTCTCTAAGTTATTCTCTTGAATAACTCATGTTTTAAAAGAAACGTAATTTCTTATGGAGCTTGAAAAGCGCAGAAGATTTTCATACTGACTTGCGGGCCTGCAGGGGGACATCGGGGGCATCAAACAGTTTAACTACGGGAGGTAGCAGTAGGTGGAGGTAGTCATCCAGGTTAGCTCCAAACAGCTGGATGGCCATGAGCAGCTAGAAGACATAAGGAAGAAAACTGCCTGAAAACTGAAACTTGTGCATCAAGAAAAACAGGACTTCTCTGGGGAAAAACAAACAAACGTATATAGCAGTTGGCACACAGTAAACCATGATATATAAATACTTTATAGAAATTTGATTTAAAAGTTACTGAATTTTTTTCTTTTTTCACATTTTCACATTTTTGAAGTCATCTACATAGCAATGAACACAAAGAATTTGTTATAACCATGTACCAAACCACTAATCTCATTTTCCACGAATGAGGAATACAAGAAAGTGAACAAGTGGGTAAGTTCTACATCATGGATGTCTCACAGCATGAAACAAGCTTACCTCATTTTCTCCTCCTCAGGAAATGTATAAAGTGATTGGATGATACAAACCAGAACTTAAAAACAGCTTTAATTAACGCATAAAATATATATATTAATATAATTTTGCCATACTAATATAAAATGTGACTCAAGGATACTTTTCCGATGGGAACCAATAAAAATAAATAAATGAATTAAGTTTCAAAAAGAGAAATTACTGAGTAGGCCATCTTTAGAATAAAGCTTTTTTTTTTTTTTTTTTTTTAATCAAAATCTTGTCTCTCATAAGGTAAAAATCTTGACAGCATAGCTCACATGAATGACTGAGCTTTTGTTTTCTTATTCATCCCATAACAACTGGTAGGCAGTTTAAGAGCTCCTTTAGGGTGACCTCAGTGCTCCCAGTGACGCAGACGATGGTTATGGGCTCTCCAGGCGTGCAGATAGAAGACTCATGTGGATGTTGGAATTACTGAATTACTTGAGTGGAATATGTGGGTTTGGCCTGGAGCTACACACATCTGTCAGGGGTATCCAGATGTCTAATGATTAAGGAGCTCGGAAAAAGCTCTGATATTCAAGACTTTTTTTTAAGCATGAAGGGGATTATATACTAAGAATAATTACAATCATCCGGTCATTATTAATGACAATTTATTAAATTAGCATTGATATGAAATAAATATTATTATGCAAAAAGAAAAAAAGTGTTGACTTGAGACTAGCAGATGTACAGTACAAATCAGTTTAGTGCCCTTAATAGTAAAATGTTTATGCACACAATGCCTCAAACACAAGTATTCCAGAAAGACATATACACATATATATACACACTCACATACATATACATATATATATATATATATATATATATAGACAAAAAAATATAGAATTCTTGACATTTTTGCAGATTTATTAAAGAAAAACTGAAATATCACACGGTCCCAAGTATTCAGACCCTTTGCTGTGACACTCATATATTTAACTTGGGTGCTGTCCATTTCTTCTGATCATCTTTGAGATGGTTCTACACCTTCATTTTAGTCCAGCTGTGTTTGATTATAATGATTAGGAAAGCCACACACCTGTCTATATAAGACCTTACACCTCCCAGTGCATGTCAGAACAAATGAGAATCATGAGGTCAAAAGAACTGCCTGGAGAGCTCAGAGACAGAATTGTGGCAAGGCACAGATCTGGCTAAGGTCACAAAAAAATTTCTGCTGTACTTAAGGTTCCTAAGAGCACAGTGGCCTCCATAATCCTTAAATGGAAGACATTTGGGATGACCAGAACCCTTGCTAGAGCTGGCCGTTTGGCCAAACTGAACTATCGGGGGAGAAGAGCCTTGGTGAGAGAGGTAAAAATTAGAACTCAAAGATCACTGTGGCTGAGCTCCAGAGATGCAGTCGGGAATGGGAGAAAGTTGTAGAAAGTCAACCATCACCGCAATCCTCCACCAGTCGGGGCTTTATGGCAGAGTGGCCCGACTGAAGCCTCTCCTCAGTGCAAGACACAAGAGTTTTCCAAAAAACACCTGAAGGACTACAAGATGGTGAGAAATAAGATTCTCTGGTCTGATGAGACCAAGATAGAACTTTTTGGCCTTAATTCTAAGCAGTATGTGTGGAGAAAACCAGGCACTGCTCATCACCTGTCCAATACGGTCCCAACAGTGAAGCATGGTGATGGCAGCATCATGCTGTGGGGGTGTTTTTCAGCTGCAGGGACAGGACGACTGGTTGCAATCGAGGGAAAGATGAATGCGGCCAAACACAGGGATATCCTGGACGAAAACTTTCTCCAGAGTGCTCAGGACCTCAAACCCAATTGAGCATCTCTGGAGAAACCTAGAAATGGCTGTCCACCAACGTTTACCATCCAACCTGACAGAACTGGAGAGGATGTGCAAGGAGGAATGGCAGAGGATCCCCAAATCCAGGTGTGAAAAACTTGTTGCATCTTTCCTAAAAAGACTCATGGCTGTATTAGATCAAAAGGGTGCTTCTACTAAATACTGAGCAAAGGGTCTGAATACTTAGGACCATGTGATTTCAGTTTTTCTTTTTTAATAAATCTGCAAAAATAAAGAATTGTGTTTTTCAGTCAATATGGGGTGCTGTGTGTACATTGAGGAAAAAATAAATAAATGATTTTAGCAAATGGCTGCAATATAACAAAAAGTGAAAAATTTAAGGGGGTCTGAAATACTTTCCGTACCCACTGTATGTGTGTATATATATATATATATATATATATATATATATATATATATATATATATATGTGTGTGTGTGTGTATATATATATATATATATATATATATATATATAAATAAAATAAAATATATATGTCATATGTATAATATAATAATACATATTTTTATAAATTATATTATTATTAATAACAATAATAATATAATATACGTTTATATATGTATGAGTGTATCTATATATGTATGAATCTAACAGCTGGGTAGTGGAAGTTTGCATAAATTTTCATTAGTTGAAGTTTGAAATAAATGCATATTTATAGAATGCCGATGGCATATGAGTAAGATATTATTAATAACAAAGTTCAACACTGTAATACTTTTTAATATGCTGTTTATCCAATGAATATTCACTAGTGTGTGAAACCAAAAAGGACATCCTAAAGTTTTCTGCAATACAGGTCATCAGATGACCCAAATACAGAAGGGAACAGTACATTCAGGGAAGATTTGTTGGTCATCAGAGGAGCTCATAAGGTGGTTTAGATGATATCATCTGACACCCGAAGGTGAACTCAGCACATATTGAAATAATATGAAACTGGTGCCACAGACATAAGGTGCTTTCACCCATTAAATTACCATAAAATTACCAAATTGACTTTTCCGGTAAATACACAAACATGTTTAAACAAGCAGCGGCATTGCGTCTTTACTGTTAAAATACCATTTCACACATCAGAACTAAAATACCTGTAAACTCTGTAATGTTAATCAACAGAAATGATCTTTAAATGCTGTACTGTTTTCTTCATCTTCTGGGAGAGGAGAATCGCTTTAGTTTTACTCTGTCTAATCTGACAACACTGACTTCTGTTCTGAGTGATAGGCATAGGGGGCTGATCTCAAAGAAAACATTGTTGGTTTTAAAAATGAGACGCTGCACAATAGTGCCCAACACAAACCTGCTGAAGAATGGAAACGACAGGGTCTCAAGACGTAACAGTTATTTGTGATACGCTGATCAAGCTAGCACGATTACATAGAAAAACTATTAAAATTATTACTCTAAAATGGTAATACAGTAAAGAATGTATCTAGCAATGAATGACTTCTTTTGCTGCCAAACTGACATCGCCATGACAACTAATGACAGCTCTGAGTTCTTAAGGCTTTAACACTTTATTTTTCAATTTAGTCCACATAAATTGAAATTAAATTAACTTCAATAATGCCAATGACTTGTTAGTTAACAGTCTATTAACAGAGCTGGACAAGCTCATCTATGCTGTCTTACTGCAGCAAACCAGGAAAGATCACAGATTCTTTTTAACAAATTCTGCTCACAGATTAATAAACCATACCCACAAATTTCCACGATGTGTGCTCAGATTTGTAAACCGTACCTTGGGTTTTTCAATAGACTTCTTGATTGGTTATAATGGAGAGAATCTCGTGTTTTACCATGTGCACTCAGCTGTTTCCGGAAATGGACGAGCACTCACGGGATCGGTGCTATTAATGATTATTAATAATGATTATTACACATGATGCACATAATTCTTAATAAATCATTGTCTATTTCACCCTGTGGCCAAATAGAACAGTTATATTCAACTTAATTATACACAATAAAACAATATACAGAAAGAATTGTTAACAGAACTGGGAGCTTCTTGTGTCGGTACACCAAATTTATAAAATAAGAGACGGGCCACAAATCCGTGAGTACAGTTTGCAAAACTGTGGGATCGGATTACTAAAACATGAGCATGGATTATGAATTTGCGGGTATGGATTGAAAAATCAAAAGGTACGGTTTACAAATCTGAGCACATGGATTGGAAATTAATGGGTACAGTTTATTAATCCGTGGGCGCGATTTGTTAAACCGAAGGAATGATTTAAGAATCTGTGAGCATAGTTTATAAAATGAGGGGACTGATTGCAAAACTGTGGTGACTGATTTGCGGGGGGTTTTTTTTTCTTCCTACAGGTGACTTCCTGGGCTCCGTAGGTTATGATGTTGAAAGACTAAATGTAATGGTAGAAGATGAGTAAATTTTGAAATTATGGAAAATCTATCCAAGTGTCAAATAGTCGACAAGTCATAAAAGGACAAAATGTGCAACGGATGCTTTCTGCAGATGCAAAAGAGTAAATAAGGTTTTTTGTTTTTCTTTAAAATCAACTTTGGTTGCATGTAATATTTGCATTTAAAATGGATAAATTCTGTATTAATGAAATTTGATGAAATATCACTTAAAACATCAAAAATTAAATTCTTAATCTTCATGTTGTGTGACATTAATTGGTGACAGCAACAAAATAGCACAAGTAGAAGAGAAACAAAGTAAAACAAACTGGTCATAAATGCTGAAGGCAATTAAGACTTTTTTTTTTAAAGACATTTAAAGGATATAACTTGTGCTATGCTGCCTTCACATGCCATCAGAATAATCCTAAAAAAATTGGAAATTGGACATGAACGCCCTCTCATTGTAAATTACTACTGGTAATCTCAGATAATTTTAACACCCAGGTTTCAGAGTTGGACATGCCAATAACTTTACACATGGCGTAGGGGAGAAAGACTGCTGCTGCGACGGCTATTATTTACTAATTTTTCAAAAACATCCACTTGGTTTGTCATTAAAGAAGTGCATATTTACATACATGAATAACCATGTATAGCATATTGTACTGTATGTTTTTTTTTTTTTTTTAGACAGTGAAAATAGCATCTATTTGACCGGAATTCCAGAATTTCAGTCAAACACGAATGGAGTGCTACATTCAAAATTTAATATCTTCAACATATTTCGTATTTTATGTCAGAATAAAACATGATAGTATCTTGAGCTTGTATTAACCACAGATCTTATCTCAGCCATTTAACCAAAAACCCATTCAAAAAAACCCATCAACTTCGCGACAACGGAAACGGTGCTAAAATACTCGTTCCACCTCTCTTGAGGTTTTGAAATTTGTGTCATACCTGCACCACTCTACACCATACACATAAAAATGTCAAAAATGCCGTTCTGGCAAGTATCCTCATAAACAGTCGGTTATGTCTCAAGTGAATGTACAGAGTTAAGAGAAAACACGTGTAAGAGTACATTAGACCCATGCAGCTCTTAAAGTGACAGCAGCCGAATATTACTGCTTCAGTTTGTCATTAAGGTTAATCAAACAATCAAACAACAAAGACAAAGATATAATCACTCACTGCTCTTGAATGAATAACTTTTGTAGCTTTAATAAGGACCTTAAATATTAATATTATTATACAGTGAAGACCTATGCAGTGTTATTTTACATTTGATTATTTTCAGTTTCTGTTGTAGGCTATTACTTATCTGAATAACACTTAGTATATCTCCCTGAAAAACTTAAAGCACTGTTTATTTAATTAATATTTTTGTTCTGTTGTATTTATTCATTTGTAATTAGTTTCTTAGTTATAGGAGACAAGTGAACAGTCAGCAATACAATAAGAACAGTTAAGGACCTTTCACTTAGCTACACTAGTTAACCTAGTATTAGTTTTTGCTGAAGTAGCCTATCCTTATGAAATTTTACTGATATCTAAAATTCCTCATATCATGAAATAAGACTCTTCATATAACCAAACAATAAGTGTTAAAAAATTGTGACCGTCATAGCGTCAATGTCCCATAGTGAAAAGTAACACTGATTTTGCAAAGAAAACAGTCAAATCTGAAACTGTGACTATGCTAGAAGTGTGCATCACTTTGCTATCTGACAAAACACAATTGCTCCCATGAAAGTTAAACCCTAATTTAAGAAAACTGCATAAATATGCATGAATAATCGAAAACTTATAAAAATGTAATATAAAATATGTAAAAAAACCATGTAGGCTTATATGCAGTTGTTAACAATGTGTACCAATCTATCTTTTGAGAAAGAATTTCAATGCATTGATGAATAGATTATTTCCTAAACCTGGTTTAAAATATTGCTACTTTAACATTTATATCAGTGTATGCATTTACCTTAATGGTGACGCTACGTCCAGTGCTGTTGTCATGCATGAAGACTCGCAGCATATGTGGGATGAGCTGTGGCAGGTAGAGTTTGAATTCTCCACCTAGAGCCACTACAATCTGCTCAATCAACAAAATAATGGTGTTTTGCATGGGGTTGTTTGGAGTCCAGTATTCCTGTAGAAGAGAAGACACCATATCCCTATATGAGTTTGTGTTTGCAGCAGGTAGCAAAATTCCCTAATTTTTTATCTTACGAAATATGTTTTTGTTTTTTAATAAAATACTATTTATACAAACAAAACTCTAAAACTCTGTTACTCAGGACAGACAGTATACACAGCACTGATTCTCTTATTCTTGGCTAATTGCGGTTTAAGCAGTAAGTGATTTATCAGTCAATTTTACTGTCCAGCTAATCCAGTTCATGATTCAAACTGATGACTAACTGATTGGAGGCAGAATCAAAGCAACCTGGTTCATTAAAAAAAAAAGATCAACTGACACATTGAGCCATGTGTTCACTTTAACATTCATTTAACAAAGACAACTTCATAGAAAGCGGTGTTGACTGTCAATATATTACAGCATATTTATTGTTATTGTTATTGTTATTTCGCATTACACACAATTAACAAATTCACAAAGTAATTAAAACAAACAAATTACCAAATGAAAGTAACAAATAAATTACTTTTGCACTCTGGCACTGCAAGTTCAACAGCGTTGCTGAATAGCAGTGAAAAAAATGTTGTGTTGGGAGTTGTGATGATGTGAGTGGAAAGAGTTAATCAAGTACTTCATAAGGACAAAGTGTCAAGTCAAGTCAAGTCAAGTCTTCATTTATATAGCGGTTTTTACAATGCAAATTTTGGCAAAGCAGCTTTACATTAATAATTGGCAAATAATTTTGGCTGCACGGCAGCTCCCAAAGAAAATGGTGTCATTGTCCAACTTATTCTATATATTATTGATTCATTCCGTTGCAAATATCAATAGTTATTCGTCTAGTTAATTTAGGTATAGCAGCACTGCATAAAACAGTGACGTAATCGTCCGGCTCAGCTCAGTTCGCATACAACGGCGCCAAATACAGGCATATCAAAAACACTGCTGAATATCAAGCAAGTGTCCCCAACTTAAGCAAGCCAAAGGCAACAGTGTCCAAGACTCCAGGGGCCTACTGAACTTAATGTGTTTTTACTGATCAGATAGCTATCCATTAAAACAGTTTCGTTCACACTTTTCCACATAAATGTGTCTCCCTAAAAAGAACACAAATTCCAATCTTCAATTCAAACGACATATGCAAATTCAAGAGTTCACTTGACTGAAAGCAACAGACTGGTGACATCAGCTCTGGTGAAAGAACATGGCATGCACCACTTTTAAAGGGGCCATGAATTGAGAAATCAAATTTCCCTTGATCATTTGACATAAGAATTCATGGTAACACTTTACAATAAGGTTCATTAATTAACATAAGTTAACATGAACTAATAATTAACCGCACTTATACAGCAATTATTAATCTTTTTAGTGTTAATTTCAACATTTACTAATACATAATTAAAATCTTGTTAACATTTGTTAAATGCACTGTGAACAAACAATGAACAGCTGTATTTTCATTAATTAACGTTAACTAAGATGAATAAATACAGTAGCAAATGTATTGTTCATGGTTAGTTCATGTTAGTTAATACATTAATTATTGTTTATCTAATGAACCTTATTGTAAAGTGTTACCAAGTTTTTTGTACTATAAAAAAATATTCTGTAAATTTCAGAACTCAAATCTTACCCATTGGTCTAAATACAGTTTTTAGTGAAACCTAGCTCAGAAAACGTCACATTACTACATCATATTATTACATTTTGCCACATTATTACGTCATAGTGCGACGAAAGACCACCACTGCAGAAGAAATGTACTTCTACATCATTGACTCTCATATTTTAAATGAGACAAAAACAGGATTAATCCAGCAACAAAACGATAGAGATGTGATTTAGGATTACAAGACGTTTTGAAGTGCCAAGTTGTGGTCTTTGCATTGCCGTCCTTGTGATCCAAAATCAAGAAAGCATGGATGAACTTTATTTTTATTATGCAGATTCCTTTTTAAACAAGTCACAGTTCGATGCTGGCTTTTCAGAGATTTAAAATAAAAGATCCAACAGTAATGTCACAACAACAGGAAAGAAAATAGCTTATTTCTTCTAAATTAAGATTAAAAAATCTTGATAACATTATAAAATGTTCTCTGAGGTCCACTTATAAAATTTAAAAAAAAAAGTCATGACCCTTTTAATGAAAATGACTCTGCTGGGCTTTCAGGATGTGACCCTGAACACTGAATTTCATTAGCGACAGTTTGCGAGTCTGCTTGCTGAAGAAAGAATAAAATGCTCAACTGTTCATCACTGGCAGGCTGTATCTGTGGCACTGACGAGTTGCCGAAGCGCTGTCATTTCTGGCTACCGGGATACTGTAACATACTCCAAAATGTGTTGTACGAGCTTCTGTTATACTGTTCTGTTCATTGTTCATCTCTATTGCTAATTGTATTTCATCTACAACGCATATTTAGAGCCGTTTCAGTGTAATAACATGACATTTTCCTGTAATACTGTAGGAAAATACTTGTACAAAAATCAAGTAACATGCAATTTAGTTTTAATACAACTGACACGTGTGTGCTGAGTGAGTGATCAGCAATCAAGCACATGCAACAGTAGTGTTCACTCCCTCTCCTTATTGTCAAGTAACATTAGTGATAGGTGCATCTCTTTACTTTCTTTGCTACTGCCATATAGCAAAGACTGAACAACAAACTTTTCAGTGATGTCTGTGAGAAAGGCATGTATCGACACGCTTGCATCTCTGCTACTGTGGGCTCAATCGCCTTAGCAACCTTCACTTTTCAGCATGTATACAGCAGCTATACAGTTGTAAATTAGGGCTGCCCCCTAAATAGTCAGCTAACCGTTAGTCGATTAAAAGAGGCTTGGTCGAGTAAGATTTAATTAGTCAGTCGCAGGAAAAAAAAAAAAAAAAAAAAATCTCCCCAGGAATTCATCGACCTCAAATATTGCTTATCACTTGACATGTAAGCAGTAGCAACTGTACAAGTCCGCTCACTCTCATCTTAGCCTAGTCCTAGATAAATGTGCACTATTATTAGGTGCATATCCAAGGGTTTGTGTGGAGAGGGCATTTATTGCATGACATGGCAATCACTTTTGCACTCTGTCATTTTAGTCATACATATAAGAGTAATGAAAACTGTAAAGTCTACTTTTATTTCTGTAAACTCTCAATAACAGCAAAATGTTGTAAAATAATAAAAACAAATCAAATTTTTGGAGGGCCTGATACTTATGGTGTCAGTGCATCCCTAGTATTAAGTACATATTTTGAGGCCTAATAGTTTGTTTCAGTGGGAAGATGTGTGAATGAATCTCTCACCCGGATTAGCGTGAAGATATCATCCATGTATGGACGGATGTGGATCTTGACAAAGCACACAATCATCCCCATCTGCTGGAAAAGGAACTAAAGAAAAAAAAATCAGATTAAATTTAGAGAAAGATGCACAGAGAAAGATAACAGGATAGGTATAACTAAAACTTAATTGCTAAAAAATTCCAAAATCAGAAGTAGGCTACTGTACATGAAGTTGATTTGATGTCAAGTTCAAGTTAAATAAATATGTATTAAATATGTATGTACTAAATTGTATATCATGACAGAATGCACTTACTGTATGGACCTTAATACGAGTCCATTGGGACTAGACACAAAGTTAATCTAATGGTTAAACGAAATCCACAGTGAGCAATTTTACTGTACCACTTTTTTAAAGACCCTAGAACTTCACATACTGCATGAAACTAACAACACTGTATGCTTTTGGGATGGGCAGCCAAGGTCATTTCGGGGGTAGACCAAGTTCTTGAATCACAATGATTCATTAAATGGCAAATGTACCAAAAGCAGGATGAAACAGAGCTGCTCGTTTGAACCGTGTGCCACACGAAACATTTATCAGCTCAGCTCAAAACACCACAGCGACAGCTTAGAACAACTGTATTTACTCGCTGACCGACTCCATCACGCAACTACTAAAGAGCACTGTGAGATCTATTATTTTAATAGAAGTAAACGTTTTTATAAAATGATTAGCTTCACATTTATGCTTGTAAATCCTTCAAAATTTGGCCCTAATACACAGCAACTGAACCTTAATTTTTTATTTATTTTTAAAGGAGAGTGTCAATGATTTTTTGTGGTAACTAACATTGTCATAAATGCTGTTGATTTAGATTTATTTGTACTGAACCCAGAATATTCCTTTAAAAATACAAACCTCATTGATTGATTGTCACTTACACAGACAATACACAACAGTAACAAAAGAACACATTATGTGTTGCAACGCACTGGCAAAGCATCACCGTGTTTTTGTAGTTCTGTGTAGTGTTGGGAATTGTAAGAGATTTTCCGGTTCTGGATCCGATTCCGGTTCCATTAAAATTATTAAACAGACAATAAAAATATAGAAGGGGGAAAAAATGCACAACACTCAACTCAAACAGTCCTTTTTGTGTTTATTATACAGCATCTCACAGAAGTGAGTACACCCCTCACATTTTTGTAAATATTTTATTATATCTTTTCATATGACAACACTGAAGAAATGACACTTTGCTACAATGTAAAGCAGTGAGTGTACAGTCCGTAAATTTGTTGTCCCCTCAAAATAACTCAACACAGCAATTAATGTCTAAAATGCTGGCCACAAAAGTGAGTACAACCCTAAGTGAAAATGTCCAAATTGGGCCCAATTAGCCATTTTCTCTCTCTCCGGGTGTCATGTGACTTGTTAGTGTTACAAGGTCTCAGGTGTGAATGGGGAGCAGGTGTGTTAAATTTGGTGTTATCGCTCTCTCATACTGGTCACTGGAAGTTCAATATGGCCCCTCATGGCAAAGAACTGAGGATCTGAAAAAAAGAATTGTTGCTCTACATAAAGATGGCGTAGGCTATACGAATATTGCCAAGACCCTCAAACTGAGCTTCAGCACGATGGCCAAGACCATATAGCGGTTTAACCGGACAGGTTCCACTCAGAACAGGCCTCACCATAGTCGACCAAAAAAAGTTGAGTGCACGTGCTCAGTGTCATATCCAGAGGTTGTGTTTGGGAAATGGATATATGAGTGCTGCCAGAATTGCTGGAGAGGTTGAAGGGGTGAGGGGGTCAGCCTATCAGTGTTCAGACCATACACTGCAGCAAATTGGTCTGCATGGCTGTTGTCCCAGAAGGAAGCCTTTTCTAAAGATGATGCACAAGAAACCCCTCAAGCAATTTGCTGAAGACAAGCAGACTAAGGACATGGATTACTGGAACCATGTTCTGTGGTCTGATGAGACCAAGATAAACTTATTTGGTTCAAATGGTGTCAAGCGTGTGTGACAGTAACCAGGTGAGGAGTACAAAGACAAGTGTTTCTTGCCTACAGTCAAGCATGATGGTGAGAGTGTCATGGTCTGGGGCTCCATGAGTGCTGCCGGCAATGGGGAGCTACAGTTCATTGAGGGAACCATGAATGCCAACATATACTGTGACATCCTAAAGCAGAGCATGATCCCTTCCCTTCAGAGACTGGGCCACAGGGCAGTATTCCAACATGATAACGATCCCAAACACACCTCTAAGATGACTACTTAAGGGTGACTACTGAAGTGTCATTTCTTCAGTGTTGTCACATGAAAAGATGTAATAAAATATTTTCAAAAATGTGAGGGGTATACTCACTTACTGTACTGTACACAGGCTGCTAAATTCATGAACACTTTAAAATAAGGTTCATTAGTAAACTAGATTAACATGAATTAATATGTACTCAATTCCACAGAATCTATTAATCTTCGTTAATGTTAATTTCAACATTTACTAATACAAACCTTGATTTTAATAATGTATTTAACAACTTGAGTTAATGCATTGTTGACATGAACAAATATGAACGGCTGTATTTTATTAACCAACATTAAAAAAGATTAACAAATACAGCAACAAATTTATTGATTAGTTCATGTTAGCCAATACACTAACGTCTCAGGTTACTCATGTAACCATGGTTCCCTGAGAACAGGGAAGTTCGCACTGCGTCGAAACGCTATTGGGAAATGCCACCGCGTGAACTGAGGTCTGAAACTTTTATCAAACAATGAAAATCCTATTGGCCGGTGACAGCCTATGATGTCATAATGGCACGACCAGGAAGTATATAAGGAGCGCCTAGAGAACTTGTCATTCACTGTTCAGCAGGTAGCCCCTAGGCACACAGTGTCTCGTTCCCTGTTCTCAGTGACCTGAAAACCACTGCCCCTACTGGTCATGAATAAGTTGTCAGTGACAGTATTCCCTACGGCCACATCCAAAGCTATAAGCCTCAAAGACGCCTTCAAAAGAAGACCTACCAAGGCCGCTCAAGGGCTTCTGGGACCACACTTCACAGAGAAAGGGGTGCCTTTAAGGGCATGTAGCCAGGGGGCCTGAGGGATCACTCATCAGGGGAACGCAGTCAACCCTGAATACCATCAGGGAGGCCAACCTGGTCTAACTTCTAGCAACCTAATATGGCCAACAACCTGTCTGTTGTTCCTATGTCTCAAACATTTACTCCATAGGAGGTACTAGTAAGAGGGACTGCAAACTTCCATTAGCGAACTCAGACCAGATCATAGAGGCAGAGATCCTGGAGAGCAGGACTCTAGCGCTTTCTAACCCTTGCAATCGAGGGGGGTTATGCTGCTCTATCCAAGGACCTACTTAGCGCTTGTTTTTCAAAGCACTGAGGAGGCTGTCCACTCTATTAGAGACCCTATTGAGGGGAGTACTCCCAGCCTAAGGGGCTAATGTAATAGGGAGACTTCATGAGAGGCCTTCAAACACCTGACCAGACTTAGGGAGCTAAGCACTCTAAGGAATAACTCTCTAGATAAGGGGAGTACTAGGCTCAACCTAATAGGAAGATCGGACGTAGGCTAAAATCATGGAGGCTCCCAGTAGAGCCTGCAACATGAAATATACTTCACTACACAGTTACACAAAATGATGTGGACTCATTATCAAGGAGGCCTACTAAGACTGACTATCTGATAGCAAAGCTTATCATGCTGCTAATACCCCAAAAGTGGGAGACTCGCTTTCAAAGAGGACTTACAAGGCCGATCAACTGAAAGAAAGTCTTAAAAGCGTACAGAATGTAAAGTGCCTACAGACCTATCTACCTAAACACATTGCCAACAAGCAGTATACTCAGTAAAACACATTTTACCCTTTAAGCAAGGGGAGAATAATCTTACGGCACCATGCTCTGAGGGAGGCCCAACCAGGGGCCTACTACATCAGAAGATCACAGGCATCAGCCTGTGGCTAGGCTCTAAAGAAGCATATACAAAACCAAACCAAAAAAGGGAGGTTAACTATTCCACTCAATCTGAACCACTACAGTGTAGAGCAGAACACTCAGAACTAAGGAAAAAGTACTCTATTACAAGAGACCCTGATGTTAACAGGATAGTACTACTAGCATAATCCTGGACAATGTTACAGGGTGAAGACAAAACAGAACGCTCGCCATGACAGATTTTGTTGTCTGTATTGAAGCATATGGAGCATATGTCAACCACATTCAACTCCTCACTTGAACAACGTTCAAGGGGATCAGAGGAGAGACTGAAGTCGAAGCTCCTAGCTGAAACTAGTTCTGAGGAGTGGTCATAGCGACATGCTTTCTTATTCATAAAGTGAAAAGGGGCCTAACACTGCCCAGGTGACAACTGCACTGGGGAGACCAATTTCAATAGCCTACTACCCTAGCTGCCATCTACTCTGCACCTGCACCAACCTGTATACACATGGGAAACACGAGGCTAGGCCTGATGACTCTAAACAAGAGGATGCCAGAACTAGAGAAAAATAAAGCTATTTTCACATAATTGGGGGCCAGAATGTTAGCAGATCACCCATTTCCCTAGTACTCGCCTAGCTGTGGACCTGTGAGGGCCAACACATAAGCATAGATCTATCTGGGGATAGAAAACAGTGGCCTTTGCAGAACGAGTCTCAAGCCGAGGGGAGGCAAACTCTGAAAATATTTCTCATTTAATATAGAGCTCAGAGGAGCAATGCTCAACCCAAGCAAACAATGTCAGGCAGCCCTGAGAGCCGATGCCGGACATAAGATACAGTCAAGCCCGAAATTATTCATACCCCTGGCAAATTCTGACTTAAAGTTACTTTTATTCAACCAGCAAGTTTTTTCTTGATTAGAAATTACACAGGTGTCTCCCAGAAGATAATAAGACGATGTACAAGAGGCATCATTGCGGAAAAAAATATTACTCATCTTTTATTTACATTTGAACAAAAAGTGGCATGTCCAAAATTATTCATACCCTTTGCCAACTGTCACAGTCTATGGGAAAATCTAAAGATCTATACCATTCCAAATAGTCAAAACTGTTCTAAAGCATCCTAATTACCCTGATTCATTGGTAACAGCTGTTTTAATCAACTCAACAGGTAAAAAACAGGAGCTCTCTGCTGTTGGTTTGTGGACAGTCATGGTTAAGACAAAGGAGCTCACAGAGAACTTGCGGCTGCGCATTGTGGCTGCTCACAAGTCAGGAAAGGGCTATAAGACCATATCTAAATGTTTTGAAGTTCCAGTGGCTACAGTGCAAAGTATTATTAAAAAATACAAGACGTTCCACACTATGAAAAATCTTAGAGGACGTGGTCGGAAGCCAAAAGTGACACCAGTGCTGGCCAGGAGGATAGTGAGAGAGGTAAAAAAGAATCCAAGGATCACCACCAAGGCCATCCTGATAAATCTGGGCTCTGCTGGTGGCAACATCTCAAGGCAGACAGTCCAACGGACACTGCACACCGCTGGGTTCAACGGACGCAGACCAAGGAGGACACCACTTCTCCAGATAAGGCACACAAAAGCCCGCTTGGCCTTTGCAAATGCTCATCTGGACAAAGAAGAAGACTTCTGGTCCTCTGTTTTATGGTCAGATGAAACAAAAATTGAATTGTTTGGCCACAATGATGTAGCCTTCCTTTGGCGTAAAAAAGAAGCCTTCAACCCTAAGAACACCATCCCCACTGTCAAACATGGTGGTGGGAACCTAATGTTTTGGGGTTGTTTTTCAGCCGGTGGACCAGGGAACCTAATCACAGTAAACGGCACCATGAAAAAGGAGCAATACATCAAAATTCTTAACAACAACATCAGGCAGTCTGCAGAGAAACTTGGCCTTGGGGACCAATGGACATTTCAGCACGACAACGACCCAAAACACACAGCAAAAGTGGTGAAGAAATGGTTAGCAGACAAAAACATTAACGTAATGCAGTGGCCCAGCCAGAGTCCTGACTTAAATCCCATTGAGAATCTGTGGAGGGAGCTAAAGATCAGGGTGATGGCAAGGAGACCCTCCAACCTGAAAGAGTTGGAGCTCATCGCTAAAGATGAATGGGCAAAAATACCAGTGGAGACATGCAAAAAGCTGGTCAGCAATTATAGCAAGCGTTTTATTGCTGTAATAGCCAATAAAGGTTTTTCTATTGATTATTGAGACGGGTATGAATCATTTAGGACATGCCACTTTTTGTTCAACTGTAAATAAAAGATGAGTAATCATTTTTTCCACAATGATGCCTCTTGTACATCGTCTTATTATCTTCTGGGAGACACCTGTGTAATTTCTAATCAAGAAAAAACTTGTTGGTTGAATAAAAGTAACTTTAAGTCAGAATTTGCCAGGGGTATAAATAATTTCGGGCTTGACTGTATATCTGAAGTTAAGAGTGCTAATCTCTAAACTAAAACTCTAGCTTCTACCAGATTTATAAGTGAACAGTGGCCTCACCAGTGAATTCACAATAAATGAGGTAAACATCTCATTAAGAGGACTAATAGAGGTAATACCCTAAAATATATTGTTCTAGCCAACCTAAATGAGAACTTCAGGGCCCACACTACCATTCTTTATTGAGAAACCAGAAAAACTCTATACAGGGAACAGAGGTCCATTAAAAATACAATATAGTGTTTTAAAATACATTAGATGGACCTATCAAGCTGAAACCTGCGGCTTGAAGAATGGATACCTACCACCATTAAAAAGATGGAGTTTATCAATCCTTTCAAGCCTGAAAGGGGCACTTTTCACAATCAAACCCGAAGGCAGGCCATCAGAAAGTAAAAACTCATCATGGGCTCAGCCTCAGGCCTGACGACGTGCAAGTCGTCTTCGTCAGTTAGGAACCTGGGTGTGCTCTTTGATACCAATCTTTGCATTTATAGCATATGTAAAACCTCATTCTTCCATCTTAAAAATATATCTAAACTACAGCATATGCTCTTAATGACAAATGCGGAACAGTTAGTTCATGCGTTCATGACCTCAAGGCTAGATTACCGTAACGCTTTACTGGGTGGTTGCCCTGCTCCCTTGACAAACAAACTACAGCTGGTCCAAAATGCAGCTGCTAGAGTCCTTACTAGAACCTGGAAGTATGATCATATTAGCCCGGTTCTGTCAACACTGCACTGGCTCCCTATTAAACATCATATAGATTTTAAAATCTTGCTAATTACTTACAAAGCACTAAATGGTTTAGCTCCCCAGTACCCGAGTGAGCTCTTAACGCATTGTAGTCCTTCATGTCTATTACGATCTCAGAATTCTGGCCAGTTGTTAATATCAAAAATCTACCGCATGTGGTAGATCCTTTTCCTATTTGGCACCTAAACTCCGGAACGATCGTCATAGCATTGTTCGGGAAGCAGACACACTCTGTCAGTTTAAATCTAGACTAAAAACGCATCTCTTTAACCTGGCATACACATGACACATTATCAATGTGTGTCTTCATATCCGTTAAAAGATAGTTAGGCTGCATAGATCAGGTCAACTTCCTATAACACCTGATGTACTCGTTACATCAGAAAAATATTGGCGTCTACTCTAATATTAGTCTCTCTGCTTATCCCAAGGTTTAACATTTACCGTAATTAGCTGGATCAGGGCCGTATCCAGGTCAGGTGGAGAACCTGTGCCTATACACGACAACAACGCAGCCCTGAAGTATCAGCAGAGACTGTCTCAACTAGCTCATCCTTTGTGAAGGCCTTACCGACAAGTCAGCCAGTGACACAGACCCCCCAAAAAACCGTCCCATACCAGCGTGATGAAAAAGATCTTAAACTAGATGGAACTGGATTAAATATTTTTACTGTTGCGATCCCAAATCGGACTTATGACCTGTAACTCTGCCTGAATATCAAGGAAGTGTCCACTGTTGGCCAGATGAGAACAGGTGACACTGAACCTCTGATCCTCAAATCAGGACGGGCCTGGATTTGGACCTCAGTGGTATGCACGTCCTAAACTAAAATTAACTTAAATGATTTTAGCAAATGCCTGCAATATAACAAAGAGTGAAAAATTTAAGGGGGTCTGAATATTTTCCGTACCCACTGTATACAAGTAGGATTCATAATGACTTCACTTATTTCTGAAAGCGATTCAGTGATAGATACATATTTAACAGTAGTTTGTTACCTCCTAGTTGCGCAACAATGGAACAGTTTTTGGAACTGAAACTTAGAAATTGTGCACGGTTCTAGTACTTTAAAAAACAATACAAAAAAAAAAACACTACCAGTTCTTGGTTGTCAACGCTACTTGTGTAATGCATTTCTGGATTTCACCTTTCAATTTATGCTTTAACGTTTATTTATTTCTTTTTTTCCTTTTTATTTTCAATAGATTATTATTAATTATTTTTTTATTACTCTCAATAGAGACTCATTGCACTGAAAAAGTTTTGTGATTTTAATTTACATAATTGTACCTCTCTGATGCTGGCATCACACACTCTGATGACGTTGAGAAAGGTGGGCATAACCTGAGGCAGGAACTGCACACATTTCAGGCCAAGCGATTTGAAAATGAAGGTGACGGCCTGCACCACCATGGTGTGGTGATTGGACAGCGATGGGTCACGCAGGATACGCATCAAAGTCACTATGGCAACTGCTGGGTAAAACTCATCTAGTGGCAGGTTTCCCATGTTGACCAGCATCTCACTGGTACTGTAGTCAGCTGTTGAGAAAAATAACATTCAAAACGTTAAATGTGAAAGTCAGGGTGGTGGCTGCAGGTACGGGTTAGTGACAAAGGTCATTATATTTTGCATAAAGAATATTAAGCGTTTCATGTGTATAATAAAATATCAAATATTTTGTGACAAAAACATTAGTAATGAGCATAAGCTACTGACCAAAATTATTCAAGATCCTAACAGCCATGTATAAACTTTCTTCCATTCACTGAGCTCACCTTCCTATTGCTCTGTTATTACAATAAGAGGGTCAGCAGGCAGTTCTCTGCCTGTAAGAAGATTTTTCTTGAAGTGGGACTGGAGAGTACAGACCCAGACAGAGCTGCCCCAGACAGTGACCTTCACTTTATTCTAATGCATCACTCGAGAAATATCCACACTTCCTGCTGCATGCTTCTTTATGAGGCCCTGCTGTTAAAACTATTCTCTCTGCACAACAGGAGATGAAGGTCTGAGCTGGTGGACTCTGATACTTTCTTTGATATTGTCTTAATATATACATTCAAATATAATACTAACTAAAAGCGTTCATAGCAAAGTTATCATTAGCAGTTCAAAGTGTTATATACTCAACTGAATTTATCTTATGTTGTTAAACTAATTATATAAAAATAAATAGTCAGTGAAACACAAATGAACTGGTTCTTTGCCTTTATTTCTTTATACAAATTTATAGAAGAGAAGGGCTAAGAGATTTCCTATCCTATAATGCAGACAAAAGGAGACAGCAATGAAAGGGTTACACCTGCAAGACCCTGAGAGAGAAAGAGAGAGAGAGAGAGAGAGAGAGATTCAGAAAAAATATTTTAAAGAAAACAAATATATTGATCTGAAATATAGTACATTCATTTTAAATTCATCCAGGTTCCATTGAATTTATCTTAAAACCTTCCAAACTCTAAATGAAGTTCTTTAATACATTCTTGTGATTAAATCTTGTGTAATCGCTGGAATGTTTTAATTTATGAGCTTATAAAAAACATATACATGACGAAGTGGCCTGAATTGTAAAATGAAAGCGTCTCTCTCCGTCTATAACATGAGAGTGGCTCTTTCTGTCAATACTCGCGATCAGTAAATTAATCTTTTTCATGTGTTTCATTGCTTGTATATTATACAATCGCTTGAAATTTTTAATTAATTAAATTATAAAAAACACAAAAAACACTGTCCTGAGTAGTAAAACGAAAGCGCATCTTTCTTAACATGGCTCGTGTGCTTCAATGAGTGAACAGAAATAATGTGATACACGTGCAGTACTGTCCACTAGAGGGAGCCACGATACCGTTTTTCTAAAAATTCAGAGCTTGATTATTCAAAATATCCATATTCAAACCAAAATATCTGACTTCCTGTTGGTCGGAGCTAATGACTGTAAATTAGAAAGTTGTCTAATTAGAGAAAACGGCTAAATGAGAACAATATGTGTACCGAGTTTGGTGACTGTAGGTTAAACTAACCCCCCAACTTTTGTCAGAAGATGGCGCTATAGAGCCCCTTCACCACGCCCACTTAAGGCATTGCCCATGTCTACTGGATGACAATATTGATGTGTGTGTCGAGTTTCATGCAATTTGAAGCATGTTAAGAGCCTCAAAAACACCCAAGAATATTATTAAAGTTTGACGTCTTGCCATGGCAACAATATTTCAGATATCACAAAGACATTCACATGTCTACATCTGAAATGTTTTGACATTATAATGAAGAAGTTTGAAGCAAATCGGGTAAAAATAAGAGTGTGATCTCAAAGCATTTTGAAAGTGACATTTTCTGCTGCCAATTGGTGGCACTATTACTTTGACTCACGATAGTCACATCCATGTGCTCGGTCTCCTACAGCCAACACACATCTGAAGTTTCATAAAAATCAATAAATGTATGCAGACGTTATAAAACACTTCCTGTTTATGTTTTCTCGCCATAAATTTGTTGCCTCGCCACGGGCAAACCGTTTGAGATATCAAAAATCCCCTGGCAATTTTGCATCATCAATGTCTTGACTTCATGCTGACCGAGTTTGGTGGTGATCAGATTAAGCGCCTAGGAGGAGTATATCAAATTCCAGAGCATGCGTTTTTCAAACAACCCATAATAGCTCACTTCCTGTTGAGGCGGCGTACAACTTAGAGCACGAAAGTTGTCAGGCCCGATGAGGTCTTCATGTGTACCGAGTTTCATACCAATATGTGCAAGTGTGTTTGATATATGGACCAAGTTTTCGGACCCCATTCAAGGAGGCGCTGTTGAGCCCCCCTGCCATGCCCGGGTCCCAGCCTCAGTGACACCCTAATGGCCGCAGGTTCCAATGTGTGTGCAAAGTTTCAAGAGCTATCGTGCATGTTAACCCTCTGGGGTCTGAGGCTGATTTGGGGTCCTGGAGTAGTTTTACATGCTCTGACATTTGTGCTTATTTCAGCTACTTATAACATACTATTGGCCAACATGTAATTTTGCTGTATTCAGCACAAACTCTGCTACAATAATATGTGAGCAAAATAGATGTACATGTTTGCATCTTTTTACAAATAAAGATTATGCGTGGTTAGTAAGTTTTGGCAAAAAAAAATGCCCTTGCAATAAGGCCATAAAACACATACTGAATAGTTGTTCACAAGACTTTTGAGTTATCAAGCTTGTAGGCTAGAATTTTTACTACACAATGATGTGGAAATCATTCTGAATGCTTCAACACAAACAACAATATAATGATTTAAATTTTGTAAATCAGTTTTTGTGTCACCACTGCTGTATGCATGGGAGTGGTGATGGCCATGAATACATTAGCAATTCACACCAGGGGAGACAAAAGACACTCCCCCAGTGGCTAACGGCCCATCCAAAGGCCAAAGCTGTGAAGCATCTTGAACTAAGAATGTTATGTGGGCGTTAACTCTGTTACAGTAATCGCCTCAGAATTTGTGTTTGAATAGCGCGCGCTCTCCGTGGGCGTGGTCACATTACAGATAATGAGCTGGCTCGCGAACGACTGATTTCTCTCCGTTTTCAAACAGATTACATAAACAGAGAATATTTGTTTTAGATTTGACTTGCATGATTTAAAACCTGACATTTCAACGTTTATTTAGACATGCGTTTCATATTTGTGTGAATAGTATTCACGAAGTTACCGTTCATTTTCTTATGACTATCAGAATGGATTTCATTCGGAGAGAGAGATCGCAGCTCACGCATCATGTTAGTTTTGTTTATTTTGCAAAAAGCACAACATTTTGTTTTTACTATGAGTGTGCACAAGTAAAAGTAGACATTTCACAGATTGCAATGGTATATATCTCTTAATTGTATGTTCAAAATTGACGGAGCATTTTGAGTCTCTTTCACACTGACAAGAAAAAAGTGAGTAAATCACGCGGGCGTGACGGCCGACCTCAGAGGGTTAAGGGCCCCAAAAGTGCCAAAAACCTAGAAAAAAGAATAATAAATCCTAAGGAAAAACAATAGGGCCTTCGCCCTTTCAGGGCTTGGGCCCTAAAAAGAAAGTCACCAATAAAAGGATGAAATGTGCATACAAATCTTTCAGAAAGGACAAACAATCTGTGAGCACACTGCCCAGGAATACTGGCTGTGATTCTGGAAAAATAAATCTGTGTATGAAGATGTGCTCTGTTTGCTCTGGCCATCCATCCAACACACATGTTCTCCACAGAGCCCATTGAGTCTAGACATGCATGCTCAAACAAGTTATGGGTGTATCTGATCACCTGAATCCTGGTTGGACTTGGACTCTGAGAGGCTGACAGCCGAAGCGTCGCGAGACTGGTCAATCATACCGATGTTCACCTTGTGTTTGTAGGGATCCAGAGCTCCAAGCAGACCTAACACACGTATAGCCTAACAAAAGTGACAGAAGCACAACTTCAACTTAAAAATGAAAATGGCCTTATATTGCAGGGTACAAGTCCCATCAATATTTTAGAGCAAATTCCATGTTCTCTGGAGAGAAAAATATTAAATTTGCAAGAAGAAAAAATTATCTAACATCAATTTAACAGATGACAAGTAGCTATTTTTAAGCACATCAAATGCATGTATATCCTTGTATTAAACAATTACCACACAACAGTCTCATAAGTTGGCTTGAAAGAGCCAATTTACTGCTCTGCTACTTAATCTTATTATTATTAAGTTGGCTTAAAAGAGCCAACTTACTGATCATCTGACAATGTCTATCTATCTATTGCAAGGGAAATATTATTTTCTTATGTGTGTTCAATCAATGCTATGGCTCATATGAGATTAATTTTGTTAATGTTATATGAGTTATACGGATTTCCATATATGATCTTTTCTTATTCTTTGAAGCATGAGAAAAATGAAACTTGATTGTTGATATATAGATGTGTGTGCAACTATTGCACATATAGAAGACAGATTTCTGTCTCTTATTGTTTATGATGTTTTCAAAAGAGTGTTGATGGTCTAAGAAGTGAAGTGATGAATTGTAGGTTTGCTGAAGATTGTTGCCCAATGAAGGTTAAACCACATATGTAAGGGTCAGATCGATCGATCCTTCTATCTATCTATCTATCATTTGAACACATCTACCTATCCATCTACCCATCCATCTGCCCATCCATCTACCCATCCATCCACCCATCCATCCACCCATCCATCCACCCATCCATCCACCCATCCATCTACCCATCCATCCATCCATCCATCCATCCATCATTTGACCACATCTATCTATCTATCTGTCTGTCTCTGTCTGTCTGTCTGTCTGTCTGTCTGTCTGTCTGTCTGTCTGTCTGTCTGTCTGTCTGTCTGTCTGTCTGTCTGTCTGTCTGTCTGTCTGTCTATCTGACCACATCTGTCTGTCTGTCTGTCTGTCATTTGACCACATCTATCTATCTATCTATCTATCTATCTATCTATCTATCTATCTATCTATCATTTGACCACATCTATCCATCTATCTAATCATTTGACCACATCTATCCATCTATCTATCAATCATTTGACCACATCTATCCATCTATCATTTAACCACATCTATCCATCTATCATTTGACCACATCTATCCATCTATCATTTGACCACATCTATCCATCTATCATTTGACCACATCTATCCATCTATCATTTGACCACATCTATCTATCTATCTATCATTTGACCACATCTATCTATCCATCTATCTATCCATCTATCCATCCATCCATCCATCATTTGACCACATCTATCTATCTATCAATCTATCATGACCACATCTATCTATCTATCAATCTAACATCTGACTATTTCTATCTATCCATCATTTGACCACATCTATCTATCCATCTATCTATCTATCCATCCATCCATCCATCCATCCATCCATCCATCCATCCATCCATCAATCATCTGACTATTTATCTATCTCTCATCTGACTATTTCTGTCCATCTATTTATCAAAACTTCTAAACTAAAACTTTATCTAGTTTAAAATCTGTTCCTCTGATAACCAATTTATAGTAATATTTTATTAATTACCAAACCAATTACCAAAAATAACTTTTAGCTGTGCCCCATATTTTGTATATACCCCTTGTTAAATTCCCCAATTAAAAATGCGTACAGTTTCATTTAATTTCTTAGTTTTTATACAAATTGTGGTGACTGCATTCATCAAGCTAAAAAAAAAAAAAGAAATAATGTAAAAACATCAGTTTATCAAAAACTACAAACCAATATTTGGACACAAACTATCTATCCCCAATCAGTAATTGTTTGATTTAATTTTAAATTACATTCTTATGTTTTTGTTTTATTTCTTCCTTTTTAAAGCTGCAGTCCATAACTTTTTTTGGTTAAAATATTTTGGTTAAATATTATCCAAAAATCAATTTATTAAGTACATATCCAGCCAGTGTACAAAACTGTCTCCTTACTTTAGCCTGATTCACAACAGTAAGCTTGTAATAAAGTTTTAACATAAAATCGTACTGGTGGATTCCCACGGGAAATTTGAGCAAAATTTGTAAACCCGTCTGTTTACATAGGATGCTGTACTACCAGGATGCTGCTGGTAGTGGATCATTTATTCCCTTTTCTCAAAGCAGCCGAAATAATTAAACTTATTTTGATGGCAGACCGTAACCCAGAAAGGTCCAAATGACAACCATCAGTGACAACTGGAAATTCACCAGAAGTCAATAGCAAAAGACTTCAGACTGTGGAGTGACATGACAGGAATAGAAATCAATACCTCTCTCCTGATCCCCTGGTTCTGTTCTGTCTTCAAGAAGTTGAGTAGCACCTCCAGTAGAGATGGGTACTTCCTGTATGGCTCCACCACATACCCAGTACTGGCTACTTGTTGACCCAAAGTCCAAAGTGCCACCTGGTGGGACAGAAGACAATAGTGTGTTTTTGTATATTTTATTCATTACCACCAATTATTCATGATAGGAAGAGTCACGAGACATGCTCATGAACCTAGTTGCACTTAAGTAGCGCTCCATACATTTGGCCCCTTTTTTTGCCGTTTTGTTTTATTCAATATTTGTACTTTGCCAGATGGCACAAAATCGAAAACAGCAAGATTTGTCGCCGTTGTCTTCTCCGATTAAAAAGGGATCCAAGACAGTGATATGGTTGACAAAATGGCTAACACAGTTTTGAGAACATTTTAAAAAACCGAGCTGACGGTGAAGCAGAGTGAATTTGCCTCTCATATGTCAGCTGTCCAGTCGCTATGCTCCAATCTCGATCTTCTTACAGGTGAGATGCGAGAACAAAAGAAAGTAGTCACAGATCATGATGTGCGATTAGCTGTGCTTGAGCAACAGGTGGTGGATTTACAAGACCGCAACAGGTGCAGCAATCTGCGTCTGGTTGGATTGCCTGAAGGTTCCGAAAAGGATGACTCTGGTTTTTTTTTTTTTTTTAAAAGATCGCTGCCGACGTGGCTTCCTTCTCTGTCGGGTAGGGAGATTGAAATGGAACGAGCACATTGCGTGTATACAAAGGTCTCCTTAGATCACGCTAAACCACTGGTCTTTCTCTTTAAACTTTTGCGGTGCACGGAGGGGAGCTCATTCTGCAGGCTGCCAGACTTCATGCTCCGGTGAAAACAAGCGGCGGCGCAAACTTTTCTCCTATGACTACAAAAGAACGTGTATTTCGGAGGGAAATGAAATTCTGCATGCCAGCTTTCCTCCTCCCCTATCCTGCAGTGCTGAAGGTTATTCTCAATCAAAGTGAACAAAAAAAAAAATGCTGCAATGCCCAGAGGAAGCAAGACATTTTCTTCTTCAGCCACTAACCCCCTGTGAACTTCAGCAGGACATTTTCTGTCTTTAATCAAAGAATAGATGCTCCAACTTGTTAGGTGATTGTTCTTTTACAAAGTGTTCAATTCAATTTGCTTTTATACCACAAATATTCAAACTCTCCCCCCATGCACATTGTATTTCTTCTTTTTAGGTTGTGTACAATGGTTTCTGCCAGTTTGTAAATTTTTCTCTTATTTTATTGAAATCTATTTTTGTTATTTTATACATTTATTTATTTTAATTAACTTTTTTTATATTTTAATTTATTTATTTCAACATACTTGCTCGCCATTATGTCAGCACGGGGCCAGTATTGGCGCTTCAGTAACATGCAGGTTTATATTGATGCTACGGATCGTACTAAGGGGGCTGGTGGATCAAGGTTTGTTCTTGGTTTGATCCGCCATAGTTCATGGGAGTACAGATATGTTTCTGCAAATGGTGATGGGAAGGGTGGTGGGGTGGTTTGACGGTAGAGTCAAATGGTTTCATTTTCTTAGTTGTACTTTGTTTTATCAAGCAGCATTTGACACCTATGACTGAGCTTAGTATTCGCAGTTGCAATATTAATTTCCTAAACAGCCCTCAAAAACATACAAATCTTTTGGATGTTTTGATATAGCTTTAGTTCAAGAATCCCATTTGAAAGGGGATGTATGCAGGTGCAATAAGTTTTATGAAGTGGTATCTCATTCATATACGGATACTAAAACTAAAGGTATATTAATATTGGTGCAGCGATGGGTGGTCCCAAGCCGGTGGCACCGCCACCTCGGTGGTTTAAGGACAACTGGGCACGGCGGGCAAAATAAATTTTAACAGTGTCTCCAGTTGACCAGTTAGTTGAGTCAGATTATTCAATAACATTTTAAACAATAAGAATAAAGTCTATACTGTGACAGAAGTTAATCTTTGACAATGTCTTAAAATATACATTCAAATATACTAACTAAAAGCGTTTATAGCAAAGTTATCATTAACAGTGCAAAATGTTATGTATTGAACTGAATTTATCTTATTAAACTAATTATATAAAACTAAATAGTCAGTGAAATACAAAAGAACTGGTTCTTTGCCTTTATTTTTTATACAACTTTATAGAAGGGCTAAGAGATTTCCAATCCTAACATGCAGACAAAAGGAAAAAGGACACGGCAATGAAAGTGTTAAACCTGCAAGACCCTGAGAGAGAGAGAGAGAGAGAGAGAGAGAGAGAGAGAGAGAGAGAGAGAGAGAGATTCAGAAGAAATATTTTAAAGAAAACAAATATATTCATCTGAAATATAGTACATTCATTTTAAATTCATCCAGGTTCAATTTAATTTATCTTAAGGTCTTTTACGTTATTATTAACCATATTATTAAACTAATTATATAGAACCATATAATCACTGCACTACAGCTGAACCGGTTCTGTGCCTTTATTTTCATGAGATTTCCTATGCTATAATACAGACAAAAGGACACAGCAATGAAAGTGTTATTCCTGCCAGACTGTAAAACACACAGAGAGACAGAGAGAGAGAGGCACACAGAGACAGAGACACACACACATACAAACACACACACAGACTGTTTTATAAGCAAGTTGCCTCAGATTCACCATTTTAGGTAAACAAAATCTGCACCGTGACAGAAACTAGTCTTTGATAATGTATTAATATATGCATCCAAATAGAATACGCACTAAATACACTTATATTTATAACGGTGTCTAATAAAAAATATTATTTAAACTGTAAGTCTTCTCAACCCTGTTTAAAAATAGGTATATGCTGCCCTCTAGTGCTCATTCTATATATGCTGTTTGAATATTATTTTGAATTATTTTAACTAATAAACAGTTATCTGCGTAATTTTGAATTACACACGTCTTGAAATTAAATAATAAAAAAATTAAAATGTATTTATTTATAATATTTGCGTTATTATACTATTACCTAATAAATACCTAACAACATTTTAAACAAAAACAAAAATTAAAATCTAAACATGACAAAAAGTCTTTGATAAATAAACATACATGCCAATAGAGTACAAAACATTGATTATAATACAAATTATTGTATTTTAAAGCTGTTCAGAATTGTATCTAACCTTGTTTAAAAATAACCCTATAGTGCCATCTTTCGGTTATTATTAAATTTCTTTATTTCTTGTCCTTAAACGGATCGCTATTGTGCTTATTTTTAAGTTAAAAATACTACATTGATTAAAAGAAAAAGTTTGAATTTCTTATTCAATGTTAGTATTATTGTATATAGAAATAAACAGTGTCATCTGAAAATACAACATTTTAAAGATTAATATATTGATCTGAAAAATGTACATTCTCCAGAACATTCTCGTTCACTGCTTCCTGCTGGTGGAATGATCTCCCTACTTTCATCAGGAACGCAGAATCCCTGCTAATATTCAAGAGACAGCTGAAAACTCATCTCTTCCGTGAACACTTAATAAAATTTTTTTAAAAAAATAAAAAAAAAACCCTATACTTCCCTTTTCCCTTCCTACTCTAGCTTATGGTACTGAGCAATGTATGAAAGCAATGTCGCTTGTTTGTATTCCTCACTTGTAAGTCGCTTTGGATAAAAGCGTCTGCTAAATGACTAAATGTTCATTTTAAATTAATCAAGATTCATTAGCAAATATGCAATCTTTAAGACAAAAAATTATTTAACAAGATATGAGAGACTTTCTTATTCGTATAAAAGTTTCTTATGAGCATTGTTAAAACTGTCTTCTCAACAGTGTTTAAAAATGGGTATATGCTGCCCTCTAGTGCTCATTGTTTATTTATGATATTTGCACTATTACGCATAGAAATTAGGTGTGTATATTTCAATTATTCGTGAATAATTGACAACTTCAAATTTCCCTTTTGTTCTTAATTTAAACCTTCGCCATGGCAACACCATTTGAGATGTACTATAATTGTTCGCAATTTAGCATCTTCAGTATGTTGTCATCATGTTCAGAAAATTTGGTGGCGATTGCATGAATTCCCTAAGAGGAGTAGCTAAAAATTCAGAGCTTGATTATTCAAAATATCCACATTCAAACCAAAATATCTGACTTCCTGTTGGTGGGAGCTAATGACTGTAAATTAGAAAGTTGTCCGGCTTAATGAGCACATTATTTGGTAACAGTTTGGTAACTGTAGGTTAAACTAACCCCCCCACTTTTGTGAAGGTGAATCCTTCAGGTGAAGTTTCATAAAAATCAATAAATGTATGCAGAAGTTATAACACACTTCCCGTTTCTGTTTTCTCGCCATAAATTCGATGCCTCGCCACAGGCAAATCGTTTGAGATATCAAAAATCCGCTGGCAATTTTGCATCATCAATGTCTTGACTGACCAAGTTTGGTGGTGATCGGATTAAGCGCCTAGAAGTATATATAATTCCACGGCATGTGTTTTTCAAACAACCCATTATAGCTCACTTCCTGTTGAGGTGGCGTACAACTTAGAGCACGGAAGTTGTCAGGCCGGATGAGGTCTACACGTGTACTGAGTTTCATACTAATACATGCAAGCGTGTTTGATATATGGACCAAGATTTCGGACCATATTCAAGGGGGCGCTGTCGAGCCCCCCTGCCACGCCCGGGTCCCAGCCTCTGTCACGTCCTAATGGCCGCAGGTTCCAATGCGTGTGCAAAGTTTCAAGAGTTTTTGAGCATGTTAAGGGCCCCAAAAGTGCCAAAATCCTAAAAAAAAAAAATTAATAAATAATAATAATAATAAATATAGCTGCAAGCAGCGATGGCCGGGTCCAAGCATAAGAATAAAGTCTACACTGTGACAGAAATTAATCTTTGACATTGTCTTATGTATATACATAATATATACATTCAAATATAATACTAACTAAAAGCGGTCATATCATAGCAAAGTTATCATTAGCAGTTCAAAGGGTTATATATTCAGCTGAATTTCTTATTATATTGTTAAACTAATTATATAAAACTAAATAGTCAGTGAAATACAAATGAACTGGTTCTTTGCCTTTATTTCTTTATACAAATTTATAGAAGAGAAGGGCTAAGAGATTTCCTATCCTATAATGTAGAAAATAGGAGACAGCAATGAAAGGGTTAAACCTGCAAGACCCTGAGAGAGAGAGAGAGAGAGAGAGAGAGAGAGAGAGAGAGAGAGAGAGAGAGAGAGAGAGAGAGAGAGAGAGAGAGAGAGATATTCAGAAGAATTATTTTAAAGAAAACAAGTATATTGATCTGAAATATAGTACATTCATTTTAAATTCATCCAGGTTACATTGAATTTATCTTAAGGTATTTTACGTTATTATTAACCATATTATTAAACTAATTATATAGAACCATATAGTCAGTGCACGACAACTGAACTGGTTCTATGCCTTTATTTTTATGAGATTTCCTATCCTATAATGCAGACAAGGGGACACAGCAATGAAAGGGTTAAACCGACTAAAACACAGAGAGACGTTCGGGTTCTTGAACTGTCTGAATGTGTGTGCGTGCAATGTATGAGGAGAGCACGAATGTAATATAAATGATAACGATCAAAATACGATTTATTTGCAGAAGTTTATATTTTAGTTTTATTTTTTAAAATCCCTGCATGGATGTAGTTCTTTGTATAACTGGGCGCGATCATCATTACAGATGCTGCGCGTCTCTTTGTGTGACAGAAATCTTCCAAATTCTAATTGAAGCTCTTTAATACATTGTTGTGATTAAATGTTGTGTAATCGCTGGAATGAACAAGGTTAAAAAACACGTAAATGATTTCGTGATCACTCTCACAGAAATCATCAAACTGTCAAAGAACACGGCTCACGATCTCTACAGGAACGTCTTTCATGTGTTTATTTGCTTGTATATTGTAGAATCGCTGGAATGGTATCGCTATTAAATATAGAAATTAGAATTATAGAAATAAATCTTCAGTATGTTGTCATCATGTGCAGAAGTTTATTATTAGTTATTTGCAGAAGTTTATATTTTAATTTTATTTTTTAAAATCACTGCATGTGTAAAGTTATTTGTATAACTGGGCGTGATCATTATTAGGAGACGCTGCGCGTCTCTTTGTGTGACATTAAAAAGCTTCTTTTACAGTTTGGAAGATTTTCTATGTTCTTGTGATCGAATCTTGTCTAATCGCTTGAATGTTTTAAAGAATAAAGTTTAAAAACACTTAAAATCAAGTGGCTTTCACGCGGCCCTGATCACTCGCTTTCAGAGAAATGACGCGCGGCTCTTTGTTTAATCCATTAGGAAACGAAGTTTGCACAGATGCCACACAGCGTCAACACATTAACACAGTCATACACATAAAAATTCAAACTTCAATTTCAAAGAATTGAAAGGAACATTAAAAAGGAATGATAAGATTCTGAAAGACGCGAGAAAGAACGAGATTCGGGAAGCGATTGTTCTCAGACGCGGCGCGTCTATAATTGTCACAGAACACCTTCCAAACTCAAATTAAGCTTTTTAATACATTCTTGTGATTGAATCTTGTGTAATCGCTGGAATATTTTAACTTATAAGTTTAAAAAACACAAATGAGTTCGTGATCATTCACAGACATCATCAAACTGTCAAACAACACGGGGCGTGCTTCTATGAGTGAACAGAAATAATGTGATACACGTGCAGTACTGTCCACTAGAGGGAGCCACAAGACTGTTTTTGTTAAGAGCCTCAAAAACACCCAAGAATATTATTAAAGTTTGACGTCTTGCCATGGCAACAATATTTAAGATATCACAAAAACATTCACGTCTTCATCTGAAATGTTTGGACATTATAATGAAGAAGTTTGAAGCAAATCGGGTAAAAATAAGAGTGTGATCTCAAAGCATTTTGAAAGTGACACATTTCCTGCTGCCAATTGGTGGCGCTATATCTTTGACTCATAATAGTCACATCCATGTGCTCGGCCTCCTACAACGAACACACAGGTGAAGTTTCATAAAAATCAATAAATGTATGTAGACGTTATAACACACTTCCTGTTTCTCTTTTCTCGCCATAAATTCGTTGCCTCGCCACGGGCAAACCGTTTGAGATATCAAAAATCCGCGGGCAATTTTGCGTCAATGTCCTGACTTCATGCTGACCAAGTTTGGTGGTGATCGGATTAAGCGCCTAGGAGTATATATAATTCCACGGCATGTGTTTTTCAAACAACCCATTATAGCTCACTTCCTGTTGAGGTGGCGTAGAACTTAGAGCACGGAAGTTGTCAGGCCGGATGAGGTCTACACGTGTACGGAGTTTCATACTAATACATGCAAGCGTGTTTGATATATGGACCAAGATTTCGGACCCCATTCAAGGGGGCACTGTCGAGCCCCCCTGCCACGCCCGGGTCCCAGCCTCTGTCACGTCCTAATGGCCGCACGTTCCAATGCGTGTGCAAAGTTTCAAGAGTTTTTGAGCATGTTAAGGACCCCAAAAAGTCCCGAACGGTTGAAAAAAAAATAAAAATAATAATAATCCTTAGAAGAACAATAGGGTCCTGCGCCCTTTCAGGGCTTGGGCCCTAATAATAATAATAATAATAATAATCCTTAGAAGAACAATAGGGTCCTGCGCCCTTTCAGGGCTTGGGCCCTAAAAATAATAATAATAATAATAATAATAATAATATATATTATACATTAGAAGAACAATAGGGTCCTGCGCCCTTTCAGGGCTTGGGCCCTAATAATAATAATAATCCTTAGAAAAACAATAGGGTCCTGCGCCCTTTCAGGGCTTGGGCCCTAATAATAATAATCCTTAGAAGAACAATAGGGCCTTCGCCCTTTGGGCTTGGGCCCCAATAATAATCCTAAGGAGAACAATAGGGCCTTTGCCCTTTGGGCTTGGGCCCTAATAATAATAATAATAATAATAATAATAATCCTAAGGAAAACAATAGGGCCTTCGCCCTTTGGGCCCTAATAATAACAGTCCTAAGGAAAACAATAGGGCCTTCGCCCTTTGGGCTTGGGCCCTAATAATAATCCTAAGAAAAACAATAGGTCTGAGTATTTCACAATCTGCTCCGTTACTGGGATTTTCACGCACAACCATTTATAGGGTTTACAAAGAATGGTGTGAAAAGGGAAAAACATACAGTATGCAGCAGTCCTGTGGGCGAAAATGCCTTGTTGATGCTAGAGGTCAGAGGAGAATGGGCCGACTAATTCAAGCTGATAGAAGAGTAACTTTGACTGAAATAACCACTCGTTACAACCGAGGTATGCGGCAAAGCATTTGTGAAGCCACAACACGCACAACCTTGAGGCGAATGGGCTACAACAGCAGAAGACCCCACCGGGTACCACTCATCTCCACTACAAATAGGAAAAAGAGGCTACAATTTGCACGAGCTCACCAAAATTGGACAGTTGAAGACTAGAAAAATGTTGCCTGGTCTGATGAGTCTCGATTTCTCTTGAGACATTCAGATGGTAGAGTCAGAATTTGGCGTAAACAGAATGAGAACATGGATCCATCATGCCTTGTTACCACTGTGCAGGCTGCTGGAGGTGGTGTGATGGTGTGGGGATGTTTTCTTGGCACACTTTAGGCCCCTTAGTGCCAATTGGGCATCGTTTAAATGCCACAGCCTACTTGAGCATTGTTTTTGACCATGTCCATCCCTTTATGACCACCATGTAACCATCCTCTGATGGCTACTTCCAGCAGAATAATGCACCATGTCACAAAGCTCGAATCATTTCAAATTGGTTTCTTGAACATGACAATGAGTTCACTGTACTAAAATGGCCCCCAGAGTCACCAGATATCAAACCAATAGAGCATCTTTGGGATGTGGTGGAACGGGGAGCTTCGTGCCCTGGATGTGCATCCCACAAATCTCCATCAACTGCAAGATGCTATTCTATCAATATGGGCCAACATTTCTAAAGAATGCTTTCAGCACCATGTTGAATTAATGCCACGTAGAATTAAGGCAGTTCTGACGGCGAAAGGTGGTCAAACACCATATTAGTATGGTGTTCCTAATAATTCTTTAGGTGAGTGTATATATGTATATAGGTGCACTATAACTATAAACTGTCCATTTCTTCTGGTTCTGCACCTTCATTTGAGTCCAGCTGTGTTTGATCATACTGAATGGACTTGATTAGGAAAGGCACACACGTGTCTATATAAGACCTTAAAGCCAGAGCCCTGACTTAAACCCAATTAAGGTCTGGAGAGACCTAAAAATGGCTGTACACCAACGTTTACCATCCAACCTGACAGAATTGGCAGAGGATCCCCAAATCCAGGTGTGACAAACTTGTTGCATCTTTCCCAAAAAGACTCATGGCTGTATTAGATCAAAAGGGTGCTTCTAAATACTGAGCAAAGGGTCTGAATACTTAGGACCATGTGATATTTCAGTTTTTCTTTTTAATAAATCTGCAAAAATGTCAAGAATTCTGTGTTTTTCTGTCAATATGGGGTGCTGTATGTACATTAATGAGGGAAAAAAATGAACTTAAATGATTTTATCCAATGGCTGCAATATAACAAAGTTAAAAATTCAAGGGGGTCTGAATACTTTCCGTACCCACTGTATATGAGTATATATGTATGAGCTGTCAACTTCTTGTATGCATGGATCCAATGTTAAGAGTGAATTTATGGCATGCTGCTTTTATCAATTTTATTTTTTTTTTTTTACATCTTTGTAAACGTGTATATGTTTTTTAAAATTTATTTTATGTATTCATGGCCTAATGGTGAGGGAGTTGGGCTTTTAACCTGAAGGTTGCTGGTTCGATTCCCACGCCGGCAGAGATTGAAAGTGGGGATCTCCACCTTCAATACCATGACTAAGGTGCCTTTGAGCAAGGCACCTAACCCCTAATTGCCTCACTTGTAAGTCGCTTTGGATAAAAGCGTCTGCTAAATGTAAATGTTCTCGATTTGTATAATTGTATTCTTGGATTTCCTGGCCTTTAAAAAAGAAAGAAAGAAAAAAAAAACTCAAATAGTCGTTTAAAAAACACATTCATGATTATGTGTTTGGCTATACAGAATAAAGCAACATCATCATGAACATCATGATTTTAATAGGTTTTGTATTTTGTCTTTAACATTTCTAAATGCTGCGTCATTACATTAGCTTCACTATCCTTTGCCAGTATTTCCTGACAGTGAGTTAGAAATGTATGAGAAAGTTATATTCTTGAATATAAATCAGGAGGAAAACTTTTTTTTTTTACTATATTTTACTGTTTTATTTCTCAATACATTATTCATCTTGAATTAATTCTGCAATAATGAATGTGTTGAAAATATGGTTTCTCTGAAAGAAAAAAAGTAAACATTTTTAAACAATTTCAGAACAAATGCATACATAAAGCTAATATCAAAAGAATGAAAAATATCCAAATATGTTTTAGTTACATTGGTCAGCTCTTTATGGCAATATTAAAAGCACATTCAATCTGTCTCCAAATATATCTACTTCTCTACCATATTGTAGGTGAAAAGCAGTACGTGGAATTTGTATGAGCGAATTCATAGTATTTATAAAACAGAAGGGGGGAAAGTACCTGAATAACCTAATACTTCTGTCGAGATTCTGAAGTGCGCATCCAAAAGACACTTGTTCTTCATCAAATGTAGTAGCTACTAAGACAGTACCAAAATTGGAATTGAAATTTTGCAAATAAAGCACATTTTCCCATGTATTCAAGGGAACAAAACCGTCACTTACTGGGAATATGGCACAAAATGTCTACTAAAAATGGAAGTTGCTGCTATCAATGAAGCGACTGTGGCTTTCTTTCATGCATCATATATTACTTACAAATCAGAGCACGCAGACGAACTGCATTCCCAAACACTAGGCATCTGAATGCGAGATAACATAACAGTAATTATTACAATCATGCGAGACATCTGGGAGGGAATTAGACAAAATCATTTTGACGCAAGACTTTGGCTCCGCTGGTTAAGTTACCCAATCACATCCACTATAGCAGCAAAGTCACAAGTTTTTGTTGTGTATCGAGGAATTTAGCATGTCTTATCGGATAAAAATTCATCCACCTCCATTAAAGTTATAGGTTTTTTCTATACAAGTCTTTTATGCACATTTTTCGAATTCTTGGTGTTCCATCTAACATTTTTTTATACGATAGCTCAAAATGCACATAAAAATAGGTGAATGAAAACATAGCTATTGTCAGAGAGGTTACTGAGATGAAGTGAGCCGTTTTCAGCTGGTCATCTGATCTCAATAAGCTTGTCTTCATGGGGTTATCTGGTACTTGTATACCTGCTTTTAAACCTATTTAACCCTCTGAGGTCGGCCGTCACGCCCGCGTGATTTACTCACTTTTTTCTTGTCAGTGTGAAAGAGACTCAAAATGCTCCGTCAATTTTGAACATACAATTAAGAGATATATACCATTGCAATCTGTGAAATGTCTACTTTTACTTGTGCACACTCATAGTAAAAACAAAATGTTGTGCTTTTTGCAAAATAAACAAAACTAACATGATGCGTGAGCTGCGATCTCTCTCCGAATGAAATCCATTCTGATAGTCATAAGAAAATGAACGGTAACTTTGTGAATACTGTTCACACAAATATGAAACGCATGTCTAAATAAACGTTGAAATGTCAGGTTTTAAATCATGTAAGTCAAATCTAAAACAAATATTCTCTGTTTATGTAATCCGTTTGAAAACGGAGAGAAATCAGTCGTTCGCGAGCCAGCTCATTATCTGTAATGTGACCACGCCCACAGAGAGCGCGCGCTATTCAAACACAAATTCTGAGGCGATTACTGTAACAGAGAGTTAACGCCCACATAACATTCTTAGTTCAAGATGCTTCACAGCTTTGGCCTTTGGATGGGCCGTTAGCCACTGGGGGAGTGTCTTTTGTCTCCCCTGGTGTTAATTGCTAATGTATCATGGCCATCACCACTCCCACGCATACAGCAGTGGTGACACAAAAACTGATTTACAAAATTTAAATCATTATATTGTTGTTTGTGTTGAAGCATTCAGAATGATTTCCACATCATTGTGTAGTAAAAATTCTAGCCTACAAGCTTGATAACTCAAAAGTCTTGTGAACAACTATTCAGTATGTGTTTTATGGCCTTATTGCAAGGGCATTTTTTTTGCCAAAACTTACTAACCACGCATAATCTTTATTTTTAAAAAGATGCAAACATGTACATCTATTTTCAGAGTTTGTGCTGAATACAGCAAAATTACATGTTGGCCAATAGTATAAGTAGCTGAAATAAGCACCAATGTCAGAGCATGTAAAACTACTCCAGGACCCCAAATCAGCCTCAGACTCCAGGGGGTTAAACAAAAGTACTTTTTTTTCAATAACAGTATATTACCGAATGCACTTTTAAGTCGTTTTATTGAGAAACCGACATTTTAAGATTGATCAAAAAAGACAAATAAAGCCCCAGACACAGTGCAAAGAAGGTAAAGTATTTAGTTACATGAGCTTCTGTGAACCTCGAGCAACTTAAATCTAGCCCAGATCATCCAAACTCTACAACACTCCTGATTGCTAAAGCAGAACCTCACAACGTCACACTAAGAATGAAAGCCTTGTGTAAAGTTTTGTAAATGTTGAAGACATCTGGCCGCACCTCATAACAGGACTATAAAACGTTTCAGACTCAAATCGTACACTCTAGACTGCACGACAAATACATCAGAATCTTTCCATTGTTGTTATGGAGAAGGGAAAGTGTCTTTAATTACCCGCAATACTTTGCAAAGGACAAAAACCAAACTTGCATAAAAAAAGATTTTTTTTTTTTTTCCGAAAATAAGATAAAGAAAAAAAGAACAGCATAAGCTTACCACTAAATTGAGACAAAAAGTTATTAATGAGTGAAAAGAAAAACACCTTCCATCCAAACCATGTCTTTACCAAAATACACTTTGGTCAACCTATAATAATGTTTTACATTTTAGAGCTGTAAGGATGGATTTAGCTGGAAATTCCATACATTTGATTTTCATTACAACTGGCTGCAAGCAGTTGGCAATACTGTTGCTCTTTTGTATGGACCAGGTTTTTAAGAATACTGAGCAGGTGTTGATATATAAATGTTGGTGGTCATATGTTAAAGTATTAAGTTCACTTAATACACAAAATTAGCCCAAACTTTACTCGTCCTCAAGCCATCCTAGATCTATATGACTCTCTTCTTTCTGATGAACACAATTGGAGAGATATTAATAAATATCCTGACTCATCCGTGCTTAATAAGTGCAATGAACAGAGATCACAAGTATGAGCTGAAGAAAGTGCTTCCATCCACATCCATTCATCATAAACGTGTACTCCACATGGCCTTCTGAAGTGAAGCAATGTCACACTAAGATTTATTAACCCCCCCGGAGCTGTGTGGATATGTGGATGTGTCATGATATTTATTAATATTTTACTGACTGAGTTGTATATTACTTTCTTCTTTCTGATGAACAAAGATGGCTTGAGGGCGAATAAAGCTTGGGCTCATTTTCATTTGAAAGTGAACCAATCCTTTAATGACATAAAGGTTGAGACATCTAAACGATGATGGACTTCTGGGTCATTTTTGCAGTTTAGCTTTAATAAATGGACAATAAATTGATAAAGAAAAATCCTTGACCTAAAGTATAACATTCAAAGCATACAAAATCTATTTGCTGAAACATGATTGAGAGAGTTTGATTGAATCTTACTTGTTAAAGGTTAATGAAAACAAATCTCGGATCACACTACCAAACGGAAAAAGATAACGATGGGCCTGAAGTTTAATGTAGGATTAGCAAACCTGTCGCTTGGCTAATGAAGATGAGTCCTGCAGCATGTCCATAATGATGGGGAACAGCTCATCCATCCATTTCCTCATCTCCAGTCCACTCACCTGGTAAATAAAAAAAAATAAATAAATTAAAAAAAAAAAAAAAAATGTACAAGCTTAACTTCATTTCAACTGAACAAAATTAACACGCTTTCAGACGTTTTCACGCTTTTTTTTTTTTTGGAATGTGAATCATCCAGGTCGCTCTAGTCCTTTTGTTTAATACCAACTGTAGCAGTCACATCTAACATTTATCTGCATTGGAAAAAACGGTTTGCTCTTACACAATCCCTTTTCTCTAACCTTTGCTACCCCAGTTTCCACAATCATTTGATCTCTATGTTTGTCTTCAGCTTCCTCTCCTTCACAGAACTACCCAGACCATTCTCCTGAACGTTTCCTAAATATTGTGCAGCACTCAGTAGGAAGTACTCACTGTACAAAAAGCTGTTAAAAATGTGCATTCACCAGATCAATATTGAGCATCCAGATGGTATTATCAAACACATCTTATGGAGCTCTCTAAGACTGTGCATATATTAGCATTTTAATGGTTGAAAACAGAGCGGACTTCAATGATTTCTTATCCTGTTGCTCCCTCTATAGGACTTGATCCGCGACCAGTCGATGTAAAACTTAAAGTGCCATGGCAGAGCATTAAAGTCGACTAGTATGTGCAACCCCTATTACCTGGGCAAGTTCTCCAATGGTAGCTAAAACACTGATAATGACTGCAGGGTTTGGATCAGGATCTTTCAGCTTCAAGATGAGGGCCTGTGTGAAGAACAAAATTAGAAAAATGCATCACAAACATTTAGTCACACTTCAAGATCACAATATCTACATCCAGAAGTTATTAGATATGGGAATCATAATGAATTAAAAATTCACCTCAATTTTTCGCAAATTTATTTTTAAATAAATATGATTTTTAAAAAAACATTTTTAGCTACATACATTTATTATTATTATTATTATTATTATTAAAGTATTAATAGCAACAAAAATGTTCTGGAGAAAAGTTTCTTTAACTACACATTGTTACACGAAAGAGTCAGTAATTAATCCTTTTCTAAGCCCCACTTTACAAAACATTACTGACCAATCCTACATTATTTTCCGACCATATTAAACACGTTTTTCTCTTGAAAAGTCTCATTTACAGGACACCAAGTAAATATTGATTCTAGAAAATTCAGGCTGTGGATTAGACCATTAAAGTCCTCATTCTGAAACAAACATGTTTAACATTAGTAGGAACACTAACATTTCTCAAATCACAATTGTACAAATTATTATGGCTATTTTCCAAGTACAAACAAATAAACTTCCTGTTACAAAAGTTCACAACACATTTGACAACAACTCCAAAACACATGCAGATGACATAAGGATGAGACTGTACCTTGAGAATGGGCTCCATGTATGGGCGGATGAGTCTAGGGGCATTAGACACCAAGTGACCCAACATACGGGCACTTTGCTCTTTGTTTCGGCCCACACCACTATGTTCCAGCTCGGTCAGGATCTGGACAGAGTTTTATTGCATTGGACAGTACCAAGTTTGACATTATTCAATTGTATAACTGCTGTATAGACACATTCATAACAGATGTGTTACAAAACAACAATTCATATTTGATCTAAATAAAGACTATTATATTGTAATAAAGACTTGGGTTGCTAGTCAACAGTTGTGTGAATCTGTTGAGGTGCCAGGGACAACAAGAGTCAGAGAAGAATGACTTGAGCTATGGTGAAACAACAGCTGCTATTTCAGCAGAAAAACATTTACTCACTGCCATCTATTGGTAACGGAGATGAAGTCATAGCAAAGAATGGCTATAACTCTTCTTAATTAGCATAGCATGAGTATGCATACTGTGCACAGTATAATGTTTATTATAACCCACTACACTTGGCAAAACATGCAATATACAAAAGATAGCACCGTGTGAAACTGTATCCCACAATCATTATCTCCATTTTAACTCATTTTATTGGACTGCCAAAAATGGAAGTTTTTTTTTTTTTTTTTTTTTACACAAAATGTAGATACAGTTCTGCAGAAGTGTCTTCACTGAAATGCCTTTGAAACCAAGACTTACCCAACTAGTGTAAGACTGGGTTACCAGGATACATCTGTGTTTAAGAACCAAAATTATATTAATTTTAGGTTTGAAGAAATAGCCCTTCTTGCAGGCCCCCTAAAAATGTATATCTATGTTGTGGAAACCCCGAGCAATTACTTCTATCTTGATTAAAGTAGTAACTTCCTATGCTGCCATTCCATCTGAATCTGATCAAAAACCACCAGATTGTGCATGGAACCACAAACTGTAGCTCAGGGATTCTCAACTCTGGCCTTTGAGGCCTGCTGTAGCTCAAAACACAGAAGCTAGGCCAGATCAGACTGCTCACTTGAGTGATAAAACAATTGTCTTATTAGAGTCAAATATCAGAGCATCAGATAATTGGTAGCTTGCTAACCAGTGTGATATCTACACAGAAAAAGAAAAAAAAGACAACCTTTTAAATTGTGAGAAAAAAGCCTCACAACGGGGGCGGGTAAAACTGTAAAACTGGCAAAACTAGTTCAACCTCAAACCCTGTAAATGGAAGGCGAGAAGAGATTTTTGCCTGCACCTGAGCCCAGTTCTGGGTTTTGGATATGCACACCCATTTTGAATTTCAAAAACTTTAAAATGTAATTTGTGTAAAGCGTTATAGATAGGGATGCACCCATACTACTACTTCCAGAATGAGTCTGATACCGATATTCTCTTTGTATTTAGATCTTTTTGATATTTTCTCTAGTACTTGCTGATATGGACTGATGATACCTGTATTTTCATTGCATTTGTAATTCTCTAATAAAATTTTAAATTAATAATATAAATTAATTATATTTTTTAATAATTTAAATAATTTTAAATATATTAAAGTTAGTTAAACCAAATGAATGAATCATATTAGTTGGGTTAATTTGTTTAACAAATAGATATCAGTGTTGCTGCACATTTTGTAAAGTAATACTACATTAGGGGTGTGTCATTTTCAAAGTTGTTTCAAAAGCTGCAAGGTCTGTTGATAATAATTAGACTACATTTGAGTGTACATGAGTGTGTTTTTGTGCTGGGAACATGGCAGGTTTAGGCCTGGCGTGGACAGCTGACTTAAGATGAAGAATTTTATTTATAATGCGCTTTTTGCAAAAAAAAAAAAAAAAAAAAAAAAAAAAAAAGACAAAATACAAATGAAACCACAAATAAAAAAATAAAAAAATAAAAAAACAAAAGCAAAATATTAAAATAGTATACTCAAAAGCAGTTAGCATCTTTAAAAAAAAAAAAAAAAAAATTAAGTCTTTAAAAACTTCTTAAACCAGTCCAGTGTTGAGATACTTCTAATAACCAAGGGAAGTTTATTCCACAAACGTGGAGCTGAGACCGAAAAAGCCCATCCACCCATAGACTTCAATTTGAAAGTGGGCTGCTGAAGAGTACAGGAATCAGAGGAATGAAGAGAGCGGGTTTGAGTATAGGGAGCTACTACAAAAAGGTATGCCAGAGCTGACCCATGAAGAGCCTTATATGTTAAAATCAAGATTTTAAAATCAAATATGAAGACATTCATATAACTCCTATTTTATGTAGTGGTTAGTTCACAGCAGTGACAGAAATCAACATTTTTATTAAGTTCATATTCATATTATTGCAAATGTACAAGGAGAGGACCATGTCGCTGTCGCACAAATGTCCGTAAGTGAAACACCCCTGAAAGCAGCCCATGAAGAGGAAACCATCCTGGTGGAATGGCAAGTGTTAACCCCAGGCACGGGTTGCCCAGCCTTCTTGCAGGCAATTAATAACCTCAACAACCCACCGTGACAGCATCTGCTTAGATAAAGCAGGGTGTCCCCCTTCCTAGCCTCCCCATAACAAAACAAACAACTGCTTGGACTGCCTTAACTGCACAGCCTCTACATAAATTTTTAAAGCTCGCACAGGAAACAGGAACAGAGAACATTGCTAAGTAACCGTTGATTGGAAAGAACACCGTTCAACTGACTGGTCAACATAAACTGGTGCAGTAGGACCTTAGGGAGGAAAACTGGATTGGACCAAAGGATAATCCCAGCACCCTCTGGTTTCCATCTCATGCAGGACTGGCTCACAGACAGTGTATGAAGCTCAACAACCCTGAAGGTTCACAGTCCGCTAACAAGGAGTTGGTCCCAGAGGCCAGACCCATAACTGTAGACAGGCTAGATTTGGATGCCAAATATGACCGTCCAGCTGGGATAGCAGATCCCTCCTGGACAGAACCTGCTTCGGTTTGTCCACCAACAAGGTTAGGAGCAAGAGAAACCATGGTTTGGACAGCCACCGTGCGTCTGCCCTGAGCAATCCTGTGAAGTGTCTCCCATAACAGAGGAATCAGAGGAAAGGCATACAGAAGACAATCATGTGACACTGCGTCCTGCCTCAATGGACTGGGCGTTTCCATACAGACAAACCACAATGGGCAGTGAGTTGTTTTCTCTGAAGAAAAGAGATCTAGCTCTGCCATACCAAAATCCTGCCAAATCTCCTGAACTAAAACCGGGTGGATGCTCCACTCGCCCTCTGGACTGGGCATCTGCAGCCAGATTGACTACTCCTGGCAGATAAGCAGCCCTCAGCGACACAAACTGTACAAGTGACCAGGTGAGGATGCTGTGAGTGAGCCGTAACAACCTCTCTTAATTCGTACTCCCCTGGTGGTTCAAACTGAAAACCGTTGACGTGTGGTCCGAACGCACAAGCACGTGGCGACCCATCAGCACCGGAACGAAATGTCTTGGGGACAGAAAAGTTGCATGCATCTCCAAACAGGTTGATATGATCCATCAACCGGTCCTTTGACCATTTCCCACTGATACCTCTGTGGTTCCAAACTGCCCCCCAATCCATAAAGGATGAGCTGGTTGTTTAGTTTTCAATAGTTCTCACATCTCAACATTTTCTATGTTACTCTGGTAACCTTGGTTACAACTCTCTTCTCCAACAAGGAAAGAATTTTTTGAGAAAGAGCTGCTGAACGAATAGGGTCTACCACAACCATTGGGATGTGACCCAAAACTTCCGGCAGCGGAACTGCAGATATAACCGTAGCGCAATGTTGTCAAGACCCAAGGGTCTGACACTGTGCTCTCCCAGTATAGGCCGTAAGGTGAAGCAGTTTTTCGTTTAATCCCGTTCCCATATATGGGGCACTAAATTCTTTTCATTGCAATAAAAAGATCTATTGGTTTTGAGCAAGAAAATAAAAGTTCTCCATTTAGAATCTTGCAGTTTTTTTTTTTTTATTAGTGTTTAAAGTCAGCAATAGTTCCTTCCTAGTGTAATCATATTTTGATCATGAGTGATTAGGCGTCACATGCGGTAAGCATGACCGATAAGGTGGCCGCTAATTGGAATGACATGTTAACATGAGTCAAATATGTCTGCGCCCCTGTTGTCAATATAGAGTAGCGATGAAGAGGAAATAACGGCCAGATCTCTTTCAAAACTCCGTAAAAATGATTATAAACAATGTTACATGCATCTCACATCCATAAAGAAAGAAGAAACAAAGGACTTACACGCACACTTTGAGATACATTCAGAAAATAGCGCCAAACAGTGGCTTGGTTTGCAGGGTGAGAATCAGAGAATAGCAGAAACATACAAACGTTGTCTTGAAATCGAGCTTGAAAATGTTCCCGAAGACGCTGGGTTTCATTCCACTTGCAACAGGTGTTTCACTGACAAAAAGCACTTGAATGCGGCCGTTAAACGGGTCACACAGAGTCCTGAAGTTCAAGATGCTCACAAAGACCAGTCTGTGTCACTGAGTAGAAGTACCTCAACAACTGAATGTCCGACAAAGAAACTTAGGTCCAGGACGGGCCTGCCAGTAGCCTGTTTTGACTGCACAACTCTTGGCACATTAATTCAATATAATCAAATGTAAAAGTGAAAAGTGAAAGTGAAAGTCGTGACGCATTGTCAGGTATGGCAGGGCTCCAGACTAACTTTTCCACTGGTTGCACTGGTGCTACCAATTTTCTCAGTTGGTCGCACCAGCACATGATTTGGTTGCACCTTTTTTTTTTTTTTTTTTTTTTGCTACAACAATTTTAATCAATGCATGCTTGATGAATAGTAATTTTAAATATTAATATTTAATATTAAGATTAATATTAATCTTAAATATATTAAATCACAGTGGCTGATATAAATCTGGTATATATATATCTATAATTTATATTTATTTTAATTCAAATGTAATAATATATATATATATATATATATATATATATATATATATATATATATATATATATATATATATATATATATATATATATATATTTGATCGCGTTTCCCGTGAAGCTGAACTGAAGTCTGAATTCATTTCACACGGACCGACTGTCACACACAGAATACACGCGTTCACGCGGTTACAAACACTTCAGAAAATCTCACTTTTGTATTCGAGTAAATCTGCAAGGTCTGTTTAATTAAATGTTAATTAGATATTCAGGAATTTGTTTTAATGATATAGATGTGTATTTGCTAAATGTTTAATTTAAATGAGAAAATATTAGCCTTTAGTTTGCCTTTCTGTAACTAATAATATAAAAGCAAACACTGTACTTTCTCACATTCAGTTTACTTTCTTTCTTTGTTGCGGTTGGTCAGTCAAAATAAACCAAACATTTTAGTCCATTCACATTTGAGTCTATTTTGTCTAGTCAGTTTGAGTCGCTGACAGACTAACTGCGCGTGACCACCGGCGCGGAGCGCGAGCATTTTAAACTCACCAGCGGTTACGCAATGTAAGCGATGATGCTGCGTTTGAATTTTCGAGACCGAGACGTGCTTATATACGATACCTTGACAACACTAGTTGACATTAGCGCAGGCCAAACATTCTCTCGCGGCCTATTGAGGAACTCTGGTCTAAGCCATTGCTGTTGAAGTAACTTAATGCATTTCTACCTGTGCGCTCATCATCATGTGTCTGTATGCATGGCTCGTCCTTTCCACCAGCATCCTTGAACTCCAAACTTTGTTTTTTTATGATTATTATTCAGCGATTAACCTTTTCATTTTTACATGGCTTAATTCCGAAATTTGGCGCGTTTCATCATCATTGTGCAATGCGCGTGTACGTTCGCTCTCTAGCGCTTAATAAATAGAACTGCATGTGTCTTGCGGAAGAACATTGTAGCCGGAACTATTTCTCACTGTTTGTCTATGACGAGTCAGGCAGGTACTGTGATACTCCGCAGCGCAGCCGAGCCCGGTCTGAAATAGTCCGAATATAAACACTTATTATAGGCGCACCGTAGTGATTCAGGATAAGACAAAAACACGGTTTGGAAAATGGATTCATGATGTACTCATTCATTATATAAATATTGTTCATTTTGAAAACAAAACAGTTACGGACGGCAGCAGCTGCCGATACCTCGTTCTGTTACACATGCGCGAATAATATGATCATCCACTCGCACAAATGCGACTATATAAAATTTTTACTCGCACATCGTTAAAAAAAGGTCGCATATGCGACCATTTTGGTCGCAGTCTGGAACCCTGTATGGTGACCCATACTTGAAATTTGTGCTCTGCATTTATCCCATCCAAGTGCACACACACAGCAGTGAGTAGTAAACAAGTGCGCGCACACACACACACACACAGTGAACACACACCCGGAGCAGTGGGCAGCTATTGCTACAGCGCCCGGGGAGCAATTAGAGTTAGGTGCCTTGCTCAAGGGGACTTTAGTCATGGTATCGAAGGTGGAGAGAGTGCTGTTTATTCACAATCCCCACCTTTAATTCCTACCGGCATGGGAATCGAACCGGCAACCTTCACGTTACAAGCCCAACTCCCTCACCATTAGGCCACGACTACCCATGTGCAGTGGTTTGTGAAGTTAGAATAAACTAGTAATGATCCATTACCAATTATTATATTTTATATTTAAAATAGAAGTCATTGTGAAACAGTTATGACGCATAAAATAATATCTTTTCCGTTTTTTTTATGTTTTATTTTCAGAAATAATCCAACCTTCCATGCCAGCTACAAGATTATTCACCATAGAATAATTGTAAACCAAGAGGTGCTGACAATGATGCAGCTAAGAAGGATCTTTTTAAATCTTGTGAAAAAACATGAAGATCTTGATGCTTCAAAACTACAGGTAATTTAAATACAAGTTTCTTTTAAATATGCAGCTTTGGAAAGATGTTTTGCAACATTTATTTTTTCTTACAAAAATTAAATTTATAATAATGATAATCATTTTATAACATGTAAAATCAGATACAGTGTATTTTAACTCGATTGTTTTCAGTGTGAATATAACTATTTATACCGTTGTGAACCTCTTTCGCTGTATCTTTGTTTCAGGCAGGAGAAGTTGAAGGAGGTTGATCCATGATTTCCCCCAGCTGGTGTTTCACTCCCCCAACAAGCGCAACATCAGTGAGCTGGTTTTTGTTGAGACACTGTCTGCAGATAAGCTGATAGACAGGCTACCTCACCCATCAGGTACAGAAACAACAGAGTCAACTGAGGTAACTAGCCAAAGTGATGGTGAAAACATGCCAAGTACAACAGCTGGTCCGCAAAGACCAACTTCAATGGCCTCTATCAGTACTACAGAGGACACAAGGACACTTTATAGTGCAGCATTGATATTAAAGATGCTTTTATGTGACTCTCCCGGTATGACATGTCCGTGGCCACCCACGTCAGATGATTTAAATGTGAGCGAAACAAAATCTGTTGTGCCACTCAAACTGTACAATCTGATTTCCTGGATTATTGGTGCAACTGAGGAACCAACACTGGCCCATTATGTTGATATTCCAGATGATCTGAACCTAAAAGTAATATCTATTTGTCAAGACTTTGTATATCTCGCATCTAAGGGAAGGAGGCAGACACCCAAATCATTGTGTCTTGGTCTAACTGTTCGCCATTTAACAGGTTCATCACAAATTGTGTCACTTCTAAATAAACTAGGACATTGTGCATCATGGGACACAGTTGTCAGTCTAGACACTAGCCTTGGCCAACTTAAACTAGTAGAAGGCAGAGACATAATACCAAAGGGATTCTCAAAGAAGGTTCCAATAACACTTGTTTGGGACAATTGACTTTGGAGAGGAGACACTATCAGGTCATGGAACTACCCACCACACAAATGGGATTATGCTGCAAAGGTCTGTAGTTGAACCAGTGTCAACAACAAAAACAACTGTTGGAGAAATTTATTGATATGTTATTACTATGTTATGAAGAATCATTGATGAGTTAATCCATTAACAAACTGGTGTATAAATTATAAAGTCTTCATGAGAAGAATATGCTAGGGGATGTCTAAAATTAATATATGGTTCAAAGGCACGAAAGAGAACCTCTGGGAAAGGCCGCAGTGCTGGGAAACTCCTGACACCACAAGCTAAAAAGACCATTACTCACACTAACAAGAAAGGTGAGGGATTAGAAAAATGAATAACGACCACTACTCACGCTAAGGGATGGAGATGCTTAATGAGAAAAGGTAACTTAAAGAACATGAGGAACATTTTTTAAAAAATAGAACACGTGGTGATTGGCCACCATTATATAATAAACCTGGAAGAATTGGTAAACAATAGTGGCCAGAGATCAAGGAGGAGCCTAAAGAAAAGATAGGTGCTAGAACTCCCATTTACGATAAGACAAATGTATAAAATAAGCAGATTGATACTGTCTAGTTAGATGTGCGGCTGGATGCTGAGCTTGATGCAAAGCTGACATCTCACTTTGTTGCCGCCAATAAAGTTCATCTCTGAAGACTTGGAATTTCTGACTCAGAGCTTTCTTGACCAAATAATTAGACTCATCTGAAGTGATTGCGAACTGGCCAAAACACAACCACTACAAAAGGGAGTTTCCTCATTCAAAGCACCTCCTAGCATCCCTGTTGAAGAGTACCATCATTCTAAAAGACAAGGACCACAGAGCTTGTTTCATCATGAAAGTATTCCATTACAGGTAGACGGATACAAATTGAACACCATGTCTGCTGCACAAACTGAACTGGTATTTGTTTTTTTAAAGTCCATAGATGCTGAAAAATGCACAATCCCAAGGTTTCCATACATTGCTTCAAGGTGATGGCACTCTGCAAAAGTCAGCACTATATTATCTTCCAGTCATTGAGGCTTCACCAACAGATGTCAACAGTAAACAATTCTGAAGCGAAGTGTCCAAATTGCTAATCAGCTAGAACTGGACCATATAGTGTTAGTTTTTGATCAAGCTATATATGCCAAAGCTCAGCAAATCCGCTGGAAAGACAATGGCTTTACTCAGCGTATAGGGATTAGACTAGGTGAATTTCACACATGCATGTCCTACCTGGGCATTCTAGGAAAAAGGTTTGGAGATGCAGGACTCCAAGATATACTCATTGAGTCCGAAGTTGTTGCCCCAGGATCCATCAGTGGAGTGATCAGTGGTCATCACTACAACCGCAGTATGAGGGCACACAAACTGTTTAAGAGTCTGCAATGCATCAGACTTCTCACCTTCTTAGATTCTTTGCCACCAGAGGAGAGAAATGATTGTATGGAAGTCATCAATGAGATAAAATGTGCATTCCAGGACAGAACCATGGATGTTTTGTGTGTGAATGAAAAATTTGACAAAATGTATTCAAAATATGTGGACTTTGTGAAAAGAAGTGCAGAAAACCCAACGTTTGCCTTCTGGAGTTAGTACATTGACATGGTACAGATACTCCTTCTGTTTGTGAGAGCAACACGAGAATCGGACTAGCAGCTTCACCTGTCAACCGTGCGCTTAATGATGGCATGGTTTTTTGCTTACGGTCGTGTAAATTATGCAAGGTATTTACCATCATACTGGCTGGAAATGGTCAATTTGCCCCTCACACATCCTTCTTGCTCAGTGTTAAAGGCCAGTTGACTGTCCAACATCAAAGTGTCCATGGATTTGCCTCGATTGCTTGTGACCAGGCCATTGAGCAAACATGCAACAGAGATTCCAAAACAAAGGGTGGTTGGACAGTGATAACACAGAATTGAGCTGCAGTATATCGCTGGATATTGTCGCAACATGAACGGGCTGCCATAGCAAGACAATGTGAGGCAATGGCAGGTAAATCTCCTGATATAAGGAAACGGAAAGACCTTGACAGCACACAAATTCGTGCTGATGAAAAGGCTGTAAACAGAATAATTTCCACCCTAGATTCCATGCTGAATCCTTTTGACACACACCAAGATGGCATTGTGTGTCAAAGTTCTGAGACAGTCGCAGCTGAAGAAATCATGAGGGATTTGCACACAGCTCTGGAAAGGGGGGGAAAATACTGTCTAAGAGTTTATGGACCAAAGACTGTTATCACCATCAGTTGACCTATTTGCTCCCATCAAAACACAAAAACTAAACACCTTCAGCAGGCAAAGAAGTGATTCTGCGTGCCGACAAGAAGCTATTCTCCAGACTACTCGTCATTGGTCAAAGTAGAAAGATAGACCTGTGGGAAATTCTGTCCTACTCCTTGGGAACTGTATCATATCCTTTAGCCAGTGCTGGTGGTTCACTTGCTAAAACAAACAAATCAGCTCTTACGGATTTGTTAGAAACCAAAGATGGAGAGATGCTGATCTTACCGCTGTGAGCAAAGACTTGAGTTTGTACATAGCACATGGACACCTGTGTCACTGCGTGACTGTAATGGAGGGTTTACAAACTCTCAGTGCTGTTGAAGATCTGACGTGATCATGAGGAATGTGACACCAGGTTGTTTTTACATGCACAACATGCTGCTCAGGAACATCAAACTGTAGTTATCAAGAGCCCTGATACTGATGTGGCAGTGATTGCTTTAAGTCTGCAGCCAGATTTGCCATGTAGGTTGTATTTTTCACGGGGTTGGCAACAAAACAAGGATTATTGACTTAGCTAAGGTGTCATCAGCTCTTGGCACCAGTGTGTGTTTGGCAATTATTGGGATCCATACCTTCACAGATTGTGACTCTACAAGTGCCTTTTATGGCAAAGGCAAAAGAAAGACATTTTCTGTTGCTTGCGAGAAAGAGTAGTACTTGATTGCATTTACAAATCTGGGTAACAGTTTTAACCTGGAACAGTCTACCTTTGACCTACTTTGCAAATATGTGTGCCACCTGTATGGCCAGTCATCTGCCAGTCAAATGTGAACGATCCAAGATACAAAGCATACTGCATGGTATCGTCAGATTTGCCAGAACCATCCATGCCCCCGACAAGTGACGCCCAGCACCAACACTGCAAAAGAGCAAACTACCAAGCAGCTATATTCTACCAAGCTACTACATTCTCAGAAAGGTATAATGTGTGCCCCTTCACCCGTTGGCAATGGATGGCATCTCGAGGATGGGGAGTTAACAGTGACCTGGATGACAAGAAATCCTGCCCCTGAAAGTGTGTTGCAGGTAGTCCACTGCAGTTGCAAGCAAGGCAAATATGAGACTGGAAGATGTTCCTGTGCAGTGGGTACGGAAAGTATTCAGACCCCCTTAAATTTTTAACTCTTTGTTATATTGCAGCCATTTGATAAAATCATTTAAAGTTCATTTTTTCCTTATTAATGTACACACAGCACCCCATATTGACAGAAAAACACAGAATTCTTGACATTTTTCCAGATTTATTAAAAAAGAAAAACTGAAATATCACATGGTCCAAAGTATTCAGACCCTTTGCTCAGTATTTAGTAGAAGCACCCTTTTGATCTAATACAGCCATGAGTCTTTTTGGGAAAGATGCAACAAGTTTTTCACACCTGGATTTGGGGATCCTCTGCCATTCCTCCTTACAGATCCTCTCCAGTTCTGTCAGGTTGGATGGTAAACGTTGGTGGACAGCCATTTCTAGGTCTCTCCAGAGATGCTCAATTGGGTTTAAGTCAGGGCTCTGGCTGGGCCATTCAAGAACAGTCACGGAGTAGTTGTGAAGCCACTCCTTCGTTATTTTAGCTGTGTGCTTAAGGTCATTGTCTTGTTGGAAGATAAACCTTCAGCCCAGTCTGAGGTCCTGAGCACTCTGGAGAAGGTTTTCGTCCAGGTACTTGGCCGCATTCATCTTTCCCTCGATTGCAAACAGTCGTCCTGTCCCTGCAGCTGAAAAACATCCCCACAGCATAATGCTGCCATCACCATGTTTCACTGTTGGGACTGTATTGGACAGGTGATGAGCAGTGCCTGGTTTTCTCCACACATACTGCGTAGAATTAAGGCCAAAAAGTTCTATCTTGTTCTCATCAGAGCAGAGAATCTTATTTCTCACCATATTGGAGACCTTCAGGTGTTTTTTTTAACAGACTCCATGCAGAGGAGAGAGGCTTCTGTTGGGCCACTCTGCCATAAAGCAGAGACTTTCAACAACTTTCTCCCATCTTCCGACTGTATCACTGGAGCTCAGCCACAGTGATCTTTGGGTTCTTCTTTACCTCTCTCACCAAAGCTCTTCTGGTCATCCCAAACGTCTTCCATTTAAGAATTATGGAGGCCACTGTGCTCTTAGGAACCTTAAGTGCAGCAGAAATTTTTTTATAACCATGGCCAGATCTGTGCCTTGCCACAATTCTGTCTCTGAGCTCTTCAGCCAGTTCCTTTGACCTCATGATTCTCATTTGCTCTGACATGCGCTGTGAGCTGTACGGTCTTATATAGACAGGTGTGTGGCTTTCCTAATCAAGTCCAATCAGTATAATCAAACACAGCTGGACTCAAATGAAGGTGTAGAACCATCAAGGATTATCAGAAGAAATGGACAGCACCTGAGTTAAATATATGAGTGTCACAGCAAAAGTCTGAATACTTAGGACCATGTGATATTTCAGTTTTTCTTTAATAAATCTGCAAAAATGTCAAGAATTCTGTGTTTTTCTGTCAATATGGGTTGCTGTGTGTACATTAATAAGGAAAAAAATGAACTTAAACGATTTTAGCAAATGGCTGCAATATAACAGAGTGAAAAATTCTGAATACTTTCCATACCCACTGTATGTCTGTAAGAATGTCTTGTACTAAAATTTTGTCGGTGCCACAATTGTGCAAATGTTTCCCAGGAAACAGAGGAAAGAGCTACATGGGATGATGGCTCTGATGAAAGTGATAGGGATGATACTGGTGAGTAAAGACGTGCTGTGCATTATTTTAGGCTGGTTTTGAACTGTAATGAATCTATTGTAGAATTGTCCTTTTTTAGCATTACTCATAATTAAGGGAGATGGTCACATTTTACATTATTTCAGCCAACTTGGGCCAAAGTCTGCTTCTTTATGTTTCTGTGATTACATAGTGCCTAGTGAAAATTTTGATGTACACTACCGGTCAAAAGTTTTAGAACACCCCAATTTTTCCATTTTTTATTGAAATTTAAGCAGTTCAAGTCCAGTGAATAACCTGAAATGGTACAAAGGTAAGCGGTAAACTGCCAGAGATTAAAAAAAAACGTTTAGGTTACCAAAAACTGAAAAATAATGTACATTTCAGAGTTATACAAAAAGGCCTTTTTCAGGGAACAAGTAATGGGTTAACAACTTACAGCTGTTCTGCAGCAATGGAAGTAAATTAAGCCTTGAAAGTTGATGCTAACAATTCCTACAGGTGTCCCAACTTTTGTTGATTACTTACAAACCCTCTGTCTGTTTAAAAGCAGTGTTGGAACAGACTGTGTTACTACACCCTCTTAAGCATTATTTGGACAGTATTGTACCGCAGGAAGTAGTATATTGCTCTCATAATGGCGAGAAAAAGGCAATTAACAAAGGAAGACAGACTGACCATTATAACCCTTAAAAGTGTAGGTCTTTCCTTTAGAGAAATTGCAAAGAAAGCCAAGGTGTCAGTGAGTACAGTTTCCTATACCATCAAAAGGCATTTGGAAACTGGAGGAAACTCTGACAGGAAGAGGTCTGGCAGACCCAAAGCCACAACAGAATCAGAAGACAAGTTTCTGAGAGTCAACAGCTTGCGTGATAGGCGGCTCACAGGACAACAGCTTCAAGCACAGCTTAACACTGGTCGAAGTAAACAAGTCTCAGTTTCAACTGTGAAGAGAAGACTTAGAGCTGCAGGTTTGACAGGTCGAGTGGCAGTAAGAAAGCCATTGCTAAGATGGCAAAATAAGAAAAAGAGGCTTGCCTGGGCCATGAAGCACCGCCAGTGGACTATTGAAGACTGGAAGAAGGTGTTATGGACTGATGAATCGAAATTTGAAATCTTCGGTTCATCATGCAGGGTTTTTGTACGCCGTCGAGTAGGCGAAAGGATGGTTCCTCGGTGTGTGATACCAACTGTCAAACATGGAGGAGGAAGCGTGATGGTCTGGGCTCTTTTGCTGGATCCAGAGTCAGCGACTTGCACAAGTGAGTGGCACCCTGAACCAAAACTGCTACCACAGCATTCTGCAGCGCCATGCAATACCCTCTTGGTCAGGGGTTCATCCTACAGCAAGATAATGACCCAATACATACCTCCAGGTTATGTCAGAACTACCTTAGAAGAAAAGAACAAGACGGTAGGCTTCAAATCATGGAATGGCCAGCACAATCTCCAGACTTAAACCCCATCGAGCTGGTTTGGGATGAACTGGACAGAAGGGTGAAAGCAAAGCAACCTACAAGTGCAACACATTTGTGGGAACTTCTGCAACAGTGTTGGGAAGAACTTTCCGAACAATATTTGATTTCCACGAGTGTGTTCGGCTGTTATATCTGCAAAAGGTGGCTACTTTGAGTCAAAAATTTAGATTAAATTTTGTGAAACAAAACGATTCCATGATTTCTTTTTTTATCTCCAATTGTTTATTTGTTCTATGCTTTAATTTCAGAGTACATTGAGACATTAAACTGCGTAAATTTCAATAAAAACCGGAAAAATGGAGGCGTTCTAAAACTTTTGACCGGTAGTGTAGAATACATCAGTTTTCCTAAATTTACAATGTGTACATTTAATTTTTCTTAGTGTCAATACGAGAAGTTGAAGCGTATTTTCTAAAATTTGCCATATTTCATGGTCTGCATTCACACTTGAATATATAATGCACCAATACCAGTCTCAAATGTTTAGGTACATGTATAAAGGTCAATTTGAGAGATATTTTGTGTTGTTAAAATGAATATAAATAAAGTTATAAGCAAAAACAGCAGCATAAGACTTTCGTTTTCTTATACTTCACAATTAGGTACATTTATGGAACGTGACAAAAAACTGCAGGATATTTTGCGGAGAACTTTTAACATAGTCCATAAGGGTGTTGTCTATCCAAAAATGCATTTAGTGCCCAGGTGTGGGGGTGAAAACCACTTTTTCATAGTTTACCTTATGGCCTAGTAACTCAGATGATGTGTCGTAAAACATCCAACCACCGGGTATCTCAGGCCTTGAAAATTCACTCCAACGGACTCCGCTTCAGCCATTGAGGCCAGAGTGCGAGCAGTCTTGGAATGTCTTTTAGCCATACCTGGTCCTTTGAGAACACTCGAAAATTCTGCTATGATTCTACATGCAGGTATAGCAAAAGGAATCTATAGGTGAAGGTCTGTGGAAAAACACCCTAGACTAGGCAGTCATCAAGGCCAAGACAGGACACTGCCATCTGAAGCACTTCCAATGCGTCATCCCGCTGGTGTGGAACAGTCCCCAAAGAATGAAATGAGCCCTCACCAGAACCACAGGCCACTGTAAATTCCACAGGCTTGTCCTGCAGCTCAGAAACTCCAGTGAGATTATGATCCTGGAAATGTATGTCAGAAGCACATATAGACATAGCATCAAGGTGGGGGCTAGGAGTACATGGCAAAAAGGTAGGTATGTGTGTGAGCATCCTCCATGGAAGCCAAACTAACTGGTTTGCAGTACAGTTTTGAGTTCTCTGCCGCAAAAGGTTGCAAAACACTAGAGTTCGGGTTGTGGTCCAGTCCCACCAAACACAACGGTCTCTGACATAGTCAATAAACTACAATGCAAGTATAGGTCCATTAGTGCTTCCTTCGGATCCTGAGTGCTCAGGAATGATGGGAAGAGATCATGCCCATCGTCAGGAATAAGCTCATTAGGGCAGAGCTTGCAATGTAGTGGGAATGCAGTAGAAATGAAGTGATAAACCATCTGAATTGTGTTAGTTATAAAATCTCTGGGCGCAACCACAAGGAGTGATAGTAAATTACTCTCCTACCTCCTGATGAACCATGAGGAACAAAGAAAATAAAGAGTTTGTCAAGCAGATCATGCAAGGCAAAATACAACTAAAACAGCACCAAAAAAATAAAAAATTGCTCAAAAACTAGTCAACAACACAATGACAATCCTCCAGATAGAACTGTGAGGTAATAGACACAAAATTAGATCAAAAGTTAGTAAACAGCGCTATTACAAGCCTCCTGAGAGAACCGCGAGGTAACAGATACAAAATTCGCTCAAAAAGCTAGTAAACAGCATGGTGACATGCTTCCGGAGAGCAAAAATAAAAATAACATAAGCAAAATAAAATAAAAATATAGCTGCAAGCAGTGATGACGGGCCCAAGCCCGGTGGCACCGCCAACCCGGTGACTTCAAGGCAACAGTGCACGGCGGGCAATAGGCATTTAATGGTAAATGTAAAAGGACTATGTCAAAGTCATTTGAATTCACCACATTTACTGCAACAGTTGGTCCCCATATGATCACAAACCACAACAGCCACATCTATGAGATCATTTAAATTTAGATTCATTTCACTTCATAGGATGTCATACGTCACTTTAAAGTGAGTGCAGAATGTGTTTTTTGGCCTAGCTGAGCTACTGTTTGTGTACCATCTTATGCACCAAAAGGATGCTTTCATGCGATTGCATGAATCCCCTAGGAGCAGTAGCTAAAAATTCAGAGCTTGATTATTCAAAATATCCATATTCAAACCAAAATATCGGACTTCCTGTTGGTCAGAGCTAATGACTGTAAATTAGAAAGTTGACCGGCTAAATGAGAATAATATGTGTACCGAGTTTGGTGACTGTAGGTTAAACCCCCCAACTTTTGTCAAAAGATGGCTCTATAGAGCCCCTCCACCACACCCATTTTTAAGGCTTTGCCCATGTCTACTGGATGACAATCCTGACGTGTGTGTCGAGTTTCATGCAATTTGAAGCATGCTAAGAGTCTCAAAAGCATCCAAAACAAATATTTTGATGTGACACTTTGATCTGTTGCTATGACAACAGTGTTTCAAATATCAAAGATCTTTTAACAGGTATACATTCACCATGTCTTCACATTATTCTAGTAAAGTTTGAAGCAAATTGGGTAAAAAAAAGCATTTTGAAAGTGACCCTTCCTGCTGCCAGTTGGTGGCACTATAATTTTGACTCACAATAGTCACATCCATGTGCTCGGCCTCCTACAACGAACACACAGCTGAAGTTTCATAAATATCAATAAATGTATGCAGACGTTATAACACACTTCCTGTTTCTGTTTTCTCGCCATAAATTTGTTGCGTCGCCACGGGCTAACTGTTTGAGATATCAAAAATCCGCTGGCATTTTGCATCATCAATGTCTTGACTTCATGCTGCCCAAGTTTGGTGGTGATCGGATTAAGCTCCTAGGAAGAGTATATCAAATTCCAGAGCATGTGTTTTTCAAACAACCCATAATAGCTCAACTTGGTACACATATAGACCTCATCGGGCCTGACAACTTTCATGCTCTAAGTTTCATACGAATATGTGCAAGCGTGTTTGATATATGGACCAAGTTTTCCCTGGCACATAATTAACTTGCAACTGAACTGACATTTACAAATTTTCTTTGCTTCTCTCTTCCTTCCACATGCAGAAGATGGTACATAATTGCTGTCAATAAATGCCGCAAATTGTCATGTGAACAAGCAAATCTACAAAGAAACAATAAAAATAATATGTACGCAAATTAGATCATTTTAATTTGGTAAATGATTTATATATGTCCAAGTAAATTCATTAAAATTAAGACCTCTCATAAGTAAAAATCCAAATTTAAGACTTTTTATGGCCTTAAATTTTAAAAATCTAATTTAAGACTTAAGGGATCCACAGGAACCCTTGATATTTCCTTTAGTTATTGTATGCTTAAATATGTCAGTTAAAATTTGCTGTACAAGCTTCTGTTACAGTTCTGTTCACAGCTCATTCTATTGCCATTGTACTTCATCTACATTGCACATTTAGAGACGCCTTCAAAAGGCATCTTTGATGAAAGTATTCTTTAAAAATATAGGCCATCTGTTTTTGCGTTTCAATTCTGACATCCAAAGGCACAAGACCTTTTTCTCATATTCCATGGATCTTGCCCGTTTTCCTCTAATTTTTACCACTGTTCTTCTGCCACCACACAACGAGGAAGCAACTGCAGTGACGTAACTGTGATGTCTGCTCCGAAGTGGTCTGTTCTACTAACATTATCAAGCAGTACCTAGTAAATGATGAAACCAGTGGTTTACTTTTGAAATGTGAAATTAGGTAAAAGACATTTTTTTGTTATCTCCACTTGTAATACACTGTGTAATACAATAATAACAATATCACTACTATTATTATTACAATTATTAGTAGTGGTGGTAGCAGTGGTGGTGGTAGCAGTGGTGGTAGCAGTTGTAGTTCGGCCTTTAATTTTTAATGCTGGTGCTAATAAATCAGCTGTTGGTACCACCATTTGTACAACTTGGTTGTGACACCAGCACTCCCATATGTTTGTCAGAAGCACTGAATATTGAAAATATACAAGTAGTAGTGCTGCCCCCTATTAGTCAACTAGCCGTTAGTCGAAGAGAAGAGGCTTAATTGACCAAAATTTTATTAGTCGCAGGAACAAAAATCCACAGGAAATGGGGAAGTCATGCAGTCTGTGACAGACAGATCGTTAACAGCTGGTCTATGTGGTGATTACAGTACATCGGGGCAGAACGTCTAATCGCCTATCATTCAACCTCAAATATGGATTATCATCTGAAACATGCAAGTAGGTAGCAACTTTACATGGCCGCTCGCTTTAACATTAACCTAGAAAAACGTGGGCTATTCTAAGTGTTTGTGCAGTGTGAAAGCTGAATAGTAGCATGACAGGTTTTTAACATGGAGGCGCCAGTACAGATGAGCTTTTGTAATATAATGAAAGCAATCAGGGTGTGCTCTCTCTGTGAACTTGAGCAAGGAAAAAAAAAGAACCTATAAAAAAGCGAAAGGTCTACTTTTAAAAAAATTTATTCAAATGGAACACATTCACAGGTTAATCCTTATGAACTCCTATGCATATAGGCATGTCCACTACTGCAGAGATAACGAGTCAGCATCATCAAATTCATCACTGCAGCCAAAAATACAGTAGTTTATCAATTAGTTATTAAAATGTTAAAGCAATCTCCTTGCCGTTTTTCCCCGATGCATTCATAATCATTACTTCTGCTGGTGCACTGTGGCAAGCTTTATGTGTGCACTTGAACACCGATTGGGCCATGTAGACATTATAGGCTCTTTATTATGATTTATATGGTTTATTTATAAACGTGATTAGTTGACTAATCGCTTAAATTGAAAGACTAGACAGAAATAAAAATATCTTTTTATTTAAGAGCAATCCTAAAGAGTAGAATGAGTAGTATGGTAGGATGCCATTTCAAATACATCGATGTGCTCTGAAAAATGTAAATACCTGAATGAGCATCTTGCGCAGGAAGGGCATGACAAAGGCAGGGTTCATACTGCTAAGACGGCCGATAGTGCAGATGGCCAGTTCACGAATCTCAAACACTTCATCATTAAGTGCCACAAACAGAGCCTGGAGGTTCTCTGCTTGTGCCAGGTGGGCATCGAAGCGTTCGTCCAGAGAAGCCAGCACACAGTATCGAATATCAGGGTCTGAGAGAAAGCAACATATACAGCGCACAACATGAACGAGTACAACCCCTTTGAACTTACAATAAATTAGACAAATTTGGTTGATCAATTACCAATAAAATCATGTTAATATTAAATCAGGAAAAAAAGATTTACTTATTAAAGTGATAAAACTTATTGTAAAAATGACTACACCCACCTGAAGTAACAAAATTAAAACTAAATAAATAACTTCTGATTTTTGATCAACGAGTGAGTATGTCAAAGTAAAAATTTAAGTAGGAGTCCTTTCCTTCGTTACATATAGCTGATGAAATCATTCTCAGACTCAGGAATTGTAATAGTGATCATTAAGAAATAAAAAGCATATCTTTATCTTCAGGGGGTGTACTATAAACAGAACCCCAGATTCTGTGCATTAAACTTTACTGGCTAAAACTCAACTTATGTAATTCTATTTCTACTTGCATGTTAGCTTGTAGATTATGTATATACACATTTCTGTGTACATTTAAACAGCTTTCACCTGGGTCAGTGATGCCAACCACCAGTAACTTGCTGAGAACATCAGCCACCACCTGCACAGCGGTTTGACTGACCACGTGTCCATGGCCGCTAATCAGATGAATGGAGGGGGTGAGCAGACGTGAGCAGGTACGCGCTGCCTCCATGCGGATCTCCTTGTGCTCGCTGTTTAGGAAGTGGTCTGCACAGTGGCGCACAAACTGGGTCAAGGAGTGACCTAAAAAAGAACCAAAGAAGAAAAAAATATATTTTCTTAATAAAAAGTAAGTGATGCTAGCTTATGCAAAGATAGTTGCAGAGCATTGCTATGCAGATACTAAGACATTCCTTTTAGGCCGGGCAATACATCAGTGAGGATTTTGCAATAATTTAGGGAATATTAGTGCATGTCTAGATTTTTAAACTTGATTTGGCAGTAAAGAATTTTTATATACTTTATAGCAATAACTGCTCAAATCTTAATTTTTGAGATCAAATCCAAAAATATCAGGATATATATCAAACATTGTCAAAATTTTGAAAAAATACTGACTACATATGTTTTATAGCTATATTGCCCATCACTCATTCTGGGTAAGTGCTTACAGTCTCAAATTAAAACAGCTCACCCTCAAGTCTCTAGGAATCTCAACCACATTATCTCGTGCAGCAGGCTGTGCGAAAAGAACTGCACTGTAATCACTCCCTGCTCCATACAAGTGTGTGTTGCATGTTTTCATCTGCGGTTTTGACGCCAGTCATATGTACATTGCCACCACTGATATTTACTTTAGTCGCTGTCACTATGAACACAGGTGATAATCGTGGCATTTCTACGATAGGAAATGTTTTTGGGGCAGACATGACCAGCTGAACACAAACCAGAAACTCTCTTTCTAGTAGAGTTGGCACATGACTAACTGGGGCCTAAGTCAGTCTGCAAACAGACTGGCTAAACCGACTGTCTGTTACCCGCCTTATGTCACACAAGTTGGATAAATCCCAATACACTCTTTCACCCAGATATCATCATATACCCAAACCCATTTAAGAGTAAAAATTTAACTGATGCTCAACAAATAAAAAACTTTATTGGGAATGATATGATCACAGATCATAACCTAAATGTTTGACAGAAACCCGTCTAAAAACAGATAATTACATTACTTTAAATGAGTCTACCCCCCAAGATTAGGGTTATAAAGAGCCTCGTATGAAAGGCAAAGGGGGAGATGTTGCTCTAATTTATAGTAAAATTTCCAGTATTACTTAGAGGTCTAGTTTCAAGTGTAATTCTAGTATAATTTGAAGTGATGGTGCTTTGTGTAATGCTATCTAGTGGAAGTGATCCTGTTTGACATTTGTACTGGCTACTGAATAACAGGCCTACTGTATGAAAGCCACATTTCTAGTGTAGTAGCTGGACCAATCAGACACACAATTATTCATTATATCTAAGGAATAATCCAGCAAACCCTCTCACCTAATAACAAAACTAGGTGCCAAGGTGACTGTGACAACACACATTTTAAAATCTTGCTTAATTACTTACAAAGCTCTAAATGGTTTGGCTCCCCATTACTTGAACAAGCTCTTAACGAATTATAGTCCATCAATTATAGTCCTAGAATTTCAAAATTCTGGCCAGTTGATAATACCAAGAATATCAAAATGCACTGCAGGCAGTAGTAGATCCTTTTCCTATTTAGTACCCAAACTCAGGAACAGTCTTCATAGCCTTGTTCGGAAAGTAGGCACACTCTGTCAGTTTAAATGTAGACTAAAACATCTCTTTAACCTGGCATAGACATAACACATCATCACATGTATAAAATTCACATCCATTAAAAGAATGTTAGGCTGCATAAATTAGGTCAACCAGAACCGGGAACACTTCCCATAACAACCTATGTACTTGTTACATAGCAAGAAAAATGGTATCTACGCCAATATTAGTCTCTCAGTTTATCCTGAGGTTACAATAGTCAACCGTATCCGGTAAGGAACCAAACCAGACCCACAACGCAGCCCTGAATGTCAGCAGAGATCCCGTGAACAAAACATTCCCACATAAAGGTATGTAGATATCACAGTCACTAGCAAAGACCAAAAGAACCAGACAAGTCCTCTGCAAAGACCTATGACCTACTTCGTCTCCATACTGGTGTGATGAATTAAATCCTTAAGCAAAAGGAACAAGATAAAAAATATTAATGCTACAATCCACAATCTGATTACTGACGTGTGATGAAGCCTGAATCAATCACTTCATGTTTGCTCGTTGGCCAGAGGGGAACTGGACCCCTGACTGAGCTTGCATTTTTTTCTTCATTCTGTCACCTGCTGAAGTTTGGGTTCCTTGTCACTGTCACTTGTCACTTATTATTCAACAATATTATTGATATGACTGCACCAACACTACTGGATGAGAACTGAACTGTGCTGGATGATGACATCACTTTTTTCTGCAGACCTAATTGATGATCTTTACAACAAAACTGAATCAACATTGAACTGACTTGAGCTGAACAATGACACTTTTCTTTTAGAGCTGCTGTACAGGCAAAATGAACGCCGTTTGCATCACTGAATAATTTTCCCATCACTGTAAAGCTGCTTTGAAACAATCTGTATTGTATAAAGCACTATATAAATAAAGGTGACTTGACTTACATTTTAACCGTCATCATCTAAAGTGTATTGTACCTTCAAATTCAAAGCTGCCGAGAGTACGCAATGCCAAGGTGATGCTGCCCACGTCGCTAGCCTCAGGGATGTTGGTCAGGCTGGGTGATGCCAACTGGTATGCCAAGCCCTTAGGCATACCTGGGTGACGCAGTGGCTTATGCATGAGCACAAGTGAAAGCATCTTTAGCAGACCGTCCTGAATGTCCTTCTTCAGCTGTGGGATCTGTCTGCTCAGGTCGTACAGCACTGCGGTCAGAGCAGGACTAAAGAGAAGAGAGGGAGGGCATCAGATATAAGACACAGAAAATGATGTCTGAATCTTCTGGCATGTACAATCCAAGTAAAAGTTTGTGCACAATCAACTGAACTGCATTTATGTTTAGTAGTTTTATTAGTTATTGTCATTAGTTATTATTAGTCAATAATAACTAAGAACAACTGAGAATAAAACGCTAACTCAAAGTAGCTTGACTGGTACAGTACCTGAGACCAACAGCTAACATGGGCTCCAGAAGTTCTTTGACATCCTGTTGGATGCTTGGCCCCATAGCTCTGGACAGCATACTTATACAAGTGAATACAGTAGCATCCACCTGCATGGTCTTCTGTCTCCTTAAAGATAACAACAAGACAGAGAGAGAAAAAGAAAAGAAAATTAAATTCTTAACTTTTCATTTTAAAATCTGTTTGTGTATGTCACATTCAAAGTCATAAATTAATATATGAGCTAAATTTTATGTTGAACTCTGAGACTGTTGCCTCGCGAAAATTAACCATTGGGGAGTTACTAACTTATTATTACTAAAATTTGTACTACTAGCACACACACACACGTTCGTCAAATACACGCTCTCCCCTCCTTCTCTCAGCTCTGAGAGGAAGAAGTTTCTGATCTCTTCAATTCCAATCACCCAACTACATGTCCGCTTGATCCTATGCCCACTTATCTTCAGACCATCTCTTCTTCAATTGTACCTGTACTCACTTATATTATTAACACTCCTCTTCACACTAGTACATTTCCCACAGTATTTAACAAGGCTAGGATAAACCCCCTGCTTAAGAAACCCACACTAAATCCAACATTTTAGAAAACTACAGACTGCTGGTATTCCTTTTTCCATTCATTGCAAAGGCACTTGAGAGAGTTGGGTTTAACTAACCATCTACTTATCTCACACAGAACAACCTCCAAGACAACAACCAGTCTGGGTTCAAAGGTGGCCACTCAACTGAGACTGCCCTGCTCTCAGTTACTGAAGCCCTGACACTGGCACGAACAGCTTCCAAATCATCAGTACTCATCTTGCTGGACCTGTCTGCTGCTTTTGACACAGTTTTGACACCAGATCCTCCTGTCAACCCTCATGACAAAGGGCCTCTCGGGAACCCCACTACAATGGTTCAAGTCTTACCTTTCATGCAGGTCCTTCAGGGTATCTTGGAGGGGTGAAGTGTCTAAGACGCATCATCTTACTACTGGGGTACCACAGGGTTCAGTGCTTGGACCATTTCTCTTCTCCATCTACATGTCATCACTAGGGTCTGTCATTCAGGAACATAGTTTTTCCTATCACTGCTATGCTGAAGACATACAACTCTACCCCTCATTCCAACCAGATGATCCAATCGTTGCCACTCACATCACAGCCTGCCTGACAGCCATTTCTGCCTGGATGAAGGATCAAGACCTTCAGAGACAAAACAGCTTGTGGTTGGTGCCAACCCAACACTTCATAATACCACTCCATTTAACTTGGTTCACCAACTATAACTACTTCCAGGACAACCAGGAACCTTGGAGTAGTGATGAATGATCGTTTAAGCTTCACAGATCGCATTGCTACTATGGCCCAGTCCTGCAGATTTGCCTTATATAACATTAGGAAAATTAAACTGTTCCTATTGCAGCATTCCACACAAATTCTCATCCAAGCTCTTCTATTCAGACTAAACCTATTAAAATGATCTCTTGGCAGGCCTTCCAGCATGCACTGTCAAACCTCTGTAACTGATCCAGAATGTGGCAGGAAGAGTGGTTTTAACGAGCAGAAGAGACAAAAGAGTCACACCTCTCTTCATCAGTTTGCACTGGATGCCAATAGCCACCCACATCAAATTCAAGGCACTGATGTTGCCTACAAGACAACCACTGGCTCTGCACCACTATACCTAAACCTACTACTTCAGACTTATGTGCCCTCCAGAAGATTGCGTTCTGCAAGTGAATGGTGCCTTGTGGTGCCATCCAAAAGAGACAAAAAAAATCACTTTCAGAGACCTTTTCCTTGTCTGTTCCCTGTTGGTGGAATGACCTAGCTAGCTCAATCTAAGCAGCTGAGTCTTTTGTCATTTTCAAAAATCTGCTGAAGACACATCTTTTTCGTCAACACTTGACCCAGTAATATTAGCACATACTTTGTTCTATTTCTATTCTCTCTATTTATTTACTTTAAAAAAAAAAATCCATGCTACATGCACTTTACTGGAATAACTGGGACTTGACACGGCACTTGCATACGGTTGCACTCATGCGGATTTGATTGCTTCTATTGTTCTCATTTTTAAGTCGCTTTAAAGAAAAGAGTCTGCTAAATGATTAAATTTAACTGTAAATATACTAGTAGTTGATTAAATTATCAAATTTTGTTCTTGTTAAAATTTAGTCTTTATCTTAAAGGAAAATACAAAATGCTCTGAGAATGCACCACATTCTGTAAATTACAAACACAGCCTACAGCCGAACATAAAAAAATTATAGCAAATTAGTAAAAAAAAAAAACAGCAAATGGTAAATCAGAGTTGTATTTAAACAAATAGTGGCTTTATTACTTCTGTCTATGGTACAAGTTGTCAAGTAAAAATACATAAGCACAAGAAAGAAACCATTCAATGAGCAATTACACATTACCAACAGACGTTATTACAAAACATAATTTATTTAAAATGGATCATAATCATAGACTTTAAACAAACAAATCGCTTGAAGCTATGTGGTTCACCAGCTTAAAAATCCCTGTATCCCCTCTCGTGGCTTATTGCTTTAATTTTTTAGGCCTATGGATAGTGTTTGGATCTGAGCTGTGCATTGATTTGGATGGTTTCAGGTTCTTACTTGTGTGCAAAGTCTTTAGGTGGCAGTGCAGCTTTGATAATCTCCAGGATCTTGGTGAGATACGGCTGAATTTCGGTCCTTACAGCCACTACCAGCAGACCCAATGCTTGAAATGCTGCTGTCCGTTCTTTTTCTTTTTTCAGGCAGCCCAGCAGGTGCCCCATAGTGTCCTGTAAATACTGATCTGAGGGTAGAATAATAATAATAATAAAAAATAAATAAAAAAAATAAATAAATAAATATATAAATAAATATATAATGCATATTATATAAAATGCAGCCAAACTATATTATTGTAATACACACAGTAGTACCACAATTTATTTGAAAACGTAAGTTTTGCTAAACATCACTTAATTGGAAAGACATTTGATTACTGAAAAAAAAAAAAGTCAGCTTTCGAAGATGATCACAAGTAGGAGGGTTACCAGTGAAAATGTGAGGCTGGAAGGCAGCAAGTCGAGGCAAAAGGTTTAGGATAGTCATCTGGATTAGAGGATTCTTACTGGTCCTGTATTTCAGCACCCAACGGCACACCTGATACAACAGCAGATCCATAATGTCATAAAATTAGTGAATGGTTTTTACTCATAATACTATTGAGAAATATAACACCATGCACCGTGCATATATGCACCATAAAAAGCTATTCTAAAATGTGAAAAAGTTAGTTTTTCTGAAAATTCAGGAAATCTATATGACCATTTGATTTGAGGGTAATGACACTACCTCACACATTTCTGCAATTATTGGCACACATGTAAATTTGATTATTATAGCGCCACCTAGACTCAGCGGGAAATTTACAGTCTCTTGCTCTCATTCTATAACTGGGCATACATTCATACCAACATACATTTCATTTTTTTTAAATTACATTACTATTACTATACACATCAGTGTGACGTCTAGTCTGCTAGTTGCAAAGTTTAATCATTAAACAATATTTTGATATTACAAGGGAAAGGATCTTTCCCTGGTGAACGTGTAAACTACATTATGGACAAATTATCATACTACACACTCTGGTTAAACACTAAAAAGATTGAAGCGCTACTTCAAGTAACATGTATTTAAGGGTTCTTTTATCTGTTCTGATATTTTTTAAAAGAATAAAGAATTTTAAGAACAACCACACACTTAAAGAGGACACTTCAAAAACTAATTTAAGGAACATCAAGGCAATTTCAAACAACCTCAAACATAAGGTGCATAAAATATTTGTGTGAGATTATAACATGCTTTCCCTTAATGCAACTGCCCTCAAACCCTGGGGGTCCACAGCGGTACTGCAGGGGTCCACCAACAAATGTTTGATAACAAAATTTGTTATTCAAAAAATTAAACATGGGTTAAAAAAACAAAGTCAAATTTAAATATAAGCAAATTCAAAAGAAAGCAAGAGCACACTCAGTTAATACTGTAATAATAGCATACTGGCAAAAAAGATTTGATAAACAGTCCCTCCAGAAAAACGTGATTTTGCGATCGCTTGATTTCATGCATAATCAGCCGAAGTCCGCATATTTATGCAGAGGTCGTATTTTTTCAAATACACCACACTTTCGCCGCATAAATTGCCGATTTCCGCAAGCAAAATATCTGGAGCTAGCATGACTTCATAATCCCTGTATTTGTTGCAAAAAAGTCACATATCTTAGCAGAAAGTTGAAAAATGTTGCGTTTACTTCACACAAGTAAAGCGCTATTATTTTCCCCCTATTGCCATGGGAACCTTATGAAGTGACGTAATTACGCGACGAGAACATCATCTGAAAGCCCCGAGGTGAAACCAGGGTGAAATCATGATGAAGCACATAAATCATTCTCATTTGCCAACAAAAATAAGCGCAAAAGACCGCGCAAAGCAGTTTCCAGGTGTGTTACATGAGAGGGGGGGAAATTATTTTGCACTCCGTGCAACTGCGTATTGCAAAAAAGGGTATTTTCAGAGTTCAGAGTGACACAAAAAAGTAAAGACTCGTAACTCCAAAACTATAGCGAGGAGAGTCAAAAGGTTGGTATCATTTGAAAGATAATTTTTTACTTTTTTAAATAAAAAAAACTAAAGTTGGACATTCTCATGCTGAGAAACCAAATACACACCAAAAAAAAGATTTGGAAAAAAAAAAAAAAAAAAAATCATATTTCTAATTTAAAAAGGATTTTTAAATGAAGGAAATACGGTAGTGAGTTCATTCTTTTTTTGTGATGTTCCTCTATATGTGAGCTGTATCTGGATCAAATTTTGTGGTGATCTCATGAAGTATTCTAAAGTTACAGCATTTGGAATCAAGGTGGCCTTTTTTGTTTAGCCCTCGTCGCCCCCTAGTGGGTATTTTCTTTAAATCCCACTTTCACGTGGAGTAACTCGTGATCGACGCATGGGATTTTGTTAATCTTGCACTCATTTCAATCGGGAGCATCCACTGCAAGTAATGATGTGCCATTTTCCACAATCTATGCATGTTTCATGAACTTATATGCTGAAATGCTAGCTACAATTTAGTTTTAGCTAGCAGCTGTGAGCCTGTGTGATTTTATGTGTCGCAATTGAATTATCAATATCTCGTGATCGCTTCATTGGATTATGATGATGTTGGACTATTTTAATCATGAGAATCTGCTGTAAATAATGATGCCCAATTTTTCACAATCGTTGCAATGTTTCATGACGTTAGGAGCCAAAAAGTGACAAATGCTGCATCAGTTTATCATTTACATTTGGGTCTTGTGGGATTTCACGTACAAAAACTTTTAGTCAAAGCCCAAAACAATTATGCTCGTTGTATTCTACTCCATGAGACCTTTCAAGTGACATATAACACATGATTATCTGAGCTATATGATGCTTTTGACACATTGGTGTACATAATAAAAAAAACTCAGAAATTATGAAAATATATATTTTTTTACTTTTCAGTAAATAACTCTGCAGTACTTAGGATTTATTCAAAGTGCTTACATTCATTGTAAAATTCAGACTCTAAGCTTTCAAATGAAACCTATTTTGTAACGAAGTTTTGAAAAATATTAATATTTTTATACAGGCCTACAGGGCACCCGTGGGTGGTACACTCCATTTTAGAGCGATAACTCAGCACTTAAGAGTTGGAAGCAACGGCTGGATTCATTAAAAAGCGGAGTTTGTGTGTTTGTGTCATTCCTCTTAGTGGTTGCTGCCCTGAAAAACGATCAAAAACCCTGCCTTAAATTATAAATCGGTCAGTACTCGTCCTTGACTGTGATCCTGTACTTCCCCGTTATCACTGACTGATCTCCGGCTCAGATCTGCTCACCTTTTTGACCTCCTCTTTCTCAACTTGGACATGGTCATCGTTTCAGTTTTGAATGTTACTTATAACATAAACTCTAAATATCTTAGACAAAATTATGATTTTTCTGTTAGAAAAAATATATTATCTTCAATGCACATGAAATGTCTAAATTGTAGACCAACTCAAAAAGAAAAAAACAAAAAAAAGGCTACGATTTCTTCCAAAACTTAAATTTCCCCTTCACTAGAGTAATAAATGCAATCACCTGGTCAAAACGCTCCTCCATCAGTTCTCTGCAGTACCGGCTCTCCACCAGAGTGCTTTTAGATGGAACAGGTGCAGCTCCAAAACTTAGGAAGCCCTGTGGTGTGCTATATCCCAGCAGCCCCAGCAGAGCATTGGACTGCTGCGGCTGCACTGACTGAAAGCTGGTGAATGGTGTGATATGCCGAGGCTTAGTGCTGAAACCCATCAACTCCTTACAGTACTTATCATGAACCATCTGCTGCTGCGTGATCTCCTCCATCTCCTCTCTCATACGCTTCAGGAATGAAAGAACAAAAAATAAATACATCAAATAAGTAAAAAAGCACTGAAGCAACAAATGATGCCAAAAAATTAGTATAATATCAAACAAATGAAAGATACAAAGAAAAATAAATAAATAAATTTTATAAAATAAATAAAATGAAAAAAAGTTAAACAGGCAAGAAACAAACATGCACAGGAAAAATGATCAACCGAATGAACAGCCGAAAATGACAAAAGAAAGATAACAAAAGAGCACGAAAGAACAAGTTAAAAACAAGCAAAACAACAGAACACAAAAGAACTAAAAAGAAAAATAAATGAACAGGAAAAATTTACAATAAAAATAAACCAGCAAAACAATAAGAAAAAGAAAAGAACAAACAGAATAGAACAAAGAAAAGAAACAGTAAATAAGCTTTAGGCAGTGTAATGTGAGGTAATCACGTGTCATTCGGCCCATAGCATGTGCCGTGTCATACCTCTCCCTCCATACTGCTTATTCGCACTAGTTCATTGAGAATGAGTAGAGCTCCATGCACACGGTCATCCTTATTCATGCCTTTCTCTTTAGCGAGGGTTTCATCAAAACCCTTCTCAGCTTCCTCAAATGTTTGCTGTTAATGACAACAAAATACATAGAATGCGTGAGTGCCTGTATACCCATAACATTAATGCAAACAAATGAGAACAATTGAAGGGGTGTTGATTCTGACCTTGTACCACTGTGGCTTCTGCATCTCTTTGGTCTCTCTCTGGGTGGTGAGGATCAGACAAGCTCTGAGTGCAGATACTGCACCCTCACGAATGGCCTGTTTGGAGTCCCATACAGCATAGAAAATATTATCAAAGAATGGTTGCACCTGCTGGAAGAAGAATGTAGGTGCGCTAACAGCGAGCTCTCGCAAAACCAGCACCTGAAACAAAAACACAGTGCCAAGCGTGGTCAGTTCACTGAGGAGAGCAACGAGATCACACAGACTGAAGTACTGTTCAGTAAAATTGGAGAGATTCCGATATAAAAGTTTCTATACCAGCATTCTGATATATTTAAAATAATCCTAGGGAAAAAAAACAAAACAAAAAAACACTACTTTTAGCCTTCTGTATCATATTTGATACAGCAATTTCTATGGCATCTAAATTATCAACATGATCAAAACTGCTGAAAATGTCTTGTACACAATCTGCTATATGCCTTCTGTTGTCTGTTCATAATACTGGACTGAAGAAACTTAAGTTTACCTGACTATCTATAAAAAACTAAAATCATGTTACAAGTTCCCACACCAAATCGCCTATTTTTGTTAAGTTTGGACCTCTGAAATAAAAGGTGTTTTTTTTTTCTTCCTTGAGTGTGAGCTTTATATTCTCCCATACCATACATCAATTTTGAAACTCAACATTTTATTTATTTATTAACAATTTTTTATATATATATATATATATATATATATATATATATATATATATATATATATATATATATATATATATATATATATATATATATATATATATATCTCAATAAAATAGAATTTTGTGAAAAAGTTGATTTTGGCTCACATTTAACAAAAACCCACCAATTCACTATTTCAACAAATTAGAATTCTTCATGAGACCAATAAAATAAAAAAAATAAAATAAAATAAAAAAAAGAATTTTAGAGAATTGTTAGCCTTCTCGAAAGTGTTCATTTAGTGTGTTGTGGCATGGAGGTGATCAGTTTGTGGCACTCCTTAGCTGGTATGGAAGCCCAGGTTTCCTGGCCTTCAGCTCATCTGCCACTTGCTTGATATTCAGCAGTGTTTTTAATATGCCTGCATTGGCGCCGTTGTATGCAAACTGAGCTGAGCCAGACGATTACATCACCGTTTTCTCCAGTGCTGATATACATAAATTAACTAGACTAATAACTATTGATCTTTGCAATGGAATGAATCAATAATATATAGAATAAGATGGACAATGACACCATTTTCTTTGGGAGCTAAAATAAAATAAGCCAAAATAATTTGCCGATTATTAATGTCAAGCTGCTTTGCCACAATTTGCATTGTAAAAAGCGCTATATAAGTAAAGGTGACTTGACTTGATCTGCATTTTTTGGTCTTTTGTTCCTCATTTTCCTCTTGACAATACCCCATAGATTCTCTATGGGGTTCAGGTCTGGTGAGTTTGCTGGCCAGTCAAACTCCAACACCATAGTCATTTAACCAACTTTTGGTGCTTTTGGCAGTGTGGGCAGGTGCCAAATCCTGCTGGAAAATGAAATCAGCATCTTCAAAAAGCTGGTCAGCAGAAGGAAGCATGAAGTGCTCCAAAATTTCTTGGTAAACGGGTGCAGAGACTTTCAAAAAGGGTTTGAGTTTTCAAAAAACACAATGGACCAACACCAGCAGATGACATTGCACTCCAAATCATCACAGACTGTGGAAACTTAACACTAGACTTCAAGCAACTTGGGCTATGAGCTTCTCCATCCTTCCTCTAGATTCTAGGACCTTGATTTCCAAATGAAATACAAAACTTGCTCTCATCTGAAAAGAGGACTTTGGGCCACTGGGCAGCAGTCCAGTTCTTCTCCTTAGCCAAGGTAAGATGCCTCTGATGTTGTCTGTGCTTGAGGAGTGGCTTAACAAGAGGAATACGACTATAGCCAAATTCCTTGACACATCTGTGTGTGTGGTAGCTTTTGATGCCTTGACCCCAGCCTCAGCCCATTCATTGTGAAGTTCACCCAAATTCTTGAATCAATTTTGCTTGACAATCCTCATAAGGCTGCGGTTCTCTCGGTTGGATGTGCATCTTTTTCTTCCACAGTTCCTTTCACTCAACCTTCTGTTAACACGCTTGTATACAGCACTCTGATTGGCATGTCATCATATACTAATTTATTGAGACAGTGAATTGGTGGGTTTTTGTTATATGTGGGCCAAAATCACCACAATAAAAAGAACCAAAGACTTAAACTACTTCAATCTGTGTGCACTGAATTTATTTAATATACAAGTTTCGCAATTTGAGTTGAATTAATAAAATAAATGAGATTTTCCACAACATTCTAATTTATTGAGATACATTTTATCTACAGGTTCAATTAACTGTTCCATTAAAAAAATATATATTTTTCTGGCTATTATTTCATATGTCAGGGTCTACATTTCTACAGAGTTTCAAATGGTTTGTCTGCAATTCACCATGACTATATAATTTGAGGCAGTTAACGGTTTCCACGCACCGCTGCATGCCGTCTTCCTTCATTCCTGTCTGCTCCCAGCCATTCAAGAGCTCTCTTAACCTCAAACTCCACATACTCTGCAGTGAAGGTGTCTCCTGCCATGGACAGGTGACCCATGGCCTTAGAAGCCATCTCCATGACCACAGAGTCACTGGAGGGAAGCAGGTTGCGTAGGTAGTTTGCAAATCGGCTGATACGGGTGGCATTTCCCCCCTCCACACCAATCAAACTCACTGTAGAGACAGCCATTACACAATAACACTTCAAACCAAGCAATGAAATGAGTCACTCATTAGTCACTCTCAAAGCAAAATTAGTTTTATCTGGCAACAGGGAAACATAAGGTCACGTTTACATGCTCCATTATTTTATTAAAAAATAATAATATAAAGCCGACACTGATTGTCATATGATTCATACTCACCTATGGCAAGGATACCACCTTTTTTCTCATTCACATCTGAGCTGGAAACCAACTCAAATATGTGATGGTTCAGCTCGTCATAGAAAGTGGTGGCTTCATCTTGGCTCAGCTTGAGTAAAAAGCAAAAAGATAGGACACTGAACATGAATTTTCCCAATATTTGTAAAAGTTAAAGTAAGGATGTACTCAGATTTGGCAGTTACGTTGTACGATCCCCAAACACAATTGTACCCCTTTGCCCAGATGCCTGCACTCACACTACACTTAATGTTCCAGGCCTGAGCAAACATACGTCATTAAGATGAAAGTTCATGTTTTGAAGAAAACACGAAAAAGCAGTTGTTCCATGCTCCAACACAGTTAGCCATCAAACTACAAGCGTACAGCGCCTCAGCCCACCTCTTCAAGCAGGTGGTACTTTTTAGTTATAACTTCCGCATACATTGATTGATTTTTTTATAAAAATCAGCTGCGTGTTCAGTTTAGGAGGCCAATCACATGGATGTGACTATTGTGAGTCAAAGATATAGCACCACCAATTGGTAGCAGGAAGTGTCACTTTCAAAATGCTTTGAGATCACCCTCTTATTTTTACCCGACTAGCTACAAACTTTATTAGAATGTCAAGATATGTAGACCTGTGAAAAGATTTTATATTTTTCAAATACTGTTGCTATAGCAACAGATCAAACTTCAATATTTGTTTTGGATGCTTCTGAGACCCTTAGCAAGCTTCAAATTGCATGAAACTCGACACACATCAGAATTGTCATCCAATAGACATGGGCAGAGCCTTAGAAACAGGCAGGGAGGAGGGCCTCTATAGTGCCACCTTTTGACAAAAAAGGGGGGTTAGTTTTACCCACCATCAGCAAACCCTGTACACACATTGTTCTAATTAAGCCGGACAACTTTGTAATTTACAGTCATTAAATTACAGAAATCAGATAGTTTGGTTTGAATGTGGATTTCTCCCTCTCTCACCGTGTCTCTCGCTCTCCCCTTAGTCTCACTTATTCTCTCTCTGTGGGTGGGTCTCTGTGTATTTGTGTGCATTTTAAAATCTTGATTAGTAGTCTTTAACCCTTTTACCGATTATCCATTTATTGATGAACTTAGAACATTTTTATTAAAATTACATGATCTGTTCTCAATTCAGAATCATGGGAGAATTGTGAACACCATTTAAAAAAAAAGAATCAGCAATTGAAATTATTTCAGAGAATTATATTAGAATAGGACTACATGTTTGGGTAGCAATGTTTAAAAAAAACAACTCTACTTTCTATGGTAACATCCTCAAAACAAAAAGTTTTAGAAAATGATAAACCACGTTTTTTAACCATTCTTTGAGAAAAAGGAACATTATATATTTTAGATGCATTATTATCCAAATTATTTTGCTTTTTAGAATGCACATCAGCTTCCTTTTCTGTTAAAACTGGATTCCCCTTTAAATGCGTTTAATAATTGTTGATTTTCAAAGTATACTAAACTGAGGCCCCGTTAATACTAGTGTGAAAACACACTGGTGTAAACGGGCCTGAGAGGTAGCCATCCAAAACATTCTAGTTTTCTTTAACCTAAGGAAATATGTATTTCAAATGTTTATGTGACCTGTTCAATTCAGTATGCACCACATGTACAAATTCCTAGACAATGTATCTTTAATGTGGCCAAAATCAAACAGTTAATTTTCTCCAAGCAGAGATTCTGTTGAATGAACATATGTGTCACACACAATTCATAAATGTTGTTCACTGACCTTTCATATGCCTGCTTGATAATTAAGAAAATATTGTTTGGAGGAACATGAAAATAGGCCTGTTTAATGTTATTATAAATTATATAATAATATTTATATTTAAATGCATCCGAAAAGTCAAAAACTTAAAAAAAATAAATAAATAAAAAATGATAAATAATTAAAAATATCTTTCCAACTAGAGTTCCCAACACAGAGAATCTTAGTCATTTCCAACCCTGTGTAACAAAGTACAAAAGTACAAGTACAAAATTGCTTTTTTTTTTTTTTCAATTTAAGTGTGGTTTTTTGAACAAATGTGCCACTATGCCAATTCAATTATAATTCATTTTTAAGGGTAAAAAAAAAATCTATCTGAGCTAATGCTGTAAACTATATAGGAAGAGCTTTTTTTACACTATACTATTAAAGGTTACAATTAACAACAGAGCTCAAATTATTTAATTTTTTTAGATATATTCAGACATTAATGTAAAAACTGCCTCATGCACAATTTACATGTTTTTTTGTGTTTATTATATTAATCTAATTCAAGTTAATTTTCTCAATTTCATTTTTGTACTATAATCATTTACAGTTATTGTCATAATGTGTTCATGACAAATTTATTTAAACATTAAAAAAACAAGACATTACTAACAGGTTAAATAAATATAATGAATAAGCTTAGTGCATATACAAAATCTTCCCCTCAAAGAGTCCATTTCTCTAAGGGTTCCAGACTGCGACCAAAATGGTCACATTTGCGACCTTTTTTTGAGAATGTGAGAGTTAAAATTTTATGAGGTCGCATTTGTTCATTTGATTACGTTATTCGTGCATGTGTAACAGAACAAGGTATCAGCAGCTGCTGCCATCTGTAACGGTTTTGTTTTCAAAATGAGCAAAATTTATATAATGAACAAGTACATCATGAATCCATTTTCCAAACCGTGTTTTTGTCTTATCCTGAATCACTACGGTACGCCTATAATAAGTGTTTGTATTCGGACTGTTTCAGACCGGGCTTAGCTCGGCTCAGCTGCGGAGTATCACAGTACCTGCGTGACTCGTAATTGACAAACAGAGAGAAGTATCTCCGGCTACAATGTTCTTCCGCAAGACACATGCAGTTCTATTCATTAACCGCTAGAGAGCAAACATGCACGCGCATTGCACAATGATGATGAAACGCGCCAATTAGGAATTAAGGAAATTTAGGAATTCAGCCATATAAAAATGAAAAGGTTAATAGCTGAATAATAAAGTTTGGAGTTCAAGGATCCTGGTGGAAAGGACGAGCCAGCATACAGACACAACTAATGATGAGAGCACAGGTAGAAAGGCACTACTTCAATAGCAATGGCTTAGACCAAGATTCCTCAATAGACGGCCCGCGGGCCGTGAGAGACAAATGTTTGGCCTGCACTAATGTCAAATAGTGTAGTCAAGCTAATGTATATAAGCACGTCTCTGTCACGAAAATTCAAACACAGCATCATTGTTTAGATTGCGTAACTGGTGCGTTGAAAATGCACGCGCTCTGCACCAGTGGTCACGCACGGTTAGTCTGTCAGCGACTCAAAAACTGACTAGGCAAAATAGACGACTCAAATGTGAATGGACTGAAGATTTTTGGTTTATTTTGTCTGACCAACCACAACAAAGAAAGAAAGTAAACTGTATGTGAGAAAGTATAGAGTTTGCTTTTATATTATTAGTTACAGAAAGGCAACTAAAGGCTAATATTTTCTCATTTACCTTCAGCATTCAGCAAATACACACATATATCATTAAAACAATTCTCTGAATATCTAATTAACATTTAATTTTACAGACCTTGCAGATTTATTCAAATACAAAAGTGAGATTTTTCTGAAGTGTTTATAGCCCGCGTAAATACATGTATTCTATTGCGTGACAGTCGGTCCGTGTGAAATGAATTCGGACTTCAGTTCAGCTTCACTGGAAAGGCGATAAAAAAAATATATATATATATATATATATATTTTTTTTTTTAAACTAAAATTATGTGCAATACAAACACTATTCAACCAGAGCGAATGAAACGAGCGAAAGAGAACAGGCGGCTGTGTTTTACTTCGCCATCAGAGAGAAGAGAAGAGAGCGAGAACGCGCAGGTGACTTTATTGCCTGTGCCGCTGGTAACAAAACGGAGCAGTTCAGAATCGGAAAGATGTGAGACTGTCACCTATCTGTCAGTCACCTATAGAGGATGATGATGAGGAAAATTGCATTTCGGCCAAGTGGTGAAACAAGTTTGTTGTGTTTCCACCTTTAGCAGTAACAGTTTTTTGCATATTTTGCAAAATATTGTGTTTACTTGTTGGACATCTGACCTCTTGTAATGAAAATACTTCCATACTACTGAAGTAGCTCCCTTTTTAGGTACTAAATCGTCATTGGACGCTGACACGCTGCTCTTACTCTCAGACAGGTGTTGTTTTAGTGCGCGCTAGGGAACGTAAATGCGCCATGTCATTGCGTCGCTATATCATTGATATCGCGATATGACTTTTTTTTATCATGTAAAAAATTATACCAGTGTTTTCGTGGATGGTATGATATGGCACCCCTAATGAAAACAACTTTTTTGGTGGGACCAGAGAAAATTTAAGCAGGTTAAGTAAAAAATCTAAGCCAGGCCAGTAGAACAAAAGCATTGAGCATTGAGCCCTGTAAACTATAAAATCTAAATAATCCTACTTAAATTTATGCATTTATGCATATTATCAAATTATGCAATGTTAGCTACTTGACAAATGTTTTTCTCTGAGGCATGGTAAAGCATGGTACTTGCAAAAAAAAGAAAAAAAAAAGAAAATTAGATTTAAACAATAATAAGACTAAACGTGTTGAGCTATATTACAATAATTTGTTTTCTGTCTATAATGTATTAAAACAGATGTTCCTTTGTGTGTGTTCCCACATGAAATATATATTAAAGTGTCTTTAGTTTTTACATGATTTCTACAGAATAAAACAGAGCCATTTACAGGCGACTCCCTCACAAGTCCCAGATTAAAAGTCCACAGTTAAAATTTTGATTTCCTCGTGATTTACAAATAGTTGGAAACATATGGGATATTGTAAGTACTCAACTGAACAAAATATAACACTGGCATGGCGGTTTTTGGATATTTTACAGCAAAAATTTTACATATTCCAGCTTTAAGTACTACTACTCCTCTGGATGGATGAACTTCTCATTCTTTGTTATTACCAGTATTCCTGTTAGCAGATCTTGCAGTACATAAAGACATGTGGTCATGCGCATACAGTTATATTTTAAGTATATTTACTGTAAACAGGTTTCCTTTCTTTTTTGTTTGAACACACTGAAGGAGTCAAAAAAGTTTTCTAATAGTCACAGATGTGGTACCTATACATTAAATTTTAAAAAAAGTCTAGAATATTCCTTTGAGAGTGGTAACAGTTAGGCTTTTGACTCAGCTGATGGAGTTTAATTATGTAAATACTTGGAGTGATCAAAGTAGTACAGTTTACCTCTCTTAGTTCTGTAGTGACATAGTGCTGTAGGTCTTTGGCAGCTTTGGCACGTGTGTCTTCATTGCGACTCTTAAGACCACTCACAAACTGCTGCAGAACTGTGGCAGTGCCAGACATGCTGGCAGTTGGGATGCAGCTATCTGTAGATCTGCCTGTAATTAACACAACATGTTCTATCAGAAACAGTTGTGTTACTATTACATATGTGCAATACTGTAAAATATCTACACATATAAATATTTATTACTTAATACTTCAACACTACAACTCATACCTCGATGCTGCTACACCTTAAGTAAATTGCCTTTTTCAATTGTCCGTTTTTACTGCCTCTACCTTGTATACTTTGTATACACAGCACCATACCCCTTTAATGAATAAATAGACAAATATAGGAGCTTACAATTACAAAGTGATTCAGACGCCCAAATTTGGTGTCCTGCTCAAGAATTTACCCTACAATCTTAGAGCTCCCAGCCCACATGTTTAACCACAAAGGTAACACAATCTTAACTGTATAGCACGTCATATTATCATAATTAAAGCATGTTCGGCAGCTCAGATGAAAATTAGAGAAACGCATGTAGAATAATAGACGAACACAATAACAGCACGCACAGCGGTTAGCCAAAAGGTGCTAACCTACAATGATCATTCAGCACCAGTGACAGTTAACCGTTTAAGTTTCATAATATCAAACAGAATATTAAACAGTATTACAACATTACAGTATTACAACAATTATGCAACATTTCTTACTCGTGTAAAAGGTTTTCCACTAGATCTATTACATTCGTGAAACTGCAGACACAGAAGGCGGGCACAAAAAACTGAGTGACGTCGCCTCCGGTCGTCGTCGTCGTCGTCGTCCTTCTTCTCTTTCTTCTTCGTCTTCTTCTTCTTCGACGTTTTATTGCGGCGGATGGCAAACAAGCTATATTTGTTCCATTATCCGCCACCTACTGGGATGGAGTGTGGAGCGTTGACGTTGAAAGGAAACAAAATAATAAAAATAGAAAAATAGAAAAACAATATATAATCATTTGGCAGTGCTTGACTGTCCAGTTTAACAAACCATTCGGAAACAGGAAAAGACATACAGGGTGAATTTCAATTCACATGCATGCACTACGTACTAAAACAGCGGTCAGGACAGCCTCCACTTTGAAAAAATGTATTTCTAGCCGCACCGTTGTTTTGTGGTAAACTAGACATTACGGTAGCGTGTAAAAATCCATCAAAAACTAAAGCGATCAGTCGGTCTGCCTGTCAATAAATAATAAATTAATGAATAAATAACGTAAGTAAATAAAAATAAAATAATTCAAATACTGGATGTAACACCTGATAACGGAAAAAATAACTTAATGTTGAATAAAATTAAATGTTGAATGTCAGAATTACTGTCTGATGTTGAATTACAAAATAAAAGTCATCCAACTCATATAACACCGAAATCTTGTTTGGTAGGCGTGTCAAAAATGTCAGCCCAATCAGCAGCTACATGTATAAAAACCACGAATTATTAAAGAGACAGCTCGCAGATGGGTGCAAGTAAAGTTAATTACAAATGTGTCAGCTTGGGATCTTATATTCTGGACGGCAAGGGCAGTGAGTGGGTGCATTAAACATGTACTTATACTGATTTAATCAGGCTCTGAAAATTCTTCAAAATAACACTAGTGCTGGACAGAGCGAGGCTTCATGAAACACTGAAACAGTTTAAGCAAATGTGCCGTATTGTGTCGAGGCTTCCGACACCTGTCTCCACGGTGAGACCTAGTGGTCAATTGCACATGTTATCTGAAACAACAATGACAACAAGCCATTTAAAAAATTTTGTGTTTTTGTTAATGTGGTATGTTTTTAACATCCTCACTATATAACTATAATATATAATAATAATAACTAGGTTATTTTTGAAAACTGAAAATTAATAAAACAAATCAATCCACAATGGTCTCATTTTTGTTTGTTTTTTTTACAGATTTTTATTCAAAAATATTAATTGCTTTCTCCTCTCACAAAAACCCACGAGGTGAAGGTGCATTAACTCCTCTTTTAAACTTTATGGGAGTTGAGACAGATGTGCGATTGTGTGGTTTGTTCCCGCCCCTGTCAATCAAACGCAGACTCGGCAAGCATGCCACCTGTCGAAACGCGCAGAAGCTTCGTTTTGCCATAGTCACGTGACATGGGTGTTTTGAATCACAGTTCGGAGCAGTGTTTCGAAACATCTACGCTTCGGGATCTTGACACTGTGTCGAAACGTTAGTTTCGCGTCAGCCATCCCTAAATAACACAAAGAATGGCCTTCTCAGCTGCCATAGTTGCAACTCTTGCGTCATCTGAACAGGGTGTTCAACGAACCACCATTTCCGTTTTAAAAAAACATTTTGCAACGTTTTGCCGTTTTTGACAATTCAGAAATGCATGAGACTTGTATTCAAACAACTGTGCAATATATGCAATGCTCTCATTGTGTTTATCTTCCCTTTTGTATTTCCACAGCATGAAAGTAAGATCTTACAACTTTATGAATGAACCACTCATTTTAAGTAGAGCAGCCAGAAAAATGGAGCGCAACTGGAAGTTTTTCGTATTTCATGGAGAGAGAGAGAGAGAATGATTGAGTACAGAAAGGCCTTAAAAACTTCTAGATCTGCAGTAGCTTCCTTTTATGGTGGCAGAGTAATCAGTCGTGTATTTCAACTCTCCCAGTCCACGTTCCTGTTGCTCCTTATTTCCCTTCACCCATCTCTCTCAAAATCATTGTTTAGTCGTCCCATTGTTATTTTATCATGCCTAAGCCGTCAAAACAGAACAAACCGGACCATTCCCGAGGCTTTACGGAAGATTGTACTGATTCAAGTGAGGCTAGTGCTAGCAGCAGCCATGCGGTTAGCCATGAGAGCTTGTTACCTGACTTCTCACATGAAGCTTTGCTGAAACACATTGCCGAAGTCGCTGCAGAAGAAGGTCGGCGCACGCAAAAGCTGTTAAATGACTCTTTCGTTAAGCTGGAGTCTGGGCTCGACGTGAAAGTTGATAGTATCATCAAACGCATCGATGAGGTCACTGCGGTCACCGACTCCCTTGCGATTCGCCAGGCTGAAGCAGAAACCCGTATCTCCGCCTTGGAAGATGGAAGATGACATCGGTCCGCTAAGAGGGAAACTGGGAAAGAGGGAAAGAGAGAAAGTTAACACAGCTCTTATGGGGCAGATTATAGATTTGGAGGGTTATTCCAGGCGGGATAATATCAGAATTCTAAACCTCAAGGAGTCCGTTGAGGGAAGTGACCCCATAATTTTTTTTGAATCTTTCATCCCGAAGCTGCTTGAATTGCCAGTCCCTTCTATCGCAATTGACTGCGCACACCGAGGGCTCGGTACGCCTACAGATGGCCGCCCTCGCCCTGTCATAATCAAGATCCATGGTTCCCGAGATATCTCTACAGTTCTGACCGCAGCTAGACGCAAAGGCCAGCTTCAATACGAGGATCAACTTCTCCGTATCGCTCCTGACATTTGACCCACAGTTCATGCCGCGAGGAGAGCCTTCAACCCTATCTGCGCCAAGCCTAGACCAGAGTTTAAGGTTCCCCTCTCCTCCCTGTCCTTTTCTCCTATGTATAGATTGCTTTTCCTGTTTATTACATTGCTTACCTTTTATCACTTTATAAATGGCTGATGGTGTCAAGCTGAACGTTCTCAGCCTCAATGTAAGGGGCCTAAATAATCCAGTGAAACGAGTTGCTACTTTGGACTTTTTGCGGAAACAAAGAATAAATATTGCCTTCTTACAAGAGACTCATCTGGTCAAAAGAGATACAAATCGCATGTCTAATCGTTTTTTCCATGTTGTTGCTTGTTCCTCAGCTTCAAACAAATCTAAAGGAGTGGCCATTTGCCAGCGTAATCTGCGCTTTAAGCTGTTGGATACTTGGGCTGATAGCAAAGGTAGAATAGCAGTTGCGAAAGTTAATATAGAAAATAGAGATATTGCCCTGGTTTCAATTTATGCCCCTAACACTTTTGAAAAAGAATTTTACGAGCAGACCACTAAGGTACTCCTGGAGCTTTCTGGCTTCAAATTCATTATTGGGGCTGATTTTAATGCTGTTGTTGACTATTCAGTTGATAGATCGGGGCACTCCGAAAATTTGGATCAAAAATATGCTTCTAAGGGTTTACGTTCCTGGATCGTTGAAATCGGGGTGGTGGATCTTTGCGTGTATTAAATCCTGATATTAAAGGCTTCACCCATTTATCATCTAGACACAAATCTTTCTCTCAAATTGACTTTATTTTTTCTTCTAGGGGCTTGATTCATAATATTGTCAATGTTAGCTTATTGCCAGTGGCATTTTCTGACTATAAGGCAGACTATAGGGACTATAGACTATAAGGCTATAAGGCTATAAGTAGGGTTGGGTATCGTTTGGGTTTTTTTCGATACCGGTGCCAAATCGATACTTTAAAAAAGCCACAAAATGATGGTGGATGACTGTAAGGTTCAAAACATCTTGTGCCTGTCTACTGATGACCATGTGTTCTGTTCTGATGACTTGAGACTTTTTCTTGTGTCCCATTGGACAAATATCTAGACATTGTCTCATCTTGTTTGCCCCTCAGATTGACCCAGAAACCATGTGATTTTAATCATGTCCTTATATGTATTTCCAAGTGCTGAAACGGAGGGTTTCACTTCTTGTTTTTCACCTATAATTTGTACCCCTGGAGAGCGAATAAACTGTGTCCATGATTGAACTACACTCTGTGTCAGTCTCATTTCTTGGCACCCGGGATCGATCCTGTATTTCTTGCTGCATTGCTCAACCTCAAAGGGTTTCTTGAAATATTCAATATCCAAATTATTTTTATCTTACAGTTTGGGGGCTCGTCCGCGAACGGGGGGGATTCTCCCTGAGAACCGGGAAAAGAGAAAAAGCGCGCCGAAGATCGAAGGACCTACGGAGGGGGGTAAGTGTCTTTTTGAATAAAGCACTACCCCGTAGGATCCTGTTGTTGAAAACAATCTCGTGGACGCATGAGAAGTTTTCTTTCTTTTTGTAATCACTTGTAGGCTAGTGGAAAGCACCTTCCATTGTTGTGCCACTACGGCTGGCAAACAGTAGTTTTAATTAACTATTAGCGCAGGAGTGATTGGGAATCACCAATTGTTAGTGGAGAAATATCCATCGTTGTGACACTGTGGCAACTACGGCCATTGTGTTTCGCCGGAACGCAACAACGGTAGCTTTAATTAGCTATTAACTGGGATGGTGGTTGGAGGGTACAGTACTGATCACACTGTGCTCTCGGATCACGGCAGCGCATATTAGTTTACGTAAAAACAAATTTGTAATTTTTCAGTATTGATAAAACATAATTTCAATTGTCATTGCATGTTGAAATATTGTGACATAAAAGAAGGTGTTTTTAGGGGCGACCTGGACTCTGTTTGGCAAAGCTGGACAGATAAGGCGAGAGCCCAACATTAGATTAAAACACCCAAATAAAAGAAGGTGATTTTAGAGACGATCAGGACGAAAAGTCTTGTGTGAGCCTAACCTAGGACCATCACCCACGTCACAATACGATACATGCATAACAGTTGGGGTTGAGCAATTTAGTACAGAAATCTTTGCGCACGCTTACTAACAACTGAAACTAATCAATAATAGACTACAAGTGGAAGATGGGAGGTTCAGTCTCTAGACCATTACCCAATGAAATACCGGCTGAATTCATGTAGAGAAACGACCAAGGAATTTACACCGAACCGTATATTAGTAATTTGGCTGGATGGTCCGAATAGATGAAACCACAAATTGAACTCACGTATCCAAGAGAGGGTTCGTTTACCGAGGAAAATATGCAATTGGCAAAGCGTCTAGTGAAAGAAGGGTGGGGCGATCCAGAATGGGATTATACTTATATGACGAAAAGTTTTAATGTCTGGAAAGAAATGAAGAAGACTTGGGACGAAGGACCTGAGAAAAAAATGTAGCGTTCGTACCTCAACAAAAGAGACTCGCAGCAGCAAACCCACCGCTCTACTGTGGAGGCCATGACCCCTCTGCACCTTGCGTAACGAAACCTGAAGAGTTGCAGACTGATTTTAAAATGGAGAGTAGAGGAAGTGGAACTAAGGCACCCAGCCAGAATGCGATGGTATGGACAAGAGCTGCAAACGCAATAAATATGAAACTTCCAACAACACTTTCTTTAACAATATGCAGGCTTTGAACGCAAAATTAATCAGAATCACCACTACCAACCTTCACAATATGGAAATAGACGCATTAGGTGAGAGAATTAGGGAACTAGATTCATCTGGTGGTTTCGCAGTCAAAACCGAGACAGCAATGTTTACAACACAAAACCCTCAATCGAAAGTTCGCGACCAAAAGGTGGAAGTAAAACAGCCCGCAGCCCAGCCAAGACGCTTAGTGTGTTATTTCTGTGGGAAAAGAGGTCACGTCCGCAGCGATTGCAGAGCATGGAGAGGGCGACAAATGGGGAAGCCATGGGCAAAGCCACAACAACACAGGAATGACACAGGAAATTATCCTACCATGTGGCCAAAGAATCAGCAATGACGCCAGAAATTAGTTCCAGATTTATCAATGGTAATCTTAGCTTTCTCAAATCATAGTGAAGATTTACCTTATATCACTTTGATGGTACATGGTCAACCACAGACGTTCCTTTTGGACTCTGGGGCTGATGTGACGTCGATCTCATCGATCTTTTACGAAGGGCCACTTAGTAATCGAATAGTTAATTCTGTAGGTATATCTGGAACTAGCATTGCATGCCCTGTAACGCCCCCTTTGGAGGTAAAAGCTCCTGGATTCAAACCATTTTTTCACAAATTCACAATTATTCCAGAAGCTCCAATGAATTTATTGGGACGAGATCTCATGCATAAATTGAACATGGACATTAACTTTACGGATAAACAAGTTGTGTTTTCCTTCCAGTCTAGTTTGCAGGTCTCTGTGAATCCTTTGCCAACATTAACATGGGAGGAGCCCAGTGAACCACAGCACAGTGAGCTACAACCAGACACGCCTCAGATGGTGCATCACATGATTAATCCATCTTTGTGGTCACAATACAAAGATGACACAGGTTTTATGGACATGGAACCGTATAAGGCTAAAATTAAAGACTAACAAACCAGTCTATATTGAACAATATCCTTTGTCCAAAGACAAGGAACTTGGTATCAAACCACTAATTGATAATTTTGTGCAGCAGGGTGTCCTCATACCAATACACTCACCGTACAACACACCTGTGAATCCGGTGGTCAAGGCGGATGAAAAGACATGGTGATTGACTCAGGACTTGAGGGTAGTGAACCAATTAATAACACCTTTAGCTCCTATTGTACCTGACGTTCCAACTGTTATCAATTCTATTCCGTGCACCCACAAATATTTCACAGTTATTGATCTTTGCGCAGCATTCTTCTCTGTACCTGTACATCCAGAAACTCAGCCTATTTTAGCTTTTACATTTCAAGGTAGACAGCTGACGTGGACACGCCTTGCACAGGGTTTCATTAACTCACCCGCTGTTTTCTCGGCAGAAGTGCAAAGAACATTGGCTAAAATGACTGATTTGCCTTCTACAGTTTGTGTGCTTCAATATGCAGATGACATCCTGGTTTCCGGGGAAACACAGGAAGACTGTGAAAAGGCCTCCCAAAAGATGGATTCAAGGCTTCGAAAGAAAAGCTTCAGTGGGTCAAGTCGAAGGTGACATACCTGGGACACATCATAATGCCAGGTTTGAAAGCAATCTCAACAGACAGGGTCCAGTTGATCAGAGAAATGAAGTCCCTTTGAACTGTACAATAGCTTCAAAGCTTCTTGGGGTTAGTGAATTATTGCAGATCTTGGATTCCTGATTGTGCATTGCATGACAGACATTTGAGACACCTGACTGACTACAAACCCCCTCCAAGTACTCTTTTACAGTGGACGGATGAAGCGGAACTGCATTTCACTGTATTGAAAGAAGCCATCACCACAGCACCTGCGTTGGGCCTTCCCGACTATTCCCAAGACTTTCACCTGCATATTCGTGAGGCGGAGGGTGTGGCCCTTGGCGTCCTGTTGCAACAGCACGGCTCCATGTACAGACCATTAGCGTACCTGTCTAGGAAACTAGATAATATAGCTTCAGGTATGCCAGCATGCCTGCGGGCAGTAGCTGGGGCTGCTCTGATTGTACAGATGGCAGAGAGAATTGTCCTGTCGCATCCATTGATCCTTTATACCTCCCATCAGGTAGGAGCTATTTTGCACAACATGCAAACACAGCATATGACAGCGCAACGACGTTCAGGTTATGAGGCAACTCTGCTGGCTACCAAAAAATCTCACCATTAAGCCATCCGCATCCATTAACCCTGCGTTGCTGAGCATTCTTGGAATGACAGACATGATGACTAATATGACAGATCATGATTGCATCATTGAATTGACTTCCTCATGTTCCTCCAGGGCCGATCTTTTGGATACGCCCCTGGTTGGGGGGAAGCATATCTATATTGATGGGTCATGCTCAAAACCTTCTGATGGTGTCTACCTTTGTGGCTACGCTGTGGTGTCAGACACTGGTGAAGACTAATATGACAGATCATGATTGCATCATTGAATTGACTTCCTCATGTTCCTCCAGGGCCGATCTTTTGGATACGCCCCTGGTTGGGGGGAAGCATATCTATATTGATGGGTCATGCTCAAAACCTTCTGATGGTGTCTACCTTTGTGGCTACGCTGTGGTGTCAGACACTGGTGAAGTATTAGAGGCTTTCGCATTAGACTATAATTCAGCTCAAGCTGCTGAATTGGTTGCATTAATTTGAGCATGTGAACTAATGGCAGGAAAACGTGTAACAATCTACACTGATTCAAAGTATGCATGGGGGGTAGTACATCATTTTGCTAAAACATGGGAAGCTAGAGATTTTAAAACAGCAGATGGTAAACCCATAGCTCACTCTAACCTGATAGGGCAATTGACTAAGGCAGTACAGCTTCCCTCCGAAGTGGCCATAGTAAAGATGAAAGGTCACGAAGCAGGAGATGATGAACAAGCTATAGGAAACAGAAATGCAGATGAAGCTGCCAAAGAAGCTGCAAAAACACAAATCAAATCACCGTTCGTCATGGGTAACCAAAGCCAGTTAATTATGACCATGCATGTAACTAACGTATCTGATATCGACATTAAGATCTTGCAGAGCCAACCAACACAAACTGATTTGGAGCACTGGGGGAAACACAAATGTGCCCCAGATAAAGATGGAATTTTGAGAGACGAAAAGGGAAGAATAGCGCTTCCGAAGTTAGGATTAATAGTCCTCATCAGACATTACCATGGTTTGTCATACACAAGTTGTGCAAAAGTAGTACAAGTAATCAATCAACTGTATTGTATTGCAGAAGTACACAAAACTGCTAAGCTCGTGATAGATGCATGTCTTACATGTGCCAAAGTAAATCCGCACAAACCAGCTAAACATGACGCACTGCCACATCCACAGAATGTTCAAATTGATTTTACGCACATGCCGCCAATGGGAAATTTGAAATATCTTTTAGTAATTGTGGATCGATTCTCAAAGTGGCCAGAAGCATTTCCATGTGCAAAAGAAGATGCTAAAACTGTGGTGCGAATTCTAACCAAGGAAATAATTCCTCGATTTGGCATACCTACCACTACTGAAAGCGATAACGGGACGCCATTTGCGTCAAAGGTAACGCAACTCTTGGCCAAGGCATTGTCAATTGACTGGCAATTTCACATTCCTTACCATCCGCAGTCTGCATCAAATGTTGAACACCTCAATCAAACCATCAAAAGAAGGCTTACAAAAGCCTCCATTGACACCGGAAAGAGATGGCTAGATTTGCTGCCCACAGTATTGGCAGAGATAAGAATGACTCCATCTTCCACTACTAAATTTTCACCATTTGAAATACTAATGGATAGGCCTTTCCCTACTCCATGGGTGAAAGGCCGCTCAGGTATTACTTCCCTAGGTGACCTGGAGGTGATACAGGAGGACTACGTGACTTCCCTCATCGAAAAACTAAATTCTGTATGTGCTGATGTTTCTCTGTGTCTCCCTCTCCCCTCAGAAAAGCCCACTCACCCTTTTGTTCCAGGAGAGAGTGTGCTGATCAAAAACTTGAAACCGACGAAGGTGGGAGAGCCGAGGTATCTTGGACCTGCCACGGTGATCGCTGTGACGAGGACAGGAGTTCTGACAGATTACCAACCGCAGTGGATACACGCTTCAAGGATAAAGCACAGTCCTTCAGGAGAGCAGGCAAGCTCCAATTCAGAATAGAATCTCAAAAGGGGATTCACCTTACTGCCTAGCAGGGAGGAGCAAAACACTGATTAAGCTGAGGAAAGAACTACCTCTGATAGTGAGGTGGGGGTCATCCAAAGCTAGAAGATATATGGCCCATTGAGTCAAACAGTGTTAACTCCTTACACCCCCTGTATGCACTAAGGGCCAAATTCTTATTAATGGATATACTATCTCTAGAAGGGTTTACACAGTGCTCAGTTGCAGAAGCTGTTGCAGTGTTCAGCGAAGATATTGTTTATTTCGCCAAGTGCTCCCTAGAGGAAGACCCAAGATTGGATGAGAGAATTCTCGAGAGACCGTTCCCAGATAAGAGTGTGTTATATCTGTTCACATTACAATACGGGATATTCGAAGTGTATAAGCGAGGAATGAAAGCTATGTGTGCGATCCTATAAGTGTTGATTTAGGGAAAATAGGCCTTAACATAAAATTAATGTGAGATCTGTACCGTGATGGACTATACTTTTGTACTGGGTCATGTAGTTGGTCAGAAGTAAAAGTGTATGTTGGACCAGAATAGTGGAAAATTAAAGGACGATTTATAGCAAGTGTTAGTAGACCAGATAGAAGTAGTCTGGAGTGATGGAAGGAAAGAACACTCATTGATACTGAATGTTACAATACCTGATGTACAGCCTTCTGATGCAGGAATATATTACTGTGGACCAGATCAGGTGAAGATGGCTATCAGTGAGTTAGAACAGCTAAAGCCAGATGTGAAGGAAATTATGCATGTGCATTGGCGCTTCTACAACGAGGTGCTTTAAAGAATGATATAGACGGAGAATGTTGGATTTGTATGCAACTACACCTTGAGGAAAACAAATGTCTATTATTGTACAGATGACAGATAATCTACAAGCTAATAAAACAGTAACCTCCTCTCTAAAAGGAAATATGAGTTTATATGATATGTATACAATAATCAAGTTGTATGTGCACAATGATGTTTCTAAGATAAGACATTCTGTCTTAAAGTGGCCATTGTAAGGTTCAAAACATCTTGTGCCTGTCTACTGATGACCATGTGTTCTGTTCTGATGACTTGAGACTTTTTCTTGTGTCCCATTGGACAAATATCTAGACATTGTCTCATCTTGTTTGCCCCTCAGATTGACCCAGAAACCATGTGATTTTAATCATGTCCTTATATGTATTTCCAAGTGCTGAAACGGAGGGTTTCACTTCTTGTTTTTCACCTATAATTTGTACCCCTGGAGAGCGAATAAACTGTGTCCATGATTGAACTACACTCTGTGTCAGTCTCATTTCTTGGCACCCGGGATCGATCCTGTATTTCTTGCTGCATTGCTCAACCTCAAAGGGTTTCTTGAAATATTCAATATCCAAATTATTTTTATCTTACAATGACTCAGTCAAGAATACCTTTTTACTGGACAAAAAGAGTTCTTTAAATTGAACAATATATTAAAAGTTTAAAGTATACATGAATATATAAGTAAATACAAAACACAACAACAGTAAAACCTAAGCCAACTCGCTCAACTACAATAATTTAACAGCTTCAAATTTCAGCAATTTTTTTGCAGAAATATGACCATATTTGCCTTCTCTGGCAAAATAGACACCTTTCCTGAATTATTGCATGTCCTGCACAGGAGAAAACTCTCTCAGATGGTGTCGATGAGGCCTGTTTGAAAGTGCAAACAATATGGGAAGACTGTCCCGATTACTGGGGCTGGGGTCATCCACACTGATAGTGTCAGCTGATGTCCGCGAGCTGTCAAACACGGTGCATATTCCATGTGCCCCCAAATGTTTCATTAGGTTTGACGTGTTTCCCCCTTTACACGCAACTGTTGTAAAACATTTGCTGCACGTCGCGGTGTCAGAATCCTTTCTGGTGAAATATAGCCACACTTTGGAGCTTTTAGTTTTAGGCATTTTAATTTAAGCGCGTTTAATTTAGCTAGCTAAGCTAACGGTAGACCACCTGCTGCACTGCAGTCAGCGCGAGTGTAGTTGCTGCGCTCACGCGCTTCACGGATGGTCTCACTTCCTGACGATTTGGGATTTTTACTTCGAAATGTGAAAACAAAATGGACAGTAACATTACTACAAAGATGTATTGGGTTTGTAGGCTATCATCAAAGCTTTCCGACGTTCACGTGAGTTTTCTCATTCAGGAAATAATTTTTCCGAGCATTCTGACACCCCATGAACGCAGTATTTAAATTTAACTAGCGATCAGGCGTGTTGATGAATCTGATGCTGCTTACGTCCGTGTCATAGCACCAGAGGACAAATATTTCTATCACTTCAGGCATTTAAGTGGCACCGAAATGAGGCACCGACATTCGCATTCTGATTCGATCCGGTACATACCGGTTCTATATGTACCGGTGCCGTATTGGCACCGGGTTTCGGTACCCAACCCTAGCTATAAGGCTCCTGTTTTGTTAAATTCTAGTCTGGCTCGGGCCCCTAGATGGCGTTACAACACCACGCTTCTTTAAGATGAAACATTTAAAACCAAGTTCTCGAGTCAATTAACAGACTTTGTTGATATAAATAAAGGTTCAGTTGATGACCCGAGGATACTCTGGGATGCTGTTAAAGGGTTTATTAGGAATTTTACTGTATGTTATGCTTCCAACATAAGGAAAGCTCGTTCATCCAGATTACACAATTTAGAGTCTAAACTGTCAGCATTAGATGGTCAATTACAACAAAATTATGACGAAGATGTAAAGCTTCAAATTGATCTTGTGAAAAAAGAGATAAATGCTATTATGAAGCAGCGTGCTGAATTTTTAATTCATAGGACTCGGGAGTTTTACTACTTCTATGGGGCTAGACCCAGCCATTTACTTGCTCTTAGATTGCGGTCCAATGAACATTTTTTTAGATATCACCATAATTAAGTCAGAGGATGGTAACATTCTTAGAGAACCCTCACAGGTTAATGCTACTTTTCGCAGCATTTACGCTGAATTATATAGCTCAGAGGTATCACATAATCAGGATGCCTGTGACAAATTTTAAACAAAATACAGCTTCCTAAGTTGTCTGATGAAGACTCTTTAAAATTAGACACCCCCATTACCTTAGATGAGCTTAAGGAGGCTGCTTCTGATATGTGTAGCAGTAAATCCCCTGGGTTGGATGGAATTCCCCCAGAAGTGTACACAGCCTTCTGGGACAGTCTTGGCCCTCTACTTTTTGACATGATTCAAGCTGCTGTTGAAAGACAGTCTTTTTCTAGAGATATAAATATTGCAGTTATTTCACTCTTACTTAAAAAGGACAAAGACCCTAATGATTGTTCTAGTTATAGGCCTTTAATTGTCCCTTCTAAATGCTGATCTCAAAATTTATGCTAAATTGCTTGCGCGAAGGATTCAGCCAGTAATTACCAAGCTTGTCCACAGTGACCAGACAGGTTTCATTAGAACTAGGTTAGCATCAGATAATGTTAGAAGATTACTCCATATAATACATGGCACATCTTTATTGACTCTTCCAGCTGCTGTCCTTTCCCTAGATGCTATGAAAGCCTTTGACCTTCTGGAATGGCCATATTTGTGGTCTGTGTTGAAGGTCATGGCTCTGGGGTCCTATTTCATTCGTATGATTAAGGTGTTGTATGCAAACTGGTAAAACTTGTTCCTCATTGTTTGACATAGCCAGAGGTTCTCGACAGGGCTGTCCACTGAGCCTGTTTCTTTTTGCACTTTCACTTGAGCCATTAGCACAGACAATACGCATAGATAAAGTATCACCCCAATCACAATATGTGGAACAAGTCATCATATTTCTCTCTATGCAGACGATGTCCTTCTTTATTTAGGTAATCCGCAGTCCATACCTAACATTTTAACTATCTTACGCTGCTTGGGTGAGATCTCCGGATATAAAATAAACTGGACAAAGTCAGCAGTTCTTCCATTGAATGACACAATGAGAAACGCAGCTCTACCCTTAGGAATACCAGTGGTTAAACATTTTAACTATTTAGGTATTATGATCGGTGCTTCATTGCCGTATATAATTAAGACCAACTATGAGGGTATCCTTTCTCAAATTTCATGTAACCTGGATAATTGGTCCTCACTCCCAAATTCTCTTAGATCACGTGTCTCAGTTATCAAAATGAATGTACTCTCTCGAATTAATTTTGTGAGTTCTATGCTGCCCTTGCCTCCCCTGTCTCGTTTTTTGGGACAGGTTACAGAGTATAATTACTAAATTTGTTTGGAATGGCAAACGGCCTTGTCCTAAACTTTCCACGATGCAACGAGATAGACTCGCTGGGAACACTTCCTATAACACTGGGAAACCGGGAACACTTCCTATAACACCAGATGTACTCGTTACATCGGAAGAAGAATGGCGTCTACGCTAATTTTTTTGTCTCTCTGCTTATCCCGAGGTTTACCAATTAACGTGATTGGCTGGATCCGGGCCGTGTTCGGGTCGGACGGGGAACCTGTGCCTGTGTGCGGCAGCAATGTGGCCCTGTGGTGTCGGCGGAGACTATGTTAACTAGCTCATCCTTTGTAGATGGAACTAGATTAAATATTTTGACTGATGCGATTCCAAATCGGTTTAATGACCTGTAACTCTGCCTGAGTATCGGACAAGTGTTCACTGTTGGCCAGAGGAGAACTGGCCCCCCGACTAAGCCTGATTTCTCCCAAGGTTTTTTTCTCCATTTGTTGGAGTTTTGGTTCCTTGCCGCTGTTGCCTTTGGCTTGCTTAAGTTGGGGACACTTGCTTGATATTCAGCAGTGTTTTTGATATGCCTGCATTGGCGCCGTTGTATGCGAACTGAGCTGAGCCGGACGATTACGTCACTGTTTTCTGCAGTGCTGCTATACCTAAATTAACTAGACTAATAACTACTGATATTTGCAAGGGAATGAATCAATAATATATAGAATAAGCTGCACAATGACACCATTCTCTTATTAATGTAAAGCTGCTTTGCCACAATTTGCATTGTAAAAAACGCTATATAAATAAAGATGACTTGACTTGACTTGACTCGCTGATGGACTGTCACTTCCCAATTTTAAGTTGTATCACTGGGCTTTTACTTTACATCCTTTGTTCACCTGGTACGATGATAAAATTGATTTTTTCTGGCGCTCCCTGGAGGAAAACCTGGTTCTCCCTTTGAAGTTGGATGAAGTTTTATTTGCTAATATCCCTTTAAATAAGAGTAAACTTCATTACGGTCCCTTGGTGTCACACGTCCTGTCGGTCTGGAGAGCAGCCAAAAAAGTTTGTGCTATTCTCTCTAATTGGAATCCATACTCTCCCAAATTTAATAATTATGGTTTGCTCTTTGGTAAGAACCCTATTAAGTTTGGCCAGTGTCGACAGTGGTACGACAAAGGGATTCACTCCCTGGATGATATAATGGGTGACAAGGGCCTTTACACCTTTGAAGAACTTTCTATTCAATTCAACCTGCAGAGCTCCACCTTTTTTTTTTACTTACAGCTGAGGGCAGCCATGAAGGCCTATGGCATCCCTTGGACGACTCCTCTTAAAGACCACCCTTTACTGAAAGTACAATGTGAGACCCAGGGAACCAGAGGATTAGTTTCCAAATTATATATCTTTTTTCTGGAAAAAATGTATCCTCCTCTGACAATGTGCTCTTCCTGTCGGACAGATATTCCAGACCTTTCCCCCAGTTTTGACTGGGACAGTGTCTGGACTATGGTAATGCTTCTAGGAATCCAGATCATCAACAAATTCATTTTAATTTTATTCATAGGACTTATATGACCCCACATAAACTCTATTGTATGAAGCTTAAAATTGATCCTATTTGTACATTCTGCCATTCAGGGGAAATTGGTACTTTTTATCACATGATTTGGGAATGCCCTGGGGTTGCTAACTTTTGGAATATGGTTAAAGAATATTTGTCCACTATATTAAATGTTTTGGTCCCCTTGTCACCATCTGTTTTTATTTTAAATGATCTCTCTGATGTCCATCTTAACAAAACTCAGAAACGAGTGTTCTTGGCAAGAAATTAGTAGCAACAAGATGGAAACCCCCACATTCTCTTGATAAGCAATATTGGGTTCTCACATTTATAGATGTGGTGTATCTCGAATTAAGTGAAAGTGAAAGTCGAAAGTCGTGACGTATTGTCAAGTATGGTGACCCATACTCGAAATTAGTGCTCTGCATTTAACCCATCCCAAGTGCACACACACAGGAGTGAGTAGTGAACACACACACAGTGAACACACACCCGGAGCAGTGGGCAGCTATTGCGACAGCACCCGGGGAGCAATTAGGGGTTAGGTGCCTTGCTCAAGGGCACTTTAGTCGTGGTATCGAAGGTGGAGAGAGTGTTGCCTATTCACAATCCCCACCTTCAATTCCTGCCGGCGTGGGAATCGAACCAGCAACCTTCACGTTACAAGCCCAACTCCCTCACCATTAGGCCCAACTACCCCAAATTATCCACTGCACGCATTCACGGTGCAAGAGAGGACACCATTAGACTCTGGACCCAAACTCTGGAGAAGCTGAAAAATCTACCGATTTGAAAACAGGAGATTACAGGAGACCCCCCCCCCCCCATGCTCTGGTCTTATGCCTTTTTCTCTCTCTCTTTTTTATATACATTTACAGTCATGTTTACGGTTCCCTTTTCTCTAACTGTTGTAGACTTCTTTCAGCACTGTTCCACGGTTTTGTGTGTCGATTTTTGTATGGATATCTTTTCTTTTTATATATATATACATATACAGTACTGTGCAAAAGTTTTAGGCAGGTGTGAAAAAATGCTGTAAAGTAAGAATGCTTTCAAAAATAAACTTGGTAATAGATTATATTTATCAATTAACAAAATGCAAAGTGAGTGAACAGAAGAAAAATCTAAATCAAATCCATATTTGGTGTGACCACCCTTTACCTTCAAAACAGCATCAATTCTTCAAGGTAAACTTGCACAAAGTCAGGGATTTTGTAGGCATATAGTTAGGTGTATGATTAAACAATTATACCAAACAGGTGCTAATGATCATCAATTCAATATGTAGGTTGAAACACAATCATTAACTGAAACAGAAACAGCTGTGTAGGAGGAATAAAACTGGGTGAGGAACAGCCAAACTCAGCTAACAAGGTGAGGTTGCTGAAGACAGTTTACTGTCAAAAGTCATACACCATGGCAAGACTGAGCACAGCAACAAGACACAAGGTAGTTATACTGCATCAGCAAGGTCTCTCCCAGGCAGAAATTTCAAGGCAGACAGGGGTTTCCAGATGTGCTGTCCAAGCTCTTTTGAAGAAGCACAAAGAAACAGGCAACGTTGAGGACCGTAGACGCAGTGGTCGGCCAAGGAAACTTACTGCAGCAGATGAAAGACACATCATGCTTACTTCCCTTCGCAATCGGAAGATGTCGAGCAGTGCCATTAGCTCAGAATTGGCAGAAAACAGTGGGACCCTGGTACACCCATCTACTGTCCGGAGAAGTCTGGTCAGAAGTGGCCTTCATGGAAGACTTGCGGCCAAAAAGCCATACCTCCGACGTGGAAACAAGGCCAAGCGACTCAACTATGCACGAAAACACAGGAACTGGGGTGCAGAAAAATGGCAGCAGGTGCTCTGGACTGATGAGTCAAAATTTGAAATATTTGGCTGTAGCAGAAGGCAGTTTGTTCGCCGAAGGGCTGGAGAGCGGTACACGAATGAGTGTCTGCACGCAACAGTGAAGCATGGTGGAGGTTCCTTGCAAGTTTGGGGCTGCATTTCTGCAAATGGAGTTGGGGATTTGGTCAGAATTAATGGTATCCTCAATGCTGAGAAGTACAGGCAGATACTTATCCATCATGCAATACCATCAGGGAGGCATCTGATTGGCCCCAAATTTATTCTGCAGCATGACAACGACCCCAAACATACAGCGAAAGTCATTAAGAACTATCTTCAGTGTAAAGAAGAACAAGGAGTCCTGGAAGTGATGGTATGGCCCCCACAGAGCCCTGATCTCAACATCATCGAGTCTGTCTGGGATTACATGAAGAGAGAGAAGCAACTGAGGCTGCCTAAATCCACAGAGGAACTGTGGTTAGTTCTCCAAGATGTTTGGGCCAACCTACCTGCCGAGTTCCTTCAAAAACTGTGTGCAAGTGTACCTAGAAGAATTGATGCTGTTTTGAAGGCAAAGGGTGGTCACACCAAATATTGATTTGATGTAGATTTTTCTTCTGTTCACTCACTTTGCATTTTGTTAATTGATAAATATAAACTATTAACATGTCTATTTTTGAAAGCATTCTTACTTTACAGCATTTTTTCACACCTGCCTAAAACTTTTGCACAGTACTGTATATATATATATATATAATCTGTAACATGTAAACATGTGTTCCGTATACTCTGAAGCAGAGGTGGGAGTAAGTCACCCATGTGCAAGTCACAAGTAAGTCTCAAGTCTTAACCTTCAAGTCTCAAGCAAGTCCAAGTCAATTTTTGTGAGAATCAAGTCAAGTCAAGTCAAGTCACTGCTTTATGTCAAGCAAGTCAAGTCAAGTCATAGCTTGGGTCAAACAAGTCGCTGGCAAGTCATACAAATGTTTGATTTAACTGAATTTATATGTTAAATTAAGTTAAAACTACAGTAGTTATGGACTATGGGAGTTTTATTTACAACAAAAAAATGCAATATGCCTTTCTAATCAAAATGTGTCCACATACAGCTGAGTTGTTAAAACAATAAAAATCTAAAAATAAAATTAAAGCTGCAAGCAGCGATGAAAGGGCCCTCGCATAGTGGGCGACGTGCATGTAAGTGAGAAAATACAGGAGACCAATGGTAAAGTCATTTCAAAGTGCCACACTTTGCTGCCAACAGGTGGAACTTTGACTGTAACTGAATTTTGCCATGTAGATGTCTTCAGGCCAGGACTATTATCAAACACGTGAAGTTTGGAGCAGATCGGACATTGTATCCCTGAGTTACAACAACTTCCTGTTTTGTGGCGTTAATCGCATACATTTGCACTTAGCCAAGTGTTGCATGATTTAACGTGTTTGGTACTTCATGGCATATTGAAATGTGTTTCTGGGAGGGAATTACAGTGTAAAGCATGCCATTTCCTGTTGCCAGGAGGTGGCGCTATGACTAATTGAATATTGGCATTGGCCAGTGCAAAATTTTGAGAGTTTTCTCATTTCGGAAACGAATAATAATAATAAACAGCAATTGCGCCACCTGGGGGTAGTCGTGGCCTAGTGGTGAGGGAGTTGGGCTTGTAACCTGAAGGTTGCCAGTTCGATTCCCACGCCGGCAGGAATTGAAGGTGGGGATTGTGAATGAACAGCACTCTCTCCACCTTTGATACCATGACTATGTGCCCTTGAGCAAGACACCTAACCCCTAATTGCCTCACTTGTAAGTCGCTTTGGATAAAAGCGTCTGCTGAATGATGAAATGTAAATTCAAAGAGGGTCCTCGCACTTTGGTGCTCAGGCCCTAAAAATAAATAAAAATTAAAACCACATAGCCTAAAAATGTAAATATAACTGAAATTAGGCCCAACATGAAAAGTATTTATGTATAACTCTTTTAATATGCCATATGCAACATGAAAAAGTATTCAACAATTAAAGTATAATGGTTTCTATAACACTCTATGGCAATATTCAAACAGGCATCCCCTTTATAGGACACAAACACATACTTAAATTAGATCTTTCCTTTTTAACAAAGAATAACAATAATAAAAAAAAAAAAATATTTGAATCACACAAAATTTCACCTGTTTATCAGGTCAGTTGATTATTTCTTTAGTTATTAATCTGCGTGTGTGTGTGAGAGAGTGAGTGTGATTTGAGTGAGTGTGATTTGTGAGTGAGTGAATATGCGTGTATTTGAGTGAAGTGTATTGTTTGCAAGTGCATGGTTGTGTTCGCAAATTAGATTTAAAAAAAAAAAATGTTTTTGTGTGTGTGAGAGATGGAGGGGGGGTGATTTGATTGAGTGTGATTCATTAATATTTGAGTGTGTGTGTGTGCACGTGTAGGAATGAAAAGTGTACAGTTTGTTTGCATGAGCATGGTTGTGGTTGCAAGTTTGAGTTTTGTTTTTGTTTATCTGTGTATGCATGGTTGTGTTCGTAAGTCTGTATGACTTTCTTTTCTTTATGTGTGTGTATACAATATATTTATGTGCATCCCCATAAACTATCCTTAGGTTTTCACTGAAGACCAACTATTAAACACTGAACACATGCATATACTAAGTGCTATTGCAAAAAAAAAAAAAGCTGACATTCTTATAAACAGTTTACAATGCATTGCACTTGCAAAAAATTAAATCTGATAGAACTCTGTCACTCAATTGTGAGCGATGTGTTCGCATTATCACCCCACCATGGCTGAAAACACATTCAACAGGTGCACTTGATGCAGGGATGGCCATAACTCTTACCAGTACCTTGAACAAAGAGGGGAGGGTGTGCCTGTTCATGGCCCAAAACTGCAAGGAGTTCTGTCCGTCACAGATATCCAAATAGTGGTTCAGCTGAAAAAGGGGACTGGAACTTGAATATCTCTTCTGCTTCTTGCGGTAAGCTGTGAACAGTCCAGACTGATGCTCTGGCTCTGCCACTGTTATTTGATCCTCCTCGTGCTCATGGGTGGGGGAAGGGACTGGGGTAGCCCTGTATGCCTCCTTGAGAATCAGGTCTGATTAACCAAAAGCAAAAATAGGAATCACAAAATGTACATGTGTTGAATACTGAGAACAAACAGTACCAACATAACACAGGTTATGGCTAATTTAAAATAAGTACCCATGTAATGACAATATACCATATACTATTTTTTTAGTTCTGACATGTTGATGTATTGTATATCATACCTTTAATCCTGGCAGCCACAGCCTCTTTGGTATCTTCAGGGACCAAGACATCATGGGTCAACCACATGGTGCCAAATGAAGGATCCAGCAGAGCAGCTTTTAGGTATAGAGGGTCAGAGAAGGGCAATAATGGCCCATCACTCTCTCCAGCTGCCATCTTCACATTAACAAAGATACCTCTGAATCTTCTTTTGAGGGATGTTTGCAGGCTAGAGATCAAACCGCCCAAGTAGCACACTTTCTCTTTTTGATTTTCCAGGTGGTGATTAAGAGAAAGGACACAGGGAACCACAGCACTTATGGTCACATTTTTTTCTCCTTGTGTAAGATCTGTGGCTTCTGCAAAGGGTTGAAGGACTTGTACAAGTTCCTGTATCTGATTCCACTCTCTAGCTGTGAATATTGTCTCTTTGTGTCCCACATTTTCAAGAAATGTGCATAGTCTTAGCTGGCCACAGCAGAGCACTGCTTTTAGTTGCCTCAGTGTGGAATTCCAGCGCGTGGTAACAGTGGCAGGGATTCCACGTTGTCCAAACTCCTTCTCAAAGTTCTCCTTGAAAGAAGTACTTGTGTGGAGTAAGGAACTAATTCTGGAGGTTTTGGCAAGGGCTGCACTGATTAATTTTGTCTCTTTAAGGCCATCTCCTATGACCAACTGGAGAGTGTGAGCGAAACACTGGAGCCTTGTCTGGGATTTGGTGCTAAAAGATTTTTCAACCATCTCTTGCTCCTCAACTGCAAGGTCATTCCAAATGTCAGAATCATCAAGGCCATCTTCTCCATCTCCCTGTCCTGGAAAACATGTGCTGAATGCTTTTTTCATGTTTGCTGCATTATCACAGATGATGTGTTCAACCTTTCTCCTGATCTGGTACTCTTCACATATCTGCTCAAATTCCTCACAAATCCTCTCTCCAGTATGAGAACCTTTGAAGCGGTTGCATGCAAGCAACTGTGACTTCAACTGCAGACTCTGATCTTCAGTACTGAGCCAGTGTGCTGTGACTCCTAGAAAGCCTCTCATCCTACGATCTGACCATATATCTACTGTTACTGATACATTATCTGCCTTTGCTAGATCGTTTTTTAACTTCAACTGTCTTTCTGCGACTAGATCATCTAGCTTTGAAGTAATAGTTCTTCGACTAACAGAGGAGTATTTGTTGTCCATTACTGATAAAAAGTGAAGAAAACTTTCATGCTCAATGATAGATAAAGGCATGTTGCAGTTTATAATTAGGTCTGACAGTATTGAGTGCGTAATGGCTCTCTGTTGGGGATGGTTGAAGCTGTAGTGTGGTACCCTTGATTCAATGAATTGGGAGATTTTAGGCTGATCTGAGTCAAATGCGGCCTTGCTGTGGAGGTATTCATCATATCTAAACAGAGGGAAGAGAAACAAAAATGACTAACGCATATTTCATTTATTCATTGCATAGTTTATCATTACATAAAAAGCTGTAATTAAAAATACTGTGTTTTAATCATTTAACAGGTATACTAGATGAATCAGTTGGCTTGCTGTAGGAAACATGACATGTTTAGTGTAGCCTGTGACATGTTTGAGAGGGGGCAGGCTGATTTTAATGGCTTTAAAATAATCACAGTCATGCTATTAATTAAATGATTTCTTGCTTCATTCGACTTCCTCAAATTTTGCCATGACACCACTGATCATAAACTTATGAAAATTACAGTTACATTATTAATATTACTCTTAACATTCAAGTCAACACTGGGATAGCAGATTCTACTTCTAGCATATAACTAGACAGTACAAAGGGATGCATGCAGATAAGAAAAACTGGAATATGGCATTTAACCCAATTTTCTGTTTAATGAAGCAAAACCAATTCAAAGTAAACTTTACATTAAAACAAGGATTGGAAAAAAGTGATGCGTGGGGTGTGAATTCTTTTTTCTCAGTGCCCTTTGGATGCAAGGGATGATTCAGCTGATAAAAAAACAACAATCCAAGGCACTCAAATATTATTGAAAATTTTTAAAAAGCCTTTATTTCATCATGGCTTCAATATTTTAAAAACGGGCGACAAGTACTGCACACTTACGTGTTGCAGCTAATGAACCTTTGTCAGGGTGTGAGCAACAAACACAATCCGAGTTCTCTTAAGTAGCAATTAATTAGTTATATAACAATCACCTGGTCACACTGTACAGGACAGGCAGGAGAGAGAAATATTAAATAATACAAAGAGAACGTATCTCACCCAATATAGAATTAAATCGGGGGGAAAAAACAAATGCAAATCAAAATTAACAATCAACAAAATCATGAATGAACAGATATACAAATCAACATCCACACATCAAAGATACAAATAATATTGGGTGAGATATGTTCTCTTTGTATTATTTGAATTCCCTCTCTCCTGCTTGTTCCTGTTCAGCATGACCACACCCTGTCCAGCATGACCACACCCTGTCATCACACCTTGACGAAGGTTCATTAGCCGCAACGCGTAGGTGTGCAGTAGGCCTACTTGTCACCTGTTTTTAGAATATTAAGGCCATGATGAATTAAAGGCTTTTTGTATTTTTTCAATAATATTCGAGTGCCTTGGATTATTTTTTATCAACTCATAACATGTCTATCACAACTACTATAACCATTGACTAGCCAAGACATTAGCTGAAAACAGTGGAACGGACTTCGTTACTTACAATTTTTTGTGAGACTTGAAGTGTCGAATGAAATTCGAAGTGGTGGTGGTTGTATCAGAGATCTTCGTTTTGCAGGTCTTGCATACTGCCGTTCTTCTCTTTTTAGCGCTGTCTTGTACATAATCCTGGTACCCGAACTTAATTATTTTTGGCGTAGCGCCTTCCATGTTTAATCACGACTGTCAGTTCGCGCTCTCTGCTTGCCTGCTGCGTCACGTGGTTAGGTTGCGGCACGTTCAAAAACACTTTAATAATTTTTTTTTTCGAGTCATTTCACTCAAGTCCGAGTCAAGTCTCAAGTCATGAATATCAAGTCAAAGTCAAGTCAAGTCTTTTATTAATATTTGTCAAGCAAGTCTCAAGTCCTAAAATTTGCGACTTAAGTCGGACTCGAGTCAAGTCGTGTGACTCGAGTCCCCCACCTCTGCTCTGAAGCATATTACGCCTCATTAGTTTCCTGTGTCTATGTATATTACTGTTCAGTTTTAATGGTTTTTATTGATTTTAACTATAATTTATTTTATTTTATCCATGTGCATGTGTCAAACACAGACAAGGGATATAATGTTAAGTACAGTTCTTTATTGAACAGATAGACACAGCGGACAGGTAAACGGTTGGGTATGGTAAGCTTAGCAGTCCAGGAAGTAAACAGGTAACTTAGCTTTGATAGTAACAGTTCTTTCTTTGTGTTGTAGAGTCGATGAGGATAGTCCAGCAGTTCGCGCTCATGCCTATTGTGATCCGGAAGACGAAGGAGAAACATAAACAGGTCCAGAAGACGACAGGTAAGTGTAGCAGGTAAGTCTGTGCGGTCCATACAAGATGAGATCAGACATTGAACTGAGGGATGTGTGAGTCTATATAGGGAACAGCGGTGATTAATGACAGGTGATGGTGATCAGTATTCTGGAGATAGTGAGCGTGTGGGTGGAGCTGGTCGTGACGGTGATGCTGACTCTGTGACAGTATCCCCCCCTCCACGGGCAACTCCTGACGTCCGAAAGGGGCGACGACGAGGACGACCCCGGCCACGGGGTCCCGGTCGACTGGGGTGGTCTTGGTGAAACTGAGTGAGTAGTGTTGGGTCGAGGATGTCATCTCGTGCTACCGAGGACCTCTCTTCAAGACCGTATCCCTCCCAGTCGACCAGATATTCTAAGCGTGCCCCGCGCCACCGGGAGTCCAAGATGTCGTGGACTTGGTAGATGGACTCAGCCTCGGCCTGGTCAGGAGGAGGAGGTACGTCCGGATTCTCCAGATCTGTGGGTGGAAACAGAGGGTCAGTATGGGGTTTGAGTACAGATACATGGAATGATGGAGAAATTCGGTACTTGGCTGAGAGTTGAAGACGGTAAGTAACATCGTTAAGCTGCCTCTGCACTCTGAACGGACCAATGTAGCGGGGACTCAGCTTACGGCAGGGCACGCGAAGACGTATATCCCGGGTGGAGAGCCATACCTTCTTGCCCGGGGTTTGTCAGCCTGGATTTGATGTCTCCGCACTGCCCGTTGTAGATGTACATGAGCTGAGTCCCACACCCTCTCGCTCTGTCGGAACCATTCATGGACGATAGGTACTTCGGATGGTTCTCTGGAAATAGTGGTGGTTGGTAGCCGAATACGCACTTGAATGGGGTCAGCCCGGTGGTGGACTGCTGGAGGGAGTTCTGTGCGTATTCGGCCCAGGGTAGGAATTGGCTCCTGGTGGACTGGTTCTGGTGGCAGTATGACCTAAGGCAGTGTTTCTCAAACTTTTTCAGCCCAATGACCACTTTATCTTCCAAATTTTTTCTGAGGACCACCTAACAAAATCCCATTCTAACACACCCCCCAAAAACAACAAAATAGGAAGGATAAACTAAATTTAAGTTTAATATGCAACTGTTTCAAGTGAAAAACTAATTATTCAAACACAAATGCAATGATATGATCCATTTTTCATTATTAAAACACACTGATCAGGGCTCCAGACTAACTTTTCCACTGGTTGCACTGGTGCTACCAATTTTCTCAGTTGGTCACACCTTTTTTGCTACAACAATTTTAATCAATGCATGCTTGATGAATAATCGTCTTAATCTTAAATATATTAAATCACAGTGGCTGATGGCTGATATAAATCTGGTATATATGTATAATTTACATTTATTTTAATTCATATTTAATAAATTAGAAATATGAAAAGTATGAATTAATCTAAATATTATATATATATATATATATATATATATATATATATATATATATATATATATATAGATCGCGTTTCCCGTGAAGCTGAACTGAAGTCTGAATTCACTTCACACGGACCGACTGTCACACACAGAATACACGCGTTCACGAGGGTTACAAACACTTCAGAAAATCTCACTTTTGTATTTGAATAAATCTGCAAGGTCTGTGAAATTAAATGTTAATTAGATATTCAGAGATTTGTTTTAATAATATAGATGTGTATTTGCTGAATGCTGAAGGTAAATGAGAAAATATTAGCCGTTAGTTTGCCTTTCTGTAACTAATAATATAAAAGCAAACACTATACTTTCTCACATACAGTTTACTTTCTTTCTTTGTTGTGGTTGGTCAGACAAAATAAACCAAACATTTTCAGTCCATTCACATTTTAGTCTATTTTCCCTAGTCAGTTTTTGAGTCGCTGACAGACTAACTGCGCGTGACCACTGGCGCGGAGCGCGAGCATTTTCAACGCACCAGCTGTTACGCAATGTAAGCAATGATGCTGCGTTTGAATTTTCGCGACAGAGACCTGCTTATATACATTACCTTGACAACACTATTTGACATTACCGCGGGCCAAACATTCTCTCGCGGCCTATTGAGGAGCCCTAGTCTAACCTATTGCTGTTGAAGTAACTTTCTACCTGTGCACTCATCATTAGTTGTGTCTGTATGCTGGCTCGTCCTTTCCATCAGCATCCTTGACCTCCAAACTTTGTTTTTTTATGATTATTATTCAGCTTTTAACCTTTTCATTTTTATATGGCTTAATTCCTAAATTTCCTGAATTCCTAATTGGCGCGTTTCATCATCATTGTGCAATGCGCGTGTACGTTCGCTCTCATAGCGGTTAATAAATAGAACTGCATGTGTCTTGTGGAAGAACATTGTAGCCGGAACTACTTCTCACTGTTTGTCTATTACGAGTCACGCAGGTACTGTGATACTCCGCAGCCGAGCCGAACCTGGTTTGAAATAGTCCAAATATAAACACTTATTATAGACGCACCGTAGTGATTCAGGATAAGACAAAAACTCGGTTTGGAAAATGGATTCATGATGTACTCGTTCATTATATAAATTGTTCATTTTGAAAACAAAATAGTTACGGACGGCAGCCGCTGCTGATATCTTGTTCTGTTACACACGCGTGAATAACATGATCATGCACTCGCACAAATGCAACCACAAAAAATTTCAACTCGCACATCCTCAAAAAAAGGTCGCAGTCTGGAACCCTGCTGATGTCAACCCCCTGCCCGCGATCCGATGCGGGTTAAGAGCTTGCCTAGTTTAGGTCATCTTTTCGCAGACCACTAGGGGGCCATGGCGGACCACACTTTGAGAATTACTGACCTAAGGTATCTCCCGATCTTCTGGATCTTCCGTTCTGTCTGCCCATTAGTTTGCGGGTGATAGCCAGAGGAGAGACTGATGGTTACACCCAGGTGTTGAAAGAATGACCTCCAGACACGGGAAATGAACCGTGGGCCGCGATCCGAAACGATGTCTTCTGGGAGACCAAAGTTTTGGAACACGTGGTGGAATAACAGCTCGGCAGCCTGGAAGGCCGTGGGCAATCCTTTGAGAGGAATCAGTTTACACATTTTGGAGAACCGATCCATGATGACGAAGACACTAGTGTGGGTATTGGATGGTGGTAGGTCGGTGATGAAATCTATGCCGATGTAGGTCCAGGGTCGGTGAAGAATTGGGAGAGGTAGTAGTTTGTCGACAGGCAACTGGCGTGGTGTACTGGTGATGGCGCAGACAGAACATCCCTTGACGTACCGGGAGACATCCTGGGTCATGGTGGGCCACCAGTAACGCTGACGAAGGAGCGAGAGGGTTCGCTGGCTACCTGGGTGTCCAGAGCCCAGAGAGGTGTGGACTGCGTCCAAGAGGAGCTGAGAGAGAGGAACATACATCAACTCCCGAGGACATCCCGGTGGAGCAGTTTCGGATTCTTGCGCTTGACGAATGTGGGCGTCCCATTCCCACTGAATGGGACTGATGATCATGGCTGGAGGGAGAATGGGTTCAGGAGGACTGTGGTCAATGTCAGGAGTATGAAGGCGGGATAGAGCATTGGCTTGAATGTTCCTTTCTCCTCGCCGATAGGTGACAACGAAATTGAATCATGTGAAGAAGAGCGCCCACCTTGCTTGACGGGTATTTAGGCATTTTGCCTCTCAAAGTTATTCCAGATTACGATGGTCAGTAATTACTTCGAACGGGTGTTTTGCTCCCTCCAGCCAGTGTCTCCATTCCTCTAGGGCCAATTTAATGCCCAATAGCTCCCGATTCCCGACGTCATAGTTCTGCTCTGCCGGGGACAGTTTGCGAGAAAAGAAGGCACATGGATGGAGGCGTACGGGGTCACCCTGCCGCTGTGAGAGTATGGCTCCTACTCCTGTCTGGGAAGCATCGACCTCAACGAGGAATGGGAGTTCAGGGTTAGGATGGCTGAGGACTAAAGCCGTACTGAAGGCTTCCTTGAGCGTCTGGAAGGCTTGAGTTGCCTGGGGGTTCCAGGACAGAGACTTGGGCCCGTTCCGGAGTAACGCAGTTAGAGGAGAGCTGAGCAGACTGAAGTTCTTGGTAAACTTGCGGTAGAAATTGGAGAACCCCAGAAACCTCTGGAGTTCTTTAACAGTGTGGGGTTCGGGCCACTGAAGGATGGCGTCCACCTTCCTCTGGTCCATCTTTAATCCATGTTGGTTGATTAGATAACCCATGAATTGGACTTCAGAGATGTGGAATTTGCACTTCTCTAGCTTGAGATACAGGTGGTGAGTGCGCAGCCGTTGGAGGACCTGGCGAACGTGAGCATGATGTTCTTGGAGGGATCTGGAGTAGATAAGTATGTTGTCTATATAGACGATTACGAATCTGTGGAGGAGATCTCGAAAGATCTCATTCATATAGTTTTGGAAGATGGAAGGTGAGTTCGCCAGGCCATACGGCATAACCCGGTATTCATAATGGCCAGAAGGTGTTATGAAGGCTGTCTTCCATTCGTCCCCGGTACGGATGAGGTTATAGGCACTCCTTAGGTCCAGCTTAGTGAAGATCCTGGCCCTTCGGAGTTGCTCCAAGGCGGTTGGGACCAGAGGAAGGGGATAGCGGAACTTTACCGTCTGGGCGTTGAGGTTCCGGTAGTCAATGCAGGGACTCAAGCCTCCGTCCTTCTCGGCGACTAAAAAGAAGCTGGAAGCGGCAGGGGACGTAGAAGGACGGATAAACCCTTGGTGGAGTGCCTCAGTGATGTACTCATCCATGGCCTTCTACTCCGGGATGGACAAAGGATAGACTTTACCTTTCGGTAATGTAGCCCCAGGTAGCAGGTCGATTGCACAGTCCCATGGCCGGTGAGGTGGTAGTTGCGTTGCCAGCCGCTTGCTGAATACATCCTGGAATGCCCGGTACTCTGTGGGAACTGTGATCTCCTTGGTGGTTTCGGGACTCTCTACTGAGGTGGAATTGACTTGTAACGCGGTGAATGGAGTGGTCCTGGACGGTGACGAGCTAGAAATTTTCGTTACTGGTGTGAGACAGGAGTGGATACAGTGCTTACTCCATTCAAGGATTTCCCCAGTGTTCCAGTCGATGATGGGGTTGTGTTCCGCCATCCTCGGGCGTCCCAGGATGATGTCGGTAGTAGAGCCTTCCAGCACCATGAACGAAATCTCTTCTCGATGGAGGCATCCAATCTGGAGCGTGAGTGTGGGAGAGTGATGGCTGATAACCTCTCGACCCAGCGGATTTCCCAAGATAGTGTGTATTTTCATGGGTCGAATGCGGCGTTTACGGGTTAGGTTGAGCGTCCGGAGGAATTGACGGGATATGAAATTCCCGGCGGACCCCAAGTCGACGAGGGCTTGCGCTGTAACATGAAAGCCACGATTTAGGAAGTATACTGTTGTACGAATTAAATGTGAGATTTTGGGATACATCTGGATAGTACTCACCGCGGGTCGAGGAGGTCGGACGGGGCAGTTGATCAGCTGGTTGACGTTCTGAAGGAGTTAGATGGTAGGTGTCGACACTCGTGGGTTCAGGTGCTGGAAGGGCGGCTGGCAAACTGGGAGACGGAGACTGCAATACGGGTTGGGTTCATCCACAGGCAGAGAGACGTTGAGAGACACGGATAGCCTTTTGCAGGATGGCCTCCAAGCCCATACTGTCGTCATACACGATCATCAGCTGGCGAATTTCCGGATTGAGTCCTTGACGGTAAGCAGTGAGTAGTGCAGTCTCATTCCAGCCGCTGTTAGCGGCCAGAGTGCGGAACTGTAAGGTGTAATCACCCATCGATGCCGAGCCCTGACGGAGGTGGAATAATAGAAAATAAACATAACCCTAAGTATTTATTTGATACAGTGGCTAAATTAATGAGAAATACAGCTTCAACCTCTGATGTTTCCAAACAGCACAGCAGTAATGACTTTATGAACTTCTTTACTTGCAAGATTGACAATATTAGAGAGAAAATATAAGCCATGCAACTCTCTACTACAGTATCACATCAGACAGTGCATTGTAGTATCCCTGAGGAAAAATTTCATTCATTTGATGCTATAGGAGAGGAAGAATTGTCTAAACTTGTTAAATCATCGAAATCAACAACATGTTAGACCTTATACCGACTAAGCTATTGAAAGAGATGCTTCCAGAGGTCATAGGGGGAAGGTCATATGAAGGAAAGCAGCTGCAGGGCTGAAGGGAGCCTGCTCATGACCTGGGGGTCATCCTGTCCTAAATCTTGGGTGTAAGGCCTAAAACGGTCATCTTGTATTAGGTGTAGGCTTTATGTCATGGTACAGTGTCTTTTCTTTTTTACCATGTGTGGAAAGGTACTGATGTTAAGAGATGTAACCTTGAAGGGTGCGGATGGGTATAAGAGGAAACCCACCCTTCTAGGTCGCACTCTGCAGTAACCTGTGTTTCTGTATGACTGTTTGACCTTCCTTGCAAGGAATAAATTCTAATAAAGACAGTTTTCACTGAGTTTGTCTCTTATGCAGTATGAGTTAAATTTCTGCCACAACAACTGTTATTGATGATACTCAGCTCCCTGTTTCTTCGCGCCCTGAGAAAACCTACAAATTCGGAAAATTCGGAATGCATAGCTGATATAAAAAAATTGGATGACTAGTAATTTCCTAAATTCAGAAAAAACAGGAATTCTAATTATTGGACCAAAAACTTCTGCACATAATAACCTAGAATACTGTCTAACACTTGATGGCTGCTCTGTTAAGTCATCTTTGTCAGTTAGGAACCTGAGTGTGCTCTTTGATACCAATCTTTCATTTGAAAGCCACATTTGCAGCATATGTAAAATCGCATTCTTCCATCTTAAAAATTGTAACAATGTCAATACTTAAACTCTTAGGAAGGAAGAGGACAGGGTTGGGTTGGGTTGGGTTGGGTTGGGCTGTGACTGCTTTATTTTATTATTTTTTTTCCACATGCTTACACTGCACTCTCAGCACTCCACATTCAATATCCTTTATCAAAACTCAGTTTCTCTGGTTTCAGCTTCCTGGTCGTCAACAGTCAGCAGCCCGTCTCTCTCTCCCATTTCCTCTTTCTGCTCCCCTTTATCTGGTCTCTCCACACCAATCACTGAAATCAGACACAGGTGTTCGTTATTTGCACTTAACCCTCTTACTCACCGCACTTCTCCCAATTCGTTCTCCCGCTGCAGACCTAGCTGAACCACGCCCCCCTGGCCACATACCCCCACCGCCTGACTCAGGTCGGGGAGCCGTCCGGCCTGCGGCCTCCCCCCCATTTCTGGAGAGGAAGTCATCCACAGCCATCTGTGCACCTCTGTGGACCACCTGGAACTTAAAAGGTTGTAATGCCAGATACCACCGAGTGATCCGCGCGTTAGTATCTTTCATGCGGTGGAGCCACTGCAGGGGGTCATGGTCCGAACAGAGAGTGAATTCCCGTCCCAGGAGATAGTATCTGAGGGTGAGGACCGCCCACCTGATGGCCAAACACTCTTTCTCAATGGTGCTGTATTTAGTCTCTCTCTTCGAGAGCTTTCGTCTAATATACAGCACCGGGCGTTCCTCTCCCTCCATCTCCTGAGATAGGACCGCACCCAGCCCCCTGTCTGACACGTCAGTCTGCAACACAAAGGGGAGAGAAAAATCAGGAGAATGTAATAGGGGTCCGCCACACAGGGCAGCCTTAACCTGGGTAAAAGCCTGCTGACACTGCTCCGTCCACTGGACCGGATCTGGTGCTTCCTTTTTAGTTAAATCAGTCAGAGGGCTGGTGAGGTCAGAATAATTAGGCACTAACCTTCTGTAATATCCCGCAAGCCCTAAGAACTGTCTAACCTCCTTTTTGGTCTTCGGTCTCGGACAAGTCGCAACTGCTGCCGTCTTATCAATTTAGGGACGCACTTGCCCGTGACACTGCCCAGATACCTGACCTCCACACGCCCAACCGCACATTTCTTCGACCACCCTCAAATGCTCCATATGCTGCTGCCAGTCATTACTATAGATAATGATGTCATCCAGATAGGCAGCAGCATATGCAGCATGGGGCCGAAGAATACGGTCCATGAGCCGCTGAAAAGTGGCCGGTGCCCCGAACAACCCGAATGGAAGTGTAACGAATTGGTGTAATCCAAACGGCATTGTGAAGGCTGTCTGTTCTTTAACCCGCGTTAAGGGGATCTGCCAATATCCTTTAGTTAAATCCAGTGTTGAGTAAAAACGAGCTGTCCCAAGCGGATCAAGCAGTTTGTCAATACGCGGCATTGGATATGTGTCGAATTTCGTCACAGCGTTTACTTTGCGGTAATCCACACAGAATCGAACAGAGCCATCTGTTTTCAGAACTAAAACTATCGGGCTTGCACAATCACTGTTGGATTCTTCTATTACCCCATCTCGAGCATCGCCTCTAATTCAGTCTGAACCACTTTTTTCTTGTGTTCAGGCAAACGATACGGCCGACTGCGCACTACAACGCCTGGCTCAGTCTCGATGTGGTGCTGAATGAGTTTCGTTCGGCCAGGTAGGGGTGAGAACACATCGGCAAACTCCGCCTGCAACTTAGCTACATCAGTGAGCTGGAAGGGCGAGAGATGATCTCCCCCCGGGGCCGGAGCGAGAGAATGAGATTTGGTGTTTGCCTCTGGCCCGATATCATCTTCCTCACTCACTGCCGACACCAGCATCACTGACTCTGCTTCATTCCATTTTTTTAGGAGGTTGAGGTGGTAAATTTAATGTGACCACCTCATAATCAAGATCTCCTACTCGCCGTGTGACCTTGAACGGTCCTTGCCACTTTGCGAGTAATTTGGAGCTCGAGGATGGCAGCAATACAAGTACTTTCTCTCCCAGTGTAAATTTGCAGAAACTGGTTTCCCTGTTGTACAGCCGGCTTTGTTTGTCTTGGGCCTGAAGCAAATTCTCCATAGACACCCGCCCCAATGTGTGAAATTTTGCTCTCAGGTCCATGACATATTGAATTTCATTTGTATTCTGAGAAGGCCCATCCTCCCAAGTCTCTCTCAGGACGTCCAACACCCCTCGGGGCTGTCGTCCATAGAGAAGCTTGTAGGGGGAAACCCCATGGAGGCTTGGGGGACCTCCCGCACAGCGAATAAGAGGGGTTCCAGCCATTTATCCCAATTTTTGGCGTCTTCGTGAACAAACTTACGTATCATGGTTTTCAACGTGCGATTAAACATTTCCACCAGACCATCTGTTTGTGGGTGATAGACGCTGGTGCGAATCGATTTAACGCCCAATTAATTCATACAGTTCGAGTAATGTACGTGACATAAATGCCGTGCCTTGATCAGTGAGGTCCTCTTTAGGGATCCCCACTCGGGAGATTAAGCAAAACAGTGCATCCGCCACACTTTTAGTTGAGATGCTGCAGAGCGCCACTGCTTCGGGGTATCGTGTTGCATAATCCACTTTGACTAATGCAAAAAGATGTGTTCTTGCAGATCGTTCTAATAGCAAAATGAGGTCCATCCCAATTCTTTCGAAGGGCATCTGTATTAAAGGAAAGGGGCGCAATGGCGCTTTTGGCGAGGCCGCTGGATTCACCAGCTGACATTCACGACATGACGCGCACCACCTGCGCACATTCTTGTGAATGCCTGGCCAAAAAAATCGGGTCATGAGATGATTTAGTGTTGAGATTTGTCCTAAATGTCCTGCCATGGGATTACAATGAGCCGCCTAAAAAGCATTTCCCGACGGCTTTATGGTACTAACAACTGCGTTGTATCTTCTTTTGTCTGAGCGTCTTAGGTCACTCGATACAAGTGGTCCTTCACTATAGCAAAATAAGGATAGGAAAGCGGACGGCCAGGTTGGAGAGTCTATACAATGGACCTGTTCAAAAGTGTGTTTTAGTGATTCATCCTGAGATTGTTCCAGAGGAAAATCATCACGCTCTGAGAGGATCAGCCTCTCGATTTCACTTCTTTCCTCTGGCCCAACTCCCAGTGGTCCCGGCTCAGCCTCTCCTAACTGTACGCGCGCTCCCCCTCCCTGCTTTTTCTTTTCCCAAGAGACATCCGTACATAAACACCCCAATAATTTACTAAAATCTGGCCAATTAGTTCCCAGAATTAGCGGATGTCGGAGGTGCGGGTTAATGTTCTTTTCCCCTAAATTAAACCACAGCAGACATTAAAGTATATTTCACCACATCCCTGTGCACACACCGAACCTGAACCATGCGGCTTGTATCCAATGCCTCGGGTTGAATCAAGCTTTGATGAATTGAGGTTTGGTTACAACCTGAATTCACCAGAGCTTGATAGGTACCCCCCTCAATACTCACAGGTATTTGGTACCAGCCAGCCTGATTGGGGGCAGCCTGCGGGGAATCCGGGACCCGGATCATTGTCAATAAAATGCTCCGGGTCCCCGCAACGCCAACAGGCCGGCCCAGACCTCCCCACCGCCCTAGTGGCAGGAAGTGGGTTAAGGGATTGGCGTGGGGCGGGGCAGAGCTCTCGGACCAGCCGTGTAATCCTGTCCGTTCCCACCCTGCCCTCGGGGTGGGACTCGAGGAGGACCTGGTGGGCGGGACCTAGGGAGAGGGATAGGTCGAGATACAGAGGTAGAGGGAGAGGGAGAAAGTAAAGGGGAAGAGAGAGAGATGGCTGGTAGGGTTTCCCCGACCCCGGAGCACACCACCATCTGATCCTCCACCAGTTGGACGGTTTTCTTCGGCAGTCGAGTGATGAACTGCTCCAGCACCACGCGATCGATGATTTCCTCTACGTCGCTTTCCCCAGCCAGTAGCCATTTACAGCAGGAGTCCCGGAGCTGTTGAGCCATCACGAAGGGTCGGCCGCTCGCACCCAGGTCCCACGAGCGGAAGCGGTGGCGGTGCTGTTCCGGGCTTCGGCCGACCCGCTGGATGATGGCTTTCTTCAGGTCGTCAAAGACCAGGAGGTTCTGCACCGGCAGTTGTTGAGCCGCCAGCTGTGCCTCCCCTGACAACAACGAGATTAACCGTAATGCCCATTGGTCCTGGGGCCACTCCCCGGCCTCCGCTGTTTTCTCGAATAGTTCGAGGAAGGCCTCAGGATCATCCTGAGTACCCATTTTACTTAGCGGCAGGTGGAGGGCCAGGGTTGGCTGAGGCGCTGGTACGGCCCGAACATCCCGATCCATCCAGCTCGGGAACCACTCGCTGTCCTCCTGTTGCACCTGGATGATGGCCAGGAACCGACACTCCTGGTCTGCGCGCATCTCCAGCAGCGCCTGATGTTGTTCCTGGTGAAGGGCCGCGAGGGATGAAATGACCTCCGTAAATGGTGTGGTCGGCGGAGTTTGCATGACGGCGGCGGCTTCCTTCTTCCTTCCCGGGGTTTCGGCACCAGTGTAACAATGTCAATACTTAAACACAAAGGAAGAGGATCGGGTTGGACTGTGACTGCTATATTTTATTATTCTTTTCCACACTCATACACTGCGCTCTCAGCACTCCACATTCAAAGTCCTTTATCAAAACTTAGTTTCTCTGGTTTCAGCTTCCAGGTCGTCAACAGTCAGCAGCCCGTCTCTCTCTCCCGTTTCCTCTTCCTGCTCCCCTTTATCCGGTCTCTCCACGCCAATCACTGAAATCAGACACAGGTGTTCATTATTTGCACTTAACCCACTTACTCACCGCACTTCTCCCAATTCGCTGTCCCGCTGCAGACCTAGCTGAACCACGTACCCAGTACCTGAGTGAGCTCTTAATGCATTATATGTTACGGTACGTACCCAAGGAGGCGTGGAGACAGGAATTAACATACAACAAAGTCTTTAATTTAGATGCAGGGGATAACAAGGACAAGGAAACACAAGCACGTACACACAAACAAGATCGGAACAAGGACTGAGGGAAAACACAGGGAATATATACAGGTGGAACACAAGGTAATTAACAGGACACAGCTGGAGGGAATGACCTAATAATGAGTGGCGGGAACAGAACCAAAACATGAAGCACATGTGGAACAATGAAAACAAACAGTCCAGAACAGGTATACATGTAACATTATAGTCCTTCGCTTCTATTACGTTCTCAGAATTCTGGCCAGTTGTTAATACCTAGAATATCAAAATCAACCGCAGGCGGTAGATCCTTTTCCTATTTGGTACCTAAACTCTGGAAAGATCTTCCTAGCATTGTTCGGGAAGCAGACTCTGTTAGTTTAAATCTAGACTAAAAACGCATCTATTTAACCTGGCATACACTTGACGCATTATCAGTTTTTGTCTTCATATCCGTTAAAGGATTGTTAGGCTGCATAGATCAGGTCAGCCAGAACCGGGAACACTTTCTATAACAACGGATGTACTCGTTACATCAGAAGAAGAATGCCGTCTACGCAAATTTTTGTCTCTCTGCTTATCCCGAGGTTTACCAATTAACGTGACTGGCTGGATCCGGGCCGTATCCGGGTCGGACGGGGAACCTGCGCCTGTGTGCGGCAGCAGCGTGGCCCTGGGGTGTCGGCGGAGACTGTGTGAACTAGCTCATACTTTGTGAAGACCTTACCGACTCATCAGCCAGTGGCACATATCCCCAACAAACCGTCCCATACCGGCGTGATTAAAAAGATCTTAAGCTAGATGGAACTGGATAAAATATTTTGACTGTTGCGATTCCAAATCGGTTTAATGACCTGTAACTCTGCATGTTAGTTTTGGTTCCTTGCCGCTGTTTCCTTTGGCTTGCTTAAGTTGGGGACACTTGCTTGATATTCAGCAGTGTTTTTAGTATGCCTGCATTGGCGCCGTTGTATGCAAACTGAGCTGAGCCGGACGTTCTGTCTGTGGGACAGAACTTTATACATGAATACAAAAGGGCTACAAACAATAGATAACTGTTAGGTCCTCCTTCAGGAGGTTGATCTACCCTGCAATCTACTCTGAACAAACAAACACTACAATCAATGGTTCCCACTCACAGGCTGGTGAAGTCCAGCTGGGCAGATGGTGAAAGGAGATCAGTTGTTCACCAGCAGTGAGTGAGTAGGGATGCTCACTTCTGATTGGAATTCGCCCAGTTTAATGGAGATTGCAGGGACCATTAGTAATAACCTACTGTTATTAAGGCAACACTTTTATGTGTTTGGAAAAAGGCGGTTGCTAATAATGGGACTACAGAGGTTGTGGGGGACATTAGATGTATGTCATGACAACGAACAGGTCCGTCTTGTGGTCATTGACCACCCCATGGTCAAGGTATAAAAATAGAATTAAAACTTAATTTTGTAAAAAACAAAACAAAACAACAACTTTGTTTTAAAAAGTCTTATTATTAACTTACTTACTATTATAATGCAAAATAGTGAATGACAACTGTCTGTGGTCTCCAGTGGCTTACATTATTGGTAGTTTGGTGTTAAGTGATTAATTTACAACAAAAAAAAATTACTCTATCTTACTAATAGAGATAAAGATCACTAAAATTAACATTAAAGAAGTGTGTGAATTCGCAAGTACGATGTCAGACACTGTAATTTTCTGGCACCCTTCCTATTGGTCAGAGCGATGAGATACTTAGCAGACTATCATCACTCAATGGCTGGCTGTCTAAGTGATGTCCGCAGAATAATATAGGGTTCATGGAAAATTGGAAAAAAATTTTAGGGCAGACCTGACCTGTTAAAAAGAGATGGTATTCAACCCTCCTGGAATGGTGCCGCTCTTCTCTCTGGTAATATGGCACATAGTCTTAGAGCTCAACCTTGACTAACTGGGGCCCAGGTCAGGAAGCAGACAGACTAGCCAGACCGACCATCTGCTAGCTGTCTCTTGTCATAGAAGTCAGACAATTAGGCATCTCCAACATCAACTGGAAGTGTAACAGCTGCGAACCCGTTTCGGCATACAACGCTTCGCAGGGTCGGACGAGGACATTCCAGGTTGGTTTATAAGGCTTTTGGAATAGCATTATAACAACCTGTTAATCAATGTATTGTGTACGAGTTGTGAAAAAATGTTTAATTTTGAGGAAGCTAATTAAAAAAATAAAACGAAACCTAACATGAACATCATTGCATTCTTTGGTTTGCCTCATACAAACATTTCCAGGCTTTTTGGAAACTCGTGGAGCCTGCAGTCAACACCAAGATGGTGCGGATCACCAACACCAAGGCTGCCTCTGCCAGCAGCTCTGAGTTCTCTCAACCAACAACGGTATTGTAACGCCAAACAAGCAGAGGGAGCCCTCTCCTGAATATTGACTATTCTCCACTTCCTCTGCTGCTTCCGGGAATTTCCTGTTTGTTCCATATTTAAGGAGCGTGCATACTACAGTCCAGTGCGAAGTATTGCCAGTCTACCTGCCTTACCAAGCGTTTACCTGTTTACTCTGACTGTTACCTTTGTGTTTGACCTTGCCTGTTTCACCCGTCTTTACGATTCTTGGATTTACCCTTGTGTTTGTTTCCTGGATTGCCCTTTTGTTTGTCGCCTGTGTGGACTGCTCTCTCGTTAACGACCCATTGCCTGCTTACCCTTTCACGAATACTGTTATTTATTTTAATAAACTTCCGCAAATGGATTCCAACTCTGCCTCTGCCTTACATAATACTTCGCCTCCAACGAATCCAGCAGAAGTAGCGAACCTCCAAGCAGCGTTCTCTTTCCAAACAGGAGTACTCAAGGGCTACCAAGATCAACTCATCAAGCTTCAAGCCATAAAGGAACATCTGACCCACTACATCCAATCTCTTCCCAACACAACACATACAACAGTAAGCTTTGCCCTGCCCGAAAAGTTTGATGGGGATACAGATAAATGCAGAGGATTCATTCGCCAAGTAAAAGTTTACTTTGACTCACAAGAGGAAAGATTTGTGTCTGATGATAAAAAATGTGCCTTCCTCATGACTCTGTTATCCGGGCGAGCGTTAGATTGGGCAGCTTCTGTTTGGGAGACTGATAGATGTGTTCGAACCTCGTTCGATTATTTCATTCACCAAATACACTAAGTGTTTGAATATCCCGCTGGGGCAGGGATATATCATCTCAAATCCTACAGTTATCGCAAGGTGATCGTACTGTCGCTGATTATGCCATAGCCTTTAGAACACTCGTCGCCCAGAGTAAATGGAATGATATCTCCTTGAAAGCAGTATTCCAACAGAGTCTTAACCATGAGCTACAATTAGAGCTTATTTGCAAGGGAGAAGATTTATCCTTTTCTGATTTCGTATCCCTAGCAGTCAAGACTGACAATTTAATTCGTCAAGCTCCAAAACGTAAAGAAGAGAAGAAAACTTCATTAACTCCTGTTCAGCCGTATGTAACCCCAACCACAGTTCAAACTAATCCAGAGCCTATGCAACTTGGTTTAACTCACCTATCCGTAGCGGAAAGAACCAGAAGACGCCAACTCCGTCTATGCTTCTACTGTGGTGAAGCTGGCCTCCGAAATGCTAACTGCCATCACAAGGCTCGATCATCTCAAAGGGTAACTATCGATAATTTGACACTACTCAACAACAAATCATTTAAACTTCCCATCGTAGTCGATAATACCCATGTCTCATTTTCGTTAACAGCCATGGTCGATTCAGGCGCCGCGTTGAACCTCATACATAAAGACATTGTACAAAAACACAATATCCCTGTTCAATTATGTGACCCACCAATCAAGATCCGAGCCATTGACGATAAGACAATAGGTAAAGCAATAACTCATCAAACCATACCTCTGTAATTAAAAGTAGGATTGTTCCATCAGGAAATGATTTCCCTTTATGTCATCGACTCACCTAAACATGAAGTCATCCTTGGATTCCCCTGGCTCTCTGTTCACGATCCTGTCATCTCTTGGCAACTCGGTGAGTTAACCCATTGGTCACGATCCTGTATTGCTCACTGTTTCACTCATATTCCTCAACCATGTCTGACCACCAGCATTGAAAGCCCTAATAATCAGACGAATATCGAAATTCCTGACCATTATCATGATCTGGCAGAGGCTTTCAGTAAAACTAAAGCAACTCAACTACCACCACATCGCTCTTGGGACTGTTCAATAGACTCTCCTAAGAGTAAAATTTACCCCCTTTCCCGTAAAGAGACTCAAGCTATGGAGGATTACATTGAAGAGGCTTTAAATTCCGGATTCGTCCATCCCTCCACGTCACCAGCCGCTGCTAGCTTCTTCTTTGTTGAAAAGAAAGACAGAGGACTTAGGCCCTGCATTGACTATCGAGGTCTAAATAACGTAACCATTAAATTTCGTTACCCCTTACCTTTGGTCCCCTCAGCACTCGAACAACTACGTGAAGCGACTATATACACAACTCGATTTACGAAGTGCCTATAACCTCATTCGAATCAAAGAAGGAGATGAGTGGAAAACAGCATTTCTCACCACTAGGGGGCACTATGAATATCTTGTTATGCCCTATGGATTGGCAAACTCTCCCGCTGTGTTCCAATCCTTTATAAATGAGATTTTTCGAGACCTCCTCAACCAGTATGTAGTAGCATATATCGACGATATTCTGATCTATTCCAAGTCTGAAGAGGAACACGTCCTTCATGTCAGAACAGTCCTAGAGCGCCTCCTTGCCAACTGTATGTTAAAGCTGAAAAATGTGAATTTCATGTCCAACAGACTACCTTCTTAGGATACAACATCAGTCATCATGGAGTAGAGATGGATGAAACCAAGATTAAGGCTGTAACCGAGTGGCCCACTCCTTCCACGGTGAAAGAACTACAAAGGTTTTTGGGTTTTGCTAATTTCTATAGAAGATTCATTAGAAATTACAGCTTAATTTTTCCCCTCTGACATCTCTCCTCAAGGGTAAACCCAGAAAACTGAAATGGAAATGCAGTTCACCCATTCCAGGTAATCACAGACCATAAGAACCTTGAATACATTAAAAGTGCTAAACGTCTAAATCCCCGCCAAGCTCGCTGGGCCTTGTTCTTTACCAGGTTCCAATTCACCGTAACATTACATTACATTTTACATTTTGTCATTTAGCAGACGCTTTTATCCAAAGCGACTTACAAGTGAGGAAGACAAACAAGCGATTCTTCATGAATTGGCAAATAACACAGGACGTGCTCACAATACAAGTTTCATACATTGCTCAGTACCATAAGCTAGAGTAGGAAGGGAAAAAGGGGGAAGGATAGGGTTTTTTTTTTTTTTTTTTTTTTTTATGAGGGGATTAAGTGTTCACGGAAGAGGTGAGTTTTCAGCTGTCTCTTGAATATTGCCAGGGAATCTGCGTTCCTGATGAAAGTAGGGAGATCATTCCACCAGCAGGGAGCAGTGAAGGAGAATGTTCTGGAGAGTGATTTTGTGCCTCTCTGTGATGGTACCACAAGTCTTCGTTCCTTTAGCGATCGCAGGCTTCTGGTGGGGACGTAGCGTTGTAGCAGTGTGTGGAGGTAGGAAGGTGCAGAGCCTGCGGTGGATCTGTAAGCAAGCATCAGCGCCTTGAACTTGATGCGAGCAGCAAGGGGTAGCCAGTGCAAAGAGATGAAGAGGGGCGTGACGTGGGCTCTCTTAGGCTCGTTGCAGACAAGACGTGCAGCAGCATTCTGGATCATTTGAAGAGGTTTGATTGCACTTGACGGCAGACCAGCCAGAAGAGCATTGCAGTAATCAAGCCTTGAAATGACCAGGGCCTGGACAAGCAGTTGTGTTGCGTGCTCAGTCAGGAAGGGACGGATTTTCCTGATGTTGCAAAGTGCAAATCTGCACGACCGCGCCGTCTTTGAGATGTGGTCACTGAAGGTCAGTTGGTCATCGAAGATAACTCCAAGATTTCTGGCCGACTTTGATGGGGTAATGGTGGTTGTACCAAGCTGTATGTTGATGTCATGTTGAAGAGTAGGAGTGGCAGGGAAGACTAAAAGCTCAGTCTTTGCCAGGTTGAGCTGCAGGTGGTGTTCTTCCATCCACGTCGAGATGTCCGCCAGACAGCTTGAGATCCGTGCAGCTACTGTGGAATCATCTGGTTGGAAGGACAGGTAGAGTTGTGTGTCATCAGCATAGCAGTGGTAGGAGAAACCATGTGCCTGTATGACGGGACCCAGTGACGTAGTATAAATGGAGAATAGGAGGGGACCAAGAACTGAACCCTGAGGAACCCCAGTGATCAGTTCATGAGGTTTGGATACCTCCCCTCCCCAGGCAACTCTGAAAGACCTACCTGTGAGATAGGACTCAAACCACTGAAGCGCAGTACCTGAGATGCCCAGTGACGAGAGGGTGGACAGAAGAATTTGATGGTTTACGGTGTCGAAGGCAGCAGATAGATCCAGTAGGATGAGAACAGATGATTTGGAGGCAGCCTTAGCAATCCGCAGGGATTCCGTGACAGACAGTAGCGCAGTCTCTGTTGAATGGCCGCTCTTGAAACCAGATTGGTTGACGTCCAGATGGTCGTTCTGTGTGAGGAAGGATGACACCTGGTTGAATACAACTCGTTCAAGTGTTTTTGATATGAACGGTAGGAGAGAGACAGGTCTGTAGTTGTCCACGAGTGATGTGTCTAGCGTGGGTTTTTTAAGCAGTGGGGTTACTCGAGCCTGTTTGAATGCGGTAGGGAAAGTGCCTGTGTGGAGAGACGAGTTAATGATGTGTGTAAGTGCTGGTAAAAGAGTGGGAGAGATGGCTTGTAGAAGGTGTGAGGGGATGGGGTCTAGAGGGCAGGTGGTGGGATGAGTGGAGAGGAGAAGTTTTGATACTTCTGCCTCCGTGAGAGGGGAAAAGGAAGGGAAAAGATTAGTGGATGAGGAGGGGCTGAGTTCCTGTGTGGGTGGTGTAGAGAACTGGCTGCTGATGGCAGATGTCTTGTCGGTGAAGAACTTGGCAAATCGATCAGCAGTTAAAGATGTGGTGGGAGGTGGTGGAGGGGGACAGAGGAGTGTGTTGAAAGTCTTGAAGAGTGAGCGTGGGTTTGTAGCGCCGTTGATTTTGTTGTGGAAGTATGAGGACTTAGCTGCAAGGACTCCATCAGAAAAGGATGATAGCAGATCTTGGTACGAACCTAGGTCAGATGGGTCTTGTGATTTGCGCCATTTCCTTTCTGCTGCCCTGAGTTTGGTCCGGTCTTCACGAAGCGCATCGGATATCCAGGGGTTGGAAGGAGTTGCTTTTGATGGTCTGGATGACAGAGGACAGATACTGTCTAGGGAGGAAGATAAAGTGGAGCATAATGTGTGTGTTGCAGTATTTACGTCCAAAGATGAGAATTGTGTGTGGGAGGGAAGGGAGGATGACACAACAGAAGAGAGATGGGAAGGGGAAAGAGAGCGCAGGTTTCTTCTGAAGGAAACATGTGAAGTGGTTGGTGGTGCACAAATAAGTTGCAGATTGAAAGTGATAAAGAAATGGTCAGAGACGTGCAGAGGTGTTACCAGAATGTTGTCAGTGATACAGTTACGTGTGTAGATCAGGTCCAATTGGTTGCCAGATTTGTGGGTGCTTGTGGTGATGAGTCGGTTGAAATCAAATGAGGCTAGGAGAGAGAGGAAATCAGAAGCATACGGTTTATCAAGGTGAATGTTGAAATCGCCCAGTAGTACAAGTGGACTACCATCGTCTGGGAATGAGGACAGCAGCATGTCCAATTCCTCAACAAAGGTACCCAATTGACCTGGGGGGCGATAGATGAGTACAAGATGAATTTTGACAGGGTATGTAATTGTAATGGCATGAGATTCAAACGAACAGTTGTTGTATAGAGCAGGGTGAGTTAAGTATTTCCAATTGTTAGAAATGAGGAAACCTGTGCCCCCTCCTCTTCCTGACTGACGAGGGGTATGAGTAAAAGTGAAGTTGTTAGAAAGAGCAGCGGGGGTTGAGGAGTCCTCTGGACGAATCCATGTCTCAGTCAAGCCTAAGATATTGAGAGAAGAGTTAGTGGCAAAGGCTGGAATGAAGTCAGCTTTGTTAACAGCTGACTGACAATTCCATAGGCCTACTGAAACAGATAGAGGTTGGTTAGAAGAGGAGTAAATAGGACGCAGGTTAGTAGTGTTGCGTTGCCTTCTGCGGGTGATAGTGGAGCGTATGCGAGTGACAACAGGAATATATTGAAAGCACATGTTGAGTATGGGAGCAAAAGAGGGGGGGGAGGGGGATACTTAAGTGTCCTGTCGGTGTCCTTGCTCGGTGGAGTCGCGCAGGTAGAGTCGCAGGTCTTTACCCGAGTCGGTCTTCACACGAGGAGGCTGAACGCTTCCGCTGACGCTTCCGCTGACGCTTCCGCGACAGCGCGTACACACTAATAGCGTACTAAATAGCGTACTTACTAACGTATGAGTGGAAACAGCTGAGCCCGCCCTAACAATTAGCTCAGCAAAAGATTTTCGCCGTGAATGGGCCAAATCGAAACTACTGCAGGAAGCGCACGCACAGCACTTAAGTTCACAGCCCAGCAATACCAAAACAACAACCGCTACAGTTCTACTAAATGGCAGCGAAACAGATACAAATCAAAGCGCAAACATACAACTAAGCAAAGAATCGAACGAATCCTTCCTAGCAGCAAATAATAACTTCGCAATAGAGCAGAAACGGGTATTAATTAAACACTCACGCGCTCTTGCCGTCTTCAGTGATCTCACGCTTGTCCTGCTTGTTCCTAACTAATCCCAGTTTATATATGCTTCAGTCGCTGAGCCCGCCCTAACAATTAGCTCAGCAAAAGAGTTTCGCCGTGAATGGGCCAAATCGAAACTACTGCAGGAAGCGCACGTACAGCACTTAAGTTCACAGCCCAGCAATACCAAAACAACAACCGCTACAGTTCTACTAAATGGCAGCGAATACAAATACAAACAGATACAAATCAAAGCGCAAACATACAACTAAGCAAAGAATCGAACGAATCCTTCCTAGCAGCAAATAATAACTTCGCAATAGAGCAGAAACGGGTATTAATTAAACACTCACGCGCTCTTGCCGTCTTCAGTGATCTCACGCTTGTCCTGCTTGTTCCTAACTAATCCCAGTTTATATATGCTTCAGTCGCTGAGCCCGCCCTAACAATTAGCTCAGCAAAAGATTTTCGCCGTGAATGGGCCAAATCGAAACTACTGCAGGAAGCGCACGTACAGCACTTAAGTTCACAGCCCAGCAATACCAAAACAACAACCGCTACAGTTCTACTAAATGGCAGCGAATACAAATACAAACAGATACAAATCAAAGCGCAAACATACAACTAAGCAAAGAATCGAACGAATCCTTCGTAGCAGCAAATAATAACTTCGCAATAGAGCAGAAACGGGTATTAATTAAACACTCACGCGCTCTTGCCGTCTTCAGTGATCTCACGCTTGTCCTGCTTGTTCCTAACTAATCCCAGTTTATATATGCTTCAGTCGCTGAGCCCGCCCTAACAATTAGCTCAGCAAAAGAGTTTCGCCGTGAATGGGCCAAATAGAAACTACTGCAGGAAGCGCACGTACAGCACTTAAGTTCACAGCCCAGCAATACCAAAACAACAACCGCTACAGTTCTACTAAATGGCAGCGAATACAAATACAAACAGATACAAATCAAAGCGCAAACATACAACTAAGCAAAGAATCGAACGAATCCTTCCTAGCAGCAAATAATAACTTCGCAATAGAGCAGAAACGGGTATTAATTAAACACTCACGCGCTCTTGCCGTCTTCAGTGATCTCACGCTTGTCCTGCTTGTTCCTAACTAATCCCAGTTTATATATGCTTCAGTCGCTGAGCCCGCCCTAACAATTAGCTCAGCAAAAGATTTTCGCCGTGAATGGGCCAAATCGAAACTACTGCAGGAAGCGCACGTACAGCACTTAAGTTCACAGCCCAGCAATACCAAAACAACAACCGCTACAGTTCTACTAAATGGCAGCGAATACAAATACAAACAGATACAAATCAAAGCGCAAACATACAACTAAGCAAAGAATCGAACGAATCCTTCCTAGCAGCAAATAATAACTTCGCAATAGAGCAGAAACGGGTATTAATTAAACACTCACGCGCTCTTGCCGTCTTCAGTGATCTCACGCTTGTCCTGCTTGTTCCTAACTAATCCCAGTTTATATATGCTTCAGTCGCTGAGCCCGCCCTAACAATTAGCTCAGCAAAAGATTTTCGCCGTGAATGGGCCAAATCGAAACTACTGCAGGAAGCGCACGTACAGCACTTAAGTTCACAGCCCAGCAATACCAAAACAACAACCGCTACAGTTCTACTAAATGGCAGCGAATACAAATACAAACAGATACAAATCAAAGCGACATATCGACCAGGCAGCAAAAATAGCAAGGCAGATGCTTTATCAAGAAGGCATGATCCTACTACTCCATCAGGTACACCAGAATATATCCTCCCACCATCCGTAATCGTTGCCCCCGTGTCTTGGGACATAATGGAGGAGATCCAAAGTGAGCAAGTAAACGATCCACCACCAAATAATTGTCCAGGTAACAAACACTATGTCCACTTCTGCCATGGGCTGAGTATGCACAAAACTCCCTAACTAAACCTTCTACAGGATTGACCCCTTTCCAGTGCGTATTGGGTTATCAACCCCCTTTGTTCCCGTGGTCGGGTGAACTATCACCCGTCCCAGCTGTGGACAACTGGATTCAATGTAGTGAGAATGTGTGGGACACTGCTCATGTCCACCTACAAAGAGCCACCAGGGAACAAGAAACCCAAGCTAATCGACGACGACGCCCACACCCTCCCTACCAACCAGGTCAACGGGTCTGGCTATCAACGAGGGATCTGAAACTTCGGCTACCCAGCAGGAAGCTCAGCCCCAGGAATGTTGGTCCTTTCAAGATCTTGAGTCAGGTTAACGAGGTCACATACAAACTGGAGCTTCCTGCTAATTATCGTGTCTCTCCCTCTTTCCATGTTTCCCTCCTCAAACCTTTCCACCCGGGAGCTGACCCCAACTCCGAGTCCCAAGAACCCCCACCACCCTTGGACATTGATGCGACTCCTGCTTATAGGGTTCATGAACTACTAGACTGCAGGCGTAGAGGGGGTCGGCTCCAATATCTGGTGGATTGGGAGGGCTACGGACCCGAGGAGAGATCATGGGTAGCTGCACATGATATTCTGGATCCGTCACTCATCGAGGACTTTCATCGAGCCAGACCCGACCGCCCAGCACCACGACCACGGGGACGTCCATGTAGAGCGCCAGGAGGCACTCCTAGGGGAGGGGATTCTGTAACGCCAAACCAGCAGAGGGAGCCCGCTCCTGAATATTGACTATTCTCCACTTCCTCGGCTGCTTCCGGGAACTTCCTGTTTGTTCCACATTTAAGGAGCGTGCATACTACAGTCCAGTGCGAAGTATTGCCAGTCTACCTGCCTTACCAAGCGTTTACCTGTTTACTCTGACTGTTACCTTTGTGTTTGACCTTGCCTGTTTCACCCGTCTTTACGATTCTTGTGTTTGTTTGCTGGATTGGACTGATGTTTGTTCTCGACCTCAAAGCCTGTTTATCTACCTACGTTTTCTGGATTGCCCTTTTGTTTGTCGCCTGTGTGGACTGCTCTCTCGTTAACGACCCATTGCCTGCTTACCCTTTCACGAATGCTGTTGTGTATTTCAATAAACTTCCGCAAATGGATTCCGACTCTGCCTCTGCCTTACAGGTATGCACGTGTACAATAATGTGGTGGTGGACATATTCAGATTCTTTAAGTAAAAGCACTAATACCACCATACAAATACTGGAACTGCATTGAATATGTTACTTAAAGCGTTAGTTAACCCAAAAATTTAATTTCTGTCAGTAATTACTCACCCTCATGTTGTTTCACACCTGTAAGGAAAATGTACTTTAAGTATTAAAGTAAAAGTACTCAATGCAGGAAAATCAACAAATCCACATTTTTGTGAACCATGAAATTGTACTTGAGTAAATGTACTGAGATACATTCCACCACTGTGTATAACAGTATGGCCTTTTTTTTTTTTTTTTTTACAGAAACTTCAACCCATAGATGAGCTCCTGCTGTTCCTCATGCATCTGTCAGTGGGCCTGCCTCTCAGGGATCTAGCAGAACGGTTTGACATTCACCGCACCACAGCCAGCAGGATTATTGCCACCTGGACACACTTCCTATACACCCTGCTTGGAAGCCAACGTCTGTGGATCCCACGTGAAACTGTCAGAGCTCATCTTCCACCAGAGTTTTCAGCTTTCCCTGACACACAAGTGGTGCTTGACAGCACTGAAATATTCTGCCAGACTCCATCCTCTCTCCTGTTGCAGAGTGAGGTATTTTCCACTTACAAATCTCATGCTACATTCAAGCCCATGATCGGCATGGCACCCCATGGTGCCATTACATTCGTGTCTGGTCTGTATGCAGGATTCATGAGTGACCATGAGTTTTTCAAGCTGTCTGGCATCGCAAATCTACTCACACCAGACATGGCAATTATGGTTGACAAAGGGTTCCTTGTGGACAATCTGACTCCATGCAAGGTTTACCGGCCTGCCTTTCTCTCAAGAAACACACAGAATGAGTCAAGAGGATGACAGGCAGACTCAATCCATTGCACGTCTGAGGGTCCATGTGGAGAGGTCCAAGGAGGGTGAAAGAAAACAAACTTTTTGACAGAGACATACGACTTTCTGTGTGTGGAAGCATTGAGCTATTCAGCGTGGCCTGCTTCCTGGTCAACTACCAGTACGGACCACTGGTAAAGGCGCGGGCAAACTATTACAATTAGAAATATGTTCATTGAAGTATTTACAAGAAACTGTTGTTTTAGAAATAATCTAATGAATGCATTTCTAATTAATAGTGTCTTGTAAATACTTTCTAATGAATGCATTTCTAATGTAATAGTTTCTTGCAAATACTTTCTAATGAATGCATTTCTAATGTAATAGTTTCTTGTAAATATTTTCTAATGAATGCATTTCTAATTAATAGTTTATTGTAAATACTTTCTAATGAATGTTCTATCATTTTGTTAAACATTTACTTACCAGAATTGATTCAATAAAGGCCTTGTTGACATCTTTTACATGGTTAAAAAGGTAATTATTTTCAAACAAAACTGTAGACACGTATGTTATCAAAACCCCTTCCTCCATAACTTATGAAATGGGCAGTTAGACGTTACAACTAAGGAAAGTGTAAAGTTCTGCATTGTTTTACACATCTGGCTCAAGGAATTACAGCATTAAGAGGAGGCCACACATAGAAGCACATATAAGGTAATATTTATTATAATACTTATTTATTATGAATGCATTAAAGAATCAATGCTATCAGTATTATAGAATTTAACATGCATTACATTTTTTTCTTTAATCGAAGGGAACTCTAAATACCAAAAAGTAAGAGAATCCTCTTTAAACTTACATGTAAAAATAAAAATAAAAATAATCCCCCTTCTCCCTTATGGTTTTAGCCACCTCGCAGTCTCTGTAGATGCGTTGTATGAGAATATCCTCCTCAGCAAAAACAACAAAATTGCACCACTCCATGCCTGTTAGAAGCAGCTGGTAGTACCTGCCAGTAGTAGCTGTGAGTCTGCTTTAGTTTCAATGCACCACTCTGCATTTTCAAGTAGCTACAGTCCACATAGCTCTTTGCGTTGGGACATTTAATTTCCAGCAATCCAAAGGGTGGGCTCTCAGTCGGGTCAAACACCAGACCGTCAGGAGATGACCCTAACCAGGGGGCATCTGGGTGGATGATGAACCCACAAGGCCAGTAATTTGTGTTTTTTACTCGGCAGTACTCCTTTATGGCAACCGGTTCCAGTGCCAGTCCCCTCTTCATTGCAGCCGTCTGAGCCACTCCCTTTTTAATTCTTTCTGCCAAGTTTTCTGCAGAACTCTGGCCTCTGACATGGCATATTTCCCTGAATCGGGAAGAAGTTATTCTTGGCCTCCTGACACGGTGCCACTCTACAGTGTTGCTCTGCTCCCTGGTGGCAACCTCTATTTTCCTTGCCATGTCTATTGTAGTGTCAAGTGACTGTGGATGGAGGTGTTGCTAGTGACTGCACACAAACTGACAGCTGGTAGGCTCCAGCCTATAGCCATCTACAGGTAGAAGTGGTGGTGGAGGGGCATCTGGATGGAGTACTACAACCTGGCTCACTAGTACAGGATGTTGGTAAGATATAGGCCTACCTTCCTGGACTTTCCCAAAAGCAGAGTCAACCAATGGGATGTCAGCATTTATTGCCATGGTGGTGATGAGTGGAGCGATGTTTAGCAAGAAATCAGTGTACACCTCATCAACTTTGAGGACATCTGGATCTGGCAGCTCCCCACGCACTGCTTTGTAACGTGTACTCCTTCGGGTAATTTAATTTCACAATTAGTACTTTAAGAACTTTTACACTTAAACAACAATCAAAGAGTTATATAGTAGGTTATACAATTACATAGGACAATAGATATTACCTTACACCGTCAGCAACCATAAACTGCCTTGGCTTTGTGGAAATGAACACCATGTCACTCACTCTGCCTGGTTTCACACCCTGGTGATTACACAAAAGAATTATCAAATTAATTTAAATTGTTGATGCAACATACTAGATCAGCTCTTCACAAATGAAAGAAAAATACGATAGTAATTTATAGTAAATACTAGTGTTTTTGAACCATACTATAGTAAAAAACGAAAGTATACTACAGTATTTATTACGGTTTATCAGTTCACTGTAGTTAATACTACAGTATGCTGTTGCATTCATTAACAAAATGTTGTAAATACAAGAATACAGTATAATACAATTTACTTTAGTTTACTATAGTATTTTTTCTCACTAAACCATGGTTTGGATGTGAATACATACTTACCATGGTTCTTGGCTTGCTCTGTATAGTGTGCAGTCTGAAACAGCAGTGCAACATTGTTGCCACACTGCCACTGATATGTCAACTGGTGGGCAGTCCTAAAAAATAATCTACACATTAAAACAAAATGTCTGTCAATTCACATTTAGGACACAACTTCAATACAAAACAGAAAATGAGAAAGCTGAGAGCAGGCTGATCAGGTAAGTAGTAGGTATGGGAATAGGCTCAAACATGTCAGGTTATCAATGGCATCATACTCATACTCACTTTCATAAAGTGTTAGTAAAACAGTGAACGTTGAAAAAGTGAACGTTGAATGCATAACATAGGTACAGGATACAAAATCAGCACTTACCACTGGCCAATGAACCATAAAGATAACTGGACATGGATTATAATAAATATACAGTAAAGAACAGCAGCCATCACAACCAGTTTCTGTGGTTTCCATGAAAGCTAAGTGTATGTTTAGGTCATTTAATTGTTATTTTGCAACAAAGGATCCAAAACTAAAATTAAGATATAACAGCCCCTTCATGCTACACACATATCTAGCTAACGTTACCAGTTGATGTTAGCAACTGTTGCTTTGCAACCTGTTGCAAAACGTCAGCTAGCTAGGCTTATTTGAATATTAAAAAACAGGTTAACGTTACATCTCCTAGCCAGAAAATGAACTTGATTGAGGCTTGACACTTCTTATTTCTACTCCCTACTCTGAGGTTGTGAGGCTTCTCGCTCTTTCTCATCGACCTGTAACAGGTAGCCCTGACGCTCACTCTCCCTGATGAATCTTTGTTTGAAACTGTGGTGGATTAGACATCATTCATGTTATGCTTACACTTAATCGTACATCTTCAAAACACTTTACACTGCATCAAATAGCCTGTCAAGTTGTCAAAGTTAGCCAGTAACGCTAACTAGAGCTAGCTAGCTTGCTGGTCAGTTAGCTAATGTTGTATAATTTACCTTCATAGTTGTCGATGTAACTAGATAAATACATCTTGAACCCCTTTTCACTTTTGCTCCTCGGGGCTGAGCTTGCCGCTTGTACTAGATGGTGTACATCGCTGATTGTTACCTTTGGAAGGTCTTGGAGACATCGTGTGTAAAATAGCGCCATCTTTCATATCTTCTCTCTCTTCATATCTTGGAACCGGAAGCGCACAAGCATAGACTCAAGAAAGCGGAAATAGAAAAACGTCATCACGTGCAACTAGTGCATTATCACAGACAATAATCTAGATGTGCTGTGTTTGACAGAATTATTACTATTACTATTATTGACACAAACCGCATCGGAAAGGCAAAGGGGGAGGTGTTGCTGTAAGTTAAAGTAATTTCTTCAGTATTACTCAAAAGTCTCAAACATAATTCTTCTGAAGTGATGGTGCTTTATGTTACATTATATAATGTGAGTGACAAATACCATTTGACTTTTGTGCTGGCTACTGTATACAGGCCACCATACAGACTTTATCAAAGAATTTGCTGATTTTTTTATTGGAGTTAGTACTGGCTGCGAATAATTGTTGGTGATTTTAATAACCATGTAGATAATGAAAAAGACGCATTGGGATTGAGTTTGACTTATTGTCGTAATCATACTTAATCATACTTACCGTAATCATACTTAATATTGTCACATGGAATTGATATTAATGCCGTTGAAAATATGCAGCAGAGCATGAAATATTTGAATATTATCTAGTCTTGTGCTACATTTAACCAATGCAGCAAAACCACCTCCCAGCCACAAATATGGTAGAACTATCACTTCTACCACTAAAGATTGCTTTATAAATAATCTTCCTGAACAGTTTCATCACCTTAGCAAACCAGATAGCTTAGAAGAACTCAATGTTGCTATAGAAACTACTGACTCACTCTTTTCCAGCACACGAGACAAGATTAAGGAAATTAGTCCAACGCTGTGGTATAACGAGCACACCCTTAAGAGAGCAGCCAGAAAAGCAGCTGAAACAAAACAAAACTAGAAGTTTTCGCATTTCGTGGAGAGAATGAAAGTACAGAAAGGCCTTTAAAACTGCTAGATCTACTTATTTTTCAAATATTTTAGAAGAAAATAAACTCAATCCTAAGTATTTTTTTGATAGCTAAATTATCAAGAAATACACACTCTGTTAGTTTAAATCTAGACTAAAAACGATTGTCTTTAACCTAGTATACACAAAACTGTAATGAATGGGTGCAAGACAGTGTAGGTGCAGATCCACGTGCAGGATTTATTCACAAATAAGCATTGTTGTACAGGCAGTAGATCAAACACCAACAAAACACAGTAATGTAGGAAAGGCACAATCGTGGTCGCTAGGTAGGCAGTAGGTCAAGACAGGCAACATATAATCACAATCCAGTAAAACAGACAAGGGTAAAGTTAGGCAGCAAGGAATCAAACAATAGGAAACAGGCAGGGTCACAACAGGAAGACAAAACAGGATTAAACGCTCAGAAATGCACACTGTGGTAATACAAGACCTTGCATCGTTGTGTATGTGCGGTGTGCTTAAATAGTGTGTGTGATGCATGGCGGTGTACGTGTAATCAGTGCTAGATCGGGGGCTGCTGGGAAATGTAGTGTGTGTATGAAGTGAGGTCTGAGGTTGAGTGCCCTCTAGTGGCTGTTAAGGGCACTCCAGCAGATAACCCTGAGAATAACACATTATCAATTTATGTTTTCATTTCCGTTAAAGGATTGTTAGGCTGCATAGTTTAGGCCATCCAGAACCAGGAACAATTCCTGTAACACCACATGTACTTTTACATTAGAAGAATCCCGTCTATGCTAATATTTGTCTCTCTGCTTATCCCGAGGTTTACCATAATCAGCCAGATCGGGGCCATATCCAGGTCAGATGGAGGACCTGCACCTATACACGATCACAACGAAGCCCTGAAGTGTCAGCTAACGTAAAATTTGGCAAGTTTTTACTTCTTTTGTGGAGTTAGCAGTTTGCTTGATGGGTCATTCTATGAAATTGGTGCCTTTTGCGTCCCTAAGAAATAATCAGACATAAAGTACTAGAACAACAAATAAATTTGTGATTTGAAGACATGTAAATACTGTGTATTGTTTTATCAGTATTACACCAGAGTAAAGTCAATTAAATATTATTTTAAACAATTAAAATTACTTTTATTCTGATAAAGGTAAGGTTTTTGGCCTGTCCTTAATTGTTCTTTTTCAACAGGACTTTTAATTAGCAAATTGAATGCAAAAAGATACAAAAACTTTTTGAAGTATACATTTAAAACACTTATTTAATTTAATATAATCATTATCTACAAGTAATATCCCTTAAAAGTGTATAACATGCTTTTACGATCTGGTCTTTTAGCAAGAAATAGCAATTAGCTTGAAATTGTCAAACCTGTTACCGTCAGCCCTGTTACTTTTCCAGAGTAACAGGTCTTGATGTAATGAAGAGTCCACGGAGTGGGATCCAATTGCAGGCTTTATTTTAGCAGAGGTAGTCAAACAGACTATGGTCATAGAACAGCAAAAGGGTATCTCAGAGGAATAGGCAGAGTCATAGTCGTAAACAAGCGGTGAAGTTGAGACAGGCAACAAGTTACACAGTCCAAAAATACAAAGCAGTAAGTCCAAGGGGCAGGCAGATAAATATCAAAAACGGTAGAAACAGGCAGAATCAAATGGGCAGACAAGACAGGAATGAACGCTCAGAAAAGTAAACACTAGGAATACAAGACCTCACAAAGTATGTGTGGTTGAATGTCTCTTAAATAGTCTGGGTAATGGACTGCAGCTGGTTGCGGTGATCAGTGATTGGGAACAGGAGTTCTGGGAAGTGTAGTGTCTGTGTGTGAGTAAGTGTGGTGACTTGTGGGAAATGAAGTCCGGGAGTAAAGTGATTAGCAGTTCAGGGTGGGGTGTCCTCTAGTGGCTGTCACGGGGACTCCAGCTGATAACCCTCACACTTGACATGTGGGTAACAGGAATGACAGATTAGGTGTCATCTTAGCCACACTGATTTTAACATTTATCTGTGTAAAATGGAAACATTTTAAAAGGTCATCCCAGGTGTTTTATTATTACTGATCTAATGTCTATATCATTCAGTATGGGTGACATATGAGCATCAGTTACATTTTTAGTTAGTATTTTTAGTATTGTTAGTATTACTATTGTTGGTACACAAATCTTATAATTAAAGTATTAACTATTTAAATAGTTTTAACATTGCGTTAATTTTATTTTGATTTTATATTTGCACTATAATAAACTTGTCATCAAACGTGTGGTGAAAGAGCACATCGAACTCAGCAGCATACAGGAACGCAGACTTTAATTGAGGAATGTAGATACACTAGGGAAATACACGCACACATCCAACTATACACGAATGAGAACTGACCAGGAGTGAGGGAAACACAGGGAATATATATACAGACACTAATGACTAGGACACAGGTGAAGGGAATGACTAATTAACAGACACAGCTGGAGACGATGAACTAATTATCACAGAGAAGGGAAACACATGACAGGGCAACACAGGTGGACAGGTATATAAGAAACATACAGATCTCTGAAAAAACTATTACAGATGATAGTAGAATGACATTAAGTGCTGCAGAGGTGCGGATCCTGAAAGAAGGGCAAAATACCTTGAATGGGAGAAGCAGAAATAGAGGAAATACAGAGAGTAGGGGAAGAAAAAAGACATTCAAGAGAGCAGTGAGAGAGAGCAGAGGTTACAGAGAAGAAAAAAGTGTACTCTGTCCTTCTTTTGATATGAAAACAAGACTGTTCACATTCTCTTATCAGCTACAAAAAAATGTAAGATTATGAGTTTTCTTTTCTTTTTCCTTATTGCAACTCCTGTTATGTGCTGGCTGTTGTTATTTGATTCTAATGCTGCCAGTTGGTTTTAATATGTTAATGACTAGAGTAAGCTGATCATTCTTTTTTTTTTTCCAATAATGCAACCATTTCAACTAATTTTCAATAATGCATTCATGGGTAACATTTTATTTTAAGGTCTTTTAACAAGTTGCTTATTAGCATGCACAATATTAATGCCTTATATTGCAACCTTGGTGGCTCATCTTGGAGAAGGAAAACTCTGATCTTAAACCTCCACTGCCTTGCAGCTATACCCACTCACCCACTCTTGGGAAGGCTAAGGGAGCAAACCCCGACAGAAAATCCAGAGACGGAGTCCCTAAAGGCGGTCTGACATTGACTTCAACGTCACTCCGGTAACTCCTGCGATGCCATTGGCTTCAGTTATGCCTTGGCACCTGGGGTTGCTTTCGATGGTGGGAGAGATTATTTGTCTCATTGGGCAGTTACTGCCTGCCTCAAGCTGGGCAGCCCCCAGTCAATAAGGTGCTGTCCCGCCATGGCGTGCTTGCTTCACTGTGTGCGTGGAGCTTAGAGAATCATCTTGACAAGCAGGCCACAAACTTCGCACCAGGCAAGACACAGAGAAAAAACACGAAGACTCCAGCTCTTCGTTTTGCAAGCTGGAACGTCAGGACCTTGTGTCCTGGACTCACCACCGACCTGCAGCAGGTTGCGTGGAAGACTGCCGTCATTGACAGGGAACTCTCCCGACTAAATGTCAACATTGCCTGTCTTCAGGAGATCCGTCTGGCTGACAGCGGCATCATCAGGGAAGCCAACTACTCCTTCTTCTGGCAAGGGAAGCCCTCTAACGAACCTTGGCACCATGGTGTTGGCTTCGCTGTAAAGAACACACTCCTCGCCTTCATTGAGCCTCCATCATCAGGCAATGAGAGGATCCTTGCCCTCCGGCTGTCAACATCCTCAGGCCCAGCCAACATCTTCAGTGTGTATGCCCCAACCCTCTGCTCAAACCCAGAAGAGAAAGACAAGTTCTACGAGGCTCTGAATCAAGCAATATCCAATATCCCCAGTATCCCCAGGCCTCTAACTACTAGGAGACTTCAATGTGAGAGTGGGAACTGACAATGAGGCTTGGTCCACCTGTCTCGGCTCGCACGGAAACGGCAGGATCAACGAGAATGGTCAGAGACTGCTGGAGATGTTCTGCTCCCATAACCTATGTGTGACCAACACCTCACCCGCAGCTACCACAGTGCCGACTGCGACACGGACCACTCCCTTGTGGCCAGCAAGGTGCGAATAATACCCAGGAAACTGCACCACGCCAAGAAGAAGGGTAGCCCACACATCAACACCTGCTGTGCAAGCAACCAAGAGAAGACACAGCAGTTCATCTGCAAACTTCAGGAGGCCCTCACCAAAGAGACACCTGATGACACCATCGACTCCAAGTGGTCCCACCTCCGAGATGCTGTGTACAACGGGAAGAAGGAGTGTAAAAACACAGACTGGTATGAGGCTAACTGGGAGGAGATGGAGCCTGTGACTGAGGCGAAGAGGAAAGCCCTCCTGGCTTACAAGGCTGTGTCTAGCCCTGGTACACTACAAGACCTCAGGACTGCCAGGAAAAATGCCCAGCAAACCGCCTATGAGGGACCCAGTAGTCAAAGGAAATTAGGGGCGCAGAAAAAATAGTTTCCCAAAAAAAATGTTTAATTAATCCAATAAAGCACTTACAAAATTAAAGAAACTCAAAATTTCACAAAATAAATCAAATGACTTAAGCTTTTAAAAGAGGTCAACAGAACAAAACTGGGCTCAAATAACTAAAGACATGACAGGCAAAACTGAACTGACCCAACTAATGAGACAATGGCAACACATTTATACAAACAGACTAGTCCAAATTACACACAAGAGGGGTAAACAAACAAAAAAGACAAAGTACTAAACACAATAACCAAAATATACAAGCCATCTAAATCATTGAAATAAAGAATATATATAAATCTTAGAAAATCAAAATACATTTAAAGTACAAAATTAGACAAAACGCCAACTTAAACATCTAAATCCTCCCTATAGTTCATTAGTCCAATGGTACTGGCTAGTGGAACTAAAGAGCGGTGGAAGCAGCACGCCAGCCCTTCAGATGAACGGACCAGTGACGGAACTCGAACCTCCGCTGTTCTCCACACAGCCCAACCACGGTAACTTAGACTCAAAAGAAAGTAATATTAACAAAACATACCCAGCATAGTGAACTGGATTGTGTGCACCCCAACTAGTCAACAAATACGTTTGTGTGTCTTATTACTAAATCTTAAAGAAATTACTTAAATGTATAAAAAAAAACGCTTGAGAAATTAATGCTGGTGTGTGTGTGTGTGTGCATGTATACACATGTTACCGCTCACTGTGTGGCCGCATTGTGGGCCATCACACCGCCCATCACTGCGCCAACACCTACTGGCTGAATTTATTTACCAGTGTACAGTTAGCTGCTGAAGCCGGGGATGCAAAGGGCATGTACGAGGGTATCAAGAAGGCAACAGGCCCACCTACCTCTAAGATCGCCCCACTCAAGGCCAAGACTTGCGAAGTCATCAAAGACCAGGGGAAACAGCTGCAGCGCTGGGTTGAGCACTATCTCGAGCTGTATGCAACCCAAAACAATGTCACAGACACAGCCCTAGATGCCATCCCAGACCTGCCAGTCATGGAGGAACCAGACGCACCACCCACCCTGGAAGAGCTCAGAAAAGCCATCAACTGCCTCGCTTGTGGGAAGGCCCCTGGGAGTGACGGCATCCCGCCTGAAGTCCTTAAGATCGGAAAACAAGCACTACTCCAGCCCCTGCACGAACTCCTTTGCCTCTTCTGGGGACAAGGACACATCCCCCAGGACATGAGAGATGCAAACATTGTCACTTTGTACAAGAACAAAGGAGACCGTAGTGACTGCAACAACTACCGGGGCATCTCCCTTTGGTGGAAAGGCTTTCACCCGTGTTGCCCTGGCGTGCTTGCAGACCCTAGCCTCCCGCGTCTACCCAGAGTCCCTGTGTGGCTTCCGAGCCGGCCAGTCATCTGTAGACATGATCTTCTCACTACGACAGCTGCAGGAGAAGTGTCGTGAGAAGCAGATGCCCCTCTACATTGCCTTCATAGACCTGACCAAAGCGTTTGACCTGGTCAGCCTGAGCGGATTCTTCAGGCTTCTGCAGAAAATCGACTGCCCCCCACGACTGCTCGCCATCATCACATTGTTCCATGAGAACATGCACAGCACAGTGTGCTTCAATGGTGCAACATCAGAGGCCTTCCCAGTCAGCAGCGGAGTGAAGCAAGGTTGTGTCCTTGCGCCGACACTCTCTTTGCAATCTTCTTCTCCATGCTCCTCCAGTAAGCCTTCAAGGACTGCAGCGAGGGCGTGTACTTCCACACCAGGACTGATGGCAAGCTGTTCAACATCACTCGTCTCCGTGCTAAGACTAAAGTCACAGAGGTTGTCGTCCATGAATTGCTCTTTGCCGACAATGCAGCTTTGACATCACACACGGAAGATGGACTGCAGCAGCTGGTATGTCACCTCTCCCATGCCTGGAAGGAGTTCGGGCTGGCCATCAGTCTGAAGAAGACAATGGTCTTCGTCCTGCACTTCTAATGGTGCAGGACGCAGACTCCCCTCCCACCATTGAGATCGATGGGTACAACCTGAAAGTTGTTGAGAATTACACATATCCTGGGTCCACCATCTCCAACTCGCTCTTTGTTGATACTGCAGTGAATGGCCGGATTGCCAAAGCATCAGCAGTTATGGCCAGACTGAACCAGAGGGTCTGGAACAACCACAACCTCACTGAGAAGACCAAACTGCGCGTCTACCAGGACTGCGTGCTCAGCACACTCCTCTACAGCAGCGAGGCATGGATCACCTACGCGATTCACGAGAGGAAACTCAACAGCTTCCACCTGAGATGCCTGTGGCGCATTCTGCGTATCCAGTGGCAGGACAAAGTACACAATACAGAGGTTCTGGAACGCACCGGCATGAACAGTATGTTCTCCATCCACACTGAGAGGCGTCTTCGCTGGATCGGTCATGTTAGGAGAATGGACCCAGGCCGCATTCCCAAGGACCTGCTGTATGGCGAGCTAGCAGAAGGCGCATGACTGACTGGACAGCCATGTCTGCGTTACAAAGACGTCTGTGAAAAGGACATGAAGACGGCCAACATCAACACAAACAACTGGGAGAGCTGTGCTGATGACCGCTCTGCCTGGCGTCTTGCTGACAGGGTGCTCAGAAAGCCTAGGAGGCAAGAAACACAAACCTCGCTGCAAAGAGAGCCAGGAGGAAGGCAAAACAACAACAGCCTCAGCAAGCATCAACTTTCACCTGCAGCAACTGCAATAGAGACTGTCACTCGAGGGTCGGACTCTTCAGCCATTCGCGAAGGTACAAATAGGACACCCAAACCAGAAGCTACACCATCGTCTCTTGAAGACGGACAGATGCCGAAGATTCTGCACATCTTTATTCTACATTCTTAATTCTACCCAATACCTAAACTTAACAATACCTTACTGACTATTAATAAGGAGTAAATTAGGAGTTTATTGAGGGAAAAGTAGTAGTTAATAGTTTATATGTGTTCCCTATACTAAAGTGTTACCCATCCATGTAAGTGCAATAACAAACAAGAGCTGTAGGGTGAGATCTTTGCCCCAATCTTGCTGTGTTCCAAGTGTGTGAAAACAAAATTTCAGCATCAAGATCTTGGTCTGATTGCAGATGATCATAGGAATACCAAGATCTGATCCTCTTCCTTGCCTAATAATTAAACCAGATCATATATATTTTAAGTTATGTGAGGGGACACACTGACAGACAAAATACACTCATCTAAAGTATTATTAGAATGCAATTATCTAATCAACCAATCACATGGCAGTTGCTTCAATGCATTTAGGGGTGTGGTCCTAGTCAAGACAATCTCCTGAACTCCAAACTGAATGTCAGAATGGGAAAGAAAGGTGATTTAAGCAATTTTGAGCGTGGCATGGTTGTTGGTGCCAGATGGGCCGGTCTAAGTATTTCACAATCTGCTCAGTTACTGGGATTTTCACGCACAACCATTTATAGGGTTTACAAAGAATGGTGTGAAAAGGGAAAAACATCCAGTATGCGGCAGTCCTGTGGGCGAAAATGCTTTGTTGATGCTAGAAGTCAGAGGAGAATGGGCCGACTGATTCAAGCTGATAGAAGAGCAACTTTGACTGAAATAACCACTCGTTACAACCGAGGTATGCAGCAAAGCATTTGTGAAGCCACAACACGCACAACCTTGAGGCGGATTGGCTACAACAGCAGAAGACCCCACCGGGTACCACTCATCTCCACTACAAATAGGAGAAAGAGGCTACAATTTGCACGAGCTCACCAAAATTGGACAGTTGAAGACAGGAAAAATGTTGCCTGGTCTGATGAGTCTCAATTTCTGTTGAGACATTCAGATGGTAGAGTCAGAATTTGGCGTAAACAGAATGAGAACATGGATCCATCCTGGTGGTGGTGGTGTAATGGTGTGGGGATATTTTCTTGGCACACTTTAGGCCCCTTAGTGCCAATTGGGCATCGTTTAAATGCCACAGCCTCCCTGAGCATTGTTTCTGACCATGTCCATACCTTTATGACCACCATGTACCCATCCACTGATGGCTACTTCCAGCAGGATAATGCACCATGTCACAAAGCTCAAATCATTTCAATTTGGGTTCTTGAACATGACAATGAGTTCACTGTACTAAAATGCCCCCCACAGTCACCAGATCTCAACCCAATAGAGCATCTTTGGGATGTGGTGGAATGGAAGCTTCGTGCCCTGGATGTGCATCCCACAAATCTCCATCAACTACAAGATGCTATCCTATCAATACAGGATAGTTTCAGGATAGCCAACATTTCTAAAGAATGCTTTCAGCACCTTGTTGCATCAATGCCACGTAGAATTAAGGCAGTTCTGAAGGCGAAAGGGGGTCAAACACAGTATTAGTATGGTGTTCCTAATAATCCTTTAGGTGAGTGTTGATGGATGCATGGGTCTAATTACAGTACCCTTAAAACATTAGGTCTCTTATAAAATGAAGGTTTCACTAATAAAGCTATGCAAAGTGAATGCAAAACAATATAATGTAAAAAAGGTTAGAAACTTCAGTATTATGTAAACATATGTAGAGTGTATGCTGAAGAATGTGTGTCCTGTCATCCCTGTTACTCTGGTCAGTCCTGTGACCATTGCGTCAATCCTGTTACTGACATTAATTTCATTAAAAAAATTAAAAATAATATTTGAAATGGCCTTTCAAGTTTTTCAATTATTCAATTATTTCTATATATATATATATATATATATATATATATATATATATATATATATATATATAGACATGTCATCAGCCTGCAAAATTAGGATGTTCTTGGTCATCTGAATGACAAATATAGTACTTTGTTAAAAAATACCAAATTTGAAACAACCCCATTGAAAAAAGGGACAATAATACCGCTCATATATGTGAAAACTATTACATATTTCAAATTTAAACTATAGTATATAATTTATCAAAGTTGAAAAAGTACCGATTTCACGGAATGATCTTAATAGTAAATAAAAGTCTAGTCCTAAATACCGTTGCGTTTCATCGGTGGTGAGGAGTGCTACTTTAGTGTGATCTTTCCGAACACCAAGGAGACTCTCATAGACATATACACTAGACGTCGCCTGGCTACGGCAATTCATTGGAACGAATGCGTCAAGAGCGCCGCCATCTTGGAACAGGGGACTCCTCCTCTTTAATGCATCAGCGTCAATGTAGGTAAAGGTATAACAGAAATAAAATCACCATAAATAGTCATGAACGCGATTTTCTAGTTTTTTTTTTTGGGTTCATTCCAACGGTCAGACATGTATTTATCATTGAGTCCAGAGAAATTTAAGGTTTTGATTATTAAGATTATCTACTTTTTAAAAATATAATGCATAGTGCTAGTAGGCCTAAGTTTATTAATCACATTCTTCCAGTTGAGTAAACTTCGAATGAACTATCGCTACTTACCTTAGCCTGCTGCATGCAAAATTGCTACAATGGTGTGAATATACATGTTAATTTAAACATTCAAATTGTATTGGTTTATTAAATATGATACAAAAAGCAATTTGCTGGTGGAAGCAAATCACAAATTTGAGAGGAACGTTCATCATTGACGTCTCTGTTTATCACTTGGGAATCTACAAACCGATTCAGAGTATTTTATTTAATGCCATGTCAGCAATCAAAGATATTTTCATGGCAAAAATTAAATTACAAAAACACAAATATCATATAAATACAATAAAAACAAAACAAATAAACAGCAAGTCATATTATACAATTTTTTTAATTAACATGATAAAAAAATCCAAAACCTTTCAGGCATAATCTCATTAAATATGTCCTTAAGTGAAGTAACTTCATAAAAGAGCATTCTGCTTGTGTTAAGTGCAGGACAATCTAATAAAATATGTTTGACAGATAAGGGAATCTTACAAAACATAAAGTTGGGTCTTTAAGTAAAAAAGCATGGGTCAATTTTTAATGTCCTTATTAAGAGCTTCGGAATCTACAAACAAAACAAATCCATAAGTCCATGAATTTAGTGTACTTCAAGGGACACGGAGCAGAGTAGAGGCTCGCTGAAAAGGTTTGTTCCCGGTTTTTTGTTGTTGTAAACAGTTTCTGTTTTCCCCCATCACGTCGCAGCTCATCAGATACAATCGGGATAAGCAGCCAGAACTAGTGTGTTTGGTTAAACTTGTTTATGTTTTTTAACTTAAGATGAGTCTCCGTTGGCCAAGAATGCTATCTGGAAATAGACAGAGACTGAACTTGGACACAACAGCGCCAGTCGGAGAAACTATTGAATAGAGACCAAATCAGCTGTCCACATTTCCAACATCTTACGATCATATTGCATTGATATAAATACATTCTGTTCATTGTCGGTTTTCCTAACTGTCAAAAACTAATGGGTAACTAGCATGGATTAGCTGCGGTCGTTAACCAAGGACTGAAACAAACCAACGTAACCAGAAATATAATTTCGTAACATTCAATATCATCAAACACATTCTCACTTGTGAAATGTAATCCCTTGCTGTCTGGTTTTAAGATTTACCCATACGCAGCACAAAAGTCCGGTAGCGTCCATGAATTCAAAAGTACAGGCGGAGATAACAGCATTACCGAGCCACTTCCTATGACAAGACCCCTGTTCCAAGATGGCGGCGCTTTTGACGCATGCTGAGAACCCCCAGGCGACGTCTAGTGTATATGTCTATGGGAGACTCTAAGCGCTCTTGCTAAAGATGGCGGCCGTAGCAAAAAAAAAGTCACGTGCCTGAAACCCATGAATACAGCACACGCACTAAGAGAGAGAGAGAGAGAGAGAGAGAGAGAGAGGGAGAGAGAGAGAGAGAGAGAGAGAGAGAGAGAGAGAGAGAGAGAGAGAGAGAGAGAGAGAGAGTTTCCCGTGAGACAGTTACCTATAAACTCGACCGCGTAGTTTAGCTCTTTGGCTGTGATCAGCTGCTCAAAATGACACTGTTAAAGTGTCAGCATTGTATTGGAGAAGATAAAGCAGCAGAGGACACAGATCACGTTGAGGTTTGGTGTTATTAATATTAGCATCAGAAGCTGTTTTATCATTAGATAGAGGCCTGAATTTATGTTAGCTAGCTGGCTAACGTTAGCACAGCGGACACGATTCATGTATAATATTTACATATATCGTTAACAGATTACATTAACACTATATAGCTCTTCTTTAGCCTATAACAGTAGTGTTTTAATGAAAGAAAGTTTGTTTACCATAATGAATCTATCATAGTTATAGAACAGTTATGCCATTTTATAATAAGCGTAGTTATTACCTTTAGGTAAAATCATGTTGCTCTTCAGTCTGTATTTTCTGCAAGCCTTTATATATTCTGAAAATAAAGGTCTAAACATTTATTATAGTGACGCTAGCTTTTGTAATTATTGTGTTTTGGGAGCAAGATTTATAGCATTATGTAATGTGTCACATTTTTTAAAGAAAAAAAAATTGGCGTTGAATTCATTGTAAAATGAACACAATGGGAAAAAACCGCCATAAAACATTACACGTATATAAAGGTAAAGCATAATATGGTAGCAGTTGCTAGTTATGCTGATTTAAACAAATTTGTTGTACTGCATTAATTTTTTTTATAAACGTGCTATTATAGTAACGAGAATTTAATTTAAATTTCAATTAAATAAGAATAATGATTAAAAAACTTCCACTATTAAATTACAGGAATTAAATGTTTAAAATAAACAATAAATGTGTTCAAATGGCATGAATATTTCACAAATCAGTTAAAATATAAAGTGATATAAACACCTTGACCTGGACATGTTCTTGTGAAATTACATCAATGTGTTATATTATTTGACACTTTGCATGGCAGAAAATCTTGCCACCGGGGTACATTCATCTGCTGTGTCACCATGAACTGCTGGAAATGTCAGGGGATGTTGAAAACTTTCGAGCAGCTCTTAAATTGCAGCTGATTACTGAGGAGCAGGTCCAAAGGTGGCTGGAGGACTTCCAAAAGACCTCAGCTTTAACATGGAGGAAATCCAGGACATACCCTGATTCTGGACGCTACAACAAATACAGAGTAGGAACATCCTGTTATGTGTGTGACAGAGAAATACTTTAAAGGCATATCAAAATGGAGTGTTTCTTTAGACGTTCATATTCTTATTGAATGTGATTCAGCAGTGTAATAACTAATAACTTTCTCTAGAATAATTAACGATCATGTAATTATGGTTAGAGGATTAAAAGCAAAGAAGATTGAAAAAAAAAACTGATTTCATGTTCAGTTGTAACATTGAACGTAAGGCCATTCTCTCACAACTGCCTAAGTACTGTATTTTGTATATACCAGGTGGACTTGAGATGCCAACACAAAACGTACAGTTCATCGTCCAAGACATCCAAAAATACCAACTGCCCTGCTACCATGTTTCTGATTCTCAAGAGATATATGTATGAAAGAAAGTCCAGGTGAGATAAAAAAAAAGACCAAGGTGATGCACAGAAACACACAATTCAACAGAATTTTAAACACCAAAACATTTAGTGATTAGAAATTGAATTCTCAATAGGTTACACAATCTATTTTGAAACTCTTCGTTAAAACAAAATCCTTTATCTATCCTTACACAGATCAGGAGATCCGCACATAGAAGAGGGCTATTTCCTTCATGTGAACTTGAGGAATGAACATAATCATAGACTGAACACTGCTGAGGTCATGAGGTGGAGAGATGTGTCTAATGACACCATTGAAAAGCTACAACAGCTCTACAAAAGTGGTCACTCTCCTTCATCTGCACTCAAAACCATCAAATATAACCTGCAGGAAGAGGAAGGTGATAATTACATTTACGCTATTGCAGATCGATCCATTTGCCCAGACCTCCAGTTCTGCTACAGGTTTGTCATTCAAGGCTGTTATAATAATAAACAATAGTAAAATCTATATTTCAATATTTGTGTTATATCAATGTAGTGAAGCTGTTTTTGAGTTAGTAACAACCAAGAATTTTTATTAAAAATATTTTTAAAACTCTATTTAAAAACATGTGTGCCATAATCTTTGTTTTTTTCACACATTTTTGGAAAATTTTAACACAAAGTTTGGTTAATGACTCCAAAAATTGTTGCACAAAAAATTGTTGTGGTAAAAAAAAAAAATCCTAAATATTCTGATGTTTTTATAAGATTTTAACATTTGACAAATGTAACTAACAGGTCAAATTATGTGATATTTTTAAGAGACTTGACACAGTATCCTCCCTGTGATGCCATTTCCTCTTTTATGGCTTTGTACATGTTGGTCACACCACACTGACTTTAATTTGGTGGACTAAATTTTCAATATATTCATTTATTTTTTAAAAATTATTTGGTAACACTTGACAATAAGGTCTCATTTTCTAACATAGTTAATGTATTAACTAACTAATTAACAATGATCAATACATTTGTTACTGTATTTATCAATCTTTGTTAATGTTGGTAAAAAATTCTGTTGTTTATTGTTTGTTCATGTTAGTTCACAGTGCATTAATTAATGTTAACAAATACTGATTTTAATTTAGTTTTAATGTTTTAGTAAATGTTGAAATGAGCATTAAAATTAAATGCTGTAGATGTATTCTTCATTTTTTGTTCATGTTAACTAAAGTAGTTAACTAATGTTAACACATAAAACATTGTAAAGTGTTACCAAATATTTTAATAAAACTTTTTTTTCATTTTAATACCACTTTGACTTTTATGCCCTGCAATTGAAAACACAATTGCAGAAGAAGTGCATTAATTCTGTCTTATGTAAATAAACATGTTACAACTGAATACTTTTTATTATATTCCACTACAGATTATACTACAAGCTTTTTCAAAAGTCATATGCTGAACCTGCTGGTAAGACGATTAAGGCAAACATGGAGAAAATAGTTAAGAGCAGTCCAGTGGAGAGAGTCAGTTTATTGTGAATATACTCTTGTGATGGGTAACAGCCTTTAGCAATGACTACATTCACTATAGAGCATGACCTCTCTTATACCTTATTGCTTGATTTTAACAAAAAATGTTTTTACAATGTGTATAAATTGGAAGGATACTTTAAATTGAAATTTAAAGCCTCTTTAATCAAATCGAATTACATTAAATCACATGCAGTAGTGAAGATTTGTTAATAGTGTTATTATTTAATTCCAACATTTTCTTGTGAAATATGGGTATCTGTTCAGAGAAGGACATTTCAGAGGAGCTTTTCAAACCATTAGAATTGGAACAGTCATGGGAGACAACAACAGTGACAGGTGAGTATTTCCCTATTGAAATGAAACAAAAAACTATATCAATAATAGTTGTCTATAACGATACATTATAGGAATGATTTAACAACATTTTGTCCTCTCTTTAAAACAGGACAAACCACGTGCATTGAAGATGGAGTGTCTGTTGCTACTCTACCAGTCATCACCCCAGGTGAAGCAACTCATCTTTTGTCACTTTGTTGACACAGTTCACATGTGTAGATATAAAACAGGTCAGCAATATAAGAATCCATTTATTAATCTGTCCATCATAGAGCAAGAGCAGACAGATGCATAGTCAACTTTAATGAGAAAGTTTAAAAAAAAAAAAAACCATGAGCCCCCTGGCTCTGTCTGATCAGTCATCAAATTCAAATCGTGAGCAAGAGGGGAATTCAGTCAGGTGAGTAGGTCAGAAACGGAGATTAAATAGGAATAACGAGAAACCAAACTCACAGTCGAGCTGAACCAATCCAATCTCCAGAGCCAGGGGCATAACAAAGGTTAGCATTTGGATGGCCAGTCTGAGACTGCTGTGCTCTGGAGGAGACAGGCAACCACAGATCTAACTGGGCAGAGGAGAATTTCGTGAGCAGGACTGGAAACTGGACTAACAGGCTAGTGTGATTCACGAGTACACTGAACAGAAAATATAAAGCAGAGAATTCAAGAGACAAGTGAGAGCAGATGAGAGATAACAAGTGGCCGCGCTGATTACAGAAAGCCATCAGTTCAGCTTATGACTGCCGTGTGTAAAAAGTGAAAAAATAGAAGTCCAGACAATTTTGGACCCTTGCTGTAAAAATGAAAAGATTTGTTTGTTTAAATCAGAGTACATTAAAGGCAATGCAACAAAACAACTACCATGATCTATAAAATAAGTTATGAGAATGTGAAGGTCTAAATGTACATATTGGGGTGTTGTGACTCTTTATGTGAGCTGTCTCAATGTTTTCTGAAATCAGAATTTAATATGTAAGCATATGTTTTGTTATTTTTATGTCTTTCTATTTAGAAGGAGAACATTTTATAGAAGACAGTGAGCCAGGCCCAAGTATGTTTCTTTCTTCTTCTTCTTTTTTTTTTTTTAAAGCATTTTAAATTAGTAAGACTAATCCTGTTAACAGACAACACAATAATTATCATTGTACCTGTATCTGTCAAGGCGCAGCTGAAGAGGTTGTTGGGTCTTTGGATGGACAGCTCGAGGAGATTTTTGGAATGCTAAAAAAGAAGCTAAATGAGGATCCAAGTTTTACACCACCTATAAGAGCTTTTGTGTCCAATTTCTTCCAAATAAAGACTGACAGTGCTCTGCAGTCATCTCTTTTTTGTTTTGGTAAGGCCACTCAGACAATCAATCAGATCACTATACAACCAGCTGCAGGTCCACGAAGGAGAGGGGCTTTGGCTGGACGTAGAGCTGTTGGAAGACCCACAAAGAGCTCAAGAAGAGAGCACCCGTATTGCAACAGCAAATCCAACAACATTCCCCAAACTCTCACATTCTGTTTGCAGGAAAACAACACCCTTGAGAAGACAGATTAACTGCCACTAGCTTTTGGCGTGTATGGAGATCCAAAGAGGCTATTAAATTAATAAGCCTTATGAAGCTGGGCTTTACAGTGAACATTATGAAATCAAAATGCACTCCATTTACTTTATATTTTTCATCTTCTTGGGCACAATTCAACAGTGCATGTTGTTTGTGTTTGTATATTTAATTACAATGTAATGACTTACTGACTCTAATGTGGGGGTATGAAACACCCACTTTTCACCATGCAGGTAATTGACGATGGATAAAATCAAGTTCCACCCTTTTTTCTCAATGAATGTTGCATTCTGCAGTGTCACATTATGGAAGTAAATTGGGGTGCTAAAAGTGATTCACGTTGACTTATTATGGCTGCCAAATTTTTAAAGATGTCCAGACATCTGTTACGGTTACCTATTATTTTGACAATCATATACAAAGAGAAAATGTGGTCCTGATATCTTCATTGTCCAGACCAATGCAAATTGAATGATCATTATTGTTTTATGTGTATACATCACCCAAGTTTTATTTAGATCCAGTACCACATCAAGCTGTGTGTGGTGGCCATTTTAATGTGGTTTTGTTTTGGCAAAACATGACAAATAATCTAATCTCATCACTTCCTCTTTATGCACATGGACAAAAAAATAGTGTCCATTGTTTTGTCATTTCTAAATGATTGTTGTTTTGAAAAAATATTACTTGGCAATCATTTTTAAATTCATGGGTTTTCAGTCCCAATGCTATGGTTTATTAGCATAGTTGTGCTTTGTAGACAATGTACAAATAGATGGTTATTTTCTCTGGAAGGCACTATAAAAAGTGTAATTATAGGTTTAATACTAGCCTTTGTAAAGTACACAACAATAAACCAGTAAAATCACAATTAATACCAATATATCAGTGATTAAGATACTTTATATTGCATTGTTGCTAAAAATGTAGTCACCACAAAAGAATATTTTGGAAAATTCACCTAAAGTAGGACACTCTCTTGGGAACCTTTAACATTTTATGAATCGGAACGCACTGACCATAATCTGGTATTCTGTCTAAGCATATTGTTACAATTCACCCATAGAAAATTAAATGGACTTGTTGGTTGTCCACAGAACAGCTTGATTATCCAAGAAAGGTTATTTCAAATGGAAATGCATTTACCCTGTTATAAACTGTTAAAACAATCCATTCTGTTCATTGTAATTAATCTCACAAATCCCATAAAACCCGTAGTGATCAAAGGTGCATTTTGCATCAAATACATTTCTGTATATTTACACAAGTCAATTTTTGATGAAATACTTTATTTCCTAGATGACAAACCCCAGCAGAATGAATAGGTTGTACAAAATAGCTTAGCACCTGAGAGTTAAAAAAAAAGACTTTTCATAGTATAGAAGGAATACTAGAATACACTGAATTCCCTGGATTATTTGAATTGATATATTGAAAACTACTTTGTGATGCATGGTAGATGTCAAACTTCTCAGCCCAATCATATCTTTCCTGGGTCCTCCTTGAGGGTAACAGTCCTGTTGAACACCAGCTGAGAAGGAAAAGGTGACAGATGAGGCAGTGTTTTCCTCTACTTTATGTTAATCTCTTTGACAATTGAATGTTTCTGGAAATACCTTTTCAGATGTGCTATCAGGGTCAACAGAGAAATAACCCACTCTCTCAAACTGAAACTTATCAAACACTTTGGCCTTGCCCACAGAACGATCCACTAAGGCACTTTCAATCACTGTTAAGGAATTCTAATAATGAAAAAAAGAAATATCTGTAACACTTTAGCATCCTTGTTACATATGCTTGCTACTGTAATAACTGTAAATTATGCATAATTATAAGTAACAAATCCTTACCCAAACCCTATAGTAAGTACATGTTGTTAATTAACTGTAACCAAAATGTCTATATTATTGCATTCATTTTCTGTAGTTCCAAGTTTTGCATTAATATTGCACAAAATCATTAGTGGTGGTTAGGTTTCACTTAAAAGTTTGTTCAAAATCCCTAAATTTAAGTATTGCACTTTGTGCATAGCTAATTTTATTTTGTTGATGATAATGCTATTACTTTTCTAAGTGATCAAACTTTCTTTAAAAATTTTAGATCATTCTACATAATGCATTGCCTTACAGGGTTAATGTCACTCAGGAATCCAGCAGGAACTTCAACTGGGTCTTCTGGGTGTTTATGGAGAAACCTACAGACAGAAACATTAGAGTGAGGGTAAAACATTCAAAGTCAAAAATACATGAGACAAAATATTAATAAAATGGTAACACTTTACAATGACGTTTATTAGTTAACTACATTAGTTAACATGACCTAATGATGTACTAAAAAAAAATAACGAACTAGTAATTTGTTAATCTTTCTTAGTGTTAATTTCAGCATTTACTAATGCATTATTAAAATTAAGAGTTGTATTTGTTAACATTAGTTAATGCACTGTGAAGTAAACTGAACAGCTGTTTTTTTATTAACTAATGTTAAAAATATTAAATACAGTAACAAATGTATTGCTCATGGTTAGTTCATGTTAGTTAATACATTAAAGGGGTAGTTCAGTCAAAATTAATAACAATTTTCTTTGGGTGAACTTACCCTTTAACTAATGTTAACAAATGAACCTTACTGTTAAGTGTTACCAATAAAATAAAATCCTCTGGTTTGTCGATACACAAAGGGACTTACAGGCTTTCATACAGGCGCACTTCACACTGCAGGGGCTCGCTCACCCAGTGAATGAACGCTTTGGGTTTCTCCACAGAGTCTGAGCTGGCACACGTCACTTCTAGCTCGCACACTTTACCACAGTTATCCTGACAAGAGAAAAGACATTTAACCCTACAAAGCCAACTGTATCATATTTGAAACGCAAATTTATAAGGCCTTTAAATTATCAACATGATCAATGCTTCGCCGAGAAGCCTGTAGTACACAAACTTCTACATCCCTTTTGATCAAGCAGTTTATTTTTTTTAGCAAGTAAATGATTATCAAAAACATATGCAAAAAAAAAAAAAAGTTTTAAAGGCCTGTGTAATGCGAACTAAGATCATATAAGCTAATTGAGCGGTGTTTCACCTTAATGACACGCTGTACAGATATGACGTATCCTGCATGTCTCAAGCCTACTGGCTGATCTGGAGTCAGGCGCTTATATCCCTTCTCCATCACCTACAGCAAACACACAAAACAGCAAAACAGTGCCACCTCTGCTCTTATGGAATGCCTGTTCAATTGAAAATTTCCACATATGAAATAATCTTAAAAACACCTCTCTAAAGTCACTCTGCTCAATAAAGATGGTCTTTGAGAAGGGAACCACATGGCTGCCCTTGGCTTCATTGGCTGGGAAGTCTGGGACTCGAAGCTCCTTCTGAATATGGGAAAAAACAGAAGTGATCCACAGCAGTTATGAGAGTACGCTTGCACATCCATCTACATGTATATCATACAACTCTACTATCACATGGCTCTCTGGAATACATGACTGTTTGTTTAATCACAGTATTGAGCTGTAAATATATTTTTTGGTTAACCTAAACTGTCATAGCAACATGTCAGTATAACCTTTATGTTTCTCATATCACTCTGCAGTCTTTGCATCTGAAGACAACTAGCAACAATAGTAAAAGTGACCTTAAAGGACTTCAGAAGTATTTTTAGTAGAGAGCATAAAGAGCTGGATGATATATATATAAAAAATTGACGCATTGATGCAAAATATGTAGGGTAACTAGTTCATAAAGTAATTTAAAGTTGCCATAGAACGGAAAACTGCATTTATCTTGGCATAGTTGAATAATAAGTGTTCTCTATTTATATATTTATATTAAGATGGAAGAATACGGTTTTATATATGATAGAAATGTGGCTTTCAAATGAAATATTGGTATCAAAGAAAACACCCAGGTTCCTAACTGATGAAGACAACTTAACAGAGCAGCCATCAAGTGTTAGACAGTATTCTAGTGAAGGGGTGGATTCTGGAATCCACTGCCGCTTCAATATATAGATTTTGAGTGATTTATCACGAAATTATCTTTCTAAATATTGAATTATTTAGAATGACTAACTTCAACTTATGTTAAAGCCTTTAATTTCCTTTTCATTTTCAAACACTAGAAAATGATGTATATTGTCTATACCTCTGACTGAGAGAAAAGTACAACTTATCAGTATGTTTTGGTAAAGTTTCCTGTTCACTGCAGAGCTCAGATCAACTTCAGCCTTGAAGAAACTGTGAATCATGTGTATATTTGTATGTGCACTAAGTGTTCTGTACAGGTCTGTTATGGGTACTGGTGGACTGTTGTCATCTGGACTGGAGACCTGAAGGCGTCTAGGCCTGACCTAGAAGGACATTCTGTGCCTAACTTCAGGGTCCGATCGTCAGCATCATAATGGAAGGAGATATGCTTCTGACTATCTGTCCATGTGTGGAAAATTACTAAGATACTGATTGGTTAAGAACACTAGACAAAACTGGTAATGACGTAGTTAGTGGACTCTGTTAGAGTATAATTGTTCTGGAAATGTGAATGTAAGAGAGAGCGGGAGAGAGAGAGCGGCCTACGAACTCCTTGTGAGACTTGAAGCTGGCTTCTGCTGATGAAACTGCAAACTATTCTTTATTAAAATTTTCTTCAATTTATTTTTTTAAACTCTGACTCCGGGTCCTCATTTATCATATCTGGTCAAAGGGTCCTAAACTGTACAATCCCCTACACTAGGTTATTATGTGCAGAAGTTTTCTGTCCAATAATTAGAATCTCTGTTTTGTACGCATTTCGTTAATTTTGAAAATTGGTAGGTTTTGTCAGGGTGCAAAGAAATATAGAACTAAGTATCATCACCGTAACAGTGAAAACTAATGCCAGGCAAAAGCAGCACTGAGGTCTAGGAACACTAATAGAGAGATACAACCACGATCTGATGATAAGAGCAAATCACTTGTCTCAGTACTATGGTACAGTCTAAATCCTGACTGGAAATCCTTAAAGATACCATTTCTTTCCAAGTTTGAACACAGTTGCGATGATATTGCCTTTTCTAGTATTTTTGACAGAAAAGGTAGATTAGAGATGGGCCTGGAAAGATAATAAGAGGTTTGATAATAGCCCGCTTAAAAGTTTTCAGTACGTAACCTAGTGATAAAGATGAATTAATGATCTTAAGAGGATCTTTGACCTCTGGAAGCATCTCTTTCAATAGCTTAGTCAGCATAGGGTCTAACATACATGTTGATTTCAATGATTTAACAAGTTTAGACAATTCTTCCTATCCTACAGCAGCGAATGAATGGAATTTTTCCTCAGGGATAGTACAATGCACTGTCTGATGTGATACTGTAGTAGACAGTTGCATGGCTATAATTGTCTCTCTAATATTGTCAATCTTGCAAGTAAAAAAAAGTTCATAAAGTCATTTATGACAGCTGTGCTGTTTGGAAACATCAGAAGTTGAAGCTGTATTTCTCGTTAATTTAGCCACTGTATCAAATAAATACTTAGGGTTGTGTTTATTTTCTTCTAAAAGATTTGTAAAATAAGCAGATCAAGCGGTTTTTAAGGCCTTTCTGTACTCTATCATTTTCTCTCTCCATGAAATACAAAAAACTTCTAATTTTGATTTCTTCCAGCTGTGCTCCATTTTTCTGGCTGCTCTCTTAAGGGCCCGAATGTGCTCGTTATACCATGGCATTGGACTAATATTCTTAATCTTTTTTAAGCGCAAAGGAGCGACAGAGTCTAGAGTGTTGGAAAAGAGAGTGTCAATAGTTTCTGTTGCAACATCGAGTTCTTCTAAGCTGTCTGGTTTGCTAAGATGAAGAAACTGATCAGGAAGATTATTTATAAAGCAATTTTTAGTGGTAGAAGTGATGGTTCTAACATATTTGTGGCAGAGAGACTGTTTTGCATCCTTGGTTAAATGTAGCACGCATGAGACTAGATAATGATCTGAGACGTCATCGCTCTGCTGCAGAATTTCAACGGCATCAATATCAATTCCATGTGACAATATTAGATCTAGAGTATGATTACGACAATGAGTGGGTCCTGACACGTGTTGTCTAACTCCAATAGAGTTTAGAATATCTGTTAATGCCAATCCCAATGCATCTTTTTCATTATCTACATGTATATTAAAATCACCAACAATAAGGACTTTATCTACAGCCAGTACTAACTCCGATAGAAAATCAGCAAATTCTTTGATAAAGTCTGTATGGTGCCCTGGTGGCCTGTATACAGTAGCCAGCAGAAATGTCAAATGGGATGTGTTACTTACATTATATAACGTTACATTAAGCACCATCACTTTGAAAGAAATATATTTCAAAGACTTGAGTAATACTGAAGATATTACTCTGGATTACAGCAACACCTTCCCCTTTGCCTTTCCGATGAGGTTTGTGTCGATAATAGTAACCTTGAGGGCTAGACTCATTAAAAGTAATGTAATCGTCTGTAAAACACGGCACATCTAGATTATTTTCTGTGATAATATCATTTACAATAAGTGCTTTTGAAGAAAGGGATCTAATATTCAGCAACCCAAGCTTTATCATTTGTTTATCAGAGTATTATCTCTGTTTTTTACTTGTTGAACATCAATTAAATTTTCACCCTTAAATGGGTTTGGAAGTTTTTTGTATTTACTAATTCAGGGTACCTAGGTGAAAGTCTATGTGTTGGGATTTATCTGACTTCTGTGACATGAGACAGCTAGCAGACGGTTGGTTTAGCCAGTCTATCTGCTTCCTGACCTGGGCCTCAGGTTCAGCTCTAAGACTATGAGCCATATTACTAGAGAGAAGAGCGGCACCACCCCAGGAGGGATGAATATCGTCTCTTTTCAACAGGTCAGGTCTGCCCCAAAAACTTTTCCAATTGTCTATGAAACCTATATTATTCTGTGGATACCACTTAGACAGCCATCCATTGAGTGATGATAGTCTGCTAAGTATCTCATCACTCTGATGAACAGGAAGGGATCCAGAACAAATTACAGTGTCTGACATCGTACGTGTGACTTCACACACCACTTTAATGTTAACTGTAGTGATTTCCGACTGGTGAAGCCGAAAATCGAAGAGAACTAGTATGATTATTTTGCTTGCTTGTATTTCAGAGTACATCACAGCTCCTGCATACAAATGATCAGGGCTGGGTAGGTTACTTTTAAAATGTATTTCTCTACAAATTACAAAATACATGCTTTAAAAAGTAACGCATTTCGTTACATTACTCAAGTTTAGTAACTTAATCTAAATACTTTAGAATACTAATAAGTGTGGAACAAACACAAAAAAGGTAATTGCAAGTTTTTAGACTTTTTCCCTCAGAATTGTGTGATATAAAGTTGCAATTGCGAGTTGTAAAGTCAGAATTATGAGATATAAACTTGCAATATTAAGAAAAGTCAAAAATATGAGAAACTCACAATATTGAGAAAAGTCGACTCACATACTAAACTCACATACTAAATTCACAATTGCAAGACAAAAAGTCAGTATTGCAAGTTTATATCTCCCAATTGCAAATGTAAATCATAATTGTGAGGGAAAAAAAAACAAATTGTGAGAAAAAGTTATATATTTATAACATGACTCACAAATAACTATCACAAAAAATGAAAACAGTCATGGATCATCCAGGTCATGACAGGACAGTTAAGTTAGGTTGACAGTTCGGCAATTTTTTTTATAAATTCAGTCACTTTGTCTTGTTCAGGACAGTATTAAATAAAAATAACAATTTTTATGATCCCTCTTAAAAGTATTAAAATGTTGATGAAACTTAATTCCGCTTTTTCAGACTTTCAGAGTCAGAGAATCACCAATTGCTGTTTAAAGAACATTAAAATTCAAAGTAATCACTTTGGTAATCTAAAATACTTTTCAGATATAACTGTAATTACCACCCATTTAAAATGTAACTGAAAATACAAATACAGAAATACATACAAAATTTGAGTAACTGTATTTCATATTTCTGTATTTTAAATACGTAACGAAGTTACTTGTATTCGTTACTCCCCAACACTGCAAAGGATGTAGGCTGCCAAATAGATGGTCCTATCGTTTTATCTAAGGGAACACAACTGTCTTTGAAAACGATGAGGTCCCACCTTCGTGCATATGTGCTGTGTTATAAGGACAGTTTAATTGTGTACTATTAAAGCCAATCAGAGGAGAGCTCAACATTATTAATCATGACCCTTCCAAATAAGGTCATAACAGCCCATTTCATTCTAGGGACAAATCCTAGGGTTGTAAATGGACATGTAAAACCGTATCTGGAGAATTTTTTCATATCAATGCATTCTATGGCACCTTTAACAAATGAATACTGTAACATTGCAGTGTTAAGCTTTTAGCTAAACGAGTGAGTTTTAAATTCAAATTAATATTTAAGTTCTGTTTATTTAATATTTGTTTATTTGGTAAGAAGCCACATAATAATCAGGATAATGTACCATCAGCCAGTTATTACTGCAAAATAACCCTCTTCATTTAGCCAATACTTTATTTTTATTGTGTGATAATGACCGACTGTGTCAGCTTGTCATTTTTGCAAAATAAACTAAAGGGCAATTTTTTTTTGTTGTTGTTGTAATAATGACTGGCTAGCTGTATATTATGCCTTATATGTGACAAATATTCATGAACTTAATCATTTTTTTACCTGTGCATTGGTTGGCAAGTTGGTGATGGTGACTTTCAGGGGCTCGAGTATGGCCATGGAACGAGGGGCAACGTCATTAAGGACCTCCCTTACACACGCCTCCAACAGGTGTGGCTCCATGGTGGTCTGGGCAACAGTCACACCCACCTAAAACAAAACAACAGATGTCAACAGAAGGCTACAGTTTCTATAGTGGTTAACCAATTTACTATTTCAGCAACAGATAAAAAAGGGCCAACAGCTGGCATTTTTTAATTAACAGAATCGGCCGGGATACGTTTTCCTGTTTGATGGTTTGGTGTTAGATGCAAGATTTATTTGGAATTCCACAATGAAACGCAGACTCACACAACTTCTATAAGATTCTATATCAACAATAGAACAACTGTCAAACTGTCAAGCAGCAATGTTATTTAAACAAGTCTTTGTAATACATGGCATAAAGCATGCCATTGTCCATCCACTTCTTAAAAAGCCAAATTTAGATCCGACAATTTTGTCAAATTTTAGGCCAGTCTCAAATCTTTCTTTTAAGTCTAAAATCTTGGAAAAAATAGTGTCTCATCAACTACAGAGCTTCCTAAATGAAAACCAAATTTTTTGAAGTGTTCCAATCAGGTTTTAGGAAATACCATTCCACAGAGACAGCACTGGTAAAAGTTTTAAATGATATTAATTTTTGACCCTGGCATGTCTGCAGTTTTAGTGTTGTTAGATTTGAGTGCAACGTTTGACCACTCTGTTTTGATCTCTCATTTGGAGCACTGGGTAGGCATTTGGGGAAATGCCCTTAAATGGTTTCAATCCTACTTGAATAGTAGAAGGTTCTCTGTCAACATTAGTGAATTTACTTTGGATGCAGCTCTCACGTGTGGAGTCTCAAGGTTCTATTCTTGCTCCAATTTTATTCTCCTTGTATATGCTCCCCCTGAGGTCAATTTTTAAGAAACATGGCATCTGCTTTCATCATTACGCTGATGATACCCAAATCTATCTGCCTCTGAGATCAAACAACATTGGTTTGGAAACTATGTTGGGCTTGCATAGCGAATGCAAAGGACTGGATGTCTCTAAATTTTCTCCATCTCAACGAAGCCAAAACTGAGATTGAGTTTTTGAACCTTCAGAAGCTACTAGTACACTTGCCTAAATTTTGGACCTCTGTCTTCATGTGTGAAACCACTAGTGAAGAATTTGGGCATGCTTTTTGATAATGCACTCAAATTTGATAAACAGATTAATGCAGTCGTCAAAATGATTTATTTTTTTATCTTCAAATCCTAGCTAAAGTAAAACCATTTCTTTCATTTAGGGACTTCCACGCATTCATCTTCAACAAGGCAATAACTATTGTAATTCCCTTTATGTGGGAATCAACCAGGCATCTCTTAACCATCTGCAGATGGTTCAAAATACAGCTGCTAGGGTCCTTACTGGTGCGCGTAAATGAGAGCACGTTAGTCCTATTCTTAAATCCCTACATTGGCTTCCAATTCGCTACAGAATTAATTTTAAAGTTTTATTGCTGGTTTTTAAATCCTTAAATGAATCAGCTGGAAGAAATCAAAACTAGAAGTTTTTCGCATTTCATGGAGAGAAAAAATGATTGAGTACAGAGTATTATTTTTAAGTATTAATTTGATAGTGGCTAAATTAACGAGAAATACAGCTTCAACTTCTGATGTTTCCAAACAGCAAAGCAGTAATGACTTTGTGAACTTCTTTACTTGCAAGATTGACAATATTAAGAGAGAAAATTATAGCCATGCAACTGTCTACTACAGTATCACATCAGACAATGCATTGTGGTATCCCCGAGGAAAAATTCCATTCATTCGCTGCTATAGGAGAGGAAGAATTGTCTAAACTTGTTAAATCATCGAAATCAATAACATGCATGTTAGACCCTATGCCGACTAAGCTATTGAAAGAGATGCTTCCAGAGTAATAGGTCCTCTTCTTAAGACCATTAATTCATCTTTATTACTAGGTTATGAACCGGAAACTTTTAAGCGGGCTATTATCAAACCTCTTATTAAAAAAAAAACCACAACTTGATCTCTAATCTGCCTTTTCTGTACCATAGTACTGAGACCGCTCTCATTAGAGTTACAAATGATTTGTTCTTATCAGATCGTGGTTGTATCTCTCTATTAGTCTTACTAGACCTCAGTGCCGCTTTTGACACTATCAACCACAATATTCTTTCGAATAGACTCAAATTATGTAGGCATTAGTGGAATTGCATTGGCATAGTTCAAATCATTCTGATCTGACTGTTATCAGTTTGTAGTAGTAAAAAAAGAAACGATCACAAGTTCAATATGGAGTACCGCAAGGCTCAGTACTAAGACGGTTCCTTTTCACTCTGTACATGCTACCCTTGGGAGATATCATTAGGAAGCATGGCATTAGTTTTCACTGTTACGCTGATGATACTGGGCTCTATATTTCTTCGCACCCTGACGAAACCTCCCAATTTTCAAAATTGACGGAATGCGTATAAAACAGAGATTCTAATTATTGGATCAAAAATTTCTGCACATAATAACCTAGAATAATAACCTAGTCTAACACTTGATGGCTGCTCTGTTAAGTCATCTTCGTCAGTTAGGAACCTGGGTGTACTCTTTGATACCAATCTGTCATTTGAAAGCCACATTTCTAGCATATGTAAAACCGCATTCTTGCATCTTAAAAATATCTAAACTATGACATATGCTCTCAATGACAAATGCGGAACAGTTAGTTCATGCTTTAATGACCTCAAGGCTAGATTACTGTAATGCTCTACTGAGTGGTTGCCCTGCTCTCTTGATAAACTACAGCTGATCCAAAACGCAGCTGCTAGAGTCCTTACTAGAACCAGGAAGTATGACCAGTATTAGCCCAGTTCTGTCAACACTGCACTGGCTCCCTATTAAACATCTTTAATAAATGCAAATTACTTACAAAGCACTAAATGGTTAAGCTCCCCAGTTCCTAAATGAGCTCTTAATGAATTATAGTCCTTCGCGTCTATTGCGATCACAGAATTCTGGCCAGTTGTTAATACCTAGAATATCAAAATCAACCACAGGCGGTAGATCCTTTTCCTATTTGACACCTAAACTCTGGAACGATCTTCCTAGCATTGTTTGGGAAGCAGACACACTCTGTCAGTTTAAATCTAGACTAAAAACGCATCTCTTTAACCTGGCATACACATGACACATTATGAATTTATGTCTTCATATTCGTTAAAGGATTGTTAGGCTGCATAGATCAGGTCAGCCGGAACCGGGAACACTTCCTATAACACCGGATGTACTCGTTACATCAGAAGAACAATGGAGTCTACGCTAATTTTATTCTCTCTGCTTATGCAGAGGTTTACCATTTTCCGTAATTAGCTGGATCCGGGCCGTATCCAGGTCAGATGGAGAATCTGCATCTATACACGACAGCAACGCTGCCCTGAAGTGTCAGCAGAGACTGTGTCAACTAGCTCATCCCTTGTGAAGGCCTTACCGAAACGTCAGCCAGTGGCACAGAACCCCAGCAAACCGTCCCATACCAACGTGATGAAAAAGATCTTAAACTAGATGGAACTGGATTAAATATTTTGACCGTTGTGATCCCAAATCGGATTTATGACCTGTAACTCTGCCTGAATATCAAGAACGTGTTCACTGTTGGCCAGAGAAGAACTGGCCCCCCGACTAAGCCTGGTTTCTCCAAAGGTTTTTTTTCTCCATTTTATTGGAGTTTTGGTCCTTGCCGCTGTTGCCTTTGGCTTGCTTAGTTGGGGACACTTGCTTGATATTCAGCAGTGTTTTTGGTATGCCTGCATTGGCGCCGTTGTATGCAAACTGAGCTGAGCTGGATGATTACACCACTGTTTTCTCTAGTGCTGATATACAGAAATTAACTAGACTAATAAATATTGATCTTTGCAATGGAATGAATCAGTACAAATATATAGAATAAGCTGGACAATGACACCATTTTCTTTGGGAGCTGCTGTGCAGCCAAAAAATATTTGCCAATTATTACTGTAAAGCTGCTTTGACACAATTTGCATAGCAAAAAGCACTATATAAGTAAAGGTGACTTGACTCCTGTTTACATCTCCGACTTGCTATCCATTCACAATCCTGGAAGGTCCCTGAAGTCATCCAACCAGAGTCTGCTAAACGTTCCTTGGGCGAGATTAAAACTGAGGAGACCGTGCTTTTGCCGTTGCTGCATCGAAACTTTGGAACAGCCTACCCGTTTCCATTAGAACTGCCTCAACAGTGCACGATTTTAAAACAAAGCTCAAAACCCATCTTTTTTCAATCAATCAATCAATCAATCAAACTTTATTTATAAAGCACTTTAAAACCACCGAAGTGGGCCAAAGTGCTGTACAGAAGAATATAAAAACATAAAAACACACAGTAGAAATTAAAAATAACATAAAACGTAAGACACAGTAGAATTAGTAGATAAAATGTCAATTTCACGTTTCAAAGGCCAAAGAGAAAAGGTGGGTTTTAAGAAGTGATTTAAAAGAAGACAATGAGGAGGCCTGTCTAATGGACAGTGGCAGATCATTCCACAGTTTAGGAGCTGCCACAGCAAAGGCACGATCCCCTTTGAGCTTACGCCTTGATTTGGGCACATTCAGGAGCAGTTGATCAGCTGACCTGAGAGAACGGGTAGGTGTATAAGGTTCTAAAAGCTCAGAAATATAGGGTGGGGTAAGACCATTTAAGGACTTAAAAACAAGTAAAATAATTTTAAAACGGATCCTAAAATGTACAGGAAGCCAATGAAGTGAGGCTAAAACAGGCGAAATGTGCTTGTATTTACGTGTTCCGGTCAAAAGACGTGCTGCAGCGTTTTGTACCATCTGCAGACGAGCAACAGAAGACACACTAACCCCCACATACAATGCATTACAGTAATCCAGCCGAGTGGTAACAAAGGCGTGGATTACCGTCTCAAAATGCTGCCTCGAAAGAAATGGCTTTACTTTGGCCAGCTGCCTCAATTGAAAGAAACTAGATTTGACGACTGCTCTGATTTGACTATCAAGTTTAAGGTCAGAGTCGATTTTAACTCCCAAGTTAGTGATGGTCGTTTTGCTGTACTGGGCCAAGACACCCAAATCAACAGGAGAGGTTCCAGTTTTGCCACCAAAGACCATCACTTCTGTCTTTTGTGCATTAAAGCTTAAAAAGTTAAGAGACATCCATGCCTTTATATCATCAAGACACTCGATTAGCGATCTGACAGTGTCATTCTTTTTAAGAGGCACATAAATCTGGCTATCGTCCGCGTAAAGGTGGAATGACATGCCATGCTTTCTTAATATTCAACCAAGTGGGAGCAAATAAAGAGAGAAGAGAAGAGGGCCTAAAATAGAGCCCTGTGGAACCCCACAAGAGAGAGGAGCTGAGGAGGACTCAAAACCACCACAGCTGACACAGAAAGTCCGGCCTTCCAAGTAGGATCTAAACCATTCAAGCGCTATGCCCTTAACGCCCACCCACTGCTCCAAACGAGATATTAGGATTTCATGGTCAACAGTGTCAAACGCGGCAGTTCAAGTAGTACAAGAATTACATGATCACCAGAATCAGTAGCTAGAAAGATGTCATTAAAAACTTTTACAAGAACCGTTTCAGTGCTGTGTAGGGTTTTAAAACCGGACTGGAACATTTCCATAATATTGTGGTCTTTCAAAAAGGCCATTACTTGACTGTATACTACCTTTTCAAGGATTTTTGAAAGAAAAGATAATTTAGAGATAGGCCTAAAATTTGCGATATCTGTAGGATCCAGACTAGGTTTTTTAATCAGAGGTTGCACCACTGCATGTTTAAAATTTTTGGGAACCACACCTGACGACAGACTGCAGTTAACAACTGCCATAACAGATGGTGCTACAGTAGGAAAAACCTCCTTAAAAAGTCGAGGAGGAACAGCATCATGTGGAGAACCTGAGGGCTTCAAGTGATCAACAATCTCATGTAGCATAGACAATGTCACTGGCTCAAACTTGTCGAAGACAGCAGAGCATAGGACAGGGATTGAGGGATCATGAGCAGAAGGTGAAATAAGAGCTCTAGTGGAAGTGACCTTATCAATAAAAAAGTGAAGAAAGTTTTCACAGACAGCAGAGGAGGCATCAACACAGACATTGTGCGGGGCATTAAGAACTGAATCAATAGTTTTAAACAAAACACGAGGCTTATTATAGTTAGACAGAATAATTTCAGATAAATGTTTTCTTTTAGCATCTTTGACAATTGTCTGATAATGACGCCAGCAGTCCCTTAGCATTTGAAACGACACATGCAGTTTGTCCTTTTTCCATTTACGCTCAGCTCTACGGCACTCGCGTCTGACAGCACGAGTCATGTCATTTAGCCATGGCTCAGATTTAGTTTTGGGCTGTCTAATACACAGTGGAGCCACAGTATTCATAACAGTTAGACTGGAGGAGTGCAACCATGAGCTAAGCTCTTCTGAATCAGTACATGTAGACTCCGATAAAACACAGGTCTGACTAAAAACAGACGCGAACTGAACAGCAGTGGAAGGATTAATAATGCGACAGGGCCGGGCAACAGCGCGAGATTCAATTGAATTACAGGCAAAAGCAGTCTCAAACAGTACAGGCCTATGGTCAGAAAACACTGCATCACAGATCTCTAGGTTAAACACCGGCAAACCAAAAGATAAGACAAGATCAAGTGTATGTCCACGTTCATGTGTGGGGCCAGATACAGACTGCACAAGATTAAAAGAGTCAATAAGGCATAAAAAGTCATTTGCCATTTGGTTATCAGAACAACACACATGAACATTAAAATCCCCAACAATAAGGACGCGGTCGTATTTAGGCATGATTTCAGCCAGGAACGCAGAAAAGTCATTTATGAAGTCCTTATTGTATCTCGGAGGCCGATAGACCACTGAACATAACACTGTACGCGAACGACCTAACTCAAATAAACTCAGTTCAAAGCTGCTGAATGAGGATAATAGAGATAACGGTTTGCATTTATAATCACTCTTATAAACCGTTGCTATTCCTCCTCCTCGTCCCGACGTCCGCGGGGAATTCAAATAGCAGCAATCCTGCGGTAGAAGTTCAGAAAACGCGCTGGACTCACCAACACTCAGCCACGTCTCAGTCACACAGAGAAAATCCAATCCTCGGGACGCGAAGAAATCCTTTAGAATAAAAGTTTTGTTCGCTAGCGATCTAGCATTTACCAGGCCAAACCTGACAGGAACCGGCGGTTCTGCGGTGCTAACTTTTCGAGAAACTCGACTCAGAGGCCGCAGGTCTCGCAGATTTGCCCCGCGCCAACGAGGGCGAGGAGAACAAGGGGGGCGGGGCAGTAACACCTCTTCCGGGCCGACGACAGGTACCAACCAGGCGTCGACAGGGTCCAGTACTCGCTGAGAAATAATTAAATGATGTACCGCTCTGTACTCTGTCCAGGAAGCCCTGGAAGCAATGGAGAGGTGCGCCAAGCAGGTTTTCACCTGCACGAGCCTACCACTGCGTTTCCCTCGGCGACGATGGCGCTTACGCCGGGGGAACGGAGCCGGGAGGCGGCAGAGATAAGCTGGAATCCCCGATAGGAGCGGGGGCAATGTCTTATGTCCACCATGATCTTTACTAAACTTTAATAAATCCGCAGCAGAGAATCGAAGATCCAGTAGTGTTTGGCGATCGTACAGCAGTAGAGAATCAACATTTTGAAAAACAAATGACACAAACACACACAGTGTAACTAAAAACAGACGGCGAGCCACACACACCGGCGCCATCTTCTAGAGACAAAAGATGCCATATGACATGCCAGATGACATGCAACACTTTTTTATTTTGGCTTTTAATTGTAGCTGATCTGTTTTGTGTCTGGTCTGGTCTGTCCTGTGTTGAAATTTATGTTGTACATGGAGCTAAATGTTTGATAATATTTGACATTGTACAGCACCTTGGTCAACAATTGTTGTTTTTAATGGTGCTATATAAATAAAGTTGAGTATACATATACATACATAAATATGCATACATATACACATACATACATATATACAGTAGGGATCGAAAGTTTGGGCACCCCAGGTAAAAATGTGTATTAATGTGCATAAAGGCAAGAAAAGATGGAAAAATCTCCAAAAAGCATCAAATTACAGATTAGACATTCTTATATTATGTCAAAAAATTTAGATTTTATTTCCATCATTTACACTTTCAAAATAACAGAAAACAAAAAAAATGGCGTCTGCAAAAATTTGGGTACCCTGCAGAGTTAATACCTTGTACTGCCCCCTTTGGCAAGTATCACAGCTTGTAAACACTTTTTGTAGCCAGCCAAGAGTCTCTCAATTCTTGTTTGAGGTATCTTCGCCCATTCTTCCTTACAAAAGTCTTCCAGTTCTTTGAGATTTCTGGGATGTCTGTCACTCACTGCTCTTTTAAGGTCTATCCATAGATTTTCAATTATGTTGAGGTCAGGAGACTGTGAAGGCCATGGCAAAACCTTCAGTTTACGCCTCTTGATGTAATCCACTGTTGATTTTGAAGTGTGTTTAGGATCATTGTCCATTTGTAGAAGCCATCCTCTCTTTAACTTCAGCTTTTTCACAGATGGCATCAAGTTAGCGTTCAAAATTTGCTGAAATTTTATTGAAACCATTTTTCCACTCGTGAAATGTTCCCTGTGCCACTGGCTGCAAAACAACCCCAAAGCATGATTGATCCACCCCCATGCTTAACAGTTGGACAGAGATTCTTTTCATTAAATTTCTGTCTTCTCCAAACATACCTTTGCTCATTCTGGCCAAAAAGTTCTATTTTAACCTCATCGGTCCACAGAACTTGTTTCCAAAATGCATCAGGCTTGTCTATAAGTTCATTTGCAAACTTGAAACGCTGATTTTTGTGGTGAGGACGTAGAAGAGGTTTTCTTCTGATGACTCTTCCACGAAGACCGTATTTGTACAAGTATCTCTTTATAGTAGAATAGTGTACCACAACTCCAATGTCTGCCAGATCTTTCTGGAGGGATCATGCAGTCAAACGTGGGTTTTTGACTTGCTTTTCTCACAATCCTACGAGCTGTTCTGTCTAATATTTTTCTCAGTCTTCCAGATCTTGCTTTAACTTCCACTGTTCCTGATGACTGCCATTTCTTAATTACATTCCGAACAGAGGATGAAAACGCTTTGCTATCTTCTTATAGCCTTCTCCTGCTTTGTGAGCGTCAACTATTTTCAGTTTCAGTTTTCTAGACAACTGCTTAGAAGAACCCATGGTGCTGATTGTTGGGGCAAGGTCAGATGAGTCTGGGCATTTAAAACCTTTGAGATTGACATCACCTGGTCTTTCCAGATGATGATTGAGAACAATCCATGACACTGTCAGGTCTCAGCTTTCCAAAGGGGGCGGTGCATGCTATAAATTCTGCAGGGTGCCCAAACTTTTGCAGACGCCATTTCTTTGTTTTCTGTTATTTTGAAAGTGTAAACGTTGGAAATAAAATCTAACTTTTTTTGACATATTAGATATATAAGAATGTCTAATCTGTAATTTGATGCCTTTTGGAGATTTTTCCATCTTTTCTTGGCTTCTTTATGCCTTTCAATCCCCACTGTATGTATGTGTGTGTGTGTATATATATATATATATATATATATATATATACACACACATACATACAGTGGGGATTGAAAGTTTGGGCACCCCAGGTACAAATTTGTATTAATATATATACACACACACATACACATACACATATATATATATATATATATATATATATATATATATATATATATATATATATATATATATATATATATGTGTGTGTGCGTGTGTGTGTGTGTAGTTACGTATATGTATTTATGTATATATACAAAGACTTATTTAAATAATGCTGCTTGATTGCCAAATATCGATGGAATTTGACAATTGTTATAGTGTTGATATAGAATCTTATAGAAGTTGTGTGAGAGTTTGTGCTTCATGTGTATATGTGTATTAAGTTTTTGCTTATATCACTAATTTTAAATTAAATTAATTTCGGTAAGGCCTTCTCAGAAATTAATTATTTACCAGTGATTTTTTCCCATTTTTGTTACTGATATCTGCAAAATCCACTATCGATCAATGCCTAGTAGTGATCATTAGCTCCTGCTACCATTCAATATCATACAATACTGCCCCATTTTTCTCTCACCCGGGCACAGAAATTGTTGATAGCTTGTGGAGGGAACCCACGTCTCCTGAGAGCTGTAAGGGTGAAGAGTCGTGGATCATCCCAATCTCTGAAACATACAACACAGAACACAAACATAATACAGGAACTTCAAATTCACAAATAAATAACAAAAAAATTGTACATGTATGTTACCTAACAATTCCTGTTTCAACCAGTTTGATGATCTTCCTCTTGGAAACAACAGTATAAGTAAGGTTGAGTCGGCCATATTCCCACTGCACTGGGCAGTATAAATCCAGAGCATTACACAACCAGTAATATGATGAACGTCTGAAAGAGACAAAAACCATCAACTGCCACCAATTATGTAGTATATATTATGTACTGTTACTGTAGTGTAGCCTCAGACATACACAAAGAGAGACCTGTGTTATAACTGCATGATTTCACCTTCTTAAAAAAAGTTGTGCCTAATCGCAAATTTATAAGGACAGTTGGAGCCATGAATGCCGATTCGCTAATACAGTGTTAAAGTTGTACTGAACTACACAATGTGGTAAGTCATATAGTGAAAGCCATTTACTAGCTACTCTGTATATCACTGCAGCATAACAACACGAGAGAGAGACCAGACAATAAATGTCAGTATGTCTAAATTATCATAGAAATTGAGACAAGCAGTATTGTACAGTCTCATTCATCTCATTCTAATGTAGCCCAACTCACATAATTACCAAAACAACTTTCTACAAGTAGCTTTCTTTAAAAAGGGGTGTCCTGCTCCTGGAGGACTACCTTCCAGTAGTGTTTAGCTCCAGGCCTAATTAAACACACCTGAATGCACAGGTTGTCTTATTATACACTGTTGTTTTATAGGTTTTTTTTTTTTAAATTATTTTATTATATTTTATATATTAGGATGGTACTTTACACCTTAATATATAAAACAATATAAATATTTATACAACAGTCCTTACTGGTTCTCAAATCTGATTGGCCAAGAAGTCTTTCCAGCCATGCGATATTCTTCTGGTATTGTACGGTATTCAAACCATTTCACCGTTTGAATCACTGACATTAAATTGCTGAATTGCTGACAGCGTCAGCATTCTCACAGTCAGTGTCATGGCGAACGACCAAACCCACCATATTTTTAAAGATACTAATGTTTATTTCAATGGAATGTTATTTTAAGAGTTTTTTTAGGCAAGAATATAGTTGTTTAGACCTCAGATATGCGATTTATATGTAAACATAGTGCCTATTTGAAAATTTGTTTAGACGCCTTTAGAGATGCGAGCTCACCGTTCAGAGCTCATGAGAACAGCTTCATCTTGGCTAGTCCTTTGAGAATTTACCGTTATCTCTTATGTAGATAGTGTTCAAACATGAGGTATTCGTTTTGGGTATATAAAACGGCAATCGTTGGTTTTATTCATTTATTACTTGTTTGAGCGCTAATAGATTTGGCTATATTAAGTTTCATAACTTTATATTTACATTGAAATTACAGTGAAATCCTTTAACGTTACTAACTAGAGCGCTGATTTTGTACGTTTGACTGTTTGTTTGCTAGCATTTATTTCCTATTTTACTTATAGTGTTATAATGACTATTGTTGTTAATTTATAGTATTGTCCAAAAAATAACATTTTATATAAATAACATCCCATATTTTTTGGTATTGAGAAAAAGTCCGTTAGTGATTTTGATCTATGCCATGAGATGGCGGCAACAGCCACAGTTTAATAGGTGGGTTGAATCTTAACACTGACTTTCTTATACTATAAAAAGCCCTGCGTGCCTTATCGGTCAGATCTTTTATCATGCATTTGGATTTTTCAATGTTAATTTATAAAGCCCAGTTGCTTTCATGCAATGCAACCCCTCTTCATTTTGTGACAGCAGCAGAAGGTTATGGTTATGTAATCGGGAGGTCAGATGCTTTTAGGCGAGGGTTGGTTTATTTGGTGAATAGAGTTTTCCAAAATGTTCGGTGCAGATGTTTGGGAAGGTGCTTGACTTCTCTAAATTGTTCTATAATTTCCAAAAAGAATTTTGATTGACTGCCTCCTCAATCTTGCTTGGTTTTATTTTCATGTGATCAGCTTTCTTCTGTATTAATAGTGACTTGTATAAGTGTTTTCTGATGGAGTCCTTGCAGCTAAGTCCTCATACTTCCACAACAAGATCAACGGCGCTACAAACACACGCTCACTCCTCAGGACATTCAACACACTCCTCTGTCCCCCTCCCACCACATCTTTAACTGCTGATCAATTTGTCAATTTCTTCACCGACAAGACATCTTCCATCATCAGGCAGTTCTCTGCACCACCCACACAGGAACTCAGCCCCTCCTCATCCACTAATCTTCTCTCTTCCTTCTCCCTTCTCACGGAGGCGGAAGTATCAAAACTTCTCCTCTCCACTCATCCCACCACCTGCCCTCTAGACCCCATCCCCTCACACCTTCTACAAGCCATCTCTCCCACTCTTTTACCAGCACTTACACACATTATTAACTTGTCTCTCCACACAGGCACTTTTCCTACCACATTCAAGCAGGCTCGAGTAACCCCACTGCTTAAAAAACCCACGCTAAACACATCACTCGTGGACAACTACAGACCTGTCTCTCTCCTACCATTCATATCGAAAACACTTGAACGAGTTGTGTTCAACCAGGTGTCATCCTTCCTCACACAGAACAACCATCTGGACGTCAACCAATCTGGTTTCAAGAGCGGCCATTCAACAGAGACTGCGCTACTGTCTGCCACGGAATCCCTGCGGATTGCAAAGGCTGGTTCCAAATCATCTGTTCTCATTCTACTGGATCTATCTGCTGCCTTCGACACCTTAAACCATCAAATTCTTCTGTCCACCCTCTCGTCACTGGGCATCTCAGGTACTGCTCTTCAGTGGTTTGAGTCCCATCTCACAGGTAGGTCTTTCAGAGTTGCCTGGGGAGGGGAGGTATCCAAACCTCATGAACTGATCACTGGGGTTCCTCAGGGTTCAGTTCTTGGTCCCCTCCTATTCTCCATTTATACTACATCACTGGGTCCCATCATACAGGCACATGGTTTCTCCTACCACTGCTCTGCTGATGACACACAACTCTACCTGTCCTTCCAACCAGATGATTCTACAGTAGCTGCACGGATCTCAAGCTGTCTGGCGGACATCTCGACGTGGATGGAAGAACACCACCTGCAGCTTAACCTGGCAAAGACTGAGCTTTTAGTCTTCCCTGCCACTCCTGCTCTACAACACGACATTAACATACAGCTTGGTACAACCACCATTACCCCATCAAAGTCGGCCAGAAATCTTGGAGTTATCTTCGATGACCAACTGACCTTCAGAGACCACATCTCAAAGACGGCGCGGTCATGCAGATTTGCACTTCGCAACATCAGGAAAATCCGTCCCTTCCTGACTGAGCACGCAACACAACTGCTTGTCCAGGCCCTGGTCATTTCAAGGCTTGATTACTGCAATGCTCTTCTGGCTGGTCTGCCGTCAAGTGCAATCAAAACTCTTCAAATGATCCAGAACGCTGCTGCACGTCTTGTCTGCAACGAGCCTAAGAGAGTCCACATCACGCCCCTCTTCATCTCTTTGCACTGGCTACCCCTTGCTGCTCGCATCAAGTTCAAGACGCTGATGCTTGCTTACAGATCCACCACAGGCTCTGCACCTTCCTACCTCCACACACTGCTACAACGCTACGTCCCCACCAGAAGCCTGCGATCACTAAAGGAACGAAGGCTTGTGGTACCATCACAGAGAGGCACAAAATCACTCTCCAGAACATTCTCCTTCACTGCTCCCTGCTGGTGGAATGATCTCCCTACTTTCATCAGGAACGCAGAATCCCTGGCAATATTCAAGAGACAGCTGAAAACTCATCTCTTCCGTGAACACTTAATCCCCTCATTAAAAAAAAAACAAAAAAAAAAAAACCCTATCCTTCCCTTTTTCCCTTCCTACTCTAGCTTATGGTACTGAGCAATGTATGAAACTTGTATTGTGAGCACTTCCTGTGTTGTTTGCAAATTCATGAAGAATCGCTTGTTTGTTTTCCTCACTTGTAAGTCGCTTTGGATAAAAGCGTCTGCTAAATGACTAAATGACTAGATGTTTGTTGATATGCGTCTCGTATTTGTTGATTTTCTGGGTCTCTATGTTTTTTTATTTGATAATGACTGTATTCTTTTATTACTTCTTGGCATTCTTTATCAAACCAACCAGCTTTAGCAATTTATTTTTAGCACCTGTAATTTTTTCTCTAACCACTGTATAAAAGATTTTAGTTAATTGTTCAGTTGCCAAATTGGTTGTTTTCTTCTCTTCACTAAATGAAGTCAATATAAATGAGTCTATCGTGTTTTTTTTGTTTTTTTTACACCAGAACAATGTATGAATTCATGACCAAATCATGTTTTAAAAATATATAGTGAGTGAATCAATTTTGCAAGCGATAAATTTAAAAATAAATAAAGAAAATTAAATCATTAAGAAATAATGATCATACTTGAGTACAGATGCACTGTGATTACTTGGGGTAACAGGTTGTCACAATTTTCAGCATGCGTTTTATCTGGATCAGGTCACTGGTGTCTGTTCTACCACTGGTGTCTGACTGACCCTCACCTCACAGTCAGCATGTGTTTTCAGAGGGCTTTTTAGGGCTGACTCCTTGATGGTTTTTGCAAACAGTCTCATGCCCTCTCAAAGAATGCGGTCACAGATGATGGCAATGTTGTCTTTACTCTTCTGTTCCCTGCTGGTGCTCATGGATGATGTTGTTGTAGATGGCGGATGACTATGCAAACTGCTGTTCTCTTTCCTCTTGAGGCTCAGAGGAGTTTGAGAAGACTAACGCGTTGCAGGAGTGAAGGAGTTGAGAATGTGTACTGATACTCTTCTGATGTTTAGTTTAGTTTGGGGTCAGGAGAGGAGGTGCTGTGCGTTTGTGTACTGACACATTGCTGATGTTTTGTGTGGCTTCTGGTCTCCTCCAGCAGTGTCTCCAGTGTGTGGCTGTGTTGATCTTCTGACCAGTTCCTCTCTCACCCTCCTCAGCTCCTGGCGCAGCTCTTGATTGTCCTCCTCCAGCTGTCTGACAGCAGAGCAGAGCTGTTGAAGTTTTTGAATGCGGTGATGGCTGGTCAGGTTCAGGAGCTGGTCCTTCTCCATCTCAGCGATGTGGTCTCTCAAGGCCTTTATATTGGGAGACACAAGACTGCAGATGTCTCAGTCTATTATTAGGAGTTCTTGAACTGTGACTCATGTTGGTGCCCACTGTGTTGCAGAGTCCATCCTCTGTGTTTCTCTTCCCCTCAGGATTTTTCTTAATCTTCTGAACCTCCAATTTAAGGTTTTTAAAGTTCCTCTGGAATTCATTAAGGCTGGTTTCTGGTCCCTGGACCAAGACTGTACCATTATGATAAAGGTTCACAGTCAGCTGTGTGTAATTTTCTCCTTCTAGAGTGAGTTGTCTGCCTTTGCTGATGCCTTCTTTTCTTCTGAATGTCATGGCAGAGCAGAGGATGGTGTGCCAGACTTATGGGTGTTCAGTGAAGAAGAGCAAGTTACATTGGACTCCTCTCTTCTGGTCTACTGTAGTCAGACAGCAGTATCTCTGGGGTCTTTCTCAGGATAATTTCTTTCATCTTCGGTAGATTTAACTTCTTCTGGATATATTACCTACAACTCTTTATTTTTGAAAAATGCCTCTGCTTTAGATAGGCCCATGTTATTCTCAACTGAATTAACTGCCATGGAATGTTAGCTTGGCTTGCAGCTAGTTGAAGCTATATTGAGTTTATCCAATTATTTAATTATAGTTTGAGTCATTAAAAAAACACATACATTCTGTTGCAAAATGATTCTGATATCAGGATCTGGTATTTTTGATGCCAACTGCCATCGTAACCATAATCACACGCTCTCTCCCTCTCTCCCCCTCTCTCCCACTCTCTCCCACTCTCTCCCACTCTCTCTACTCTCTCTACTCTCTCTACTCTCTCTACTCTCTCTACTCTCTCTACTCTCTCTACTCTCTCTACTCTCTCTACTCTACATATTACAATGTTTGAATCCATGGCGGAAGGAAGTAGTTCCTCTCAAAAGGGTTTTTAAAGACAATCCATTGTTGCTTCTCATTTATTTACACTTGTGTCATCGAATTGTTGTATAAACGCAATATCCCACTCGTAGCCATGCTACAGTATATAATTCGTTGATTGCTGACAATTACACAAGTGTTGCTGAATCATTGTTGCTTTTGTTGATACTGAATCAAATCAAAATCATCATGATAAGAGAGAAATTAAGTGCTTGTAAATCAGAACAAAAACTAATCATGAAATTTGTGTTAATACCCAGCCCTACCTGATACTCTGATAAAATGCATTAATGTTGAGTGACATACCTGGCCTGAAACTCTTTGGTGCACAGTGAATGTGTGATGTGCTCAATGGAGTCACACAGACAGTGTGTGTAATCATACGTGGGGTATATGCACCTGTACACAAGACAATAAGACAGCAGCATAAAAATAAGAAACAAAAGCACCCTATGTGAGTGAAACAAAGTGTCTTACCATGTGTCTCCTGTCCTGTGATGTGGCGTGTATTTGATCCGGTACGCCACAGGGTCCATTTTGCCATCTTCCATGACCATCTTCATCCTGAGAGTGGCTTCCCCTTCTGCAAACATGCCCTTCCTCATCCTGTCAAATAAAATCAAAGACTCGTCCACGGGTCGCTCTCTCCAGGGGGAGGGAGGGATGTTGTGACCCTTGAGTTCCTCTCCACGCTGGTGGCACACATACGCATAACCCCTTACACACAAACAAACAAAAAGGAATAAATAGTCAATAATATAGACCGCATTTAGATCACACACACACCCATATAAACACCACAGTGTTCTCTACTAATTACATATTTTCATAGGGTCATATTTTGAGGGGTCATATCCTGAAGAATACAATCTTTTGAAGTGTAAATTAGGAACCTACTAAGAAATGATTGGCTAAATAATCACTTCAGCCTGATATGCCTGAACATTTTGATCAGCATATATTTTAAGAATCAGAATTCAGCTTTTGTAAATCAAAATTACTGTGTGCATCTGACCCACTGTGCATTTCAGAGTAAGGTTTGGCACTGTGTTCATTTGCACACAAGAAGCTCATGATCCGGTGTTTACAAAGTCTTAGAGTAATAATAAATTTGGTTTATCAGAAAGTAATCTCCTAATCACACACTGAATTTTGTTGCTGAATTATTTTTGTTGCTGAATTTATTTATTGTCATTATTTTATTTTAAGCTTTGCTTTCTTAGGTTACTTGTGCATTTTATAAAGCACATGGCACATTAACACACTGGACTTCAATTGTCCTCCGAATTTTTTTTTTTTTGCACAAGTTCTATAAGCATAGAGCCCTGAGACTTCAGGTTTGTAATCTCACCTGCGAATGAGATCAACAGCAAGATCGTAGAGAAGCTGAAAGTTATCAGAGGCGTGCGTGACATTGTATGGTCTGTACCCTGAATAACAGAATGGAACAAACAAACATACACACATGTGAAAAATGCTCTTCAATAGAAAATCTGAATGTGCCATTACATCTAAAACATTTGTGTAATTTTTGCCACATAACACAAAGCCCTTTATTTGAAACTTTTTTCTTTAAAATCTTGCTTTGAAATGTGTTTAAATGTAATTCATAATGTGCATTATACAAAGTGTCAGCTTTCTCTTTTGAAGTAACTACTGTGACAGAGCAACGGTTTGAAAGTTTAAAAAGAAAACAACATAGACCACAAGTGAGATAAGGGGCCGGTTGCACCAGCAAGACGTAAAAAAGTTACGTCCAGCTTTCCGATGGATATTTACACCTGTTGCACCATCTAAAACTACGACTAGACACAGCTACGCTTAGCGTAGATGATGCGCATACACGCTGATATGTTCTACTGCACTGTTAGTTGAGACGGCGTTCACGTTACTATGGTTACAATTGTGAATTTATTGGCTCCAACAAAAAGATCAAAAATTATTTTTGAGCCGAAAAAAATGAATTAAATTACTCAGATTGTAAACAAGAACAAATATTGAGCTATTCAGTAAGTATATGCATATTTTGGTATGCAAGTAAAACAATTCAATAACTAATAAAAAAACAAGACATCTGGCAAAAGATACACAGCTGTTTACATGGTGTACAAATTTATGAAGCAAGTCATAGGCTAGATCTGTTTACAACGTGTACAGAGTAGCCTACACACATTTATGGAGAAAGTTATATTTTAATAACACTTTTGCAGATAATCCCGACCCGCCTTTAGTACTGAGGACAGTTCTGAAAAACACGACAGCCCGCTGATCATGTAGCCTATAAACCAGATGCACCATTGTCTCAACGTTTTACTTGCCTTTATTTTGAACATGGAAAGAAGTCAAGACTTCTAACTTTATACCTACCTTTGACTAGGCGTAAGATTTAGTCTTATATGTGTGCTACGCCCAGATGGTGCAACAGGTATTAATTCTAGGCAGGACTTAAAACGCATTTTACGTTAAGCTTAGTCTTACGACCGAGTGTGGTGCAACCGGCCCCAGGTGCTCAACTTTAAGTAAAAAAATCCTTTTGTGTTAAAAAAAAAAAGGTTTAGAACAACAAGTGATGACAATTTTCATGTTTGAGTGAACCACTCCGTCTCAGCAGACTGCTTGTGATTGGATCAGCCAAGTCAGATCTTAATACTCACCAAGCCACTCCACCATGTCTTTGATGGCCGTAAAGTACTTCTCCTCCTCTTTCTCTGGGTTTGTGTCGTCATACCGCAGGAAACAGATGCCATTATTGGCCTTCATACAGACACATGAATCAGACAGGAATTTCTTGTTATATAGATTTGCTCTTGCAAGTGTGTGAATGTGTACCTTGGCATAACCAAAATTGAAATTGATTGCTTTGGCATGACCAATATGCAGAATACCATTAGGCTCAGGAGGGAAACGGGTGCGGACCTACAAAGAGGTGATGTAAAAGCAAGAATCTGATTCAAAGAGAAAACATTTAAGCAATATCAATGAACTCAATTTAGTTCCTGGTCTTATTGTGCACACTTCAGTGACATCAATTCAAAATACAAAAAGTGTTTATTTTCTTAATCTCTCATCAAAATGTAATAATATGCTGCCTCTGAAACCCAATAGCTATTTAGTTATGCATTCAGGTCATACCTGTCCTCCAGTGACTTCCAGGTGGTTCTTGAGCAAATTCATGGTGTTGGGAGTTACAACATAACCCTCTGTCTTGTAATTCTCCCCTAGAGAGAGTGAACAATAAGTCACATGATTCACTTAAGTTTTGCAAATTGAGGCTCTGGACAGAGTCTAAGGGTGCTTCTCAATATTCATATGGATGCTTTCTCATTCCTCTATCCTCCAGCCTGCGACCCAGAAACTGATCAAAGTTAGCCATCTTGAAGGACATAATATTCTAATTGCACTGCAAAGAGGTGAGGAACAAGGAGTGAGGAAGCTTCCAAAGGAGCTATGAGCGAGGATGCACAGATGTATAAGTGATTGGATCTTACTATGTGTAAGTCAAAAACCTGATGCACAATTTCGCCATAATTTCTTTCCATCGATTTCTCATCCACATTTTCTTTCCTTGCATCCCAAGGGGAATGGAGTAAGAAAGCAAGAAAAAGAAGCGAGGAAAGAAAGCGAGCATGCACAAATAAGGAATGAAAAGCACCCTATGTAGCTGCATGGACAGAGACGTGTCAACACTCACCTGGCTTATGGAACTTCAGCGCCTCTCCTCTCAGCTGCTCCATCAAAGATTTCCTCTCTGTTTCTCCTTCACCTACAGAGAAATACGGAAATATAAAAAGATGTAGAAAAAATGTAATTAAAGGGATAGTTCATCCAAAAATTAAAAAACATTAAAGAACAAATAAAAAAAAGATATTCTAATGAAATAAAAGATCATCTTTTCGTTGTCCATTCATTGCAGTGATCACCAAAACTTTGGTTACAGTAGAAAAGACTGCAGTTTTGGAATGAGATTGAGTGAGTTATCCCTTTAATGCAAATCCATGTGATTATTTTTGCCTATTGTGCTGTCCACCAGGCAAATAAATAAACAACACAAATCAACAAGCTACATGATTGGAGGTATCATTTTTGTTAATAGCACAAGTGGTGTGGGAAAATTAAAAACCAAACTTTAAAAATTGATGTTAGATGAAGTTAAATCAGTATAATTTGAATAAACCAAATTATATGAAAAAGTAGAGTTGGGTAGCAACTCATAAGTCTGTAGCCACGTTTCCATTATATTTGCACAAAGTTTTGCAATATATTCTAAATATCGATAAAAACCTATTACGAAATGGTGGCGTTTCCATTAACTGATGTTATGCAACTAAAAAGTCTTTTTTCCCCTCTCGCTATAGGTTCCTAAGTCATTACAAAAAAACATGGCAATGGATGTTGGTAGGTTTACATAAATCCCAGCCACTGCACTAGCCATTATTTTTAATGAAAGGAGACATAAGCATGTTATCCAAGGACGTATGAGGTGTTTCTCCCTCCTATCTCCTATAAATTGTAGCATTTATTAGGGCCCAAGCCACTGAGGCGCAGGGCCCTCTTGTTCTTCTAAGGATTATTATTATTAGGGCCCAAGCCCTGAAAGGGCGCAGGACCCTACTGTTCTTCTAAGGATTATTAGGGCCCAAGCCCTGAAAGGGCGCAGGACCCTATTGTTCTTCTAAGGATTATTATTAGGGCCCAAGCCCTGAAAGGGCGCAGGACCCTATTGTTCTTCTAAGGATTATTATTAGGGCCCAAGCCCTGAATGGGCGAAGGGCCCTATTGTTCTTCTAAGGATTATTATTAGGGCCCAAGCCCTGAAAGGGCGAAGGCCCTATTGTTTTCCTTAGGATTATTATTATTATTAGGGCCCAAGCCCTGAAAGGGCGAAGGCCCTATTGTTTTCCTTAGGATTATTTAGGGCCCAAGCCCTGTAAGGGCGAAGGCCCTATTGTTTTCCTTAGGATTTATTAGGGCCCAAGCCCTGAAAGGGCACAGGACCCTATTGTTTTTCTAAGGATTATTATTATTATTAGGGCCCAAGCCCTGAATGGGCGAAGGGCCCTATTGTTCTTCTAAGGATTATTATTATTTTTATTTTTTTTCAACCTTTCGGGGCTTTTTGGGGCCCTTGAATGGGGTCTGAAATCTTGGTCCATATATCAAACACGCTTGCACATATTGGTATGAAACTCAGAACACATATAGAACTCAACGGGCCTGACAACTTTCGTGCTCTAAGTTGTACGCCACCTCAACAGGAAGTGAGCTATTATGGGTTGTTTGAAAAGCACATGCTCTGGAATTTGATATACTCCTCCTAGGCGCTTAATCCGATCACCACCAAACTCGGTCAGCATGAAGTCAAGACATTTATGACGCAAAATTGCCAGGGGATTTTTGATATCTCAAACGGTTTGCCCGTGGCGAGGCAACGAATTTATGGCGAGAAAAGAGAAACAGGAAGTGTGTTATAACGTTTGCATAAATTTATTGATTGTTATGAAACTTCACCTGTGTGTTCGTTGTAGGAGGCTGAGCGCATGGATGTGACTATTATGAGTCAAAGATATAGCGCCACCAATTGGCAGCAGGAAATGTGTCACTTTCAAAATGCTTTGAGATCACCCTCTTATTTTTACCCGATTTGCTTCAAACTTCTTCATTATAATGTCCAAACATTTCAGATGTAGACATGTGAATGTCTTTGTGATATCTTAAATATTGTTGCCATGGCAAGACGTCAAACTTTAATAATATTCTTGGGTGTTTTTGAGGCTCTTCACAAAAATGGTCTCGTGGCTCCCTCTAGTGGACAGCACGTGTATCACATATCTGTTCACTCAAAGAAGAACGCCCCGTGTTTGATAGTTTGATGATGTCTGTGAATGATCACGAACTCATTTGTGTTTTTTAAACTCATAAGTTAAAATATTCCAGCGATTACGCAAGATCTAATCACAAGAATGTATTAAAAAGCTTCATTTTAGTTTGGAAGGTGTTCTGTGACAATTATAGACGCGCCGCGTCTGAGAACGGTCGCGTCCCGAACCTCGTTCTTTTTCGCGTCTTTCAGAATCTTTTTAATGTTCCTTTCAATTCTTTGAAATTGAAGTTTGAATGTTTATGTGTATGACTGTGTTAATGTGTTGACGCTGTGTGGCATCTGTGCAAACTTCGTTTCCTAATGGATTAAACAAAGAGCCGCGCGTCATTTCTCTGAAAACAGTGATCGTGACCGCGTGAAAGCCACTTGATTTTAAGTGTTTTTAAACTTTATTCTTTAAAACATTCAAGCGATTAGACAAGATTCGATCACAAGAACATATTAAAAAGCTTCTTGTACAGTTTGGAAGATTTTCTGTCACACAAAGAGACGCGCAGCGTCTCCTAATTGCGCCCAGTTATACAAATAACTTTACACATGCAGTGATTTAAAAAAATAAAATTAAAATATAAACTTCTGCAAATAACTAATAATAAACTTCTGCACATGATGACAACATACTGAAGATGCTAAAATTGCGAACGATTATAGTACATCTCAAATGGTGTTGCCAATGCGAAGGTTTAAATTAAGAACAAAAAGGGAATTTGGAAGTTGTCAATTATTCATTAATAATTGAAATATACACACCTAATTTCTATATTTAATAGCGATTCCATTCCATTCCAGCGATTCTACAATATACAAGCAAATAAACACATGAAAGACGTTCCTGTAGAAATCGCGAGCCGTGTTTGACAGTTTGATGATTTCTGTGAGAGTGATCACGAAATCATTTACGTGTTTTTTAACCTTGTTCATTCCAGCGATTACACAACATTTAATCACAAGAATGTTTTAAAGAGCTTCAATTATAGCTTGGAAGATTTTCTGTCACACAAAGAAACGCGCAGCGTCTTCTAATAATGATCGCGCCCAGTTATACAAAGAACGACATCACATGCAGGGATTTTAAAAAATAAAACTAAAATATAAACTTCTGCAAATAAATCGTATTTGGATCGTTATCATTTATATTACATTCGTGCTCTCCTCATACATTGCACGCACACACATTCAGACAATTCAAGAACACGAACGTCTCTGTGTTTTAGTCTGGCAGGTTTAACCCTTTCATTGCTGTGTCCCCTTGTCTGCATGATAGGATAGGAAATAGGAAGGATAGGAAGGCATAGAACCAGTTCAGTTGTCGTGCACTGACTATATGGTTCTATATAATTAGTTTAATAATATGGTTAAAAATAACGTAAAATACCTTAAGATAAATTCAATGGAACCTGGATGAATTTAAAATGAATGTACTATATTTCAGATCAATATACTTGTTTTCTTCAAAATATTTCTTCTGAATCTCTCTCTCTCTCTCTCAGGGTCTTGCAGGTTTAACCCTTTCATTGCTTTCTCCTTTTGTCTGTATTATAATATAGGAAATCTCTTAGCCCTTCTCTTCTATTAATTTGTATAAAAAAAAGAAAGGCAAAGAAACAGTTCATTTGTATTTCACTGACTATTTAGTTTTATATAATTAGTTTAACAATATAATAAGATAAATTCAGTTGAATATATAACACTTTGAACTGCTAATGATAACTTTGCTATGATATGATCGCTTTTAGTTAGTATTATATTGAATAATCTGACTCAACTAACTGGTCAGTCTCCAACTGGACACACCGTTTAAATTCATTTTGCCCGCCGTGCCCAGTTGTCCTTAAACCACCGAGGTGGCGGTGCCACCGGCTTGGGCCCGCCCATCGCTGCTTGCAGCTATATTTAGGGCCCAAGCCCAGAAAGGGCGAAGGCCCTATTGTTTTCCTTAGGATTATTATTATTATTATTATTCTTTATTATTATTTTTTTTTTAGGTTTTTGGCACTTTTGGGGTCCTTAACATGCACGAAAACTCTTGAAACTTTGCACACGCATCACCACCAAACTCGGTCAGCATGAAGACAAGACATTGATGACGCAAAATTGCCAGGGGATTTTTGATATCTCAAACGGTTTGCCCGTGGCGAGGCAACGAATTTATGGCGAGAAAACATAAACAGGAAGTGTGTTATAACGTCTGCATACATTCATTGTTTTTTATGAAACTTCACCTGTGTGTTCGTTGTAGGAGGCCGAGTACATGGATGTGACTATTGTGAGTCAAAGATATAGCGCCACAAATTGGCAGCAGGAAATGTGTCACTTTCAAAATGCTTTGAGATCACCCTCTTATTTTTACCCGATTTGCTTCAAACTTCACCAGAACAATGTCAAGACATGGCGAATGTAGACCTGTAAAAAGATCTTATATATTCGAAACACTGTTGTCATAGCAATAGATCAAAGTGTCAGATCAAAATATTTGTTTTAGATGGTTTTGAGACTCTGGGCATCTTTCAAATTGGATGAAACTCAGGCACTTTTGGGGCCCTTAACATGCTCGAAAACTCTTGAAACATTTCACACATATTGGAACCGACGGCCATCAGGAAATCACAGAGGCTGGGACCCGGGCGTGGCAGGGGGGCTCGACAGCGCCCCCTTGAATGGGGTCCGAAATCTTGGTCCATATATCAAACACGCTTGCACATATTAGTATGAAACTCGGTAGACATGAAGAACTCATCGGCACTGACAACTTTCGTGCTCTAAGTTGTACGCCGCCTCAACAGGAAGTGAGCTATTATGGGTTGTTTGAAAAAAGCATGCTCTGGAATTTGATATACTGCTCCTAGGCGCTTAATCCGATCACCACCAAACTCAGTCAGCATGAAGTCAAGATATTGATGATGCCAAATGTCCAGTGAATTTTTGATATCTCAAACGGTTTGCCCGTGGCGAGGCAATGAATTTATGGCGAGAAAACAGAAACAGGAAGTGTGTTATAACGTCTGGATACATTCTTTGATTTTTATGAAACTTCACCTGTGTGTTCGTTGTAGGAGGCCGAGCACATGGATGTGACTATTGTGTGTCCAAGATATAGCACCACCAATTGGCAACAGGAAATGTGTCACTTTCAAAATGCTTTCAGATCACCCTCTTATTTTTACCCGATTTTCTTCAAACTTCTTCATTATAATGTCCAAACATTTCAGATGTAGACATGTGAATGTCTTTGTGATATCTGAAATATTGTTGCCATGGCAAGACGTCAAACTTTAATAATATTCTTGGGTGTTTTTGAGGCTCTTCACAAAAACGGTCTCGTGGCTCCCTCTAGTGGACAGTACTGGAGGTGTATCACATATATGTTCACTCAAAGAAGCACGCCCGTGTTTGACAGTTTGATGATGTCTGTGAATGATCACGAACTCATTTGTGTTTTTTCAACTCATAAGTTAAAATATTCCAGCGATTACGCAAGATTTAATCACAAGAATGTATTAAAAAGCTTAATTTTAGTTTGGAAGGTGTTCTGTGACAATTATAGACGCGGTGCGTCTGAGAACGATCGCGTCCCGAACCTCGTTCTTTCTCGCGTCTTTCAGAATGTTATTATTCATTTTTAATGTTCCTTTCAATTCTTTGAAATTGAAGTTTGAACTTTTATGTGTATGACTGTGTTAATGTGTTGACGCTGTGTGGCATCTGTGCAAACTTCGTTTCCTAATGGATTAAACAAAGAGCCGCGCGTCATTTCTCTGAAAGCGAGAGATCGTGACCGAGTGAAAGCCACTTGATTTTAAGTGTTTTTAAACTTTATTCTTTAAAACATTCAAGCGATTAGACAAGATTCGATCACAAGAACATAGAAAATCTTCCAAACTGTAAAAGAAGCTTTTTAATGTCACACAAAGAGACGCACAGCGTCTCCTAATAACGATCGCGCCCAGTTATACAAATAATTTTACACATGCAGTGATTTTAAAAAATAAAATTAAAATATAAACTTCTGCAAATAACTAATAATAAACTTCTGCACATGATGACAACATACTGAAGATGCAAAAATTGCGAACGATTATAGTACATCTCAAATGGTGTTGTCAATGCGAAGGTTTAAAGTAAGAACAAAAAGGGAATTTGGAAGTTGTCAATTATTAATAATTGAAATATGCACACCTAATTTCTATATTTAATAGCCATTCCATTCCAGCGATTCTACAATATACAAGCAAATAAACACGAAAGACTTTCCTGTAGAAATCGCGAGCCGTGTTTGACAGTTTGATGATTTCTGTGAGAGTGATCACGAAATCATTTACGTGTTTTTCAACCTTGTTCATTCCAGCGATTACACAAGATTTAATCACAAGAATGTTTTAAAGAGCTTCAATTATAGCTTGGAAGATTTTCTGTCACACAAAGAAACGCGCAGCGTCTTCAAATAATGATCGCGCCCAGTTATACAAATAACTACATCACATGCAGGGATTTTAAAAAATAAAACTAAAATATAAACTTCTGCAAATAAATCGTATTTGGATCGTTATCATTTATATTACATTCGTGCTCTCCTCATACATTGCACGCACACACATTCAGACAGTTCAAGAACACGAACGTCTCTCTGTGTTTTAGTCTGGCAGGTTTAACCCTTTCATTGCTGTGTCCCCTTGTCTGCATTATAGGATAGGAAATGGGAAGGATAGGAAGGATAGGAAGGCATAGAACCAGTTCAGTTGTCGTGCACTGACTATATGGTTCTATATAATTAGTTTAATAATATGGTTAAAAATAATGTAAAATACCTTAAGATAAATTCAATGGAACCTGGATGAATTTAAAATGAATGTACTATATTGCAGATCAATATACTTGTTTTCTTCAAAATATTTCGTCTGAATCTCTCTCTCTCTCTCTCTCTCAGGGTCTTGCAGATTTAACCCTTTCATTGCTGTCTCCTTTTGTCTGCATTATAGGATAGGAAATCTCTTAGCCCTTCTCTTCTATAAATTTGTATAAAAAAATAAAGGCAAAGAAACAGTTCATTTGTATTTCACTGACTATTTAGTTTTATATAATTAGTTTACCAATATAATAAGATAAATTCAGTTGAATATATAACACTTTGAACTGCTAATGATAACTTTGCTATGATATGATCGCTTTTAGTTAGTATTATATTGAATAATCTGACTCAACTAACTGGTCAGTCTCCAACTGGAGACACCGTTTAAATTCATTTTGCCCGCCGTGCCCAGTTGTCCTTAAAACACAGAGGTGGCGGTGCCACCGGCTTGGGCCCGCACATCGCTGCTAGCAGCTATATTTATGAATGAATTTTGCGATTCCATTTCGCGAAATCATAGGGCCCTTAGTGAACATTTTACTGTTTCATTTGAGAGAAACTATCATCATACCATACACACACAGAAAAAAAGGCCTTTTAGGCAACCCGTAAAATTAAATGTTTGGTTATACTCTTTAACAGTATGTATGTTAACAGTAACAGTTAACAGTATTTATGTATGTCTAATTTCAATAGTAAACCTCTGCTGTGTAGTAATAAAATAAAGGCATAGAACCAGTTCATTTCTTGAATTTAAAATGAATGTGCTATATTTCAGATCAATATATTTGTATTCTGTAAAATATTTCTTCTGAATACCCCCCCCCCCCTCTCTCTCTCAGGGTCTTGCAGGTTTAACCCTTTCATTGCTGTCTCCTTTTGTCTGCATTATAGGATAGGAAATCTCTTAGCCCTTTCTCTTCTATAAATTTGTATAAAGAAATAAAGGCAAAGAACCAGTTCATTTGTATTTCACTGACTATTTAGTTTTATATAATTATCCATCCATCCATCCATTTTCTTCCGCTTATCCGGGGCCGGGTCGCGGGGGCAGCAGTCTGAGCAGAGATTCCCAGACTTCCCTCTCCCCAGACACTTCCTCCAGCTCTTCCGGGGGGACACAGAGGCGTTCCCAGGCCAGCCGAGAGACATAGTCTCTCCAGCGTGTCCTAGGTCTTCCCCGGGGCCTTCTCCCGGTGGGACAAGCCCGGAACACCTCCCTAGGGAGGCGTCCGGGAGGCATCCGAAACAGATGCCCGAGCCACCTCAGCTGACTCCTCTCGATGTGAAGGAGCAACGGATCTACTTTGAGCTCCTCCCGAGTAACCGAGCTCCTCACCCTATCTCTAAGGGAGCGCCCTGCCACCCTGCGGAGAAAGCTCATTTCGGCCGCCTGTATCCGGGATCTCATTCTTTCGGTCATGACCCAAAGCTCATGACCATAGGTGAGAGTAGGAACGTAGATTGACCGGTAAATCGAGAGCTTCGCCTTGCAGCTCAGCTCCTTCTTCACCACGACAGACCGGTACATCGACCGCATTACTGCAGAAGCTGCACCGATTCGTCTGTCAACCTCACGCTCCTTCCTTCCCTCACTCGTGAACAAAACCCCAAGATACTTAAACTCCTCCACTTGAGGCAGGACCTCTCCACCAACCTGAAGATGACAAGCTACCCTTTTCCGACTGAGAACCATGGTCTCAGACTTAGAGGTGCTGATCCTCATCCCAGCCGCCTCACACTCGGCTGCAAACCGTCCCAGTGCACACTGGAGGTCCTGGCCCGATGGAGCCAACAGGACAACATCATCCGCAAAAAGCAGGGATGCGATCCTGTGGTCCCCAAACCAGACTCCCTCCGGCCCCTGACTGCGCCTAGAAATCCTGTCCATAAAGACTATGAACAGGACCGGTGATAAAGGGCAGCCCTGCCGGAGTCCAACATGCACGGGGAACAGGTCTGACTTACTGCCGGCAATGCGAACCAAGCTCCTGCTCCGGTCATACAGGCCCCGGACTCCATACTCCCGGAGCACCCCCCACAGGGCACCACGAGGGACACGGTCGAATGCCTTCTCCAGATCCACAAAACACATGTGAACTGGTTGGGCAAACTCCCATGAACCCTCCAGCACCCTAGAGAGGGTATAGAGCTGGTCCAGTGTTCCATGACCGGGACGAAAATCGCATTGTTCCTCCTGAATCTGAGGTTCGACTATCGGCCTTATTCTCCTCTCCAGTACCCTGGCATAGACTTTCCCGGGGAGGCTGAGGAGTGTGATCCCTCTGTAGTTGGAACACACCCTCCGGTCCCCCTTCTTGAAAAGAGGGACCACCACCCCGGTCTGCAAGTCCAGAGGCACTGTCCCCAACTGCCACGCGATGCTGCAGAGGCGTGTCAGCCAAGACAGCCCCACAACATCCAGAGACTTGAGGTACTCAGGGCGTATCTCATCCACCCCCGCTGCCTTGCCACCAAGGAGCTTTCCAACTACCTCGGCGACCTCTGCTTGGGTGATGGGTGAGCCCACCTCTGAGCCCTCGGCCTCTGCTTCCTCAGTGGAAGACGTGTCTGTGGGATTGAGGAGATCCTCAAAGTATTCCTTCCACCGCCCAACGATGTCCCCAGTTGAAGTCAGCAGATTCCCACCCCCACTGTAAACAGTGTTGGCAGAGCACTGCTTCCCCCTCCTGAGGCGCCGGACGGTTTGCCAGAATTTCTTCGGGGCAGACCGATAATCCTTCTCCATGGTCTCACCGAACTCCTCCCAGACCCGAGTTTTTGCCTCCACAACTACCCGGGCTGCAGTCCGCTTGGCCCGCCGGTACCCGTCAGCTGCCTCAGGAGTCCCCCGAGCCAACCAGGCTCGATAGGACTCCTTCTTCAGCTTGACGGCATCCCTTACATCCGGTGTCCACCACCGGGTTCGGGGATTGCCGCCACGACAGGCACCGGAGACTTTACGGCCACAGCTCCGAGCAGCCGCGTCGACAATGGAGGTAGAGAACATGGTCCACTGAGACTCAATGTCTCCAGCCTCCCTCGGTATCTGGTTGAAGCTCTTCCGGAGGTGCGAGTTGAAGATCTTTCTGACAGGGGCTCGGCCAAACGTTCCCAGCAGACCCTCACAGTACGTTTGGGTCTGCCGAGTCTGTCCAGCTTCCTCCCCTGCCATCTGATCCAACTCACCACCAGGTGGTGATCAGTTGACAGCTCCGCCCCTCTCTTCACCCGAGTGTCCAAGACATATGGCTGAAGGTCAGATGAAACAACTACAAAGTCGATCATCGACCTCCGCCCTAGGGTGTCTTGATGCCACGTGTAATGGTGGACACCCTTATGTTTGAACATGGTGTTCGTTATTGACAAACTGTGACTAGCACAGAAGTCCAATAACAGAATACCACTCTGGTTCAGATCAGGGGGGCCGTTCCTCCCAATCACGCCCCTCCAGGTATCACTGTCGCTGCCCACGTGAGCGTTGAAGTCCCCCAGTAGAACGACAGAGTCCCCGTTCGGAGCACTTTCCAGCACCCCTCCCAGAGACTCCAAGAAGGCCGGGTACTCTGCACTGTCATTCGGCCCGTAAGCACAAACAACAGTGAGAGCCCTATACCCGACCCGAAGGCGCAATGAAGCGACCCTCTTGTTCACCGGGGTGAACTCCAACACATGGCGGCTGAGCTGGGGGGCTATGAGAAAGCCCACACCAGCCCGCCGTCTTCTACCGCAGGCAACTCCAGAGTAGCGGAGAGTCCAGTCTCTCTCAAGGAGTTGGGTTCCAGAGCCCAAGCTGTGCGTGGAGGTGAGCCCCACTATCTCTAGTCGGTATCTCTCGACCTCCCGAACAAGCTCAGGCTCCTTCCCCGCCAGCGAGGTGACGTTCCATGTCCCTAGAGCCAGATTCCGTATCCAGGGATTGGGTTGCCGAGGCCCCTGCCTTCGGCTGCCGCCCAATCCACACTGCACCGGCCCCTTATGGTTCCTCCCGCAGGTGGTGGGCCCACGGGAGGTCGGCCCCACGTCGCTCATTCGGGCTGAGCCCGGCCGGGCCCCGTGGGGAAAGACCCGGCCACCAGGCGCTCCCTACGGGCCCCAACCCCAGGCCTGGCTCCAGGGTGGGGCCCCGGTTGCGCCATACCGGGCGACGTAACGGCCTTTGTTTTTATACTGTCCATGAGGGGTTTTGAACTGCACTTTGTCTGGCATATCACCTAGGACCTGTTTGCCTTGGGAAACCCTACCAGGGGCATATAGCCCCCGACAACATAGCTCCTAGGATCATTCGGGCACTCAAACCCCTCCACCACGATAAGGTGGCAGTTCACTGGAGGAGTTTATATATTTATATAATTAGTTTAACAATATAATAAAATAAATTCAGCTGAATATATAACACTTTGAACTGCTAATGATAACTTTGCTATGATATGATCGCTTTTAGTTAGTATTATATTGAATAATCTGACTCAACTAACTGGTCAGTCTCCAACTGGAGACACCGTTTAAATTCATTTTGCCCGCCATGCCCAGTTGTCCTTAAACCACCGAGGTGGCGGTGCCACCGGCTTGGGCCTGCACATCGCTGCTAGCAGCTATATTTAGGGCCCAAGCCCTGTAAGGGCGAAGGCCCTATTGTTTTCCTTAGGATTATTATTCTTATTAGGGCCCAAGCCCTGTAAGGGCGAAGGCCCAACTGTTTTCCTTAGGATTTATTATTAGGGCCCAAGCCCTGTAAGGGCGAAGGCCCTATTGTTTTCCTTATCCTTAGGATTTATTATTATTATTATTATTATTATTTTTTATTCAAGGTTTTTGGCACTTTTGGGGCCCTTAACATGCACGAAAACTCTTGAAACTTTGCACACGCATTGGAACCTGCGGCCATTAGGGCGTCACAGAGGCTGGGACCCGGGCGTGGCAGGGGGGCTCGACAGCGCCCCCTTGAATGGGGTCCGAAATCTTGGTCCATTTATCAAACACGCTTGCACATATTGGTATGAAACTCAAAACACATATAGAACTCATCGGCACTGACAACTTTCGTGCTCTAAGTTGTTCGCCGCCTCAACAGGAAGTGAGCTATTATGGGTTGTTTGAAAAGCGCATGCTCTGGAATTTGATATACTCCTCCTAGGCGCTTAATCCGATCACCACCAAACTCGGTCAGCATGAAGACAAGACATTGATGATGCCAAACCTCCAGCGGATTTTTGATATCTCAAACGGTTTGCCCGTGGCGAGGCAATGAATTTATGGCGAGAAAACAGAAACAGGAAGTGTGTTATAACGTCTGCATACATTCATTGATTTTTATGAAACTTCACCTGTGTGTTCGTTGTAGGAGGCCGAGTACATGTATGTGACTATTGTGAGTCAAAGATATAGCGCCACCAATTGGCAGCAGGAAATGTGTCACTTTCAAAATGCTTTGAGATCACCCTCTTATTTTTACCCGATTTGCTTCAAACTTCTTCATTATAATGTCCAAACATTTCAGATGTACACATGTGAATGTCTTTGTGATATCTTAAATATTGTTGCCATGGCAAGACGTCAAACTTTAATAATATTCTTGGGTGTTTTTGAGGCTCTTAACAAAAACGGTCTCGTGGCTCCCTCTAGTGGACAGCACTGCACGTATTTCTGTTCAATCATAGAAGCAACGCCCCTTGTTTGACAGTTTGATGATGTCTGTGAATGATCACGAACTCATTTGTGTTTTTTAAACTTATAAGTTAAAATATTCCAGCGATTACACAAGATTTAATCACAAGAATGTATTAAAAAGCTTAATTTTAGTTTGGAAGGTGTTCTGTGACAATTATAGACGCGCTGCGTCTGAGAAGGATTGCTTGCCGAAGCTCGTTCTTTCTCGGGTCTTTCAGAATCTTGTAATTCCTTTTTAATGTTCCTTTGAATTAAAACATTCCAGCGATTACACAAGATTTAATCACAAGAATGTATTAAAAAGCTTCATTTGAGTTTGGAAGGTGTTCTGTGACAATTATAGACGCGCCGCGGCTGAGAACGATGCGTCCCGAAGCTCGTTCTTTCTCGCGTCTTCCTTTTTAATGCTCCTTTCAATTCTTTGAAATTGAAGTTTAATTTTTATGTGTATGACTGTGTTAATGTGTTGACGCTGTGTGGCATCTGTGCAAACTTCGTTTCCTAATGGATTAAACAAAGAGCCGCGCGTCATTTCTCTGAAAGCAGTGATCGTGACCGCGTGAAAGCCACTTGATTTTAAGTGTTTTTAAACCTTATTCTTTAAAACATTCAAGCGATTAGACAAGATTCGATCACAAGAACATAGAAAATCTTCCAAACTGTAAAAGAAGCTTTTTAAATGTCACACAAAGAGACGCGCAGCGTCTAATAATCGCGCCCAGTTATACAAATAACTTTACACATGCAGTGATTTTAAAAAATAAAATTAAAATATAAACTTCTGCAAATAACAAATAAACTTCTGCACATGATGACTACATACTGAAGATGCTGAAGACATTCCAGCGATTCTACAATATAAACACATGAAAGAGAGAGATCGCGTAGAGAGCGCATCAAGAGCACATCAAGCAGAGATCGCGAGCCGTGTTTGCAGTTTCATGATGTCTGTGAATGATCACGAACTCATTTACATGTGATTTTTTCATGTTCTTTTCATTCCTTTGTTTGAATTTTTATGTGTATGACTGTTAATGTGTTGACGCTGTGTGGCATCTGTGCAAACTTCGTTTCCTAACGGATTAAACAAAGAGCCGCGCGTTATTTCTCTGAAAGGGAGTGATCACGAAATCATGAAAGCTCATGTTTTTAAACCTTATTCATTAAAGTATTCAAGCGATTAGACAAGATTCGATCACAAGAACATATTAAAAATCTTCAATTACAGTTTGGAAGATTTATGCAGGGATTTTAAAAAATAAAATTAAAATATAAACTTCTGCAAATAACTAATAATAAACTTCTGCACATGATGACTACATACTGAAGATGCAAAAATTGCGAACGATTATAGTACATCTCAAATGGTGTTGCCAATGCGAAGGTTTAAATTAAGAACAAAAAGGGAATTTGGAAGTTGTCAATTATTCATTAATAATTGAAATATACACACCTAATTTCTATATTTAATAGCGATTCCATTCCATTCCAGCGATTCTACAATATACAAGCAAATAAACTCATGAAAGACTTTCCTGTAGAAATCGCGAGCCGTGTTTGACAGTTTGATGATTTCTGTGAGAGTGATCACGAAATCATTTACGTGTTTTTTAACCTTGTTCATTCCAGCGATTACACAACATTTAATCACAAGAATGTTTTAAAGAGCTTCAATTATAGCTTGGAAGATTTTCTGTCACACAAAGAAACGTGCAGCGTCTTCTAATAATGATCGCGCCCAGTTATATAAATAACTACATCACATGCAGGGATTTTAAAAAATAAAACTAAAATATAAACTTCTGCAAATAAATCGTATTTGGATCGTTATCGTTTATATTACATTCGTGCTCTCCTCATACATTGCACACACACACATTCAGACAGTTCACAAGCTCTTACAGTTCTCTGTGTTTTAGTCTGGCAGGTTTAACCCTTTCATTGCTGTGTCCCCTTGTCTGCATTATAGGATAGGAAATCTCATAAAAATAAAGGCATATAACCAGTTCAGTTGTCGTGCACTGACTATATGGTTCTATATAATTAGTTTAATAATATGGTTAATAATAATAATAGTATTATATTTGAATGTATATATCAAAACATTGTCAAAGATTAATTTCTGTCACAGTATAGACTTTATTCTTATTGTTTAAAATGTTATTGAATAATCTGACTCAACTAATTGATGAGTCTCCAACCGGTTCTGAAATCTCCCTCGCCTCTTTTTGTGTGTGTGTGTGTGTGTCAGTGACACTTTTAATGGTTTAGAAATATATATTAAAACACCTTAAGTCAAATAGTGGACTTAGATTTACACTGGACTTAGACTTAAATTTTGAGCTCCAAAAGGTAACTGTGCAATCGTTTCAAAGTTACCTATGACATCCTATCACATAAAATTCATCCAATTATAAATATTCTCATGGATGAAGCTGTTGTGGTTCATGGTCACAGTGGCACCAGGTGGCTGCAGTAAATGTGGCATATTCAAACGACTTTGACAAAGTTCTTTTCCATTTACACAGTTTAAATTAATTTTGCCCGCCATGCCCAGTTGTCCTTAAACTACTGAGGTGGTGGTGCTACCGGCTTGGGCCTGCCCATCACTGCTTGCAGCTATATTTTGTTGTTTATAATTCTGTCATGATTTTGTTTTTTATGGGTTTAATAAAGAACTCCATCTTGTCTTCTGTCCAAACATACCGCGCCCTCTTAAAAGAATGATCGATTTTTACATTACGCCAAATGACCTGTAAACGCAGTTTTGCGAATTGCCTGAAAAACCACCTCATGCCAGCGTAAAAACTTTTTTTGCGATATATATGGGAGTTTGTGAAATTGATGCGTTTCAATTGAGCGTATTTTCAACTAGCAATTTCAATTTGCGCAATTTAAAGAGTAATGGAAATGCGCCTTGTGATTGGCTTCCATGATCAATCCTTCAAAAACATGTAAAAAGTCAATGACACTTTTCACTGAGCGCTTAGATACACACAGAAACGTTTGAAAGCATTTTGAAAGCAGGAGCAGGAACGTTTGAAAGCAGGAGTCTATCAGCGGAGATACGATATACGTCTGCTTTCAAACACTTCCGCTTTGAAAATGCTTTCAACACTTTCGTGTGCTTTCAAACGCAGTTGTCAACAGATTGTGTATTTAACAGTATTAAAACAGTGCATTCTTCACTGTAAATATTGTATTGTGAGCACTTCCTGTGTTATTTGCCAATTCATGAAGAATCACTTGTTTGTTTTCCTCACTTGTAAGTCGCTTTGGATAAAAGCATCTGCTAAATGACTAAATGTAAATATACATTGAAAATCTCTTCAAAAGAATCAACATAAAACAATTTTCTTAAAAGGGTAGAAGTGTCACAGTCCACTAAAATGTTTAATTGATAATGGATTCAGGCAAGATGGACACAATGGAGAGTTTTCTCCTGAAAGTAAAAATTTATGTTTTAGTCTTGAGTGTCCCATCCGACAACTTGTATAAACAACTTGATCCCAGCGATTATTAAATGGGAATATATGTTTTGTTTCAACATCCAGATATAATTAATGCATTTTTTTGTTTAAGCACTGATCCCATTCCAACTGCCAATTGTTTTTGGTGTCTATTTGCACTACAACCCAATTAATATATTAATCATAATACTATATTTTAAATTATTTTATATTATATTACATATGAAACAAAAACCAGTTTGCAGTATCAAGCAGCACTGTTTAACAGACTGTTTTTGTACAGCTAAAATAACTAGTAGCAACTGATACTGGAAGCACTTTTAAGCTGTGCAAAAATTCCTTCTCTGCAACAACCTGCCACTTATGAGATCATCATCATCTTTAATTAATTAATTATATATATATATATATATATATATATATATATATATATTATAATATATATCTTTAATTATTATATTTAATTACATTGTGACTGTGCCTCAAATACAATCAACAGTCTGTGTTTGTAAAGGTGTGAACCAAATGGCCCCAGAAACTGAATAACAAAGAAACAGCAGTCTACCACAGAGAAATTTCATGTCGGCACGTTATTTGAGCATACTTTTCTAGTGAGCATGAGCGGTACATGACTAGAACGTTCGCTTGAACCATGAACAACTGTGCAGAGTGCACACACGAAGTGGAATATCAAGCAGAGCAAACTGGGTGCCTGCCTGTACAGACTTATCTGCTCAGTCAGAGTCGCTTCGAAGTTGACATTTTCAGAAGCGGTGCCGCTCGCAAAGTTGCAAAAAATGCTGTGCGAGAGTGAAACCTGAGTGCTGAAAACTGAGAGATTGGCTCATATATCTCTATTTTTTTTGGTGGCCGAAATTTCAGACCATCACTGCTTGCAGCTATATTTTGTTGTTTATAATTCTGTCATGATTTTGTTTTTTATGGGTTTAATAAAGAACTCCATCTTGTCTTCTGTCCAAACATACCGCGCCCTCTTAAAAGAATGATCGATTTTTACATTACGCCAAATGACCTGTAAACGCAGTTTTGCGAATTGCCTGAAAAACCACCTCATGCCAGCGTAAAAACTTTTTTTGCGATATATATGGGAGTTTGTGAAATTGATGCGTTTCAATTGAGCGTATTTTCAACTAGCAATTTCAATTTGCGCAATTTAAAGAGTAATGGAAATGCGCCTTGTGATTGGCTTCCATGATCAATCCTTCAAAAACATGTAAAAAGTCAATGACACTTTTCACTGAGCGCTTAGATACACACAGAAACGTTTGAAAGCATTTTGAAAGCAGGAGCAGGAACGTTTGAAAGCAGGAGTCTATCAGCGGAGATACGATATACGTCTGCTTTCAAACACTTCCGCTTTGAAAATGCTTTCAACACTTTCGTGTGCTTTCAAACGCAGTTGTCAACAGATTGTGTATTTAACAGTATTAAAACAGTGCATTCTTCACTGTAAATATTGTATTGTGAGCACTTCCTGTGTTATTTGCCAATTCATGAAGAATCACTTGTTTGTTTTCCTCACTTGTAAGTCGCTTTGGATAAAAGCATCTGCTAAATGACTAAATGTAAATATACATTGAAAATCTCTTCAAAAGAATCAACATAAAACAATTTTCTTAAAAGGGTAGAAGTGTCACAGTCCACTAAAATGTTTAATTGATAATGGATTCAGGCAAGATGGACACAATGGAGAGTTTTCTCCTGAAAGTAAAAATTTATGTTTTAGTCTTGAGTGTCCCATCCGACAACTTGTATAAACAACTTGATCCCAGCGATTATTAAATGGGAATATATGTTTTGTTTCAACATCCAGATATAATTAATGCATTTTTTTGTTTAAGCACTGATCCCATTCCAACTGCCAATTGTTTTTGGTGTCTATTTGCACTACAACCCAATTAATATATTAATCATAATACTATATTTTAAATTATTTTATATTATATTACATATGAAACAAAAACCAGTTTGCAGTATCAAGCAGCACTGTTTAACAGACTGTTTTTGTACAGCTAAAATAACTAGTAGCAACTGATACTGGAAGCACTTTTAAGCTGTGCAAAAATTCCTTCTCTGCAACAACCTGCCACTTATGAGATCATCATCATCTTTAATTAATTAATTATATATATATATATATATATATATATATATATATATATATATATATATATTATAATATATATCTTTAATTATTATATTTAATTACATTGTGACTGTGCCTCAAATACAATCAACAGTCTGTGTTTGTAAAGGTGTGAACCAAATGGCCCCAGAAACTGAATAACAAAGAAACAGCAGTCTACCACAGAGAAATTTCATGTCGGCACGTTATTTGAGCATACTTTTCTAGTGAGCATGAGCGGTACATGACTAGAACGTTCGCTTGAACCATGAACAACTGTGCAGAGTGCACACACGAAGTGGAATATCAAGCAGAGCAAACTGGGTGCCTGCCTGTACAGACTTATCTGCTCAGTCAGAGTCGCTTCGAAGTTGACATTTTCAGAAGCGGTGCCGCTCGCAAAGTTGCAAAAAATGCTGTGCGAGAGTGAAACCTGAGTGCTGAAAACTGAGAGATTGGCTCATATATCTCTATTTTTTTTGGTGGCCGAAATTTCAGAGCATCCCTAGAAAAAACTAATGATTTCTGTTTCATGATGACTAAGCAGTTTACATACCACAAAATACATGATTATATCAAAATTAGAAACTTCATATCAAGTGCAGAGAAAAATGTCTTATAGCTTTCTGTGTCCTACCGTTTACTTCAGAAACCTTCACATCTTTCTCTGCAGCTTTGGTTTTGGCTGCCTGTGATGAAAGAAAAAAAGATTTGTGAGCACTTAACCCCTTCATTAAAAAAAAAACATCATGTTCATATATATATATATATATATATATATATATATATATATATATATATATATATATATATATATATATATATATATATATATATACATACAGTCGTGGCCAAAAGTTTTGAGAATTCCATAAATATTAGTTTTCACAAAGTTTGCTGCTAAACTGCTTTTAGATCTTTGTTTCAGTTGTTTCTGTGATGTACTGAAATATAATTACAAGCACTTCATACGTTTCAAAGGCTTTTATCGACAATTACATGACATTTATGCAAAGAGTCAGTATTTGCAGTGTTGGCCGTTCTTTTTCAGGACCTCTGCAATTCGACTGGGCATGCTCTCAATCAACTTCTGGGCCAAATCCTGACTGATAGCAACCCATTCTTTCATAATCACTTCTTGGAGTTTGTCAGAATTAGTGGGGTTTTTGTTTGTCCACCCGCCTCTTGAGGATTGACCACAAGTTCTCAATGGGATTAAGATCTGGGGAGTTTCCAGCGAAAATTTCAACGTTCTGGTCCCAGAGCCACTTAGTTATAACTTTTGCCTTATGGCACGGTGCTCCATCGTGCTGGAAAATGCATTGTTCTTCACCAAACTGTTGTTGGATTGTTGGAAGAAGTTGCTGTTGGAGGGTGTTTTGGTACCATTCTTTATTCATGGCTGTGTTTTTGGGCAGAATTGTGAGTGAGCCCACTCCCTTGGATGAGAAGCAACCCCACACAAGAATGGTCTCAGGATGCTTTACTGTTGGCATGACACAGGACTGATGGTAGCGCTCACCTTTTCTTCTCCTGACAAGCCTTTTTCCAGATGCCCCAAACAATCGGAAAGGGACTTCATCGGAGAATATGACTTTGCCCCAGTCCTCAGCAGTCCATTCACGATACTTTCTGCAGAAGATCAATCTGTCCCTGATGTTTTTTTTGGAGAGAAGTGGCTTCTTTGCTGCCCTTCTTGACACCAGGCTATCTTCCAAAAGTCTTGGCCTCACTGTGCGTGCAGATGCGCTCACACCTGCCTGCTGCCATTCCTGAGCAAGCTCTGCACTGGTGGCACTCTGATCCTGCAGCTGAATCCTCTTTAGGAGACGATCCTGGCACTTGCTGGACTTTCTTGGACGCCCTGAAGCCTTCTTTACAAGAATTGAACCTCTTTCCTTGAAGTTGCTGATGATCCTATAAATTGTTGATTTAGGTGCAATCTTAGTAGCCACAATATTCTTGCCTGTGAAGCCATTTTTATGCAACGCAATGATGGCTGCACGCATTTCTTTGCAGGTCACCATGGCTAACAATGGAAGAACAATGATTTCAAGCATCATCCTCCTTTTAACATGTCAAGTCTGCCATTCTAACCCAATCAGCCTGACATAATGATCTCCAGCCTTGTGCTCGTCAACATTCTCACCTGAGTTAACAAGACGATTACTGAAATGATCTCAGCAGGTCCTTTAATGACAGCAATGAAATGCAGTGGAAAGGTTTTTTTGGGATTAAGTTAATTTTCATGGCAAAGAAGGACTGTGCAATTCATCTGATCACTCTTCATAACATTCTGGAGTATATGCAAATTGCTATTATAAAAACTTAAGCAGCAACTTTTCCAATTTCCAATATTTATGTAATTCTCAAAACTTTTGGCCACGACTGTATATATTTATATATATATATATATATATATATACACACACACCTTGGGCTTTTTCTCCAGATCTGCTTCCGTTTTTGGACCCAGAAGGTGCAGTACCTAGGAAACCAACAGAAATATTCAGTGCTCGTACATTAACAATAATTTGGACAAATTAAAGTGAAGTAGTAAAATTGTCAAACTTGCACAAACCTGCATATCTACTTCATTCTTGACAATCTTTCCATCAGCCCATTTGAGAGCAGCTCTGGCCTCACCTGAAGAGCACAAACAGAACCTATTCCTCACCAGCACAACACATGACTGTACTCATATGACATATGTCATACTGCCTCACCCATGAGTATTCCCATATTAAAGCGGTATCTCTCTGCCAGCAGCTGATCTTTGTGTTTCTTGATAATCAATTCCACCTGGATGTAAGAGTTAATAGGTCAATGGCAGATTCAAGGTTTCTAAAAGATCTAATTGAAAACTTTGAAAATCTAGCATAAATTTATAATTTTTGAAAAGCTTTAATAAAAGTAATATAAATTTGCTTAAATTGAGAGAGGAAACAATTTCAATGCTTGGCCATTAAATAAATAAATATGATAATAGAGAACAGTTATAAACTAACCACTTGATATTTCTGCACTTTAACTGGGAATTACTCCCTATACTTAAAAACAAATAATCACATATACTTTAGATGTACTATAAGCATTTTACTTTAAAAACAGTTTAAACATTTGCTAAACAAGAAAAAAAACAGACGGCCAGAATTAGAAAGCGTCCATTCATTAACCCTGGCAACAGCCAGTGTGACAGAATCATAAAGTAAAATAATATGCAATGAAATGCTGGGTATTACTGTTTTTATTTACCAGTTTAAAGCCAGGACAAAAGTTCTGTTAAAACTCTGTTGTATAACTGAATTACATTAGAGTACACTACTAGTCATTTGGATTAACCCGATTTTTCTCATTATCATAACCACCTTTTGATAAAAATGCTTCTGGTTAAACGCTAATAAGCTGGAGCGGGTAGTGAAGGAAAAAGCAGTCAATAAGTGTAGTGAAGTGTCACTATAATACACCATTCCCATAATTCCATTCGTGATAAAATTTATACTACTACTACTGATAATAATAATATTCTAAAAATACTAATTACAAATGAGTAGATGTGTCCAAAGTTTTCATCTCCTTCTAAAACATCTCTATAGTCACATCACAGAACTTTTTTGTAACATTTGTAAATGAAGTGTCCTTACTACATCCTCAATCTGCTCAGGTGTGATCACCACTCCCACACCACAGGCAGACTCAAACTCACGCCGATCCACATGTTCCTGAGGGTGACTTTTCACAAAGTCCAACGCCGCTGAGAAAAAATATCAGCAAAAAAAATGTCAACAAGTAATGTCAGCAAATTATGGAACCACTCGAACAGGCTAGCTCGTGAGAACTAATATCATGAATGAACTAATTTCAATTACACTGACACACATACTCTTAAGACAGAACATTGACAATGAGAAACAAAAAAACAACAGAGTGACAGAACAATAAAGACAATCAGATACCTGATAACTGCAGTTCCGTGGTTATTTTTCGTGTAATGATGTACTCTGTGAGGAAAGAAAGTCGATTCGTGTCTTTAAGTCGTGTCACCATACTGTACAACAGAATGCCTGCTGTCTTATCAATGCCAGCGGACCCAAGCAGCCCTTGAGCCTGAGAAACAAAAACACAACAGTAACATAAGCAATATTTACAAATCTTTTTCAAATACTCCTCGTAAATGTAATGAATAAAATAAACTGTCAAGTAAGTTTTCAAGAGTATAATGACTTTGACAGAGCAGTAATTATTTATTTTGCATATTAATTAATTATGTACCAGTTCGATGGCCCTCTTGAGTGTTGATGAGAGCGATTCATTTTTTAATGTTTCCTTAGCTTTCTGCTCACTAAGGCCAATTGACATGAAAAAAGACACCGCGTCCGCCATTTCCCTTCCTGCACAGTGCACACGCTGGTTTACACTTCCTCCAATCCTGGAGAAGGCGTGAATTTCCGACATTTAGATTTGTACGTTCATGATTTCTCCAATCAGATTTGCTTTCGCGCATCCTTCCACCAATCATCGGTGCGCCTCCTCTGTTGACAATTTGTTGCATCAGTCGATCATCGCAGTGCGAAGTGCAACATATTGTTAGAGTAAGTTTAGATCTGAAGTTTTAAATAAGTATGTTTGATCTAAACCGTGCAAAGGACATCAGAATCTGTTAAGTATTGTAACTCACAGTTTTAGGGGAAATGTTTTCGTTTGTTCAAGAGTTATTGGAAGCTTGATAGTGGTGACGTTGAAGTTAAGCGACCGTGGTGTAGTTCTCTTTTAGCCTAAGGTTAGCTTTTTTTTCTGCCGTTTGTATCTAGGCTTCAGAATTCACAAAATTTGAGTTAATTTGTGTTGATCTCTTCTGATTCACATCTGTTGATCACAGCTTATTTTTTGCGATAATTCAAAAGCCTATGGGAAAAAAATCTATTCGGTTTTTGTACGCTAATTTCCAGGTTGGCCTACAAAAATACGTCATCACTGCTGTATCGTACCTTCACGTGCTCTCGGAATTATCGTGTATACGAGTTTTATAGATAAGAAAATTGCAATTGAACACCCTCCCATTTCGATTCTTGAATGCGATGAGCTCGTAATAACGACTTGAAGTGGGAATTATCAAATTTCCAATAGCACGTGAAGGCAGCAGTAGTGATGTTACGTCTGACACCGACGCTCCGAAGCTTGCTTCTAACTCGAACGGTCCTTGCAATGAACCACTGCTTCGGAGCTTGTATCATTACGTCACTAGTCACGTGAAAATGACTTCTGAAGCAAACACACTGCTTCACTCCTGTAGTGAACCACCTGACTGCTTTGACAGCCCAATCCAGTGTTGACAGCCAGGTTTGAAACCTGGCGGCTGTATTTCTTATAAAAGTGAAGCCAAACCATGGCAACACCGTGGGTTGTAGTAGTCGGTGTTTGGATTGGCGTTTTTGTTTATTTATTTTTATTATTAATTAGAGAACATATGAACATTGCATCAAACACAGAAACTTAAAAAACCCTCTGCTGCATTATACAAGTACATCCAGTTACACAAGCACATCCTTTTTAACATACAAAAATATCAGTCCCACCAGTTAACAAGTTATAGAGTTCTGCTTCCCACAGCTAAACAAGATAAAGCTTTCACACATGATACTGCCCTGCTAAAAAAAACTATAGACACCATTACAGAAATTCTATAGGATTTAATGGTTTTCATGGACATTTTGTTGGTTGTAATGGGAATTATAGTGGTCTTTGTGGGTCTCTACTGATATGTGTTGGGTTCTATTGGTGGGGGCATTAAATCCTAATGGAATATGTCCCAAACACACACAAAAAAAATTCTGTAGTGGTTTAAATGGTAAAAGCCAATGGTTCCTATTGGTATTTTAATAGAAACCATTAGATTTTCTGTGATGGTTTCCAACTTTTTTAAAGCTGGTTTGATCTTCTGTCCATGTCTAAAGAAATAATTACACACACACATCAAGCTTAATGTTTTATTATCAAGGTGAATACATGAAATTCATCAGTATCGGTAAAATTCACCAACATAAATGAGTTTCACAGAACTGTTTCAGCTTTGATCGCCTCGGTAAACACGTAATAAACGGGGCGTTAACATACAAGCCTACTTATGGTTGTCATCTTTGTTGCATTACATTTACTTCACCAGGAGATGGTGCTGCAATTTCTATATGAATGAAGCTTCGAGTAATGAACCATTTTCGACACAATTGTATCAGAAAGCCATAATGCTTCGAAACGCGTCATTTGGCCATCACTAGGCAGCAGGTGTTCTGAAATATTCGGTGTGTGAGATTTTCAGTGACACTGGGTGGAGCTTAATATTCACGAGTTTCCTGTTTCGTGTTCTTCTTCTTCTTTGACGTTTTATGGCGGTTGGCAAACCAGCTTTTGGTGCATATTCCGCCACCTACTGGGATGGAGTGTGAAGCAATGACATTGAAGGGAAGTGAAATACTACTATAAAAAAAATCATAATGACATTTTTAAATCCTGTTCATTAATTTTGTATCTTTGCTTTACAAATTTTGCAGCGACAACTGATTAATTCCTATAAGTGTTTATAAGTGTTTCCACAAGTTGTAATCTTTCATTATCATATCCTTTACACTATTAAAACATGCTCAACTGTTTCAGGGAGAACACCTGTTTCATGTTAAAGCGCCACTCCTCGGTTGTGTCTAGAAGGGATACAGCTACGGCCGGAAGTGAGGCAAAACCTCAGGATAAATAACAGTAAATTAAATGTGCTACTTATAAAATTGTTTTATTAACATCTACACCTACCCCAACCCTAAACCTACCCTTACAATACTGCAAAAACAATTATTAAATTAAATAAATAAATATTAAATGACGCAACATTGATGTGCGCATGCCCAGTGGCCGTAGCTGTTTCCCTTCTAGTCTTTACCCCACTTTTCCTCGGATCACAGAAACTGTTTTCGGTAACGTAATTGCATTTCAGTGTCGAAGTTAATCTGTTTTTTTCAATAACTGTTCTTATATGTTCAATATTTTGTACATTGTTTCATGTGATATGATTTAATGATTACAGCCACTGAGTTGCCGGTGGCCTATCTTTAGGATACGCTAAATAAGAATAAATGAGCGAACAGCCATCAAGTTTTTGTGTTTTTAATTATGTTAATTGTTTATGCTAGGTTTTGCATTGATAGTCGTTTGATAACTTGTTTAAATGTATATGTGGTGGCGTAATAAAGGTTGTGATTACTTTGTTGCATCCCCTATTGCTTTCTCAGTTGGTAGCCTGCTTAAGACATTTTCCACCATAAATTTGGTACTGGAGTGGCTTATACTTATTTCTGTGAAAAATAATTAATTCTGTTACTTCTGTTGCATACAGCATGCACTAAGTATAGCATTAAGTATAGTAGCATAGTTTTCATATATGTATCTTTGGATGCTACAGACCTCAGTTATTTGAACTTTTCTTCTGTGCAAATTTATATATGTGTGTATTTTAATTTTATTCTTTCCTTGAATTGTTGTTATTATTTATTTGTTTGTATATATATATATATATATATATATATATTATTACAGTAGCTGACTTGATTTGTCTTTATGGTGTAAGGAACAAAGCTACATAATGTCTCAGCATGCTCTGCTCTCTGCGGGCTGTAAGGCATGGCGGTCAATCACATGTCCACGGTCAGAGCTTCGTCTGGATCTCACTCTGGGATGTGGTCAGACCTTCCGGTAAACTATATACTGCTGTTTCATTGCTCTTTTCAAAAGAGATTCTTAAAAGGGTCACATTCTATGCTTTTGTAGCATTTTATTTACTCCCTGTAGTCCATTTATTAGTAATAGCCATTAGTCATTTGTTAGTCATTGTTTCTCATACTTAGGCCAATTTTTAATTTTACACCCTCTCTGAATAAAATTAATTTACTATTTAAATACTATTTAAAAATACAGTAAGCAGTGTACAATGTATAGCATCCAGTAAGTCAGGTGTGTCCAAACTCGGTCCTGAAGGGACACTGTCCTGCAGAGTTTAGCTCCAACTTGCCTCAACACACCTGCTTGGAAGTTTCTATCCTATAGTAAGACCTTGATTAGCTGGTTAAGATATGTTTAATTAGGGTTGGAGCTAAACTCTGCAGAACAGTGGCCCTCCACGAGCAGGATTGAACACCCCTGCAGTAAGCAAAGTAGTATTTCATTGTGAACAATGCCTTAAAATTAAACAGCAGATTTTTAATAATGTTTAAGCAAATTAATTTCTTGTATTCCATTGTTCTTGATTGTCCATCTTTTTAGATGGCATGAGACTGCAGATGGTCACTGGACGGGAGTAATGCGGGGAAAAGTGTGGACGCTAACTCAAACAGAGGATACGTTATGGTACTATGTTTACAGTCATCAAAAAAATCTAGGAACAGAAAACAGACAGAAACATAAAGTGGAAGAGGGGGAGCAGTTATTGGGGAAGAGGTCTAAAAGAATGATTGACACGAAGCAGGAAGTAGTGGGAATGTGCACAGTTATGTCAGAAACCGACAACAAAGAGGAGGATCTTCTGAGGGACTATTTCCAGTTAGGTGTTAAATTAGGGGATCTCTACAGGAACTGGAGCACCGCAGATCCACACTTTAAACACACAGCAAACATCTTCACAGGTACATGTCTAATTAAAGAAATGGTACACCCAAAAGTGAATATTCTGTAATAAGTTTTAAGACAAATGCAATGTTATGCTGAATTTTCCATATATTAGAAAAGCATCAGTGACATAGGGTAAATCTGCAGTACCCACTGCAAACCGCAAGTCTGAGCCCTCCCCAATATGAACTACTCCTATCGTCAGTGTGTGAGATTGCTGATGTACAATATTACCTTTGGGGCTGGGGGCCCTTTTTAAGTAGCCATATTTGTTAATTTATTTGCTCATTAATTTATTACAGGAAATTTTAACTCGGAGTGTGCGAAATATGAATTATTGTCCATCAATAATTCTGGGAGCAATTGGTGGTAAAGAAAAATGTCAGGTGAAATGTTGCAATACTGGAAAATATTTCCATTTTAAACCATGCAGCCACTGGATATCACATAAGCAATGTGTAAACTTTGCATAATAGTTATGCTTGTGAAGAACTCTCAGACCCCAGTCAATTATTCACTACAGAACTTGAATGTAAACTGACAGATTAAAATTAGAATGAATTGTAATATTGATTTAATAATAAATGCAGCCTAATAATAATAAAAATATTTTAATACATTAATTGTAAATGCCATATCTTTTTGATATTGCCGATATCCGATGGCAAAGAAAATACACCAAATAGTTGAATGATAGTGTATCATGGTTTCCAGAAAATATTAAGCAAGGCAGCTATTTTTAACATTGATAATATTAAGGAATGTTTCTTGAGCACCAAATCAGTATATTAGAATGATTTCTGAAGGATCATGTCACAGTTAAGACTGGAGTAATGGCTGCTGACAATTCAGCTTTAATAAATTGCATTTTACAATGTATTCAAATTTAAAAACAGTTCTCTTAAATTGTAATATTTCACAATATTACTGTTTTTATTGTGTTTTTGATCAAATAATGGAGCCTTGGTCAGCCAAAGAAGCACTTTACATTAGTTAACATGAATTAACAATAAACAATACTACAGCATTTAATCTTAATGTTAATTTACATTTACGTTAATGTACATTTACAAATACATTATAAAAAAGTTAGTTGTTAACATTAGTTAATGTACCGTGAACTAACATGAATAATCAATGAGCGACTATTTGTATTAACTAATATTAACAAAGATTAATAAATACTGTAACAAATGTATTGCTTATTGTTAGTTCATGTGAATTAATACATTAACTAATGATAACAAATGAGACCTTACTGTAAGTGTTGCCAAAATTCCATTCATAAACATTGAAAAAATATATAAATTTATTGCAGACTTTTGACCAATAGCTTAATAAATGCTGATTTATTTTACAAGAAGCAGGTTGCTTCATAGATCTGTTAATAGACATGTTAAGATCATATGACCAGCCAAATGCTACACACTTTAATAAAACAAACCCTTGTCTTGATATAGATCCACGATGACTGACATATTAGCAAGAGCAACATAAACTAAAATCTACTGAGTGCACCTTTAACAATGCAGACGGAAAGTGTCTAATACAAAATTCCTTTTTACTGTATGTGTACGAGACTGTTTCTGTCTGTTTGAATATCTCAGGAGTGCGTTTGTTGCGTCAAGATCCTGTGGAGTGTCTTTTCTCATTCATCTGTAGCTCTAATAATCACATCTCTCGGATCCATGGTATGGTTAACAAACTGTGTCAGACACTGGGGACTCTCCTCTGCAAGCTTGATGATGTGGCCTATCATGATTTCCCCTCTCTGCAAGAACTTACAGGTAGCTTTGCTAGCACTCTACTGTCATGCAATGTTTTTTTTCCCCCTCCACACAATATATATTTTTTTTGTCAGTGATCAATTAAGACAATTATGGCTATTATCCATTCTGGCTAATAAACTTAAATCAATATGAAATACAAATGTAGCTATTAATAATGTTTCAATATTAACACTTAAAATGTTTGACTGGTCTCAATGTTAGTTTTCTATGTGAAGTTTTTGTAATCACTGATTTAAGTTGCTGGGTGCTTTCTTCATGTTTGTATTTATGTCATACTGTCTATATAACACCACTTGTCTCTTAGACAGCAAATACAGCTATGACACAGATACGAAGCTAAAGTTCACAATGGTGTCTACAGAGGAGCTAATGGACTACCATTTAAACAGCTGAGAAAATGGAATTAAGTCCTTAATTGAGCTAAATTCAATTTAATCACATTTTTAAAACGCATTTAACTCATTTAAACCAAACGTATCCATGCCGGCATTGCGTGTTAACATACAGGTGCATCTTAAAAAAATTTAATATCTTGGAAAAGTTCTTTTTTTGTAATTTAATTCATAAAAGTAAAACTTTCATATATTCTACATTCATTAGACCTAAAGTAAAATATATCAAGCCTTTTTCTACAGCTCATGAAAATAAAATATCCAGTATCTCAAGTTACTAGAATATACAAAAAAAAAAAATTAAAATTCTGAAAACTTGGTCAGGGTTCATTTACCACGTCAATGCAGCATGGCTTTGAGGTGATCAGTGTGATCAACGTGTGTTTCTCATCTGCCTCTTGACAATACCCCATAAATTCTCTATGAGGTTCAGGTTAGGTAAGTTGTCTGGCCAGTCAACCATAATAATATCATGGCGAGCAAACCAGTTCATAGTAGTTTTGGCTCTGTGGGCAGGTGCTAAGTCCTGCTGGAAAAGGAAATCAGCATCTCCATAAAACTTGTCAGCGAACGTAAGCATGAAGTACTCTAAAATCTCTTTGCAGATGACTGCGATGACTTTGGACTTGATGAAACACAGTGGACTATCACCAGCAGATGACATGGCACCCCAAATCATCACAGACTGTGAAAACGTCACACTGGACTTCAAGCAAGTTGTATTCTGTGCCTCTCCACTCTTGATCCAGACTCTGACCTTGATTTTCAAATGAAATGCAAAATTTACTTTCATCTGAAAAGAGGTCTTGGGACCACTGAGCTACAGTCCAGTTATTTATCTCCTTAGCCTTGGTAAGACACTTCTAACGTTGTCTCTGGTTCAGGGTTGGCTTTGTGCGAGGAATGTGGCAGTTGTAGCCCATTTCCTGAAGACATCTGTTTGTGGTTGCTCTTGATGCACTGACTCCAGCTTCAGTCCACTCCTTCTGAAGCTCTCCCAAGTTCCTGAATCGGCTTTGTTTGACAATCTTCTCAAGTCTTCGATCTTCCTTGTTGTTTGTGCACCTTTTCTTGCCACACTTTTTCCTTCTGGTTAACTTTTCATGAATATGCTTTGATATACAGAGCTCTGCTAACAGTCAGCCCTTTCAGCGATTAACTTTTTTCTTGTTTTGGAACCATTTGATGCAGTTCATAAATAAAAGTCTCAGTGGGGTTTTCTGTGGATTTTGATTCTGTATCACTCAGAGGTCACGCAAGAGAAGGTGGCCTGTTTTGTCTCTGTCTTTGAGGATCCAACACTCTGGTGTTATCTTCTTGTGGCTCAAGTTGCATGAGTTTGCCACCTCAGCTGGGCCATAAAGTACTGGGTTGAGGGTGGGGGTCTTAGACTGAATGGAGCCACGAATTCGTTTCTCTGATCTTGGGTCCTGTGTGATGATTTGGGCTGAGATGAGTTTTGTATGAAGTTATGTTTGACCGAATCATTTGGAAGATTCATTTGTCTGGTTCGTCCTCAATTCCTACATGGTTTTTGCCACAAAATATGTTTTATTGTGTGCTGAAAGCACAGATTCTCTCCTGTTCTCTTACAAAGTAGAGAACCCGCGGGATTTCATAAGGCTTCATAGATTTGACGAAGGAAGGGATAACCCCATAGCGCCACCTTTGGTGACACAGTGTCTCGTTCCCTCCTCTCAGGGAACGGAGGTTACGATAGTAACCGGAGACGTTCCCTTTCGAAGTCGGTCTCTTGACACTGCATCACCGAAGGTGGCGCTATAAGGACCTATACAATTCCGCCGTGTTGATAGCAAAGGTCCAGATCGGCTGCAAGCCAAGCCGTTGACCTAGCTAAGAGCACTTATGCAATGGAGACCAACAAGCTCAGCAGCATAGCAGCTAAGAACAAGTTGCACAAGCATGGGCTACTGCAAACACATGTAGAGTAAAGGGCAGTGGTCTCACCTGCATCCTGGATTAACCACACACTCACGGTCAGCATACACGACGGACTTGTCTCCAGGCTGTGCGGTGTTTAACATAGAAGCCAAGAACAGCACACCACCAGCGTAAGTGGAGGTAGCGTACGCAACACACTTGCTCATCCAAGCTTGTATCGTTAAAACAATAAAAAAGGCGGTCACTTCGATACTGCGACAGCGACGCTGCGGGAACAGAATTAAATCCCACCGAGCGAGAGGTGAAGATCAAACCGGAGATACCAGGCTAAAGTTAGAGAGATAGAGACCGGTGCGCCGAGCAGCTGAAGCTCATTATCACTTGCGTCACCGGCCTCGCACCGTTTCCTCACGGCTCTCGTCCGCCCTGCTCGTCACAGTAGTCAATAGACTGAATGACATGTTGTGCCGAATACAGGGCAGCATAATAATCAATGTCACATCTTAGTGTGTGCATAGACACAGCGTTGACAGCCAAAGCGGTAACAACTGTGTAGATGTAGTCCATATAAAGACTAAGAGATAAGTGAGGTTAATTGCTCATCGAAAGTACTTGAGACGCCACATCCAACTTGCAAAACCTGGCGAAGGTGTTCTGTGAAGACCAGCTGGCTACAAAACCTACAACCGGATAAACAAGCTATAGAGTAGGCCCAGAATAGATGGCTCCATCGAGCGAGCCCTGATGTAAGGGGGGCATTCCTGTCTCTGGCTCACATAAGCCCAAGCGATAGCGTCCACTATCAGCGAGAGAGCCTCTGCATTCAGTGCGTCAGCATCATGCGAGGTTGACGGCTCAGAAGACAAAACAAGAGGGAAAGAGGCCTGCTCTGAAGGAAGCAGAAAGTGACTAAAGCACTCAGCCCAGTCTCGGCCAGAGTGCCGGCCATCTGCTCATTTATACACGACTGGCCACTGCACTGAGACAGACAGGGGCTACTTATAACGTTTGAGGTGAGCATCAGGAATTTTATTATTCATTTTATTCTTCGACCGACTGCTGTACTAAGACGGGGCTGCATAGTGTAAGCACCGGGCATTATGTCTGCTGTAGACGACGGACCACTGTACTGAGACAGAGGCTGTTTGTCGTGAGTGTCTGGGAATGTTGTCGTCCGTACATGACAGACCTCTGCACTAATACATTTGCTATATATCTTGTGAGCGCAGAGAAAATTTGCCCTCTGTACACGATCTACCACTACACTGATACAGGGGCTATACATATCGTATGAATGATGGGAATTTTTATTTTTTATTTTTTTCATTCATGACAGGCCGCTGTACTGAGACAGGGGGCTGCTTATTGTGTGAGTGCTTTCTGTACACACTAGGCTGCGCTTCTTGAGGCGAGGGGCTGCTTATCGTGTGAATGATGCACGTATAGATGATGAAGGGCCATGTGGGACCTGTGCCGACATGAAGACCCTATCTGCAGTCTCCGCGCTCGGCTCGCACCATGATGAGCCGGGCTTGAAATGCCTGGAGCCCATAATAGGTACCGACTGCGGCTCCGCGCTGCTCTGAAGCAGGGTAGGTATTGCAGTATAGTTCTTGAAGGGTTGGGTGAGATGAATGCAGACGCTAGTCGGCATGAACTCATCACCGGGGGCCTTAAGGTCCACCACTGCTATTGAGGGCAGATGGGCCCATGTTTTTCGCAACTCCTGAAGGGCATCCAGGCAGAAACTCCGCAGTCCTGAGGCACTTGTCTGAGGTGACACAGTGTCGAGAGACCGACTCGAAAGGGAACCATGGCGCATAGCTCAGCCTTGTTTTCATTACTGAATGATTCAGCGTTTTCAATGAATCAGTTAAGTCACAACTGCCTCATTCTTGAATGAATCAGCCATTGGAATGAATCGTTTGAATGAATGACTCAATCACTCTCTTATTAAGTCTGTTACTTGACGCCATCTACTGGTGGTTTAGTTTCATTTTTAAAAGTATAATATAACCCCAATATTTCTTATTTGTATTTTCAAAAAATATTTAAAACAATCCCATAACATTATTTAATGCAGTTGTAATGTTATTGTAAATGATTTAATTTGATTGGTAACAGCCCTTAGTGCTTTTATTCTAATTTAATTTATTGATCAAATTTAAGAATTTAAAATTTTGCCTCTTATAAAGTTAATATATATGCAGATAAATGCAGAAGTCAAAGCTGCAATATTCCAAAAAGAAATTGCTTCATAATAAATTTATATTCACATCTAACACACACACAAAAAAATCCTGTTTTCCGGACAAGCAACTGTTTTACTCGTACAAGTGAATGTCTGATATACTTAGCACATGACAAAGCTTTATGTTGAGCCCTGTATATAGTCTTAATAGGCTGTGTTTCAGTCACCATTTCATACTGTCTGGCAACAAAAACAGAAAAATATAGATGAAACAATTTTATTCAGAATTTGGCTGTATTAAAATACATTATGCGAGCACAAAGAGTAGCAGCAGAGAAGCAAACAAATATAAAGGGCTGACTCTTGGCAGAATGCGTGATGTGATGAATATTCTAATTTCCATACGACACCATCCATTGACATTTGGCGACATATATGGCATTAAAATTTTATTAAAAAATTATCATTAAAATAAAAAAATTGTCATCTGCTGGTGTTGGTCCACTATGTTTTCTGAGGTCCGAGGTCCAAGGTCAACGCAGCCGTATACCAGGAAGTTTTAGAGCACTTCAGGTTTCCTGCTGCTGACCAACTTTATGGAGATGCAGATTTCATTTTCCAACAGGACTTGGCACCTGCAGACAGTGCCAAAGCAACCAGTACCTGGTTTAAGGACCATGGCATCCCTGTTCTTAATTGGCCACCAAACTTGCCTGACCTTAACCCCATAGAAAATCTATGGGGTATTGTGTAGAGGAAGATGCGATATGCCAGACCCAACAATGCAAAAGAGCTGAAGGCCACCATCGCCTGGGCTTTTATAACACCTGCCACAGACAGTGCCACAGACTGATCGACTCCATGCCACGCCGCATTGCTGCAGTAATTCAGGCAGAAGGAGCCCCAACTAAGTATTAACTGCTGTACATGCTCATACTTTTCAGGACTGGGCCATTCAATAACAGTCACAGAGTTGTTGTGAAGCCACTCCTTCGTTATTTTAGCTGTGTGCTTAGGGTCATTGTCTTGTTGGAAGGTAAACCTTCGGCCCAGTCTGAGGTCCTGAGCTCTCTGAAGAAGGTTTTCGCCCAGGATATCCCTGTACTTGGCCGCATTCATCTTTCCCTCAGTTGAAACCAGTCGTCCTGTCCCTGCACCTGAAAAACACCCCCACAGCATGATGCTGCCTCCACCATGCTTCACTGTTGGGACTGTATTGGACAGGTGATGAGCTGTGCCTGGTTTTCTCCACCCATACCGCTTAGAATTAAGGCCAAAAAGTTCTATCTTGGTCTCATCAGACCAGAGAATCTTATTTCTCACCATCTTGGAGTCCTTAAGGTGTTTTTTTTAGCAAAATCCATGTAGGCTTTCATGTGTCTTGCACTGAGGAGAGGCTTCCGTCGGGCCGCTCTGCCATAAAGCCTCGACTGGTGGAGGGCTGCAGTGATCGTTGACTTTCTACAACTTTCTCCCATCTCCCGACTGCATCTCTGGAGCTCAGCCACAGTGATCTTTGGGTTCTTGTTTACCTCTCTCACCAAGGCTCTTCTCCCCCGATAGCTCAGTTTGGCCGGACAGCCAGCTCTAGGAAGGGTTCTGGTCGTCCCAAATGTCTTCCATTTAAGGGTTATGGAGGCCACTGTGCTCTTAGGAACCTTAAGTGCAGCATAACTTTTTTTGTAACCTTGGCCAGATCTGTGTCTTGTCACAATTCTGTCTCTGAGCTCTTCATGCAGTTCCTCTGACCTCATGATTCTCATTTGATCATGATCAGAAGAAATGGACAGCACCTGAGTTAAATATATGAGTGTCACAGCAAAGGGTCTGAATACTTAGGACCATGTGATATTTCAGTTTTTCTTTTTTAATAAATATGCAAAAATGTCAACAATTCTGTGTTTTTCTGTCAATATGGGGTGTTGTGTGTACATTAATGAGGAAAAAAATGAACTTAAATGATTTTAGCAAATGGCTGCAATATAACAAAGAGTGAAAAATTTAAGGGGGTCTGAATACTTTCCGTACCCACTGTGTGTATGTATATATATATATAAATAAATCTGTTCATGAACCTGGGTGAACTGTCCCTTTAAATAATGTTTTTTTTTTATTTAGAAGATCACAGACTTATAATAGTGCATAGCAGATTTATGTAAGAAATAGGTTGCCTGTGACAAGTTAGTTATATAGTTTAGCTTCCTTTTACAAAAATATTTTGCTGCTGAATGCCAATATATTGACCATCACAATCATGTATCCAGACAGATAATAAGAGTAAATACGTTTAAAAACCGAAATCATTGACATACCATAATGCAAAATTATTCAAGCTCTCAAAAGGATAATGCTTAATTTTTGAATGTTTGTATATTTGTGACAGACCCTAGTGTGGAGATTCGTTTGCGTGACTTGGGTTTTGGCTACCGTGCTCGTTTCCTGCAGCAGAGCTCACAAACCATTGTGAACTCTCATAGACCTGACTGGCTCCAGTCGCTCCGCAGTACCCCCTACCTGCAGACCAGAGATGCACTGAGAACTCTTCCTGGAGTTGGTCTCAAAGTAATTATTTGTTAAGCCAGCATTTTTGCATAAAAATACCAACACTTTTAGCCTCGCAACGCAAGTATATGTTGCATTCTCAGCTTTGCTTCAAAGGGTTGTAATACCATGAACTTCCATTTTCTATGGAGGATTTTCTCTTTCAGGTCAATCACTCTGATGATCTTTAAAGCTGTGTTTAAAGCTACTTGAATAATATCAATATATTTGATTTAATGGAACAGACTTTTGATTAACTCTATTGGTAGCACAGGAAAGTACATCAAGTATAGTATGTACAATGGAACACATGCTTGAAATACAATGCAACAAATTTGCATATATAGAGTGTGCTTCTAATTTGCTTGTTTATTGCCTCTACTGGCGTACTTCCCTTTACACGGGGGCTTTTATTTTATTTCAGCCTAACTGATTGCTCTAGCTGTTAAGTGCTTAGATTTATCATATCTGTGAACAACATCTGTGAAATATGTTTGCTTTGGATCAGGTGGCTGACTGTGTGTGTCTGATGTCACTGGACAAGTTTGAGGCTCTTCCTGTGGACACACATGTGTGGCAGATCGCCAAACGTGACTACAACTTTGCTCCCGGTAACAGCCAGAAGACCTTGACTGATAGAGTCTACAAAGATATTGGTTAGTACCCAGATAATACAGTATATTCTGCCTGGCAACCACCCACAACAGTAGCAACTTGTGCCTGTGAGTTTTGGATGGACAAACTACACTCACATTTTCTCAAAACATGTAAAATTCTACTTTTAAAGTGAAATAAATGAGGTATATTTTTAATCCTCTTTTGAAGGTGACTTCTTTAGAAACCTCTGGGGTCCCTATGCTGGCTGGGCACAGTCTGTGAGTAATACTCTACAACATTCATTGGATAATAATATAATATTTTTCACGTTGATGACCTCTTTGTGTCGTTTTGTGTCGCAGGTACTTTTCTGTTCTGATCTAAAGAAGTTTCAGAAGCTGAGAGAAGAGATTCCTGTAATGAAAGATGAGAAAACTGAGCTGAAGAACAAAATGAAAAAGAGAAGATATGATGAACATAAACAAGAACAGAAAAGAGAAAAGGGCAATAAGCATCAGAGGTCATAGGATAAAATGATAGTGTGGATAACATTCATCAATTATCAACTTAGACAGCGAGTCTGAATCCAGTTTGCTATTTAATATCTTTTTTTTTTAATGTCTTGATGCATCTTTTGAATTTCTACTATATATTTCAGAATTTCAAAGAATTTCTTTCTTTTCTTAGAATTCTTAATTTTATTGGTAATTTCAAGGAAGGAACCATTTTTTTCCCTGTGTATTATAATTTGTTCAGTTAAACACTGTGAAGGGTTTGTTGTTGTTCTAGAGTTTGTAAGCCAATCAGAATACTGCATTTGAGAAACAAATACAAATCCAAAATTATTATTTCACTTTTAAGACAAATAAAAGATAAATTCTAATAACTTTATAATTTTTATAAGTTGTTTTTTGTTCTCAGTGTTTAAAAAATAAGAAAATGTTAAATTTGTCTGAAATTTTCTATTTTTCCACTCACCAGTCTTTTACCCCCCCCCCCCCCCCCCCCATGGCTGGCATTTCCAAAAAAATTAAGACATCCAATTTTTACCAAAATAATATTCATCATACATTACCGTTACACAGTAAAAAAAATCAAACATTACACCAAAACAAGCTTGAAGGTTGCTTAAATTTATGATGATACGTTCCAGGATATATGTGGAGATGTCCCTAATGTAATATAATTTAATGTACATGAAATGTGTCAGGGTTAGGTCTCGGTGTATCTGTTTATCTGTTCCCCAGTCCTGTCATGTGTAACGTGATCTTTGTTTTGAGTTCTTCAGTCCTGTCATTTGTCACGTTCTTTGTTTTAAGTTCCTACTTGTCATTGTCACCTTTATTAGTTCATTTGCGTCAGCTGTGTCTTGTCATTAGTTGTGTCTGTCACCTGTGCCCCGCTCATTATCCTCGTGTGTTCATGTGCATTTATACCCTCTGTGTCTGTCCAGTCCTTGTTTGTCGTTAAAGTTACTTAGTGTGTTATTGTGGCTGTTCCTGTTCTTCGCCTGATCAGTAATTAAACTGTTAATTCATTCTCCATGCCTGTTTCTCCACACACTACTTGTGACAAAATGTGCACATCGATTTTAATTGGAAATGGCTTTTTAAAAAAAAAAAAAAAAAAAAAAAAGCTTTTTCCCTCGTGGCTTTAGCTGTTCCTCTTGAATCACATCACAGGATGTCACAGGACAATTTCAAATGAATGTGAAGATGCGGTTTTATTCTATGGAATATTATTTTTATTATTATTAAATTATTATAAATAGCCTAAAAATACAATTGAGTATAAATACAGTAAGTATAATGTAGTAATAATATAATAACTATGAAAAAAATATACCAGATAGTAGGCTAAATCATAAATTGTAAAATAATAGTCAATAAAATAAAAAAAGCAAATAAAATAGTGAGTTATGAATAATACAATCATATAAGTTGTATAATACTATAATGATTATAATAGGCAGACGAGGTCTCTTGGAAATGCAGAGAACAGTCCACTGACAGGCTTTCTTCAGCCTTCTTTGAGGTTTGTCCTGGTTCCACTGGCTAAACTGGGGTAAAAATATAAATAAGCCACGATTAGATGACAGCCAATCAAATCACCTATCTTCGGGTATGAGTCGATTTTGAGTGTAATTCTGACAGGAACTGTCCTGTCAAAGTCCTCTGGCTTCATTGCACGGAAGACTCACTTTTTTGATTAGTTGGTGATATAAACTAATATAATCTCAGACTTCATAAGAATCATGTAAACTTAAAACTTAAAATTATTTCTTATACAGTCTTAGTTTTCATAGATATCTAACGTTGTCGCCAGCTTTTAATAGTCTGACTTTAGTGGTCAACTAGCTGTAAAAATAATGTTATAATGACTAAATACAACCAGAAACAACTGTTCAGACTTACATGTGAAAGGTAATTCCCCGATATGTGGTTTGAATTGTGCAACAGTTTGTAAAACCTCAAAAATAGTCAGGCATCTTTTCTTCAAGTACACTTATGAGAGTTACGGCAAGTTGCCCCTACAAATATGACGGTGCCGTTGACGTGCGACCCAGAGGCCAATGGGGCGTCTATTTATTTATTATGTTTATGGTGTGCCCCACTCAGGCAGACAAAAATGCACTTCTTGCTTTTAAATACTTAGATGTGCCCCACACAGGCAGACAAACGCACTTCTTGCGTTATAAACGCATGCGCTACCCCTGGGACCTGGAAGTTCCTTCTCTTTTCCTTTTAAAAAATTCAATCAACTATTTTAAATTCTATTAATTTCAATTTAATTTTGGTGAAGTCTTAGGCGGTTACCACCCAGGCACTAGCTCACAAGGGCCCACACAAACAAATATAAGCAAAATTACTTACCTTATTTGTATGGTGCCTTTACTTTGTGAAGCCTCGTGCCAGCACGCCCACTGTGGTCCCACCCCGTCCTCTTCCTTCTTGGCTCAGGGCTTGCCAATTATGTTGTGGCAAATTTGATGTTCCTTCGGGAAATTACCTTTCACATTCTTTGATGTTCCACAAGATCTTGACAAGCAGCAAACTGAGATGCCAGGTGCACATCTGAATCTCTCTAGCCAGGGTGCAGTTTTTATACATTTTTCTTAGCTGTTAAAACACAACAAAATTGTTATGAATCCTGTTCTGTTGTCCTCCATTTATCTGCCACTAGATGTCGCCCTCCCATTTTAAAACTCTATCATGGACTCCATACACCACACTACACTTCCCATAAGCCCCTTATGTTAATTACTGCCCAGCTGTAGCCAATCTAGCTTCCTATTTAAGTCTGTTCTGTTTCCCTGGTTATTTGCGAAGTCTTGTTGAAACTGTAACATTTCTGAGCGCTACCCTTCCCTTGTTTTGCCTGTTTTCGATTCCTGCCTGTGTCATTGTCCTGTTGTTTATCTGCCAGCCTTTTGACCTTAGCCTGGAATATTGACTACGAGTTTGCCTTTCCCCTGTTGATCCTGTTTGCTATTGAGTTGACCATTGCCTGTACGACTACGTTTTGGACTTAAAGCTGCACTTGGATCTCATTCGCTGACTTGCTCATCATTACAAAAGGATTATAATTCTCTGATAAGATCCACCCCTACAGTTCTTTCCCATGATCCCATCCACAGGTGCTCTCTTCCTTTTCTCTTCCTTGTACTCCCCAACATTTCCACCACAGCACCAATTGAACCAATTTTACCAATTAAACTACAGGTGTTGCTGACTGACAACTAGTCTACATCTTTTGACTTAATCTCTTGTGGTGAAATTCTGCCAATTGATGGTCAACCCTTTCTCATATAGGCAAAATCAAACATTGTATCAAAAACAATCAACACTCCCTGGAGGCAAGAAGCCTTCATGTGACAACCTTAATAATGATCTTATTCATTTCACAGCCACCTGTGAAAATATGCTTAGTGGCCAAGCTAACTTCTCAGATACATCTGACCCTTGTAATCACAGTCAAGTAGGCCATGAGGCCTCAAAACACTTCTGGCTTTTATTGTAATCAAACTAATTCTACAACTGTTTTCTTTAGGACAGATAAAATACTTTGTCACCATCAGACAAGGCCAGGAACGACTCCATCCAGAAACGCATGGATGGTAAAGCATCTTTAAAAAAGCCCAGGGAGGAATGGCAAAACACAAAACGCATCTGAAAAAACTCACAGCCGTAAACTCTTCTAGCAAGAGTGATCTCCTCTTTAAAATGACCTTTATTCTTGGTGATTGGAAGAGTGATCACTATATGTAACCACTCAGTTCCGAAACAAGAATCTAATAAGAGGATGCATGTCGCCATCTTATACCTGTATGTATGGAGGACTCCCAGGGCATGCAAATTCCATTCATCGAATTTCATTGGCCATTTTTCGAAATCAGAGGTGATTGTGGCTCCCAAGTGAGAGCCCTAATGTCAGTTGACATATAACATCAAACATGACTGACAGAAAGGGAACCAGTTATTACTGGCAATTATGTAAAGCTTTTACTGTGCAATGAACATTTTTTTGATCATGTTTATAAATGCGTGTGTACAGTATGTGTATTTGTGCAGTGTTTGTAAAATTCAATCATTTTTAATTTATTCTGAGTTGGTTAGATCTGACTCTATATGATAAACAAAGAGAAACTGCACAGAAATTACACTGAAACCTTTAACATTCCCATTAACAAGCACAAATATACATCTGTTTATACCAGGTCACCACCAGAAACACAAACAGTGACACTAAGAAAAGAAAGATTGGAATGAGTCAGTGGCTTATGTAAGTGTGACTGCAGTGTTCTATCTCTGAGGGGCATACAGCATGTCAAAATAACTTGCATCACAATAAGAATGCTTTATAAAAGGATCAGTTATCAGACAAAGGTATTTTCAGAACTGATGTGGCAAGTCTGTTTGTCCTCCACCCTCAAACATTGTATGTTTGTATATGTCTATGTAATTCATTCTCAGCCCAGATTATGAGTCTTATTCAAAGTATGTAACAATTCAAGCACAAACACTTTGCATGCAACATTTCACAAAAATGTATGACAAAAAAGACAAAGATATTGTGACTCTTGTATTGGTATTGTGTGGTTGCCAAATGTACAAGTGCGACACGTCCATGGTTAAAATGATATAGTCCAACTGTGTACTGGGAGCAATTCTGCCTTGAAATTCACTATGTATATTTTCGAACAGCGCAAGTAAGTTAGTCCGAAAACCTACAAAAGACTGTTCAAACTAATCACTCACCAATTAACTCACCATTCCTCCTGCCAAAATAACCAACTAGATAATCGATATATTTTTAATTAACCTCACATACTTATACCTTAATTTGGCCAAGTTGTAAGGCAGCATTGCACGTAACCTTCGCAGACAATGCAATCTCATAATAATTATCTAAGATGGTAAACAGTCTAGACAGGGGTCAAGGTTTGGCTAGTAAACATAGACCCTCTAGCAGTAATGGATAGAAGCCACAACTACATGCATTTTTCTGACATCAAAAATTAGCTCTGTATTTTTTTTTAAATTTATTTATTTTTTGCCAGTGCCCTATATATTGCTAATATTTTATCATACTATTATAGTTATTTTACAAGTGCTGAATTTTGTTTTGGAGAAAAGTATGCTATGGACTATTTTTCAATGTGACCATCATAGGTCTGGACAGGCACAAGTGAAGGGTTTGCAACTTTATGAGTTCCTGTAGTGATATCAGTCAATCAGTGTCGTAATGACATCTTTTTTCCTGTGGTTTCAGAGTAATTAGTCACATGACATGTACAGCTCTGGGGCCTCATGTATAAAACTTTGCGTATAAACCTTACTAAAAGTGAACGTATGGCATGAATCTGAAAATGGTGTACGCAAAAAAAAAAAGAAAAAAAAATTATAAAACCATGCGTACACCAAAACCTGCGCAAAAATCCCTTTATAAATCGCAATTGGTGGAAGATTGTCTGTACGTGCATCTTCACCCTGTCTCCTCCCCGAAACCAACATATATGGAGCTTACAACGCCTAATTTTACTATGCATAACCTCATCTGCATATCATTTCCATGCACATTCCCATCCACGTGACACCATTGTTAACACCGTCAAAAGTACAAGACATTGGGAAATATTACATACGGGCTATAAATGCCATTTGTGCCATACATATGACTAAAAATCATGTAATATCCTTGTTGTTTTATAATAAATATCAAAATATCCATGAAAACAAAATTGTAGCTATAAAATAGCTTACTTCTCAGATAAATTTTTTAGAATATAGTTGATTCATTAATTTCCACTGTCCAAATAGTATTTTAATTGTTTTAAAAAATTAGAATGAAATCGAATTAATGCAGTTTTGCAGGTGAACATCTTTTTAGGATGTTTAAGCTATTTTAGTGGATACAGACATAGGCCTACTTATTTATTGCAGTGTAAATACAATTGTCTGGCGCGGCGCTTCACTGACAAAGTATTTTAAAAAGTAAACATATAAATCTTACCGTTTTCCTTGTATCCTTCAAATACTGTGGTATTATTCATAATTGTTTGAAGATACTTGTACACGACATCAACACCTCCAGATGCGGTTGTACAGTAAGATATTATCATTGAACCTATTCAAAACGACCAGGTGCACAAATTTTCCCATCAAGTTTGTTTTTATAAATCCCATCGTTTGCGTTAGAAGTGGCGTACACCTCACTCAGGCATGTTTTGTGCGTGCGCAACGGTTATAAATGAGGTCCATGGTGATTGCCTCAATAGCAACCGTTTCCAGAATTAACACCCATGAGCAAAGGTGCAAGATTTTAAATCTTGCACTTCCAGGCCTGAACCAGGCACTTCCAGTGCAAACAGCTTCCACCACAATGGCCATGCAAGTTTCGTACATTCACTGAGGTGTTTTGAAATGATACATTTTCCTTCATTTTCTGTTCCCATTTCCGGTTTCATTCTATCACTTTTCATTTTACATAAATACATGATGTACAAGATTGATCAAACAAGAACTCAAATGCGGCTGTGGTCTCCCATAACCCCCACATCTTGTCAGTTTTCCGGTAGCCTCATGAGCACATGGCAACACCAGCGAGCAATAATTCTCTCTGTCCCTCTGTTTGACTCACATGTCACTTTATAATGTTTTATTAACAAAATTCAGGAGGAACACATTCAAATGATCTAACTAATCATCACATCACTCCAATCCACAGTCATTAATTAGCAATCAACATGTCTACCCAATCAGCATGAGCGGAGACCTATATATTGATGCAGTCGACTCACCTCACACTTGCCTGGTTACTTCCTAAACCAGAATACGGGGGGAGTACTCTGGGTTTGGGCCAAATACCAAGCTCGGAGCCATCTCCTCGGACAGCACACCAAATTTACATACCAATTACTCTATCGATTATTTGTAAGTGTGAACTCGTGAATAAAGCACCATGATTTAATTCAGGTGTAGAGTCACACCCTCCAGCAATCACCTGTTACTCAGGGACAAACACCAAACTACTCACTGAGCCATCACAGTAGCTACATCAAGTTAATCTAATTAACTGATGTGAGTATTCATAATTAATCATAACATCATAACAGAATAAGTTGTTAATAAGTATTAATAATTCCCCTTTGAGCTAATTTGCTACACTACATTACTCCCACTTCACTGAGGTGGTATTAATGAACATAGCTGTCCACATCAGGTGGTCCCTTGTACAATTATGTGTTTGTGTATGTGTGTTTTTTTGTGGATTGAGCTACTTAGTGGTGATTATGCAACTCTTTGTGCCATATACGCATACTCTTGGTGGCCTAAATTTGTTGTTTCACTAATGAGGCTATAAATACTAGGGGTGGCACGGTACATGAAAAAACAATTGAACCGTTCGGTTCGCTTGTCTTGGTTCGGTTCGTGTGTGCGTTGCACGGTTCGACGCATGCGCAATGCAGCCCTGTGCTCAGACAGTTTCACCCGAACATACACATAGACAGTAAAAGTGGAGTAAGGAGTGCTGCACAAATGGCAAGTGGAGGAGATAATGAAGGCCGGCCGGAGTTGGTGGATGCGCCCGCGTCGTTCAAATCCGGTGTGTGGGAACATTTTGGATTTCATATTACTTACGATGACAACAGAAATAAAACAGTAGATTGAAGTGCGACTGTGTGCAAGCATTGTGCAAAATGCATTCAATATGCTAATGGGAACACTTCTAATATGACAGCTCATTTGAGAAAACATCACACCAATGTGTCGATAAGCACAAACAGGAGAGAGCCGGTTAGGAAACAACTTCTACTGTCCGAAGCATTTAAGCAACCTCTCAGTGATAAGTTGGACAGGGCAATAGCCATAACTAAAGCATTGGGGATGTTTATAGCAAAAGATATGCAACCGTGCAGCGTGATTGAGGGTGAAGGATTTCATCAGCTGATGAATGTACTCGAGCCGCGGTATAATATTCCCTCTTGCCGACACTTCGGCACCACTGTAATTCCAAAACTGTATGACGAGACACGAGGAGAAATTGAAAAAGAATTGTCCGAAACAGCCTATGTCATGGGTCTTCAACCGGGGGTCCGCGACCCCCAGGGGGTCCGCGGGAGTATTGCAGGGGGTCTGTCAATTAATGTTTGATCACAAAAAAAAAAAAAATAAAACATGGGTAAAAACATCACAGAGTCAAATTTTAATAAAATATATTTGATTTTACAAATTACATTAACAGCTTTAATAAAACCATTCCATCCACGTGCAGTCACGTGATCTCATGATACCGTTAACGCAGACTATGAGCACTTTAATCTGAAAATACTACTGGCTAATAATTTATATACAATTTAGCTCACCAGAATGGATCGCTTTGTAATATCTTCAGCTTACAGTTCAGGTAAATGTATAATCGTCATCCTGAGAGTAAAATTAAAATGTGAAGTTTTATTTAAACGTAAAGCTGAAGTTCATGTAAATGTAAAATTGTTCGCCTGACAGTAAAATTAAAATGTGAAGTTCTGTTTTAGCCGACTGTCAACTAGCGCGCGCGTTCTGCGCCTGCGTATAAAGGCGATAACTGTCTATTTAAGCAGATATATTTGTCTATATTCGTCATTCAAAAGGGGAAAGCAAAACCAAGACTGCAAGTATACAAACCATAAACAAAGCAGCGCTTGCTTACCGCTTTGAATATCAGTCATGCTGATCAAGTTATTATTTCACTCCGCTCATGTTATTATGAAAATATTCGTGGATTCGAGTGCTCAGGTAAGATGACGTAAAATTAGAACAAGCTTCTGTCTGTGCCGTCATGACTTCTTTGCTTGCTTTCATAACTTTTGCTTATATTCTCGTGAACTGACTCGTTTGCTATACTAAACCGCCAATCAGAGTTCTCTCTCACTCACCGACGGTCCGACGCCGATTCAACATGTCGAAAAACACCCGACGAGGACCAACTTCAGCCGACGGTGCGGAACACACTGAGAAAACTTAGTCGGCCGACGAACAAAAACTGCCCGACGGCCGACCGTCGGCTTGGTGTGTATAATTGTCTACCTGACAATAAAATTTAAGTGTATAAAACTGCAAATTTATTAAAATAATTGTGTTCAAGTCAACTCTGAACTTAATAAACTGTGATTTTAATTGCAACAGTTTGTTATGATGCATAAATCTCTTTAACAATGAAAATATAGCCTACAGACAATGTACAACAACATGGTTCTAATCTATATTGTCTCAACATAATATTACTATCGTAATATGATTGATTTCTATTAATATCAGAGGCTGTTTGACACATTTCGTGTCAGGGGTCCCTGCTCCGTGTCTCGCTCATCTAAGGGGTCCTTGCCCTGAAAAACGTTGAAGACCCCTGGCCTATGTAGCGCTCACTACAGAAGGATGGACCTCCAGGGCCACTGAAAGTTTCCTCACGGTGACCGCTCACTATATTACTTCGGAGTGGGAATGTAACGCTGGGGTACTGACAGGAGACGAGGGTATATCCAACAGGCAGGTTTATTCAGGAATGAATGAGACGAACACGCAACAGTGTGCATAGCACAAACATCGACAGACAATGAATGTTGAACAGGCAGCAACTAAAATACACTGATGACAATGATACACAGGTGAAGGAGGTTAAACTGGTTAGTGATAACAGGTGCAGACAATGACTGATTAACTAAGTATGACAAGACTAGACTAAACATGACAAGACAGAACTAAACGTGACTGTGACAGGGAAATGAGAAGCTGCGTTTTGCAAACACGCCCCATTTATGAAAGTCATACCAGTGAGCATCTCTCTGAAATGCTGACAGACGCGGTGGTGGAATGGAAACTGGAGAGGGTAAATAGCATAATTCCTGTTACTACAGATAATGCTAAAAATATAGTGAATGCTATCGATTTAGCAGCGGGACTTGGGCCACAGATCGGGTGCTTCGCACACACTGTTAACCTTGCAGCCAAGAGTGCAATCTCACTAAACCAAGTATCCCGACTCTTGGAAGACACCTAGGAAGGTGGTTAGCTTCTTTCACCGAAGCACAACAGCTGCCCATGCCCTGAAAACCAAGCAGGATATGCTGGAATTGCCTGTTCACAAACTAATTCATGACGTAACAACTCGTTGCAACTCCACATATGACATGTTAGAACATTATGTGGAGCAACAGGCTGCCATCTACTCTGCTGTGATGGACAAGGATATGAAGAAGAAAGTCAAGGACATTGCATTGTTAACTGAAAGTGAGACAAAACTGGCAGAGGGTCTCATTAATATTCTCAAACCTCTGAAGAATGTAATCACCCTCATGAGCACAGAAACATCCCCCTCAGTTTCAATGATTATTCCACTGCAGAAGATGATCCTGAAATCCATGACATCAAGTGCAGAGGACAGTACCACTATCAAAGAAGCTAAGGCAGCCATCACTAAAGACCTTAAAGGCAGATACAATGACCCTGGTGTTCAGGATTATCTGCACAGAACCACAGCACTTGATCCAAGATTCAAGTCCCTGCCTTACCTGGAAGAAGCCTGTGTTCAGAAAATCTACGATGATCTAACCACGGACATTGTGGACATTGAAAAACAGGTATTGTGTTTGTTTTTTGTATCTAACTTAAATTTTATTCATTTAATATATTATAATTTTTTAGTTTTTATCCTAATGATAATTGCTGTTTTATGTTTTTATTTTATTTTTTTGATTAAGCCAAGCATATTTAATCTATTTGTAGCTTTGTAATATTTTTCTATTCCCCACTGCCCAGTAGAGAATAACTTTTGTCTATTTTGTCATATACTCATCAGGGTCAAAGCAGTGAAGCCCAAGCGGCCAGTTCATCCTCAGGAGCGGAGCCAGGGCCATCAGAGACCTCTCCTTCCCAGAAAAAATCTGCCATGGCAATGGTATTTGCAGATTTTTTTAAAACAGAGGAAAGAAGAATAAAGCCTTTGTCAGACATCATTCATGAAGAAGTCACCTCATACAAGGCCACAGGCTGCCTCTCTGTGGATGTAGACCCACTCGCATGGTGGAAGAGCAATGAGCATAAGTATCCTCTCATTGCTAAGTTAGCCCAACGTAACTGTTATGAATCTGTTCCGTTGTCCTGCATCCACCTGCCACTAGGCTCCTGTCTGCTCCTGATCGATTGCTCCTGTCTGCCTCGCTGCTGAATTGTTTGAGTCTGTTGCTCCGTATAGCTTTGTTTTGAATCTATTTATTGTCATTGTTTGCTGTCTACTTTATCTTCACTGTATATCTGATATTATCTGATATTGTCTTATATTGCCTATCACATTAATCTGACATCGCTAGTTTTTAATCTTTTAATCTAAATCACCATCACAACGCGTTAGCATTACACTAGTTTGTGTTATCCGTTCCCACCGTCATTTCTGTCGCGCTCTCCTTTTTCTACAAGTTCATCAAACAACTGGTAAGTCGGATCGGTCTACAAACATGGTAAGCCATGTCATCTTCTCCTTTCATTGTTACTTGCACTGCCTGTCACATGCATAGTATAGCTTTCTCTGTCAGCGATGAGGCATTCACATGTCATAAATGTAGGGAAATAGTCAGGCTGACAGAGAAAATCTTAGAATTAGAGACACGCATCCAAACTTTAATTGAGGATAGTAAGAATGCAAGGGCTTCAGATACTGTTTTGGATGCGACTAGCTTAGCAAACTCCGTACATTGTTCGGTTCCGGCTGTAGAGCCCGTGCAGCAGGGCAACCTTGTGACCGTGAGGCGGCCTAGTCGTGGGAAAAAACACCACTCTTCCGTTCTGATTAGAACATCAAACAGGTTCTCCCCACTCAGTGACGCACCCACTGAGAATCCTGTTGAAAGTGCCCTAGTTATTGGCGATTCTATTACACGGAACGTGAAAATAGAGACACCAGCCACCATAGTCACATGTTTGCCGGGAGCCAGAGCGCCTGACATCAAAGCAAATTTAAAAGTGCTGGCTAATGCTAATCGTAAATACTCTAAGATTGTTATTCACGTCGGCGCTAATGATGTTCGACTTCGCCAGTCGGAGATCACCAAAATTAACATTAAAGAGGTGTGTGAAATCGCACGTATGATGTCAGACACTGTAATTTTTTCTGGACCCCTTCCTGCTCGTAGGAGTGATGAGATAATTAGCAGACTTTCATCACTCAATGGCTGGCTGTCTAAGTGGTGTCCACAGAATAATATAGGTTTCATAGACAATTGGAAAAGTTTTTGGGGCAGACCTGACCTGTTGAAAAGAGATGGTATTCATCCCTCCTGGGGTGGTGCCGCTCTTCTCTCTAGTAATATGGCACATAGTCTTAGAGCTCAACCTTGACTAACTGGGGCCCAGGTCAGGAAGGAGACAGACTGGCTAAACCGACCGTCTGCTAGCTGTCTCACGTCACAGAATTCAGATAAACCCCAACACATAGAGACACTTTCACCTAGATATCATCATAGAGACTGTGTCTGTACCCCGAACTAATAAATACAGAAAACTTCCAAACCCATTTACGAGTGATAATTTAATTGATGTTCAACAAGTAGTAAACAGAGATTATAAAGATAAACAAATGATAAAGCTTGGGTTGCTGAATATTCGATCCCTTTCTTCAAAAGCACTTATTGTAAATGATATTATCACAGAAAATAATCTAGATGTGCTGTGTTTGACAGAAACCTGGCTAAAACCAGACGATTACATTACTTTAAATGAGTCTAGCCCTCAAGGTTACTATTATCGACACGAACCTCGTCAGAAAGGTAAAGGGGGAGGTGTTGCTGTAATCTATAGTAATATCTTTAGTATTACTCAAAAGTCTTTCAAATATATCTCTTTTGAAGTGATGGTGCTCTATGTAACGTTATATAATGTAAGTGACAAATCTCATTTGAAATTTGTGTTGGCTACTGTATACAGGCCACCTGTCACAGAGACGAACTCCGTGATTCCCTCCTCCGACCGTCGGAGGGCACCATCGCCCGAATATTGATTTCCTGGTTTCTGTTCTCATCCCTGCTTTCACTACATTTCCCATAAGCCCCGTACCTTGACACTGATTATCCTCCCAGCTGCCGGCACTTTATTTGTATTATTTAAGAGTCTCACTCTCATTCAGACATCGCGAGGTCTTGTTTCCTGTTAGGCACAATTCTGAGCGTTATACCATATCTACTGCTTTCCTGTGTTTTGACCTGTTTACGGACTACTGATTTACGATACCTGCTGCCTGCCTTTTGCCTTGTTTACCTGGACTCTGATTACGAACCTTATCTGCCTACCCTGACCTGTATCTGTCTACTGACCACGATCTGTCTCGCCTCCAATATTCCTGTCTGCTGTTCTCTGACCTTTGCATTGCTGACCCTGCTATATTGTTAATAAAGCTGCTTATGGATCCCACACCGAGTGACGAGTCGTTACAGAAGACCTCGCCAGAAACCGATCCAGCGGCTTTCTCTCACCTGTGCTCCGCCATGTCAGCCCAAGCCAGTCAACTCGCGGCTCACCAACACCAGCTTAACCGGCTCACTGCTCTCACGGAGGAATTGGTAAAAGCGCTACAAAGTCTGCATACTCCGACAACCTCCGCGAGGACGCCATCTTCCACCTCACCCCCACCCGCCATTCCGAACGCTGCCGAAACACCATCTCCGGTGAGTCCCTGCTTATCTTTCCCTGAACGATTTGATGGCGACCCCGTGAAGTGTAAGGGATTTTGCCTACAATGTTCTCTATTCATAACACAACAACCAGCCTTATACCCCACTGAGGCTAGCAAAATCGCCTTTGTTTGTTCGTTGTTATCTGGGAAAGCGCTTGAATGGGTTACTGCTGTCTGGCGAGATGACGGGACTACTTTTCCCACTTATAACTTGTTCATTCAAAGATTTCGCGACGTGTTTGATCACCCACCTGAGGGAAAAGGGGCCATTGACCGTCTTTTGGGATTAAATCAGGGACGCAAAACGGCAGCGGAATATGCTTTGAACTTTCGCACGCTAGCTGCTCAGACAACCATGGATATTGACACGCAAAAAACTGTGTTTCGCAGAGGCTTATCACCTGAGCTTCAATCAGAACTAGCATGTCGAGAACAAGGGAAAGATCTGGATGAATTTATCGAATTAACTATCCAAATTGACAATTTAATGCGTGCTCGAAGAAACACAAACCGAAATCCAGGCCGAACAGCTCCAGCTGCCACTGCTGATGAAAGTGAACCAATGCAAGTCAATAACTACCATTTGTCTCCTGAAGAACGAAATCGTAGACTCACACAAAGATTATGTCTCTACTGTGGTCAACCCGGTCATCTGCGAGTCGCATGCCCTTCTCGTCCCAGTCCTGAGAAGCAGAGAGTGGTGAGTTATGCTGTTGATACACTCAACTCCGAAATGTGTATTACTGTTCCCATTAATCTGCATGTCAATGGTAAATGCATCTCTACTACTGCCCTGTTAGATTCTGGAGCCGCGGGAAATTTCTTGTCACAGGGTTTTGCTCAACAACACAGCATCACACTCATTGAATGTTCTTCTTCCTTAGCAGTGGAGGCGATAGACGGGAGACCACTAGGCACTGGAACTATATCAGCCATAACCCAAGAGATACGTATGCAGATGAGATCATTCAGTTCTATGTGCTTCCCATTTCTTCTCTGACTGTCATCCTAGGCCTTCCCTGGCTCCGCCGTCATGACCCATGCATCTTTTGGAAGGATGGTCAAATTGCCCGGTGGAACATCAACTGTAGAGAAACCTGCTTGGCACCTGATTTACCCCTGTCGATGGGAACGGTAACCATAACCAACACTGCATCAGAGACGGGGTTACCTGATGAATACAGAGATCTCGAAGAGGCTTTCAGTAAATCCCGTGCCACTAAGTTACCACCCAATCGACCATATGACTGTGCCATTGATCTTCTCCCGGGTTCCGTTCCTCCCAAGGAGCGTATTTTCCCTTTATCCCAGCCTGAATCGGACGCCATGAAAGCCTACATTGAAGAGGAACTCTCAAAAGGATTTATCCGACCTTCAACCTCTCCCGCTTCAGCGGGATTCTTCTTCGTGCGCAAGAAGGATGGCGGTCTTAGGCCCTGTATCGACTATCGAGGCCTCAACGAGATTACCGTAAAATATCGTTACCCTCTGCCCTTGGTCCCTGCCGCCCTCGAGCAACTCCGTACGGCCAGGTTCTTCACCAAACTGGACCTCCGATGCGCCTACAACCTAATTCGCATTCGGGAGGGCGACGAATGGAAGACGGCCTTCTCAACGACGTCTGGGCACTATGAATACCTCGTTATGCCGTTCGGATTGTCCAACAGTCCCTCCGTCTTCCAGGCTTTTGTCAACGACGTCTTCCGGGACATGCTTAATCACTCTGTTATTGTATATATTGATGACATCCTGATCTATTCGGACAACTACAACGAACACGTACAGCAGGTCCGAACGGTACTTGAACGGTTAATCCACCATCAACTCTTTGCAAAGCTTGAAAAATGTGAATTCCATCAGACTTCCATAGCCTTCCTTGGTTACGTCATCAGCCCTGACGGCATCGCCATGGATGACAAGAAGGTAGCAGCCGTTCTTAACTGGCCACGACCCACTACCCTCAAAGAATTACAACGGTTCTTAGGATTTGCCAACTTCTATCGGCGCTTCATCCGCAACTTCAGTACCATAGCCGGGCCCCTCACTTCCATGGTGAAGAAGAATAACTATCGTTTGTCCTGGTCCCCCACGGCGCTTCAAGCGTTTCAACAGCTCAAGGAGCACTTTACTACTGCTCCCATTCTCCACCACCCTAACCCTGAACTGCCTTTCGTAGTAGAGGTAGATGCTTCCAGCTCTGGCCTGGGGACCATTCTGTCTCAACGCCAAGGTGAACCTCCTAAGCTCTATCCCTGCGCATTCTATTCTCGCAAATTAAACCCTGCTGAGAGGAACTATGATGTGGGAGACCGAGAGTTACTGGCAATGAAAGCAGCCTTCGAAGAATGGCGTCACTGGTTGGAGGGATCTACACATCCATTTGTTGTCCTAACTGATCACAAAAACCTTGAGTACCTAAAGACTGCCAAACGACTCAACCCCCGACAAGCACGATGGGCATTATTCTTCTCCCGATTCAACTTCTCTGTCACCTATCGCCCAGGTAGCCAAAACACCAAAGCCAATGCACTGTCACGACAATCTGAACCTGACACACTCCCTCAAGGCCCTGAGACGATCATCCCGTCCCGCCTGGTCGTATCTCCCATCCAGTGGGATATCTCCACAGAGATTGACCAACTCAATGCTCAGAACCCGGTTCCAGCAGAATGTCTCCGTGATAAAGTTTTTGTGCCAGCGTCCCTCAGAGATCGCCTAATAGAGCAGATCCACTGTCTCCCGTCATCAGGCCATCCGGGCATCACTGCCACTATCCACCTCACTTAAAACCATTTCTGGTGGCCAACTCTGAATTCTGATGTCACACGGTACGTTAAACGATGCAGGACTTGCAACATGAGTAAAGTTCCCCGTCAGCTTCCCGCCGGGCTCCTGCAACCCCTTCCTCTACCACAACGACCTTGGTCACACATTACTGTTGACTTCATCACCGATCTTCCCTCCTCCGAGCACTGCACCACCATCATGACAATTGTTGACCGTTTCTCTAAGGCCTGTCGGTTATTACCATTGCCCAAATTACCCACTGCTCTACAAACCGCAGAACATCTCTGCAATTGGGTATTCCGCTTATATGGACTCCCGGAAGACATTCTCTCCGACAGGGGTCCTCAGTTTACCTCTCGGCTCTGGTCTGCTCTGTTTAAGGCGCTGAATGTAAATGTCAGCCTCACCTCAGGCTATCACCCTCAGTCTAACGGTCAAGTAGAGAGACTCAATCAGGAACTTATCCGCTTCCTCAGGTCCTACTGTAACCAACACCAAAACGATTGGGCACAATATCTCATGTGGGCGGAATATGCTCAAAACTCTCTCAGAAAGGAAGCCACTGGCCTAACCCCATTCCAGTGCATCCTGGGGTATCAACCCCCGCTATTTCCCTGGTCCGGCGAGCCCACCAACGTACCAGCGGTCAACGAAAAGCGAGGAAGTGTGGAATCAAGCTCACGTCCATCTCCAACACGCTGTACGCCGTCAACAAGACCAGGCCGATCAACGTCGGAGAGCCAGTCCAACCTATCAGCCGGGTCAATGGGTATGGTTATCCACGAGAGACCTCCGACTCAGACTCCCCTGTAAGAAGCTTAGTCCAAGGTACGTGAGTCCTTTTCAAATTGAACGCCAGATTACACCAGTATCATTCCGTCTGGTCTTACCTAACCACTACCGTATTTCTCCTACGTTTCATGTGTCCCTGTTAAAGCCCACCGACGGTCCCAACGAGGAGGGGGAGGAGAGGTCTGGTGAACGGGGTCCTCCTCCCATCGAGATAGAGGGCGAGCAGGCGTACAGAGTACACAAGCTCCTGGATTCTAGACGCCGAGGAAGGTCGTTACAGTATCTGGTCGACTGGGAGGGGTATGGCCCAGAAGAACGCTCTTGGGTAAACGCGGATGACATCCTGGATCCCAACCTCGTAGAAGAGTTCCACAGAGCGCACCCAAACAGACCAGCTCCTCGACCTCGTGGCAGACCTCGGCGTCAACGACCTCTTCGCGCCAGGAGTCGCTCGCAGGAGGGGGGCTCTGTCACAGAGACGAACTCCGTGATTCCCTCCTCCGACCGTCGGAGGGCACCATCGCCCCAATATTGATTTCCTGGTTTCTGTTCTCATCCCTGCTTTCACTACATTTCCCATAAGCCCCGTACCTTGACACTGATTATCCTCCCAGCTGCCGGCACTTTATTTGTATTATTTAAGAGTCTCACTCTCATTCAGACATCGCGAGGTCTTGTTTCCTGTTAGGCACAATTCTGAGCGTTATACCATATCTACTGCTTTCCTGTGTTTTGACCTGTTTACGGACTACTGATTTACGATACCTGCTGCCTGCCTTTTGCCTTGTTTACCTGGACTCTGATTACGAACCTTATCTGCCTACCCTGACCTGTATCTGTCTACTGACCACGATCTGTCTCGCCTCCAATATTCCTGTCTGCTGTTCTCTGACCTTTGCATTGCTGACCCTGCTATATTGTTAATAAAGCTGCTTATGGATCCCACACCGAGTGACGAGTCGTTACACCACCAGGGCACCATACAGATTTTATCAAAGAATTTGCTGATTTTCTCTCGGAGTTAGTACTGGCTGTGGATAAAGTCCTTATTGTTGGTGATTTTAATATACATGTAGATAATGAAAAAGACGCTTTGGGATTGGCATTAACAGATATTTTAAGCTCTATTGGAGTTAGACAACACGTGTCAGGACCAACTCATTGTCGTAATCATACTCTAGATCTAATATTGTCACATGGAATCGATATTGATGCCGTTGAAATTCTGCAGCAGAGCGATGACATCTCAGATCATTATCTAGTCTCATGCGTGCTACATTTAACCAAGGCTGGAAAACCGCCTGTCTGCCATAAATATGTTAGAACCATCACTTCTACCACTAAAAACTGCTTTATAAATAATCTTCCTGATCAGTTTCATCAACTTAGCAAACCAGACAGCTTAGAAGAACTCGATGTTGCAACAGAAACTATTGACGCTCTCTTTTCCAACACTCTAGACTCTGTCGCTCCTTTGCGCTTAAAAAAGATTAAGGATATTAGTCCAACGCCATGGTATAACGAGCACACTCGGGCCATTAAGAGAGCAGCAAGAAAAATGGAGCGCAGCTGGAAGAATTCAAAACTAGAAGTTTTTCGGATTTCATGGAGAGAGAAAATGATGGAGTACAGAAAGGCCATAAAAACCGCTAGATCTGCTTATTTTTCAAATCTTTTAGAAGAAAATAAACACAACCCTAAGTATTATTTAATACAGTGGCTAAATTGACGAGAAATTCAGCCTCAACTTCTGATGTTTCCAAACAGCACAGCAGTAATGACTTTATGAACTTCTTTACTTGCAAGATTGACAACATTAGAGAGAAAATTATAGCCATGCAACTGTCTACTACAGTATCACATTAGACAGTGGATTTTAGCATCCCTGAGGAAAAATTCCATTCATTCGCTGCTATAGGAAAGGAAGAATTGTCTAAACTTATTAAATCATCAAAATCAACAACATGTATGTTAGACCCTATACCGACTAAGCTATTGAAAGAGATGCTTCCAGAGGTCATAGATCCTCTTCTTAAGATCATTAATTCATCTTTATCACTAGGTTACGTACCGAAAAATTTTAAGCGGGCTATTATCAAACCTCTTATTAAAAAAAAAACACAACTTGATCTCTAATCTGCCTTTTCTGTACCATAGTACTGAGACCGCTCTCATTAGAGTTACAAATGATTTGTTCTTATCAGATCGTGGTTGTATCTCTCTATTAGTCTTACTAGACCTCAGTGCCGCTTTTGACACTATCAACCACAATATTCTTTCGAATAGACTCAAATTATGTAGGCATTAGTGGAATTGCATTGGCATAGTTCAAATCATTCTGATCTGACTGTTATCAGTTTGTAGTGGTAAAAAAAGAAACGATCACAAGTTCAATATGGAGTACCGCAAGGCTCAGTACTAAGACGGTTCCTTTTCACTCTGTACATGCTACCCTTGGGAGATATCATTAGGAAGCATGGCATTAGTTTTCACTGTTACGCTGATGATACTGGGGTCTATATTTCTTCGCACCCTGACGAAACCTCCCAATTTTCAAAATTGACGGAATGCGTATAAAACAGAGATTCTAATTATTGGATCAAAAATTTCTGCACATAATAACCTAGAATAATAACCTAGTCTAACACTTGATGGCTGCTCTGTTAAGTCATCTTCGTCAGTTAGGAACCTGGGTGTACTCTTTGATATCAATCTGTCATTTGAAAGCCACATTTCTAGCATATGTAAAACCGCATTCTTGCATCTTAAAAATATCTAAACTACTGAGTGGTTGCCCTGCTCTCTTGATAAACTACAGCTGATCCAAAACGCAGCTGCTAGAGTCCTTACTAGAACCAGGAAGTATGACCAGTATTAGCCCAGTTCTGTCAACACTGCACTGGCTCCCTATTAAACATCTTTAATAAATGCAAATTACTTACAAAGCACTAAATGGTTAAGCTCCCCAGTTCCTAAATGAGCTCTTAATGAATTATAGTCCTTCGCGTCTATTGCGATCACAGAATTCTGGCCAGTTGTTAATACCTAGAATATCAAAATCAACCACAGGCGGTAGATCCTTTTCCTATTTGACACCTAAACTCTGGAACGATCTTCCTAGCATTGTTTGGGAAGCAGACACACTCTGTCAGTTTAAATCTAGACTAAAAACGCATCTCTTTAACCTGGCATACACATGACAAATTATGAATTTATGTCTTCATATTCGTTAAAGGATTGTTAGGCTGCATAGATCAGGCCAGCCGGAACCGGGAACACTTCCTATAACACCGGATGTACTCGTTACATCAGAAGAACAATGGAGTCTACGCTAATTTTATTCTCTCTGCTTATGCAGAGGTTTACCATTTTCCGTAATTAGCTGGATCCGGGCCGTATCCAGGTCAGATGGAGAATCTGCATCTATACACGACAGCAACGCTGCCCTGAAGTGTCAGCAGAGACTGTGTCAACTAGCTCATCCCTTGTGAAGGCCTTACCGAAACGGCTCAGTACTAGGCTCAGTACTAAGACGGTTCCTTTTCACTCTGTACATGCTACCCTTGGGAGATGTCATTAGGAAGCATGGCATTAGCTTTCACTGTTACGCTGATGATACTCAGCTCTATATTTCCTCGCGCCCTGACGAAACCTACCAATTCTCAAAATTAACAGAATGCGTAGCTGATATAAAAAATTGGATGACTAGTAATACTAGTCTAAAAATTCCTACTACTAAATTCAGAAAAAACAGAGATTCTAATTATTGGACCAAAAACTTCTGCACATAATAATCTAGAATACGGTCTAACACTTGATGGCTGCTCTGTTAAGTCGTCTTCGTCAGTTAGGAACCTGGGTGTGCTCTTTGATACCAATCTTTCATTTGAATGCATCATTTCTAGCATATGTAAAACCGCATTCTTCCATCTTAAAAATATATCTAAATTGCGACATATGCTCTCAATGACAAATGTGGAACAGCTAGTTCATGCGTTTATGACCTCGAGACTAGATTACTGTAATGCTCTACTGGGTGGTTGCCCTGCTCGCGTGATAAACAAATTACAGCTGGTCCAAAACGCAGCTGCTAGAGTCCTTATTAGAACCAGGAAGTATGAACATATTAGCCCGGTTCTGTCAAAACTGCACTGGCTCCCTATTAAACATCGTATAGATTTTAAAATCTTGCTAATTACTTACAAAGCACTAAATGGCTTAGCTCCCCAGTACCTGAGTGAGCTCTTAATGCATTATAGTTCTTCGTGTCTATTACAATCTCAGAATTCTGGCCAGTTGTTAATACCTAGAATATCAAAATCAACCGCGGGCGGTAGATCCTTTTCCTATTTGGCACCTAAACTCTGGAACAATCTTCCTAGCATTGTTCGGGAAGCAGACACACTCTGTCAGTTTAAATCTAGAATAAAAACGCATCTATTTAACCTGGTATACACATGACGCACTATAAACTTTTGTCTTCATATCCGTTAAAGGATTGTTAGGCTGCATAGATCAGGTCAGCCGGAACCGGGAACACTTCCTATAACACCAGATGTACTCGTTACATCGGAAGAAGAAAGGCGTCTACGCTAATTTTTTGTCTCTCTGCTTATCCCGAGGTTTACCAATTAACGTGATTGGCTGGATCCGGGCCGTATCTGGGTCGGACGGGGAACCTGTGCCTGTGTGCGGCAGCAATGTGGCCCTGTGGTGTCGGCGGAGACTATGTTAACTAGCTCATCCTTTGTGAAGACCTTACCGACTCATCAGCCAGTGGCACATATCCCAACAAACCGTCCCATACTGGCGTGATCAAAAAGATCTTAAACTAGATGGAACTAGATTAAATATTTTGACTGTTGCGATTCCAAATCGGTTTAATGACCTGTAACTCTGCCTGAGTATCGGACAAGTGTTCACTGTTGGCCAGAGGAGAACTGGCCCCCCGACTAAGCCTGGTTTCTCCCAAGGTTTTTTTCTCCATTTGTTGGAGTTTTGGTTCCTTGCCGCTGTTGCCTTTGGCTTGCTTAAGTTGGGGACACTTGCTTGATATTCAGCAGTGTTTTTGATATGCCTGCATTGGCGCCGTTGTATGCGAACTGAGCTGAGCCGGACGATTACGTCACTGTTTTCTGCAGTGCTGCTATACCTAAATTAACTAGACTAATAACTACTGATATTTGCAACGGAATGAATCAATAATATATAGAATAGGCTGCACAATGACACCATTTTCTTGTTAATGTAAAGCTGCTTTGCCACAATTTGCATTGTAAAAAGCGCTATATAAATAAAGATGACTTGACTTGACTTGACTTGACTAGATGTCACCCTCCCATTTCAAGGACTCTATCATTCACACTACATCTCTCATAAGTCCCTTATGTTGATTACAGCCCAGCTGCAAACAATCAAGTTCACTATTTAAGTCTGTTCTGTTACCCAGGTTATTTGCGAAGTATTGTTAATCCTGTAACATTTCTGAGCGCTATCCTTGTCTTGTTTTGCCTGTTTTCGGATCCTGCCTGTGTCATCGTTCTGTTGTTTATCTGCCTGCCTTTTTGACTTTAGCCTGGATTATTTACTACGAGTTTGCCTTTTCCCTGTTACTACTGTTTGCTGTTAAGTTGACCATTGCCTGTATGACTACGTTTTGGAAATAAAACTGCACTTGGATTTCAACCCACTGTCCAACAGTACAGTAACCTCATGTTACAGTAACCTCGCTGTCCAAGGTACATCTGTGCCAAGTGAACGTGTTTTCTCAACGGCTGGGGACATAGTCACTGCAAGTAGGTCTCGCCTCTTGGCAGAAAATGTGGACAAACTGATATTCTTGCAGAAGAATATGAAAATTAAGTGAACAGAGGAGTGTTTTTTATGCAACATTTTATAGCAATTTTAAAAGGCAGCATTTTTGTTTTTAATATTTAAATATATACAGTGGCACTTTAATCTCTAGTTTCCAAATACTGAACTTTAATTTCAAGTGAAAGAAATGTATCCTCACTCTCAGGGAATAGAAGCATTGTTTATACTGTTTTTATGTTAAGATGTTTAAACTTATGCTTGACTTTATGATTATGGTCTTTGCTATTGTTATAGCCTCATTATATTATGTTATTACATTATATTATATATATATGTTTAAAGTATTTTGACATCTTTAAAAGACAGAGCTTTAAGAGTTCCTCTCTTTTTCTTTTAATTTTTTTTTTGTAAGAGCTACACTGAAGTTGGCAGTTTGAAAAATGCAAGTTAATTTTTGTGTGCTAAAAAGGCACAAGTTCCTATAGAGATAACAATACACATGCTCCTTTTTTGCCAAATAAACGAAAAGCATGTCATCATCAATGTCTTCTCTCTTGCTGTATCAAAATCTCACCTAGCTTTTACTCAGAGATGGTCCCAATAATGTGCTTAAAGTCAAGTCAAATTCAGTTTGTGCATGATTTCTTTACAAAAATATTAATACTGTATCCTAAATTGTGGATAAATAAGCTAATAAGCTGAATATAATCATATGCTGAAGGAAATTTCTGGAGTATTAAAGATTAAAAGAAAAAACAACCGAATCGTGGGTTTTGTGAACCGTGCCACCCCTAATAAATACCTCTATTTGTACTACACTGATGCTCCCTTCTCTTTTGGCACGCACATGTCCGGACCCACTCTGAATGAACTTTTTAGTTACTGTGAACATATTATATTGAAAATGTTTGAAATATCATTGAAACTTAAGAATTCATTTAAACACGTACATAAACATACAGCTTTAGGACTTTGAAATATGTAAAAAAAAAAAAAGTAATGGCATTAAGAAATATTTAAAATGCATTTCTAGGGCGTTAATGAAATGTGGGCAATTTTGTGTCATTGAGTGTAATGAAGAGTCAACGGAGTGGGATCTAATTGCAGACTTTATTTTAGCAGAGGTAGTCAAACAGGCTATGGTCATTGAACAGCAAACAGGTATCTCAGAGGAATATCAGAGGTAAGCAGGTTCGTGGTCAATAAAAAGGCAAAGGGGTCGATACAGGCAGCAATAATCAAACAGTCCGGAATAACAGGCAGTAAATCCAAGTGGCAGGCAGAGAACATTCAAAAAACAGGGAAACAGGCAAAAACAAGACCAAGAAAGCAGACACGGGAAATAACACTCAGAAATGACAGAGTGACCAAATCAAGACTTCACAAAGTATGTTTGTGTGTGTGTGAGGCTTAAATAGTGTGGGTAATGGAGTGCAGCTGGTGTGGTAATCAACGGCTGGTGAATGAGGTGCAACTGGTGTGGTGATCAGTGAATGGGTACGGGGCTTATGGGAAATGTAGTGAGGAGTGACTGCAGAGAAAGTGAAAGTGCATGTGTGTGAGCCCAAGGTGAAGTGCCCTCTAGTGGTCCTCACGGGCACTTCACCTGACAATCATAACATTGAGCATATTGCCACCTAAAAAAAGTTAATTTTTTCAAGATGTTCTTTGGTATATTCTCCAATTATACTGAATCAGTTTATGTTCATGCCTGCTCAAGTGCTGACATAAACATTAAGACCACGCACAGCATGAACAAAAAATGTACAAAAAATGATTGCAATACTGGTGTATAGTGTGATGACATTACTGCTCACTGGGCAACCATTAGGTGAAACATGCAGTCAAACACATGAGAAACAGACAGCATTTCTGTCTGATGTCACAAGGCAATGAGATTGCTTTGTCAAACTATTCCTGAAGGCTTTAGGGAGGCTTTAGAAAAGGTTTGAAAACCTTGAATGTCTAGACCAATTATGCAATTGCCTGGTGGAAGAAGCTTCAAGATTGTTTATTATATCAATTATATATTATATCATATTGTCATAATGCACTATTTAGTGGTATTAGCTTACAGCCTTGATGTTTTTTTGGAGTTTTGGATTTAGTGGACTTCATAGACATGGCCTTAAAAGGGCACTTCAGGAACGGGATGCCATTTGTAAGGGCATTTCAAACAATAGTGAACAACCTCTGACCTCTATCCATTGAATAAGTTGGGGACACTTGAAATTCAAAAACGTTTTTGTTCTGTCTGCATTGACACCATTCTATGCGAACTGAACTGAGCTGGACGATGACATCACTGTTTTCTTCAGAGCCGATGTTTAGATGAATTAACTAAATTAATAACTATTGATTTTTATAAAGGAATGAATCATTACTGAGTTTATTTAAGATGGACGATGACACCATTTTCTACTAGAGCTGTTCTGCAGCCAAAATTATCTGCCAGTTATCACTGCAAAGCTGCTTTGACACAATCTGCATTGTAAAAAAAACGCTATATAAATAAAGGTGACTTGACTTGACTCTATTATTTCCTGATGGCCCTCATGGAGTATTTTGCAGAACATGATTTATGAGCACAGAAGAGAAACAATACACACATAATAACATACATATAAAGACAAAATGCCATCAGGGTAACACAACAGCAAAATAATTCAATAAACATTAAACTGAATAACATACAATGTAACACCAAACACCCTAATATATACATTATTGATAACAAAAATATAAAAGAAAAAAAAACATATAAAAGAAAATAACAAATATTAATTACAGTGTACCAACCAATTGTTGCCAAATTTTCCAGGGTTTGAAATGCATAGGTCACACTGTTACTGTAGCTTATCTCTTGTGCCTTAAGTGGACCAAGGACTCAGTTCCTGATGTTGGCACACTAGCCTAGTGTGTCTAATAACACTCCTGGCCATGAAGGAAAGTAAATATCCTTTAGTAAATCGCTAGATTACTGTAATCCTGATAATTTGCTAGTAGTGATAGACTAGTGATAGTTTTGTTCCTAATAATCTGACATGCTTATATGTATGGAAATAATCCAAGCTGCACTAATATTTTCTTCAGAAAATGTAAAATATCTATTTGTTTTTCTTTTTTCTTTTATTTTACTCAGCTGAGGATTCACTCAGATCTCAGAAGTATCCTTAGATATTTATGTAGCCTACACATATATTTTCGTGTGTTTGGATACTTTAGACCGATAAAGGTAAAGGTAGGTGCCTCAAGAAGAAAAAAATCTCTCTCTCTCTCTCTCTCTCTCTCTCTCTCTCTCTCTCTCTCTCTCTCTCTCTCTCTCTCTCTCTCTCCTCTCTCTCTCTCTCTCTCTCTCTCTCTCTCTCTCTCTCTCTCTCTCTCTCTCTCTCCTCTCTCTCTCTCTCTCTCTCTCTCTCTCTCTCTCTCTCTCTCTCTCTCTCTCTCTCTCTCTCTCTCTCTCTCTCTCTCTCTCTCTCTCTCTCTCTCTCTCTCTCTCTCTCTCTCTCTCTCTCTCTCTCTCTCTCTCTCTCTCTCTCTACATAGGGGCTGGATTTTGTGTCGCAATGTCTCCACGGCCAGAATCGTAAAAGGAAATGCAAATGAAAAATGAATGAACACGACGCCAACGACTTGACTGCAACAAACGACAAATTTACAGGGTAAGAATTTTTCATTAATTATTCTATGGGAACACATTGTTAAATATTAATGTAAACGTATGTAAGACGGTTCATGACCATGACAGCTACCTGCGCAGGAAAACTCTTTCGGCTTGACGTCTCACACGAAGCGTTAATGTTTAGATGAAAATACTTTATTGGAGATATATGTTACTGTTAATTTTTGTGTCGTTCGTCACGAAAATCGTTGCGCTCGAAGACGTACACATAGGCCTTCAGAAAAGATAGGAATCGACTGCCGCATGCCTTAGCGAAACCGTGGAGAGCAGATGCTAAAGGCTCCTACTACATAGGCTACTTTAGATGTCTATCGAATTTTCGGAAACACCCTTACAGCACATAAATGTTACCCGGGTATAGCTACACCCTATAATACTTTATTAGTAACCTAATATGTGCTTTATGTGGTGCATCTAAATTACCTGTTTAAGTAAAATTATAATTAGTTTTAAATTAACCTTGAATACATGAAAGTAATTTTTAGGGTAATAGTTTTAATAAAGGGGTCATGAAATGCATTCTCAGATCTTTATATCATGTTTCTGGAGATTAGCTAATTAAGATTTAGCTTTTTGATAATTTTCTATCTTCTTTTTAAATCTCTGCCAAAAACAGAGATGCAAGTAAACGGAAACTGCTGTTATTGATGAACTTCATCCATGCCCTCCTTCTCAGCACGTGTGATGTGAGTTTAGGATGGTCGAGATAGCGCTGTAATAGAACTGTATATGTTTGAGATCCTGAGGTAGAAGAAAATTAATCATCACAACGATTGCAACAGACTGTTTCAGTGTGGTAATTGCTGGCATTTGCTAAAATCTATTATTTGTATATAAAACTATTATTATAACTTGTTGGACTGTTATAATTGATGTTTACAACTGGCAGCATGTTGAAAATAATTAAGGAGTCTGTTCTTAAATGAGATGAACAATTTTCAAATTGTGAATTCAATTTATGCATGTCATTTAAAATAATTTTTAGCCATGAAATTGTCTTACTTGACATCTTAGCCTCACAGCATATTGATCTTGTGATTGATTGAATGAATTATTAAGAGCACACTTCCTTTATTTACATGAGGGGTTCCTGGTTGAAACTAACTCAGGGCTCCTGAAACTTTGAGCAACTTTATACTCACATGGTGTAATTTCAAACCTTGTTTGGCTTCACAGTGGTAAACCAAGCTTTGGTAACCACAAGTTATTTGACTTGTCTTTGTTACTGCATTGAAAGATTTTTATTTTACCGCTTTGTCAAAACACTAACCCCCGGTTTCAAAGACAAGGCTTGAGCCTAGTCCCAGACTAAAATGCATGTTATGTCAGTGCCATTGTATCAATTTGATCAGATATTTGACCAGAGAAGATAATAGAATGAGAGATGGCATAGGATCCACAGACCTTTAGTAGTAAGTGTCGTATGAGCCTACTGTATAAACAACTTTTACTAATTTTTATGGTTATTTTATACCACTTAGCTCTAGAATTAGAGAAAAAGAAACACCATAGAAAAAGTATGTCATCAGTCAGTTGTGGCAAATGTGTGCATGCACTCATTTGTGCAGTTTCATTTAATCTGTGTTGCATAAAGTATCTTATGGCAGGTCAGGAATTTTGAAGGACACATTCCTTGGGGGTTGAATTGTTTATGAAAAAACCTCTGCCATATACCCTTATGTAGCCAAATCAAACACAAATAATCCATGTGTCTCTGAGTTGTTGTGTTTGCTGTAATCTGGTTTGTTCTGACCTTAGTCCCACACACACACACACACACACACTCAGGTTTGTTTTGCTAAAAAAGTGAGGACATTCCATAGGCGTAATGGTTTTTATACTGTACCTACCCATCACAGAAAACATTCTGCATTTTTACATTTTTAATAAAACATTGTTTAGTGTGTTTTTAAAGCTATTTAAAATATGAGGATGCATGAAATGTCCTCATATTTCTTGTTTAAGTTGTAATACCAGTGTCATACCCATGTCATTATACAAATTTGTGTCCTCATAAATCACAAAAACCACGCACACACACGCTGAGTTTTGCCAGGACCAAATGTTCCCACAAAGTCAAAAATGTTTGGGATTACCATCCTTAGGAAATACATAGAAAATACCTTATCCAACCAACCACACACACACACACACACACACACACACAGTTAAATGGGTAATATTAAATGCGCTCTGATCTCACTGCCTACAAATAGACCTCTGTTTGTGCCTGGAAACATTCACGGAAATGTACAGAAATGTCTGACTGAATGGAATCTGAGTGTGCATGAGAGGAAAAGAGGGAGACTAGCTGCAGTAACAGACACTCTTTCAAAGGGAAACTTTCTTGATGCAACCATGCGGAATGTAACTTTAGTAACATTTTACAATAAGGTTTATTAGTTAATACATTAACTAACCATGAGCAATACATTTGTTACTGTATTTACTAATTTTAGTGAATGATAGTTAATGAAAATACAGTTGTTCATTGTTTGTGCATGTTAGTTCACAGTGCATTAACTAATATTAACAAGATTTTAATAATGTATTAGTAAATGTTGAAATTAACATTAACAAAGATTAATAAATGCTGTATAAGTGCAGTTCATTATTAGTTCATGGTAACTAATTGTCACAGTTATCCGCTGGAGTGCCCTTAACAGCCACTAGAGGGCACTCATCCTCAGACCTCACTTCATACACCCACTACATTTCCCAGCAGCCCTGGATCTAGCACTAATTACACATACACCTGCTATGCATCACACACACCATTTAAGCACACTGCACATACACAGCTGGGCGAGGTCTAGTGTTTATACCTGTGTTGTCTTCCTGTCGTGATCCTGTCTGTTTTCTGCCGTTGATGATTGTTCTCTGCCTGACTTTTGGACTGTTTGCTTGTTGTACTGGACTGTGAATGATATCTGACCGACTTGACCTTCTGCCTGTTTAATGATCAGGATTCTCCCTATTCTCTGCCATTCCTATTTGCTGTTGTTTGACCATTGCCTGTTTCATTACGCTTTCACTGTTAATAAAGCCTGCACTTGCCCGCGTTGCCACACACCCCTTCATTACTACTAATGTACAGTCGTGGCCAAAAGTTTTGAGAATTACATAAATATTAGTTTTCACAAAGTTTGCTGCTAAACTGCTTTTAGATCTTTGTTTCAGTTGTTTCTGTGATGTACTGAAATATAATTACAAGAACTTCATACGTTTCAAAGGCTTTTATCGACAATTACATGACATTTATGCAAAGAGTCAGTATTTGCAGTGTTGGCTGTTCTTTTTCAGGACCTCTGCAATTCGACTGGGCATGCTCTCAATCAACTTCTGGGCCAAATCCTGACTGATAGCAACCCATTCTTTCATAATCACTTCTTGGAGTTTGTCAGAATTAGTGGGTTTTTGTTTGTCCACCCGCCTCTTGAGGATTGACCACAAGTTCTCAATGGAATTAAGATCTGGGGAGTTTCCAGGCCATGGACCCAAAATTTCAACGTTCTGGTCCCCGAGCCACTTAGTTATCACTTTTGCCTTATGGCACGGTGCTCCATCGTGCTGGAAAATGCATTGTTCTTCACCAAACTGTTGTTGGATTGTTGGAAGAAGTTGCTGTTGGAGGGTGTTTTGGTACCATTCTTTATTCATGGCTGTGTTTTTGGGCAGAATTGTGAGTGAGCCCACTCCCTTGGATGAGAAGCAACCCCACACATGAATGGTCTCAGGATGCTTTACTATTGGCATGACACAGGACTGATGGTAGCATCACCTTTTCTTCTCCTGACAAGCCTTTTTCCAGATGCCCCAAACAATCGGAAAGGGGCTTCATCGGAGAATATGACTTTGCCCCAGTCCTCAGCAGTCCATTCACGATACTTTCTGCAGAAGATCAATCTGTCCCTGATGTTTTTTTGGAGAGAAGTGGCTTCTTTGCTGCCCCTCTTGACACCAGGCCATCTTCCAAAAGTCTTCGCCTCACTGTGCGTGCAGATGCGCTCACACCTGCCTGCTGCCATTCCTGAGCAAGCTCTGCACTGGTGGCACTCCGATCCCGCAGCTGAATCCTCTTTAGGAGACGATCCTGGCACTTGCTGGACTTTCTTGGACGCCCTGAAGCCTTCTTTACAAGAATTGAACCTCTTTCCTTGAAGTTGCTGATGATCCTATAAATTGTTGATTTAGGTGCAATCTTAGTAGCCACAATATCCTTGCCTGTGAAGCCATTTTTATGCAACGCAATGATTCAATTCAATTCAATTCAAATTTATTTGTATAGCGCTTTTCACGATACATATCGTTTCAAAGCAGCTTTAAAGAGAACGGATGTCAACATTACAATTTAAAGAATACAGTTAGCAAATAACATAATTTAGTTAATTAATTTACAATCAGAGTTAGCAGTTTAACCGAAGTTGGAAGCAAAGAGCTCCCGGAAAATAAATTACATAAACAATTAGGATATATAATTGGGCAATGTGCATATGGTGATCCAGATGATTGCATCTTCTGAAGTCCTTGCAGGAACTGGCGCCGTCTCTTCATAGGTGATGATCATCTGAGGTCTTCTTAAGAGGCTGGATCCGGACTGAAGCTGATGTGCTCTCTAGTCACCTCGGGACGGATGTCCCGAGGCAAAACAGAAAAGCAAAAGGAGAATAATTAGCGTAGCTGCTGTTCATAACTTTAAGCAAAGATAGTCATTATGAGCAATTGATCTGATATGAGATGCATTTATGTGAATGCTTGGCTAAAGAGATGTGTCTTTAATCTAGATTTAAACTGGGTTAGTGAGTCTGAACCCCTAACATTATCAGGAAGGCTATTCCAGAGTTTCGGAGCCAAATGTGAAAACGCTCTCCCTCCTTTAGTGGACTTAACTATCCTAGGTACAACCAGAAGTCCAGAGTTTTGTGATCTTAAAGAGCGTGACGGATTGTAGGGCAATAGAAGATCGGTTAAGTACACAGGAGCTAAACCATTTAGAGCCTTATAGGTCATTAGCAATACTTTATAATCGATACGGAACTTAATGGGTAACCAGTGTAGAGATGATAAAATTGGTGTTATATGATCATATTTTCTTGACCTGGTAAGAACTCTAGCAGTCGCATTTTGTACTAACTGTAGCTTGTTTATAGAGGAAGCAGGACAACCAGCTAATAATGCATTACAGTAATCTAGTTGAGACGTCATGAAAACATGAATTAACTTTTCTGCATCAGAAATAGATAACATATTCCGTATCTTGGCAATGTTTCTGAGGTGAAAGAAGGCTGTTTTTGTAACATATGAAATATGATTTTCAAAGGACAAGTTGCTGTCTAATATAACACCCAGATCTTTAACCGTCGAGGATGGAGTAACAGTACATCCTTCTAAATGCAGACTGAAGTCTGAGAAATTCTGTGTACAGGTCTTAGGTCCAATAAGTAATACTTCAGTCTTATCAGTATTTAATAGAAGAAAATTACTGGTCATCCAATGTTTTACTTCTTTAACACACTCTGTCAGTTTGGATAATTTAGAGATTTCATCAGGTCGTGATGAAATATATAACTGAGTATCATCGGCATAGCAGTGGAAAATAATTCCATGTTTTCTTATAATATTGCCGAGTGGCAGCATGTATATTGAAAATAGTAGAGGGCCTAACACAGATCCTTGCCGGCACTCCATAGTTTACTATTGTTATCTTAGATTTTTCCCCGTTTAAATAGACAAAATTGTGTCGGTCTGATAGGTATGACCTAAACCACCGTAATGCCTGTCCCTGAATACCAGTGTAATTTTGTAATCGGTCTAGGAGTATTTTATGATCTATAGTGTCGAATGCAGCACTGAGATCAAGTAACACTAGTATTGAGACACAGCCTTGGTCAGAAGCTTGAAGTAAGTCGTTTGTAATTTTAACGAGTGCAGTTTCTGTGCTATGATGAGACCTGAATCCTGACTGAAATTTTTCGTAGATAGCGTTTTTTTGCAAGAAGGAGCACAGTTGGGCCGAAACCACTTTTTCTAGTATTTTAGACATAAATGGAAGATTTGAAATGGGTCTGTAATTTGCCAATACATTTGGATCTAATTGTGGTTTCTTAATGAGAGGCTTAAAAACTGCTAGCTTGAACGGTCGTGGGACGTGTCCTAGGGATAAGGATGAGTTGATAATATTGAGAAGAGGTTCTTCTGCTACAGGTAACAGTTCTTTCAGTAGTTTAGTGGGTATTGGATCTAATAAACATGTTGTTGGTTTAGACACAGTAATAAGTTTATTTAGCTCATCCTGTCCTATAGTTGTAAAGCACTGCAACTGTTCTTGAGGGGCGATAATTGAGGCTGAATCATAAAACTCTGTTAAAGGTTGTACATTTACAGTTGTATTTCTGATACTTTCGATTTTCTCAGTAAAGAAATTCATAAAGTCATCACTGCTGAACTGTAATGAAATGTTTTGTTCAGGTGATGTCTGTTTATTTGTTAGTCTAGCTACTGTACTAAACAAGAACTGTGGATTGTTTTGGTTATTTTCTATAAGTTTGCGGAGATGCTCGGCCCTGGCTGCTTTTAGAGTCTTTCTATAGCGGGACGAACTGTCTTTCCACGTGATTCCAAAAACTTCTAAACGGCTTTGTCTCCATTTGCGTTCTAGATTACGAGTTTCTCTTTTCATTGCGTGAGTAATACTGTTGTACCATGGTACAGTATTTTTATCTCTAACCTTTTTAAATCTCATCGGTGCAGCAGTATCTAATGTAGTAGTGAAAATGGTGCACATGCTGCTAGTCATTTTCTCGAGATCATTTGCGTGTTCGGGTACGATGAGCAGCTGAGACAGATCAGGCAGGTTATTTGTGAATTTATCTATAGTTGTCGGTAGAATTGTTCTGCCTAGTCGATATCGCGGCGCAATCTGACAAATATCATCAGTATGCAGTACGCAAGTTAAAAGATAGTGATCAGAGACATCATCACTTTGCGGTAGAATTTCTATATCAGTAGGATTTATTCCATGTGATATAATTAAATCTAGAGTATGATTAAGACGTTGGGTGGGTCCAGTGACGTTTTGTTTGACCCCAAAGGAGTTTAGTAAATTTGTAAACGCAGCCCCTAACGCATCGTTTGTATTGTCTACATGAATGTTAAAATCTCCAACAATCAGAGCTTTATCGACGCTGACCAATAGGTCTGAGAGAAAGTCTGCAAACTCTTTTAGGAAATCAACATAAGGCCCTGGAGGTCTATAAACGGTAGCCAAAGCAAGAGATAGTAGCGACTTTTTACTTATATCTGAGAGTGTAACATTAAGTATAAGAATTTCAAATGAATTAAACCTGTAGTTTGTTTTCTGAGTAACGTTCAGAATATCACTATGGATTGTTGCTACACCACCGCCACGGCCAATCAGATGGCATTTATTTTTATAACAATAGCCAGGTGGACAAGACTCATTTAGACCGAAATAATCATTTGGTTTAAGCCATGTTTCAGTAAGGCAAATTATATCAAGACTATTATCTGTGATTATTTCATTTATGATAACTGCCTTAGGTGTCAACGATCTAATGTTTAGTAGCCCTAGCTTTAGAAATTGTTTTTGTTCAGTAATTTTGTAATATTCTGGTTTGATCACGATCAGGTTTTTTCTAGATCCTTTATTTTTATTGTTATTGCTAAACCTCACTATTCGTGGAATAGACACAGTTTCTATAGACTGCATTACACTCACATTTCTATCAGTTAAGTGGGCAAAACACATACTGTGATTTGAGGTTTGACTTACTAGTCATACGGTGCGAAGCGTCTTGGAGATGTTCTCGGACAGAAGATCAGCTCCGGTTCTGCTGGGGTGCAGGCCATCAGCACGGAAGAGCCTAGGACACTCCCAGAAAAGATTCCAGTTATTTATAAAGAGCAGCTTCTGTTCTTTACACCAAGACATCAACCACTCATTTAAAGAGAATAGTCTACTGAACCTTTCATCCTCGTCGATACGTCGGAAGCGGTCCGGACACGATGATCCTCGTCGCGGGCGATGTGGCTCGTACCGTCTCGATCAGGCTCCTGAAGTCCTGCTTCAGCACCTCCGTCTGCCGCAGCCTGGTGTCGTTCACCCCCGCGTGCAGCACTACAGCTCCGATGGTCTCAGCACCGTCGAGGATCGCGGGAACCTGTGCAGCGACATCGAGAACACGAGCACCAGGAAAACAGTGACTGCGAACCTTACCTTTGGCTGTGGTAGCGTGGACGTGGCGGACGATGGACTCTCCAATGACAACGGCGTCGCGTTCCGCCTCGCGGAGAGGGGAGAAGCGATTCCACGTCGAGACCTCGAAGACCGGGGGCGGAGGAGAGGTCCTGGTCCGAGGCCTGGCTCGCATCTTCTGCTGCTGAAGCACCCAAGGTCCCTGTTGTCAAGTCATCTTTTTTATTTATATAGCGCTTTTTACAATGCAAATTGTGGCAAAGCAGCTTTACATTAATAAGAAAATGGTGTCATTGTGCAGCTTATTCTATATATTATTGATTCATTCCGTTGCAAAGATCAATAGTTATTAGTCTAGGTAATTTAGGTATAGCAGCACTGGAGAAAACAGTGACGTAATCGTCCGGCTCAGATCAGTTCGCATACAACGGCGCCAATGCAGGCATATCAAAAACACTGCTGAATATCAAGCAAGTGTCCCCAACTTAAGCAAGCCAAAGGCAACAGCGGCAAGGAACCAAAACTCCAACAAATGGAGAAAAAAACCTTGGGAGAAACCAGGCTTAGTTGGGGGGCCAGTTCTCCTCTGGCCAACAGTGAACACTTGTCCGATACTCAGGCAGAGTTACAGGTCATTAAACTGATTTGGAATCGCAACAGTCAAAATATTTAATCTAGTTCCATCTAATTTAAGATTTTTTTGATCACGCCGATATGGGACGGTTTGTTGGGATATGTGCCGCTGACTGATGAGTCGGTAAGGTCTTCACAAAGGATGAGCTCGTTCACACGGTCTCCGCCGACACCACAGGGCCACACTGCTGCCGCACACAGGCACAGGTTCCCCGTCCGACCCGGACACAGCCCGGATCCAGCCAATCATGTTAATTGGTAAACCTCGGGATAAGCAGAGAGACAAAAAATTAGCGTAGACGCCATTCTTCTTCCGATGTAACGAGTACATCTGGTGTTATAGGAAGTGTTCCCGGTTCCGGCTGACCTGATCTATGCAGCCTAACAATCCTTTAACGGATATGAGGACAAGAGTTTATAGTGCGTCATGTGTATGCCAGGTTAAATAGATGCGTTTTTAGTCTAGATTTAAACTGACAAAGTGTGTCTGCTTCCCGAACAATGCAAGGAAGATTGTTCCAGAGTTTAGGTGCCAAATAGGAAAAGGATCTACCGCCCGCGGTTGATTTTGATAATCTAGGTATTAACAACTGGCCAGAATTCTGAGATCGTAATAGACGCGAAGGACTATAATACATTAAAAGCTCACTCAGGTACTGGGGAGCTAAGCCATTTAGTGCTTTGTAAGTAATTAGCAAGATTTTAAAATCTATACGATGTTTAATAGGGAGCCAGTGCAGTTTTGACAGAACCGGACTAATATGTTCATACTTCCTGGTTCTAGTAAGGACTCTAGCAGCTGCGTTTTGGACCAGCTGTAATTTGTTTATCACGCGAGCAGGGCAACCACCCAGTAGAGCATTACAGTAATCTAGTCTCGAGGTCATAAACGCATGAACTAGCTGTTCCGCATTTGTCATTGAGAGCATATGTCGCAATTTAGATATATTTTTAAGATGGAAGAATGCGGTTTTACATATGCTAGAAATGTGGCATTCAAATGAAAGATTGGTATCAAAGAGCACACCCAGGTTCCTAACTGACGAAGACGACTTAACAGAGCAGCCATCAAGTGTTAGACAGTATTCTAGGTTATTATGTGCAGAAGTTTTTGGTCCAATAATTAGAATCTCTGTTTTTTCTGAATTTAGTAGTAGGAAATTACTAGTCATCCAATTTTTTATATCAGCTACGCATTCTGTTAATTTTGAGAATTGGTCGGTTTCGTCAGGGCGCGAGGAAATATAGAGCTGAGTATCATCAGCGTAACAGTGAAAGCTAATGCCATGCTTCCTAATGACATCTCCCAAGGGTAGCATGTACAGAGTGAAAAGCAACGGTCCTAGAACTGAGCCTTGTGGTACTCCATGTTTAACTTGTGATCGAAATGACATCTCTTCGTTTACTACTACAAACTGATAACGGTCAGATAAGTATGATTTGAACCATGCCAATGCATTTCCACTAATTCCAGCATAATTTTCTAGTCTATTCAAAAGAATATTGTGGTCGATAGTGTCAAAAGCAGCACTGAGGTCTAGTAACACTAATAGAGAGATACAACCACGATCTGATGATAAGAGCAAATCATTTGTAACTCTAATGAGAGCAGTCTCAGTACTATGGTACGGTCTAAATCCTGACTGGAAATCCTCACAGATACCATTTCTTTCCAAGTAGGAACTAAGTTGAGATGATACTGCCTTTTCTAGTATTTTTGACAGAAAAGGTAGATTGGAAATCGGTCTGTAATTGACTAATTCACCAGGATCAAGTTGTGGTTTTTTAATAAGAGGTTTGATAATAGCCTGCTTAAAATTTTTCGGTACGTAACCTAGTAATAAAGATGAATTAATGATCTTAAGAAGAGGATCTATGACCTCTGGAAGCATCTCTTTCAATAGCTTAGTCGGTATAGGGTCTAACATACATGTTGTTGATTTTGATGATTTAATAAGTTTAGACAATTCTTCCTTTCCTATAACAGCGAATGAATGGAATTTTTCCTCAGGGATACTACAATCCACTGTCTGATGTGATACTGTAGTAGACAGTTGCATGGCTATAATTTTCTCTCTAATGTTGTCAATCTTGCAAGTAAAGAAGTTCATAAAGTCATTACTGCTGTGCTGTTTGGAAACATCAGAAGTTGAGGCTGTATTTCTCGTTAATTTAGCCACTGTATTAAATAAATACTTAGGGTTGTGTTTATTATCTTCTAAAAGATTTGAAAAATAAGCAGATCTAGCGGTTTTTATGGCCTTTCTGTACTCCATCATTTTCTCTCTCCATGAAATCCGAACAACTTCTAGTTTTGAATTCTTCCAGCTGCGCTCCATTTTTCTTGCTGCTCTCTTAAGGGCCCGAGTGTGCTCGTTATACCATGGCGTTGGACTAATATCCTTAATCTTTTTTAAGCGCAAAGGAGCAACAGAGTCTAGAGTGTTGGAAAAGAGAGCGTCAATAGTTTCTGTTGCAACATCGAGTTCTTCTAAGCTGTCTGGTTTGCTAAGTTGATGAAACTGATCAGGAAGATTATTTATAAAGCAGTTTTTAGTGGTGGAAGTGATGGTTCTAACATATTTATGGCAGACAGGCGGTTTTGCAGCCTTGGTTAAATGTAGCACGCATGAGACTAGATAATGATCTGAGACGTCATCGCTCTGCTGCAGAATTTCAACGGCATCAATATCGATTCCATGTGACAATATTAGATCTAGAGTATGATTACGACAATGAGTTGGTCCTGACACGTGTTGTCTAACTCCAATAGAGCTTAAAATATCTGTTAATGCCAATCCCAAAGCGTCTTTTTCATTATCTACATGTATGTTAAAATCACCAACAATAAGGACTTTATCCACAGCCAGTACTAACTCCGAGAGAAAATCAGCAAATTCTTTGATAAAGTCTGTATGGTGCCCTGGTGGCCTGTATACAGTAGCCAACACAAATTTCAAATGAGATTTGTCACTTACATTATATAACGTTACATAGAGCACCATCACTTCAAACGAGATATATTTGATAGACTTTTGAGTAATACTGAAGATATTACTATAGATTACAGCAACACCTCCCCCTTTACCTTTCTGACGAGGTTCGTGTCGATAATAGTAACCTTGAGGGCTAGACTCATTTAAAGTAATGTAATCGTCTGGTTTTAGCCAGGTTTCTGTCAAACACAGCACATCTAGATTATTTTCTGTGATAATATCATTTACTATAAGTGCTTTTGAAGAAAGGGATCGAATATTCAGCAACCCAAGCTTTATCATCTGTTTATCTTTATAATCTCTGTTTACTACTTGTTGAACATCAATTAAATTATCACCCGTAAATGGGCCATGTTGTGATGGCGCCGGAGTGAACAAGGGCTGGGATGAACGCGTTCTGGGTGCTCGGGCCCTGTGCAGAAAAACACACAGCGTAGAGGAAGCAGGAGTGTTAATATCACGCTGCAAACTTACCGATGATGGCGAGCGTCAGCACGAGAAGTATCCAACGCTGTCTGCCGCTCGCGTAGCTCGGCCTGCTTCTCGAGAAGGATCCGGATCTGCCGCTCCACTGCCTCCAGTTCCGACTGCACCGCATGCAGCTCAAACGTGTCCTCACCTGCACACAAAGGTAGAGAAACATCCGATACACTCGCCATTAGATTAGACGAACAATAATATAGTGAGAGAGAAGAGTACAAACGCTAGCGTGCCACGCCGCTAATGCTAACGGGCTAAAGTTAGTAGCGGATGTTCGGAAAGTCGGATAAAACTAGCGATATCAAGGGACTCTGAATGTTTTTTATATAAAATAATGTTGGGGAAGTGTTCCCACACCGAAAAAGAAAGAGTGGTAGGTTATAAGTTTGATTTTAAGAGGCAAAAACAGAAAATTTTGATCCAGCCGGACGGAGCTCTGGCTTAAACAACTCTGTTCACGTGACGCATGCGTTTCTTTGCAGGTCACCATGGTTAACAATGGAAGAACAATGATTTCAAGCATCACCCTCCTTTTAACATGTCAAGTCTGCCATTCTAACCCAATCAGCCTGACATAATGATCTCCAGCCTTGTGCTCGTCAACATTCTCACCTGAGTTAACAAGACGATTACTGAAATGATCTCAGCAGGTCCTTTAATGACAGCAATGAAATGCAGTGGAAAGGTTTTTTTGGGATTAAGTTAATTTTCATGGCAAAGAAGGACTATGCAATTCATCTGATCACTCTTCATAACATTCTGGAGTATATGCAAATTGCTATTATAAAAACTTAAGCAGCAACTTTTCCAATTTCCAATATTTATGTAATTCTCAAAACTTTTGGCCACGACTGTAGTTAACTAATGTTTACTACTGAATCTTATAGTAAAATGTTTGTTATGGAACACACACTTACAACAAGGTATAAATGAATATGAGAGTTTAATAGATGTATCAGGTATGGTAAACAGACATGTACAGTGGTGTTTGTCCCCATCCAGATTTCTTTTTTTTTGCATGTTTGTCACAATTAAATGTTTCAAATTATCAAGCAAATTTAAATAATAGTCATAGATAACACAAGTAAACACAAAATACAGTTTTTAAATGAAGGTTGTTATTATTAAGGGAAAACAAAATCCAAACCTACATGGATACATACAACAAGGTCGGTCTACTGGTTGGTCCATTATGCTGTCTCATCGCATTATTCTGTCCCTTTTTGATGAAGGAATTTACTTGGTAAAAGTGTTTCCATCGTACAGTTGAGCACAGAAGTTTATGCCGATTTTTAGAATTTATGCGCTTCTTGATATTTCCATCCAGTGTTTTTTTGGAGCTATGCAATATCCCAAAATGCGCATTAAAATAGGTGGATGGAAACATAACTAATGTCATTGCCTGAGGTCTTCATTAGTTGTCAAGGTTTCTTTTTAGTTACGTACCCGTTCCTTGTTCCTTTGATTACCTTCCATGTGTATTTAAGCCTTCATTCTTCATCAGTTCATTGTCTTGTGTTACCTTAATGCTTATGATTTATAGTCTTGCTCTCAGTGTTGATTATTGGTTATATTCATTCATCTTGCATCTTCCTTTGGATCATCTTTACAAGTCACAACTTGACAACAGGTTCAACATTATCATTTCTTTTAAGATGTAATCTCCTTCCCATCTGAGCTTTTGGAGTTATTCATAGTCTACCCATGGGTACCATATGATAGTACGCTATTAAAATAGTTGACGAAAGTGATTGCTTTTTGACTTTTTTATGTTTCTTTCCGATTCTCTAAACGTGGATTCTGTATACTGAATTAAGGCTGCAACAACTAACTGATAAGATGGAAAGCAACAGCAAAAGATCTATCCATCATGTAGGCTATTCTTTGACCAATAATTCAAAATCTTTATCTATTAGATTTGCTATGTCCTTATCAGTATTCAGGAACTTGCTGAACGCTCACTTAGCTTTGGCAGCTTACAACAGTTAAACTATGTGGTAAATGTAATGCCTAGGATGTTTTGATTTGTTAATATGTGTATCTTCTGTTATTGTTTGTTTGCTGTTTTTGTTTTGGTACTATGTAAAACATTTTGGTTCAACCTTGGTTGTTTTTTAGCAGTGCTATATAAATAAACAAACCAAACCAAACCAGTGATTAAAAAGCTCAGGTTCAAAGTATGTCTATAAATTTTTATCATTCAATATAGGCATTTATCTCTCAAATGCTCTATCAGTCACCAATGAGAATGGCTTGTTTGTGAGTTTAATTTTAATGTACTTGTTTCCCCCTGCAGGAGAAGAAATGAGAAGAAACGGGGGAGCATATGATTTCAACAAACAGCCACAGGCAGTTTCGTTGTAGGTCAAATTGTCAGTATGGTTCCTCTACTCCAACTCTTTCTTCTACTGCCTCTAATTCATCCAATCATAAGTCATGTCCATGGAAACTTTCTTTCTCCTCTGACTACTCATTCAAATCACAGCCTGTTTTCCTATTGTTCAAAAAAACAGACCTATGTTCTTGTCAAAAAAAATGATCATAAACTGACTGCCAATGCTGCATTAGTTTTCAGTCCATTTCTTCGTGGTTTCTATGGGAAAAGTTTAATTAAATCAATTGGCGATTCAAATGAATGGACTGAAAGCAGAAATACTGAGGACATTTTTTCAACAAAAACATCACATACTGAGACTGGGTCAAGAGGTAAATTTTTAGTACCACGCAAAGACAGAGTCAAAAGAGGTTCTACTCAAAATGCCGTGCTACCACAAGATGCTGCTGGAAAAGAAAAAGAGACTGTTAATGGGCCAATGACAGATGAACCAGTTGCTGAATTTAAAGAGAAAGATTTGTCATCAGTTGGATCAGGTGATGTGGTAATAACTGAAGAAATTGGCTTTGTAAGGTCATCAACAGAGGCTATAGCATCTCTTGGTGAAGAGAATGCCCAGAACAGACCACAAGTTCAGACTGCTCATAGTGTGGTGGCTAGTTTGACCACAGTACATACAAATCCAACAGTCAACCCTTCACTGCAGACCAGCCCTTCTGCAACTGCACCACCTAATGAAAAGCCTGTATCCACTTCCAATGGGATGAGACAAATGGATCGCAACAGGACTCTGGAAATAGGTATAATACAGATTAAGTAATGTTGCATTCATATAAATAACCGTAATTACAAAAAAGGACATCTCTGAGATTCTGTTTTTTTACTCGGTTACTTATTTCTACAGCAACATTCATTGCAAAATTTTTAATTATATTTACAGTATATTTCAAAAGTATGGTGTGCATATATTTATCCTATATGTAAATTCATTGTTTATATTAATGCTTTAACAAAACTGTTTGATGTTTTCTTTTGCTTATCAGGGAGTTTGGAGACAGCCATTCCACCTAAAATTCAGCCAAAAAGACAGTTTACCACTTTACGATCATATATTGAAATCACTCTTAACACAAGCAAAACCAGTCTACAACTAGAGGCACCGTCACCCGGAGTGGGCATTGTTAGTTCCAACCATTCACAACCAAATAGCACTTCCCAGTCAGCAAGATCAGCAAAAATATCCAATGACCAGTTAATGGAACCAGGAACTAAAAGAACAGTGACCGATTTAAAGAACACTAAAGGTATACATTTTTTTTTCTTAAGGATGAAAAAACTTGGGTTAATTTCCTGTTCTTTTGGAATATCTGTGTTTTTAGTGTGAGTGTGGCCCTGTTTACACTTGTGAGACAAATGTTAATACTAAGTTGTTGGCCAATAGAGATTTACACATGGTATTAATAGTAGGAATGTTTAAAATGACAAAGTCCTTTACAAATTACTTTTCAAGTTTGCTATTAGTATACTTATATAACTAAAAATAAGAGAGTACATTCAGTCTAATTTTTTTTATTTGAGATATACTTAGTGTAAGATTGTTGAACAACAGGAGTTTGGCTTATAGTAAGTAAGCAAATTTTATTTATAAAGCACATTTAAACATAGCAGAGCTATTAAAAGTGCTGAACAAAGAAAAGAAACGTAAAATAAAAAAGAGTAAAACCAACAAAACAGGAGTATGATAATACTAAAATATTAAAATGCCAGGGAGTAGTGATATGTTTTCAATTTTGGTTTAAAAATAATAATGGGAGGTGCAAGGCGGATGTCCAAAGGCAATTGGTTCCATACATGGGAACGGCTCTATCTCTCTTAGTTTTTATACAGGAGCGAGGAATAGATAATAGAGCCCTGTCTGAAGATCTTAAAAGTCTGGAAGATGACAGAGGAGTAAGAAGATCTTTAAGATAAAATGGAACTCGATCATTAAGAGCTTTCAAAACAAGCAACAGAATTTTGTACCGAATTCTAAAATGGATCGGAAGCCAATGCTAAAATTGGGGTGACATGATCGTATTTCTTTGTCCTGGTCAACAACCTTGCAACTGCATTTTGTACCATCTGGAGGCGTGCAAGTGTAGACCGAGGATGATCCAGATACAATGATTTACAGTAATCTAAGCATGAGGTAATAAAAACATTAATAACATTACCCAGGTTTTGGAATGACAAAAATAATTCAAGTTTGGAAGTAAACCCCAGTTGATAAAAACTATTCTTAACAACAGAATTAATTTGTTTGGATAAACTATTCTGAGTCCAGGATGACACAGAGGTTCCTAACCATTGAGGAAATTGAGGGGAAATGATTGCCCAGCTCCTTAATGAGTCTCTTCCTTTGTTTTGGGGCACCAAAAAAAATTATTTCCATTTTGTCCTCATTAAGTTGGAGAAAGTTATTTGATACACAAAAATATTTCAGCCTAAACATAAGTTTTATGTAATTTAATTACATAGCAATTTTCCATCCATTTGGATTACATAGTTTTAACATAAACAAACTAATAAACTTAACGTGATTCATATTTGTCAGTCATATGTAAATGAAATAGGTAAGATTTATGTAATAGTTCACAGAAAAATGTTCAGGTTAATTAACACTGTTTAGTGGTGGTGTGTGTGCACTACTGAGTTAAAGTACCATTGAAGCAGTGTCAGAGTTAATGAGATCATTAAATGATGATTGAACATTAATGATGAACACCTGCTGTTAACAAGCAGAATCACTGAAGGACAGAGAAACACAAGAACTACAACTGGCTTCAGTCACAGTCTTCGATGAAATCAACTGAAGATAAAAGACTTTTAATCTCTCAAGATATGATTGAACAACTCCACAAACTCTACAAAACTTTCCCAGCTTCACTCGCAACTAACTACACTGACTTTATTTCTGTCATACGTCTACAGAAGTTCTTATGAGAACTAACAGGTTTAGATGTTACTGATTTATAGAGATTCATTTGAAGTTACCGTCTTTGAGGTCAGTGTTGGCTTTAATTGGGCTCTTGACTTTCAAGACATCAAGAATCAATGTACAAATCACAACAATGGTGACAGTTTTAAAAAAAGTCTCTTGCTCCAATGCATGCAGACTGAAATTTTATTGTGCACTAACAAATTTTTAAAAAAATGTATATTATTTGATTGTTACAACACTGCTGAGTATCACACCATAGAATCACAGTTTTACTGTAATGCACCACCCATTTCAGAGTTTAAACTGTAGATGAGATCAGATTACTAAATGTTGACTCTCTTCACCACCACTCAACAATCAGCACATGAGCAAACATTTGCTTGACATATGTGCCATAACAAAAGTGTTTTAACAACATTTAGTTGTTAGAACGTCTGATACAATAAAGTCAAGAGCCCAATTAAAGCCAACCTGACCTCAAAGACGGTAACTTCAAATGAATTCAATAAATCATTAACATCTAAACCTGTTAGTTCTCATAACATTTACATTTAGCAGACGCTTTTATCCAAAGCGACTTACAAGTGAGGAAAACAAACAAGCGATTCTTCATGAATTGGCAAATAACACAGGAAGTGCTCACAATACAAGTTTCATACATTGCTCAGTACCATAAGCTAGAGTAGGAAGGGAAAAGGGAAGGAAAGGGTTTTTTTTTTTTTTTTTTTTTTTTATGAGGGGATTAAGTGTTCACGGAAGAGATGAGTTTTCAGCTGTCTCTTGAATATTTCCCGGGATTCTGTGTTCCTGATGAAAGTAGGGAGATCATTCCATCAGCAGGGAGCAGTGAAGGAGAATGTTCTGGAGAGTGATTTTGTGCCTCTCTGTGACGGTACCACAAGCCTTCGTTCCTTTAGTGATCGCAGGCTTCTGGTGGGGACGTAGCGTTGTAGCAGTGTGTGGAGGTAGGAAGGTGCAGAGCCTGTGGTGGATCTGTAAGCAAGCATCAGCGCCTTGAACTTGATGCGAGCAGCAAGGGGTAGCCAGTGCAAAGAGATGAAGAGGGGAGTGACGTGGGCTCTCTTAGGCTCGTTGCAGAGAAGACGTGCAGCAGCGTTCTGGATCATTTGAAGAGGTTTGATTGCACTTGACGGCAGACTAGCCAGAAGAGCATTGCAGTAATCAAGCCTTGAAATGACCAGGGCCTGGACAAGCAGTTGTGTTGCGTGCGCAGTCAGGAAGGGACGGATTTTCCTGATGTTGCGAAGTGCAAATCTGCATGACCGCGCCGTCTTTGAGATGTGGTCTCTGAAGGTCAGTTGGTCATCGAAGATAACTCCAAGATTTCTGGCCGACTTTGATGGGGTAATGGTGGTTGTACCAAGCTGTATGTTGATGTCGTGTTGTAGAGTAGGAGTGGCAGGGAAGACTAAAAGCTCAGTCTTTGCCAGGTTGAGCTGCAGGTGGTGTTCTTCCATCCACGTCGAGATGTCCGCGAGGCAGCTTGAGATCCGTGCAGCTACTGTGGAATCATCTGGTTGGAAGGACAGGTAGAGTTGTGTGTCATCAGCATAGCAGTGGTAGGAGAAACCATGTGCCTGTATCATGGGACCCAGTGATGTAGTATAAATGGAGAATAGGAGGGGACCAAGAACTGAACCCTGAGGAACCCCAGTGATTAGTTCATGAGGTTTGGATACCTCCCCTCCCCAGGCAACTCTGAAAGACCTACCTGTGAGATGGGACTCAAACCACTGAAGCGCAGTACCTGAGATGCCCAGTGACGAGAGGGTGGACAGAAGAATTTGATGGTTTACGGTGTCGAAGGCAGCAGATAGATCCAGTAGAATGAGAACAGATGATTTGGAACCAGCCTTTGCAATTCGCAGGGATTCTGTGACAGACAGTAGCGCAGTCTCTGTGGAATGGCCGCTCTTGAAACCAGATTGGTTGACTTCCAGATGGTTGTTCTGTGTGAGGAAGGATGACACCTGGTTGAACACAACTCGTTCAAGTGTTTTCGATATGAATGGTAGGAGAGAGACAGGTCTGTAGTTGTCCACGAGTGATGTGTTTAGCGTGGGTTTTTTAAGCAGTGGGGTTACTCGAGCCTGCTTGAATGTGGTAGGAAAAGTGCCTGTGTGGAGAGACGAGTTAATAATGTGTGTAAGTGCTGGTAAAAGAGTGGAAGAGATGGCTTGTAGAAGGTGTGAGGGGATGGGGTCTAGAGGGCAGGTGGTGGGATGAGTGGAGAGGAGAAGTTTTGATACTTCCGCCTCCGTGAGAAGGAAGAAGGAAGAGAGAAGATTAGTGGATGAGGAGGAGATGAGTTCCTGTGTGGGTGGTGCAGAGAACTGGCTACTGATGGAAGATGTCTTGTCGGTGAAGAAATTGGCAAATTGATCAGCATAAGAACATCATAAGAACTTCTGTAGACGTATGACAGAAATAAAGTCAGTGTAGTTAGTTGTGAGTGAAGCTGGGAAAGTTTTGTAGAGTTTGTGGAGTTGTTCAATCAGATCTTGAGAGATTAAATGTCTTTTATCTTCAGTTGATTTCAATGAAGGCTGTGACTTAAGTCAGTTGTAGTTCTTGTGTTTCTCTGTCCTTCAGTGATTCTGCTTGTTAACAGCAGGTGTTCATCATTAATGTTCAATCATCACTTAATGATATCATTAACTCTGACACTGCTTCAATGGTACTTTAACTCAGTAGTGCACACACACGACCACTAAACAGAGTTAATTAACCTGGGCATTTTTCTGTGAAGTATTACATAAATCTTACCTATTTCATTTACATATGACTGACAAATATGAATCACATTAAGTTTATTAGTTTGTTTATGTTAAAACTATGTAATCAAAATGGATGGAAAATTGCTATGTAATTAAATTACATAAAACTTATGTTTAGACTGAAATATTTTTTTGAGTGTAACCATTCCTTAATGTCACGGATACATTCCAACAAAGATTGAATGGAATCGCCAGATTACACGCAGGTACAGCTGTGTATCACAGGCATAAAAATGAAATGGAACATTGTGCTTCTTAATAATATCATGCAGTGGTCGCATACATAAGTTAAAAAGAAGCAGACCCAAAATAGAGGCCCGAGGTAGGATTGGAGCAGAAGATGAAGAGAACTTACCTAACTCTACATAAAAAGACCTGCCTTTAAGATATAAACTAAACCACTGTAAGGCCATACCCTTGATACCCGAATGAATGCTCTAAATGTCAAATAAGAACATTATGGTCTATATTATCAAAGGCCAACAAAGATCAAGTAGTTTCAATAAGGAATTTTTACCAGCATCAACTGCAAGTAAAATGTCATTGAACACTTTTAGAAAGGCAGACTCTGTGCTATGATGGGCAGTGAAACCAAATTGAAAGGGTTCTAATAACTTGGCTGCATTTAAAAACGGGATCAATTGACACTGCACAATTTTTTCTAAAAGTTTTGATAAAAATGATTGCTAAGAGGCAGGCCGATAATTATTCAAGCAAACCTCATCCACCTTTTTTTTCAAGCAAAGGCTGAACAACCGCATGCTTAAAACTATTCGGGGGAGGGAATAACATAGAGTTAGTTGGTAGTTATCTTCATCTTGTTAACCAGATCAGAGAGTTCTTTTAAAGAGACATGTTGAAAATTATGAAAGAAAAATGGACTAGCGGGCGAATTCAGAGACAGATCTGAGAGTTGTGAAGTGAAAGATGAAGCTAACGCTTTGTCAGCAAAAAAGGTTACAAAGTTCAGCCGAGGGTTCCCCATGAATTTGGCAACTTGGATTAATCACAGAATTTATCATATAGAATAAAATCCTAAATCTAAGATAGTGTGTATTAATTAAATTAGAAAAGTATTTTGATCTAGCTGGCTTTGTAGCACTTTGAAACTAAGATACTCTGAAAATCTCAAATGACACTGCTAAGCGATCATGCTTCCATCTCCTCTCTGCTTTACAACAAGCCTGCCTGAGAGAACGAGCATTATCATCCAGCCAATAATAAGATTTTCGCTTTGGTTGTTTCAACTTAAAATGTGCAATAGAATCCAAAATATCAGCACAAACTGCGTAAAAAAGAGAAATTAAATCATCAGGCCCCAAGGAAGACTCAACACTCAAGATAGATATTTCAACAGCATTAGCTAAATATTTCTTGCTAAACTGAGAGGCAGTAAGTGAGTTTATAAAGTGAGAATAAAAGCTTACAGGCTTCTTCACAACGGCAGACAGACAACAGGGATCATAATACAACAGGCTTATGATCAGAGAAGGAAGCAGGCCAATGGGGGTCAAGGTTTAGCTTCAGCAGTTAGTGTTTTCAAGTAATGTCAGAAATAATGTATTTATGAGATAAAATGCACATGAACATCAGCGCAACTCATAATTATGAGTTTTGGTAACTATAGATTTTCTTAAGAATTTCCGAGTTAGGTGCGTGACGTGAGAAAACATGTCAGCGGAAATGGAAGCAGAGTCTGTCCCAGTGAAAAAAAACTAGCAAAATGTATTTAAAATAGGCCTACATTTATTTCATACTAGCTACAAACCCAATCATATATTTGCTGGCATATTGCTTGAGACTTAACAACATAAATATTCTAATTAAACTTTATTTGGAGTTTATTTCACAATGCATATTTCTTAATATTAAGCCAAAGATGTGTTAATATCACTGTTAGTAAGGATAGTTTGATCACTGTACAATTTGAATGCAAGGTATTTAAAGTGTACCTAAAGTATACTTGTAATTGTTCCACTTTAGCACAATTAAATATACTTAAATATATCTTTAGTTGGACCTCATTTAAAAATACTTGTTCCAATTTCGCAGACTTTAAGTATATCAATTTAGTATCCTAAAAGTACAATTGCAGGGTATTTATACTAAGTTCATAAATATGTAATTGTATTTTGTTGTATTTGTTGTATACTTAGCATAAAATTAATGCATTTCATATACATTTTAGTATATTTCTTTTCACTAGGGTACATAATCTGCTGAGGAACCATATGACATAATAAGATTAAGGGGATGACAAAGGATATGTGTTGGTTGATTCATATACTGAGTAAAACCAAATGAGTCCAAGACATTACAAAACTCAGCAACCAAGGGACATCCAGGGCAGCAGACATGTACATTAAAATCACCCAACAATAAAATACGATCATACAACGGAACAACAGAAGTTAAAAATTCAGAAAAGTCACTTATAAAAGCACTGTCCAAGTGCTGCATTGAGTTTTGGTCTTCTTAGTTACTGATTGTCTCCTCGTTTGTGTCTATGGTTATGTATAATTATCACATACAATTGCCTGTCAGTCATTATGTTCATCTTGTATTTAAATTCCCTGTTCTGTCAGGACCACTATCGTCAAAGATGATTGACAATTAGCATACAGTTTGGATTGGCAGTATGGTTCTGTTCTGGGTAAGAACTCATGGATAAGAGCAGGGAGAGCAACAATAACCCCCCTAGGATAAATAGAACAGAACCAACATAAATGTAATGGAGATATCATTAGTGTTCAATAATTTAATGCAATACGATAAAAAACCTTGGAGGTCAGGTGACCTCAGGGTGGATCTGGGAGCTCCTGCAACCAGGACAAAGACGGGAGTTCCAATGACCAGGGCGCAGCCGGGAGCTCTGGCGACAAAGGCGCAGTCGGGACCAGGTGGATCCAGGGCGGAGCTGGAAGCTCCAGTGACGAGGGCGGATCAGGGCAGAGTCGGGAACTTGAGCGAGCCTCCTGCTCGGCCACTACAGCCACGGGTATCTGCCCAACCCCGCGGGCTCAGGAGAGACTGGAGTGGACTCAGAAGGGAGCTCTGGAGTGGACTCGGAAGGGAGCTCTGGAGCGGACTCGGAAGGGATCCCTGGAGCGGACTTGGAAGGGAACTCTGGAGCGAACTTGGAAGGAAACTCTGGAGCGAACTCAGGAAACTCTGGAGCAGACTCGGGAAACTCCAGAGCGGATTCTGGAAACTCTGGAGCGGATTCGGGAAACTCTGGCACTGTCCAAAAGTCTATGAGCCACTCTCCTTCGGCCAGTGTGGCCATCTCTTGCCGAGGCTCGGGAGATGCGGCCATCTTGCCTGGCGAACAGAGGATTGGGATTGGAGATTCATCTGATGCGATCTTGATTAGCATGACCTGCCGGAACTAATGCTCCGCTTGATTTCTGCCAGGACCATATACTGATATCGCCCAAACACAAACTGACAGTAAAAAAAATTTTGATTTTGATTTTTTTTCCCCCTCGGATAGAATGGTTAATAGGCTGCAATATTATTTACCGTAGGGGACTAACTGCTAGGACTGGGCGATATGGCCAAAATAAATAAATGAATGAATAAAATTTTTCATATCAGTCGATATTGATAATTATCACAATAATTGTCATGTCTTTATTTCCTTCAAGTTTAAAGGCGGATTTTTGCTCCTGAGTGAAAGTTGTTGAAACCAGACAGTTACTTGTGGTTTTAAACTACTGGAAAATAAAGGTGCTGGTCATATAATTAGAAATCATCAAAAAGTTGATTTATTTCACTAGTTCCATTCAAAAAGTGAAACTTGTATATTATATTAATTCATTACACACAGACTGATATATTTCAAATGTTCTTTTAATTTGATGATTATAACGGACAACTAAGGAAAATCCCAAATTCAGTATCTCAGAAAATTAGAATATTACTTAAGACTAATGCAAAGAAAGGATTTTTAGAAATGTTGGCCAACTGAAAAGTATGAACATGAAAAGTATGAGCATGTACAGCATTCACTACTTAGTTGGGGCACCTTTTGCCTGAATTACTGCAGAAATGCTGCTTGGCATGGAGTCGATCAGTCTGTGGCACTGCTCAGGTATTATGAGAGCCCAGGTTGCTCTGATAGTGGCCTTCAGCTCTTCTGCATTGTTGGGTCTGGCATATCACATCTTCCACTTAACAATAGATTTTCTATGGGGTTAAGGTCAGGCGAGTTTGCTGGCCAATTAAGAACAGGGATACCATGGTCCTTAAACCAGGTACTGGTTGCTTTGGCACTGTGTGCAGGTGCCAAGTCCTGTTGGGAAATGAAATCTCCATAAAGTTGGTCATCAGCAGAAAGCATGAAGTGCTCTAAAACTTCCTGGTATATGGCTGGGTTGACCTTGGACCTCAGAAAACACAGTGGACCAACACCAGCAGATGACATGGCACCCTGGTTGTCTAAACTTTACACTGGACCTCAAGCAACGTGGATTGTGTGCCTCTCCTCTCTTCCTCCAGACTTTGGGACCCTGATTTCCAAAGGAAATGCAAAATTTACTTTCATCAGAGAACATAACTATGGACCACTCAGCAGCAGTCCAGTCCTTTTTGTCTTTAGCCCAGGCGAGACGCTTCTGACGCTGTCTGTTGATCAAGAGTGGTTTGACACAAGGAATGCGACAGCTGAAAGCCATGTCTTGTATACGTCTGTGCGTAGTGGTTCTTGAAGCACTGACTCCAGCTGCAGTCCACTCTTTGTGAATCTCCCCCACATTTTTGAATGGGTTTTGTTTCACAATCGTCTTCCAGGTGCGGTTATCCCTATTGCTTGTACACTTTTTTCTACCACATCTTTTCTTTCCCTTCGCCTCTCTATTAATGTGCTTGGACACAGAGCTCTGTGAACAGCCAGCCTCATTTGCAATGACCTTTTGAGTCTTGCCCTCCTTGTGCAAGGTGTCAATGGTCATCTTTTGGAAAACTGTCAAGTCAGCAAGTCTTCCCCATGATTGTGTAGCCTACAGAACTAGACTGAGAGACCATTTAAAGGCCTTTGAAGGTGTATTGAGTTAATTAGCTGATTAGAGGGTGGCACCAGGTGTCTTCAATATTGAACCTTTTCACAATATTCAAATTTTCTGAGATACTGAAAATTGTGATTTTCCTTAGTTGTAAGTTATAATAATCAAAATTAACAGAAATAATCATTTGAAATATATCAGTCTATGCTTAATGAATGAATATAATATACAAGTGAAATTAATGAAATAAATCAACTTATTGATGATATTCTAATTATATGACCAGCACCTGTAGAATACTCATAAACATAAGGCTGGAATTTAATGTTTATGAGCGTTCTATTTTGCAATATATGTTAATTAGAGATCAGTTTGTAAAATGTTTGAATTGCAAAACTATGCTTAAGTCTGTGTAAAGTTAATTTAGGAATTTAAATTCATAACTATACATTATATATCATTTTATTGAAAATTGTATTGAAAGGATTGTACAGTGGGTACGGAAAGTATTCAGACCCCCTTAAATTTTTCACTCTTTGTTATATTGCAGCCATTTGCTAAAATAATTTAAGTTAATTTTTTTCCTAATTAATGTGTCACAGCACCACATATTGACAGAATAACACAGAATTCTTGACATGTTTGCATATTTATTAAAAAAGAAAAACTGAAATATCACATGGTCCTAAGTATTCAGACCCTTTGCTGTGACACTCCTTGACACATATATTTAACTCAGGTGCTCTCCATTTCTTCTGATCATCCTTCAGATGGTTGTACACCTTCATTTGAATCCAGCTGTGTTTGATTATACTGATTGGACTTGATTAGGAAAGCCACACACCTGTCTATATAAGACCTTACAGCTCACAGTGCATGTCAGAGCAAATGAGAATCATGAGGTCAAAGGAACTGCCTGAAGAGCTCAGAGACAGAATTGTGACAAGGCACAGATCTGGCCAAGGTTACAAAAAAAGTTAGACTGCACTTATGGTTCCTAAGAGCACAGTAGCCTCCATAATCCTTAAATGGAAGACGTTTGGGACGACCAGAACCCTTCAAACTGAGCTATCGAGGGAGAAGAGCCTTGGTGAGCGAGGTAAAGAAGAACTCAAAGATCACTGTGGCTGAGCTCCAGAGATGCAGTTGGGAGATGGGAGAAAGTTGTAGAAAGTCAACCATCACTGCAGCCCTCCACCAGTTAGGGCTTTATGGCAGAGTGGCCTGACGGAAGCCTCTCCTCAGTGCAAGACACATGAAAGCCCGCATGGAGTTTGCTAAAAAACACCTGAAGGACTCCAAGATGGTGAGAAATAAGATGCTCTGGTCAGATGAGACCAAGATAAAACTTTTTGGCCTTAATTCTAATTAGTATGTGTGAAGAAAACCAGGCACTGCTCATCACCTGTCCAATACAGTCCCAACAGTAAAGCATGGCGATGGCAGCATCATGCTGTGGGGGTCTTTTTCAGCTGCAGGGACAGGACGACTGGTTGCAATCGAGGGAAAGATGAATGCGGCCAAGTACAGGGATATCCTGGACGAAAACCTTCTTCAGAGTGGTCAGGACCTCAGACTGGGCCGAAAGGTTTACCTTCCAACAAGACAATGACCCTAAGCACACAGCTAAAATAACGAAGGAGTGGCCTCACAAAAACTCTGTGACTGTTCTTGAATGGCCCAGCCAGAGCCCTGACTTAAACCCAATTGAGCATCTCTGGAGAGACCTAAAAATGGCTGGCCACCAACGTTTACCATCCAACCTGACAGAACTGGAGAGGATCTGCAAGGAGGAATGACAGAGGATCCCCAAATCCAGGTGTGAAAAACTTGTTGCATCTTTCCCAAAAAGACTGAAGGGTCTGAATACTTAGGACCATGTGATATTTCAGTTTTTCTTGTTTAATAAATCTGCAAAAATGTCAAGAATTCTGTGTTTTTCTGTCAATATGGGGTGCTGTGTGTACGTTAATGAGGAAAAAAATTAACTTGATTTTATCAAATGGCTGCAATATAAAAAAGAGTGAAAAATTTAAGGGGGTCTGAATACTTTCTGTACCCAATGTATATTGTTGTATGGCAGGAATACACCAAGCCGACAGTTGGCCGTTGTGCAGTTTTTGTTTATCGGCCGACTAAGTTTTCTCAGTGTGTTCCGCATCGTCGGCTGTTTTTTGGGCCGATTCAACATGTTGAATCAGCATTGCGCCGTCGGTGAGAGAGAGAACTCTGATTGGCTGTTCAGTATAGCAAACGAGTCAGTTCACGTGAATATAACAGTAGTTATGAAAGCAAGCAAATAAGTCATGACAGCACAGACAGAAGGTTGTTCTAATTTATGTCATCTCACCTTAGCACTCGAATGGACGAATATTTTTATAATAACATGAGCAGAGTGGAATAAACAATGTGATCAGCATGATTTATATTCAAAACGGTAAGCAAGAGCTGCTTTGTTTGTGGTTTGTATACTTGCAGTCTTAGTTTCGCTTTCCCTTTTTGAATGACGATTACTGATGAATATATCTGATTAAATAGACAGTTATCACCTTTATATGCGGCTGTCGGGAGTCGGTTTAGTGTGTCAGGGCAACTTTGGACCCAGACGCTGCCAACGTGAGCCAACCCCGCAGTCTGCTTTTGTCGCCACTAGTTCGTTGGCGTCGGCTTGGTGTGTTCCCGGCTTTATATGTAGTTATGTGCTTTCCTATTGTTTTTTATTGTGCTTTGTCAGTTACTTCAATAATATTTCTTGTACCTCTTTTGATTTCCACAGGTATATCGCCTTTTCTAAGAACAACCTCCCCTCAGCCGATTGGACATGGCCATTTTGCATTCTCTGAAAATGATAGAAGAGTTATTGAGACGGACCAGTCAGTCACACAGGGAATAGTTCCATCTTTTAAGTCAGATTCTGCCTCTCCAACCCATACCCATTCTAAGGACCCCTGTGGCATTGGTGTGGGCCCCTGTGTATTTTCCAATGATCAAAATAATGCTGACAAATATGGTGCAACCAATGGCAGCTTTTTAGTGTGGGCAGACTTAAAACGCACACTGTCATTTGCATGGGAGCTGCATGTGTTTGGTTCTGCTGCCCTCTTTCTTCTGCTTACCATTGGCTCAGTCCTTGGCATAGCATTAACTCCCAGCTTGAACTGCCCTCACTGTGGTGAACTGATACTCGCTAATAGCCTCTTGTTAGTTGTGGGTGCAGTTAGAGCAGGCCACTTTTTGCTCGATCCATATGGGACACGGTTCCTTCTGCCACCTCCTGTAATAATAGCTTTATACACGCTGCCATTACCACTGTTAATTTTGACACAGGCTGCTTTAGTGATATTGGTACTAAAAAAGGCAGGAGTAACTTGGGTACCAACAACACTTCAGCAGCCCCCTCTGTTAGGAGTATTAGCTGTTTTACAGTGCACTCTTCTACTTGCTGCAGACTTACTTTCCCCTGCACTTTCGCCTGTCGTTCCCATTGTCCTACAGAGCCTCACACTGACTACAGGCCTGACACTGTGTTTAGGCTACCTTTTTTTGGCACTACCACGGCTTTCTCACATACATGCAGCTCGGGGAAGAAATAAGGGAATAGGTGAAGAAAAGGTGCGTGTTTTAGCGTGGGTACTGGCAGTGTGCGCTTTTCTTGGGGCACTGTGCTGTCTGTTGCACATTTATGCCTGCATGTGGCTATATGGACTACTAGGAGACTGGAGGCTGTTTCGTTGGGCATGGTGGCTCTGTCAGTTCTGGGCGAGACTGTTGGAGCTTGTCTGGGCTTTCTGCCTGCTTCTGGTGTCCTCCTGGATCTTCTGGAGACCCAATGGAGGCCACATATTTGGAGCACAAAGACAGGAAAGTACTGCCACAGAAAATTTGCCCTCACCCTCTCAATCATCAAACTCTACCAGCAGATATACATGCTGGGCAAAGATTGTGCAGAGCCTCAAGGTAAGGCAACAAAGGAAATCTGAAAGTAATGGCATTGGAGGCTCCAGCAGTAGTGCAGTGGCTGGAGAGTTGCCCAATAACTGGGCAGGACAAGAGCGATCAGGGGTGGACATTATACGAAATCGTGACCCACTCAAAGACAGCAATCAGGGGCGCAATCTGAAAAGCTTTGCAGGAAGCTCTGCAGGTTCATTGTTAAGGCTGCAGCCACTTGCACATCCACCTAGGTTCTCTTCAAGTTGCAGTCTGGATAGGGACAAGGAGTCAGCCATCTCACTCTGTGATTTTGACCTGCGCCCTCCAACCCCAATTGACCTTGGCCGCAGTATTGATGAGGCACTTCATCGTGAGCATCTGTTAAGGGGCGAAAGTTTGTTCCAGCCACTGCGACCACTATCACCTCCTCCATCTCCAAACCTGTGGATGCGACGGAATAGTGAACCCCAAATCACACTGTCATTGAGCAGTGATGAACACACGTTGCTCTCAGAGTCCTCCACAGGTCTGGAACGCTCCATTCCTAGTGCTGTGCCCAGCCGACAGGTCACAGCTCCCCCTACACCCACTCATCAGGGCTTCCGTTGGGTCTCTGAGGCACCAGTGCCTTCCTCTTTGTCCTGCCCGGTCTCATTGCACCCTTCTCCAAGCACAAGCCATGCCCTCATGCCCAGTGCAGAAAACACAAGGCCGTTTCTAACCCCTGACCTTGAAAGTTTGCAATCAAATAGTAGAGGTGGGAATAGTTACTTGAAAGTCACGCGAAATGATGACTCAGCCAGTGTTGGCAGTGACATTATTGACCTTTGAACATGATGTGGCACACAACAACTCCAGGTTAAAATGCATTCACATTATCCAAAAAACAGAGATTACACATTTAATTATGACTTGCTCAGATGCACTGAGTCTAATTGTAGTATAATTTTACTTTAAAAGGGAAAGAGAAAGAAAGAGTTTTATTGGCTTGATCAGATTTCAGGAAATGGATTCAAATGTGAAGAAGTGCAATCAACGCTGAAAATATTTATTTCTGATTTTTTTTCTCTTCAAAAGTCTTGTTTACAGTTGTGCACATACAATAGAAGTCTATGAGGCAAGGCATTCCTGAAGTGTGTATTTTGTTTTCACCGTTATTAATGTTTTTGTATAAAATGTTTGTTATTTGATCTGGAAAGTTGTCCTAATTGTCTTTTTAGTGGTAGGGACCACTATTATAGGCAAATTAACTTCTAGTTATGTGTTATTTGTGTAATTTCTGTTGTTGGGGTGACTCCATGTACAGTATTTCACAAACAGTTACTAGTCTCCTGTCGTTTGTAATATTTAAGTTTTGTGGCTGTACTTAATATTTAGTGTGTATTTCAATATTTATGCTGGTGAAGTGCCTTGTCCCATAGACCAACCTAAGTGTTACCTTAGCAAGCATTGTGAAGACCTGTCTGGATAGTGTCTTTTTTCTTCTTTACACAAGATGTGTGAACATGTTGAGTTTCTTTCCCATGCTTTGTACTTCCAGTTTATTCCTGCAATACAGCATACCGAAAACATACCAAACTATTCCCACAGCTGGAGCTGGTGTTTAGTAAAATCATTTTTATATAACAGACTTGGCAATTGACCAAAACTTTGTTTGTTGGAGTATTCAGCAGTTTGGCCAAATTTCAAAACAGTTGAATGCTCAACTCATCACTACTTTATCCAATGCAACAGAACTCATGTTAATGATAATAAAAAGAAGATAAATGATAGAAAGCTGTGAGTATAACCCAGTGTTTCCCTCACGTCGGCTCACGGTTGGTTCATGTCGGCAGCGTCTGGGTCCAAAGTTGCCCTGACACACCAAACCGACGCTCGACACCTGCGTACTGTTTAAGCAGATATGACAATATTCAAAAAGTAAAGCGAATGAAAAGTCATTCAAAAAGGTAAAGTGAATCTAAGACTGCATGTAGGCTATAGCCTACAAAACATAATCAAAGCAGCGCTTGCTTACCGTTTTGAATATCAATCGTGCTGATCACGTTCTTTATTTCACTTCGCTCATGTTATTACGAAAATATTGGTCCATTCGAGTGCTCGGGTAAGATTAAGTAAAATTAGAACAAGAATCTGTCTGTGCCGTCATGACTTATTTGCTTGCTTTCATAACTTTTGCTTATATTCGCGTGAACTGACTCGTTCGTTATACTAAACAGCCAATCCGAGTTCTCTCTCTCACTGACAACCCAACGCCGATTCGACATGTTGAATCGGCTGAAAAAAAGCCAACGAGGACCAACTGAGAAAGTTGAGAAAACTTAGTCGGCCAACGCACAAAAAAAGCTTGGTGTGTTTTGGTCTTTTGAAGTCTTGTGCTTTAATGGACAATTTCATACAAACATTATGTCAACATGCCCGTCTTGCCGTTTACTCTAACAAACATAGTAGGTTATGTCTTAAGTAAACGTAAACACTCAAGAAAGAACGCATGTGTTCAGTATCAGTGTACTGATCCGTGCATTATGTCTTAAAGTGACAGCAGTTGCATTCCTGCTGTCTGTATGTGCTTTTAATGTTAATCAAACAACAAAAGACAAGGAAATTATTCATTGCTCTTGACTGAATAGTTTTGTAACTAAATAATGATTAATCTGAATTTAATTTATACAGTAAAGATTATAAGCAATCTTGTTTTGCATTTCCTTAGCTACTTTAATGTTCTGAACCTGAAAACCCCAACAAGTGCTGTTAATTTTATTTGTATCTTTTCTCTCTGTATTAATTTGTGCTCTTGCCTGTAGTTTGTTTATTTGTTGTTATTTTCTTTATTTTAATTTGACCGTAGTAATTTTTCCCTGAACATATAGCACATATATCGAACTGTACCGAAACCGTGACCCTAAAACCGTGATAAACCGTGAGTAACTGTTGCACCCCTAGTTTTGACCCAGCTTGGCTGAAGGGAAATACAGAAACACTGAGTATAACTAACACAGATTATGTATTATACTATATTTTTATTTGTAATTAATGGTGTATTCTGGTTACATGCAATGCATTTACTGTGAATGACAATCCTTCCTTTTGCAAGAATATTAAATGATTCCAAAAAATACACTATTGTCAGTCAATGACAGATGTATAGACAGATGCATATTAACATTTGCATAGCTTTCCTTCTTTAAAATTTCTCAGTGCCATAGTAGAAAACAGTTTGTTACATCACATCTTAACAAGGCACTATATGTGCTTGTATAGTGCTGTGACGTATATATAGTTTAATTAAATTACTTTCTTTCTGAATGAACTGTTTGCATGGTACAATGACACCTGTTGTAATTTTACCAGAGCATTTTAACCAGGCAAAACCCCACACATGGTATACTGTCAGGCACACTTTCAGCATTTTAAAGAGATGATTTATGATGGTGGAGTAATGCTGTGCAGTTCCAGCAAATTATGCCAGATTGTGGTAGTCCCCCATATATATATATATATATATATATATATATATATATATTTATCTATGTATTTTTGTGGTCAAGTTTGCTTTTGAATAAAATAGAAAGTGTTTTCACCAAAATACTGTACTCTCTCTCTCTCTCTCTCTCTCTCTCTCTCTCTCTCACTATATATATATATATAAGCATTTTAATTGAAGGGTCAGTTTACCCACTGAGTTATCTTACTCCCCACATGACTTTCACAAAACTTTAATTATTTAACTAAGCACTGCATTAGTGCTTGGTAAATTTAAGATAAATATATTCATTTGGTAACACTTTACAATAAGGTTCATTAGTTAAACATTAGTTAATGTATTAACTAACATGAACTAGCCATGAGCAATAAATTTGTTAATGTATTTATTAATCTTCGTTAATGTTAGTTAATGAAAGTACCGTTGTTCAATGTTTGTTCATGTTAATTCACAGTGCATTAACTAATGGTAACAAGATTTTAATAATGTATTAGTAAATGTTGAAATTAACATTAACAAAGATTAATACCATTCATATTAATCAATATAATCGTTACCATTCATTTTAACAACATATTGGTAAAAGCATTATTTAAATCGGAAAATTAACTAAAAATGATAAATTCTTATAAATGTGTTCTTTCACAATGTATAATAACATTACCACGTTTTTCAGAACTCAGCCAGTAAATGTTTCTTTTACAGTATATTTGTCTGTGTTGTACATTACAATGAGATAGGGAAACGTATCTTATAATTGGAAAAATTTTTATAATATAAAATATTCTGACAATTTAGTAATAATTCTGGTGCAAGGTCCAGAACTCAAGTATTAAATCTCAGTGCGGAACTTGACAGTGGTATTCTTCATCTTCTGTTTGTAGACCTCATCAAACTGTTCATTTTGTGCCACAGTGAAGTGACCCTTCCAGTCTCCAACTTTACCTTTAGGAACACAAACAAAGACAAGGTAAAAGCAAATGAAAGGACACAGTTCAGAAATCAAAATTAGATAATCAGTTTATTAACCTTTCCGCATGAAGGGTGAGATCTTGAAGTCCATGATTGGGAGTGTGGAATAGTTGGTCATCTTGTTCTGTTTCATGGCGTCAAACTGAACCCCCTTTGTTATTTTCTCCCTCTCTTCAACTGAAGTGGACAAACCCAAGAAGGAACACAAACGTTCCACCTCACGTCCAGTGTCCTGAGTAAGATGTGGAAAAACACATTTAACTTTCATTTTGATTTTACAGTGTGCACCACAAAATGAACTTACCTCCACCAAATCTTCATAGAACATGTAGTGTAAGTTAGAATATGTCTGTTTTTTCTCCCACCATCCACTGACATGGTCGAACCAAGGACCAAACACATCTAAGGGGAATATTAAAACAATTCATCAGTTGTAAATTTCTTGATTCATGTAGGTGAACGCACTATAAAGACAACTTATCTTTTTACTCTCCAAATTATTTATAAAACATTATAATATAATATTTTAATATAATTTTTATTATAATTTATATAATTTAATTTAATAATCTGACATTAAAATGGTTCTTTAGTTATACTCATTGTAATTGACTAAAATTATTTAATTTCATTACTGTACAAAATATATTACTTACTCTTTCCTTCCATAAATTTCTGTAAGAACGTGTTCCAGTCTCCTGGTTCAGGTTCTCCCATGTTCATTCGATCAAAATGAAAATAGGAAACAGCATTGTCTTTGGCATTCCGAGCTACATACACAATCTGTGAATGAGTGGACAAAAATTATGACAAAAAGCAAGATTTGTATTACATTCACTTAATTACACATCTAATGCTGTCTTAAATAGAGAGAATTAAGCTATTTCAGTCCAAAAGGTCCCTATGCACTGCTCCTTGCTAACTGAGCACACATTATATGTTGAAGTTAACTTCACTTGACAAAAATGCATTCTGAACAAACTGTAACATTATCAAACACAGATGAAACCTAGGTCACTCATATTAGAGAAGATTGAGATTTCATTTTTCACCCCAAAATTAAAGATACACAAAAGAAGACATTCTAGAACAACATGAGGGTGAGTAAATGATGACAAAATCTTTGGGTGAACTATGTGGTCTAACACATTGGTGTTTGGCCCACCCCATGCTGCCAGAACAGTTTCACCTTGGCACCATTTTTCCAAAAGATTTCCTCATTTGATGTTTTGATGATTGTGATGGTGCTGTCCTAAGACATCGGTCTAAAATCTCCCATAGGTGTTCAACTGGATTGAGATCTGGGGACTGGTTGAGATCATATGCCATAGCATATGATTCACATTTTTTTCATAGCCATAAAACCATTCAGTGAGCCCTCGTGTTATCTTGTGTTACCTCATTTTCATCCCGGAAGAGATCACTTAGAGGTGATCACTCAACAATGCTGTATTGATGTGATGGGGAAAGTGGGTCCATGCTATACAAGCAAAATGCACAGAGCCACCAGATCTCCAGTATTTTTCTTTCATTTGTCATGGTTCTATGAATATTCCTTCATTCAAATCATTTTCCTTAGCTGTGCACTTAAGTTTGGTAGTGTGAGATTCAAATTATACTATGATAGATTCATTACATATTACCACCTACATTACTTTACAGATAGAAAGGAGCCCATATACTTTACCCTTGAGTTCTGCTCCCAGAAGGACTTGGGCACAAGCTGAACAGGCAAATGAGTTTTGATGAGGCGAGGAGAAGTGGGCAGATTATCAGCCAGCTCTGTCCCTGAAAGTAAAAAAAAAAAATGTGGTTCCAAATTTAAAATGTCCTAGTAATTTTGTTTCAAAGAAGATATACAGTAAATAAACAATATTTGAAGCATTCATACTGTATATGTCAACTTATTTAATGTCACTTAAGAGTACTGACTCCTACAATTCAATTAAAAGCCTCAACATTCAAATTTATTTATAATGTTTATGGACCTGACAGAACAAAACTGAGACTGAGAAAAGTGAACGAAACGCTGCGTTAAGGACGCCTTGGCAACAGCTCTACGTGATTGCATCTGAAGCACGTTTATCAACTAGTCCAATGGCGAGAGTATTAATAATAATAATTTAAATAATACATTTTATTTAAATACATCTTTAATTTTTACATTTATATTTATTCATTTGGCAGACGCTTTTATTCAAAGCAACTTACAAGTGAGGAATACAAGCGATTCATCATGAAGAGGCAAATAGACAAGTGCTCACAATACAAGTTACAGACATTGCTCAGAGTAGCATAAACTAGAATAGGGAGGGATTAGAGGAAATGAAAGGATAGTTTTTTTTTATTTTTTTTAATGAGGTTAAGTCCTCACGAAATAGATGCATTTTCAGCTGTCTTTTGACAATTGCCAGGAATTCTGCATTCCGGATGAAGGCTGGGAGATCATTCCACCAGTATGGAGCAGTGAATAAAAATGTTCTGGAGAGTAATTTTGTGCCTCTTTGTGATCTTCGCTCCTTTAGTGATCGCAGGCTTCTGGTAGGGACGTAGACCTGTAAAAGTGAGTGGAGGTAGGAGGGTGCTGAGACTGTGGTAGATCTGTAAGCAAGTGTCAACGCGGCAAGTGGTAGCCAGTGCTTTCAAAAGCACTCAATTGAGTGATAGTCATAATCAAGACAGCTATTAAACAGATTTAGAATTGATCAGAGAAAGCTAATTTAAATAGATAAGTTTTAAAACGTGATTTAAAAGAATTCCAGAGACGAAGAGCAGCACAGCTGAACACCCTGCACCCTATAGTGACTAAACGAACAGAGGGTAGGATTCACATGTGTTTAAAAAGACAAAGTAGTATCAAGGATGACACCTAGACTCTTAACCTGAGAAGATGGAGAGATTATAGAGTTCCCAAAGCGTCCTTGATGCAGTGTGAGTTCCCTTGAAAGGTTGGTCTCAGGTTACGACTGAAAGCTATGTCGTTCCCAAGTGAGAGTCAACGTCGCGTGTGGGTGATGTCACGACAAGGAAAGCAACATCTGGAATGACCGGCGGTAGCTTCAAATAGCTGAAGTAGGTCGATCACAGTGATGAAGGAAGTATGGCAGGGCGACGCAACATCTTGTTCCCTAGGGAACTATGGTTACAGTTGCTAACTGTCTGCTTGGAAGCAGCAAGACCTCTCTTAGGTGAGCCAAAGCAGACAAACTGCTGATCAGTTTGGCTCCACAGGGCAACTCTGAGGACATAGGTGTCCAGCACTCTTACTGGACATACAACATTCAGCTTTTCCTGGTCCTGATCTCTGAAAGGAGGAGGGCAAAAGGCTTGCAAAATGATAGGCCGCGGTATATTGGCCAGCACCTTAGGGACTTGGTCCGGTTTTGGATAAAGGAATGCTTTGACCATCCCTGGTGCGAATTCAAGGCACGTAGAGGATACCGATACGTCCACTCTACCAGATGATCTACTAAAGGAACAAGCCTCTTGAGGCTGGCCTCTGGTGAAATTAGAGAGCCACCTCGGTGGCCTGCCCCATAGCTCTGCTCAGCGAGTGCGACATCTCAGTGATTCAGTGTCATGCGACAGGCCTTGATAAATATGCTCGCTGGAAACAACTGTGCCCCGAGGCACCAAGGGTGGCGGGGTTGGCAGAACAACCACCTGAGGGCACCAGAGTGTCTCGGGCACCATATAATGAGGTGTACATCCTGGAGGGGGCTGCCCTCAGAAGTCTGACACCATGGGCGTTAAGACTTCTTGTTAGCTGAAGCCTTCTTCGCTTGAAGAACTGCCCTTAGATCAGCCTTCAGCCTTGGTGGCCCTGAGAGAAAAATCTGTAGACAAATCCCTACCCCCTCGCCATTATCCAGATCCCTCAGCAGTCGGTCATTCCAGATGTGCTTTTAGGGTTTGCTGGTTGTGACGTCACCTGTGTGTGACTTAGACTAGTTTATACATGTGCTTCAGACGCAATCAAGCAAAGGCGTTCCCAAAGTATCCTTAACGCAACGTGAGTTCCCACGAAAGGGGAACTATGCTGGTTATATTTGGTCACAATCCAGATTACATAATGCATTTAAGCATCATGCCCATTCACACTTAAACATTTTAAGTGAATGGACTAGTTGCACTGAGCTTTGTGAGCATTATTACTTCCATTTTCAAGTATTGCAGCTCACCTGTTTCTAGTTATGTGTGTTTTCAAGGTGCTGTTGTTACCTAGTACTCTAAACAGCACTTAAAATGAGGGAGAAGAGAAGAGGAGAGGAGAAGAGATATTCTGAACATGTTGGATTTTCATGTATTATGGGGACAATTCCATACACATAATGATTTTTACAATGTACAAACAGTATATTCTATACCCTAACCATACCCATGAATATAAACCTCAAGTCAAGTCATCTTTACTTTTATAGCACTTTTTACATTGCAAATTGTGGCAAAGCAGCTTTATCAAAGACCACACCCAGGTTCCTAACTGACGAAGACAACTTAATAGAGCAGCCATCAAGTGTTAGACAGTATTCTAGGTTATTATGTGCAGAAGTTTTTGATCCAATAATTAGAATCTAATGCCAACATAATTTTCTAGTCTATTCAAAAGAATAATGTGGTCGATAGTGTCAAAAGCAGCACTGAGGTCTAGTAACACTAATAGAGAGATACAACCACAGACTGATGATAAGAGCAAATCATTTGTCACTCTAATGAGAGCAGTCTCAGTACTATGGTACGGTCTAAATCCTGACTGGAAATCCTCACAGATACCATTTCTTTGCAAGTAGGAACACAGTTGAGATGATATTGCCTTTTCTAGTATTTTTGACAGAAAAGGTAGATTGGAGATCGTCCTGTAATTGACTAATTCTCTAGGATCAAGTTGTGGTTTTTTAATAAGAGGTTTGATAATAGCCAGCTTAAAAGTTTTCGGTACATAACCTATTGATAAAGATGAATTAATGATCTTAATAATAACAATTCTTCCTCTCCTATAGCAGCAAATTAATGGAATTTTTCCTCAGGGATATTACAATTCACTGTCTGATGTGATACTATATTATACAGTTGCATGGCTATAATTTTCTTTCTAATATTGTCAATCTTGCGAGTAAAGAAGTTCATAAAGTCATTACTGCTGTGCTGTTTGGAAACATCAGAAGTTGAAGCTGTATTTCTCGTTAATTTAGCCATTCTATCAAATAAATACTTAGGGTTGTGTTTATTTTCTTCTAAAAGATTTGAAAAATAACTCAATCATTTTCTCTCTCCATGAAATACGAAAAACTTCTAGTTTTGATTTTTTTCCAGCTGCGCTCCATTTTTCTTGCCGCTCTCTTAAGGGCCTGAGTGTGCTTGTTATACCATGGAGTTGTACTAATATCCTTAATCTTTTTAAAGCGCAATGGAGTGACAGAGTCTAGAGTGCTTGAAAAGAGAGCGTCAGTAGTTTCTGTTGCAACATCGAGTTCTTCTAAGTTGTCTGGTTTGCTAAGACAATGAAACTGATCAGGAATATTATTTATAAAGCAATCTTTAGTGGTAGAAGTGACCAGCAGTGGATTTCCCACAGGGTAATGGGTAAATATATGAATGTTTTTCCTGAAACTGCCTGATTCAGAACACGGAAGAAGTTACACAAGTAGTCCATTAGATTATGAATACACTGTTCAAAAAATAAATAAAAACAGGAATATTTTTTCCTTGATGCTTAATTACCACAATTAATATAGTAAAAATTAACCATGCTAGACTCGTATATTTTTAGTCAATGCACCAACATATGTACAGCAAAGCCAGCAGAGGACCTCAACATGTGCTCAGGGAACCCTTGTCTTACAGGCGCTGTACGTATTTCTGAAGGAATGCAGAGAACTGGCTCTGATTTTCGAAACGCAGAGATAACATTCATTTTACTTTTGCATAGTACAAACCAGAAGATGATTTAAATCAATCTGTCACTGTATGTAAATTGCTGAATATGTAGCAAACAGAATCCATGAAAATTTAAAATGTGGAAATTGGAATAGCAAGAAGTAAAGGAACATAAAAATAAGACAGCGATAAAAACTGCAAAAAACAAAACAAAAAAACAAACAAAAAAACATTATGAACACTCATAATTCTGTGGTCTCTGACCTGATGGTATCACTTGGAAACATGACTCCAGAAATGGCACTCTTATATAGATAGGCTGGGAAGTCTGGTACGCTGGAGCATCCTTACCAAAATACAGAAGGTCAAGAATATACGAAACCCACGTGGTACCTAGAGGAGCATGGGAGAGTAGAAAACTTTTTCTTAGAAACATAATGATAACAAGATAAGAATTATAGCCTACATAAAATTATATCAGTAGTACTGCTAGAACATTATCAGTACTACTTCTACTATGCATTTCAATATGTGTCAAAAATCTTAATCTTGTAACTGATAAAATTAGAATCAATTGCAGGTCTGGAATTTTTGGTTACACATGATGACACAGTTTTTTGTTATACGTAAAAATGTCAAATTATTTTGAAAATGCTTTTTTCTGAATACAAAAGTTAAGAAAAACAAAAACAAAACAAACCAAAACTGTAGCTCAGTGGTCATCACACGCCAGCTAAATTTGAACCTGTAAAGTTCATGCTGTACACTTACCTGCTTTGGGGTAAGTGGCAATTAGAATGTCATCAGGTTTTGCTTGAAAGTTTTTCACCTTTTCCCAGTTGTCAGTGAAGTAGTGGATCATGGAAACACCCTCAAAATCAAACAACTCAGGTCGACAAGGTAGTTTCATCTGTAGTATTGAAAATTGTCAGTTTAATGCTGATGCTTCATTTCATGGTCATTATTAGATAATCATCACTGGCTAAAAACTGTCAAAACCTGTTAACAAGCAAAACGTCTCAGGTTACGACTGTAACCCTAGTTCCCTGAGAGAGGGAACGAGATGCTGCGTCAGATGATGCTTTGGGAACGCGACAGCGTGAACGCGTCTGATGCTTGAATGTCAATTAGCCAACGGCGAGAATGAACGTCACCGGCGGATGACGTCATGACCAGGAAGGATAAAGGCACATCTGGAGCGATCGCTCACTAGCTTAAAGTAGCTGAAGCAAATCGATCACAGGTATGCAGGGTGTATGGCTGGGTGACGCAGCGTCTTGTTCCCTCTCTCAGGGAACTAGGGTTACAGTCGTAACCTGAGACGTTCCCTTTCGAGGGAACTTCAATGCTGCATCAGATGACGCTTTGGGAACAATATAACAAAACGCCATACATGCAAATGCCTGCCTGTGTGAAACTGTGGCACACAAAGACCTAAGTACCTACGAGCCTGGAGCAGAGTCCAGGTCAAGATTAAAGAAAAACCTCATAAACATTAGCAGAGGGAAACAGCCCACGGCATCACATACTTGAGGGTACCCCCGACAGCAAGGCCTTGGAGGCCGCCATACTCCTGGTGGACTGAGCTCTGATAGCTATAGCAGCTGACCAGAGACCTCATAAGCAAGAGAAATAGCCTCGTCTATCCACTCGCTAGCCGTCTATTTGGACGCAGGCGATCCAAAACAAACAGCTGATCCTAGCTTTTCCTGGTCCGGTTCTGAGAAAGTGCCACGAAGGAAACGGGTTATCAAAGGTTTTCTCCCCACAGTTGTACCATCCAAAAGAACATGGTAAGCAGCGATAGCTGACACATACACTTTCAGAATGGATGGGGAAAGACCTGATACGAAGCAACCTTGTAGGAACTCTAGCACTGTACCGACTGGGCAGTTTACTGGATCAAACTGTTGCATATTACACCAAGAAATGAAAAAATTCCCACTTCAGAGTGTACAGTTTCCTTGTGGACGGAGCTCTGGAGTGCAGTATGGACTCTACAAACTCAGTTGAGAGACCAGATACTATGAGTTGGGCCTCCTCAGAGGCCATACCCACAGGTTTTAAATCCCAGAAGTGAAACATCATACCTCCCGCCTGAGATCCCTCCTGACTGGAATCTCCAAGGGAGAGTAGTTGAGGAGAGATAAGGTTCAAGAACCATATTGGGCCCAGCCATTAGGTGCTACTAGTAGTAGACTTATTCCTTCCCGACGGACCTTCTCCAGAACTCTTGGGAGCAGAACAGTCGGGGATATACGTACATATATAGCCTCAGCCATGTGTGTACCATGGCATCCAGTCCCAGAGGAGCTGGATGTGTGAGGGAGAACCAAAGTGAACAGTGTGTCGTATCCTGAGACACGAACAGATCCACCTCTGCTTGGCCGTAAAACTCTCATATGAACTTCACTGTCGTAGGGTGAAGTCTCTATTCCCCTGGCCTCAGCCCCTGTCTCAACAGGATGTCTGTTCATATAATCTGGGCCCCTGGAATATAGATCACTCCCAAGGAGAGCATCTTCCCCAGGGACCACAGGAGGATCTGGTGCGGCAGTTTGCAAAATGGACGTGAACGCAGACCTCTCTGTCGATTTATACAATAAACCAACAATGTGTTGTCTGTGTGGACCAGCACATGATGGTCTCTCAGGTCTGGGAGGAAGAACTTCAACGTATTGAAGACAGCCAGCATCTCCAGGCAATTTAAGTGCCATTAAAGATGATGACCCCGCCACAGACCTTGAGCTGAGCGGCCTTCCATAACCACTCCCCAGCCTGTGAGAGAAACATCTGTGGTCAGTGTGACTCGTTATCACTGAGCTCCTAACACAGCACCCTGGGACAGGAACCAGTTCTCCTTCCATATAACCAAAGCACGGAACGCTCGCCGCGTGATCTTGATCGTATGCAATAGGTTTCCCCTCGGGGAAAACCTCTGGTCCTGAGCCACCACTGTAAGGGTACCATGTACAGCAGGCCAAAAGCCATCACATTGGATGCAGCTGACATCAGACCCAACAGTCTCTGAAATTGTTTACAGTGAGTGACTGGCCTAGCTTAATTTTTTCATGACTGATAGAAAAACAGCAATGCGAGTGGGCAAAAGAATAGCCCATATAGTCGCTGAATCCCACACTTTGAAAGGTGCTTTTCTATACCGGAGAAAGCACTCTTTTTGGCATCAGTCTCAACCCCAATTCCTGCATGTGAGCGAGAACGACATCTCGATGCCGGACCGCCACCTGCTCTGACTGAGCTAATATTAGCCAGTCGTCTGTATAGTTAAGGATGCGTATACCCTGTAGCCTGAGCGAGGCCAGCGCTGCGTCTACGCAAATCGTGAACATGCGGGGTAAAAGAGCTAGTCTGCTGGGACAGGAAGGCGCGGAACGCTCGCTGCGTGATCTTGATCGTGTGGAATGGGTTCCCCCTCTGGGAAAAACCCTCTGGTCCTGAGCCACCACTGTAAGGGTCTCATGTACAGCAGGCCAAAAGCCATTGTAGGGGATTTTACAGTTAAAGACCCAAAAGACCAGATATGATAAATGAAGACCTGGAGTCAGAGTTTAAAAAAATAATTTGAAGAAAATTTTACTGAAGAATAGTTTGCAGTTTCATCAACAGAAGCCAGCTTCAAGTCTCACAAGGAGTTCGTAGGCCACTCTCTCTCCCCCATACATTCACATTTCCACAACAATTATACTCTAACAGAGTCCACAAACTACGTCATTACTAAGATACTGATTGGTTAAGAAAACTAGACAAAACTGGTCATTTTCCACACATGGACAGATAGTCAGAAGCATATCTCCTTCCATTATGATGCTGACAATCAGACCCTGAACTTAGCACTGAACAGGACACTTTTCCAAAACATACTGATAAGTTGTACTTTTCTCTCAGTCCGAGGTACAGACAATATATTCATCATTATTTTCTAGTGTTTGAAAATGAAATCAAAAGCTTTAACATAAGTTGAAGTTAGTCATTCTAAATAATTCCATATTTAGAAAGATAATTTTATGATAAATCGCTCAAAATATATATATATTTTGAAGCGGCAGTGGATTCCAGAATCCACCCCTTCACCATCACGTTGGACGCAGCGGACATCAGACCCAACAGTCTCTGAAACTATTTTACAGTGAGTGACTGGCCTAACTTATTTCTTTCACGACTGATAGAAAAACAGCAATGCGAGTGGGCGAAAGAACAGCCGTCACTGAATCCCACACCTAGAAAGATGGTTCTCTGTACCAGAGAAAGCACACTCTTTTTACCATTCAGTCTCAACCAAAATTTCTGCATGTGAGCGAGAACGACATCTCAATGCCGAACCACCATCTTCTCTGACTGAACTAATATTAGCCAGTCGTCTGTGTCATTCAGAGTACATACAGTTGTGTTCAAAATTATTCAACCCCCCCCAATGCTGTAAATGGTTTTAGAGAATTTAGAGTACATTTGTAATTGAATTCAGAATGAAATCCTACAAGGACTTCTTAAAGAAGCATATGCAACTAAAATGACATCAATTGGTTTTGTAATACAGTAGTAAATGTTTCTTTTGTGAATTCTTCATTGACACAATTATTCAACCCCTTAAAGACTACCACTCTGAAGAACAGAGGTCCATTGAAGTGTTTTCAATCAGGTATTGAAAGCACCTGTGGATGTCAGGGAGCAGCAATAAAGCCTAATAAGCACCAATTAGGCAGCTTTAAAATGACTGTGATACTCAGCTCCTTCTAGACATTTACTGGTGTGGTTACAAACATGGTGAAGTCAAGAGAATGGTCCAGGAAGACAAGAGAAGAGGTGATTACTCTTCACAGGAAGGGCAATGGCTATAAGAAGATTGCAAAGATGTTAAACATACCAAGAGACACCATAGGAAGCATCATTCGCAAATTCAAGGCAAAGGGCACTGTTGAAACGCTACCTGGTCGTGGCAGAAAGAAGATGCTGACTTCGACTGCTGTGCGCTACCTGAAGCGTAGAGTGGAGAAAAGTCCCTGTGTGACTGCTGAGGAACTGAGAAAAGATTTGTCAGATGTAGGTACTGAAGTTTCTGCTCAGACAATATGGCGCACCCTGCGTAATGAAGGCCTCCATGCCAGAACTCCCAGGCGCACCCCCTTGCTGTCTCCAAAGAATAAGAAGAGTCGACTGCAGTATGCCAAAAGTCATGTGGACAAACCACAGAAGTTTTGGGATAGTGTTCTGTGGACTGATGAAACAAAATTAGAACTGTTTGGGCCCATGGATCAACGCTATGTTTGGAGGAGGAAGAACAAGGTCTATGAAGAAAAGAACACCTTGCCTACTGTGAAGCATGGCGGGGGGTCAATCATGCTTTGGGGCTGTTTTGCTTCTGCAGGTACTGGGAAGCTTCAGCGTGTGCAAGGTACCATGAATTCTCTTCAGTACCAGGAGATATTGGAGGACAATGTGATGCAGTCCGTCACAAACCTGAGGCTTGGGAGACGTTGGACCTTTCAACAGGACAATGATCCCAAGCATACCTCCAAGTCCACTAGAGCATGGTTGCAGATTAAAGGCTGGAACATTTTGAAATGGCCATCGCAGTCACCAGACTTAAATCCGATTGAGAACCTCTGGTGGGACTTAAAGAAAGCAGTTGCAGTGCGCAAGCCTAAGAATGTGACTGAACTGGAGGCTTTTGCCCATGATGAATGGGCGAAGATACCCGTAGCTCGCTGCAAGACACTTGTGTCAAGCTATGCTTCACGTTTAAAAGCTGTTATAACTGTAAAAGGATGTTGTACTAAGTATTAAGATTGAATGTCACTTGGGGGTTGAATAAAACTGATAATGATGTGAGCAGAGAAAAGACATTTGTGGTTATTTCATTATAAATGTTATGTTATATTTGTCTGACCTACACGTGCCTCTTTGATTTAATTGTAAGCAGGATGACTGAATGATCAAAATCAATGTCAAACCGGCCAAAACAATCAATTTCAGTGGGGGTTGAATAATTTTGAACACAACTGTATGCCCTGCAGCCTGAGCGAGGCCAGCGCTGCATCTACGCACTTCGTGAATGTGCGGGGTGAAAGAGCTTGGCCGAATGGAAGAACCCGATGTTGGCAAGCTTCGCCCCAGAAAGCGAACCTCAGGAACTTCCTGTGTTGTGAAAGGATGGAGACATGGAAGTATGCGTCCTTTAGATCTTTTGTGACAAACCACTCCTCGGATCCGATCTGAGTCACAATTTGACCTAATGTCATCTTTAATTCTAGCCTATTTAATGCCCTATTCAGATGACTAAGATCTAATACAGGCGCAACCCGCCATCCTTTCTTGGAACAATGAAGTAACGGCTGTAAAAATCCATCACCAGAGTCTGCTCGGGGATACACCAATGATAGTAGCCCCCCATTGAATAGAAGTGGATGAAACTCAAACTGGATTTAGAACCCTTCCTCTATTGTCTGCAGGACCCATTAAGATATATTTGGTAGATGTTCCCACTCTACCAGAAAATCTACTAAGGGAACCAGTCTCCCAAGGCTGACCTCTTGTGTACTTAGAGCAGCCAGTTAGGTGACCTGAAGCATACTGGCAGGAAACAACCGATTTGACTGCTTTGACCCTCCTCAGAGGGTGTGAGCCTGATGCAGCGTTGTGTGAACTCTGAGTCATGTGCTCGCTGAGTCATGAGCTCGCTGGAAACCGCTGCGCCCTGGGCCACAAAGAGTGGTGGGGCTGGCAGAATGGCCCCCTGAGGGCCACGAAGTGAGGCGGACACCATATGCTGAGGTGTACACCACTCTGAACCACGTAAAGCTACCCTCAGATTCCTTTTCAGATGGTGCAACCCTGACGCAGCGTCATGTGAGCGCTGAATCGTAAGCACCGAGGGTGGCGGGGTTGGCAGAACAGCTCCTCTAGGGCAACGAAGTGGCACAGACACCGTATACTGAGGTGTAACTGCTCCACCCCACAGGAGCCCTCAGAAGCCTAACACCACCGGCGTCAGGAGCTGTATAAAGGCTGAACTAATACCTGAACCTAACTACTGAAAGTGAGATACATGTATCATTTTAATTCCTCAAAATTAAATACAGCCAACTGCATACAAATACATCTAATCTCATTTAATTTCTCAAAATCAAATGCAGCCACATATCAACCAGACCAGAAAAAAAAAAACATCTGGATGAACGGCTAAATATAGAGTATTAATGCAGACATATGATGTTTTATTAACAAAATTCGGGAGGAACACGTTCAAATGATCTAACTAATCATCACATCACTCCAACCAGCTGTCATTTATCAGCAATCAACATGCCTGCCCAATCAGCATGAGCAGAAACCTATATATATCGATGCAGTCGACTCACCTATGCTTTTGGACAATTTCAGCATCCCTCCACCACCCCGTCTCCTCACACTTGCCTGGTTACTTCCTAAACCAGAATACGGGGGGAGTACTCTGGGCTCGGGCCAAATACCGAGCTCGGAGCCCTCTCCTCGAACAGCACGCCAAATATGCATGCTAATTTCCCTATCTGATTATTTGTAAGTGTGAACTCGTGAACTAGCTTAAAATTAAATGCAGCCATAAATCATCAGACAAGTGTACACAGTCTGCAGTATGAAGACTCATTATCTGCGCGTCGCCTCGTTGGACGCGAGAGCAAAGCCATAGTTTCTTTATTGCAGTTTGCAAACCCGAAATCTATGCGTCACCTCGGCAGACGTGAGATAAGAGCCCTAGATTCTTTATTGCAGTTTTCAGACCCAAAATCTATGCGTCGCCTCAGCAGATGTGAGATCAGAGCCACTAGAAATGATGTTTTATTAACAAAGTTCGGGAGGAACACTTTCAAATGATCTAACTAATCATCACGTCACTCCACCCAGCAGTCATTAATCAGCAATCAACATGTCTGCCCAATCAGTATGAACGGAAACGTATATATATCGACGCAGTCGACTCACCTATGCTTTTGGACAGTTTCAGCATTTGGCCCAGCCCAACATGCCCAAAATCGAGCTCTTCCCGTCCGTCGAAAATATTTCATCCTCAAGAAATCGTTGCCACAATCCTCTGGCCCAGGAGCGATTATCTTCTACCTAGCACCAACTATCTCGCGGGCATCAGCCAAACAAATGAGTCCCAGCACAATGAGATCGACACACACCACTACGGGCGAAACATCCGCAATATCCCCGTATTTCTCTGCTTCAGCACATTCAATCATTCCTGCCATAGGGAAACGGACAATAAGGCCCGTCGAGCACCAAGCTCGCGTCTGGGGCAATACCGCCCTCTTCCCGCGAATGAACGGCTCTCTTCCCGCGAATGAACGGGCTCTCCTCCAGCGTCAGGCCGCAGCAGCAGGCCCTCACTGAGCTGAGCATGTCCCCGCTGCCTCAAACCAGTAACGGCACAGCTCAAATTCTTCTGGTTTTCTGCCCCTGATCGCATCGCGTTCAGACGCTAAATAACGGGCACAGTTATGGTATCTGGATATTCTATATTTTGATTGAGGAAATTCCCGTTTTCTATACAATGATTTGCTGTTCTAACAAACATGCTGAAGCTCGCAAGTCACGCCCAGTTAAATCGCCTACACAGAATTAACACTGTCCTGCGATTTATCAACAAATTAATTATGACCGAAGTCATATAGCGCATATATATTTTTGTTTAAATGATCTAAACCCACAGCTTCATCATTGGGAAAGAGACGCTGAACAGACTGGTAGGACAAATTCATAAAAACGTTTGCTCTCACTGAATACAGTTGGAAGTGTTTCTTTTGAGTAATTGTGTAGTGATCTTTTAATGATTGTTGAACACGACTGAATAAATTCAAGGCGCATATTTTATTATGCAAGCTTTTCATCTTTCACCATAAGTCTCTTTTGAACTTGATTAATCAAATGTGCATGTGCCACGCAAACAGCAACAGATAAGGAACAACTATCATATAAATCAGACTGTACTCTGCTGTTTGACGATCATCCAACATCAACCAATGATTACAGTATCAAACTGTATCAGAGGTGAATATGCGGAGCAGGTTTTAGGTTTTTTCTCTGGTCTTGTCCGCTTTCCTAGACAGTCTAACTTTCCTATAAATGTGAACTACTGTCTTTGCTTGACCACTTAAACTTCATGATGCATTTAGTCCTGCAAGGCCGCCCTTTCAACTCATATCTCCTCTCCTGAGTCATTCCAGCTTCCTCTTCCTTCACCTTCCCCATTACAACCCAAGCGTGAGGCTGCCTCCGCACCCCGAACCATTCCCTTCTCTGCAACACAGAGGCTCATACCAACGAACGCCATTGCTTTGGAATCGCACCCTTGTCGCCAGCAACATCAGTGCACAGATTTTATTAGAAATTCAGGCTACTGGCTCCAAGGCGGACTCAAACCCAGTTTCTCACTACTCAGAACCGATCTTCCAATAAATCACCCACTAAAGCCCCTCCATGACACCTCTCTCAGTTCCATTCTTCAAGCCATTTCAGAAAGCCATTCAGAAAGCTATTTCTCCTAGAACCCTCCAATACTTCCTAACTGCAAGGACGTGTTTTAAGGCTTTCCACTTAACATACAACCTGCATTTTCCGATTTTCTCTGCTTACCATCACCTCATTCACGTCTCATCTCAATGGCATCAAGAACCTCCAAGCCATCTCCATCTAGGGTTTCCTAAACAGAATCCAATTTTTCAACTACTTTTCAGTTCACCCTTCTCAGCAACAGCCAATTCACAGACATCTCTGCTCATCAAACATATCCGAAGAATCCAACCCACCCGCCCAGATGCCACACAACCAATAACTTTAGAAATATTCACCAATTGTATCTCCACCCTCCGCTGAGGCTATCATTCCATCAACATCGCCCGAATACTCGACGCAATCTTCATATTGGCTTTTGTTTTCCTCAGGTGTTCTAACTACATGCTCACATTATCTACTTAACACCACCAATCCACTTATAGTGGAAATATTTCCATCCTAACTGCGGCAGCAGCATCCACCTACATGCTCTAGCAGGAACCAACTTCACTATTCAACTGCTGCAACAGCAATACTACCTTAAGCTTCCAGAGAAGATCCGCTTTTCCATTCAAGTTGTCTCAGCACCTTTTCTCCACTGCCGCAGCAGTGACGTTCCTTCACACTCCCGCTGGAGCTCTCAAGAATCAGAATCATTAAGCATCAGAAGCGCAATTGGAATCAATAAAATTCAAATGATAACATACTGTAATTATGACGATCGTCATGATCGTCATCACAATTATTGTCGTCATCATCTCTCAACTTCGTCAACAGTGATGTTCCCTCGGCTACCACAGGAGCTCAGTTTCTTTGGAAATTTCACCACTGCCGCAGCAGTGATTTTCCTTCACGCTCCCGCAGGAGCTCAAGAATCAGAATCAATAAGCAGAATTGGAATCATTAAAATTCAAATATTACCCAACCTTAATCATCATCATCATCGGTCACCATTTTCTTCATCGTCATCATAATTCATCTCAACGTCATCATCATCGGCCACCATGTTCTCCATCGTCATCATCATAATTCATCTCAACGTCATCGTCATTGTCTTTCAACATCATCAATAGTAATGTTCCTTCACGCTACCACAGGAGCTCCAGTTATTTGGAAATTCTCCACTGCCGCAGCTGTGACGTTCCTTCTCCTGCAGGAGCTCAATAATCAGAACCAATAAGCAGAATTGGAATCATTTAAAATTTAAATGATACCCAACCTCAATCATCATCATCGTCACTATCGTCAGCGTCGTCGTCATCATACTGTAATCATCACTATCATCATCGTTGTCATAATCATCACTTACTGTCATCGTTATCATAATCATCAATCATCGTCTCTCAACGTCATCATCACCATCTTCTCTCAACGTCATCAATAGTGATGTTCCCTCTGCTCCCACAAGAACTCACTCTTTATAAATGTTTCCACTGCTGCAGCAGTGACGTTCCCTCACGCTCCCGCAGGAGCTCACTGTCTTTTATAAATGTTTCCACTGCCACAGCAGTGATGTTCCCTCACGCTCCCGCAGGAGCTCACTGTCTTTTATAAATGTTTCCACTGCCACAGCAGTGACGTTCCCTCACGCTCCCGCAGGAGCTCACTGTCTTTTATAAATGTTTCCACTGCCACAGCAGTGATGTTCCCTTAGGCTCCCGCAGGAGCTCACTGTCTTTTATAAATGTTTCCACTGCCACAGCAGTGACGTTCCCTCACGCTCCCGCAGGAGCTCACTGTCTTTTATAAATGTTTCAACTGCCACAGCTGTGATGTTCCCTTAGGCTCCCGCAGGAGCTCAAGAAACAGAATTAAAAGGCAGAATTGGAATCATAATTCAAATGATACCCAACCTTAAATACCATGATCATCATCAGTCACTATAATCATCACATCATCATCATCACCATCATCACTATCATCTTCATCATCATAACCATTACATCTATCATCATAATCATCGTCTTCCAACACCACCAACAGCGATGTCCCTTCACACTCCCCGCAGGAGCTCAGTGTCGTTAAAGCCTCCACTGCCGCAGCAGCGATGTTCTCCCATGCTCCTGCAGGAGCTCAAGAAACATAATTAATAAGCAGAACCAGGATCATAACTCAAATGATACGCAAACTTAAATACCACGGTCATCATCAGTAACTATCGTCACATCATCGTCACCGCTATTGTCACCATCATTCTCGCCGTTGGCTAGTTGACATTCAAGCATCAGACGCATTCACGCTGTCGCGTTCCCAAAGCGTCATCTGACGCAGCGTTGAAGTTCCCTCGAAAGGGAACAATCATGCTTTTCATTTTCCTAACTTGGAACCATAAGGGAACATGGATAATCATTAGGGGTGTGACGAGACCCCTATCCCACGAGACGAGACGAGACATGAGATTGGGTTCACGAGACGAGATTTTTATAGTATTTTTAAGAAATCCTCAATAATGAAACGTATGAAGGGAAAATAGTCTTTTATTCAACTGAAAATCATAAAATGCAAAAATGTTGGTGCATTTTGAAATCAACTTGTAATGCATGTCATTTTACCTCTATTTTAATGAATTATTTGCAGTAAAACAACATGCAAACACTGCTAAATGTTTTGCCACAAAATCAACCAATTGTTTTCTGCCCTGTATAATTTCACATGATAAACTTAATTGAACATAAATTAAACAGTATAAATAAAATAAACATAAATAAAAAATTCAAATAACACTTTAAGTGTCACTTTAATTGCAGTACAAAGTTGATCATTTCCCAGTCACTACTGATTGTGTGGGCTGTAACTGTTATATAGCTCATTGTGAAGTCTTGTATGTGTAGCACTGCATTTCTTAGCACTCATTTTGCTTTCCTGTTCTTTGGTTTTGACCCTTTTTGCCTGTCTTTTGGATTTACTCTGTTTGCCTGTCTCTCGTGGATTTCTCTGTTTACCTGTGTTCTTGTGCCCTATTGTCGTGTGGACTGCAAACAAACAGGCTCAATAAGACTAAACGAGAAGGATTCTGACATTGAATTAAACTTGAATAATTTAATATTGCCAAAATGTAAAAATTTTGTCATCTGCAGCTTCGTCACAAACATTCCGGAGTAATCTTCACATGTTTGACTATTTGAGGGCTATTTACCTTGAAATAGCAGCTTCTGTGCCTGTGCATGTTTGTGTTACAGGTGGGGGTGGGCAGTGTCTTGTGATAATCTGTTGGAGGCTGCAATTGGCTCTCCCATTCACCTTATCCTTGTCTGCCCCCACACACTCAACTTCTGCCATCTTTGTTCCATCGTGTCATTGATCGCGTACCGTTGTCGTTGCTTTGTACCGTTGTCATTTTCTTTAGTCTAGAGTGTCGTGCCAGAGAGATTGATTGTGAGTGATTATTTGGAATTTGTAAGTGTGATTGTGACTGTGACTTTTGGAATTTAATTATTATTTCTCTACCCATGCCTGTTTGACTATATGATTCTAGATTTTGATTTTGCATTATTTGCTACTTGTAAATATTCTTGTGTACAGGTGCTGGTCATATAATATCATCATTTATTTATTTCACTAATTCCATTCAAAAAGTGAGACTTTTTGAATGGACACACAGATTGATATATTTCAAATGTTTATTTCTTTTAATTTTGATGATTAAAAAAGAAAAAAGGAAGGAACATTTTTAACCCACTCCCACCATATCCCCCCTTCCCCTTATAGCTCTTTATTTCTTTTTATTTATTTATTTTTCAATACTCATTAGTATTAATTCAGGTATTTATACATGATCATTCATGTACCCTTACTGTAAAGGGTTACCCATAACCTATAATGTTGATTAATGGTAGAAATATCCCTATGAAAAAACTCATGAGGGACTACAATGTTTACAGTATACTCTACTGAAAGCACAATACTTTCTATAATGCCTTTAAACTGCAATTGCAATTGAGATTAGTCTTTATTTCCAAATCATTATCATATTGTGGCTATTTTTCATCTATAACTCATCCATCCTTATTCCCAAATTTCCAAACCTAATTGTGAATAAAACTGCTTTTGTAACTGATTTTTAAAACTGATTTATAAATCAGGTATAGTATTTATTCAGTTATATCCTAAAATAATTTCAAGAAATGTATTTACTCACCGAGGACAAGTCTGGGATTTCCATTATGTTGAAAATAAGTCCCTGTAAATCTCTTGATCCTTTTTGTTTGCTCCTGTCTTCTGCTTTTCTCGAATGTTTCATGCAGCTCTTCTGTGTTAAATTATGTTACATGGTGTAATAATGCAGTATTTATCCTCTCTCTGTCCCCCCTCTCTCTCTGCACTTTACACTCAACCTCAAACAACAAGTTATGCAAGTTCAGACAGCCTTTCCTCCATTCAGTTTTCCACAATGATTGTCACAGATGAAATCTGAGTACCCCTCCCCCTCCTTTCTCTCTCTCTCTCTCTCTTACACACACACACACACACAATATATATCTATATATGGGGTGTGGTCTGAATATACACCACAATAAAAGGACTTTGGCCCACATAAAGGAGATCAAATCAGTGTACACACACACACACATTTTTGTTTGGACATTCCATTGACTTGTATTGTTCTTATACTGAGCAAAGAATAATTTCACTTAACCCTAGCCCTACACCTAACCCTCACATTTTGCTCACTTTATTATTATTATTATTATTATTATTATTATTATTAATGGAGATTGTTGGCTGGTCCCCACAATGTAGGTGAAAGTTCTTTTGTTACAGTATAATATCCTACTTCATCCATGACTTCTTTCTCTTTAAAAACTGGACTATACCATAACGTTTTAGAAAACAAACAAATAAACAAACACATTGTTAACGGAAATTTGATTTAATTTATTTATGCTGTTATGACAATAAGTATTACAAAAGACTCTCCAGGTATAGTGGAGCCCCTGAAAAACTATGTTTGATTGGTATTGGAAGTTAGTATTTTTTCTTGGAGACTCCAGGAAGTGAACAGGCCCTTTCCCCCAATGTCCCAGATTAGTTCCAGCTAGGCTGTGTTTTTTTCTGAAATCCTGGAAGTCTGCAAAGAAAAATCTTAGGAATGTATTTCAACACCACTTTATGCCCAGCATTTTTTAGGACTCTAGTTTGTTCATGGTAGAAATCATTTTTTTTTTTTTACATGTTTTTTTTTTTTTTGATTATTAATCTTTCTGTCTCTTTCTTTCCCCTCACTCCTTTTATTTTCTCTTTTACAGCCTGTCTTTCAGTTTCCGTAAATTATCATTGGCTGCCTGTCAAGTGACTGATGGTTTCAAAAGACTGACTAAAAAACAGCAACTGCAGGGGCAAGTTCATCAATGACATTTACACTTCAATCAGAATGACCCAAAGAAAAGGTAAAAGAAGAATGATTTAAATGAGTCACGACATGCATTTTTTTCTATTTTAATTTATAATGTTAATTAAGGTGTTTCCACAGAAAGAAAGCCATATATTCACAAAAAAAATATTTTCAGTCATCAGTCTGACCATCTGTTTGAAATTATCTGTTTTAAGAGGGCGTCTCCAAGAAGGATTGTCAGTAAACAGCCACATATGGCTAACATCATTACATAGAAAAAAAGTATCAATGTCCCCTTGCTATTACACATGTTGGGTAATAAAGAACGAAAAGTCTCCAAAAGAAAAGAAAGGGTAGTTTAGTTTAACTCAAGTCTAAAGTTAAAACGGAACTTGACAGTGGTATTCTTCATCTTCTGTTTGTAGACCTCATCAAACTGTTCATTTTGTGCCACAGTGAAGTGATTTTTCCAGTCTACAACTTTACCTTTTGGAAAGAAAAGATTAAAGCAAGGTAAAGGACAGAATTCCGAGGGACTAAATAAGACGATTCAGTAGTTCATTGTTAACCTTTTTGCATAAAGGGTGAGATCTTGGAGTCCATGACAGTGGAATAGTTGGTCATCTTGTTCTGTTTCATGGCATCAAACTGAACCCCCTTTGTTATTTTCTCTCTCTCCTCTACTGAGGTGGAAAAACCCAGGAAAGAACACAAACGCTCAACCTCACACCCTGTGTCCTGAAAAAGTCTGATATTAAATCATGATTTATATAGGGGTTGCACATAATAGAGAAACTGAAACTTTTTGCTCTCTTAATGTTTTTGTTTTCCATAATGTTATATTTATTTTTCCCAGATATTAAAATGGTTCTTTAAAAAGTTTCACATTGTAACTGACAAAAAGATTTATTTTTATTATTAGACTTAAAGAAGTATTTTTCATACTATGTCCTTCCATAAATTTCTGTAAGAAGGTGTTCCAGTCTTCTGGTTCAAGCTGTGCCATGTTCATTCGATCAAAATGAAAATATGAAACTGCATTGTCTTTTGCATTCCGAGCTACATACACAATCTGGAATGAGTGAAAAAATTGATTAGTCATTTAGTTCAGCTGTGTTAACCTAACTAACTAGTATTTAAGTTCTCTCTGGTTCTTGCCTTGTCTTGCCTCGTTTTATGCTTTGTGGAATTTATCCTGTGTTCTGTTTGTAGCAGGAACGTTCCCGGATGAGTGATGACAGCGATCACAGTCGGATCCATTGACGACGACACCAGCCCCACTGAGTATCCAGTGCCTAGCCAAAACCACTCCGACCGCGATGATCGTCCGTACGAGCCCACCGCAGGCCGCGAGAGGGACTTCGCCATGACGTTCGAGTCAGCGCCAATGAAAGCAACTGAGCAGAACATCACCACTGAGCCTGTGAAACGCGAGTCTGACCAGGTGTGCTTGGTCAGGTTGATTTTGGAGAGGTTAACTTTCTGCCTGTCTTGTTACCATCTGAATCTGTTTGTTACATATATAATTCTCATGGTCTAATTAAAGTTTTTTTTTTGTTTGTTTTTAAAAAATGATTTTAATAGCATGTACCACAACTGCTAAATACGGTGACCCAGTAGTGCACAACACAACAAAATTTAAAAAGCAAACATAAGTTCACAACACAACGAAATAAAGCCGCAACACAACGGAATCGCCACAACACAACGAAATAAAGCCACAACACAACGGTAACAAGCCACAACACAATGGAATAAAGCCACAACACAACGAAATAAAGCCACAACACAACGAAATAAAGCCACAACACAATGGAATAAAGCCACAACACAACGAAATAAAGCCACAACACAACGAAATAAAGCCACAACACAACGAAATAAAGCCACAACACAACGGAAACGAGCCGCAACACAACGGAATCGCCACAACACAACGAAATAAAGCCACAACACAACAGAAACGAGCCGCAACACAAAGGAAATAAAGCCAACGGAAATGCTCTCGGAGCTCAGTAAAGTTAAGAGTTCCTTGCCACTGTTCTAAGAGTCCAGAGTCTTACCATGATTAGTTTTAAATATGTAAACATTGTATATCGACATGAAAGAGAGAGAGAGAGAGAACGAGAGAGCACGAGAGAGAGAGAGAACGAGAGAGAGAGAGAGAACGACAGATACATACACTTGCCATTTTGAGATGAGATATAGATCAAGAATCTACAAAATCTAGAAGAATACCACATACAGGAGTGAACTTTGATAAAAAGAACTCAGAAAAAATAGTATTTTTGTTTTTTACACCCAAATAATCAATGCAGAGGATCAGATTTCTAGCAGCAGGCCTGTTAGAAAATTGGAGGGAAATTTAAAACAAGAGAAGATCCACTTATTCACAGAGGAAGAAGCAGTGAGTACAAACCACTCTGGAAATCTTCTTTTTTAGTCTTGTTTGGTTGTTTTTTGCAAGTATATGGGCATAAAATTGACCTTCTATATTTTTTATAAGCTAAAAATGCTAAAAAGCTAAAACTATGGCTAGCCCATACTCTGACATTCCTCAATGTAGCAATTCAAATGAGCCAGAGAGAACCAGCCAATCAGAGCAGCAGTCACCCCACAACCATATACAGATGAGCTCAGACTGTGTGCCCATACAGTATCCCTCTGATATCAAAACTGACTCTGCAAAGAAAAACTACAAGCAGAAACTTCTTACAAACAGTCCAGAGACTCTGTTTGCAGATCTGTTCAAAACTGGAGAAATTTGCAACCTCATTTTCTTCTCTGATCACCCCAGTGCCTGGCATAAAGCCATCATCAACCATTACCCCTCTGTAAAGAAAGAAGGCATCTGTAACGCCTGGAAAGTCAAAATCAGAGAACCACATGACCCCGACAGCACTGTGAACATCTATAAAAACGGCACAGTCATGATACAGGGGAACCTGAAATTATTCCAGGCGGACTACAGAGCAATAGGTGAAGCTATGAAACATGAGAAAGCTCTACTATCTGAAAGTCTGTCTTCTAAGCAGAATCCACAGAACAGCACCTCAGACCTCAGGCCCACTCCTGCAGAAACTGCTAAAAGGGAGGACATCTCACCCTCCCTGCTCAAATCCATACCTCTACTTCAGGAGCACTTCACAAAGCTGGAGATAGAGATGGTCCAGCTCAGAGAAACTGTGCTTAAACAAGAGCAGTCATACACATGTCACACTGAGCTCAAGCAGAACACAGAACACTTAACACAGAGACTGACAGCCCTCACACAGCAAATCAGAAAGCTTCAGAAGGAGAAGGACAGCTATCAGTGACCGAACTGAGACTCCAGCTACAGGACAGAGAACAGTCCACACTAGAGATGAGACAGCAGCTGAGAGAGATACAGGAGAAGAGAGAGACATAGAACAGTGAGATCCAGGCCCTGAAAGAGCAGATAAGAGATCTCCTCCTGGCCAGAAAAGAACCAGAGCTGACCCACAGAGCTCAATCACTGCCCTCCACCCCAGAGTCTCCTCAAACAGGGAGTCAACACCCACCCCTCTGCGCAGAGAAACCCGACCCAGACACTTCACAGCCATCACAGCTCCCCCTGTCAGGCTCCCCAGCACAGCAGCATCAGCCCTCGTCTCACAGCAGCCCAGTACCAACCAGCACAGCAGAACCTGAAATAGCTCTACTCATTGATTCTAACGGCAAATTCATCGACATACAGAAACCTTTTCCTCGACACAGAGCTGTTAAATTCTGGTGTCCCACCACTGACAAAGCTTTGGAGCTCCTGACAGAATCTCAGCTAGGCCGGCCCAGACACATCATAATCCACACAGGTATCAACGACCTGCGAAACCAACAGGACAGAGTCCCTCAGAGCTGTCGTGGAAAAAGCTAGAAAAACTTTCCCTAACTCAAAAATCATCCTGTCCACCTTACTTCAGAGGAAAGATTTCCATCCCAAAACAATCAATAAAATAAATTCCAGCATCTCCAGACATTGTGCCCTTTTGCCCAACGTCCACTTGGCCCACCATCCAGACCTGGACACTGACTGCCTATATGACCACGTCCACCTCTATAAGAACCTGGTACATATTTTTGCAAAGAGACTCAAAGATGTCACTCTAAATAGGACTGACCAGACAAGCCCCAGGTGGAGCAGAACCAGCCTTAACCCAGCCAATCCAATGAGACACACTTCAGGAAACTACATCCCAGCCAACACCACATCCAGAGCCCCAGCCAGAGCACCCCCCAGAGCTTCAGCACCCAGACCGGATCTTTATGGACAGAGACTGTCCTACAACAGCCCCTCAGATCCAGCAGCTGAAGCCCGTCCACATCAGAGCCCGACCCGGCCAGACAGACTGAGCTACGCCCAAGCTGTCAGCGGAGGGGGAAACTGAGCTAACACTGAACTCCACGACATCCAACACATGCTGAGTATCGTCTGCTCTCACTTACCAACACACAGTGGACAGTGTTAAAAATAATAGTAATTTAAAAAAAAAAAAAAACACATTGTGTAAGTAAGTATAAATAGTATACATTTTCATTTGATTTGTTGATGCTTTGAGTTCCTGACATTACTTTCCATCATTCATTGTTCTCATTTAATCTAATAGTATTTTTTTTTCTATCAATCTCTTTTCTCAAAATGGCAGACAAACTATACAGTTTAATTTAAGAGTTTGTGATGAAATCAATCAGTTTTTCTACATGGAATATCCAAGGTCTAAACTCCTCAATCTTTGGCCTAAAAAGTAGAAATCCTGACTTTATGAGAGAAATTCAAGAAATAGATGTCATAATCTTGCAGGAAACCTGGTGTAGGGGAGATGTGTTCACTGGTTGTCCCTCAGGATACAGAGAGGTCATATTACCATCAGTCAGACTCACATCAGTCACACAGGGGAGAGACTCGGGAGGGATGATAATCTGGACTAAATCTGAATTGCCCATAGAATCAGTCAAAAAAGATCAGTACTACCTGTGGCTGCAAATTAAAAATTTCCAGGCCCAGGGAAATGTGCTGCTTATGGGTGATCTAAACGCCCGAACCGGAAAAGAATTCAATTTCTTAGAATCACACGGTGCAAGTTTCATCACTGGCAGAAATAACCTGTTCCCTTCTTACCCCACCAGACAAAACTGAGATCAAGTAGTGAACGCTCACGGACGGCAGCTGCTGCAGCTCTGCCGAGGACTGGCTCTGTCCATCGTCAATGGAAGACTGCAGGGGGACTCGTTCGGACGATACACCTACAGCTCAGCTCTTGGTATCAGCACTGTAGGTTATGCAATCACAGATCTCAACCTTTCTTCTTTGAGAGCATTCAGTCAAACCCTTAAAACCTTTCTCAGACCACAGCCAAATCACACTCTATATAAAACAATTGGAAACACTACCCAAACCAACTAAAACACCACATCCAATGAACAAAATATCGTCATTCAAATGGACAGAAAACAGCGCCACTAATTACATCAATGCTGTTGAATCTTCAGAAATTCAATCCCTATTACATTCATTACAAATACAGGTACACCCTAAAAATCAATTCAGCATCAATCAGGAAGTACAAGATCTAAACAACATATTCTACAAAACAGCACAAAAAAGTAATTTGACATTTAATAAATCAAAGAAAAAATATTTAGAAACTGACAAATGGTTTGATTTGGACTGTAAGGCTCTGAGAAAAAACCTCAGAAAGATCTGGAACAAGGGCCTCATCAGCCCCATTCACAAGAACGGTGACAAATTAGTCCCCAACAACTACCGAGGCATCTGTGTGAACAGTAACCTGGGGAAGGTTTTCTGCAGCATCTTAAACACGAGACTCTTAGACTTCCTTATGAAGCACAATGCCTTGAGTAAATGTCAAATTGGCTTTCTTCCAAAATGTCGCACAACTGATCATATTTTTACATTACAAACACTAATTGAAGAATACGTACATCAAAACAACGGACAAATTTTTGCTTGTTTCGTTGATTTCAAAAAAGCATTTGATTCAATCTGGCATGAAGGATTATACCTAAAACTTATTGACAGTTGAATAGGGGGGAAATTCTATGATTTGATCAAATCAATGTACACAGCCAGCCAATGTGCAGTTAAAATTTGAAACACAAGAACCAAATTTTTCCCCAAGGGGCGTGGAGTGAGACAGGGCTGCCGTTTAAGCCCCACCCTCTTCAACATTTATATCAACCAATTGGCCAATATAATAGAAAACGCTCCCTTTCCAGGTCTCACTCTACACGACACAGAAATAAAGTGTCTTCTCTATGCAGACGACCTGGTGCTCCTGTCGCCCACTAAAGAGGGGCTTCAGGACAGCCTGAATCTGCTGGAGGATTACTGTCAGTCCTGGGCTCTGACAGTCAACCTCCAAAAAACTAGAGTAATGATGTTCCAGAAACGCTCCAGATCTCAGGGACCAACACACACATTCACACTATCACACAGAACCATTGAAAGCACAAATACATACACTTACCTCGGCCTGAAAATAACTCCAACAGGTAACTTTACTTTGGCTGTGAATGAGCTCAAAGAGAAAGCTCAAAGGGCTTTCTATTCCATCAAAAGATTAATTAAAATTGACATCCCAATGCAAATTTAGCTCAAACTTTTCAAATCTGTAATTGAACCTATTGTTTTATATGGCAGTGAAGTATGGGGTCCTTCCATAAAATTTTCATTACATTTAGAATTCTGCAAAAGAATACTTAAAGTCCAAAGAAAGACGCCAAACAACAGATGCAGGGCAGAATTAGGCCAATACCCTCTTCTTCTAAACATCCAAAAAAGAGCCATCAAATTCTGGAAACGCCTAAAAACAAGCGACCCCAACACATACCATTACTGTAATGACAGAGTGGGACAGACAGACAGAGCGAGACTGACAGAGGGTTCTGGGAAGACAGATAGTTCAGAGGTGACAGGAAGTTCAGGGAAAACAGCCAGTTCAGGACCGACAGACAACTCTGGGTTGACCGACAATTCAGAGCTGACTGGTAACTCGAGGCTGACGGATAGCTCAGGGCTGATGGACATCTCAGGGTTGACAGATAACTCAGGACTGACGGGTAACTTAGAGCTGATAAATGGTTCAGGGTTGGTAGACAGTTCACGGTTGGCAGATGATGCAGGGCAGACAAATGGTTCTACAGTAATCAACGCCACCTCTGGAGATTCTACAGTTGTAGTTTTGTGTAGTTCAGGGGGTTGAGAGACCGACCTAATAGCACCCTCTGGAGGCAGGTTGGGGACAACCGTCCCTTCTGGATATTCGGAGGTTGGAGTTGTTGAGTATGCGACCCACACACACACCACATGGCCATAGCCATAACAGACAGGGCAACTTCTTCTGATATCTCAGACATAGATGGCGTTAAGGGAGCAGTTTCAGGAGGTTGAATAGGAATGATGGGATCGATCTGATGCTGGACAAACGTGAAGTGAGATGTCTGAGGCTGAGTAGACTGAGGTTGGATAGGTTTAACGTGAGTAGTCTGTAGTTGAGCAGATGTGGCTTGAACCTTTGAGGGCTGGGTTGACGTGACTTGGACCTTTGGTTGTTGGGCAGGTGTGACTTGGACCTTTAACGGCTGAGTAGATGCACCCTGAATCTTGGGCTGCTGAACTGGTGTAAATTGTTGAATTAGCGCAACTTGAGCCAAGGGCTATTGGAGAGGCGTGGTTTGAGCTGTGGACTGCTGGGCAGACGTGACATAAGCCATTGTCTCAGATGACGGGGTGCCAGGAAATGCAGTGGATCCAGGATGTGTAAGAACGGACTCGTGGAGCGTAGGAGCATGCTCGTGGAGAGCTGGGGCTGGCTCACGGGGCACTGGAGCAGTTCTCTTATGGTGCGGCTTGCGCTTGCGTTGGGGTTGACCAGTGGTGAATTGGCCAGATTCACATTTCTCTGCAACGATTTGGCCTGACTCACAGTGATCTGCGACGACCTGGGTTGAATCACAATGATTTGCGATGACTTGTCTTGACTCAATGAGATTTGTGCTGACTAGACTTGACTCACTGTGATCTGCTACAACTTGGCTTGACTCACAGTGGTCGGCAACGACTTGGCTTGAATCACAATGATTTATGATGACTTGTCTTGACTCAATGTGATTTGTGCTGACTAGACTTGACTCACTGTGATCTGCGACGACTTGGCTTGAATCACAATGATTTATGAAGACTTGTCTTGACTCAATGTGATTTGTGCTGACTAGACTTGACTCACTGTGATCTATGATGGCTTGGCCTGAATCACAGTGACCAGCGAGGGCTTTGCTTGACTCACGCTGATCTGGGACAACTTGACTTGACCCATGAAGATCTTGGAAGACTTGACTTGACTCATGATGATCTAGGACGACTTGACTTGCCCCATGATGATCTAGGACGAATTGACTTGACTTGACTTGACTCATGATGAACTAGGATGACTTGACTTGACTCACCATGATCTAGGACGACTTGACTAGACCCATGATGCTCTTGGATGACTTGACTTGACTCATGATGATCTAGGACGACCTGACTTGCCCCATGATGATCTTGGTCGGGTCCGTGGAGTTCTGGAAGGTCCTCGTCGTCTGTGAACTGGTGAGACGGACAGGCAAGCAACACTCCAGTGGAGAAGCAAGTGGAGGCAGGCGGCATGAGAAGGGTTGGACTTAACTCACAGTACTCTGCGCTGACTTGACTTGGTTCACGATGATCTAGGACAGCTTGACTTGACTCTGGACGAGCAGCGGCGGCGTGCTGTGACTCTGGACGAGCAGCGGCATGCTGTGACTCTGGGTCGGGTCCGAGGAGTTCTGGAAGTTCCTCGTCATCATCTGTAAACTGGCGAGACGGACAGACAGGCAACACACCGTTGAAGGGGTATGTGACAGCAGTCGGCGTGTGTGTGTGATCCGTGAGCGTATAATTGGCCAGCGTGAAGGAGGGAGTGGGGCTTGAACAACTCACACGACGGCATGGTATTAAGGTGCCGGTCGGCATTGAGTGTTCCGTAGAGGAATGTAGTCTTGCGGTTGGACAAGTGGTTGGGCATGAAAGTATAAAATCGGCTTCTAGGATGAATAGTGCGATGGTTCTTTTTTTAGACTCCGTTGAGAAGGTAAACAAGATTGTAGAACAAGGAATCGTAGTTAAAAACGCACATACTCCCGTTTTCCCCCTTGTCAATCCAGCAAAAAAAATTACTCTGTCAAATGTCCCACCGTTTATTAAGGATGATGTCCTGGAACGTGAGTTGTCGCGATATGGTCAATGTGTTTCGGCCATAAAAAAAATACCGGTAGGATGTAAGTCGCCATTGTTAAAGCACGTAGTGTCGTTCAGATGGCAGGTGTTATGGCCTTGAAGCAAGGGATTGAAGAGTTGAATGTATCGTTCAAATTCACGATTGATGGGTTCAACTATGTGGTTTTTGTCACAACGGAAACAATGAAATGTTTTAGTTGTGGCAGGGAAGGACATTTGGTTAGAGCTTGTCCTGAAAAAAGAGAGCAAGAGTCAGATACAAGAGAAATTCAAGGTGAGACTAATACAGTTAAGGAAAATGAAGATGCTGTGCAAAACGTTTGTGAGAACAAGATGAGTGCTGTAGAATTAACAGAAAAAGCAAATGTTGATGCACAAGGAAATAATACGAGAGGTAGAGAGGAAATGGCAAAAGATGTTGCTGAATTTGTTTCTGGGCAAGATTTGATGGAAGGTTCTGAACCTAATTTTAAAATACCAGTTGTAAAGCGTAAAGAAACTAAAAGTGAAGGTGAACAGTGTTCGAAGAGGGGTCATATTAAAGAGAAAGTAGAAACAAAAGAAGTGAATAAGACTGATGTCAGTAGTGAGATGGAGTACACATCGGAATCTGTGAGTGAAAGAGAAACTTCGACTCAGATTATGTTAAATGATAGAAAGGAGGAGAAATGAAAGCTCTAGCGCAAGTTCTGCCAGGAAGACTCAAATGTTACGTCACTGAGTTTAGATCTAACCAATGATTATCCAACACTTGTAGTATATAAGATCGGTACTAACTCACGTCTGAGTTCGCAGATGCTGACGTCAACCTTTATTGTTAGCGTTCAGTTGCAAACCCAACCATGTCTCTGAATAAGCTTGCCGCTTGTGATTATTCAGATTCCGACTAAGATTTTGTCCTGCATCTCCTCTTCCGTGCGTCTGCAGTACACGCATTCAGTGCCGCTGCTGCACGGATATCTGAACCGGAGGACGTAAATTCACAGCTCATCCAAGTTGTTCAATGCCTTTCAGAGACTGTTAACCCTTTCGCACGTAAGTTTAAAATATTCTGGCTGAGAGCCCAGCATGAGTTTTTCAAGGCGACCGTCTTTCAGAACGTGTCACTTTATTGTTCTATGGTGACGCGTTAGTGCTTGTTACGTGACACACGCCAGCACAATAGCTGTATGACTAACGATCTGATTATTCATTTTCCTTTAAAATATTAACAAATTTGAGGTCTATAGTATGAAATATCTGACATTCTGATTGTCAAATACGTGCAAGTGGACGTGTTTTGCTGTTTAAACACTTTTATAATGATCGCGTAAGTTGAGCTCTACGCGCCGCTGTAAGGGAATAGGGATCTAATATTAATATAACTCAAAGGTGATTGAATTACAGTGAATAAGAACCGATTCACTATATATAAAATTATTCCGAATTAATATTTAATACCCTTTCAATTATTCGTCCACCGGCAAATTGAGGTTAAGGTACTTTATCAATTCTGGACCAAATATTATCCCGTGGCCAACGGGAATAATATACAGTTATGATTACCAATAAGAGCAAGGTAACTTAATCGACAGTTTAAGGCAGTAACTTGTAAGCACACAACACAGACTCTTGTATAGGTGAAAAGTTAAAACAAGACTTTATTAAGCTACTCTAATACACACGAACTAATCTAACGAAAACACGTACACACACTCATTCATACAGTGACAGGGAAATCGAGGTTATTGTTAAGGAGGGTGACTGTAGTCACAAACATTTAGCGTTCAATGCTACTTCTTTAACCGCAACCTGAGAGAATTATTGCTAGCAATTCAACCTAAGTTCATTTGCTCAATGAAAATTGCACCAGCGTCAGCAAAACTGAGGAGACTGTGATACTTGCATTCCTGTGGTCGCACGTTCTCTTCGTGACGGGTTTGCACGTGGGTCTCTCCGCGCTGATTGGCTGGGGTTCGGTCTTTGTTGCGTTCGAGGCCCTGGAGGACCTGGAGAGACTTTTCCTCTGCAGCGGCGGCGACGGCTCGTGCAAGAAGTTTGGTGATTCTTGGAGAGTCCTTGAAACGGGATGTCGTGTTGAAAGACGGTGTTGAGGTCACACGAATCACCCGAAAGTCAAGGCAAAGGCAGAAAGGCACGGCGAGCGACAAGCAATGCGTGTCGTTGAGTTTTAAGCATGTTTTCCTGACCACTCCTTCCAGGCATTTCCAACCAACCAGGTATCACTTGGGCGGGTCCTGCCCGTAATTAGCATAATGCCCATTTTGCCCCAACATTAGGGGTTGGTTGAGCTCGAGGGAAGTCAACTTGCACAGTTCAAATGTGGTACATTTTACAAACAATATATATGCATCAAATTACAGGAAATCATTCATCCATCACACAGATACCAAACAGTATATACTTCCTATAATTGAGGTAGACTTTCCTAACAGTCTACCTGTACTAAATGTTTAAAACACAAAAAGGGAAATTCACAAGTTATCTAGAAACACACACAGTACATACATGATGTCTTAGCTACTTGCTAGTAACTAAATCATATCATTGGCAGTTTTAGACGGTTTTGTCAGAGGGAGTGAATTCATTTTCTGATAATTCTTGAATTATCAAAGGGGAACTGCAGTGTCTTTGAAATGCGTAAGCGGCATCCCCGGTGTCGGCCTGTCTGGGCCCTGCTGGGACTCTTGGGGCCTTGTAACGCCTCCCAAGAGTCAATTTCTTCCTTGTAAGGTAAAGGCTTTACATCTCGGTTCCGCCAGGTCTGAGTTTGTGATTGTGGAACAAAAGGGAGGACCCTTTTGTGGATTCACCCAATTTCTTGTAATACACATCTTCAATCAGCAGACAGGGTCTGATGGTCACGGCTTAGTGATGTGTATTCGGAGTGTGGGGCCGTGTTTGATTGGTGTCCCTACACCGCCATGTTAGTTTGCGCACAGCTCAGAGAATCGCATCGTTGGATTTACAGCACGTGAATTCATTCATTCTACCTAATTGCATTAAACAAAACAAAGATTTTTCCTACACCTCTCGGATCAAGCAATCAATAGTGTGTGGCTTCGACCTCATCTACTCTTCTAAATTCTCATCACACAATCCAGATGCCATTTCAAGACGTCTCTGCGCCAACTGCAACATCAAATCTTAGTCTCTCCACTGCCGCACCAGCTCAAGAGTTCGGTAGGTGTTTTGTCTCACCTGCTGCAGTTATGATGTCACCTCAACTCAGATCTATTATCCTAGGTAAGGTCATTAACCTGGCTACTTTACTGCTTCCATCGCCTGCAGTTGACAGACTTATGGTTGACTGCGATTACGAGGCAGTTTTTCTCAACTTCCGATCCCAGTTTGCTACGAACCTCTCATTCGCCGAATTTGTCATCCTTTTAGCATTTACAGAGACATTCTGTGTCAAGCTTTTTAGATCGGAGGGATGAGTTAGGTCGTACCTATCAAAGATGGCAGACTTTAACCAACGATACAGGGTTTTTACTGAGATTGTGGTATTCTTAAAATAACAAGCCATTCTGCCCCCTCCTTCCCCTTTTTAATACGAGTATAGTCTGGTCTGTTACTGACATCGAACTGCTGCCCGTCATTTTGGTAGCCAAAAGATTTTAGCCTGTGCAATTTGCAAAACCCGCCCCCTCTTGCATGCCCGACAACATGCTCTCTCACGCCACTCATCATGTTCTCACAGAGTGAAAATATATCACGGAGCTAAGAGGACACTGACAACGTATGAAACTGTTTCATATTTAATATACTAATTCTTAGCTGTTAAACACTAAATACTTATAGGGGCTCTTTAATTGTTATGACAGATCCTTCAACGGCTCGTGAACCGATTATCTTTCCATACTAGTTCATTTATAGCATCAAAGAAACATGAATGAACATCAGAAGGAATGTTGCTCAAAAAAAAAATAAAAATTAACCATCAATTCCTAAAGCTCAGAATTTTGGCCCGAACCCAGAGTACTCCCCAAAAAGCAGAAAAACAAAGGACAGCCGCCAGACTGAACCCCCCCCCCAAAAGACGCCGAGAATTGGCGGCTGGCGTTTCGGGGAGCCTGGTTGGATCAGGAAACCTATGTTGCCTCTGTTTGGAATGACCAATCGGAAGAATTCTCATATCGTCTGATGGGAGACCAATGCTCAATGCATCAGGCGGTGTGAGTGCGTGATTTGGAGCACCCGATCGGGAGGGCTCTGGCAACATCCAACAGGAGACCAATGCTCACAGAGTTGAAAGGTTGAGCCCTACCGACCAAAGGACAAGGGCTGGCGTGGTTTAAGAATGACTGACCGCAGGGGCCCACTCAGCTTCCGACGGGAGCGACTCCGGGCGACGGATGAGTGGGTCCTATTGGCCACTGGCGGTGTGAAGGAATTAGAAAAGCCCTGTCAAGAGAGCACTTGAGGTGACCGATGGGAGACCAATGCTCTGGGAGACCAATGCTCTGGGGGACCAATGCTCTGGGAGACCAATGCTCTGGGAGACCAATGCTCTGGGAGACCAATGCTCCGGGAGACCAATGCTCCGGGAGACCAATGCTCACCACATCTGATGGATAAAGCTTCTCGAACAAAGGAGGAAAAGCCATCGATGCCCGATAAGGAAGGCTGACACTGCATCCCCTGAGAGATCAATACTCGCTGGATGGAGAAGGAGAAAACATAGATGTTTAACCGAGAGGACTCTCGCTGCGTCTGACTGGAACCAAGGCTCACGACGTCAGACGGGTGAGCCTCGCCGGATTGAGAAAGAAATTATAGATGGCCGACAGTGAGAGCTGTCGCTACGTCCGCTGGGAGATCAATACTCGCTGGACAGGAAATGAGAAAATAAAAGATGCCCGATATGGAGGGCTGTAGCTACATCCGCTGGGAGATCAATACTCGCTGGACAGGAATGAGGAAAATTATTTATTTTTTATTTTTTTAACCGATGAGGGCTTGATGGGCTTTTTGGATGTGGAGCCGGTTGGTCCTGATGTAGCTTTGGAAAGCATCTGACGACCATCTCCCTAGAGCTTGGATCTGCTGCTGGGAGAGGCCTTTTTGGGCTGCTGAGGTTGCTGCCCCGATACGAAAAGACTGACTGTAATAATTCTTTGCTGGGATGCCTGACTGTTGAAGGATGGATTTGAGGTGCTTTTGAAACCAAAAGCGTGTGATGGGTTTGTAAGGAGTCATCGATAAAAAGAGGTTTGTGAGGGGAATTAGCCTGGGAGCCTCTTAATTGGAGGTACGAAAAAACTGACTGGTATGGATCGGTGATGGTAGGTTGAAAATATATATGAGGTGTCCTTTTTTAGCTTGGTCTGTCTTGCTTTGTTTAATCCTGTATGAGATTGTTTCACTATCCAGTACTGATAAGTCTGCAATGGTAGGGTGGATGTTTGGGTCGAATTTGGAAGTGATGGCAATTTTGGAGCATCTAAGAAACCCAAATAAACATGGCGTCAAGTGTGCGAGCGGTATTAAGGGGCTGATAGCCTGTGCGTAGAGTATAAATGCATTTTGTGAGAATGTCTAGCGTTATGGGTTGCCTACTGTCGGAAGGGGTGGGCTGGGCCCTTTGGATCCCTTTGATCAGGAGGGAGGTTTGAGAATTATTTATCTCCGGGGAGGGAGCGCCATATATCAATTTATGAAAAAATTGTAAGCCACTCAGGTAGCCTTTGATGGACCCGACTTGGAGGCCTTTGACACTGTTAAGGAAGGAGATGAAAGAGGTGATTGAGAGGAGAGAAAAATCGGGGAACGGCATATTATGTAAAAAGTGGAATGCTTTAAAACATCTCCACGCAGTTATATATGATTGAAGCGTTCTAGGAGAAAGTGCTTGGAGAATATAGTCAAGCGACGCAGGGTTTTAACGGGTGGGTTAGGGGAATATTAATTCTGAAAAGTGAGGTACCGGAGTTGGGAATTTGTCTGCCTGTGTAGCCAACATCCTGAATTTCTGAAACAGAAAACGAGAGAGAGAGTCAGCTATTTGGTTTTCAGAACCTGGGACATGTTTAGCAATTATGATGAATTGATCACATGCTGAGATCCAAATTAAGCGTCTTAAAAAAGGCATTAGAGCGTGTGAATTGGAACGGCCTTTATTAATGGAATGGACAGTTGCTTCGTTGTCGCAATGCACTACGATACTGCTAGCAGTCCATTCTTTCCCCCACAGAAAGGCTGCTACTACGAGAGGGTAGAGCTGAGACTGAGATGAGTCCTGCAGTTGGGGGCCATGGAGACGCGAACCAGCGTCCTTGGTAAAACCCCCTGAAGCCTATTGAAGGGGCTGCGTCTGTAAACAGTTGGATATCCACGGGGGACGAGACGAGATTGTTATAGAAAAATGATAGGCCATTCCACTGTTTGAGGAATGTTATCCATAACCTAAGTTCGTCGCGACACGCCTGAGTTATGGAAATTACCTCCTCTAGCGCGTGAACCGAAGAGGCGAGTGAGAGGAGATGCGCGATGAAAGGGCGACCTTGCGGAATAATGCGCATGGCGAAGTTTAAGTGGCCGAGCAGGGACAGAAGTTCACGTTTAGAACAATTTGAACTGTCTAGGAGGGAAGAAGATACCAGGATTATCCTGTCGATTTTTTCCTTGGGCAAGGAAGCCTGGTATTTTACTGAATCCAAATTAACTCAGAGGAATTTGATGGATGTGGCGAGACCCATGGTTTTTTCCCGGGCGATGGGAATTCCGAGATCTGAAAAAACGTTTTGAACTGTGAGGAGATGAGCGGGTGGATGGCGTCGGGCGGAGAGATGATTAGAAAATCGTCTAGCAAGTGAATGAGGTGAGGAATAGCGTAATTATTCGACAGAATACAGCAGACGGCTTCTGATAACATGTCAAAAATTTTGGGGCTGCTTTTACATCCGAACGTTAAACGAACAGCAAAATAGAATTTCTCGTGCCAGCGCACCCCGAACAGGTGCCACGAACCTGGATGAATGGGCATCACTTTGAAGGCAGACGTGATGTCAACTTTGGCAAGCTACGCACTCCGCCCCACGATTTTAATCATTTCGATCGCCTGATCTATGTCGTGGTATTTGAGAGAGAATTCATCGAGTGGAATCAAGCTGTTTATGCTTGGGAATGGGGAATTATGTGGAGCTGACAGATCAATTATGAGGAGTTTTTTTGCCCCAGAATTTTCTCGTAGCCACTCCAATATGGCTGATGCGAAAAACTTTGAATGGGGGTTCGTCAAACGGGCCAATCATGAAACCTGACTCGACTTCTTTTGCAATCAGGTTGTTTACGACATCGGGCTCAGCGAGAGCAGATTGGAGATTATTACAGATGATGTTTTCGGAGAGCGGGCATTCTACGCCGGGTCTAAAACCTTGTTTGAGGCCAGACAGTAGATAATCAGTGAAATCGATGTCCGGGTGTTGAGCTAGTTCCAAAGAAAGGCGAGAAATATTCACAGGAGTCGATAAATAATTTTTAGGGTTTTTATTAGCAGCTTTAAATACAGGGCATACAGGACGGGCATGAGCGCCGCTGCAAAAATTACATATGTGCAAAAATCTGCACCGCTGTCTGGTGCAGGTGCCAATGTTAAAACTGTTGCATGTCTGTCTGTCAGCAGAGGAAGATGCTCTGCGTCTGAAGTCAGTATTTTGTGGGTTTGAGATGACCGTTGCAGGTCTTGGTATGTAGCTGGTTGACTTAACAGATGTGGTGTCCGAGCAGGGGGCGGTGGAGGAGTTAATTTGTGGGCACGCCACAGTGGAGTGTGTCACTGACCTGCAGACTGCGCATGAGATATTCCTACAGCCTAGGAAAACTCTGTTGTGCAAGTCGGGTTCGAGTGCGCCCCAATATGGGCACTGGTTCCACTGAGCAACCCTGACGGCGCATTTTGCGGAGAAAAGCTTATGATAAGTGTAGAAATGTCCTCCCCCATAAGACAGCGCGAGCTCGGCCATAAGTGTTAAATAATCGTTGAGCTTGCGTCGCCTATGGGGGAAGGCTGCACAGATAATTTCTGTGTAACGGCTGAAAGCAATTGTAAATTCTGAAAAAGAAAGTAAACGTGACGAATGTGTGGATTGATTTTTTAGAGTGACTGAAAAATCCCAGCAGTTTATCTGGCGGTTACAATCATTGTCGGCGGAGGCAGCCTCGCGCTTAAGTCGGCATCTGGGGCTTGAGAAGGGAGATTAACAGACATGCAAGATGGAAATGGAGGGAAGGACTGAAATGAGCAGGGCTGTGTTGCATGCGGAGGCAGTCTCACACTTGCTTGCGCTGCAGGAGCTGCAGGCCACTGAAAAGGAGAGGGATTGGTGCTAGGCGCAGAAAGATGAAATGCCTGAGACGCTAGCGGAGGCAGCCTCACGCTAGCATCTGCTGCGGGAGCTGGAGGCCACTGCGGAAGAAAGGGGTTAGAAACAGTGGGAGGAAAAATTTGAGAGGTTAAGAGACGGCCAGCGGGCCCAGCTGCGTATAGTGCTACGGCAGGAGAAGCCGCGGTAAAAGGCTGCGCTGAAGCAGAAAGCGCATGGGGCCCTATGGCAGGGGAATCTGGGGCGCGGCCAAGGCTCGCTGAAGGTCTTCCCCTGCGGCCTGATGCTCTTAAGATGCCGGATCTTGTGCAGGAGGAAAGTGGTGGTGTTGGGCGAGGAGAATTTGCGGCCCCGCGGGATTTGGTCTGCATATTGACCCCCTTGGAGGCTGGGGTGGACTTAGGAGTGAGGTTTGCCGATTGCAGGGTGACGTAAAGCTTGTATAATTCCGCTTTGTTCATCCTGCGCGAAGGCTGAACATCGGAATTAATCAGCGCTTGCCTCAAACTTAAAACAGTCCACTTCCCGATAGGCGGAATCGTTGGCACGGCCGAACGATATGAGGATGCCGGGGAGGAAACTGGAAACCTCGCTGGTGGTGGCGAGGGTAGGCCTCGGCGTCTTGGCGAACGAGTAGCTGCGCGGACAGGCCGGCGTCCGCGTGGTGAAGCCTGGGGCTCTGTGGCTGTGTCAGGCGGAGAAGGAGTAGTCCTGGGACCGACAGATTGCAGAGGAGGATCCGGAGAGGAGTTGGATTCTTCATCAGAAGGGAAAAGTTGGATTTGAGACATGTTGCAAGGTCAACGCCAAATGCTGGTAAACTCTCAGACGAACAGAGGTAAGTCTGCTGTATTTATACCTCTTGTCATTGATTGAGTTGATTAACTTAAAGCTCTCCACTTGTGCTGATATGGTAATTATCTGCACCTGATCCTCCCGAACTTTGTTAATTAAACATCATAACTGTAATCGTTAAAATTTAATCCATCCATAGATTGCTAGCAGGCATCATTTTTATGCAAGGTGTTTTAATCCTAAATACCCAAGTCTTTTCTCCATACCATCTATTCGTCGGCCACGCAAAGGCATAGCCGAATCCTTCAGTTAATGCCTGCCAATCACTTGTCTATTCTGCAAAGTATCAATACTATGCCAGAGGCCATGCTTTTATGGCTTTATGTGTCCCGGAAATTTACCACAGAATTTAAACATTTCAGTCTTGCTTGTGGGCTTCTTTCTCTGATCTACGCTGTTCACCTAATTTCTTAACTCTTTTCCTTAAACACTCCAGAGTGACTCCAAAGGATCTGGTGTCACTTTAACTTTTTCTAAAGTTAATAACAAATTTTGTCCCCTCTTCCATGATTAAATATCTAAAGTTCATTTAGAACTACTGTTAACTTCTCTCTAATGGAGAACCCTTTGGTAAAGCTTTGTTCAGGACTCAATTAGCTACTGTTCTTGAATGCCTCAACCTTTCTCCCCTTTTACATACTGGCCTTTCATTCAGAATTGGGGTAGCAACCACTGCAGCCGAGGAATTTCAACATCAGCCATCAAGCCCCTGGGAAGATGGTCTTCCTCTGCTATTGAATCATACATAAGACCAGATTCCAAAAAGCTCAGCAAGCTCTCTCAAGTTACAATTAAGGTAATTTTATGCAAATACTGGTGGTGGTGTGCATTCTCTCACTTATTAATCATTAATTTAGTTTAGTTCGTCTCTATAGTTTTCATGTTTCTGCGACTATCGTGGACTCCTTAGGTGGCCTCATGCAGCCACTCAGGCTTGTAGTCACTTGTCTATATGTTGCTAATGCGACTGTCTGCACATCAGTGTTCCAAGCTGTTGTGTCTTTGTGGCCTAATGTGGCCTTCGTCACCGTTCAAGCCTAGAGTGTCTTTGTAGCCTAATGTGGCCTATATTGTCAATATGGCCTAACATGGCCTCCGTCGCTCTTTAAGCCTATAGTGTCTTGTGGCCTAACATGGCCTTGTCGCCGTTCAAGCCTATATTGTCTATATGGCCTCCGTCGCTGTTCAAGGCTGTCATGTCTATGTGGCCTAACGTGGCCTCCGTCGCTGTTCAAGGCTGTCATGTCTATGTGGCCTTACGTGGCTTTCGTCGCCGTTCAAGTCTATATTGTCTATATGGCCTAACGTGGCCTTCATCGCCGTTCAAGCCTATATTGTCTATGTGGCCTAACGTGGCCTTAGTCGCCGTTCAAGGCTGTCATGTCTACATGGCCTAACGTGGCCTTCGTCACCTTTCAAGGCTTTGTGTATATGTGGCCTATTGCGGCCTTTGTCTTGTTGTTATTGTTACCTCTTCTCTTTTCTCCTTTTTCTTTGCTTTCTCTCTCTCACCACTCAGTGGTATTCATCCTTCCTTAGCTCTTCTTACACTATGGTTAGTGGCTTTTCCACTGATAAGAACAAGTCTTTATAAGTCAATTTTTGTTTTTCTGTTTCAGGAACTACAAGAATCACTACTGGCATATTTCCATTCCTCTCACAGTTCTTTGGGGGGTAGGCTCCGTCACAGGATAAATTATCCTTCACCATTTCTGGGGGTCGGCTACGCCCCTGCCTTCATCTTTAGGCAGGAAATGCAGAGTCCGCAACCCTCAGGATCTAAGCTACGGATGGGGCCTACGCCAAAGAACTTTCTTACTATATTTGCTAGCTGATTGTTAATAAAATATCATTGTTACGTTATCTTACCTCCCGAGTCTTTCTGGTCGAAGTACGATCTAGAACAGTTTCGTAGCTTTTTGAAAGTAACAAAAGGAAAGAGAAATGTGATTGTTGAGGATTTTTTCTCAGATCGAGATAAGTTTATCGATTCTGCAAAACTGATGATGAAAAATGTAGGAGGAGATGGTCTCACTGAAACTGAAGTGTATCATCTTAAGAAATTAGTGCAGAAAGCACGAGTACAAACAACACAAGATGAATTGGAAGGATCACAATAATTCATGTCTTTTTGTGAGGTTTGTCTTGATAGTATTATCTCTATTCCTTATGAATGAGTTTAAGATTTCCTCACTAAATTTGAATGGTGCACGAGATGCTAGAAAAAGAGCTTCTTTTTATGAACTGATGAAATTTAAAAATATTGATATTTCATTTGTGCAAGAAACTCATTCATGTATTAAAAATGAAGTTGATTGGCAGAGGGAATGGGATGGCACTGTTATAATGAGACACAAAAGTGCAATGAGTGCTGGAGTAGCTATTCTTTTTTCCAGTTTCTCTGGGTTTACTATTTATAGGTATGTGTTTGAGTAAAATTAACATTTTTGTTTTATTCTATAAACTACTGACATTTTTCCCAAATTCCAAATAAAAATATTGTAATTTAGAGCATTTATTTGCCAAAAGCAACAACTGGTCAAAATAACAAAAAATATGCAGTGGTCTCTTAATTTTTTCCAGAGCTGTATATGCTCCTGTTATTGCAAAAGAAAGAATGCTTTTTTTAGAAAAATTATCTGATACACTGGCAGAATATGAGTCTGATTTTCTTTTTTTATCTGGAGATTTTAATTGTACAATTAATAACTTAGATCGTAATCATGTTGAGCCACACATGGCTTCAAGAAATAAGCTTTCAAGTGTTGTGGAAACTTTTGATTTAGCAGATGTATGGCGTGTTAAGCATGGAGATTTTAAACAATATTCTTGGGCACATTATCAAGAAAATTCTATTTCAATGGCAAGAATTGATAGAATATATTGTTATAAACATCATTTACAAGTATTTAAATCATGTGGTATAACCCCAGTTAGTTTTTCAGATCACAGTTTGGTTTGTGGAGTTGTTTTTATAAATTCTATTTAATTCTAATTCTTTATAAAGTCAAGAATGCATATTGGAATTTTAATGCTTCATTGTTAAATGATACTTTTTTAAAGAAAGGTTTTACGTTTTTTTGGGAACAATGGAAGATGAATTTACAGAATTTTGAATCCATTCAGCAATGGTGGGATGTGGGAAAGGTTCAAAATCAACAGTTTTGTAAACAATACACTCTTAACACCACCAGGTGTTCTGTTAAATTAATTAAAGATCTTGAATCTGAAATAATTGAACTTTCTCATTAGTGAGATCTCGTTTTCAGAATTTAAACGAGATGGATGCACCAACCAGTTTTTTTTTTTGGTCTCTGTGACGAGCAGGGCGGGCGAGAGCCGTGAGGGAACGGCACGAGGCCGGTGACGCGAGAGATAACGAGCTTCAGCTGCTCGGCGCACCGGTCGCCGTGAGGAACCGTTTTATTATTCGTTTTATTGTTTGTTTATTTTGTTATTAAAGTTGTTGAATGTTCGCCGGTTCCCGCCTCCTTCTTCCCGTTCTTAAGAACTTTGTTACATTGGTGCCGAAACCCGGGAGGAAGGAGGGACATGCTGTCGAAGAGCCCTCGCTGCTGAGGGGGATCGCGGTGCTGATGAGGTCGGGCAGCGCGGGAGAGAAGACCGCGAGTTGCTGCCCGAGGCGGTGGTGCTGGAGCGAGTGGGAAACCGGTGGGACGGAGAGCTCGCTGCCGTGCTCCTGGGACGAGGTGGGATGGCTGCCGTCCAGGAGGGAGCGGAGGAGTCGCCGCCGTTCGCCGTGGGCCGGAGCCTGCTGCCTGCCGCCATGATGGGGAGGAGCAGGGAACGGCGGACTCGCTGCCGGCTGCCCTCAACCGGAGGAGCCATCGCCGGCCGCCAGGGGGCGGAGGAGGATCGGGCGTCCAGTACCATCACATGGCACCGCGAGGAAGAGCCTCCCGGCTGGCTGAGGACCGAGCGGCAGTGTGTCTGGCAACCGGACCACAAATTTTTTTTTTTTCCTCTCTCCACTCTCTCGTCTTTGTCGCTCCTTGTGCTTCCGTCTCCTTTTCTCTCGTCTCGTCTGTCCTTACCCCCAGGTGCTGCGGCCGCCGAGACTGGCCCCTGGGGGGGAGTAAGCGCAGTCTCGTGGGTACCCCCCGGCCTGCGAGGGGCGATGAGGGTATGTGACGAGCAGGGCGGGCGAGAGCCGTGAGGGAACGGCGCGAGGCCGGTGACGCGAGAGATAACGAGCTTCAGCTGCTCGGCGCACCGGTCTCGGATCTCTCACGGAGGAGCTCCGGAAGCATAAAAGAGGAGCGACAACAGTGAAGGAGGAGAGAGGACCAGGCCTGAACACTTGAACAACCATTGTTGTTGCCTGAACTGTATACAGCTGTGATGAGCATGGCCAATGGGAAAGCTCCAGGAATAGATGGAATTGCCATAGAATTTTATAAAACTTTTTGGAGCATAATGGGGTCAGATCTGTTAGCAGTTTTTAATGAGAGCTTTGCTAAAGAGCAACTCCCATTGAGCTGCAGGAGAGCAGTTCTGACGTTACTACCAAAAAAAGGGGATTTGAGAGATTTAGCTAACTGGAGACCTGTTGCCTTGTTATGTGCTGATTATAAGGCTCTTTCTAAAACTTTGGCAAATAGGTTAAAGAAGGCAATGGAGTATGTGGTACACAATGATCAGTCATATTGTATTCCCGGTAGATCCATTTTTGATAATATATCTTTTATAAGAGATTTAATTCATACTTTACTAACTTTACTCATACTAAGTTGTTTGGTTTTAAATTTGGCTTGTTTTCGATGGATCAAGAGAAGGCCTTTGATCGTGTGGAGCACAAATATTTGTGGAACACAATGGAGGCTTTTAATTTTTCTTCAGGTTTTCTGAATATGATAAAGATTCTTTATGGAGGTATTGAGAGTGTTTTGAAAGTCAATGGTGGCTTAAGTGCATCTTTTAAGGTGAAGAGGGGAATAAGACAAGGTTGCTCTTTATTGGGCATGTTGTATGCATTAGCCATTGAACCTTTGCTGAACAGGTTTTGTAATGAATTAATGGGGCTTAAAATTGCTGATGATTTTGTGCCAGTATATACATCAGCTTATGCAGATGATGTAGTGGTTATTGTTAAAAACCAAGAAGATGTAAACAAAATAAGCTCAATAGTAAATGATTTTGGTAATATCTCATCTGCTAAAGTCAATTGGAAGAGGAGCTCTGGTATGTTAGTAGGAGATTGGAGGGAAGAAAAGCCCAAATTACCAGGTGGTTTAAATTGGAGTAGCGAAGGTCTAAAATATTTAGGTGTTTATTTAGGGAATGATTTTATAGAAAAGAAAAATTGGGAGAGTATTTTAGAAATGGTAGAGGGACGATTAAAAAAATGGAGATGGCTTTGTTCATATATGTCTTACAGAGGTAGAGTATTAATTGTCAATAATTTGATAGCATCTGCATTGTGGCATAAATTAACAGTTTTAGAACCTCCAGTTGATGTATTAATGAGAGTGCAGAGAATGATTGTCATGGCCACATAGATATGACAGCTTTGAACTACGACGAAGGCTATATAGGTCACGTAGACAACGGTTTTGATGCGACGAAGGCCACGTTAGGCCGCATAAACAGAAAGCCTTGAACTGTGACGAGGCTACGTTAGGCTACAAAGGCACGACAGCTTGACGGCGACGAAGGCCGCATTAGGCCGCATACGCAGAAAGCCTAGACGGCGACGTGGCCGTGTTAGGTCACATAGACGTAACGGCCTTGAACGGCGAAAAGGCCATATAGGCCAGATAACCCCTATACTTCCCTTTACCCTTCCTACTCTAGCTTATGGTACTGAGCAATGTATGAAACTTGTATTGTGAACACTACTGTGTCTATTTGCTAATTCATGAAGAATCGCTTGTTTGTATTTCTCACTTGTAAGTCGCTTTGGATAAAAGCGTCTGCTAAATGACTAAATGTAAATGTAAATAGACACAAAGGCCTTGACGACAATGCTGACGACTCGTATAAACGGACTAGTAGCCGAGGTGATAAGGTTGCATAAACCACCTGCGATGGCTGCTATAGCCTCGGAAACAAGAACTAGAATGACTAGCAATTTGATTATTAGTGAGTAAGATAGTAACACCTCCACCAGAATTTGCATGAATTACCTTAGTCGAAACTTGACAGAGCATGCTGCGCTTCGAGGATGGTTTTGGAATCTGGTCTTATGTATGTTTCGAATGCAGACGAAGACCATGTGCCCAGAAGCTTGATGGCTGATGTTGAAACTCCTGTAGCTGCCCCAATTCTGAATGAATGGCCAGTATATAGGAGGGGAGATAGACCGCAGTTTCCTACTAAGATTGCTAATTGAGAATTGAACCAATCTTTAGTAAGGGGTGTACCATTAGGTAAAAGAAAGAGGGGGAAATGGTTGGGAGTTCTAGGACGAACTCTCAGATACTTAATCATGGAAGTGAAGGGACAAAAATTATTATTAAGTTTAGAAAAAGTTAGAGTGACACCAGATCCTTTAGAGTCACACTTGGAGTGCTTAAGCTCAAGTGTAAAAGAATTAGGCGAAAAATGTAAATCAGAAAAACACAGCCCACGAGTAGGGTCGAAATGTTTCGAATTCGAGGTAAATTCCCTGGGACGCATGAAGCCGTAAAAGGCTGATAGAAACACAGCTTCTAGCATAATGTTAATAAAAGAGGGAATCGTAATCAGAATGGGAAATAACGGGATCTGAAAGGAAAAGCAAAACATAATGAATGAAGACCAAGCTGAAGTATAAGCACTGAGTGTGGAAGGAGCCAAGCCTTTTGACATATAATGTCTAGCCGAATTTAGCAAAGCTTCTAATTTAGGATTATCTCTGATGGGGGGGGCAAGGAGTTGATTCTTGATTGGCTGAGGGGTAAAGCCTTCTGAAAGCCTGAAAACGAAAACGAGAAAGCGCATCAGCTATGACATTGCGGTGGCCGGGAATATGAGCGACCTTAATGATGAAATTATGAACGACAGATTGCCAAATTAAACGTCTTAATTAGAGCATAATAGAGGGGGAAGAAGATCTACCTTTGTTGATGATGGCAACCGTGGCTTCATTATCACAGAGCATCATAATGCGTTTTCGTGACCATGGCGATCCCCAAAGAACACTAGCTATGGCTAAAGGATAAATTTCGTGAAGAGCGGACGAGACGGAACCTAAAGCTGGCTTTGGGAAATCGATTGGCCATTTCTCTGCAAACCATTTGCCTTGAAAGAATCCCCCAAAGCCGATGGAAGGAGCAGCGTCAGTAAATAGTTGCAATTGTTCGGATGATTCGAGAACGTCATTGTAGAAAAAAGAAATACCGTTCCAGTTATTTAATAGATGGGTCCAAAATCTGAGATCAGACATACATCCTTCGTCGAGCTGAACTTAATTTTTCCACGGAGTGAGCCAGGGTTAGCAGGCGAGAAATAAAAGCCCTGCCTTGAGGAATAATGCTCATAGCAAAATTAAGGTGACCGAGCAGAGAAAGCATATCGCGCTTAGATACGGAGCGTAGCGATGAAAAGGATTCGAGAAAACTCCTAATCCTTAGAAGTTTTTCGTTAGGGAGTGAAGCTTGCATTTTGACTGTATCAAGTAGAATACCAAGAAATTCTAACGAAGTCGAGGGACCTAGGGTTTTCTCTTCCGAGAGTGGAACGCCAACATCGCTAAAAATCTGTCTAAGCGTGTCGAGAATAGAAGATTGGGAGGAAGGAAAATCGATAAGCAAAAAATCATCAACAAGTGTAAAACGAAGGGAAGCTTGCAAACGTTCAGCAGGATCCAACACAGCGCTTCGGAAAGGCAATTGAAGATATGAGGACTGCTTCTACACCCGAACGTTAGCCTTACTGCAAAATAGAATTTAGAGTTCCATTTGACGCCAAAATAGGGCCAATCGGAAGGGTGGATTGGCATGGTCTTGAAAGCATCAGTAATGTCAGCTTTAGCCAACAAAGCGCCTTGACCAGCTAACTTAATTAGGTGAATGGCGTTGTCGACCGTAGCGTAATGCAGAGAAAAGGGGGCTAAAGGGATGCACTCATTAACGCTTGCAGTGTAATTAGAATGTGGAGAAGACATATCAAAAATGAGACTTTTTTACCTGAATATTTACGGGTTGCGACGCCGATGGAGTTAATGCGAAAAGGAGAGAAAGGAGGAGAAGCAAACGGGCCAATTACATATCCTTTATTTACTTCTTTTTCAAGCAGAGTTCGAACGACTTCTGGCTCTGATAAGGCTGATTGCAAGTTTTTAGCAACGTATGAGGTGGTAAGATGCGAAAGGATGCCCACCCGAAACCCTTGAGACAAACCGGTGATCAGGTAATGGACAAAAGTCGGATCAGGGTGAGAAGAGAGATAACAGGAGAGTGCGGAAGCATTAATAGGAGTAGATGGGTGACTAATCAGAATTTGTTCTGAATTGGGGCCTTCCCACGGGTTGCGGGCCTGTACCGGCGTGGGCAGACAGATTTGCGGATCCTTGCAAACACTACAGATATGAGCAAATTTGCATAGGGAATAAGAACAAACAGATTAGTTAAAATTATTACATATTGGAATGCCATTAAAAATAGAAATAGGGCGGCCTCTTCCGTCGAAATTAGGCCTTACATTTTCAGAACCTCGGACAGCGGGCGGGACTTGGCTCGCAAATGCTGTAGGGCAGAAGGAAGCCGAATGTCCGTGAGCGCTACAAATAGTACAGGCCAAAATCTTTTGACCACCAAAATGACGAACAAGCAGTTCGGTGTCAGTGACAGACCAGTCTATCCTCGTATTAAAGAGGGAAATGAAGGAGGCAGATTTTGCTGTGAATGACTTGTGGTATTTGTAAAATAAAGTACCACCGTATCTTTGGTTAAAGTCCGCCATCATAGAAAGGTAAAGATCTAACTCCTCCCTCCGATCTGGAAACACTTGGCATAGAGTGTCTCTGAAGATACCAAAAGCAATTACAAATTCGGCAAATGATAGATTCCTTTGCAATCTGGGATCGGAGGTTTTGAGAAAGACTGCCACGTCACCACAGTCAACCATTTGCCTGCCAGCTGCGGGTGAAGGGAGCAGTAAGGTAGCCAGGTTAATGTCCTTACCTTGAATGATGTTAGATCTGAGTTGGGGAGACACCGTAACTGCAGCAGGTGGAACAAAACGCCTACCGAACTCATTAGCTGGTACGGCAGTGGAGAGACTAAAGTCAGATGTTGGTGCAGATCCACCTTGAAATGGCGTCTGGATCGTGTGATGTGGCGTTGGAAGAGAGGATGATGTCGAAGCCACGCACTGGGGATCGCTTGATCCGAGGAGAGTAGGGAAAATAGGTGGAAGAGCTGATGAGAGTGTAAAAGGAGTAGTTGAAATGTTAGAATTAGCGAAAGAATGTTCGATATTCGTCACCTTCGATTCTAAACCTTTGACCGTCTCTGAAAGGCTTTGAACTACTTGGATGAGCTTTGAATTTACATCCTCAGGTTCGGGTGTCCGTGCAGGCAGCGTGGCTTTTTTGGCTGGACGAGGTGAAGCCGACTTGGCCGTTCTCTTTCTGCCGGCTGGATTGGTCTGGCCTGATGACATGGAAGTAGTTTGAGTGATGTCGGGAGTGGATGGTGGACTACCCAAGGTATTTTGGGCTAGTAGAAGAAGATCTTCTCTTGATAATCCTTTGCTGATCGGTATACCAGCGGCCTCGAAGGTGTTGGAGATTTTTTCAGAGGACCACTGAGCCCATGAAGAATCACGACACTGGATGCGCGCACTGCGACGCACTGGAAGAGGACATGGTGGGACGAAATCTTCATCAGAATCTGAATATTAGCAAACAGCCAGCTTACTCAGGGACATCTTTGGGTTTGCTACTGAGCGCTTAGCAATTAAGTTTCACGTCAGCATCTGCGAACTCAAACATGTGTGAGTACCGATCTTATATACTACGAGTGTTGGATAATGATTGGTTAGATCTAAATTAGTAGTGATGTAACATTTGAGTCTTCCTGACAGAACTTGCGTTAGAGCTTTCATTGTTCTAAATGTGAGAGGATTTTTTCCTTCTTACATTAGTGTTTTTAAAGCTTGGAACATTCTAGAATGCAGAAAACTTTTTACACAAAAATCTTCTTTATATTGGTTACTAGAAGAACCAATTGTGTGTGGGTCAAGAATGGACTTTAACAGAAACGAAGCTCCAGGCATGGATGATGCATTCATCAAAGCTAAAATTGTTTCTGTGAAACATCTGGCCTTATTAGCAGGCCCAGAAATGGACAATGTGGATGCTGTGACGAGAGGACTTGGTGTTCGTTCGGTCCGGAAAGTTGGACAAATGCTACAAACTTTTCGAGACTCCTTAACAGAAGAAGAAAAATTGCGGTTAAAAAATTGGGCAAAAGGGGGTGAAACTCCTGATAATGCTGACTTTTTTCCAAGCAAGGGTGTGAGACCAAAAATGGATGAAGAGGACTCTGAAGTGCTATCTTGGATTTTTAAAAATGATGTTCGTTTTATTGTTTTTAATTCAATTAATGGAAAAAGTGTTTATACTTTTTGTGTTAAAATGTTGAACAAAGATAATCTTAGAAAGAGGGTGGATACACCTTGGAGAAAATATTTAGGAGTGAAGGATGATGAAGTACCAAAATGGGAAACAATGTACAAGCCACCATTGACTAAAAGGGTTGGAGATATTCAATGGAGAATATTGCATGGCATTATTGCTGTTAACGTTTTTGTGTCAATTTTGAATTCTGAGGTTACTGATAAATGCCCTTTTTGTAATTGTAGAGAGACAATTTTTCATTGTTTTCTCAGATGTGAAAGATTAATTCCTTTGTTATTGTTTTTGAAAGAATTGTTTGATTCCTTTGAAGTATTTTTTTCAGATGTTTGTTTTATCTTTGGAGTGAAGGTCAGAAAAAGAAAGAAAAACATTTGTAAAATTTTGAATTTTTTATTGGGTAAAGCAAAAATGGCAATTTATGCAACAAGAACAAGGAAAATTGAAAACAATAATAACACTGATGCTCTTGTGTTTTTTAAATGTATTGTCAGAGCGAGTATAAATATTATAATTTGATGGATAATATAGAGGGTTTTAAAGAGATTTGGAGTTTTGATGGAAAACTATGTACTGTTTTGGGTGGAAATCTGTCTTTTTCTGAGAATTTTGGATAATGTATGTAAATTTTTTTATTTATTTATTGGAAACCTTTTTAAATAAGGTAAATAAAGTTTTGTTAAAACTCAAAAAACTCTCTCGTTCTCTCTCTCTCGCGCGCGCGCGCGCGCGCGCTCTCTCTTGTGCTCTCTCGCTCTCTCTAGTGCTCTTGTTCTCTCTCTCGTGCACTGTCTCTCGTTCTCTCTCGTGCTCTCTCACTCTCTCTCTCGTTCTGTCTCGTTCTCTCTCACTCTCTCTCGTTTTCTCTCGGGCTCTCTCGTGCTCTCACTCTCTCTCTCGTGCTCTCTCTCTCGTGCTCGCTCTCGTTCTCTCTCACTCTCTCTCGTTCTCTCTCCCTCTCTCTTGTGCTCTCTCTCTCTCTCTCTCTCTCGTGCGCATGCGTGAGCGTCTGTTGATTGAGTGGAGCGTGATTCGGAGAGTGGCTGTGAGTTTTTTTCTCTTTTTCTTCCTAAAGTCTGTCATATTTATATGTTTTTTATCTTAGCGGTTTTATATTACACTTCTTGGTATATCGTTGCAAGGCATTGGAGTAACATAATTGGATAAGGGGAAGGCGTCGGCCAGTTTTTTACTGGCGGCCTTGACAATGGCGGAGAGAGCGAGTTTTCAACAACTTACCCGTCGACATGGACTTAAAGTACCGGTCGGGGTTGAATGTCCAGTTGAGGAAGTTGTTCTGGCGGTAGGTGAGGTGGTTGGTCATGATAGCATTAGATCAGCGTCTAGGATGAACGGCGCGGTTGTATTGTTCCTAGACAAAGTGGAAAAAGTTAATGATGTTGTGGAAAGTGGTGTAATTCTTAACGACGGTTTCGTTAAAGCTTTTCCACTTGTTAATCCGGCAAGGAAAGTCTTGCTCTCCAATGTGCCCCCGTTTATTAGTGATGAAGTGTTACAACGTGAATTGTCTAGATATGGACAGTTCGCTTCTGCGATAAAGAAAATTCCGCTAGGCTGTAAGTCTCCGCTGTTAAAACATGTGGTTTCTTTTCGTAGACAAGTGTACATGATTTTGAGAACAGACATTGAAGAAATTAATGCTGCTTTCAAGTTCAAAGTAGATGGTTTTGAATACATGATCTTTGCAACAACTGAAAATATGAAGTGCTATGGTTGTGGAAAGGAAGGACATTTAGTGAGAGCTTGTCCGGAAAAAATAAATGCAGCAAACACAGATAATGAAATTGTTGCTACAAATCAAAATGTAAACCAAATAACTGTTGCAGCGATGGAAAGAGAGGATGATGAAATTCCCAGAACGAGTGGGAATCAGGAGAAAGGGGAAAAAGAAAACCCGACTAATGATGAAATAATGGATATTGAGTTTGATGAGGTAGAGAATGAGATGTTTAAAGAAGATGGAAGTTGTTTCAAGGTGCCAGCAGTGAAAAGAAAATCTAACATTTGTGAAAAAATAGAAATGGTAAAAAAAAAGGTGCAAAGTGAGAGCAATACACAAAGCTCGGAGGTGTCTGACTCAGAAAGTGAACATGAAGTGGCTGGAGCCACTGTGCAAAATAATGTGAAACAAGATTACAGTGGCTACAGTTTAGAACGAATGAAAAGTTTCTTACAGCGCACGAAAGGGATGAGAAATGTTGAGGTGATAGATTTCTTTCCTGATCTCTCGCTGTTCATTGATTCAGCAAAAGCTCTAATGAAACAAAAAGGGGAAGAGTGTTTGTCAAATCCAGAGGTGTACAGGTTAAAAAAAATTGTACAAAAGGCACGCTCCCAGACAGTGCACAATGATTCACAAGAATAGCGTATTATGCTGTGTTGTGTTACTGCTGCTTTCTTACTTCATAATGAGCAGCTTTAAAATTGCATCCCTCAATGTTAATGGAATGAGGGATGTTAAAAAGAGAATGCAGCTTTTTGATCTAATTAAACTAAAAAAAATAGATGTTGTTTTTTTACAAGAGACTCATAGTACAAAGGAAAATGAAGTGGAATGGCTGAAAGATTGGAAAGGAAAGATTGTTTTTAGTCATAAGACTGCTCTTAGTGCTGGTTTGGCTGTTTTATTTTCAAAAGTTTGAACCAATGTCTTGTGATACAGTTGAAATAGTAGAGGGTAGAGCGCTTAAGCTTGTGGCGAGGTTTGAAAATATCACCATGGAACTAATTAATGTTTATGCTCCGGCTAAACCAATTGAAAGAATGCTGTTTTTGGAAACTTTGGGTGAGAATCTCAAACAGTGTGATCTTGGAAATATTGTATTACTTGCTGGAGATTTTAATTGCACATGTCATGATATTGACAGGAATCATATTGAACCTCATGCAGCTTCAAGACGCAAACTGTTAAACATCATTAAAACTTACCAACTTTGTGATATTTGGAGGAATTTTAATTTTAAAGAAAAAATGTATACTTGGTCTCACGTTAAAGAAGATTCTGTGTCATTGGCAAGATTAGATCATTTTTATTGCTATAAGCATCAGTTACAGTATTTTAAATCTTGTTGTATTTATCCTGTTGGTTTTTCTGATCATTCAATGGTGGAAGTTAGTATGTTTATTAAATCTGTCAAACATAAGAGTGCATATTGGTGTTTTAATAACGCTCTGCTTGAAGATGCTTCTTTTGGAAAATGTTTACTTTTTTTTTGGATGGGATGGAAAACCCAAAAATGTAACTTTGCATCTGTACAGCAATGGTGGGACATTGGAAAATTGAAGATACAAGAATTATGTAAACAGTATACTTTTAATGTCACTAGGGACACTGTTCAAAATATAAAAAAATTAGAGGAAGATATTGTAGAGCTCCAGTTTTTGAGTGGAGTTTATGGTGAGCAAGGTCAAATACAGACCCTTAAAGACAAAAAAGTTGCACTAGCTGATCTGTTGGACAGTAGAGCTCAAGGGGCTTTGGTTAGGTCTAGATTTCAGAATATTACTGAAATGGATGCCCCGTCCAAATTCTTCTTTAGTCTGGAGAGGAAAAATGGCCAAAGGAAAAGCATTCAGTGTTTGCGGTCTGTGGATGGGCTAGATCTGACTAAAGACTCTGATATACGGAAAAGGGCAGTTGGTTTTTACAAAGAGCTATATGCCTGCGAATGTGTAGAGGACCAGTCAGATAATCCATTCCTTTCAGATCTTTCACAAGTGACCGAGGAGTCGCGTGCCGATCTGGTGTGCCCTCTTACAACAGAGGAGCTTTTTAAGGCATTGCAAAGTATGAAAAATGGAAAAGCACCAGGATTGGATGGATTGCCTGTGGATTTTTATAAGGCTTATTGGCACTTTCTAGGAGAAGACTTACTGGAAGTGTTAAGTAAAAGCCTGATTGAAGGGCGACTGCCAAGGAGTTGCAGGAGAGCAGTTTTAACACTGCTCCCAAAGAAAGGTGACCACAAAGAGGTTAAAAACTGGAGGCCAGTGGCTTTGTTATGTACGGACTACAAAATTTTATCAAAAACTTTGGCCAACAGACTAAGGGAAGTGATGGGACAGGTCATTCATACAGATCAGTCTTATTGCGTGCCCAACAGATCGATAGTGGACAACATATTGTTGATTAGGGATGTCTTTGAAGTTGCTAGATTATTTGGTAAAAAGGTGGGCCTACTTTCTCTGGATCAGGAGAAAGCTTTTGACCGGGTGGAGCATCAGTTTTTATGGCATACTCTTGAGGCATTTGGTTTTCCATCTGATTTTGTTACTATGATTAAAGTGCTCTATAGTGACATTGAAAGTATGCTGAAAGTTAATGGTGGCTTGTCTAGTCCTTTTAAAATTAATAGAGGCATAAGACAAGGCTGTGCTTTGTCAGGAATGCTGTATTCAATAGCTTTAGAACCTTTGCTAAATAAAATCAGAGCACAGTTAGAAGGTTTTAAATGTGAAAATTTCTTTCCACCAGTAAAACTATCAGCATACGCAGATGACATAATGATATTAGTCAAGGAGCAGAATGATATAAATAAGCTGGTTGACATTGTGAAGAGTTATGGGGAATTTTCATCTGCAAGAGTTAATTGGGCCAAAAGTGCAGCTCACCTGGTTGGGCAATGGGAGGGAGAAAATCTGGTTTTGCCAGGAGGAATGAGTTGGTCACAAGGTGGTTTAAAATATCTTGGTGTTTACCTAGGGGACGAGTCAACCAGTAAGAAAAACTGGGAGAATATTATTGAAACTGTTGATGGGAGGTTGGATAGATGGAAATGGTTGTTGCCCAAAATGTCGTTTAGGGGAAGGGCATTGATCATTAATAATTTAATAGCCTCATCTTTGTGGCACAAATTATCTGTTTTAGAGCCACCCGTTGGGTTTTTAGAGAAAATACAATCTAAAATGATTAGTTTTTTTTGGACAAGTTACACTGGATACCCAGAGCTGTGTTATATCTTCCAAAGGAGGAAGGTGGACAGGGTATTGTAGACCTTAAAAGTAGAAAAGCAGTCTTTAGATTACAATTTGTTCAGAACTTTTTTTATAAATCTAATGCTTCCTGGACCGGTTTAACTGGTTGTCTTTTAAGTAAGGTAGGTGGGTGGGGACTGGGAAGAAGTCTATTTTGGACAGATTGTAATAATTTTGATTTGAAGTTCATATCTCCTTTTTATGAGAGTTTTAGAAAAGCTTGGTGTATGGTGCAGACTAGAAGAGATTTGTCCTATAAGTCATTACATTGGTTTTTAGAAGAACCTCTAATCAATGGTGCTCGTTTAGATATGTGTGATGAGGTGACACCCTGGTTACAACAGATTCTGGTAAATGCAAGGATGGTGAAAATGAAGAGCATGTTTGAAGTGGCGGGTAGTAATTTGGACAATGCTAATGCAGTCGCTTGGAAACTTGGCATAAAGTCAACAAGAACAGTTCATCGTCTGCTTAAGAAGCTTCGAGAGACATTGAGCCAAGAGGATTGGACACTTTTATCACTACGAACTGTTCCAAATGCCGAGGATCATTTTCCGAGCATGATGATATCACAGACTTTTTCAACTATGGAGTACTCTCCAACTACTTCAACGAGTTTAAGAGATTTTGTCTTTGAGTCAATGGGGAGTGTGAGTTTGTACAAAATGTGTGTAAAAATCATTAACAAGGAAAATTTGCAACGTGTAGATACACCTTGGAGAGACCATTTAAATGTTGAGGATGGTATTCAGCCTTCTTGGGGTTTTTTTTACAAGCCACCATTGACTAAAAAAGTTGGTGATCTTCAGTGGCGTGTGCTACATGGTATTATAGCAGTTAATGCTTTCGTTTCAGTGCTGAACCCAAATATGCAAGATAAATGTCCGTTTTGTACTAACAGAGAGACAATTTTTCACTGCTTCATGAAATGTGAGAGACTGAGATCTCTTTTTACTTTATTGGAAGTTTTATTTTCTGCTGTTGATGAAATGTTTACAATGATTGTTTTTTTGTTTGGTTTTAAGTATTGTAAAAACAAAAAGAGGAAAGGACGTTTGTTAAATTTCATTTTAGGACAAGCTAAAATGACAATATATATTAGTAGAAGACATAAAATCCTCCATGATACTAATTGTCAAGTTGAAAAGGTTTTTAAAGGGCTCATAAGAGCAAGGGTAAAACATGAGTTTATTTTTTATCTGGCTATGAAGGAGATGGGAAAATTTGAAGACGTTTGGGCTGTTAATGATTTGTTGTGTTGGGTTGATAATGATGTATTGTACTTTTCTGAGAATATTGGATAAGCAAATGAGGTTTTCATATGAATTGTGTTTCTTAGAATTTTGTATTAAATAAAGATGTTATAAAATTCAATTCTCTCACTCTCTCTCGTTTTCTCTCGGGCTCTCTCGTGCTCTCACTCTCTCTCTCGTGCTCGCTCTCCTTCTCTCTCCCTCTCTCTTGTGCTCTCTCGTTCTCTCTCTCACTCTCTCTCTTTCTCTCTCTTGTACTCTCTCTCGTTCTCTCTCACTCTCTCTCTTGTGCTCTCTCTCGTTCTCCCTCGGGCTCTCTCTTTCTCTCTCGTGCTCTCACTCTCTCTCTCGTGCTCGCTCTCGTTCTCTCTCACTCTCTCTCGTTCTCTCTCACTCTCTCTCTCTCTCGTGCTCTCTCTTTCTCTCTCGTGCTCTCTCTCTCTCGTTCTCTCTCACTCTCTCTCTCGTGCTCTCTCTCTCGTTCTCTCTCACTCTCTCTCGTTCTCTCTCGTTTTCTCTCTCTTGTGCTCTCTCTCTCTCGTTCTCTCTCGTTTTCTCTCTCTCTCTCTTGTGCTCTCTCTCGTGCTCTCTCTCGTGCTCTCACTCTCTCGTTCTCTCTCTCTCTCATGCTCTCTCTCGGGCTCTCTCTCTCTCTCTCTCGTGCTCTCTCGCTCTCTCTCTCGTGCTCTCAATTCAATTCAATTCAATTCAAATAGCTTTATTGGCATGACAAAAACATACATTTTGTATTGTCAAAGCATTCAAATCAACTGGAAAACAGAAAACTGAACATTTGATTAAAGCCTATGTAGAGAAACTGATAATAAACTAACTAAAAAAAATAGTAGTAAACATGAAGTAATAAAATAAATAATTCTGATAATAAATAAAAAATATTACAATAAAGAAATCATGTAACAACTGAACTTGAGAATGTAACAGTTTTTTTGGGTTGAGCTACACGCATTAAATAATATTGGAAATATTTTATTGATTTTGGGGTAGTAGTGGTCTCTGATGTCTCTGGCTAGAACCTCATCACTGGTCGTATTAAGGCAGGCAGGTATTAACGACCTCTGCAGTCGTGTCAAAGCAGACAGATACCCCAGGAACCACCTCAGTGGTCGTATCTGAGCAGACAGGTAGCTCAGGGAAGGCTTTCGTGATCATTTCAGGACAGACAGGAGATTCAGGGATGACCTTCATAGTCATATCAGGACCGACAGTGAGCTCGGGAATGACCTTCGTGGTCATATCAGGACAGACAGGAAGTTCAGGGGTGACCTCCATGGTCAGATCAAGGTAAACAGGAATCGCAGGGATGACCTCTGTGGTCATATCAGAACAGATAGGAAATTCATAAGTGACAACCATGGTTGTATCAAGACAGACAGGAAGTTCATAGATGACCTCCATAATCAGATCTGAACAGACAGGAAACTCAGGTGCGACCTCTTGGGTTGTACTGGGGTGTTCAGGTACTGACTCGGGAGCGCTCTCTTGGGCTGCACTGACGTGCTCTGCAACTGACTCGGGAGAGCTCTCTCGGGTTGTACTGTGGTGTTCAGGTACTGACTCGGGAGCGCCCTCTTGATCTGCACTAGCGTGCCCAGGAACGGACTCTGGGACTGACTCAAAAGAGTCCTCCAGAACTGTAGGCACAGACTCAGCAATGCCTTTGGGGACTGCTGGAACAGTTTCAGGGATTGACACAGGATCACCCCTAGGGGCTGCTGAGATGCCAGTTGCTCGCAACGATGTCAGCAGTGTATCTCTCAGACTTGCGACCAGTCTCCAGGGCTTAGGGAAAGCCTTAAAGTCCTCCAGTGCAGCACTCACGACGACCGGGAACACAGATGTGGCATCCGTGGCGGCTGAAGACTCTGGCGTACTGTCCCTGACTGATGTGGTGTGGCAGCCATGATGGGAAAAGGTTCTAGCATGGCGGCCATCTTGTCTGATGACACCGATGTTGCAGCCATCTTGTCCGAAGACACAGGCGGGGCAGCCGTAACGGAAGCTTGACGAGGCTCTGGAAGCTCTGCCGAGACGTGATGAGGCTCTGGAGGCTCTGCTGAGATGTGACGAGGCTGTGGCAGGTTAGCTGAGACTTGACTTGGCTCACAAAGCTCAATGGTGACTTGACTGGGTTCATGATGATCAACGGTGACTTGACTGGGTTCACGATGATCAACGGTGATTTGACTGGGTTCACGATGATCAACGGTGACTTGACTTGGCTCTAGATTCGGTGATTTTACTTGGTTCTGGACTGGCGGCCATCTTGTATACCGACTCAGCTGTGGTAGCCATGTTGTGACTGGGCTCAGGTGTGGGAACTACAGGGCAGGAATGTTCATGACACACAAAATTGGAGCATAGTCCATGAAGTCCCTTAAACTACACTTAAAGCTCCCCTCAGGAAACCAGGACCTAATTTGCTCATTTAGACCTACCCGAAAAATGTCTTTTAACGCTACTTCAGACGGGACTAGATACGATAACTCACAGAACTGCTGAACATAGTCTTCAATGGGTGAATTCCCCTGCCGAAGCCATAGTAGCTTGTCGATGGAATCCATGATGTGACGGGATTGCTGAGGAAAGCCGCTGGATCTTGAGTCTTCTGTTATGACGAGTCAGTGGAGTGAGATTCAAATGCAGGCTCAATGGTCAAAGAACAGCAAACCGGTATATCAGAGGAATGGCAGAATCGTGGTCGGTAAACAGGCGGAAATGTCAAGGCAGGCAGCAAGTTAACACAGTCCAGTGATACAAAGCAATAAATCCAAGGGCAGGTAGAGAATGATCAGAAAACAGTATGAACAGACAGGATCACGACAGGAAGACAAGACAGGTATGAACGCTCAGAAATGTTATCACAGGGAAAAACAAGACCTTGCACTGATGTGTATGTGCAGTGTGCTTAAATAGTCCAGATGATGAGCTGCAGCTGATGAGGTGATCAGTGACTTGGTACGGGGCTTCTGGGAAATGTAGTGTGCATGTGTGTGAGTGAGTGTGTGATGTATTGTGGGAAACTGAGTCCAATGGTGAAGCAACAGTTCAGGCTGGAGTGCCTTCTAATGGTTCTAATGATAATCGTGGCATATACATTGATCATTCATGTTAATTCATAGTGCATTATAATTAATATAAGAGGCAACTTTAAAATGTTAAAATGTAAATTTTGAAATTAACAATGAACAACATTTTCATTAACCTTTTAATGTTACAAATAGACTATTATTGTAAAGTGTTACCATTTCATATAAATCCAAACAATTCATGCTTAAATGCTTATATATTTATTTTATGTATACTTTCACTCCTTATTTGCTTCTATTTTAGAACACTTGATTATTTAATCAAAATATGTGTTAAAGTGTGGATAAAAAAGAACTGAAATCGAATACATCTCTGATTTATGTTTCTGTCAGCTGCATCATTAGGATACAATTTAAATATGCATCTTCGCTGGATAACGAACAGATAAAACCGAACAAATGGAAATAAACTAATGCAAATAGATGGTATCGTGACATTAAACAGTTGGTGTTTTTGTCACATTGTTTTAACCGCTTGAGGTACTACTAACGTCCGCATCTTAGCCTCGATGTCAAACATACTGCTGTTCTCCACTAATGCAGCATCTAGTCAACAAACTAATTACTTTAGTGATATGAAAACATGTACTGAAGTGTACTGTATAGCATACCGCTTTGTTGTCTATGTTTTAAATCTGTTATTGGACCGTCCTGTTCCGTGCAGCACGCAGCCTCATGTCACGTGTCAAAACAATCTGTACAAGGCCTCAGTGGTAGTTTTCATTTTGCCTCTAGAGGTCGCTCTCGTGCCGCACTCCTCTCAGCCTCTCCAGCAACGGATGCAACCCGGAAAATGAAATCAACCGCGGTTGTGCAGCACTTGTTTCGACATGCTTGCAGTCTGTTCTTCTGACATGATTTTGTTGTAAATAACGAAACTGCTTTGGGGAAATGTATCGGCGTAAAAGTATACTTTTTATTTATGAAATGTAGTGGAGTAAATGTAAAAGTTGACAGAAATATAAATACTCAAGTATGTACATATTCTCCCAAAAAATACTCAAGTACTGTAACAAAGTATTATTACTTCGTAACATTACACCTCTGATGAATGTAAAGCCTCAAATTAAACTAGAGAAAAAGCTACTTTAGATTATGTAAATCAAATAACGGTATCTGCAATACAATGATTGTTTGGCAAAAATAAAAAAGTTTATATAGATATGTGATCATGTGATCATATGTGATCATATACGATCATCAAGAACATCATTGGGTCTTGCTTGAAAGTTTTTCACCTTTTCCCAGTTGTCAGTGAAGTAGTGGATCATAGAAATACCCTCAAAATCAAACAGTTCAGGCCGTCTGGGTAGTTTCATCTGTGGTATTGAAAAGTGTCAGTTTAATGCTGATGCTTCATTGCATTGCCATTATTAGATAATCATCACTGGCCATAAAGTCAATGTCAAAACCTGGTAACAAGCAAGATTTCAGTTACAAAATCAATGAATAGAGTAATAAGTATGGAGAAAAACAATCATGCTTTTTTTCCTAACTTTGTACCATAAGGGTACATGAATAATTATGTAAAATCTGAATTAATACTTACTTCAACATAAACTGAGTAGTGAATGCAGGAACTAATCAAGAATTAATGAATTTTTTTTTGCATTTCATGTGAATGTACACAATTTAGAAGACTCTTCACAAAAACACAATTACTAGTAACTTTAACCACTTATATCATGTGATTTTCTTGTCTATTTTCGCACTTCCTAAACTGTGTATTTCTTGCCAATTCTCATTCCCAAATTTTTACAACCAAGGGTGAATGAAGCAGCTTTTGATTTATTAATGTGGTTTTCTTCAAAATATTTACTCACTGAGGACGAATTAGGGATTTCCATTATGATGAAAAAGTGTTTCTTTTATGACTTTTGCTCTCCTCAAATGTTTCTTGAAGACCTTCCGTGTTAAACTGCATTCTGTGCTGTCACGCAGTGCTTCTATCTACAAATCACAGCTTATCTTGTCCTTCCTTCCCTGTTCCACCATTGCTCCCCCTCTCTCTTTCTGTACTTTGCACTCAACATGCAACAACCGGTTATTCAAGCTCAGCACGCTTCCATAATGATAATCACAGATGTAGTTTCTCTCTCTCTCTCTCCCCCCCCATTGTAACAGGAAGTTAGTGTTGATCTTGAAGGAGCAGTGTGTTTTTCTTTTAGCCTTGGAGGAAGTAAAAAGGCCTCCTAATGCTGAAACACCCTAAATGCATTTCACCATCACTTTATACCCAGGAGTAGACCTATGTGTTCAAAGTTCTCATTTGTCCATGATAGAAATTGTTTGTACATTACATTATATTTGTTAATTTTTAATGTCAGTAAACCAATCAAAATATTACAATATTATTAGGGCCCGAGCACCAAAGTGCGAGGACCGTATTGGAATTGCTCTGTTTATTATTATACTTGTTCTTACAAAGAGGACGGCACTCGCTGCTCCCGCATTACCTACCTGTATCTCCATCGCAGTCTGATGTTTCTTCATCCTGGTGATTATCTCAAGTTCATGGTGACTATACTTACCTGTTTGTTGAGTTGTGTGCTTCTCTCCATTACGGACATTGTTCATCCATCTTCTACATCTGTGAGACAAAAGACTGTTATTTATACATCTCTTCATCAATGATATCTCCATAATTCTACCAACTTACCTGTGTTTACACTCAAGCTGGTAATAAACAACAATACTGTTTTATATATCTCTTGTCTGAGTGTCGTCCGTAACACTATAGGCTTATTTTTAAACAAGGTTGGATACAATTCTGAACTCCCATACTCTATTTGCATGTACATTTAGTTAAAGGCTACTTTTTGTCACGTTTAGATTAATTTGTTTAAAATGTTGTTAGGGTTAGGTATTATATTAGGTAATAGTATAATAATACAAATATGATACATTAACACATTTTAATTTGTTCTTTGCCCTTTCGGCTTGGGCCATAATAATAATCCTTCGAAAAACAATAGGGCCCTGTGCCTCAGTGGCTTGGGCCCTAATAAACAGAGCAATTCCAAAAGGGTCCTCGCACAAAACAGAAATCAAAATTCTATTAATTAATAAATTTAAAAAAAAAATCAATATGCTAGTGAGAATGGGTAGGTTTTCAAAAGAGACTTAAAATTAAAGGAGGTGCAGTTCTAATCCCTTAAGGCAGGGTTTTCCAGAGTCCTGGCCCAGCCACTGCAAATGCACACTGCCCTCTATGCTTGAGTCTAGCGTGAGGGACTGGGACTACCAGCAGAGGCTGTGTAGTAACTTTGTGTAGTAACACGAAGGGAATTAGGTATATATATGGATAATCAATTACAATAAATTATAATTAATCATGAATATATGTTTTAAAATTATTTCTAGGTTTAGAATTCATTTAGAAAGACTGGTTTGTTTTGTCCAGCAAAACTATCAGTCTGATTTTCTTATAAATTTTAGAAAGGATGTTTTCTTCTCTGGCCACAAAAAAGAAACTTATTCTAGTACTTAAAAAGCATATAGCTAGCGAAATCAAACGTTAAAGGGACTTGGTTCATGTATGAGTTACAATCAGAGTGTAATGAAGAGATCCAAATGCAGGCTTTATTTATAAAAGGGATGGTTAAATAGGCAGTGGTCAGACAACAGCAAAACAGGAATGTCAGGGAGAAGGCAGAGTCGTAATAATGTCCAGCCAAACAAGATCGAGGCTGGTGGTCAAAAGAGCAATAGTCCGATAATTCGAAGCAGTGGGTCAAACAAGGTAGGCAGCAAACATAAACCGGGACAGACAGGAAAACAAGACACGGGTAACAATGCTCGGAATTGACAACAGTGAAGAAGATCAATATTTCGCAGTGAATGGAAGTGTGAGCATTGCTTATATGGTGTGGGTGATCAGGTGTAGCTGGTGCGGTAATCAGTGACTGGTGAATGAGGTGCAGCTGGTGCGGTGATCAGTGAATGGTATGGGGCTTATGGGAAATGTAGTCCTGTATGAATGAATGAGAGTGCGAGTGTGTGATTAGAGTCCAGAGTGGAGTGCCCTCTAGTGGCTTTCATGGGCACTCCAGCTGCCCATCGTGACATGGATACAATGAACTGTGTGAATACAATGTGTTTATTATATGAATATATGATATATACACGAATATATACAACTAAATCTAAGCAGAGCATACAATAAAATAACGAAAGGAAAGAAAGGAAAAGAGAGGTTGATCATAAAAGGCAAGATTACAACAGTTAAACCTTTTGAGAGCCAGCAACGAAATCACTTCAGACACTCAAGTTAAAGTGTGTCAAAAATTAATTCTGATACTTGCATTAGTACTTTGTGCTGTGGTGAATGCCGTTCAGACTTCCATGCGTGGAGCTGGAGTTTCTATTGGTCTCTTCCTCAGGTGATTCTTCAGCGGGAGTTTCAAAACGGAATTAACTGTTTGCAAGATGCCGGAAAATAAAAGAAGAAGAATGTCTCGTCTAGAATGGAAGTGACTGAGCATGGATGAGCTCGTGCTTTTTCCTCCCAAAGGACTTTAAAAGTAGAATAATGCATATTATCTTGATATAACACCAATATCTCGTTATGAAATTCACAGAGTAATGTTTTGAATCCAAGAATCATGAGTTTAGGACTCTCTAAAGGACATATACATTCTTGCATTTGAATATGAGCATTTTATAGTGAAAATAACACAACTACAATATGTAACTAAGTGGGGGTAATATAGACATGCATTTGAAAAGAAAAACACAGGAAAACACTTGGAAACATGGGAAAAAAGACAATTCTATTTATTATTTTAGTCTATTCTCTGGTGAACCGGCAACCAGTGAAGAGATCTAAGGATAGGAGTGATATGTTCATGTTTACGACTAGGGCTGCAACAACTAATCGATACTGAAAATCATCTACAACGATCGTCATTATCGATTAGTTGTGTCTGCCCACCGTGCATGGAAAACTACCGCCAGTCACGTCAAATTACTGAATCATAAAAAAATCATAAAAAACACGGGACGTGATGGTAAACTGTCCATTGTGCCAATAGATGGTATACACATGAGGTTTGCCTTGCTGTTGAGAAGCGTGGGGGCTGTACCTCAGACATAGGAAAGATGTAAATTTCGGGACACATCATCAGTAGTGTACCTTTGAATCAGGGGGTGTTTCGGCCTTTCAACACTAGACACCCTCATCAAAGGTGGCCAGCTACAGGGTGATCAAACCTGAGCTTGTGTCCCATGCCCAATCATGAAAATTGCTTTTTAACTGGCGCAGCCCACGGGACTGTGCAAGGCAGGAGGCGTCCTCTTCCCTAAGTCAATCCTACAGTTGACCGCATACCTTGTTCACCCTCCTCATGGAGGGTTGTTATCTGGGTTCTCAAGTGGGTTATAGGTAGGGTTGGGTATCGTTTGGGTTTTTTTCGATACCGGTGCCAAATCGATACTTTTAAAACGGTACCGGTGCCAAAACGGTGCCTGAACCGATACTTTAAAAAAGCCACAAAATGATGGTGGATGACTCAGTCAAGAATACCTTTTTACTGGACAAAAAAAGTTCTTTAAATTGAACAATATATTAAAAGTTTAAAGTATACATGAATATATAAGTAAATACAAAACACAACAACAGTAAAACCTAAGCCAACTAGCTCAACTACAATAATTTAACAGCTTCAAATTTCAGCAATTTTTTTGCAGAAATATGACCATATTTGCCTTCTCTGGCAAAATAGACACCTCTCCTGACTTACTGCATGTCCTGCACAGGAGAAAACTCTCTCAGATAGTGTCGATGAGGCCTGTTTGAAAGTGCAAACAATAAGGGAAGACTGTCCCGATTACTGGGGCTGAGATCATCCATACTGATCGTGCCAGCTGATGTCCGCGAGCTGTCAAACACGGTGCATATTCCATGTGCCCTCAAATGTTTCATTAGGTTTGACGTGTTTCCCCCTTTACACGCAACTGTTGTAAAACATTTGCTGCACGTCGCGGTGTCGGAATCCTTTCTGGTGAAATATAGCCACACTTTGGAGCGTTTAGTTTTAGGCATTTTAATTAAAGCGCGTTTAATTTAGCTAGCGAAGCTAACGGTAGACCTGCTGCACTGCAGTCAGCGCAAGTGTAGTTGCTGCGCTCACGCGCTTCACGGATGGTCTCACTTCCCGACGATTTGGGATTTTTACTTCGAAATGTGAAAATAAAATGGACAGTAACATTACTACAAAGATGTATTGGGTTTGTAGGCTATCATCAAAGCTTTCCAACGTTCACGTGAGTTTTCTCATTCAGGAAATAATTTTTCCGAGCATTTTGACACCCCATGAAAGCAGTATTTAAATTTAACTAGCGATCAGGCGTGTTGATGAATCTGATGCTTCTTACGTCCGTGTCATAGCACCAGAGGACAAATATTTCTATCACTTCAGGCATTTAAGTGGCACCGAAATGAGGCACCGACATTCGCATTCTGATTCGATCCGGTACATACCGGTTCTATAGGTACCGGTGCCGTATTGGCACCGGGTTTCGGTACCCAACCCTAGTTATAGGGTGGGCAGATTAGTGAGTGAGTCAAGTTGATGCTCTTTGAGTCCAACAAGAGTCCTTCCTCTTAATCCATATCCACTGGCTGCTTCTTTCGGCTGCTTCAGAGACTGATCTAACTGTCTGTCGCAGAACCTGACCATGGATACCAAGGTCTTTCAGCAGTCTGATAGTAGAAGAAGCCACAAAACCTCTGCATCCCACTTCAACCGGATAGACTTTAGCTTTCCATCCTCGTTGTTGAACGTCTGCTGCCAATTCTATATAGCGCAGTTTCTTGCAAACTGCCCAAAAAATGAAAACTGTTTATTTTAAGCTTCAAGCTAATTCTTTAGCATAATGGCTTGCCAGTCAGGGGCTTACAGATGCGTGTGTGTACTCGGCGCAAAACATTCATTCAAATTCACACAAGCATTTCCATTGTGCATAAAGGTTTGTCCTGACAGTCTGTGTTAAACTTCAAACTTACGTTACTGAATGAGCACCGAAGTGCACCCATGTCAGACAGACGGAACGTTGTAGAGAAGGAGACCATTAATATTCAACGTAAAAATATTCATTTTGCTGAAATATAAGTTGTTGAAAGTTCAATTTGTTTTAGTCAACCTGTCAAGTATTTTATGGGAGTAATAACTGTAAAGAGATAACAGCATGTAATTGAATAAATGTAAGACGTTTCTTTTATTTTCACATGAGAAATGACAATAAGAGGTTATGTGTGTGAACATTTTTCTTGCCTGTTGGTTTACACTGAGTGTATTTTCTTCACTATCTTAATATAGAGATATAAACTATATTCACTATAGTGTTCAAATTTATTAGACCACCGCCACAATGTAAGGTTTGCGCCACAGCTGCCCTTACTGGTGATTACCAAAATCATTTTTTATGTTTCTGCAAAGGTTAATCCACCAGTAAGCTCTTTACACAGTAGTATTTCTAATGCTATGCACTTTATAGTTTTTTTTTTTAAGATGCCCAATTGAAGTCAATAACAACAGAGACTGGAGAAGTACATAAAAACAATGCCAGCAAGAATGCAAGCTGTTATCAAAGCCAAAGGTGGCCATACAAATAAAGTTGTGTGAATGTATTTTTGACAGATCCCTAAAATATTTGTGTAATTTCTTTTCTGACAGATGGTCTAAGAAATTATAGTATGTTTTCATATCATTTAATTTGGCACGTTTGTTTGAAGGACATTGGGCAGAATGTGCAATAGTGTGTTTTTGTCAATAAAATAATAATTTTAAAAAAGTAATTTATCTGATTAATCAACAAAATAATCGACCAACTAATCGATTATCAAAATAATCATTAGTTGGAGCCCTATTTATGACACTTTACAAAAGCCTGGCCACATCCTTATGAAATGGGTTTATAATAAAACTAGGGTCCAAGCACTACAAGCACACCAGTTATACAAGACTATACGGTTTTACAATGGCGATGCCAAATATGTCAAATATGTCTAAGTAGGCCTGTCTCTTTATGGAAGTATTAATCTATGTATACTGTATTAAAATAGAAAGAATAAATTTCTTAGTTTTAATTGGACAGCAATACATTCAGTCATGTTTGGCAACTTTTAAAATGTTTTATATCGATATAAATTAACGTGACAAAGATCTGTAAGTATTGTGGAGATTTCTTTGCAAACCTATTTTAAAAGACTTAAACTATTAAACTGTATGAAACTATGAAGATTTTCAATGCGTTTTTTTGACTACAAGTCAAACTGTCGAACCATTTTATATATGGATTGAGACGCAACATTGTTATCCTTTGCTGCCTTTTGGTGTTACGACCATTTATCATTCTCGAGCGACCAGCCGTTATGACTCCTGCAAATAAAGACACAAAAAGCAACAAAAATCTTTGTTACACAATAAGATCTTGTCACGGTACAAAAGTACTTTTTAATAATTTAATCTTTCCAGCTTCTTGGCCCCGTTTGCAATGTGGCCATTCCCCGTGGCAATTGATCCTTCGCAAAGACCCGTCTCCTTTAGTTACTGTTGCTTTGTCCGACAAGCCATGCTTTCTATCGCCACACATAATGTTCTCATGGAGTGAAAAATACATCCCGGAGCAAAGAGGACACTGACAGCATGTTCATTTATAGCATGGGTCTTCAACCGGGGGTCCGCAGCAGTATTGCAGTGTTTGATCACAAAAAAAAAAAAAAAAAATTAAAACATGGGTAAAAACATCACAAAGTCAAATTTAAATAAAATGTATTTGATTTTACCAATAGTATTACATTAACAGCTTTAATAAAACCCTCCATCACGTGATTTAATGATACCGTCAACGCAGACTATGAGCACTATAATTTGAAAACTACTGGCTAATAAATTATATACTATTTAGCTCGCCAGAATGGATCACTTTGTAACATCTACAGCTTAAAGTTCAGGTAAATGTGTAATCGTCGTTCACCTGACAGTAAAATTAAAATGTGAAGTTCTGTTTAAAGGCAGGGACACACCAACCCGACGTCAAAGAACTAGCGGCAACGAAAGCCGACGGTGTTGTCGCCTCATGTCTGCTGCGTCGGGGGAAAAATATGTGCTTGAACACACCGAAAGAACTTCAGCCGGCTGTCAACTAACGTGTGCATATTGCGCCTGCGTATAAAGGAGATAACTGTCTATTTAAGCAGATACATTTGTCTTTATTCGTCATTCAAAAAGGGAAAGCGAAACTAAGACTGAATGCAAACCATAAACAAATCAGCGTTTGCTTACCGTTTTGAATATCAGTCATGCTGATCACGTTCTTTATTCCACTCCGCTCATATTATTATGAAAATCTGTGCCATCATGACTTCTTTGCTTGCTTTCATAACTTTTGCTTATATTCTCGTGAACTGACTCGTTTGCTATACTGAAAAGTCAGTCAGAGTTCTCTCTCTCACCGACGGCCCGACGCCGATTCAACACGTCGAATCGGTTAAAAAAAAGCCAATGAGGAACAACTTTACCAGACGGTGCGGAACACACTGAGAAAACTTAGTTGGCCGACGAACAAAACTGCCAGACGGCCGACCGTCGGGTTGGTGTTTTCTGGGCTTTAAGTTGAAGTTCAGAGATATGTATAATTGTCCACCTCACAATAAAATTTAAATGTATGAAACTGCAAATCTATTAAAATAATTGTGATTAAGACAACTGTGAACTTAATAAATTGTGATTTTATTTGCAGCATGTTTGTTATGATGCATAAATCTTTTAACAATGAAAATATAGCCATACAGACAATGAACAACAACAGTTCTAAATTATATTGTCTCAACATAATATTACTATCGTAATATGATTGATTTCTATTAATATCAGAGGCTCTGTTTGACACATTTTGTGTCAGGGGTCCCTGCTCCATGTCTCTCTTATCTGGGGTCCTTGCCCTGAAAAAGACCCCTGATTTATAGTATCAAATAAACATGAATGGATATCAGAAGGAATGTTGTTTCAAGCGTGGAAAGACGTGAGTACAATTTTTGAAGTTCATCTTCACCAACGCTAATCTACTGACCGCCTGTCAATCAAACTGTTTGTGAAGGGTCAATTACAAGTGACTTCACTTGCAGAGGAAGTGCAGGTGACTGAGAGTGCAAGTCTGAGAGTGCAAGCACAAGTCTGAAGTTTGTATATATGTACCTGTTTTGATTTACTTACCAGTTTCTCCAGCATCTCCTTCTATCTCCATTGTCTTCCTGATAACCTTGTGTTTCTTCCTCTTGCCTTCCCTGTGTGCTCCAATCTGCTTCTGCAATATACAACAGACTGGCAATTCTCTGAATTCATCTTCATTCTTCACATTGTACGTTATTTACCTCATCTTTGGATTTCTACGATCCAAACGAACACCTGCTTTTGGGTTCAATTGCCATCTTGTCTCCATGTCTGGTATTAACTTACTTCCTAAACCAGAATACGGGGGGAGTACTCTGGGTTCGGGCCAAATACCGAGCTCCGAGCCCTTTCCTTGGCCTTCGCAGGGGACGACCATCTTGTGCAAGGGTAAGAGTATTTACCCATCAATCCTGAAGACCTGCTCCTCACCCTTGCACAAGATGGTCATCCCCTGCAAGACTACATGGAGGAGTTCCTCAAGCTCAGCCACCAGGTGTCCTTGAATGATGGCACCTTGAAGATCATTTTCCATTTTAGTATCTGCACGCTGGTGCATTACATAGACTATGCTCTGTGGCTGCTGCAAACTTCACAATGTTATGGATATTTTTCCTTTTCTTTGTTTAAACCACTTATGCAAAGGACCACCCATACTTATGTGACTACTTAAACTTGACTGACATTAAAATTATTTAATTGGATTCCTGTCTCTGTGGCCTTACTGACATTCCATGGCGACGACCAAGCCTACCTTACAACCAGTCCACATAGACCAGTGGCCGACCACATTTAAAAAATTAACTTCGTTTTACTGATTTTTTTTTTTTTTTTACAAAGTAAAATTATTTTTGTTTTTAAATTCATTTAAAAAGGATTTAAGAATATAAGTTTGAACTATGTTTTTTGTCATAAAATCATTTTGGTGATCATATATTTTCAGACATGCGCAGACCTACCATATACTAAATAGCTTTGTCAGTTAACAAAGGCCCCACCATCTTACCTGAGCGCATAAAAGGCCAGTGTGTGCTGTTATTCCTGAGTCAACATTCGCTTCTCGCGATCTCTGCACAGCTAGGGTTGGATTTCTGTTCACCTTTCGTGTCTTCAGGAGGACACATCATCAGATCAGCCTCGGTCAGACATGACAGTTTTCTCTTCAGCCCTACAAGCTGTTTTTGCGTCCTGAGCCACCCGCGCTCTGCAACGGTTTCTCACCAGATCCCCCTTCATTTCCAAGGCTGCTCGCCACTGATTTTCGCTGGTATGTCACACTCTAAACCTCCCGCATCTCCCGGTGGCTGCGCAAAACGGGCCTGCCCGGCCGTGTGCGGCGCGCTGTTGTGGAAATTCAAGGAAAGACTCAGAGTCAGTAATATCAGAGAAGGTAGATTTAATTTTTACTTGCAGCAAGGACTCGTCTCACACATACAGCAGAGCATGCATGAGAGGAGTGAGGAGCTAGTCTCTCACCTGTTCCATTTATACTTAACATCTTAATGCTTTGCACACACTTTACGCCTACACCTCTCAAAACATCATTCGCTTAGCACAGGATGTGGTTTCTATTAACTGCCCTTTGTTAGTGAGAAGTCCATCTTGTCACCCTAGTTTCTTAGAACTACACTCCCCTAAGGTCCTTTCAGCCGACAGCCACATCCTGTTGTTCTGCCTTGAGCAGTTACAGAGAAAATGTCATGAGAGACACTATAATATGAACACTTATAACTTCTTAATGCCTTATGCCCATAAGCTTATTAAAAATCAAATGAAAGATAAAAATTTCCATTACAGCGCTAATCGCCGCCAAGGATCCGCACCCCTTCTGCGTGGTCTGCTTGGGCCTCAAGCATGCGCAAGAGGCCTTGGAGATCCTGGAGAACCCTACCCATTGCCTCTCGTTGCCGAAGAAGCTCCCGCGGCGACGTCTTAAAGTTGCCGCGACACAGTGCATCCATCTCTGCCTTTCAGATTCAGATGGGGGACAAGGTGAGGATGCCGCGCTACCGGGGACCTCTCGGGGTGCAGCGCCCTTAAATTGGGCTAACAAGTCCAATCCTGGTTTTCCCAAAGAGGACATCTTCGCGGATAACCTCCCGTTTGCCGACAAACCGGCTGGTTTCGGTGACGATGATGATGCGGGCCTTCTCGGGGTCTCTGAGGACAAGGAGGCCATCCCTCTAGCGCTCCCCTGGCTGTTTTACCCCAGTCCATTCTCCTGGAAGTATGTAAGCGGCTGCTCGCCTTAACGTTGAGTGGCCGGCTCCTCAGAGCGCCACTGACCAGGAAAGGGACATTTACTGGGACCCTAGGAAACAGCTCTTTCCCGTCCTCCCTGTGTGCGCTAAGCACATGAGACATTATTGGGGCAACCCCCTCGAACTCAAGCAAGGTCTCATGGGTCTCGAGGTATAGGACATGGCGGCTCTCGACATGGGTGATCCCCCCGCCATCGAGTCCTCTATTGCCAGGCAACTAAACCCTGTCCACGGCGGGCTGCTCGCCCCCCCGAAGCCGGTTTTGCCTGGTAAAATGGATCGCTTTTCTTCCTCCATTCATCAGTCTGCCTATAAGTCGTTGGCATTGGCTGTTGATTGGCTGAATGTATCTTCTCTCCTTTGCACTTATCAGGTGAAAAAAGAAGCATTGCGGGCGCTCGGGTCGAGCCCAGCCGGGCTCTCTTTGGCCCTGTGGTGGCATTGATGCAGCAGCATTACGATGACAAGAAAAAAGAAGAAGAGGCCTTCAAGTTATGTCTTCCTAGGAAGGCGGCCAGGTGCCCCCTCCACCGTTGCCTAACCCTCCTGTCAACAACCCCCCACCCCCCCGACATGAAATGAAGTGCCTGACGCCACATCGAGGGGGCCCTGTGTGCCCCACAAAAAAACGCAACAAAACTAACAAATCAAATGAATTTTGAATCTCTCTGCAGAGAGATCACCTTTCTCTGCGGGGAGAGAACATCTCTCTGAACCCTGGCATGCCAGCCCTAGTGTGTCCACTAGAGGGCGCCATTGCATTACATGCTCGCGAGCATGCCAGCGCTCCCTCGGCTCTAGTGGGAGATATGAGTCAGCCTGGCAGGCTGTTTCGGCCCCAGAGTGGGTGATGCGCACAATATTGCAGGGTTACTGTGAAGGAAATTTTAAAATTAAGAGGTTTGCTAAGAGTTAATGTATGTTTTTCTATCTGCTGTGAACACACCTTTGGGATGAAGGAAAGCAGCAGCAGGGCTGAAGGGAGCCTGCTCATGACCTGGGGGGTCATCCTGTTCTAAATCTAGGGTGTAAGGCCTAAAAGGGTCATCTTGTATTAGGTATAGTGTAACACTTGTGTAGAATAATTTAGTAAATTTATTCTGTAATGGAGTCGATCAGAATATTTGGATTCGGTGAAGGAGGTGGCGGGTTGTGGTGAGAAATAACAGACACATGCAAGGTCGAATTTCGACTTGAAATTATAATTAAATTTTTGCTGAATGAAAAAAATGAAAAGAAAACAAATTCAAATATAATTGTACAATAAAAATTAACTATATAAAATTCCCTTGAGTGCACTTGTTCTATCTACCCCAAACATATACACAAGACCGGTCACTAAATCTCAGAAAGTAAAAGAAAAGAATAAAACAAAAGCTAAACAAAGAAATAATCTTCCTCTAAACACACAGTGACTCCAAATGAGGATCCAGATATTACCCAAAGGGTAATTGCAACAGTTCAATGGTTTCTAAAATACTGATCAGTTTTCTTTTTCTCTTTTCTCGTTAGTTCTTTAGATCGCAATTTTCTTGTTTTTTTCCAAACAAGGCTGACAATAAGAAGGATATCGTCCTCTCTTCTATGATGCGTCGTTTCTATTTTTCCAAAGTCGATCTGGGTGGCTCGCCATCAAGTATGAAGATCCAGGGAATGTCGAAGACGATCACAAAGGGTATCCGTTGGTTCAAGAAAGGAAAGAAGAAAAAAAACACAAGGAAAAAAAACCTGGCCTCAATAAATCGAATTCTTAGACAAACATGTGCTTCTCACACACGTGGCCGACAATGGCGTCTGTGAACTTTTATTCTCGTTACTTTTTTCTCTCACACCGTCAGGTGTCGGTCACAGGCACGTGTGGCCTATAATGGCGTCAGTGAACAGGAAAAATGTGACTCGATATTCAATCTCTCCCGGATACTGGATGGTTCGAAATAACAAACGTCAGCACTCTCATACACTTTTCTTAGGATTTGAAGCTGTATTGCGTCAAACGGATCGCAGAGATCAGATTACGCCTCTTCTCTTGGTTATGCTCGTCTCTTCTGCACGCACATACTCGTCAACGAGCATGGCGCGCGATGACAAAGAGCTCTAATTGGTCAATCACAATCTTTTCCTTTAATAAAATAAATAAATTTTATTTTTTAAATGTTCTTAATAATCCTACTACTTCTTTTCAACTTCATTTAGGGAAATATAGCGTTACTAAATTTGAAAACAATTTAAACCATTCCCTTCATTTAACCAGGGTTACAATAGGCCTTATGTCATGGAACAGTGTCTTTTCTTTTTACCATGTGTGGAAAAGTACTGATGTTAAGAGGTGTAACCTTGAAGGGTACGGGGAGGCACAAAAGCTGTGGAAACCCGGCCTTCTAGGTCGCACTCTGCAGTAACCTGTGTTTCTGTATGACTGTTTGACCTTCCTTGCAAGGAATAAATTCTTATAAAGACAATTTTCACTAAGTTTGTCTCTTACGTAGTATGAGTTAAATTTCTGCCACAACAGTTACAGACTGCAGTTTGTCATGAAACCACCGCGGTTCAACGGTGTTCTTTCTTCTCACACGGAGGAGAGCGCCGCTCACGTCCTGAAAGAGGAAATCTCTTCCCTTCTAATAAAAGGAGCGATTCAGGAGGTGCCCCCCATTCTGATAAATCAGGGTTTTTATTTTCGTTATTTCCCGGTTCCGAAAAAGGTTGGTTCTCTCCACCCTATTTTGGACCTGCGAGTGTTGAACAAACATTTGAGGAAATACAATTTCAGATTGTTAACCCATGACACTCTGACTCGCATCATAAAACAGAACGACTGGTTCACATCGGTCGATCTGAAAGACGCTTTTTTCCACATAAGCATTTATCCGCCACACAGGAAGTTTCTTCGTTTCGCCTATCAAGGCACATGTTCCGAATTCACGGTCCTCCCATTTGGGCTTGCCTTAAGTCCCCGGACCTTTTGTCTGTGTGCGGAGGCGGGCTTAGCACCCCTGAGAATGTCAGGTCTGCGGATTTTGACATATATAGACGATTGGCTCATCATAGCCGAATCGAAAGAGAAAGTGCTGCAGGACACCCGTCGTATGCTCACACACATCACTTCTCTCGGGTTCAGGGTAAATGCGAACAAAAGCAACCTTATACCCAGTCAGAATGCGATTTTCCTGGGCTTGGAGCTGAACTCAGTCTCCATGCGAGCGCGTCTCTCTCAGGAGCGTGCTCTCTCTCTAATGAATTGTGTATCACAGTTCGGGGAGGGAGCGAGAGTGCAATATCACACATGTCTCAGACTGCAGGGTCTTATGGCTTCATCTATCCAGGTTTTGCCTCTGGGACTTCTGAGAATGAGGCTGTTCATGAAATGGGTGTTGTCACTGCATTTCAGCCGGTTACGTGATCTTTGCTACTATACAGAATGCCAGGGCCGTTTCCACCCGGTCCTTGTATGGTTGTATGTGGCAAGTGTTTGTAGGGTGGTGTGATGGGTGTGGTTTCACATCATATCAATGTTCAGTTCCTGATATTTTGTGTTTCCTGCAAAACCTTATGGGCAAAGGCAGGTCTTTTTCCACTATTAAGGTCTACGTGGCGGCTATTTCTGCCTGTCATGTGGGCTTTGAGGGCTCAACGGTCGGGCAGCATCCTCTAATCTGCAGATTTATGAAGGGGGCCTGTCGTTCCTTGCCAGTCATCAGGAGAACTGTTCCTGAGTGGGACCTCTCCTTGGTGCTGCAGGGTCTGTCCCAATTTCCTTTTGAGCCCCTGGGGAATATTTCCCTGAAGCTGCTGTCTTTCAAGACGGCTTTGCTCTTGGCCTTGGCTTCAGCTAGATGTCTCAGTGAGCTGCATGCACTCTCAGTTCATTCCTCGTTCACTAAATTCTCTCTTAGCGGAGATAAGATTTTTCTCAAGCCTAACCCAGCTTTTATGCCTAAGTGCTTCCCTGCATTTACAGTAGAGGTGTTGGAGCTGTCCGCCTTTCACCCTCCACCTTTTTTCTCTATGGAGGATCAGAGGTTAAATGCTCTGTGTCCTGTTCATGCGTTACAAACGTATATAACCAGGACCAGTGTTTTCCGCAGGAGCGACCAGCTCTTTGTTTCATGGGCGCCCCCCCACCAAGGGGGTCCCATATCTAAGCCACGCCTCTCACATTGGCTTGTGGAGACGATTGCTCTGGCATACGAGTCGAAGGGTGTGCAGCCCCCTGAGAACATCAGTACTCATTCCACGAGGGGCTTAGCTGCTTCTTGGGCCTTGTTCAGGGGAGTTTCATTGCAGGACATCTGCTCTGCTGCTAGCTGGGCTTCTCCCCATACGTTTGTGCGTTACTACCATCTGGATGTAACCAAATCCTCGGTAGCACACTCTGTCTTAGGGGTGGGGTCTTCATAGCCCCTGGTTACCTTCCTTTCTTCTTCCTTTTTCAGTGTCACTGCTGTAAAGGTTCGGGGTGAGGGCGGGCCAACAGACCACACACATTTGTGTCACCAAGCATGCATTTACATTCCTGCCTGGATGATTTTCACATGGGTTGCTGGGTGCTTCACGCATTTTCATGTCCTGTATGTGCACAACAGTTATGTGTGTGTATCAGGGTTGCTTGGTGGTTTATTATGGGACGAGTCAGGCACCGCCCCTAGGGGTGACCATCCGTTTTCTAGCTTGCAGAACCTCACTGTGAGTGTATTGGGCAATTGGGGAGCTGTCCATGTCTCTCCCATAGGTGAATCTCAAACACGAGATGATGAAAGAACAATAGGTTACTATCATAACCCCGGTTCTCTGAAACATCGAGTGGAGATATCCACCAGCTTTGCCCCGCTTGCCGCACGAGAAGCGAATATACTTGCTGAGGAATAACAGCACGCACTGGCCTTATGCGCTCAGGTAAGGGGGTAGGGCCTTACCTTGCATTGACTGCGCGCTGCTTGGTGCAACTGGATGCTGCTGCAGAGGTCAGGTACGGATGCCCTTCCCATAGGTGGATCTCTCCACTCGATGTTTCAGAGAACCAGGGTTACGATAGTAACCTATTGTTTTGACAAAATTCCAATAGTAGCCATTATTTTTGTAAATTTAGGTATCAAAATGGACAATTGTTATTAGAGGAGAAAACTGAAACGAGGAACATGAAGGAACACATTGCAAACAAGAAAAGTTGTAACATCAGCAGCGAAGGTAAGAAGAATGGAAGAATCAGTTTGCTGTCAATAAGCGAGATGGGCAGCCTTTGTTTGCTCGTAGTAAAGTACTTGGCATATGCAAAAACTACAATGTCAAAAGATATGTGAATTCAATGTGTTTGTTTAATGTACTTGTATTTTAAAACGATTAAAAAAAAAAAAACGCATAGGCGCAGCCTTGGTAGCTCGCGAATGGCCTTCATATCGTCAGATTATAACAATGCGCTCAGTGTTGTGTAATGCGAGTTTATTGAAAAGGAGAGTTTTACTTTGATATGAAGAAGTCACACTGCCAGCCATTTCAACACACTGAAACGAAAACGCATTTCTTATAGTATTTGTTGCCAGTTTTGTTGATACACTGTAAAAAATTGCTGTAAAAAAACAGCCAAATATCAACAATAACATGCTGTTTTCCATTAGAACAGTAATATGCCGTAGAAACAACGCATTCTGGGTAATATTCGAAGTTTTCTAGAAAATAGCCTACAGCAACACACTGTGAATTAAAAGCGCTCAAAGTCGACACTCAGAGGCTGTGTTCCAAATTACATGCTATAACCTCATTCACTATTCCCTACTCTAGTTCACTAATATAGTCCACTTGACAGAGTGAATGAAAAAAAAGAGTGAATTCAGACACTGATGAACACCTGCTGTATACAAGCAGAATCACTGATGGAAAGAGAAACAAGAACAGAAAAAATATTAAATCAACTGAAGATAAATTCAATTAAATCACTCAAGATCTGATTAATCAACTCCACAAACAGCATTACCTGATTCACTTATTACTAAACAGACTGACTTTATATCTGTCATGTGTACAGAAGTTCATATTGAGAACTAACAGAGGTTCAGATGTTGTTTTATTGTCGTTTGACGTTACCATGATAGAGATCAGTGTTGGTTTAGTTGGGATCTTGATCTTTAATTTGTAAACATTAAGTTTACTTTTCCAGCTGTAACAGTGTTAATAATACACATTTGTTATAATTGAGAGACCAGATGGAGTTGTGATCAAATGAGATCAGATATTTATTAAGAGTCAAAATTAGTATCTCTCAACCAAATTTGTTAATGTCGTCAGAGTCTAGATGGTTCTATAATCTTAATTGTAGTATCATGATCATGAAACTCACCATTAATATGAAAGACAAATAATATGAAATAATTTGCTAACAGCTTGTGTGGATAACATTATGAACTGCTGTTTAACTCAGAGTCACACAGACATCAACAATTGGGATATGAATCTCAACAATGGTGACAATCAAAAGCTTCTTGCTGTAATGCATGCTGGGTACAAAACTCCCAGCATGCATTGCGACATGAGTAAATTATGTTGCTGAATTGTCTGGTTATTTTCTCTAATTCTTACTGCATTGACTTTTGCTGTTGCTTTTGTGAAAAAAAAAAAATCAGCACACATTTATGATAATGGATTTGATGCTGGACTAACTCAGGTAACGGAGAATTTTGTATGTCAATTATAAAAATCAGAACATAACCAACAATGCCTACGCATGATACCCTTAGGCTTTACTATTGTAACAATTGTGTCTGGAAAAGAAACTTTAATGTTAAAAAGACAAGGGTCAAGAACCCAACTAAAGCAAACACTGACCTCCATCATGGTAACGTCAAACGAAACAAAACAGCATCTGAAGCTCTGTTAATTCTCAATAAGAACTTCTGTATTTATCTCACAGAAATAAAGTCAACCTGTTTAGTAATAAGTGAAGCTAGTAATGCTGTTTATATTGTTTAATCCTCCTCTGCTGAGATGTTGAGATAATTATTATATAATTATATTTAATGTCTTTTATCTTCAGCTGATTTCATCTAAGGCTGTGGCTGGAAGTCTGTTGAAGTTATTGTGTTTCTGCTCATTTTTTTTCTGTTCTTGTTGTTTCTTTTCCTTCAGTGATTCTGCTTGTTAACAGCAGGTGTTCATCACTAATTCTCAATTATCACTTAATTATCTCATTAACTGTTGTCTCATTAACTTCAGCACTGCTTCAGTGTTACTCTGTAGTGTGGACACAATCAAGTGATCATTTAAAACTGAAGATTTTGCTGTGGGGTTTAAAGGGTTAAAGGTGTGAGATGGAAAAAACCCAGAGTGAAACGTAATTTAACAGTAATCAACTGTAAATTAATTTACGGCAACGTACTGTAAAAAAACAGCAATTTACTGGCAACCACAGCTGCCAGTAGATTACTGTAAAATCAAGGAAAAACAGTAATATTCTGTAAATTAATTTACGGCAACAAACTGTATAAAAACAGCAATTTACTGCCAACCTTGCTTACAGCAAATTACCATAAAATGAAGGAAGAAAAACAGTAATATTTTGTTGACTGTAACAGTCAGATTTACTATACAAAACAAGTTCATTTGACTGAAATATTAGTGAAAGTTAATAGAAAAATGTTACTTATCAGTCAATAACAGATAAGGAGAGTAAATACTGAACTGAAGTGTTTTGTGTTTTTGTACAGTATGATATAGGAGTTCTGTTAGTCTATTAATTAGTTTTGTGGGTCACCATTGTGCTGGAGAGTAGAGCCTGTGCTTCAGTCAATAATGAGCTAAAACACTGATGTTTTGCTGCATGTTGTTTCATTTAAAGACAGTAACTGTAGTTGTTAATGCAGTGATAAGCTGTTTACTAAGTACTTTAGCACATATATTTGTGCTATTGCTAGCTTACACAAGCTGCAAAGATTTGAGTTGAAGGCATGTTTTTAATTATTTTAGTACCATGCATGGAGTTTAAAAAAATAGTATTTACACAGCATTAGTACTGTGAATTTGTTTCATTTGAGTCAACTGAAAAAGAATGTTTCTTAACTGCGAACACAAACTGCTTGTAGCAAAACGGCTTTCTAAATTACAGTTTTTTTACAATCACTTTGCTACTATTTTCAGAACCTTGATGTCATTTTTCACAACTCTAGACACAAAACTCACAACCAATGATCAAAATGCACATTTTTCAAAACTAACCATTTTCTCAATTGCTTGGATACAATACACATAAAACTTAGATCATTTGCTCATTCAACAAAAATCACCTGTTCAATATGACACAACTTAACACCAAAGTACTACTGGTTAAAAAGGCAATTCAAACAATCTTCCATGTTTACTGAAAATCATGAAAGTTTCAAGATAACGAGATTCATTGTCACCAATTAGTGTGGAGCATGAACCAATTAGACTACAATATCCAAGGATGACGCCTGCAATGACATCACAGTGGACCATTGTCAGGCCTGGATTCCCCATGCCCCAAGGTTTTTTACAAGATGTTTGGCTAATGAAAACATCCATTGTGATGTAGATGAGAACCTGTGGCCAAATCCACAACACAGAGTTGATGACAATGTAGAAGTACAGTAATCACTCCTGTTTTGTTTCTTACAGTACAAGCAAGCAAGTTGAGGAACACTGCATTTGATATTTTACAGTACTGTCTTTTCTTTTCTATTACATAGCTAATTATTTTTGCTTTGATTCAAATAAACCTATGTTGTGATTGTACTGTAGTGTTTTGCATCAATATATTACAAACTTTGTTCAATGATTCCACTGTGTCTGTAGTATTCTCTCTACTACTGCAGTACTTTTACAGAGATGTGTTTATTGTACATGTAGTACCATAATGAAACCCGTATCACCTATTTTGTTTAATGATTGTACGAACAATGACATAGTGAAACTATCGGTTGCTTGTGTGTGGGTGATCTATAGTTATGTTTCAATGGTATTTCACAGTAAATTTATGTTTTGAACCAATGATTGTGCAAGTGCAAGATTTCTTTAAAGATGTGAATGCACAATGCACTGTATTGAACATTAGACAGCCTGTTTTACAAGTGATAACCGTTCTGAGTTGTGTGTCAAGAGTTTTGAAAAATTACATCAAGGTTCTGAAAATAGAAGCAAAGTGATTGTAAAAACTGTAAATAAGTTAATTTCCATGGTAGCATTACGGTAACATACAGTAAAATAAAAGAGCTGTAAATTTACAGTAGAGGGCTGTAAAGTAACAGTACATTAATGGCAACCACAGCTGCCAGTAGATTACTGTTATTTTACAGCACAATTTTTTACAGTAGTATTTGTTGATTTGCAGTGTGACGGAAATAAAATACTGTATGTGCCACCAGAAAACACTGCCTCTTCTGTGTGTGAAACATCTAGGTATAATAATAATAATAATAATAATAATAATAATCTGCTAATACCATAACATTAAATCTCATTGGTTTTCATTGCTGACATATGTAAATTATCTGCGGCCTGTGAGGCTTGTGCTTGGATCATAGTGCGGCCCACTCGGGAAAAAAGGTTGAAAACCACTGACCTAGACACTGGACACTAGACCTAAACAGTAGACACAGTTATGGAAGTTTTGAAAATGTGCTTTATTACATGTATAAAGCATTTGTGTTTACATTAATACTTAAATGTAAATGCTAGCATGTAAAGAACAGCTTTATAAATATTTAAATTGTTCTTTTTTTCATAAATCACATGTGATATAGTACAGAATGAACCCCAGAATGTATCATTTTATCTATTTATTTGTTTATTTAAGATAGTAGTAAAATAATAGTGAAGGATCTAAGGATTATAGTTTAAGAGGGTTCACAACCAAGTGGATTAGAGAGTTGCTGAGGGTCTGTGACCTTGATCAATGAATTTACATACACTAAAATTATCACCAAAGTTTGCAAGGTATGTAGAGAAGGAATGCTTACTAAAATGCCAAAATATTTAAAATATTTAAATATCTACAACTGTACTATAAAAACAATAATCCTCCAACTAATGACAACTGCATTTGCCTTGTGGATGACTTTATCTGCATCTTTCCATCGTTGTGGTCTAAGTCCTACTAATGGTCTGGGTGTAATTCTGAATAGAAGTTTGAAAGTATGCAGGAGTGTTCTTTTGTGGTTGGAATATTATAATGTAAGATTTTGGTATGAAATAGCTGAAGAGAATTCCATATATACTAGATATCTGGGCCATTGCATTTAAAAGCATGATGTACTTGCTTTTGACTGAGAGGTATGCTGTGAAGTATACAATCCAACTCAGGTAGTACAAAATGAGACTGAAAGTTATTGATTTCGCCTCATTGTAATTTTTCGGCAGATCTCTTCCCATGTAAGAAAACAGAAGACACAGGAAACCAAGAAACCAACTTATAAACACAACTATGGTAAAGGTTATAGTGTTCCCCATTTCACAGATAAGCATAATTTGGTCTTTAAAAGTCCATGAGTCAGCGATGGGTTTGTCAGGAGTAGCAGTCATCCATATCACACAAGAAATTAAATGAATGGCAGAAGAAAATGCAATGAAAAGCCACTGTCCATTGTGCTTTACCCAAAGGCTGTGCACATTAGGGAACTCAGCAGCCATTTTAAAGACACAAATAATTTGAAAGGAACGGACAGTCAAACAAGAAAGACAAACAGTGAAGAAAAATGCAAATATGGCATTTCTCAGGAGGCAATGTACAAATGTGGGTTTTCCAAAAAAGAAGAACACACTTAAGCTAGACATTATCAAACATATCAGCATAAGAAGACACATGCTACCACCAGCAGACCTAACCACTGGTGTGTTGTAATTATAGGTGAAAAGGCAAAATATGGCAAAAAGGAGAATAGTTAGGCATGTGGCAGAAATCATCACAGCGATGGAGGAGATTTCTGTGAACTGAAGATAGACAACAGAACGTGTCTTACATGTTGTGCTGCCCTCATCAGACCATTCACTCTCTGCACATGGAAAACAGGTATAGGGATCCCCTGAGAAACAGTAAAGTCATATGAATGTTTAGTAATACCATTTTTCCATAGAAAATGGATGTATGCAAATATTTAGTCTTCAAATCACACTTCAAAAAGTTCCTTGATTCCAAAACTATTGTGATTAATAGAATGGACTGAAGAAGCTTATATACCAAGATTATATTGACTGGCACATATAATACTTACGAGAGTAATCCACATAGCTGTTACGCGGGCATTTTTTACATGTAAAACAGCAACTATGAAAACCTTCAGGTTGCCTTGAAAATCCCTCCTTACACTCAATAGAGCAGTTTGAGAAAGGAACCTTTAAAGAATGGGAAAATGTGTTATTGAAGATCAAATTTTTTTCTATTGATTTTATACATTTCTCCAAACTAAGATCAGTGTTCTCAAACAATTAACACAGCCTGAACACTGTTTTCATAAGTTGACTGCAAATTACATAGTACAAATTACATAATTAATTCCCTTAAACACTACGCACAAATATATCAGATCTTGCTTTCAGAACAGTTATCAGACAACTTAAATCAAGCCATCTTCTTTATGCAAATGGAATCAACGTTATCTTCTGCATGAAGAAGATAATTTTTCACAACTATCATGCCTTTGCCTTGCATAAGAGACCATCAGTGAAAACAGAGCAAACAAATAATAAATGAGAGGGGGGAAGTGCATATAATAGTGAATATAGAATAGGTAGATAATAATGCATTATAATATATAGAGCCGGCTGATGAAGAGTAGACTAAAGGTGAAGTGGGTGAGGAGGAAAGGAGAAGATCAAGTTCAAGAGTGGCCAAGATAAGATGAGAGCCATTCTAAGATGGTTCTATACTGAACAAAAACAAAAAAGAAGGAATGTCATTGGTCAGTGTTTGTCTTGGGGTTAGGCAATGTCCAATTCCACCATTCATTGTGGGTTAGAAAATCACCTACATTTTGTGATGCTTTTACTTTCACTATATTCTTCATGTCTGAATCCATTTGTGGGATTTTTCCTGGAGACAGAGGATGTTCAACCACAACCTCTATGTCAAAGCAACTCTTCTCCAAGCAACAGAAGAAGCCTGCAGAGATATTGATGCATATGCATGCCAGGTATGAATCCAAGTGAATTCACTGTCCTTTCTTTAGATCCATAGCTCAAGATAAATACATGGAAAAAAAGATCTCCATTGTGTCAATTGTATAATAAATGCACTTTCTCAATAGTACAGTGATCAGTAGAGAACAGTTTAGTAGTTTTGACTTCAGTATTTCATGTGTTAGCTGTAAAAAAACTTTAAATTTGTTGCATGGTTGTGTCATTTGCTTTGAACTTATTGACCTTTGTTTGGAGAAATATGTATAACTGATTAAGAAAATGTTATCTACAACACTAAATGTTTAGATAAGGTTCATCAACCAATAAATAAATAAATGAGGCTTACAGAATTATTACTCCAGGGCAAAAGAGAGTTGTCGATGGTAAAAGTAATTTCTGGATATGTATCATATGTGCCCACCATCTCAAACTCTGGAGAATTCACATCAGTGTGCCAAAGCACAACTGCGTAACTGATGGTTGGATCATAATTATCATCGTATTTCACCTGACGACCATTGAGTGGAAAATCCAACCTTTTCATTTCTCCCAGAAGCTGTCGTGAAGTGTGTTAAAATAAACAAGGAAAATAATTTGTAATAATTTTACTGTAACATTAATAAGTTATTGTATAATTATTAAATAAAACAAACAATAAAACAATATAATTTATATGATATACAATTTCCTTAAAATATAAACATTGTTAATTAATTATTTAATTAAAATATTGCTATTAAAATAATGAATGTACTTAAAATGTTCATGGATTCAAATAAATTGACTTACCATGTATGGCTTTGCCATTGTGTTTTTGTGGCATTTATTCATGTCACATTGCAGAACATTATGTAATGCATGAGCTACAGTATATATGGCAGCATAGATAGCAAAGGAGAATGAGGGATTCTCATTTATAATCTCCTCTGCGGTCAACAATGTGCAGTAATCACAAATTTGATTACATGTCTTACTTTTACCCTGGACTTCACTCTCAGCTTTATAATTAACATCAGTGATTCCCCTCTCTTTATAAATGAATTCATCAAATCCAGGCAATGACAACAATCTCTCTGTAATGCCAATGACTGTACCAATTTTCCCAATTCCTGGCTCTCTTGGAAGTTGTTGATTCATAGCCCATGTTTCACTTGCTATCCATACTTTATCTCGTATGTTCTCTACTATGGCTGTTTTGATTATGTTGATTGCATATTGTGGTACAGCAAAAACCACAATGACATTGATCTTGAGCATATCAATCTTTTTAAGTGTTAGACTGTAGTTTGCATTTAGGCTCAGACCCTCTTGATAGGCCAAACAAATGCCAGTATTGTTGATGTATTTGTTAAACAGCTTTAGTCCGTCTGAACTGTAATTGTCTTGGCTACCAAGAAAGGCAACCCAGTTCCATCCAAACCACCGTATGATGTGAATAATCATTTCTATCAGATCTTTATTGCTGGGCACTGTTCTTACAAAAGAGGGATACTGAAGCTTATTGCTTAATGCATAGCTAGAAGCTCCATAATTCACCTTTGAAAGTGAAGAAAACACTACATTATAAACAGTTAATTTAGCATTATTGTAACTTGGTAGTTCTGAAGCAGTAGTTTTTTTTGTGTAAACTTTTTAAGATTTACCAATGGTATAAGGTCCATTGTGATCAGTGGTGCAGTAGTTATAGTTCTTGAGCTTCCATATGGCCCTGTTAAAGCGATCACTTTAGGCTGATAGTTGTTGAGTTTTTCTTTGGGTTTTATCGATCCATTATTTGAGATAAAACTTAAGACTGAACGGAAATTCTTTGTATTAGAACAATGGTCAAAAATTTCATATCCCAGAGAAACATTGGGCAGAAGAGTGGTGGAGTTATTAATCTCCTCAATGGCAAACCTCATTACTTGCAACATCTGATAGCCAGATTTTGAGGAACTGTGCCTTGAAAACATCAGAGTAGTTAATAGCATGTCATTGAAAATTCAGTTTAGAAATGTGAAATGCTGCTTTGATTTACAGTATTGCGTAGTGATAATTCTAGATGGATAAAAGATCCTTGCTTACCTGAAACATTCAGTGGTCTCAGGGGTGAAAACAGGTTTTACATGGTCAATTTCATGTAAAGCGAAAAGGCCACCTAATAAGTAATCTCCTTCCAAGCTGAACTCGGATGTTGACCAAGCAACTTTGAAAAAGAAACAATTACTAAAGCCCAAAAGGAAAACGTAAATACTACTGTGAAGCATGGTTTCAGATGGACCGTTAATCTTGAAACAGGGCTGTGTAGTGGCTGACTGTTTGAGAGAAATCAGGCTGATATACTGCACTTCATTTGCTTAAAACCCATATCTATTTGCTTAAACCACTATATTCACTGATACAAATGCCCATTTCCATATCTAAACTCACAAAGCATATGTCAATCAGTTAAGTAGAGCATAACACCACAAATGTCTCCTCATACATACATTTATAATGTTATAATTACCTATTTTAGTAATTGCAATAACTGGTATAACTACTAACCCTGCACCTACCCCTAAACCTAACCTTAACCCCTGTAGTTACCTTATATTTCCTAGTATTTTCTTAGGTAAGTACACTGTAAGAACATGTAAGTACAGTACTGTACTGTAAAATAAAGTGCAACCAAAAAAATAGTTAATACCTTTCCTGTGTAATGCCTAAATTCATGGATTTCCAATGGACTAGGGTAAAAATAGCACCACTATCTGTTGTTTCAGGAAACCCACTGCTACTGAATTAGGATTTAGTGACCTTAAATCAGGAAGGTTATTCGCATATATATATATTACATTTACATTAAATTTGCTTAACCCAGTTCCTGCAGAAAAATTTACATACTTTTGCATATGACAATAACCAAGATTTGGCATCCAACAAGTGTCACATGACATTTACACATTTACATTTACATTTATTCATTTGGCAGACGCTTTTATCCAAAGCGACTTTCAAGTAAGGAATACAACAAGCGATTATTCATGAAGAGGCAAATAGACACAGGAAGTGCTCACAATACAAGTTTCAGACATTGCTCAGAGTAGCAAAAGACCAACATTACACCATCAGTGTCACTTACTGACACAGACTTCTAAGAAAGAATAAATAAACTGCATAATATTAGAACCAGATTTTCAATAACGTATTATAATATACTGTATTGTCTTGGTCAGAATTTATTGGCACCCTTTTTTGAGTACTTTTTGCAACCTCCTTTTGCCAAGATAACAGCTCTGAGGCCATGCCTGATGAGTTTGCAGAACATCTGGACCATTCCTCCACACTGTAAAAAGCGCTTCAAGGGTGTTGTCTGTAGGAATTTATTTTAAATAGTATATTTCTTCCAATAAATTGATTCCCTTTTCTTTTTGTATTCATTTAAGTTTTACATAAGTAAAAAGTGTGAATGTTTTTGTAACTTATTATTACCTATAAAAAATGATTTTACTGAACTTCACAATAAATTGCTTCTACAAAACTCTGTTTAAGAGTTAATATCCAAAGCAAAACATCACGACCCACCCAGGCGCCCACATGCTGCATAACAACGTGATCGTTAATGGTCGTTGTCACCTGTACCAGACCAGTTTCGGATTTCTGTGGAATTTTTGAGGGCTTTATACAACGTGATTGCACTTTGAATGTGTTCTATGCTGCACTTAAAGATGGTCAGAAGTTTCTGTAATTTTTAATGTTAAAATGTTTACATTACCATTGTTGTGTTACATTAACATTAAAGTGCACCCAATTGTTTGTATATGGCAGCTGTTATAGAGCGTTGGAAATGAATACCTCTCTTTCCTTATTTGTTAAAGTTATGGCAATGTTAACTAATTATTTCAAGTGGATTGAATAAATAATTTGTCTAAATTAATGAGAGTAAATTAATTAATTAAAATCAAAAAGTTAATTTTTTTATTTTAAATGTTACTTATTTTAACTAAGTATGATTTGGTCAATATGCTACTCCTTGTCACAATGGTTAAACTCAAATGTTTTGCTTTATCTTGTAGACTCTACTTCATTTTTTAGCATACAGTAAAATACATAATACTGATTTTTATGAACTCAAAATACCAAGAAGTTCACTAAACTTACAAAAAGTAGTTGGAAAATGTTGCCTTAATTTTTTTGAGTTGAATTTAAGTAACAGTTTTTACAGTGCATACGGAATATATCCAGATCCTTCAGTTTCCCAAGTCACTCTCCTCTTCAGTTTTCTATTGGCTTCAAGTCAGGAGATTGGAATGGAATTAATTTTGTACTCAGTGACCCTTTTTTATTTTTGTTTTGTTCTGATGGATGATCTAAACAATGCCTGTTAAAAAGGCCATATACGTAAAAATAATATGCCTTCTGGTGAAATCTCTCTCTGTTTTGCCGAGATTGATTGACACTCAGCATCCAGAACAGCAGCCAATCAGCGCTCACGGATCGACGCAGGTGAACATCCCGCCCATAGTGCTTAGTGCAAAGTTAAATGCAAGTCCCTCGGAACGCTGACGCGGATGCTGAACTTGAATGTCCATTGAATGTCAAATATAGTTTTATTCATTGTTGGGGTTGGTTTTGCGTTCATTAAACAGAAAACTGGGTTAAAACCAGTGCTGTCAACCTTAACACTTAAAAATAAACACAATCAATGCAGCATCCATTTTTTCTGTCATCCTTTGGCTACAATACAATATTAGAATATATCATCTCGTTCTTATTCATGCAAATGGTTTTAAACAATTTAAGCGAACCAAAAGAGAAAAAGAGAATGCGTTGTTTGTGAATGTCACACACACGACGCACAGAAAAACGCGCACCAGTATCGAGTTCTCTGTCACGCTTGGACGAACAATAACACACACAATAATGCCAAAAATGTCAGTTTTGTCGAGTATCCTCATTAGAGCAGCCTTGAATGAGTTAAATAAAGTCTTAAACAAAAGTAAAGAGCTGTGAGACAGTGAGATCTGTGTCATGTGTGGCAGCTCAAGTTGACAGGAACCAATGCTGTCTGTCATTGAAGATAATCAAACAACAAAGGTAACAGAGACAATTATCACATTTAATTTTTTGTAAGTGCAATGCATTGTAAATGGTTATTCATTGTTTATAAGGAAATGTTTTTTTGCAATAGCACTTGTATGCATGTGTACAGTGTGTTATAATTCAGTGTTAGACTTTGAGTGAAAAGCCCGAATAGTTTATGGGGATGCGCAAATATATTGTCTACACATACACACAAAGAAAAAAAAACATACAGACTTGCAAACCCAATCATGCATACACAAACAAACAAAACAAAACAAAAAAACTCAAACTTGCAAGCACAACCATATGCAAACAAACAATACACTTTTCACACGCACACACATTCACTCACAAGTGTTAATGAATCACACTCAATCAAATTCTCTTACTCACTCACTCACTCACACACAGATAAATAATGTACAATAGTCAATCCACCTGATAAACAGGTGCAAGGAAGAATCTTAGGGATGTGTTAATGTCCCATGAAGTTGATGTCTGTTTGAAGAATGCCATTTGGTGGCATAGAAACCATTGTACTTCAGTTGTTTAATACAATGTCTTCTGCAATGTTTGAGGCATATTGAAATAGCTGTGCCTAAATACCTTTCATACTTATTGTTACGATCAACAGTTGAAGTGCCCACCAAAACCACAAGAGGGCACTTCACCATGGACTCTCTCTCACTCACTCACTCACTCAGCCACTAAGGAACACTACATTCCCCAGAAGCCCTGTACACTGTCACTGATTACCCCCATCCAGCTGTAGCCTATCATCCGGTCTATTTAAGCTTCACTCACACCCGCACTGTCGCAAAGTCTTGTTTCTGGTCTGGTACAACTCTTAGCGTTATTTCCCTGTGTCTGCATTCTGGTTATTATCCAGTTGGATTTATCGTTTATGACCCTTGCTGCCTGCCCTACTGACCTGTCTGCCTGGATTACCGTTTTTGAATGTTCTCTGCCTGTCCTGATCTGTGCCTGCTGTATCACCTCGTCTCTGTTTGGTCTCTACCATTCCTGTTTGCCAATATTTGACCATTATCTGTCTGACCATCCTGTTTTCCAATAAAGCCTGCTTTTGGATCTCATCCGTTGACTAGCCCGTCATTACACTTATATCTTGGCCTAATTTCAGTTACGTTTACATTTCAGGCTTTAGAGTTTTATTTTTTGTTTATTTTTTATTTTTAGATTTTTATTGTATTAACAACTCTGCTGTATGTGAACGCCTTTTGAGTAGTATATTGCAATTTTTTTGATGCAAATAAAACTCCCATAGTCCATAACTACTGTAGTTTTAACTTATTTTAATATATAAATTCAGTTAAATCATTAAATATTTGTATGACTTGCCAGTGACTTGCTTGACCCAAGCTACTTGACTTGAATTGCTTGACATAAAGCAGTGACTTGACTTGCTTAATTCTCACAAAAATCGACTTGAAGGTTAAGACTTACTTGTGACTTACACATGTGTGATTTACTCCCACCTCTGCCGTAATGTCAATGAAGTAACAAAACCAGACTCCTTTCCCCTGCCCCAAATGGAGGACTGTGTAGATCGAGTGGGATCTTCTCGTTACATTACTAGGCTTGATCTCTTAAAGGGGTTTTGGCAGGTGCTTTTGACCTCCTGGGCCTCTGAGATCTCTGCCTTTGTCAATCCTGACTACTTCCTTCAATATTCTATTATTGTCTTTTGGGTGAGAAATGTGCCTGCAAATTTCCAGCTCCTCATGTTTTGTCAGGAGTGGCCTATTGTGAGGTATATGTTGATGACTTTGTGATTTACTCTATGTAATGGGAGGATCATTTAAATTTCTTGGAACAAGTTTTCAAAAGATTGTCTGAGGCATCGCTGACCTTGAACTCAGCAAAGTACGAATTTGCTAAGGCTGTGGCCACTTATCGTGGCAAACTGATTGGACAAGGTTAAGTTATGCCTGTTATGGCTAAGGTGAATGAGATTGTTCGTTTTCCCATCCCAACCAACAAGCGGGAGCTCAGACGATTTCTGGGCATGACTGGTTATTACCGTGAGTTTTGTAGGAACTTTTCAACGGTAGTATGCCCACTGACAGACCTACTCAGTACATAGAGAAAATTTGTTTAGATCGGATTTTTCAAAGACTGAATTCAAGATTCCTATCCTGTAATAAAAACAATAAAATTCACTAATCTGATGAGAAGATCTGCGAGAAAGAGTACAGAACAACAGCTGAACCAATCTCATCTCCTCACCTCATGCTGAGTTCCTGACTCCTCACATCCAGTCCCTCCCCTCAGTTCTCAACTAGCCATGCAAATCTCACAAAGCTCTGTTTGAAGTAACATCAACATAAATATACCTATGGTGCAATTGGAAAGATGATTTCACTCCCACATCAACATAACAGACAAGAATAAATAAAACAATACCTGTTCTTCTGGTGTGGGAGATGCTCCAACAAAAGATTTTTTTAACCATCTGTTCATCCCTAAAACTAGGTGTGTGTGACCCTTTTGGGGCACGAGAAAAAGTCAGACAAAAGCTGCATGAATATTTGGGTGCTAAATGTTTATAGTCCTTTTGTTAGATTTGGGGTATATAAGGGGACTTGGCAAATCACTCAAGGAAGCATCTATACCCAGAACTTCCTGCACAATTGTTGTGTGTCTCTCTATTTGCCAGGTATGCTGACTCTAAGAAACTGCACTTTTTATATTGCATTCGTGATTACGTTTTGTATTTTATGCTGATCAGGTGTGATGTATTTTTGTTAATTCTTTTAATTGGTATGTAATTCTGCCTGGCAAAACAATAAATGTTAATCATGATTTATTTTGGATTCCTCTGAAATCATTGTCACTGGTAGATTCAGAGGTTTCTGGCATTTCCGCAAATCTGCGTCAGGATAGGTCACTCTAAAATCTCAATGAATGAAGCAGGTGGCACATCATATGAGATCTTTAGATTTCTGTCTATTATGACTTAGCACGTTGCAGTATCGTGGCTAAACAAACAGCGCTTTTGTATGAATAAGCATGCGGCGTTTCGACTTTGTGTTATTCGTAAACTCTGCCTCCTCTGACTAAGACTCTAAACTGGCGAGTTTGTGCTCGTGTGTAACCCCACGCCAGCAGAGGGAGCCCTCTCCTGAATACTGACTATTCTCCACTCCCTCTGCTGCTACTTGTTACTTCCTGTTCTACCATATTTAAAGAGTGTGTATGCTATAGTAGTGATGGCCAAATGAAGCGTTTCGAAGCATTATGGCTTTCTGATACAATTGTGTCGAAAATGGTTCATTACTCGAAGCTTCATTCAGATAGAAATTGCAGCACCATCTCCCGGTGAAGTAAATGTAATGCAACAAAGATGACAACCATAAGTAGGCTTATATGTTAACGCCCCGTTTTTTACGTGTTTACCGTGGCGATCAAAGCTGAAGCAGTGTTAGTGCTGTGAAACTCATTTATGTTGGTGAATTTTACAGATACTGATAAATGTCATGTGTTCACCTTGATAATAAAACATTAAGCTTGATGTGTGTGTGTAATTATTTCTTTAGACATGGACAGAAGATCAGACCAGCTTTAAAAAAAGTTGGAAACCATCACAGAAAATCTAATGGTTTCTATTAAAATACCAATAGGAACCATTGGCTTTTACCATTTAAACCACTACAGAATTTTGTTTGTGTGTGTTTGGGACATATTCCATTAGGATTTAATGCCCCCACCAATAGAACCCAACACATATCAGTAGAGACCCACAAAGACCACTATAATTCTCATTACAACCCATAAAATGTCCATGAAAACCATTAAATTCAATAGAATTTCTGTAATGGTTTCTATAGTTTTTTTAGCAGGGCAGTATCATGTGTGAAAGCTTTATCTTGTTTAGCTGTGGAAAGCAGAACTCTATAACTTGTTAACTGGTGGGACTGATATTTTTGTATGTTAAAAAGGATGTGCTTGTGTAACTGGTTGTACTTGTATAATGCAGCAGAGGGTTTTTTAAGTTTCTGTGTTTGATGCAATGTTCATATGTTCTCTAATTAATCATAAAAATAAATAAACAAAAACGCCAATCCAAACACCGACTACTACAACTCACGGTGTTGCCATGGTTTGGCTTCACTTTTATAAGAAATACAGCCGCCAGGTTTCAAACCTGTCAACACTGGATTGGGCTGTCAAAGCAGTCAGGTGGTTCACTACAGGGGGGTATTCCAGAAAGCAAGTTATGTGACATACCCAGGTATGTTTAAGAGTAAGTAAGCTGATAACCTCAACTTTCGGTTCCAAAAACTGAGGTAACTTTCAGGGTATGTAAGTAACCATAGCAACTTACTCTCCGGAGCAGGTTAAGTTTGAGGGTTAGTTTTCTTAAGAGGTATTCAGATGTGTGTTATTTAATTAATATAGTTTTATCACGGTAACTACATTTCTAAATTTGTACATAGTTACTGTTATATATATATATATATATATATATATATATATATTATATTATACAATACATAAGTACATATATGTATAAAGTATAAAGCTATTAATAGCTATCACTATTATAATGTTTAAATGTTTATTCAATTTATATATAATATATGTAATTATTTAATTGTAATCACACACATCTGATGTGCTTTTTTTCCTTTTTACAACAGGACGTTTTCTATTCTATAATTTCTATAATAAAATACATGTGTAATATCTTATTAAATATTTAGCATCAAACAAACAATATAAGTCTTATTCTCAGTGAATAAAGATTACTTATTCAATAAAAAGATTGAAAAAATTAAAACACTCCGTGACCCCAGGTAACATCACTGATGATGTGTCCAGGTTGCATCAAGTTGATGTATGATATAAGCTGTAAATCGCGATTAAACAAAAGAAGAAGGAGGAAGTGGAATGGCGCGCTTTTTTTCAGCGTCTGTTTCCATGGTGAATCATCGATTCGTCGCTCGGTTGAGAATGTCTTGTGTGTTAACCGGGAACATACTCTGGGTTGGCTGAACCCTGATGCGTTTTTGGAACCAGCATACCTGGAGTAAGAGAGGTTTGAGTTAATCAACCTTGAGTTCAGGGTATATGTGACGGTAAGTTAACCTTGCTTTCTGGAATACCGCCCAGGAGTGAAGCAGTGTGTTTGCTTCAGAAGTCATTTTCACGTGATTAGTGACGTAATGATACAAGCTCCAAAGCAGTGGTTCATTGCAAGGACCGTTCGAGTTTGAAGCAAGCTTCGGAGCGTCGGTGTCAGACGTAACATCACTATGCTATAGCCCAGTGTGAAGTATTGCCAGTTTACTGCCTTACCAAGCGTTTCTTTTGATTCTTGCCTGCTATCTCTGTGTATGACCTTGCCTGTTTTATCGCTTGTTGGATTGTCCCTTGTGTTTGTTTGCCTGATTGGACTGATTGTGTAAGGACCTAACGCCTGTTTAACGACCTACGTCTTTTGGATTACCCTTGTGTTTGTTGCATCATTAACGTTTACGACCCATTGCCTGTCTTACCATTCACGTGTCTACTAACTATTCTAAATAAACTTCCGCAAATGGTTTCCGACGCTGCCTCTGCCTTACATCGTGAGAGTGTAGTCAGACGATACGGCTCTCTAAGTGGTGCAGCACCCTAATGAAAGGATAATTGAAAATAAGAAGATAACCGATATAATTAAAGATCTAAATTAATTCACATTTAAACGCACAATTAGCTATTACATCAGAAACATTGCAAATTAGAGGTCGTTTACAATTAGAGTCAGATTAAATTACTCATGGAGTCAGAAAAGAATTGGAAATCCAAATTTGATTAAATTAAGGTAATTTTTACTGAAGAGCCAGAAAGACTTACACGCAGAATACCTTCGACCGGGTCGTTGGACTTCCTTCATTGGGCCGACGGGCGGAGCTTACAACTGAATTATGTCCATCCTTGAAGCTGTAATCCTATCATGGCGTATAGAGACCACAATCCTTTAGTTTTTTTGGCTTGGATGTCCAACTCAAACCAACGTTTGATGAGGTGGTCACTCATTATACAGTAGTTCAATCTAGGCACTGGCTGCATCTGAAATCGCCTACTCTGTGAGTAGGTACTTAATGAGTCCTAAAAGAGTATGAATGAAATCTCGTTGAGTATGAATGCGATCCGGAAATCATCCGCCATGTTAACGTTATCATGTGACCTACAACGTTATCGCAAGCGCAACAACTTGAAAGATATGAGTGACAGGTTTAATTCATCTATCTTTAAATATCTTGATTTTGATTAAACTTACTAATTTTCTGGTCTTGTTGAAGAAACAGCTCCCCATTTATTTTGTGATTGTAGCAATAAGTTTGCGGTTAATTTCAGGGCGGTATTCCAGAAAGCAAGGTTAACTTACCGTCACATATACCCTGAACTCAAGGTTGATTAACTCAAACCTCTCTTACTCCAGGTATGCTGGTTCCAAAAACGCATCAGGGAGTAAGTTCAGCCAACCGAGAGTATGTTCCCGGTTAACACACAAGACATTCTCAACCGAGCGAAGAATCGATGATTCACCATGGAAACAGACGCTGAGAAAAAGCGCGCCATTCCACTTCCTCCTTCTTCTTTTGTTTAATGGCGATTTACAAAATCTACTTAGTGCACATCGCCACCTATTTGGTGATTGTGTAATAATTTTTTCAATCTTTTTCTTGAATAAGTAATCTTTATTCATTGAGAATAAGACTTATATTGTTTGTTTGATGCTAAATATTTAATAAGATATTACATATGTATTTTATTATAGAAATTATAGAATAGAAAACGTCCTGTTATAAAAAGGAAAAAAAGCACATCAGATGTGTGTGATTACAATAAAATAATTACATATATTATATTATATATAAATTGAATAAACATTTAAACATTATAATAGTGCTTTATACTTTATACATATATGTACGTATGTATTGTATAATATAATATAATATAATATATATATATATATATATATATATATATATATATATATATATATATAACAGTAACTATGTACAAATTTAGAAATGTAGTTACCGTGATAAAACTATATTAATTAAATAACACACATCTGAATACCTCTTAAGAAAACTAACCCTCAAACTTAACCTGCTCCGGAGCAGGTTATGTTCAGAGAGTAAGTTGCTATGGTTACTTACATACCCTGAAAGTTACCTCAGTTTTTGGAACCGAAAGTTGAGGTTATCAGCTTACTTACTCTTAAACATACCTGGGTATGTCACATAACTTGCTTTCTGGAATACCCCCCAGTTCTTATATTTTCAACCCTAATGTGACCCAGTTTTATCCTTAAAGATATATTTTTATTATTATAAAAACCCAAAATCGTAATCTCTTGAATATGTTAATTTATTTTATATGCAAACATTTTCATCCACAAGTAAAAGTGAATCAAATTTTCTTTGTTTCCCTCTTTTTCTTGAATTTAAGAATTAGTTTCATTCATCAGGCTTATAAATAAAAAAATAAAAAATAAATAAAAAAAAAAACATATATATATATATATATATATATAATGCATTATGATGAATTATTCAGATAATTAACCTTATCATTGTGCTTTTTTGTGCATTTAATCTCATATTATGATGTACAGAAACCCATTTTTCAAACCGACAGTTGCACTAACACCTCATAGCATCAGTAACTCAACCCTACCTAGTACGGTTTTTCGCAGCTGCTCGAAGATCCTGCCTTTGGAGAAGAATGTTGATTTTGTACTCAGAAAATGTAAGTATTACTACTAAAAATAAGATTACCCCAGAATGAATTGCATTGCTAGCCCACCCCAACACTTACACACAATAATAATGAAAAATGCTGCCCAATACTTCATTATATTACTTCTTAATGAAAATGATGTTTTAGTAAAACAAGCAAAATGTTATTTGTTTTGTCATATGACAGCTATGCATGAACACACACTAGAAAAGTGCAGTCAAGGTGAATACATCTCAATTTTCAGTCAAGCAATGATTTAAAGCATGAATTAATAAAATAATTATATTTTATTTACTGACAACAATACGAAACAAATGAGTACAAGAATGAATAAAAGTAAGCACATTAAATTAATACACAAGTTAATTAATATACAAGTCAACAACACATGAAACAAAGCTTTATTCAGATTTATTGTACTAATAATCACATATTTACAGGCATTGAACCCTCCTACTGTCCATCCTTCTGCCATCTCAACACAGCTGCGCCAATTCTGCAGCTTTATTTTGATGAAGCAGCTGATCACCGTGAACATCTTCATTTGTCTTTGTTGTCGATCATGTCCCTCATTGCTGCTCTTCTCAATGGGGACATAATTGATCCAGAGGATGAGGAAGACCATGATGATGGACCCCTTTGATGTAGTTTTATTACTTTTGTGGTGTAGTGGGCTGAACCACTGAAACGGTAAGCAGAAGGTTGCTGGTTCGATCTCTGCAGTCGTCACCACCAATGCGTCCTTGAGCAAGTCACTCATGTTAACTGACTTCTTATACAATACAAATTTTCCGTAATTTATCAACAGTACAAACGGTCAAATAAAACAGATAACTAATGTCGAGTTACTTGTACATTTGTTTATTTATATTACTTACATTCATGTAATGTAAGCAGTGTTGAATTCTACATAATAGCACACACTCAAATGTCTATTTCATGTTGTGATGTGCTCATCATCTGCAATACTTATTGAATATTTCCCTATCAGATGTTAAATATACATTTTGTAAGCGTGTTTATGATGTATATGGTTCAGAAGTCATGTAAATGGTGACATACGTGAGCTTACTAGAGCTCCCCTGTTAGCTGTACGTAATAAAACGTGTTTTTACAGCAAAATCACAACTATACTGCCTACCGTCTTTACACCTTCAACACTTCAACAGTTTACAGTAGTTTAACAAATGCGATTTTAACACAAGGAATATTTTCAACACTCACATTTGAAAACGCCTCTTTCTCCCCCGTGTTTGATTGACGTATCCTCTCCCGTGGCCTCCTGGGATAGAAAAGTACTTATCGGTAAGCATTCAGGAATCTGGGCGGAAGCAGTAGGCCATCCGGGAACTTCTCGACTACTCTTTTATGACTACTAAGGTTTTGGACATACTTATTCGCTCACCTACTACTTTTCCCCTACTATATAGTACAGAAGTAGGCGATTTCGGACGCACGTTAAGTAGACGTACGTCCCAATCTCGCGAGAAGTAGTACGTCACCGAGGTAATTCTCGCCTACTCTTTTATGACTATTAAGGTTTCGGACATACTTATTCGCTCGCTAGTAGAGATAGTAGAGAATACTCAATAGTAGAGAAGTAGGCGATTTCGGACGCAGCCAATCATTACAAGAAAGGCTGTGTCTCGTTAATTACCTTGTTTCTCCATTTGTTTGCCACCTTTATACCCTGTGTTCTCCCTCATTCTCTGTCTGTTCTCGTCAGTGTCGACGTCCAAGTGTGTATATTGTTCTCCGTCGTCTGCCTGCTATTTCCCACTACATGTTATCTGACTGAAGAACGTACCCAACTGAAAGATGGACTTACTGGCTGTCCAGCTGCTATGCATTGACCAGGAGCAGCAATCCCTCGAGACCCACACCAGCAGATTTCTAGATCTGGTGTGCCTCACCAACTTTCCGGATAAAGCGCTGATTGCCTTTTTCTACCGAAGCCTCAGCACGGAAACTAAGGCACGCCTGCCCGGTGTGGGTCCTCAGAGGAGTTTCACAGAGTATGTGGAGTCCGTGCTGATGAACAGTGATTCATCATTTACCATCGGCCCCGCTGTCACCAGCCCCCCAATTTATTCTATAAATCTTTAGCAACATGTATGTAAGCCATGCGGTATTAAAGAGACAGCTCGCACAATGGATCCAAGTAAAGTCATTTACAAATGTGTTTGCTGCAGCTCGGTATACGCAACAATTGAAGATATTAGAAGGCATGTTTGTTGTGTGAGTTTTATAGTAAAAATATAGCATATCAACATGATGATGCAGAGAACATAAAGAATGTCCGTCTCAGCTGCCATAGTTGCAACTCTTGCGTCATCAGGGTGTTCAACGCATCACCATTTCTGTTTGAAAACATTTTGTTGGGGCTGAGGGCCATAGACATAATCAATGCATAGACGCCCAGTTGGCCTCTTTGGACTGTTGCTGCGATACGAGTCCACCATATTGTGCGGGGCAAACAAATGCAAGTAAATGGGGAGCTGCTAGTGATGCAAAGTCAGATTCATTTCCGCGAACCGGTTCTTTTCAGACAGTTCAGCTCAATGAGGCCGGTTCATAAAGCCGATTCATAGGTTCCTGACGTCATCATGCAACAATGTCACTTCTTTTCTAACAACTCAGTCTCGTTATATCAATGAAACTTTCAAATAAAGTTATTTGCCTCAAAGCATAATGAAACATTAAAATAAATAGTTATTTGTGTGAACGCAGACAGATTATTGCCTTTCATTCACTTAAGATAATGGAGTTTGTGGCCACAGTTTCATTCGCGGATCCTTTATGTCAGAGTTGGATACAACTGATCAATATTGAGTAGCCTACATCTTGGATAAGATTTTCAACTAAAGCAAACATTTGATGCACAAATGCGGTTATGTTCTATATGTCTAAAGTACATAAAAAGAATAAACCAGTCTTATAAACTCATTGATTTGGCTTAACAACTTAAAATATAATCTGCATATACAATATTCCATAGTAAAATTTATTTATATCTCTCAACAGAAAGATTTTGCAGCTAATAAAATGTTATTTAACAAAGTGTAGTCACAATAAACATGTTTCCAGTATGTGCCTCAGGTTCGCATAGTAGCTATCGTCAACTCACTCATCAGACTCCTCGGTAATCTTCGGCAAACTTCGAAACTTGGTTGAACCAGGGGTATTCCAGAAAGCAAGGTTAACTTACCGTCACATATACCCTAGAACTCTTGGTTGATTAACTCAAAACTTGCTTACTCGAAGTATGCTGGTTCCAGAAACGTGTCCTGGTGTAAGTTCGGCCAACCCAGAGTATGTTCCCGGTTAACACACAAGACATTCTCAATCGAGCGATGAATCGATGTTTCAACATGGAAACAGACACTAAGAAAAAGCGCGCCATTCAACTTCTTTCTTCTTCTTTTGTTTAATGGTGATTTGCATAACCTATTTAGTGCTGAAGGCGTGGATTCTGGAATCCACTGCCGCTTCAATATATATATATATATATATATATATATTGAGTGATTTATAATCAAGTTATTAATCAACATTTATCTTTCTGAATATTCAATTATTTGAATAACTTCAACTTATATTAAAACATTTATTTTTCATTTTCGAACTATTATAAAATTATAATAAATATTGTCTGTACCTCACAACTTATCGGTTCAGGTGCTGGTCATATAATTAGAATATCATCAAAAAGTTGATTTATTTCATTAATTCCATATATTATATTCATTCATTACACACAGACTGATATACACTGTAAAAAATTGCTGTAAAAAACAGCCAAATTTCAACAATAACATGCTGTTTTCCTTTAAAACAGTAATATGCTGTAGAAACAACGCATTCTGGGTAATATTTGAAGTTTTCTAGAAAATAGCCTACAGCAACAAACTGTGAATTAAAAGCACTCAAAGTCGACAAGAGGCTGTGTTCCAAATTACATGCTATACCCTCATTCACTATTCCCTACTCTAGTTCACTAATATAGTCCACTTGACAGAGTGAATGAAAAAAAAGAGTGAATTCAGACACTGATGAACACCTGCTGTTTACAAGCAGAATCACTGATGGAAAGAGAAACAAGAACAGAAAAAATATTACAGTTTTTCTCAGTCGCTTTGGTGCATTTCTCACATCACTATTTACATTTGCAAAACAGTTAGTTCAACCTCCACAACATTTAGTCAGTTGTGCACATCATAGTAGCAGTTTCTCATACCTTCCAACTAATTGCAAATGCTTTTGGACATGCATCAATTGCTTTCATACAGCTCTCTGCTGTTTTATAACATTATCATTTGCTTATGTCATGTCAGTCAAAATTAACTATACTTGTGAATGCTGAATAGTCATTGCATATAAAACTAATAGTCCTCATTTCATTGCTTGAGTCATTACATGCAAAAATGTTGAACTAGTTGTCAAAATCTTTTAGACAAACAAAAAAAAAAAATTTTAGACACTCTTTACAGGATCATAATCCCTGAGAATGAGAGGAGTCTAACTGGAGACCATCTGAGCAAGCATGTTGTTGTTTTGGATAATGTGCATTTTCACCACTCAAATGTCGTCAGACAGTGGTTTTGCAGCACATGATAGGATGCTGGTGGAATATCTCCCTCCCTACTCACCATTCCTAAATCCAATAGAGGAGTTTTTTTCTTCCTGGAGGTGGAAGGTATATGACCGGCATCCACATACCCAAATGGCCCTGCTAGCGGCCGTGTGATAACATCACAGCAGAGTCCTGCAGAGGGTGGATTCGCCACTCGAGGAGATACTTTCCTCGCTACATTGCAAGAGATGATATTTGCTGTGATGTAGCTGAAATTATGTGGCCAGACAGAGAGGAACGTCTGGATGTGCATGAATGATCACAGTACTATGTATGTTGTATGTTCAGTTCCAATATGTACTGCAATATTGTTTACAGTTGTGCACAGCTCTACCCAAAGGGAGTTTATGTTTGTTGAAAATAAGGGTGTATTTTTTTCTTTTGCACAATGTTGTGAACAAATTAGAACTGCAAAGAGCATATGCAGTAAAAATGTGAAACATACATATTCAGTGTCTTGTACTCAGTTACCTCACTAAATACAGTAATGTGTAACTTTGTCACCAAGATGTGACTTTTTTGTATTGGAAAACATTTACAGAGTAAACTGTCATAATGAAAACATGACAAAGTCATTTGACTATCTTGTTCATAAACAATGGTGTCAGAACTTTTCATTTTGATGACACTGACACTTTCATTGATATGAATACTTGCTTTTGAGGAATGAACTATCCATTTTGAGCAAGTGACACGCTTTTGCAGCTAGGTTTTGCAGTTTGTACTAATTGTTTTGAGAACTGAATTAACTGTTGTGCAAATGTAAAGAGTGATGTGAGAAATGCACCAAAGCGACTGAGAAAAACTGTAAATCAACTGAAGATAAATTCCATTAAATCTGCCAGCTGTAATAGTGTTGTTAAAACACATTTGTTACAGTTGAGAATCCAGATGGAGTTGTGATTAAATGAGATCAGCTATTTTTTAATAGGGTAAATTTGTTAATATCGTCAGAGTCTAGATGGTTCTATAATTTTAATAGTATCATGATCATGGAAGTTATCATTAATATGAAAAACAAATAATGTTAAGTAATTTGTTAATAGCTTGTATGGATCACATTTTGAACTACTGTTTAACTCAGAGTCACACAGACATCAACAATTGGGATATGAATCTCAACAATGGTGACAATCAAAAGCTTGTTGCTGTAATGCATGCTGGGTACAAAACTCCCAGCATGCATTGCGGCATAAATTAATTATGTTGCTGAATTATCTGGTTATTTTCTCTAATTCTTACTGCCTTGATTTTTGCTGTTGCTTTTGTGCTGACTTTTAGTAATGAGTTTTATGATGTTCAGAGTTGATCTTTTATTTTTTTTGTTGATTGTCACCATTGTTGAGATTCATATGCTGATTCTTGAATTCTCTGTTTAGCTCAGTAATGCAGGAGTTCACACATTTATCTGTAAATGAGTTTTAAAAAAAACTAAACTCTATGATTTTAAGTGGTAATGCTAGAGTGTTGTCAATAAAAATGGATTTCATTTATAAGACAATCTACACACATTTCTGATAATAGATTTGACACTGAACTAACTCAATAAACAAAGAGTTTAGCATGATGATTAATTCAGTACATACCAACAGCACCTAAGCACAATATTCTTAGGCTTGATTACTGTAATAATTGTGTCTGGAATACACATAGTTTGAACTTGCAAAGAGACTCAAATGTTAAAAAGACAAGGGTCAAGAACCCAACTAAAGCAAACACTGACCTCCATCATGGTAACGTCAAACGAAACAAAACAGCATCTGAAGCTCTGTTAATTCTCAATAAGAACTTCTGTAGATATCTGACAGAAATAAAGTCAACCTGTTTAGTAATAAGTGAAGCTAGTAATGCTGTTTATATTGTTTAATCCTCCTCTGCTGAGATCTTGAGATATTTAATGTATTTTATCTTCAGCAGATTTCATCTAAGCTGTGGCTGGAAGTCTGTTGAAGTTATTGTGTTGCTGCTCGTTTTTTTTCTGTTCTTGTTGTTTATTTTCCTTCAGTGATTCTGCTTGTTAACAGCAGGTGTTCATCACTAATTCTCAATTATCACTTAATTATCTCATTAACTGTTGTCTCATTAACTTCAGCACTGCTTCAGTGTTACTCTGTAGTGTGGACACAATCAAGTGATCATTTAAAACTGAAGATTTTGCTGTGGGGTTTAAAGGGTTAAAGGTGTGAGATGGCAAAAAACCCAGAGTGAAGCGTAATTTAACAGTAATCAACTGTAAATTAATTTATGGCAACGTACTGTAAAAAAACCCAGCAATTTACTGGCAACCACAGCTGCCAGTAGATTACCGTAAAATCAAGGAAAAACAGTAATATTCTGTAAATTAATTTACGGCAACAAACTGTAGAAAAACAGCAATTTACTGCCAACCATGCTGACAGCAAATTACCATAAAATGAAGGAAGAAAAACAGTAATATTCTGTTGAACGTAACAGTCAGATTTACTATACAAAACAAGTTCATTTGACTGAAATATTAATGCAAGTTAATGTGTTTTTGTACAGTATGCTATAGGAGAGATCTGTTAGTTTAATTAATTAGTTTTTTGGGTCACCGTTGTGCTGGAGAGTAGAGCCTGTGCTTCAGTCAATAATGAGCTGAAAAACACTGATGTTATGCTCCATGTTGCTTCATTTAAAGACAGTAACTGTAGTTGTTAATGCAGTGATAAGCTGTTTGCTAAGTACTTTAGCACATATATTTGTGCTACTGCTAGCTTACACAAGCTGCAAAGATTTGAGTTGAAGTCATGTTTTTAATTATTTCAGTATTATGCATTGAGTTTAAAAAAATAGTATTTACACAGCATTAGTACTGTGAATTTGTTTCATTTGAGTCAACTGAAAAGGAATGTTTCTTAACTACAAACACAAACTGTTTGTAGCAAAACGGCTTCCCAAATGAAATAAGTTAATTTCCATGGTAACATACAGTAAAATAAAAGAGCTGTAAATTTACATTGCATTACTAGCAACCACAGCTGCCGGTAGATTACTGTTATTTTACAGATTTTTTACAGTGTAGTTGATAACCTGCAAAAGCGTGTCACTTGCTCAAAATGGATAGTTCATTCCTCAAAAGCAAGTATTCATATCAATGAAAGTGTCAGTGTCATCAAAATGAAAGTCCTGACACCATTGTTTATGAACAATATAGTCAAATGACTTTGTCATGTTTTCATTATGACAGTTTACTCTGTAAATGTTTTCCAATACAAAAAAAGTCACATCTTGGTGACACTACCTGAAAATGGCCAAGACAGCATTATATACTATTTATATCAATATATACACATATATATACACATTACTGTATTTAGTGAGGTAACTGAGTGCAAGACACTGAATATGTATGTTTCACATTTTTACTGCATATGCTCTTTGCAGTTCTAATTTGTTCACAGCATTGTGCAAAAGAAAAAATACACCCTTATTTTCAACAAACATAAACTCCCTTTGGGTAGAGCTGTGCAGAACTGTAAACAATATTACAGTACATTTTGGAACTGAACATACAACATACATAGTACTGTGATCATTCATGCACATCCAGACGTTCCTCTCTGTCTGGCCACATAATTTCATCTACATCACAGCAAATATCATCTCTTGCAATGTAGCGAGGAAAGTATCTCCTCGAGTGGCGAATCCACCCTCTGCAGGACTCTGCTGTGATGTCATCACACGGCCGCTAGCAGGGCCATTTGGGTATGTGGATGCCGGTCATATACCTTCCACCTCCAGGAAGAGAAAAACTCCACTATTGGATTTAGGAATGGTGAGTAGGGAGGGAGATATTCCACCAGCATCCTATCATGTGCTGCAAATCACTGTCGGACGACATCTGAGTGGTGAAAACGCACATTATCCAAAACAACAACATTCTTGCTCAGATGGTCTCCAGTTAGACTCCTCTCGTTCTCAGAGATTATGTCCCTGTAAAGAGTGTCTAAAAATGTTTTTTGTTTGTCTAAAAGATTTTGACAACTAGTTCAACATTTTTGTATGTAATGACTCAAGCAATGAAATTAGGACTATTAGTTTGATATGCAATGACTATTCAGCATTCACAAGTATAGTTAATTTTGACTGACATGACATAAGCAAATGATAATGTTATAAAACAGCAGAGTTGTATGAAAGCAATTGATGCATGTCCAAAAGCATTTGCAATTAGTTGGAAGGTATGATAAACTGCTACTATGATGTGCACAACTGACTAAATGTTGTGGAGGTTGAACTAACTGTTGTGCAAATGTAAATAGTGATGTGAGAAATGCACCAAAGTGACTGAGAAAAAAACTGTACTCTGAAGCATTTATCTTAAGGCCCTTTTCATTTTATTAATTTATTCATGTTGCTTCCCACCCTTATGCTTGCAGTTTAACACACAAATGTTTGCTTTTTTATTCATAACACAAATGTCTTCAAAGAAATTTTATATTAAAGTTAAAAAGAAAAAAAAAATGTCTTCATTTTAAATGGACAGCATTATATTTAACTGTCTGGCAACTTTATTTGAGTCAAAAGAAAGTTAAATATTTAATTATCAGGCTTAAGCATTTCAAAGATTTAATGCTAGGTTTAATGTACCAGTTATACAAATGTACTAATTTAATTTATTTCTATTCAAATGGATTGCAACAAGATATAAAAGGATTGAGCTTAAAAGATTCCATATTCTGTGGCTCCCTCTAGTAGACAACAATAATAGCACAGCTTGTATTAATAGGACAATCCTTAAATGTTTTACTGGATCTATAAAGATACAGCGGTAGAACATTTTCAGTACAGTTACAGTATTATAGAAATTGTTTGAAATACAATAATATAAGGTCAGATATAATAGTTCAATATACAGTATGCGGCATGCTGTGGTTTTATTTTATATCATATTATTATTATTAGCCTATATTATTATTATAAATAGCCTAAAAATACAATTGAGTATAAATACAGTAAAATATAGGCCTAGAATAATGTAGTAGTAATATAATAACGATGAATAAAATTTAAAATAAAATATATCAAATTGTAAGATAAGTCAATAAAATAAAAATAGCACATAAAATAGTGAGTAGTGAATTGTCATTCATACAAATACATATATATAAAGCAATAAGTCGTTTAATAGTCACCTTCAAGTCAAGTCACCTTTATTTATATAGCGCTTTTTTAGTAAGCAAATGGTGTCAAAGCAGCTTTACAGTTGTCACGGTCACAGCTGGTTACGCTACACTTCCCAGCATCCTTCACTTCCATCACCTGCACGCAATCTGCAATCACTCCTAATCACCAGTAGTCACTGCACCTGATCATCATCTGCACTCACCATATAATCCCTCAGCTCCTGCACTTCTGGGTCTGGTCTTGTCCCTGTAGAAGTCACTGCAAAGGTCGTTGCTGCACGTCGCTACTAGTGTCTCATAGATAGTGATGGCGAGATGAAGCCTCATGAGGCCTCATGAAGCATTGAACCTTTTCAGCCAAGTGGTTCACAAAACATGTTATCCGTGCCCACCGTCATTTCTGTCGCGCTCTCCTTTTTCTACAAGTTCATCAAACAACTTGTAAGTCGGGTCGGTCTACGAACACAGTAAGCTATGTCATCTTCTCCTTTCATTGTTACTTGCACTGCCTGTCACATGCATAGTATAGCTTTCTCTGTCAGCGATGAGGGATTCACATGTCATAAATGTAGGGAAATAGTCAGGCTGACAGAGAAAATCTTAGAATTAGAAACACGCATCCAAACTTTAATTGAGGATAGTAAGAATGCAAGGGCTTCAGACACTGTCTTGGATGCGACTAGCTTAGCAAACTCCGTACATTGTTCGGTTCCGGCTGTAGAGCCCGTGCAGCAGGGCAACTTTGTGACCGTGAGGCGGCCTAGTGGTGGGAAAAAACACCACTCTTCCGTTCCGATTAGAACATCAAACAGGTTCTCCCCACTCAGTGGCGCACCAACTGAGAATCCTGTTGAAAGTGCCCTAGTTATTGGCGATTCTATTACACGGAATGTGAAAATAGAGACACCAGCCACCATAGTCACATGTTTGCCAGGAGCCAGAGTGCCTGACATCAAAGCAAATTTAAAAGTCCTGGCTAATGCTAATCGTAAATACTCTAAGATTGTTATTCACGTCGGCGCTAATGATGTTTGACTTTGCCAGTCGGAGATCACCAGAATTAACATTAAAGAGGTGTGTGAACTCGCACGTACAATGTCAGACACTGTAATCTTTTCTGGACCCCTTCCTGCTCGAAGGAGTGATGAGATAATTAGCAGACTATCATCACTCAATGGCTGGCTGTCTAAGTGGTGTCCACAGAATAATATAGGTTTCATAGACAATTGGAAAAGTTTTTGGGGCAGACCTGACCTGTTGAAAAGAGATGGTATTCATCCCTCCTGGGGTGGTGCCGCTCTTCCGTCTAGTAATATGGCACATAATCTTAGAGCTGACTAACTGCGGCCCAGGTCAGGAAGCAGACAGACTGGCTAAACCGACCGTCTGCTAGCTGTCTCACATCACAGAAGTCAGATAAATCCCAACACACATAGACTCTTTAACCTAGATATCATCACATAGAGACTGTGTCTGTCCCCTGAACTAATAAATACAGAAAACTTCCAAACCCATTTAAGGATGATAATTTAATTGATGTTCAACAGGTAAAAAACAGAGATAATAAAGATAAACAAATGATAAAGTTTGGGTTGCTGAATATTCATTCCCTTTCTTCAAAAGCACTTATTGTAAATTATATTATCACAGAAAATAATCTAGATGTGCTGTGTTTGACAGAAACCTGGCTAAAACCAGACGATTACATTACTTTAAATGAGTCTAGCCCTCAAGGTTACTATTATCGACACGAACCTCGTCGGAAAGTTAAAGGGGGAGGTGTTGCTGTAATCTATAGTAATATCTTCAGTATTACTCAAAAGTCTTTCAAATATATTATGTCAGTGCTATTGTTTTGTCTCAAGATTCACAGCAGTTGTCTATTTCCAAGACATGTTTGCAAAATCCTGGATTAATCTAAGCAATGTCTGTGAAACCATGCCTTAGATATTGGATTGCTCATACTGTACTGTAAGAAAAGTCACACTATGTTCATGTCTTAATGTATCAACATTGACTAATAAACTCATATTTGCACTTTATAAATCCATAGGTCTTTTCCAGGATATTTTACGCCAAACATCAAGCGTGGCAAAAAGAGAACACTAAATGTCCCTAAACAGAGTAAATTAAGCAAGACGGTTACCCTTAATTTTTACCTGCTACCAAAAAATACTACCATAACCCCTTTGCCAAATGAGGAACTTGAACTCCTCCAAGCAGGGATGGGAAGGCGGACTGTGTCAATTCCAGAAGACAGTGACCACACAGAGGTACAGTTTACTGAAATGGTATGGGACATTGTGTTGTGGGACAGTAATGTAATGCCCCATAAACTATAGCCGCCATTAATCCTCTTCTATGTCCTTTACCTCTTTAATGCTGTTTGTTTGCTTTGTATTGTGCCGTTATTCAAGATATTAAGAATCCTGACTGAAACCTTTCCAAAGATGAAGGGTGGCTCTTGCACAAAGCAACAGGTTTGCAGGACTTTAGCTCGTCTAACACGGTAATCCTTCAGGCCAACATGTAATTCTGTTTAATTTATTTTTATTCATTTTTGCATTTGGTTCATTATAGTTTATGTACAGTGACTTCTGCAGTAACTTGCTCTGATGAAGGTTTTCCAGTCCACACACCTGCATGTACACCAAAAAGGTAAGAGGTTTTGTAAATTTCCCTGTCTTTGCTTTCATTGAAAAAAGTTAGTCTGCTAATCAAATTGCATCATACATTAATACGACATAAGTAACCATATTTTTTAATAAGTCCAGATACCCAACTGTTGATTAGCATTTAAAAATTTGTAATTGATCTAATATTATGTCCTTTCAGCCTTGAAGATGTTCTGATGTTCTTTAAAGAGCAAGTTGACAGAACAACAGAGTTTAAGTTGTGTGTTGACAGAAGACCTTCCAGAGAGAGGCATTATTCAATGGAAGAGAAAGAAAAAAGAAAACAGCATCTCCTGTCAGTCTGCTCAAGGTAGTCTTTATAGTGGAGTCGGGCATTGATACTGGGGCTCTCAGAAAGGAATTTCTGACTGGTGAGCTATTTTTACTTATTTTCTAGACTTTTAATCTGATATAACAAGAAGCCACTACAAAAAAATTATACAGGTTTAGAACAACCTGAGGGTAAGTAAATGTTTACAGAATTTTCATTTTTGAGTGAACCATCCCTTTTAATTTCTTAATGCATTGTAAAGGTGGACAGGCTTATGTAGTTTTACATTCGGTCCTTTAGGTTGTACTTTTTCAAACAGAATCGTTGGAGAAGTATTTGCAGTCAGTCTTGCACAAGGGAGCCCTTCTCCTGCATTCCAGAGTGTGTGTGTCCGGTTCATATCATATTTAAGATGATTCTTGACCATCTCTTTCACTGTTCAATTTTGCAGGTTGAACTTAAGATGCTGCAGATACAGAATCTCTAATGATGTTGGCTGATGACATTGTTTTTTGTGGGTACACTAGTCAGATTAATCATGAACAGATTATATATATATATATATATATATATATATATATATATACAGGGAGTGCAGAATTATTAGGCAAATGAGTATTTTGACCACATCATCCTCGTTATGCATGTTGTCTTACTCCAAGCTGTATAGGCTGGAAAGCCTACTACCAATTAAGCATATTAGGTGATGTGCATCTCTGTAATGAGAAGGGGTGTGGTCTAATGACATCAACACCCTATATCAGGTGTACATAATTATTAGGCAACTTCCTTTCCTTTGGCAAAATGGGTCAAAAGAAGGACTTGACAGGCTCAGAAAAGTCAAAAATAGTGAGATATATTGCAGAGGGATGCAGAAGTCTTAAAATAGCCAAGCTTCTGAAGCGTGATCATCGAACAATCAAGCGTTTCATTCAAAATAGTCAACAGGGTCGCAAGAAGCGTGTGGAAAAACCAAGGCGCAAAATAACTGCCCGTGAACTGAGAAAAGTCAAGCGTGCAGCTGCCAAGATGCCACTTGCCACCAGTTTGGCCATATTTCAGAGCTGCAACATCACTGGAGTGCCCAAAAGCACAAGGTGTGCAATACTCAGAGACATGGCCAAGGTAAGAAAGGCAGAAAGTCGACCACCACTGAACAAGACACACAAGCTGAAACGTCAAGACTGGGCCAAGAAATATCTCAAGACTGATTTTTCTAAGGTTTTATGGACTGATGAAATGAGAGTGAGTCTTGATGGGCCAGATGGATGGGCCCGTGGCTGGATTGGTAAAGGGCAGAGAGCTCCAGTCCGACTCAGACGCCAGCAAGGTGGAGGTGGAGTACTGGTTTGGGCTGGTATCATCAAAGATGAGCTTGTGGGGCCTTTTCGGGTTGAGGATGGAGTCAAGCTCAACTACCAGTCCTACTGCCAGTTTCTGGAAGACACCTTCTTCAAGCAGTGGTACAGGAAGAAGTCTACATCCTTCAAGAAAAACATGATTTTCATGCAGGACAATGCTCCATCACACGCGTCCAAGTACTCCACAGCGTGGCTGGCAAGAAAGGGTATAAAAGAAGAAAATCTAATGATATGGCCTCCTTGTTCACCTGATCTGAACCCCATTGAGAACCTGTGGTGCATCATCAAATGTGCGATTTACAAGGAGGGAAAACAGTACACCTCTCTGAACAGTGTCTGGGAGGCTGTGGTTGCTGCTGCACGCAATGTTGATGGTGAACAGATCAAAACACTGACAGAATCCATGGATGGCAGGCTTTTGAGTGTCCTTGCAAAGAAAGGTGGCTATATTGGTCACTGATTTGTTTTTGTTTGGTTTTTGAATGTCAGAAATGTATATTTGTGAATGTTGAGATGTTATATTAGTTTCACTGGTAAAAATAAATAATTGAAATGGGTATAAATTTGTTTTTTGTTAAGGTGCCTAATAATTATGCACAGTAATAGTCACCTGCACACACAGATATCCCCCTAAAATAGCTAAAACTAAAAACTAAAACTTCTAAAAATATTCAGCTTTGATATTAATGAGTTTTTTGTGTTCATTGAGAACATGGTTGTTGTTCAATAATAAAATTAATCCTCAAAAATACAACTTGCCTAATAATTCTGCACTCCCTGTATATATAAAACTTTACATAACAAAATGAAATTAAAAGATACACATAACAGTGAAATCAAAATAAAAAGGCGGTATAATAACAAACAAAATAATCAAATGAATCACATATAAGCTAACACTAAGGGATTCTGCATTCCTAATCTCAGAGGGCAGGGAATTCCACAACTTAGGAGCCAAAGAGGAAAAAGCCTGATCACCCATAGTTTTTAACAGTGTTGTTTGGACAGTTAAAAGACCAGCTTCAGAGGAGCGTAGAGCACATGTAGGAGTGTAGGGGGATAAAAGATCACAAATTATTCAAGGCCTTATAAGTGAGCATGAGAATTTTAAAATCAATACGAAAACTAACAGGGAGCCAGTGCAATTTTTCCAGAATAGGTGTGATGTGCTCCCTTGCACTGGTCCAAGTTAGAATTCTAGCGACTGAATTTTGAACCAACTGTAATTTACTTAGGGTAGCTTTAGAAACTCCAGCCAGTAATGCATTACAATAATCAATGCGTGAGAAAACAAAAGTGTTGATTAACTTTTCAGCCACAGAGAAAGTCAACATGGGACGTAATTTGGCAAAAAAAAAAATGATGCTTTGACTGTGTTATGAACATGATGGTCAAATGTTAAGTTGGCATCAAAAATCACCCCCAGATTTTTTAGTTTAGTTTTGAAAGGGAAAGCAGAGCCATCCACACGTAAAGTTATGGACTCTGCTTTACGCAACTGATCAGGTGAGCCAATAAGCATCACTTCAGTTTTGTCACTGTTTAGACAGAACTTTTTCAGACATCCATTTCTTAATCTCAGTAAAACATTGAGAAAGAAAAGACAGGCATATTGACATCAGGTTTTGAATGTATATAAATCTGAGTATCATCAGCATAAAAGTGAAAGTTAAGACCAAGAGTTCTTAAAAGTTGGCCAAGTGGAAAGATATAAATACTAAAAAGTAAAGGTCCCAAAGCAGATCCCTGGCGAACATCAGAGTGCACCACACTGACCTCAGACTTGCAATCACCCATCACAACAAACTGCTTGAATCAATCAGAAAGGTAAGACTTAAACCACTTTAATGCAGAGTCAGAAACTCCAAAGATAGTCTCTATATGGGTAATTAAAATGGAGTGATCTATAGAGTCAAAGGCGGCACTAAAATCAAGAAGAATCAGAATAGACAGACGGCCAGAATCAGAAGCCATTAACAAGTCATTAGTGACCTTAACTAACGCTGTTTAAGTGCTGTGAAGTTTACTGAATCCAGACTGAAGTGGCTTAAAAAGATCATTAGAAGAAAGATGAGAAAGCAGTTGAGAAGCCACTGTTTGTTCTAAGATTTTGGCGAGAAATGGAAGATTAGAGATGGGACGAAAATTATTCAGATTATTAAAATCCATGTTGTTTGTTTTTGGTACAGGGGTGACAGCAGCAGTTTTAAGTGCTGCTGGCACAACACCGGTGCACAGAGAGTTATTAATAATTCTCAAAACAACAGGAGAGAGGGAATCAAAATATGATTTAAAAAGACAAGATGGTATCGGATCAACTCTAGAGGTTGAGGCTTTCAGTTTTGAAACCATATAAGATAGAGACCGGGAGTCATCAATAGTTAAGTTAGAAAGAGAATACCAGAAAATGCAGAGATTTTTAGGGAGGAAGCAACAGAACTATAAGTAGAAACAAAGTGGTTACGTATATTATCAATTTTGGTGTAAAAACTCCAAAAACATATTACAACGGTGAGTTGAAGCAAGAACATTACAAGGGCTGTAATTTTTAAGCAGCTTGTTGATTGAGTGAAAAAGTTGTTTAGGGCTTCTCTGGTTGCTGTCAGTTAACTGAGAAAAATAAGCAGATCTAGCTGACACAATTTCAGCCTTATATTCAAGTATCTGTCTTTCCAGACCTGGTGATGAACAGTTAAACCTGATATGCGCCATCTACGCTCCATTTTCCGACACAAAGCCTTCATAGCACGTAGATCATCATTGTACCAAGGAGTGGAGCGTGCAAAAGAGGCTAGCGTGTCCAGGCTAGACAAGAGAACAGAATTCAGCACACAAACATTATAATCCAGATCATCAGATAGAGAGTCACAACTTAAAGAAGAGTTAATAAAATCTGAAAAATCAGTGGGCTCAATAGATCTCCACTTGTGATAGTTAATGATGCGAGAAGCAGTAGTGATCATAACAGGTAATTCCATGTAAAAAAAAAGACAGCCTGGTGATCAGACAGACCTAAGCCCGAGGTTGACAACTGAGACACAAATGAACCATTGGAAATCACAAGGTCTAAAGTGTGGCCTTTGTCATGTGTGGGACAGTCCACAAGTTGGTTTAGTTCAAAGCACTCCAATATGGACAAAAAGTCCTTTGTTATGGTGGAGTCTTTTATATCCAAATGGATGTTGAAATCCCCCAGGAGAAGAATTCTGTCGAACCTGAGGCAGAGAAAAGACAACATATCTGATAATTCAGATAAAAAGTCTTTATTTGTCTTAAGAGGCCTGTAGACTGTAGCCACTGCAGTAGAGAGGGGTGCAGAAACACTCAAAACAAGGCATTCAAAAGAGTCTGTTTTGGGGACAGACACAGGACACGTTGACTGTGCAACACAATGATACCCCCACCTCTACCAGAAGAATGCGGGAGATCAAATAATCCATAGCCAGCAGGAGTCAGTTCATTGAAAAGAAGACCATCAGATTCTTTGTGCCATGTTTCAGTTAGACAGACAAGGTCCAGCTTTTGTTGTAAAATAATGTCAGATAAAATAACGGCTTTGTTGTTGACAGAGCGCACGTTAAACAGTGCTGATTTCAGCAAATGCGGGGAAGCAGATGAATCCAATGCAATCTCCGCATGCCTGAGTGCTGATAAATTGTTAAAACCCCTGTAGGGTAGAACTGCAGTCTATGGGGTTTGCGCAGAAATCTCGGATTGGCGACATGTTTAGATGTTGAGCATAAACTACGCCTTGAAGAGCAATGTATGTAACGCTTAGGTCGCAGTATTCCAAGATGACTGCAGAGTGCACGTATGTCATTCGCCATATGTAAGTGTCCGTTCAAGTTCAACAACTGGCAAGCAGTGTACCTGAGAGCCATTCGGGAAGGGTCCACACCAACAGCAGCCTCACAGCTCCTTGATCGATTGCTCCTGTCTGCCTCACTGCTGAATTGTTTGAGTCTGTTGCTCCGTATAGCTTTGTTTTGAATCTATTTATTGTCATTGTTTGCTGTCTACTTTATCTTCACTGTATATCTGATATTGTCTTATATTGCCTATCACATTAATCTGACATCGCTAGTTTTTTAATCTTTTAATCTAAATCACCATCACAACGCGTTAGCATTACGCTAGTTTGTGTTATCCGTGCCCACCGTCATTTCTGTCGCACTCTCCTTTTTCTACAAGTTCATCAAACAACTGGTAAGTCGGATCGGTCTACGAACACGGTAAGCTATGTCATCTTCTCCTTTCATTGTTACTTGCACAGCCTGTCACATGCATAGTTTAGCTTTTTCTGTCAGCGATGAGGCATTCACATGTCATAAATGTAGGGAAGTAGTCAGGCTGATAGAGAAAATCTCAGAATTAGAGACACGCATCCAAACTTTAATTGAGGATAGTAAGAATGCAAGGGCTTCAGATACTGTTTTGGATGCGACTAGCTTAGCGAACTCCGTACATTGTTCGGTTCCGGCTGTAGAGCCCGTGCAGCAGGGCAACTTTGTGACTGTGAGGCGGCCAAGTCGTGTGAAAAAACACCACTCTTCCGTTCCGATTAGAACATCAAACAGGTTCTCCCCACTCAGTGACGCACCCACTGAGAATCCTGTTGAAAGTGCCCTAGTTATTGGCGATTCTATTACACGGAACGTGAAAATAGAGACACCAGCCACCATAGTCACATGTTTGCCGGGAGCCAGAGCGCCTGACATCAAAGCAAATTTAAAAGTGCTGGCTAATGCTAATCGTAAATACTCTAAGATTGTTATTCACGTCGGCGCTAATGATGTTCGACTTCGCCAGTCGGAGATCACCAAAATTAACATTAAAGAGGTGTGTGAAACCGCACGTATGATGTCAGACACTGTAATTTTTTCTGGACCCCTTCCTGCTCGTAGGAGTGATGAGATAATTAGCAGACTTTCATCACTCAATGGCTGGCTGTCTAAGTGGTGTCCACAGAATAATATAGGTTTCATAGACAATTGGAAAAGTTTTTGGGGCAGACCTGACCTGTTGAAAAGAGATGGTATTCATCCCTCCTGGGGTGGGGCCGCTCTTCTCTCTAGTAATATGGCACATAGTCTTAGAGCTCAACCTTGACTAACTGGGGCCCAGGTCAGGAAGCAGACAGACTGGCTAAACCGACCGTCTGCTAGCTGTCTCACGTCACAGAATTCAGATAAATCCCAACACATAGAGACTATTTCACCTAGATATTATCACATAGAGACTGTGTCTGTACCCCGAACTAATAAATACAGAAAACTTCCAAACCCATTTACGGGTGATAATTTAATTGATGTTCAACAAGTAGTAAACAGAGATTATAAAGATAAACAAATGATAAAGCTTGGGTTGCTGAATATTCGATCCCTTTCTTCAAAAGCACTTATAGTAAATGATATTATCACAGAAAATAATCTAGATGTGCTGTGTTTGACAGAAACCTGGCTAAAACCAGACGATTACATTACTTTAAATGAGTCTAGCCCTCAAGGTTACTATTATCGACACGAACCTCGTCAGAAAGGTAAAGGGGGAGGTGTTGCTGTAATCTATAGTAATATCTTCAGTATTACTCAAAAGTCTTTCAAATATATCTCGTTTGAAGTGATGGTGCTCTATGTAACGTTATATAATGTAAGTGACAAATCTCATTTGAAATTTGTGTTGGCTACTGTATACAGGCCACCAGGGCACCATACAGACTTTATCAAAGAATTTGCTGATTTTCTCTCGGAGTTAGTACTGGCTGTGGATAAAGTCCTTATTGTTGGTGATTTTAATATACATGTAGATAATGAAAAAGACGCTTTGGGATTGGCATTAACAGATATTTTAAGCTCTATTGGAGTTAGACAACACGTGTCAGGACCAACTCATTGTCGTAATCATACTCTAGATCTAATATTGTCACATGGAATCGATATTGATGCCGTTGAAATTCTGCAGCAGAGCGATGACGTCTCAGATCATTATCTAGTCTCATGCGTGCTACATTTAACCAAGGCTGCAAAACCGCCTGTCTGCCATAAATATGTTAGAACCATCACTTCCACAACTAAAAACTGCTTTATAAATAATCTTCCTGATCAGTTTCATCAACTTAGCAAACCAGACAGCTTAGAAGAACTCGATGTTGCAACAGAAACTATTGACGCTCTCTTTTCCAACACTCTAGACTCTGTTGCTCCTTTGCGCTTAAAAAAGATTAAGGATATTAGTCCAACGCCATGGTATAACGAGCACACTCGGGCCCTTAAGAGAGCAGCAAGAAAAATGGAGCGCAGCTGGAAGAATTCAAAACTAGAAGTTTTTCGGATTTCATGGAGAGAGAAAATGATAGAGTACAGAAAGGCCATAAAAACCGCTAGATCTGCTTATTTTTCAAATCTTTTAGAAGATAATAAACACAACCCTAAGTATTTATTTAATACAGTGGCTAAATTAACGAGAAATACAGCCTCAACTTCTGATGTTTCCAAACAGCACAGCAGTAATGACTTTATGAACTTCTTTACTTGCAAGATTGACAACATTAGAGAGAAAATTATAGCCATGCAACTGTCTACTACAGTATCACATCAGACAGTGGATTGTAGTATCCCTGAGGAAAAATTCCATTCATTCGCTGTTATAGGAAAGGAAGAATTGTCTAAACTTATTAAATCATCAAAATCAACAACATGTATGTTAGACCCTATACCGACTAAGCTATTGAAAGAGATGCTTCCAGAGGTCATAGATCCTCTTCTTAAGATCATTAATTCATCTTTATTACTAGGTTACGTACCGAAAAATTTTAAGCAGGCTATTATCAAACCTCTTATTAAAAAACCACAACTTGATCCTGGTGAATTAGTCAATTACAGACCGATTTCCAATCTACCTTTTCTGTCAAAAATACTAGAAAAGGCAGTATCATCTCAACTTAGTTCCTACTTGGAAAGAAATGGTATCTGTGAGGATTTCCAGTCAGGATTTAGACCGTACCATAGTACTGAGACTGCTCTCATTAGAGTTACAAATGATTTGCTCTTATCATCAGATCGTGGTTGTATCTCTCTATTAGTGTTACTAGACCTCAGTGCTGCTTTTGACACTATCGACCACAATATTCTTTTGAATAGACTAGAAAATTATGCTGGAATTAGTGGAAATGCATTGGCATGGTTCAAATCATACTTATCTGTTATCAGTTTGTAGTAGTAAACGAAGAGATGTCATTTCGATCACAAGTTAAACATGGAGTACCACAAGGCTCAGTTCTAGGAATTTTTTTCATTATTCATCATTTTCTTATTAATGTAAAGCTGCTTTGCCACAATTTGCATTGTAAAAAGCGCTATATAAATAAAGATGACTTGACTTGACAGCGGTGTAAACAGTGGACGTCCTGGGCCAGACAACTGTAGAGTATATTCCAGTGAACCGCACTCAGAGATAAAAGCAGTAATCCAGCATGCGAAAAATAATTCCACATCATGGACGAATAAAGGACACCGGCTCAGAGAAATAAACTACTAAAAAATAAACTACTAAAAATAAACGGAGAGAGGAGCGGCAGCCAAACGCGCCAGCGTACGCTTTCAACCGGAAACCTGTATATATTTATATATTTTTTTGATGAACTATCCCTTTAACTGTTGGATTTGTTTTTAGTGATAAGACTCACCTAAACCATTTAATGACTCTTTAAAAACTATATAAAAATTTGAAAATGGGGGGACCTGAAGTCTTTCCTCCTCTTCCAGATCTTACACATCTCCCAATTGCCATAGTTGTTCAGGAGAGAGCTGTCCTTCTGTTCGCAGAGGGTGATTGTTCCATCCTCCAATGAAGGAATGAAGGTCTACCCTAATGCGAGGAAGAAAGATGTAATGTACCCCAAACAGGTGAAAGATGTCCGAGATGTCCAGCTGCCCATTCTCCTCAAGAGTGTGCAGAACATCATAGTACTTGCTTGTGACAGCCATCCAGATGTCTCGCCAAAGGCGCTCGATACTAAAATTGAATTCATTTATTGACATTAGTTTTTAAAAATGGATGAGGACTGTTTGAAATTCCTAATAATAATACAAATCTGAATCTGTCAAGGTGACTGATTAAAGGGAGCAAAATATAAATACCGCTAATTGTGAATTCTTTCCGGAAATGAAGCTTGATCTTCCTGTTCCACGTGTGGTAAACATGTAGTGAGCCATGTCAATATTTTTCACTCCCTGATCTCCCCTAACCCTACAACACAATAATTATAGTAAGAAGGACTTTCAGGCACAGTATATAAAAAGTAATTAATGCAGATTTTATGACCATAAATCTGACTTCAGAATCACTCAATTTTATAATTATGTTTCTAAACTAAGCAAAATACCTTGATGGCAAGCCATGGAGGTGTACAGATTTCAGGAAAAATGAAAGTGCTGTTGAAGCTTTATTATTGGTAGCAGCGTCCAGGTACATAATCTGAAATTATCTAACAAATGAAAATTACACAGCCTTTAGTTTCAAATCTATATGACCTCCTTTCCTCCTTGTCATACAATTGAGGTGGATTTTGAGGGCCCTTAAAATGAAATAATCTCTAAAAACGGTAATGAACTTTAAAATATAACAATCATATCAAGAACAATTACCTTTCTTGAATAGCCATCCACCCCACCAAATACAACAATATTGTACCTACATCGGATGGAAAGAAAGAATAAAATAAAGACAGAATTAAAAAAAGACCTTGGCTTTTTAACTAGACTTTTCTTGGCTAGTTCCTAATTTCCCACCACTTGTACAATACATATTACACAAACACTTTTATTAGGCCAGAATCAGATGTACTTTGTCCTCAAATTCTACTTTATACATGAATTCAGAGGTAAAAATTATACTATACCTTATCAGTTTATGATTAGTATCAATATGGACCAAGGAAAGGTGGCCTCGCACAGAATAGCTTCTCCGTACTACACATCCTAGTTGTGTGAGCTGCGAAAAGACCCACTGCATCGACCCTATGCATAGATGCCATCATTCTCCAACATTGAACATGGATTCCCATTGAAAGCAGATGTCCCATGAACCAGCATTTGGCATCTGAGACTTGATAGCTGAAATTACATTATCAAGCTCAGGTTCTATGATGGTGCTATATGTTCCTCTGACAGAAAGATTATATTCATTCATTCTTCTGTGAACTGTTCTTGTAGAAACACCAAGGCATTTGGCAATGCAAGAAACAGGTAGATGGGTATCCAGCAAATCTTTTAGTCTTTCTCTCTCAATTACAATTTTTGGGCATCCAGCACCTGGATCAACGACTCTTTCCACTTCCACACTTGGTACTCATGTGGCTTCGATCTCAGTCCTTACCATGTGATAAAGGTTGTAAATGTAAAATCTCTGGGGGAATGTCTATCTGTCCAGAAAAGGATTCAAGTATAACAAGCTCATGGTGGCTCATAAACTCAAAATAATGATAGTGTTTCAGTGTTTAATCAGAGGGGCACATTAAAAATGGTAACAAATTATATTTAAAGATTATAAACTACTTTACTTTACAATCATATAAACATTTATTACAACATTGTACAACATTTGTACAAGAGTGAGTGCAGGTGCAAAAAAGGTAGGTTCATTAATGTTGATGATTATTATCAATGATTTGTGAAGGATCATGTGACACTGAAGACTAATGATGATAAAATTAGCTTTGATCACAGGATATAAATTACACTTTACTATATATTCACATAGAAAACAGTTATTTTACATTTCAATAATATCTCACAATTTTAGAGCTTTTTTTGTATTTTAAATAACATAAATGCAGCCTTGGTGAGCAGAAGAGACTTCTTTCAAAAACAACCAAAATAGTACAGTTTCCAAACTTTTGATTGGTAGTGCATATCTGCATGTACTGCTTGTATTTCAAAATGTAGGCCTAGTATTTACTTTAAAAAAAGAAACATTAGATCCATATTGACAAAATTATTTACAGGAGAAAGCACCATTTTAAGGACACACAGTAGGCCTACAATGAAATTATAATTGAACTGCTTTGCAAATAGTAATAACCTTCTTCATCACAAACCTGATGGTGCAGTACTTGATCCACATGAATCCACTTTCTGTCCCTCTGGCTGTTCCTCTCTCTGTCCCTGTATGTTTTCTTCCTCCTCACCCTCTTCTTCATTCTCCTCATTCTATTTTCATGCTCCTCCCCCTCTTCCTCATCCTCCTCACCGTCTGGAATGTCCCTCTCTGTGTCAGAGTCCTCACTTTCATCACCTGCCCTCTCTCCAGCCTCCACTGACTCCTCTGACTCTCCCTCTTTCTGCTCCTCAACTCTCTCAATACCTTGATTCGTTTCTCTCACTTTTTTGTTAACAAAAAAAGGACGCTATGTCCCTTCCTCGTTTCATGATAACTATTGGAAGAAAAAAAACGTGCATTACATTTCGTTGCCTAACCATCCCTCCTAACTTAACATGGGCAATAATAACCTGTTGATTACTTTACTCAAATGTATGTTATCACAATGCCACATCCAAGACAGATGAAGTTACGTGATTAACATCACAACATTGTGCAGGAACAACCAGTTACTAACGAGATACGAGTCACTTACGCGGCCGGCGCCGCTCTAATTTACCCGTGTAGAACGTTCCGTCACGTTAGTTCCGCTTTTGGCGCTCGCGTGTAATATCATAACAAAGTCAGAATTCTTTTTTTTTTTTTTTTTTTAGGGCAGCACAGGGGGGCCACAGGGGTGGCCAGGGAGATATCTATTGAGGCACGGGCCTCCGTGTAGAACTGCCACTGATTGCCACAGGACTTCTACTGGAAAATAAGGACTGGATTATCTTACATACTATTTAGCATGGATAGTATGCACAGTGGAATGCAGGCTTGTTCCCTCTTACTGCTGCAAAAAATAATAATAAAAATAAAAATCAAATTATGTGAGTAAGAATGACATATTAATATAAATATTACAAACATAACAGTAAGTGAAAATCTTCTTCACTTGCATCCCCTTGTGCATACTATCCATCCTAAATAGTATGTAAGATTAGTATTCCAGTCTTTATTTTTTAGCATGTTAGTTTTTTTTTTACAGTACATCTCTGTTCTGAATGTTGTTTAAATATCAAGAATATGAAGTATTTCGATTATTATTTATTACATTACATCATAGCTTTTATTTTTAAATATTGAGAGGCAAGTTTTGTACGTTACACACTTAACTAATTAAAAGGGGGAAAATCTGTCCCCTAGATAGACCGTTATATGAAAAGTGATGCAACAAAATGTTCCATAACTGACGAGAACAGATTGAGTTAAAAGATATAGGCCCAGGTTTCACAGACAAGTACATTAAACCAGGATTAAGCCTTAGTTCAATTAGGATATTTAAGTTGCTTTTATAAAATTGCCTTAGAAAAAAATAATTACTGGTGTGAATGTTTAGACAAAATAAGGGCAGTAACATATTAAGATATGTCAGTGCAAGTTTATTTCAGTTAAAACAACTCAAACATGCATTTTAGTCTCTGAAACCGGCCAATTCATGAGAATCAACAAATCACAGAACGCATCTGTTAACTAGAGAGCTAGCTAAAAAACCAAGTAAAAAGCTGGGTTCTTGTTCATAGACAATAAAACACCAACAAGACAAACATAACTCACTTGACGCTGCAGTGTATTGCTATCCTGATTAGTCTGATTAGCCATTTTATATGATCCTCGAGCATCGACAGCGTCTCTTCATTTTGCTCTGTTGGTAATGCAGGGAGTCTTGTGATTGATTGTCAAGCCAGACAATCAGAATTTAGCAGCCTCATCTCTGATTGGCTGGAATTCTGTCATATTGCAACGCTGGTTTGTGTTGAGCAAATGAGCCGTATGAGCTTAGCGAGCACTCAGGGCGGGTATCAGGAGAGCGAGCAAGTGAAACGTTGCACGTACGAAAGAGAACGTCCGCGCACATCCAAATAAACTTCTTTAAATGCAAAACTGATTTTCGTTCACTGGAAATACTTTCTTATTTGCGAGACAAACATTTCTCCTCAAAACTCAGTTCATACAATATTGGCAGGAATCTAATCCCATAGACATGCGAAAGATTCGTTTGCAAAATGTGCTGTATTTTTGTAAGTCCGCTAGTGTCACAGAAACTACATCTAGATATACATCATTGCGTCAATTTAAATATATGGCAGAAGTATTTTTAAAATTAATAATGCATTAGCAGCCTGTTATAAATAAAAAGTAAAATATAATTACAATAAATATAAGTAGGCTATAAATACCAAAAAAATAAGTTGAAATTATGCAAACTGATGGCTCTAACAAACGCACAAACTATTGATTAACATCCTCTGATAGTTACAGTAGGGCTGTCTTCACTAAGTTGGACCTCTGCAGCGCTTACAACCTGGTGCGAATACATGAGGGGGATGAGTGGAAGACCGGATTCGTGACCCCTACTGGCCATTATGAATACTTGGTCATGCCCTATGGACTGGTCAACGCCCCCTCCGTCTTCCAGGATTTTATGCACGAGGTGCTCCAGGAGTTTCTTCATCGCCTTGTGATCGTCTATATCCACGATATCCTGATTTACTCCCGGAGCCTCGCCGCACATCGCTCCCACGTTGCGGATGTCCTTCAGCAACTTCGAGATCACCAGCTCTACCTCAAGGCTGAAAAATGCTCCGTTTACCAATTGACGACACAATTCCTTGGCTATCACATTAGTCGGCAAGGGATCAAGATGGACGAGGGGAAGGTAGAGGCTGTCCGGAACTGGCCACAGCCAGTCACCATTAAGGACCTGTATCCCTCTTGGGATTTTCAAATTTCTATCACCGATTCATTGAAAACTATAGTACTGTCACAGCTCCCCTCACTAACCTCCTTAGAAAGAAGCCCAAGTCTCTGTCCTGGTCTCCACCGCCACCTTTGAAAAACTCAAATCAGCTTTTACGCATGCTCCGCTCCTCACTCACCCCGATCCAGATAAACAATTCATCGTCGAGGTGGACGCGTCCACCACAGGGGTCGGAGCCGTGTTATCCCAGCAGCAGGGGACTCCTCCACGTTTACACCCATGTGCCTTCTACTCCAGGAAGTTCACCCTGGTGGAGGCTAACTATGACATCGGGAATCGGGAGCTACTTGTCATTAAGCTGGCATTGGAGGAGTGGCGCCACTGGCTGGAAGGAGCCAAGGAGAGCTTTCTGGTACTCACGGATCACAAGAACCTGCAATATCTCTGAGATGCTAAATGGTTAAACCCTTGTCAGGCAAGATGGGCACTCTTTTTCACCCGGTTCCACTTTTCCATTTCCTATCGTCCAGGCAGAAAGAATGTGAAGGCGGATGCCCTCTCCCGTATCCACACTCTGGTAGAGAATACCGAAAACCCTGAACCCATCTTGCCCACACAGATTCCAGTCTGTCCGATCCAGTGGACTCTCGACCAGGAACTTGCCTCCTCCAATGCCACCGAACCTCCTCCACCGGGGTGTCCTCCCAAGCGTACCTACGTGCCACGTTCTCAACGCACCTCAATCATGCACATGGTACATACATCAGTGGGCACTGGCCATTCAGGGCCCAACCGCACCCTCTCGCTGCTACAAGAACGCTTCTGGTGGCTCAATATGGCCAGGGATGTTAGAAGGTTCGTCCAGGGGTGTCTCAAAATCTCCACGACATCTTCCCGCCGGCAAGCTCCTTCCTCTACCTGTACCACAACGGCCATGGTCACACCTAGGGGTAGACATCGCTACGGATCTGCCAGCCTCTGAGGGTAATACCTGTATCTGGTCATCGTAGATCGCTTCTCTAAGTCTTGTCGACTCATCCCTCTAAAAGCTCTACCCACAGCAATGACTATGGCTGAGTTACTCTTCAACCATGTGTTCCATTATTATGGACTCCCAGAAGATATCGTATCGGACAGGGGTCCACAGTTTATTTCCAAAATCTGGCGAGGATTCTCAAGCTTCTAGGTGTGGCCGTCAGCTTGTCTTCAGGATATCACCCGTAATCCAACCGACAAACGGAGCAGAAGATTCAGGAGATAGCGTGGTTCCTACGAACTCTCTGCCACTGCCACCAGGACTCTTGGAACCAATTCCTGGGCTGGGCCGAGATTGCACAGAATTCCCTCCGTCAAGCGGCCACTGGACTGACTCCCTTCCAGTGCGTACTTGGATACCAGCCTCCACTATTCCCTTGGTTGGGTGAATCTTCAGATGTTCCCTCTGTCGATCATTGGTTCCGAGAGAGTGAGAGGGTTTGGGACTCAGCACATCATCATCTCCAACGGGCAGTGCGCAGGCAACAGATACAGGCCTATGTCCGATGTGCCGAGCCTCTGCCATACCAACCCGGACAGCTGGTCTGGCTCTCGACCAGGGACATCAAACTGCGCCTGCCTTGCAAGAAACTGAGTCCCAAATACGTTGGTCCCTTCCCCATCACGAAACAAGTCAACCAAGTCACCTACCAGTTACAGTTACCTGCACACTACAGATTTCATCCCACATTTCACGTATTCTTACTTAAGCCTTGTCACTCACCCATATCTGTTCCCTCCACAGAGCCTGACCTAGATGAGGAACCGCCCCTTCCACTGATCTCGGATGATGGAGCTATCTACACGGTAGATATCCTGGACTCCCGGTGTCGTAGTGGTCTACTGGAGTACTTAGTGGACTGGGAGGGATACGGGCCTGAGGAACGTTCATGGGTCCCCAGACAAGACATCCTGGATCCAGAAGTACTCACTTCTTTCCACGAAAGTCATTCAAGTCGTCCTGCACCCCGAGGAAGATGTCGGCCACCGCGGCGTCGGAGTTTACGGCCCTCAGGAGCGGGCCGTGGGGGGGGGGTACTGTCAGAGGTCAGTCAGGCTCTGTCAGCAACCAATCCCAACGCGCACTGTCACCGGAGTACTACTCACCATCACCATCACCTGAACCTCATCACCATCACCGCATATAAGCACACATCCCACTACTGCACATTGTCTGGTCTCAATTATGAGAAAGTGGACTCAATTACCTGTGGTTACTTATGAGTCGGTCTTCCTGTCTTGTCATCTGATCCTCTCCTCTGTGTTACCGTCAAGTCATCATCAGTCTGAGTCTTCATCTGTCTTCACTCTCCAGAATCCACCAGGTCATCTCATCCATCATCGGAGTGTGTGCTCAGTATCGCTCTGTCACCGTATAATCGCTTCACCTGTCAACCAAAGAGACTGCCAGTATACTCATTCATCTTGTTTGCCTTCATTGCATTTACCATTACCTGTGTCTGTGAATCCCAGTGTGTTCAATAAACCTTGTCAACTGTTCTCCTGCCTTGTGAGTCTGTATTCCATAACAGGGGCGTGGTTATGACAACAAGCTGAGAGCATGTTCTTTTGTGAGCTCCTGGCGATATTTGTTTAAAATCCTGTATATTATCCGTCTTTTTTGTCTATACAAGCTCAATTCACTTCACTAACTTCCTGGGGTGAACTAAGGATCGAAATGCCGTCGAAAATAAAGCACAAACCGGATTCGTCGCCACTCAGGGAACAAGATGACGGGTGGGATGCTAGTGTGGCTAGCTCAACTGGTAACGCATGTAGTGCTCCCCAAACTGAAGAAATCTGTACCAACACTGGCCAGAATCTAGATGTGATTCAAAAGTTGGACATGATGAGATCGACTTTGCGACAAAGATTTACGGCGTTCTTAGCACGATTCATGATGTTAAAAAGGATGTGAGAGACTTCTCAGGATGCATGGATATGGCCGAGGAACGTATTAGCAACATAGAAGATACAGTCAATATAGAGAGGGGCAAGATGGAAGAGGTAGCTAAGTGCCTAGCCTTTCTTTCACACAAGCTAAATAACCTTGAAAACGGTTCTCGGAGATTGAACCTAAGACTGGTTATTCTTCCCGAAAAGGTGGAAAATCCTGACCCGGTCGCTTTCTTGGAGGGATGGCTGCCTGAAGTGTTGGGCCCGGTGGCCTTCTAGCAAGAAATGATTTAGATTTGTATATTGTTATTTATTTTTTCCCTCTTCTCTTGTTCTACTCAGCTAACTAGGCTGTTCTCAGTCGAATTCCTATTTGCCATTACTAATGTAACTTATTTCTATATGGTTGATACGTCACTGATGGCTTGATTTTGTTTTTTTATATATTTTATTTTATTTTATTTCTTAATTGTTTTGGTGCTTTCCCACCATTATATCTGAGCAGGGCCGTGCACAAACATTTTGAGGGGCTGTGGTCCAAACCAAAAAAAGGGGCACTAAGGGGGTGGGTTCTTGTTAATACAAATTATCCACTCTGTCCTGCTATGCTCCTTCATTTTCCCCTTAGCCTGCTTCCACAGATTTACCCCCACTGACTTCCAACCTGTCCTGCTCTTATACTTTTCATCATTCATGAAAAGCCTGCAGCTGAAACAGTACATTGCATCATTCTCAGGAGAATACTCTAACCAGGGATGGTCTTCATACCACTGTCCCTGAAATGAACGTCCTTGTTCGTTTTTTGGGAACGGCAAAATTGGACGACAGGGTCCTAATGAATTTGAAAATTTTGTGAAGGCCACATTGTACGTTATACTGTATTTCTTTACATGGGCAGGATCTGATGGATTTTGTAACTGAAGCAAAAAACTCAAAGTCTTCTGGCTCTTTCTCCCTTGAGTACATGGCTGTGGCTGCCTCACTCTCCATATCTTCCTGTTCTGCCTCTGTCTCTTCTCTTTCTGTCTCAATGTATTGCCTTTCTTTCTCAATCTGAACATTTTCTGTCTCTGGTTCATTTCCAAGGCCTTCACTTTTACTCTGTTGAATTGACTCTGAGGTAGTGTCATCTTAATATAGAGAATGAAAAACAAACCTTTTACAATCATATATTAAATACAATTGTTAGGCTTAGTGCTAATTCAATGTTGTTGTATTGTAATTACTTTTCCATTCAAATAACTGAATGTCTATCTTTCTTTTTATCACACGCTAGCATATTCCTTCACTGTCAGCCAGTTTAACAGTCTCACCTGTACCGGTCTGATTTGGCTGCTCAATGGGCTCTCCTTCACTCTCTGAGCCTCTGCCTCATCTTCAACAGAAGTATAATAATTATTAGACATTTGATTTAATATTATACAGTATAAATCTATATTATACACAGTACTATACCATGCTAATATACAACTCATTTAGAGTATTTATATTACCTTTTTTTAACTATTTATAGGCTTACTATTAATATGTTCCTAAATAAAATATTTATAAATAGCCTATGATGTGTTATAGATTACTAATATCAACTAAGACAAGTGAATATAATGGGAAATATACTTAATTACAAGAATTAAAGTGAGACAAACTGTCTATGATGATTTACCTGCTGGCTTGCTGGAGCTCTGAATCCACGTTTGCAGTGTTGAACTGCCTTTAGCAGCCTCCCTTCGCTCTTTCTCTCTCTGTCTCTGTCTTCTCTTTTGTGAAGGCATTGTTTTTTGTCTACAAATTGTACCAACAACAGAAAATATGGTCTTATTTATATTAGATTTGATCTGACTGGTACAATAATTTGATTAGACACGCATTCTAATTCTAAGAATGTGGGTGCAAGTTGTTAGCACTATTAGAAGACCAGGAGCAAAACACTACCGACAGAAATATAAAAACAAACTACCAAATTACTAATTGTGTGGATCAACCAGTGTCTGTAATGTGTATTGTAATGCATCTACCTGGTAATGCGATGACCTTCGTGAACTGTCGTCTCCACTCTTCACAGAGCAGACACGTGTGTGTGTGTGTGTGTGTGTGTGAGTGATGCTGCGGAGCGAGCGGGAAAACCCGGAGCGGATTAGCGTAGTCAGTGGATCTTTAGCAGAGCGTTTCAACACAACTAGTGCTTATTTTGACGCGCGCGCGGGGGGCGTTGAGAGGGGCACTTCAGCCAGTGAGGGCAAAGGGGCAGTGGCTCTAGCCACCGGGCCACCCCCCTGTGCACGGCCCTGTATCTGAGGTCAGTAGCTTACAATTTTAGGCAGTAAGGCACTTATAGTGGGGACATATTGTGAGGAGGCTCATATATTTGAAGTGTAGCTGTCACAGATAAAGAGCATTTTCTCACTGAATATTTTGGTCACTTGAAAGTTATTTTTTTATGTAAATGTTGTTAAAATAAATAATTGAATACTTGTTTAAGTATTGCATATATCATTTGCATGATAGCTAGCAATAGTGACATCTAGTGGAGTAAATGACTAGCGTTAGATATACTGGTCATGTAATTTTTGCTGTGTGAGAAACAAAAAACATGAGGTGATGACACAAATTGAGAGGTGATCTGATCTGACACAAAGATTTAAAATTTGATAAGGTGATGTCTCATAATGTCTCCTAAATCTTTACTGGAAAGCACACGGTATGTTTACTTATATCTTGTTCATAATTTAAGGTAGCTACTGTGTGTATTATGTTTAATTAGCTATGGGCTTAATTGAGCGACATCATGGCAAATTTCACTTCACAAATGTGATTGTAATTTTTATTTATTTTAAGTTTTTTCACTGTGTTCATTTGATCGGTGATGTCAACTGTCTCTACTCTGAAGAAGAAGACATTAAAATTGAAGCAATCAAAGGCATCAGTTGAAGCGTGGTTTTTTCTAGTCACGGAGAAAAGAATTCAGGAGCCATTACATGAAGCGTTCACTAACCTATTTAGTAATTTAATATAAATTATTTATTTATTATTGTTATTATTTAGTTTAAGACGACAGGTAATTCACACAATTTCTGTTTGTTTATGGTTTCTTTTTTTGTTGTTCATATAAGCACTTTGTTTGGTTTAACTGTTCCCTTGTTGACATAGGGGATGATAAAAAGGGGAGGGGGGTATGTCAGGCTCTTCAGTTCGGGATATCGGCTAATAGGGGGTTTATGGCAGGTTTTTGAGTTGTTAATTTGTTTCTATATTTTATATATTACCTCCTTTTTTGGCTGATTTTTTGGTTAACTTCCACATTTGGTCTTAAATTGAAACAAAATCTCTCAGATAAGGAACCTTAAATTTACCTCTTGGAATTCAAGGGGGATGATTAAAACAGTTAAACTTAAGCAAGTGATGACAAGGGTTAAACAACTTCAATCGTCTATAGTTTTCCTTCAGGAGACTCATTTGCTTAAAGAGGAGCTCCAAAAGATATAAAGAAAATGGCCAGGCCTGGTCTTGGCCTCATGTTTTTCTTCTCTTTCCTGGGGAGTTATGGTGTTGATACATAAGGCGGTACCCTTCCAAGTAAATAAGAACATTACAGACAGGTGTTGCAAATTAGCTCAAAGGGGAAATATTAATTATTCATAACTCATTATGATTATTCATTATGATTAATTATGAATATTTGAATCAGATAATCAGGTTAACTTAATGTAGCTACATTAGAATTACAACCAATCAATTAGTTCATCCTGTGAACACTCAGTGTTGATTATTAATTGATTCTAAGAAAAGGATATTTTCCCCTGGCAGAAAATTAATTATTTCTTACCATTTCCAGTACTTTTAAGAACATGCACAGGATCAGAATCATTTATTTGACAATTTACCTGCTTGGGCAGAATCAGAACCAAACATGTATTGTACACAAATTTTATTAACTACATCACGAACACGTAACTAACTAACAAACACATACATACACACAAATCACACGTACAGGGGTAAAAGGGGAAGTGAGAGTGAAACCGAAAGTAGGAACAGGAAATGAAGTTCAACAACCCGGAAGGAATCATTAGTATTCATTACAAAGCTCCTCTGTTGACAAAGGAGGTTCACAACTTTAACTAACTAGCAGCAATTTAGTATATCGTACGATACTTGCATTCTGCCAGATGGAAGACCATCCGATTATACGGTTGCAGTAGAAAGTCCTGAGTTCGGTCCGATGGTGCTGAAGTTGCAATCGATGTCTTCTGTATTGAATGAAGGAACGATAATAAGCTTGCATTGTTGTTTTCTTCTCATGGGAGAGCAGGTGAACATTAATGCTCCAATTAATACGACAAACACACACTGCATCTGATGAAGAAGTCACATACATGAAAATGTAAGTCGTGAAATGAGCATTAATTTGATAGGAGACACGATATATGTGAGGTAGTTCGTTCATAGTTATCATAAAATATGCATTAAACCAAGAACCGTACAAAAGACACTCACACAACATTCATACCTATAAAGATAATGTCCTGGGATGCATGTTCATTCATGGATCAGTTCATCTATAAATTAATGCAGGAGAGTCAGTTTTTCTACAGGCTTTGTGTCTTCCTTGTAGCCTGAGTCTGAATGGTCTGCATACCTTCAGGTTGTAAAAGGCTTGCAGTCCTATTACCTCCGGGGGTTGGGTGGACCCTTTGGTTAGCAGTCAGAAAGGGGTTTTAAGGATATCTGTTAAATATAACAAATATTTGTGTCTGATTTATCTGAGTCGTTACACAGGGCTGGTAGATATCTGATAGTAAAGGGAACTTATATGAGTAAAATTATTAATTTGGTTAATATTTATGGCCCTGTGATAAAGTGAGGCATGTAACTTTCAATTCAAAGAACCAAAGAATGGGTTTTTGCAAGATCATTTTATTCATTGTTTTGTCTTACACATGTTTCAAATGGAAGGTGCACATTCCATTGTCATGTTTGTCAGTCTTAGTTTTGTGCCTGTAATAAGAAAAGGTGAATGAAAATGAGACAAGTACTGAATTGTTTGTTAATGGTGATTTTCTCTTTGTCTTACCTTTTCCTGGAACTTCCTGAAAGGAGGGGCCAGCCAACAGGAAGCCTGATTTATACCATGCAAAGGAGGAGGAGTTTAAGCATTGAGTGTTTAATGTTATTATTGAATGCTTGTTTCTTGTAGGTTTTCATGGTGACAATGGAACTTGTTCAAGAAGATGCAAAGATGTTAATAATCATGTTTGAATGTTGAAGTGAATTATGTTCTGATAAAGAAGTTATATAGATCGTAATTGAAATAGACCTGTCCTCGCGCCGTAACAGCATTTAAGAAGAGAGAAGGCGGAGGCTTCAGAGAGGGGCGTGGTGAAGGTGACAGGCAGCCGGCTGGGCCACTGACGCCATGGCGAAGCTGAAGGTGGGAGGAGCCAGGGAGGAGTCCAGGTGGTCAGGCGGGATGATGCTCTGGGACCGATCGCCGACAACAGAACCATGGCGGTGGTACTGGCGGACCTTCCCAGCCGATGGACCTCGGAGCCACCGCCAACCTGGAAGTTTGGCGCCGAGCCGCTTACACCGGGGACCGAGGTGCCGATGCTGGTCCGGATGAACGGGGTGACGGTGTGGTGAGGGAGGATGACAAGGAGGTTGAAGGGAGGGAGGAGCTCACTGGTGACGTAGGGGTGACGGGTGGTGGTGTAGCCGCCAACCCGGAAGTCCGTGGCAGAGTTAGAGCGTCGACCCCCGTAGGCCGACTTGGAGGGACGAATGAGCCCACCGGAACATCCGGGCTGATGGGCCGAGGAGGTGCTGAGGGAATCGTGGGTCGAGGTGTAGGTGACGGGCTGAAGGGTTCAGGTGGTGACGCGGGCCTGGAGGCCTGAAGGGACGCCGGGGACTCCGCTTCGAGCTGGCTCTGCGATGGACTGCCCCGCGTGCTGTAACTCCGGGGCTCCGAAGTCGTCCATCCCCGCACTGACCTCGGTGCGCACCCCGGGCTTCCAGGCTGGGACGGAGCGGTAGTCACCCTGGATCGCCCAGAACATGCCCTCCAGGTACGCCCTGTTCTCAGGTCTTAGCAGACGCGCCGCTGTAGGTGAGTCCATCTTTCTTCTTTTCTCGCTTTGAGTGGTCTTTCGTTCTGTAACACTCGGGGATGACAGGAAATGAAGGTATCAAATAACAGATAGGTTTATTCCAGGGATAACAGAGAGAACAAGTAACAGTGTGCAAAGCACAAACATCGAAAGACAATGACTGGTGGAACAGGCAGGAACTAAATACACAGATGACAATAATACACAGCTGAAGGTGGTTAGACAGATAAGTGATTACAGGTGCAGATAATGACTGATAAACAAGACTAGACTAAACAAGACAAGACTGAACTAAACGTGACTGTGACAGTAGGTTTGAATTTGAGGAGAGGAGCCTCAACTATAAAGAGTTTGGACAAAAGGGAGAAGAAAAAGAAGATGATGAAAAAAAAGTGTGATGGTTGGACTAGTAGCCAACATGTGGATATACATTATGTAAATATTATTTTCTTTCTTTTGTTTTGTTTTACATTTATTTGTTTTTTTTTTCTTTGTGTATCCTGTATTGGAACTCGTGTGCTCTGACGAGAAAATTAAATCACCTTTAAGAGACTTCCGAGTTTTTACTTTTTATTGCTGTCTGCTTAGCCACTGTGGAGTCAAGTCAAGTCAAGTCAAGTAACATTTATTTATATAGCGCTTTTCACAATCCACCCGCGGATCGGGTGAGGTCTATCGCTGCATGGCCTAGTCTCAGCGCTGCTGTTTTGCTTTATTTCAATTTCTGTTTTGCTTTATATTTGTTTTGCTTTATTTCAATTTCTGTTTTGCTTTATTTTTGTTTAGCCGTTATGTTTGTTTGGCTGCATTTTTATGCTTTGCTGCATTATTGTTGTTTTTGGGTTTGCTTTATTTGATTTTTGTTGTCATTGTGTGTTTTTGAGTGATTTCAGTTTGATCTGTGATTTGTTCACTTTTCATTTTTTTTGGTTTGTTAATAACCTTACATGGCTCTTTTGTTTGGTATTTTTTTTGAGTTGATAGCTAAGTGTATATAATCTTTTTGAGCCCTTTAATATAATTTATTTTTTGTAGAGATCAGTTAACTCTCTTTTTGCCTGTGTTCTGTTTATTGCGGTGAGACGCATAATTAGTGTCGTCTTCCCTTGATCTTTTGATTTTCTTTTTCTTTCTTTGATTTTGTCATTATTAACTTTTGTTTTTGTCTTTTTGTAGGAGCTGGGGTGACCCGAAGTGGGCAGGCGGGCTATTTCTGGAGGGTGGAAATTCTCCCTTCCCAAAATATGTGTGTGGGGTGGACTTATTTGCAGTGGATTGCAGTGTGTGCTTGTGAGATATTGTGCACAGGGGGATACTCCGGGGGGTTGTTTTGAAGCTCACCGCTTCGCCTGCCCTCTGGGCGCACCACAGCTCAGCGGCAAGAATAACTGCTGTGCAGTGATCCACTGGTTTCTGTATTGGAATAGTAGTGGTCCAGAGTGGTTAGCTGCCACCAGCACTGTACCACTCTATGACCAGTGATTGTCTCTTTTAAATTTATTTATTATGATCTAATAAAGTGTTCTTTTGTACCTATCCATGTCTCATAGTTTGGTAATTGTGGGAAGGAAACTTGTGCCCTTCGTTGATATTTCCTCAGCCGATTTTAGGCCGGGGTGGCGTAGTCGCTACTTTATATATTTGAATCTGAGAGCGCCCCCTCTTCTTGCCACATATATATTATTGATTCATTCCTTTGCAAAGATCAATAGTTATTAGTCTAGTTAATTTATGTTTATCAGCACTGGAGAAAACAGTGACGTAATCGTCCAGCTCAGCTCAGTTCGCATACAACGGCGCCAATGCAGGCATACTAAAAACACTGCTGAATATCAAGCAAGTGTCCCCAACTTAAGCAAGCCAAAGGCAACAGTGGCAAGGAACCAAAACTCCAACAAATGGAGAAAAAAACCATGGTGTCACACCGTCATCATCACCAGCACATCAAGCTCCACCTACACGATCCCAATCTCCTGAATACTGATTACCTGCACCTGCATTCACTCACGTTCACGCCTTAAAAAGCCTTCACACACTCACTCTGGTGTCTGATCTCATCGCTAATGGACCCCAGACTTACCCGTTGCAACTTGCCTTCTTCCTTGTCTTCGTTGGATATCTCTGCTACCTTCTACTCAGGCGTGGGCGCGAACCACCGGACTGGCATCTTCTACTCTGCAAAACACACGGACATCGGATATATTCACAAGCTAAGTCACTTCCTGGTTACCGGACTCAGAGACTCTCTATATCATACCGCTTCCCTGTTGTCATTTTCACTCTGTTCAATAAAACCTTTATCATTACTAATACCTTCTCGTCCGTGTCTGACAGAAGATCAGACCGCAAACATGATGCAGACGAATACAACGACCAGCTCCACGGATTCCCGCTCCGATGCAGTCCCGGCCGGTCGCGCACCACTTCCTGCACCACAACCGGGATTTTCTCCTTCTGTCCCTTCAGCTGCCTCTGCCTGTCCCGTGGCCCGGCCAGCGCCCTACTCTGGTGAGGCGGAGGACTGCAACGGATTTCTTATGCAGTGCTCACTATATTTTGAAATACAGCCGCATCTCTTCGTGTCTGAAAAAGCACAAGTGGCGTTCATGGTCAATCTGCTCACTGGTAAAGCGTTACGGTGGGCTCAGTCCCTTTGGCAGTCTAATGCCCCCGTATTATCGTCCCTTGCTGCTTTCATCACACACTTCAAAGAAGTCTTCGGCCAAACCACTTCATCACTCTCCGTGGCGGACCAACTTTACCATCTCCGTCAAAACCAGTCTACTGTAGGTGATTACACCCTGAAGTTTAGAACTTTAGCGTCCAATAGTGGTTGGAACGAGATTGCGCTGCTCACTGCCTACCGTCAAGGCCTCAACCCTGATATTCGTCAGCTTATGGTCACCTATGATGACACGATGGGGTTAGAGGCCTTCCTTCAAAAGACGGTCAGAGTTTCACAACGCCTCACCGCCTGCGACAGTCCTCCATCTGGGTTGCAGTCCCCGTCCACCAGCCGGCCAGCCGCACCTCCAGCACCTGAACCCATGAACGTGGACCATTACCATCTCTCACCTGCCGAACGCCAACGTAGATTGAACAATCACTTATGTCTCTACTGCGGTGGGAATGGTCATCAACGCCTCAACTGTCCTGTTCGTCCCCCTCGACCAGTGGTGAGTACAATACAAATACAACCCAAAGTCTCACATCTAATTAGAACAACTGTATATTTTCTCATCGAGCATTCCTTTGTTTCAGCCCAAGCCCTTGTAGACTCCGGTTCCGCGGGGAACTTCATATCACGTCAATTCCTACAGACTCTTCACCTGAAACGACACCGTAGTAGCCGTCCAATGAGAATCCATACCATTCTGGGAAAACCACTGGGTCGAGGGGTGATCAACCACCATTCTCCACCGCTCACGTTGCACATCGGATGCCTCCATCGTGAAAGGATAGCGTTCATGGTGCTGGAGGGATCCACCACGGACATCATCCTGGGACGCCCGTGGCTAGCCGAACATAATCCGGTAGTAGATTGGAACACCGGCGAGATCCTCAAGTGGAGTTCACGTTGTCACCGATCCTGTCTTCTACCTCTGGAAAGGAGACCCGGTCCTTCCTTCAAAACTGTCCTCTCCTCCACTCCGACTCTCCACCTCAACTCCACTTCGGTGGAGAGTCCTGAGGTACAGTCCACATCCACCGTTCCAGATCACTACCGGGCGTTCCAGGATGTGTTTAGCAAGCGGCTGGCCACCCAATTACCACCACACCGGCCATGGGACTGCGCCATCGACTTGCTACCTGGGGCCGTACTCCCTAAAGGAAAGATCTACCCTCTGTCCATCCCGGAGAGGAAGGCCATGGATGAGTATATCACCGAGGCGCTCCAGCAAGGGTTTATTAGACCATCCACTTCCCCTGCCGCATCCAGCTTCTTCTTCGTCGCCAAGAAGGACGGAGGCTTGAGGCCCTGTATCGACTACCGACGACTCAACGCTCAAACTGTCAAATTCCGGTACCCCCTTCCTCTGGTCCCGGCGGCCCTAGAACAACTCCGGGGAGCTACCATTTTCTCCAAACTGGACCTCCGAAGCGCATACAATCTCATTCGCATCAGATCTGGAGACGGGTGGAAGACGGCTTTCGTTACACCTTCAGGGCACTACGAGTATCTCGTAATGCCGTATGGCCTGGCGAACTCGCCGTCGGTGTTCCAGAACTACATGAATGAGATCTTCCGAGACCTCCTCCACAGATTCGTGATCGTATACATCGACGATATCCTCATTTACTCTCAGTCCATTCAGGAAAACCGGGAACATGTTCGCCAGGTCCTACATCGGCTCCGAAACCATCAGCTCTACCTAAAACTGGAGAAATGCGAGTTCCACCTGCCTGAGGTCCAGTTTCTGGGTTATCACATCAGCCCTGACGGAATACGAATGGACCAGAGGAAGGTGGAGGCCATCCAGAAATGGCCGGAACCCCAGACCGTATAGGAACTACAAAGATTTCTCGGATTTTCTAACTTCTACCGCAAGTTCATCCACAACTACAGCCTGATCAGTGCACCATTTACCTCCTGGCTTCGTAAGGGCCCCAAGTCTCTGTCCTGGAACCCCCAAGCGAGCGAAGCATTCCGTACCCTAAAAGAAGCCTTCATGACGGCACCGATCCTCCGTCACCCGAATCCCGACTTACCTTTCCTGATCGAAGTCGATGCTTCTCAATCGGGGGTCGGTGCCATCCTTTCTCAGCGGCAGGGGAACCCCGCTCGTCTCCATCCATGTGCCTTCTACTCCCACAAACTGACCCCGGCGGAGCAGAATTACGACGTGGGAAACAGAGAGCTTCTGGCCATTAAACTGGCCCTTGAGGAGTGGAGACACTGGCTGGAGGGAGCAAGGCACCCGTTTGTCGTAATAACCGACCATCGAAACCTGGAATACCTCCGCGACGCCAAACGGCTCAACACCCGCCAAGCCCGCTGGGCACTATACTTTACCCGGTTCAATTTCACTGTTACCTACCGCCGAGGCGAGAAGAATGGCAAGGCCGACGCTCTCTCCCGGCTCTATGCTCCTACCCAAGACGCTAATCCACCTGAACCTATCCTCCCTCCAGCCTTGATTGTGAGCCCCATTCACTGGGAGTGGGATGAACTCATCCACCAAGCTCAAAGGACGGATCCTGCTCCGCCGGGAGTTCCGGAGGGGCTGACCTACGTTCCACCCGCCTGCCGTCAGCTCCTCTTGGAATCAGTTCACACATCCCCGGGCTCTGGACACCCAGGTAGCAAGCGGACCCTCTCGCTCCTCCAACAACGCTACTGGTGGCCCTCCATGACCCAGGATGTCTCCCGTCTCGTGAGAGGATGTTCTGTCTGCGCCATCTCCAACACCCCACGTCAATTGCCCGCAGGCAAGCTCCATCCTCTTCCCATACCTCACCGACCCTGGACCCACGTGGGTATTGACTTCCTCACAGACTTACCTTCCTCGAATACCTACACCAGCATCTTAGTGGTCGTCGATCGGTTCTCTAAAATGTGTAAATTGATCCCTTTCAAGGGACTTCCTACTGCACTTCAGACAGCCGAATTACTCTTCCAGAATGTCTTCCGTAACTTCGGCCTACCGGAGGATATTGTATCAGACAGAGGGCCCCAATTCATCTCCCGGGTCTGGCGATCGTTTTTCCGTCTTCTGGACGTAACCATCAGCCTCTCATCCGGGTACCATCCGCAGACCAACGGCCAGACAGAATGGAAGATCCAGGAGATTGGGAGGTACCTGCGGACTTACTGCCACCAGAATCAGCCATCTTGGAGCCAGTTCCTCCCCTGGGCCGAGTACGCCCAGAACTCTCTGCAACAGTCCACTACAGGATTAACACCGTTCAAGTGCGTACTCGGCTACCAACCACCACTCTTCCCCTGGTCGGGAGAACCATCAGAAGTCCCTGCAGTGTCGAACTGGTTCCAAGAGAGCGAGAGGGTCTGGGACTCAGCTCACGTCCATCTGGAAAGGGCAGTGCGTAGACATCAACAACAGGCCAACAGGCACCGTGGACCCACACCGGTCTACCTACCTGGACAGCAGGTGTGGCTTTCTACAAGGGACATCCGTCTACGCCTGCCCTGCAAGAAGCTGAGTCCCCGCTATATAGGTCCCTTCACTGTGCAGAGGCAGCTGAACGAAGTGACCTACCGACTCAATCTCCCTACCACGTATCGTATCTCACCATCATTCCATGTGTCATTACTCAAACCCGTCACTGAACCTATGTTTCCACCCACAGAACCAGAAGTACCTGCCGTACCTCCTCCTCCAGACCTGGCCGAGGCAGATTCTACCAGGTCAACGACATCCTCGATTCCAGACGTCGCGGGACGCGCCTCGAATACCTGGTCGACTGGGAGGGTTTCGGACCCGAGGAAAGATCGTGGGTAGCCCGGGATGACATACTTGATCCTGCTCTCCTCACCCGTTACCACCAAGAACATCCCGGCCGACCCGGACCCCGTGGACGAGGTCGTCCCCGTCGTCGTCGTCACCTGTGGACATCAGGAGCCGCCCGTGGAGGGGGGGGTACTGTCACACCGTCATCATCACCAGCACATCAAGCTCCACCTACACGATCCCAATCTCCTGAATACTGATTACCTGCACCTGCATTCACTCACGTTCACGCCTTAAAAAGCCTTCACACACTCACTCTGGTGTTTGATCTCGTCGCTAATGGACCCCAGACTTACCCGTTGCAACTTGCCTTCTTCCTTGTCTTCGTTGGATATCTCTGCTACCTTCTACTCAGGCGTGGGCGCGAACCACCGGACTGGCATCTTCTACTCTGCAAAACACACGGACATCGGATATATTCACAAGCTAAGTCACTTCCTGGTTACCGGACTCAGAGACTCTCTATATCATACCGCTTCCCTGTTGTCATTTTCACTCAGTTCAATAAAACCTTTATCATTACTAATACCTTCTCGTCCGTGTCTGACACATGGGAGAAATCAGGCTTAGTCGGGGGGCCAGTTCTCCTCTGGCCAACAGTGAACACTTGTCCGATACTGTTACCGGTAATGAAGCATCACATTTGCTTTAAGAATTTACATTTAATTGAAATTTACAGTACATTTGAAATGTTTAAGGTTAATATAGAGGTTATATTATCTATGCATATTTTCTACTTACAAAATTGGGTCAATTTTAACAATGTTAGGGATAGTGCAAATGCCCAAGACCAACCTGAAGAAGGTCAAGTGGGTCGTGCTGAAGCCCAGCAAGAAGAGGCACAGCAGTCAAGATGAAGTAAAAGTACCAGAACTCTAACAGAGAAGGGTAGAGAAATGCAAGCTACAAAAATGAAGTCACTTTAAAGGTTTAACTACATTTATGACAAATGAAGTACACGTGTTAAATCTTCTAAGCTGGCATTATCACAATCAACAGAGACTTTATCTGATGATCTACTTAATGATATAATTTGCGATGTCATAGGTCTTTCTGCAGATGTCCAGCGTGTTTGATAACCTACGCAAAATCTCAACACCAGATCAAGACACGCTTCGAAGAATGGATCTGTGTGTAGAGATTTCTAACTTTGGAAGTATTCCAGAAGGAGAAGAGCAATATTGGCCGGAAGGAGGCTCCCTCCTCAATTCAAGTACCTGAAAATCAGGTTCTGTTACTTCTAGAATGCTCTGAAGAACCTTGCAATAAAGTAGATCTTCTGTAAAGCAACAAGAAGCTGCTGCAAGCCAAGCTGTTCTGGAAGTGTTACAAGAATAAAATAAAGAACAATTGGAAATACAGCATCTAGAAGCACAAGTTAAAAAGAAGATAGCTGATCAAGAAGCAGCGGTTGTAAAATGTTGCTTAGAGCGAGGAGCAGAAAAGGTGAAATAAAGAATACAGAGAGAGGAAGAGGAGGCCAAAATCAAAGCTCAACTGGAAGAAGAACATGCAGCTCTATAAAACACTCTAACAGAGAAAGATACAAAATTTGGAAGCATTGAAACGACTCAATGCAGCACGTGCGAGACTGCAGGTGTACGATCAAGAGAAGGTCGTAGAAGAAGATCAGAAAGACTTCATGAAAGTGTCTCCTGTACCACAAGTTGTGACCACTTCTTAAAATAAAAGTGCAGCAGATCTTGTGAAAGTGCTGGTAGGTGCTTTAAGTGCAAACAGAATTCCACGCAATCAATGACACGATGGCACAAAGATGGCAGAAGTTGAGTGTTTGGGGGCGGTCTTTATATCTGGATCAGGTTAGGAAGAGAACCAATTGCAGCCTCCAACAGATTATCACAAGACACCGCCCACCTGTAACACAAACATGCACAGGCACATACACAGAGAAGAGATGCACAAGATATCACAGGACAACATAATGACACACAGGACAACATAATGTTATAAATAGATAACTCCGGCTCATAACACAGTGGAAGCAACTAATGAAACTACAAAAGCCTGGTCTCATCTAGAGCACATTCAAGACGAGAGAGCACTACTGCAGAATTTTGAAGTTGGTCTGCTCATTGGGTACAACTGCTCACAAGCCCTACCTCCAAGAGAAGTAGTTTCTGGCCAAGAACATCAGCCTTTTGCACAGTGTACGGACCTTGGATGGACCATTGTTGGTCACGGGAATCTCTGTATAGAGAATGGTGATGCTATTGGAACCAGTTATCACATAGTAGTAAGGCAAGTGACACCATGTATGGAATCTCCTGTCAATCTCAAAACTGAAGTACACTATGTGAGCCAAATTAAAGTAAAGGACATTACTCCCTCAGAAATTTTAAAGGTTCTCAAATCAGACTTCTCAGAAAAAGCTGGAGAAGAGCACCCTGCATCCCAAGAGGATCTCAATTGTGAGAGAAAATATTACACAAAAGAGCAATGGTCACTACGAAATGCCATTTACATTCAAAAAGGGGAAACAAAAGCTTCCTAACAACAAAACTAGTGCAGCACACCACCTGAAATGTCTTGAAAAGAGATTCAAGAAAGATCAGAAGTACTAATGGACTAATGTAAACTTTGTGGATGACATAATTTCACATGGTGACGCAGAGAAGGAACTGAAAACACATCATGGAGTTTATCATCCACAGAAACCATGCAGGGAAAATACGTATAGTATTTGACTGTTCTGCCAAGTTTCAGGACACATCCCTCAATGACCATCTGCTCACAGGTCCTGACAATAAATTGGTAGGTGTCCTATGGTGCTTCCGAAAAGGTTCCATTGCAATCATATGTGACATCGAAAGAATGTTCCACCAGTTTCATGTGAAAAAGGAGGATCAAGATTATCTGCGATTTCTGTGGTGGGAGAATATCAATTTGGACATCACACCATCAGAATGAAAGTCTACTTGTTTGGAGCTGCCTCGTCTCCTGGTTGTTCAAACAACCTGGTTCTTGTTGGCCTGAAACATCTGGCAACACAAGGGCATGGTCAGTACAGCGAAAATGCCATATGCTTCATTCAAAGAAATTTCTATGCAGCCGATGGTCTGATAAGCGTGTAAACAGAAGCCTTCAAACATATCAAAGAATCAAGAGAACTTTGCTTCACTGGCAGGTTAAGACTCCACAATTTTGTTTCTAACAGTGATGGGGTTATGGCAACCATCCCAAAAGAAGAATGCGACACAATCAAAGATCAGGATATGACTTTGAGTTTACCTCAAATGGAGAGAGCTCTTGGAGTGGAGTGGTGTATTACATCAGACTCCTTTTTAAATTCAGAGTTCAAGTAAAATCCAATCCACTAACATGGAGGGGTGTGCTTTCCACTGTGGCCTCTGTGTATGACCCCCCGGGGTTCATGGCACTCTTTGCTCTGTTGGAGAAACAAATACTCCAGCAAATGTGGAGAGAGAAGGTTGGTTGGGATGAGGAAGTTCCAGAGAGGCTTCTTACCTTCAAATTTCGGCAAGGTCAAAATGAGCTCCACCATTTTGCAGATGCAAGTCTCTCTGGATGTGTGCGGGCCATGTTCGGCCACCAGAAGCGTTCTTGTTGCAGTGAGAGGATACGGTTGGTCCCTGAATGGCCAGTGCCCACTGAGGAGTGTACGGTGTGGATGATTTGAGTGCGTTGTGGTTCAGGAACGTAGGTAAGACCTACCAGGCACCCCAGCGGAGGTGGCTCATTCGCATTGGAGGTAGCGAGTTCTTGATCCCAATCCCACTGAATGGGGCATACGGAGATCTGAGTGGGAAGTACAGGTTCTGGTGATTCAGGGTTTTCTGCTTTAGCGTGAATGTGCGAGAGAGCGTCATCCTTGATGTTCTTACTGCCTGGAATGTAGAAGATCTTGAAATGGAATCTAGTAAAGAACAGGGCCCAACGGGCTTGTCTTGGATTGAGTCTTTTGGCATCACGGAGATATTGAAGGGTTTGGTAGCCAGGAGTTCCCTATTGTCAATGTCATAGTTTACCTCCGCCGGGGCAAACTTCCTGGAGAAGAAGGCACATGGGTGAAGACGAGATGGTGTCCCCTGCTGCTGTGACAATACGGCTCCTACTCCAGTGGTTGAGGCGTCAACTTCTACAATAAACTGTTTGTTTGGATCAGGATGGATGAGAAGCGGAGCATCCGTGAACGCGTCCTTAAGCCTCTGAAAGGCGGAAGTGGCAGTAGGAGTCCAGTTGAGGGATTTGGGTTTTTAGCGAAGAAGGTTGGTTAAAGGTACGGTGATGATGCTTTAATCTTTGATGAAGCATCTGTAGAAGTTCGAAAATCCAAGAAACTGAAGCTCCTTGATAGTTGTGGGTTGTGGCCAATCTCGAACAGCCTCTACCTTCCTCTCGTCCATCTGGATACCTTTCTGGCTGACGTTATACCCCAAGAACTGAGTGGAGGATTGATTAAATGAACATTTTTCAGCTTTAAGGTATAGCTGGAAATCTCTGAGTTTCTGGAGGACCTCCGCAATGTGCTGGCGATGTTCGGCCTCGGTCCGGGAGTAGGTGAGAATGTCATCGATGTAGACCAGGACAAACTTGTGTAGGAACTCCCGGAGCACCTCGTGCATGAAATCCTGGAACACGGAGGGGGCGTTGACCAGGCCATACGGCATGACGAGATATTCGTAATGACCAGTGGGGGTCATGAAGGCGGTCTTCCACTCGTCCCCCTCCCGTATTCGCACGAGGTTGTACGTGCTGCGGAGGTCCAGTTTGGAGAATATCGTAGCTCCTTGAAGTTTCTCCAGAGCTGCTGGAACAAGAGGAAGGGGGTCCCGGAACTTGACAGTTATTTTGTTGAGGGCAAGGTAATCGATGCATGGACGAAGACCACCATCCTTTTTTGCCACGAAGAAGAAGCTGGATGCAGCAGGGGACGTAGATGGTCGAATATATCCTTGTTTAAGGGCCTCCTCGATGTATTCCTCCATGGCCTTCTGCTCAGGAAGTGAAAGTGGGTAGATCTTACCGTGGGGCACTGGCTCATCCAGAATGAGGTCAATGGCACAGTCCCATGGCCGGTGTGGAAGACGACACCCGTAGGGGACAGAAAACATCACTGAAGTGGGAGTAGTAGTCAGGAATGATGATGGATTGTTTCTCCTTAGGGCTTTCGATGGACGTGGTATGTACTGGAAGTGACGTGACTGGAAAGGGAAGGTTAGGGAAACAGCCCGGAAAGCATTTGTCCCCCCACTTCAGGATTTCTCCATTCCTCCAGGATATTATGGGGCCGTGTCGCTCCAACCATGGGCGCCCCAACACTATACCGACGGTGGAGTTCTCCAGAACCAGAAACGTTATCTCCTCGATGTGTAGAAATCCGAGTTGAATCTGAAGGGGACCAACTGCATACTGAATGTTGCGACGGCTTATCGGTCTCCCGTTGATGGACTGTATCTGGTACTGTTTCTTGATGGGTATCTTCTTGCGTTCGAGCTGACGGCAGAGTTGCCCTGATATGAAGTTCCCGGCTGACCCAGAGTCAAGGAGGGCATGGACTGGAACAGAAACATCAGAGGTAGTAAGCATTAACTCAGCAGTGAGTGGGGTGTGACTGACACTATGTGAATGGTAAAGTCTCACCAGGGATCGTGGAGGACGAATGGGTGAGTAATACAGTAAATGCATAGACCCTGGGTCAGCCGTCTCTGCCGCTCAGCCCTTGACAGATGATAGTTATCTGTTTGCATGGATTCTGGTTCCGGAGAGCTGGCATAGTCTGGCTGACGGAGATGAGATGGCTGGCCCTGCAGATGTTCGAGACAGGGCTGCATACAACGATCAGTTCGAATGGAGAGTTGAATGAATCTTTCCAGGCCATAGGAATCGTTGTATCCAGCCAGATGCAATCGTATCCGGGGGTTAAGACCTTGACGATACGTGGTGATGAGCAATTGTTTGTTCCATCCACTTGCTGCGGCTAGTGTCCTGAAATGGAGAGCATATTCTGAAACAGACATGTTATTTTGAGACAGGTGGTATAGTTTTTCACTGACTGATAAATCCTCAACAGGAATTCCGAAGACTTCGTGGAAATAAGCAAGAAAGTTAGTTCGGCCAGAAAGACTCGAGAGGTAGGATAACGTAACAATGATATTTATTAACAATCAGCAAGCAAATATAGTAAGAAAGTTCTTTGGCGTAGGCCCCGTCCGTAGCTTAGATCCTGAGGGTTGCGGACTCTGCATTTCCTGCCTGAAGATGAAGGCAGGGGCGTAGCCGACCCCCAGAAATGGTGAAGGATAATTTATCCTGTGACGGAGCCTACCCCCCAAAGAACTGTGAGAGGAATGGAAATATGCCAGTAGTGATTCTTGTAGTTCCTAAAACAGAAAAACAAAAATTGACTTATAAAGACTTGTACTTATCGGTGGAAAAGCCACTAACCATAGCGTAAGAAGAGGCAAGGAAGGATGAATACCACTGAGTGGTGAGAGAAAGCGAAGGAAAAGAAGGGGAAAAGAGAAGAGCTACCAATAACAACAAAGACGAAGCCCGTGATAGGCCACATATACGCGGAGCCTTGGAAGGCAATAAAGGCCACGTTAGGCCACATAGACACAACGCCTTGAACGGCGACTCGGCCACGTTAGGCCACATAGACACGCCTTGAACGGCGACGAGGCCGCAGTGGGCCACATAGACACAAAGCCTTAGACGGCAATGAAGGCCACGTTAGGCCACATAGACACAGCGCCTTGAAGGGCGACTCGGCCACGTTAGGCCACATAGACACGCCTTGAACGGCGACGAGGCTGCAGTGGGCCACATATACACAAAGCCTTGGACGGCAATGAAGGCCACGTTAGGCCACATAGACAATATAGGCTTGAATGGCGACAAAGGCCACGTTATGCCATGTTAGGCCACATAGACATTATAGGCTTGAACAGCGACAGAGGCCACGTAGACAATATAGGCTTGAACCGCGACGAAAGCCACATAGACAGTATAGGTTTGAACGGCGACGAAGGCCACGTTAGGCCACGTAGACAATATAGGCTTGAACCGCGACGAAGGCTACGTTAGGCCACATAGACATGACAGCCTTGAACGGTGACAAGGCCATGTTAGGCTACAAAGACACTAGGCTTGAACGGTGACGAAGGCCACATTAGGCCACGTAGACGATATAGGCTTGAACGGCAATGAAGGCCACATTAGGCCGCGAAGATGCGACAGCTTGGAACACTGACGTGCAGACAGTCGCATTTGCAACATATAGACAAGTGACTACGAGCCTGAGTGGCTGCATGAGGCCACCTAAGGAGTCCACGATAGTTGCAGAAACATGAAAACTATAGAGACGAACTAAACTAAATTAATGATTAATAAGTGAGAGAACGCACACCACCACCAGTATTTGCATAAAATTACCTTAATTGTAACTTGAGAGAGCTTGCTGAGCTTTTTGGAATCTGGTCTTATGTATGATTCAATAGCAGAGGAAGACCATCTTCCCAGGGGCTTGATGGCTGATGTTGAAATTCCTCGGCTGCAGTGGTTGCTAACGCTATTCTGAATGAAAGGCCATTATGTAGAAGGGGAAAAAAAGTTGATGCATCCTAGAACAGTAAGCTAATTGAGCCTGAACAAAGCTTTACCAAAGGGTTCTCCATTAGAGAGAAGTTAACAGTATTTCAAAATGAACTTTAGATATTTAATCATGGAAGGAGGGACAGAATTTGTTAATAACTTTAGAAAAAGTTAAAGTGACACCAGATCCTTTGGAGTCACACTGGAGTGTTTAAGGAAAAGAGTTAAGAAATTAGGTGAATGCCCACAAGCAAGACTGAATGTTTAAATTCTGTGGTAAATTCCCCAGGACACATAAAGCCGTAAAAGCATGGCCTCTAGCATAGTATTGATACTTTGCAGAATAGACGAAGTGATTGGCAGGCGTTAACAGAAGGTTTACAGGAGGATTCGGCTATGCCTTTGGGTGGCCAACAAATAGATGGAATGAAAAAGACTTTGGTATTTAGCATTAAAATACCTTGCTTAAAAATGATGCCTGCTAGCAATCTATGGATAGATGATATAACGATTACGGTTATCATAATTAGAACAACGAGGAACAGCAGTCGTGATCGAGGTGGGAATAACAGGAATCTGTAGTGTAAGCGTTGAGTGTGGAGGGAGCAAGCCTTTTGCTTAATTCGGCTAGACATTATATGTAATTCAACAACAAAATCTGATCAGGATGAAAAGAGAGATAGCGCGAGAGCACTGAAACATTAATGGGAATTGATGGTTAAATTTTTTTTTTTTTTTTTAATACAAATTGTGTGTACTCATGTCTTTCCGTGCTTGAACAACATTCCTTCTGATGTTTATTCATGTTTATTTGATGCTATGAATGAACTAGTATGAAGAGATAATCGGTTCACGAGCCGTTGAAGGATCTGTCACGACAATTAAAGAGCCCCTATAAGTATTTAGTGTTTAACAGCTAAGAATTACAGTAAATTAAATATGAAACAGTTTCATACATTGTCAGTGTCCTCTTAGCTCCGTGATGTATTTCACTCCGTGAGAACATGATGTGTGGCGTGAGAGAGCATGTTGTCGGGCATGCAACAGGGGGCGGGTTTTGCGAATTGCACAGGCTAAAATCTTTTGGCTACCAAAGTGACGGACAGCAGTTTGGTGTCAGTAACAGACCAGACTATACTCGTATTAAAAAGGGGAAGGAGGGGGCAGAATGGCTTGTTATTTTAAGAATACCACGATCTCAGAGAAAACCCCGTATCGTTGGTTAAAGTCTGCCATCTTTGATAGGTACGACCTAACTCATCCCTCCGATCTAAAAAGCTTGACACGGAATGTCTCTGTAAATGCTAAAAGGATGACAAATTCGGCGAATGAGAGGTTCGTAGCAAACTGGGATCGGAAGTTGAGAAAAACTGCCTCGTCACCGCAGTCAACCATAAGTCTGTCAACTGCAGGCGATGGAAGCAGTAAAGTAGCCATGGTTAATGACCTTACCTAGGATAATAGATCTGAGTTGGGGTGACATCATAACTGCAGCAGGTGAGACAAAACACTTGAACTCTTGAGCTGGTGCGGCAGTGGAGAGACTAAGATTTGACGTTGCAGTTGGCGCAGAGACTTCTTGAAATGGCGTCTGGATTGTGTGATGAGAATTTAGAAGAGTAGATGAGGTCGAAGCCACACGCTGTTGATTGCTTGATCCGAGAGGAGTAGGGAAAATCTTTGTTTTGTTTAATGCAATGAGGAAGAATGAATGCTGTAAATCCAACGATGCGATTCTTTGAGCTGTGCGCAAACTAACATGCGGCGCGTGGAGCTCAACTAACGCGATCATAAAAATGATTAAACAGCAAAACACGTTCACTTGCACATATTTGATGATCAGAATGTCAGATATTTCATGCTATAGACCTCAAATTTGTTAATATTTTAAAGGAAAATGAATGATCAGATCATTAGTCATACAGCGCTATTGTGCTGCCGTGTGTCACGTAACAAGCAATGACGCGTCACCATAGAATGATAAAGTGACACGTTCTGAAAGACGGTCGCCTTGAAAAACTCACGCACTCAGCCAGAATAATTTAAACTTACGTGCGAAAGGGTTAGCAGACTCTGAAAGGCATTGAACAACTTGGATGAGCTGTGAATTTACGTCCTCCGGTTCAGATATCCATGCAGCAGCGGCACTGCATGCGTGTACTGCAGACGCACGGAAGAGGAGATGCAGGACAAAATCTTCGTCGGAATCTGAATAATCACAAGCGGCAAGCTTATTCAGAGACATGGTTGGGTTTGCAACTGAACGCTAAAAATAAAGGTTGACGTCAGCATCTGCGAACTCAGACGTGTGTTAGTACCGATCTTATATACTACAGGTGTTGGATAATGATTGGTTAGATCTAAACTCAGTGACGTAACATTTGAGTCTTCCTGGCAGAACTTGCGCTAGAGCTTTCATTCAGGGTTTGTGTTACTACTCCATTTTGTTCCCATATAGTATGGGCCCACTGTAGCGCTCTTCCGCGCAGCAAAGTGATAATATAAGCGATCTTAGCTCTCTCGGTGGTGAACCGGGTCGATTGCATCTCGAGGGCCAGCGAGCACTGTAGAAGGAATCCGTTGCAATCCTCCGCCAGACCAGAGTAGGGCGCCAGTGTGGCCACGGGACTGGAGGCCGCGGGTGGTGAAGGAAATACCGGAACTGGTGGTGCGGAAGGTGTGCTCTGTGAAGCCCTTCGGAGAGAATCCGCTGTGTCCATGATCACTGTTTTTAGGTCCGGTCTTCTGTTACGGAATACAGACTCACAGAAGATCAGGTTAGTATATTTTCTTTTATTTGAACACAACGGATATGGAGAACACTGGTAAGCAAAGATGAGAGAGCATTTGAGCAGGTTGTGTTTAGCAGAGATAATGACAGTCTGTTTGTTACTTGTAGATGGAGATTGGTGACAATGATCACACTGAACAGAGCACACACTTCGGAACAGGAACGACAGGACAGGTGAGTACCAACAGGCAGATGCAGACGAAGACTGTGACAGGCATAATCCATGGAGAACAGAAGGTACCAGCGATGACAGGTGAACAAGACAGTCCAGCATGAAGTACAGGTAGGTGAGTCCGTAATCCAATGTTGAGACCGGATGAAGTGCTGATGTGAAGTGTGTGCTTATGAAGGGGAGCTGGTGATGAGGTGATTGTGAACAGGTGATGCTGATCAGTACTCTGGTGAAGGGGTGCGTCGTGATTGGTTAGTGAGTGAGCCTGACCAATCTCTAACACAAGGTCATTAGCTGGGAAGAAGTTAGGGAGTTAGGTAAGATGTTTCCAACTAAAAAGTATTTACACACGTTAGGTGGATAACTATTATGGAATGTTGGTGATTATTATGGGATGTCGATGAACCAGAAATTGTACTTGATAAAAGTATGATAAAAGGAGGTAGGATGGCTTCATGATAATTTACAATCAATTTTGAAAGTCTTTGTTTGCTGAAAAATTTGTATGATTTGACTGAATAAATACTTTTTAGTTTTGGCTGGAGCTCACTTTGTAGCTCTCTGAGGTATGTTTTGGTATTAAGAGAGACTACCCTGAATTTCGATTTTCGGAAATAAATTTGGTTTTATAATTTTACTATTGAGTGGCCTGACTTTAATCTCATAGGTGAATTTCCACCACATTAAACAATGACTCCAGACAGTTTCATGTGTTCATAGCTAATCGTATACAGAGAATCAGATTCAGTACAAAGCCAGAAAAAGGGGCTTTTGTTGTCTCTGAGGACAATCTAGCCGATCATGTCTCTCGAGGTTTGACAGCGAAGCAACTTAAGACCTCAAATTGGTTCACAGGACCAAAGTTTCTTTGGCAAAAGGAGCTACCTGACAGAGAATGCAAGGTGGGAGAAATTAAGGAAAATGATCCTGAACTTCGCAAGAGAGCAGATCATTATTGGAACGCCTACAGAAATTCTCAGAAATTCTCAACGGTAGTTAAGGCAGTTGCAAATGCAAAATCATAGAATTCAAAGGTTTGAAGCAAAGAACCAATGAAAGTGCAAGCCTAGAAGAAAGGAAAGAAGCAGAACTTATCAAGCTGGTTCAAAAGGAAACATTCTCAGCAGACCCCTCACCACTGAACATTTAAATGACCCATCCGGACCCAAACCTTTAACTCCAAACCACATCCTTACAATGAAGTCCACAGTCGTTCTGCCCACACCTAGACAGTTTGCAAGAGAATAACTTTATCTGCGAAAGAGGTGCTGCAGAGTACAGTATTTGGCAAATGAATTCTGGACTCGATGGTAGAAAGAATAACTTTCGAATTTACAGCCAAGACAAAAATGGCACAAGAACAGAAGGATCTTAAAGGTCAGTGACATTGTCCTCTTGCAAGATGATCTAGCACCACGCAACAAATGGAAGCTGGCCAGAATCCCAGAAGTCTACCCAGGGTCAGATGGTAAGGTGAGAAAACTAAGGCTACTAGTCAGGGTAAAACTTTACTTGAAGGGGTGAGCATAAGACTGATATGACACCTTCATAATCGTGACATGACACATGTCATGAATATGAAGGAGGTTTTATGCATGTTTATGACAACTGACATGAATTGTCATTCACTCAATTATGTCATTTTTAATGCAAAGATGACATTGTTTGAGATGTCTTTGTTATGACATATTGACATAAACCAATACAACATAATCTGTCATAAATCTGTCATAAACATGACATAACAGATTGTAACCCCAGATACTCTGTCAAATAATTTTATAACAGCATCATTGTGACGACCCTACTTGTTCTCCTTGCCTGTTGGTGACAGACTGCTGGAGTTGTGTCCTGTTAATTGATAATTAGGGGGTGTAGACTATATAAGGACTTGGTTGTGCATTGAGGTTAGCATTCTCAGTGCTATGGTTCTCCCAGGAGCTGCTCTTGACAGTTATGTGACATCTCTCTGATTTTCTGTATATATATATATATATATATTTCTTATATCATGTAGCTCATTTTGTTATTTTGCTTATTTCTGTTATTTCTTCATTTTTCCCTAGACTTGTTTATTTGTGGTTATTGTTATATTTGTTAATATTAATAAATTAATTTGCATCGAACGGTGGTGTGTGTGTGATCCCTCTTTTATGTTGTGGCTAAAATCGAGCTAGCCGTAACAGTCATGAATATTTTTCTTGACCTAAACTACAGTGGTACAAATTTAATTTGTTGTTAAAATGTCATTAAGTGTTATTACTGTCAAATTATTTTATAACAGTGTCATGAAGATTTTTCATTTCATTTTTTTTCTTAAGTACCACTGTAATTTAGGTCAAGAAAAGTATTCATTACACAGTTTTAATGGTCTCATGACAGCCAGTGTCAAAACCAACCACATAACAGTTTAATGTAATGATAACCCATAAAGCTAAGTAGTTTCTTAAGTTTTATAATTAATCTGTAATGTCATGTTTATGGCAGATTTATGGCAGCTTATGTTGTCTTGGTAATGTCGAGTTGTCATCATAAAGACATCTCAAACAATGTCATCTTTGCATTAAAAATGACATAGTTGAGCGAATGATACTTCATGTCAGTTGTCATAAACATGTATAAAAACCTCCCTCATATTCATGGCGTGTCATGTCACAATTATGAAGGTGTCATGTCAGTCTTACCCCTTCAAGTAAAGTGTTACCCTAGTTAGTGGCACTACATTTGACATAAAAGGGAAACCCACTACTGAAACTGTTTCTTGAAAGATCTGTACAGAAGGGCGTTACTTTGCTTGAGACAGGGGTATTAAGGGGTATAATGTTTCCTTGAAGCTACAGCCTAATTGGTTAATAACATGAAAATCTTTTCATTGAAATGTTGAATTGACCCTTCACAAAGACCCACCCCCTTTAGTTACTGTTGCTTTGTCCGACAAGCCATGCACTCTCACGCCACCCAGGACGAGGTCAGCAGTAGAGCCCTCCAGCACCAGCAAGGAGATCTCTTCAGTATGTAGACAACCGACACGGAGCGTCAGAGTGGGGGTGCAGTGATTCATGCGGCCTCGACCCAGCGGTTTGCCCAAGATGGTGTGAATCGTTAATGGTTGGATGTAGCATTTTCTGGAGACCTGGAGTTTCTGGAGGAGGCGTCGGGAGATGAAGTTCCCCGCAGACCCAGAGTCGATAAGGGCTTGCGCTGAAACAGATATGGTTTTGGTTAGTAGAGTTACTGGAGTTCGTACAAGATGACAGGTCTTAGGATACATCAGAAGGGTACTCACCGAGGGTCAAGGAGGCCTTATAGTGCAGTTTCGTAGCTGGTGTCCTGCTCCCCCACAGTAGAGACAGAGATGTTGCGATAGTCTTCTTTGACGCTCCGCGGGTGTTAGGCGATATGAGTCTACAGACATGGGCTCTGGTGCTGGAGGCATGGTGGCGCTGGGCGGAGGTTGCAGTGGAGGAGAGGGAACATTGCAGGCCGACAAGCGTTGGGATATTCTGGTGGTTCTTTGAATGAATGCTTCAAGTCCAATGACATCATCATACACTATCATTAAGTGACGAATTTCAGGGTTTAGTCCTTGACGAAAGGCTGTAAGCAAGGCTGACTCGTTCCAACCACTAGCCGCCGCTAATGCACGGAATCGGAGAGCGTAGTCACCAACAGAGTCGGTACCTTGCTGAATTCGGAAGAGTTGGTCTACAGTGGATAGTGGAGATGAAGTTTGGCCGAATACCTCCTTAAAATGTGTTGTGAAGGCAGTTAATGATGATGTTACGGCAGTGTTTGATGTTCGGAGGGATTCTGCCCACTGTAAAGCTCGGCCAGATAACAAGCTGATCATAAAGGCTACTTTTGCCTTATTCACAAACTGATGCGGCAGCATTTCAAAATAAAGAGCACATTGAAGGAGAAATCCACTGCAATCCTCCGCCTTGCCTGTGAAGGTCGCTGGTCGGGCCATGGGACATGCAGAGGCAGCGGGCGAAGGAGAAGAGGAACCCGGAAGTGAGTGACGAATCGCCCGGACGATCTCATTGATCAAATCCGTCGCCCGTCCTCGCTTCTGGAGGCGTCTGCATGCTGTAATTTATTATGGTCTGGTCTTCTCTCAGACACAGACGAGATAGAACATCAGTATCAAGTTCTTTATTTTAACAGCAATGCAAACAGAAATCACTGGAGAATTGGGATATCAACAGAACATAAATAGTCCTTGTCTTTGGAGACAGAATGATACTTGCGACGCTTGGAGAGGATAGGAATCCTGGAGAACAGATGGAGATCGCCGGGCGGAACAGGCGAACGGGAAACAAGCAGGTAGTCCGAGGGAGTATAGTCTGTGTGTCCATGTGAAGACGAGACCAGACAAAGAGTGACTGGAGAGGTGAGTCTTTATAGGAAGTGGTGGTGATGAGGATCAGGTGCAGGTGATTAGAACTCCGGTGAGGAAGAACGGATGACTGAATAAGGTGTGGGATCGGTGGTGGACGTGTCGGCAGGCTCTGTGACAGTTTGGAGAAAAGCCTTCAAAATAAATTAGAAGCAAGAGAACCACTTGTATCTGTGTATGCTTGGAGGGAGTTTGTTAAATTAAAATTCCATACCCTGAAATGGAAGCTGAAATAATCCTATCAATTATAAGATGAAGTGTTTTATTCATATCAGATACTTTGTGTATGAAACAAAGTTTACTCTCTTCTCCCAGTTCACCAGTCACTTACATTAGTGTATTCCTGGAAAAAAAGATCAATTTAACCTACGTGATGTAAATCCAACAGATCCTCTGAATTGCAGTGCAATTATACGTTATATCATCTAACATTATAAAGGTGTTTAAACGACAAAACTCTTTCACTTCCACATATTTGACAATCGGAATACATAATATAATTTATGATATAGGCCTAGTTCACAAGTTTGTGAAAATTTTGAACAAAAAAGGAAAAACGAAATGAAGTGATACCTGTCATAGTATGGCTGCATGATGCATCACCAAGGAATTAATAGCTAATCTAAAATAATGGTTGCCTTAAAAAATAAAAAAAAATCACGCTGGGGGCTCAGCTATAATATAGAGCCCCTAGAATAGATACACCATGAAACTGCAGGCTGATGGGTCTTTAATGCAAGCTGATATTACAGCATTAACTACTTGGCACAAGCTGATTGGTCCATTGGTCCATGTCACTTCTGCAGCCAATGAGCTTGTTGCTCCCACATTTAAATGGCTGGTTGGTTACATTCACTACAGTTTGCGAAGCACTTCAGAGTTCCCCTGAATTCAACACGCATATATTAGTGAATGGTTTCTTGTGCTATATCACTGTTTTTGTGAGGTCTTCATTATCGGTTTCTCATGAAGTGGCTACACTCAAGGTTAATATGTGTCATGTTAACAGTTCTGTTTAATGCTCATAGTGAATTGCAGGGCATGTTAGCAGCTAGCAAATATGCTGTCTGCCTTTGCCCGTAGCTCAGAGGTATCTTGTCTGAGAAACGATTCAAGCACTTACTGGAGTTCAAAAACCTTACTAGTGTTGATCCCTGCTTCAAGCAACTTGTTACACCTCAGTTTCAAACAGGTCAAACAACTTCACCTTCAGCATTCTCTTTGTGCATTTAAAAAGTTTATGTATAACATGAACTAGTACAACTATAAAAATCTAATAAAATCTGTAAACATTAATTGCAGAGCCATTTTATGCTGTAAACGAAGAAATGTTATGAATGATAATATTAATCCAACTGTAAAAGCCAGCTGAACCTTTGTATTATTGCAAGGAGTTTGTTTTGTTATGGTTTAGGAAACTTTTTCCCATAGATTGGCTCCTGTTTTTTTATATATATATATATATATATATATATATATATAAAGCTCACATTTAAGAGTATATTAATGTATTACAGGCTATTAAAAAGAATGAGGTAATGTTAAAACTCTGTATTTAAAGTGGTATTTTGCATCTGTTGTTTGTGATGTGGTGTAATGCTCTACTTAATAACTGATGGATGTAAACTTCTTTTGAGTTTTGGTATGGAAATTGTACTTTATCAGTGAATAAAGTGGTTTAAGCAAATTCAGTTGAATTGTAGGCAAATTCCATTGTTGTATATGAACCTGACTTCTATTGCTTGCCACTACAGATTCCAGTTTCACAACGGTCCACCGTAAACCATGCTTCTGAGTAGCTTTTCCTTTTTCCTTTTTGCCTTTATTAATTGTCTCTTTTTCAAAGTTTCTTGCTTAGAATCTGAGTTCAGCTTGAAAGGAGATTACTTATTGGGTGGTCTTTTTGCTTTACATGAAGTTCAACATGCAACACCTCTGTTCTCCCCAGAAGCTATTGAATGTTCCAGGTAAGAAAGCACTTTTTGCAGCACCTGTATTTCTTTAATATTTATCTAAAGTCATTTTAAAACAAAGATTCAATTAAGCGCAATTCCTTTTATTGCTATTGTGTTCTAGATACACTTTCTCAAAATCTGGCTATCAGATGTTCCAAGTGATGAGGTTTGCTGTTGAGGAAATAAATAACTCCACCACTATTCTGCCCGATGTTTCTCTGGGCTATGAAATTTTTGACCATTGTTCCGACACAAAGAATTTCGCTTCAGTCTTCAGTTTTATCTCAAAAAATGGATCGATAAAACCCAAAGAAAACCTCAACAACTATCACCCTAAAGTGATCGCTTTAACAGGGCCATATGGAAGCACAACAACTATTACTATTGCTCCACTGATCACAATGGACCTTATACCATTGGTAATTTTTTGTGTTTTTTTCCCCCTTTAACTTTTTGTAAAGAAATACAAAACATAATACTGTTCCTCTTCTTTTAAAGGTAAATTATGGAGCTTCCAGCTATGCATTAAGTAATAAACTTCAGTACCCCTCTTTTCTAAGAACAGTGCCTAGCAACAAAGACCTGATAGAAATGATTATTCGCATCATACGGTGGTTTGGATGGAATTGGGTTGCCTTTCTTGGTAGTCAAGACGATTACAGTGAAGATGGCCTAAGACTGTTTAGCAAGTATATACAAAATACTGGAATTTGTTTGGCCTATCAAGAGGCTCTAAGTCAAAGGGAAAACTACAGTCTAACACTTAAAAAGATTGATATGCTTAACATCAATGTCATTGTTGTTTTCGCTGTGCCACAATATGCAAGCAACATTATCAAAGCAGCCATAGCGAACAACATCCAAAACAAGGTATGGATTGCAAGTGAAACGTGGGCTATGAATCAACAGCTTCCAAGAGAGCCAGGAATTGGGAAAATCGGAACAGTTATTGGCATTACAGAAAGATTGTTGTCTTTGCCCGGATTTGATGAATTCATCTATAAAGAAAGGGGAACTACTGATGTTGGCCATAATGATAGTGCTGATAGTGAAGTCAAGAGCAATAGTAAGACATGTAATCAAGATTGTGATTGCTGCTCATTGTTGACCGCAGAGGAGATTATAAATGAAAACCCCACATTCTCCTATGCCATCTATGCTGCCATATATACCATAGCTCATGCATTACATAAGGCTCTGCAGTGTGATGTGAATGAATGCCGCAAAAACACAAAGGTTAAGCCATACATGGTGAGTGAATGCATCATAAGATAATGAAATTTTAAAGGAAAAGTAATATTCATTCTTATATTAGCATTTTTTTTATATGAATGGGGACCTTTTTACCACACTTTACAACAGCTTCTAAGACAAATCAAGAAGTTGGACTTCCCACTTAACGGCCGTCAGGTGAAATATGATGATAATGGTGATCCAGCTGTCAGTTTTTCAGTTATACGCTGGCATACTGAAACAAATCCTCCACGATTTGATATGGTGGGCATATATGATACTTATCCAGAAATTACTTTCACTATCAACAACTCTCTGTTGTCCTGGCATAACAATGGTTCTGTAAGTTATTTTTTGGTGAGTACTTATCTAAACATTTTCCTGATTTAGCTTAATTTTAATAACACATTTTCTCATTCCATAAAGGTTCCTTTCTCAAACTGTTCTGTTGAGTGCAAAGAAGGATTTTCAAGGGAACCGGATGGATTTCATAGTTGCTGTTTTCTGTGTAAAAAATGTCCACGTAACAGCTATGTGGATTATTCTCGTGAGTACTTTAAGCAAAATGACAAAACCTTGGCATTTCACCTTCTTCAGTCCACTCTAATTTAATAGGGGAAGTAAACATTTACAAATTTACTTTTTACAAAAAAATCTTCAAGGAAAGTAGCCCCTGGGGTAAACTGATGATATTTAACTGAGTCAAATAAGATGATTTGAATAATCAAAATGATATCAGAGATGTATTTTGCACAGTTTCTTTATTTAATTTTTTTTAAAAGGTAAATGTGTACTTTTTGACAGATAACAGAAACAAGAAATCACATGACCCATGATTGTGCTTAAATTAGTCTGTAGATTATAATGAATAATCTTTCATATGTACATCTAATTAATGAATAACAACTCCAGTATAATTACTTATAAATATAATTATTTAAATTAATTACTACAAATATACCATTAATAAATACTGTATACTATTAGAGAAGTAAATTCAGAGATAACAATGACAAAAAAAAACTTCAAATAAATCTCACTAATGTTGATGAAAATGAATAGCAACTCTAAAATGTTAAGTTTACCTAAGTTCAAGAAGAAAAAGATGAAGATGAAGGGACATCACACCCGATCTTCTTCTTTTGTGCCATCTCCTAATATATAGTTATGTTATGCAGAGTTCTAATGTGGTTTACTGGTGGTCATCTTCATTCAACACTATACCATGTAATGATGTCATTATTTTAACAAATCATGTCCTTATTAACTGCATAATTACCAAACTGGAATTTAAATTTATGTGAATGAATTTCCCCCAAATATTTCCCACCATCATGCATTGTATAATCAAGTTCTGTTTGACCTTGTTCACACAAGTCTGATTTTCATATTATTTTACTGTTCCTCAGGGGATCCCTATACCTGTTTTCCATGTGCAGAGAGTGAATGGTCTGATGAGGGCAGCGCGAAATGTAAGGCACGTTCTGTTGTCTATCTTCAGTTCACAGAAATCTCCTCCATCGCTGTTATGGTTTCTGCCACCTGTCTAATTATTTTCCTTTTTGCCCTATTTTGCCTTTTCACCTATAACTACAACACACCAGTGGTTAGGTCTGCTGGTGGTAACATGTGTTTCCTGATGTTAGCATGTTTGATAATGTCTAGCATAAGTGTGTTCTTTTTCTTTGGACAACCCACATCTGTACTTTGCCTCCTGAGAAATGTCATATTTGCATTTTTTTTCACTGTTTTTCTCTCCTGTATGGCTGTCCGTTCTTTTCAAATTGTTTGTATCTTCAAAATGGCTGCCAAGTTCCCCAACGTGCACAGCCTTTGGGTAAAGTACAATGGACAGTGGCTCTTTGTTGGATTTTTTTCTGTTATTCATTTAATTTCTTGTGTGCTGTGGATGACTGTCTCAGCTCCCAAAGCTTTCAGGGACTCATTAACTTTTAAAGACCAGATTATACTTAGCTGTGAAATGGGGAACACTGTAACTATTAGCATTGTTGTGTCCATGGGTTGGTTTCTTGGTTTCCTGTGTCTCTTATTTTCTTACATGGGAAGAGATCTGCCAAAAAATTACAATGAGGCGAAATCAATAACTTTCAGTCTCATTTTGTACAATGTAAGTTGGATTGTATACTTCACAGTATACCTCATTCTCAAAAGCCAATATATACAGCTTGTTAATGCAATGACACAGCTAGCTAGTATATACGGAATTCTCTTCAGCTATTTCATACCAAAATCTTACATTATAATATTCCAACCACAAAAGAACACTCCTGCATACTTTCAAACATCCATTCAGAATTACACCCAGACCATTAGTAGGACTTAGACCACAACAAAGACCAGTAAACACAAATGCTTCCTTTTAATTAGCTTTCCTTTTAAGAAATTTTCAATGTTTTATACTCACTGCCACAATGTGTCTTTAGATCCACTAGTAGTTCTTAATCAGAGCTAATTTGTTAGTGTTATATCTGGTTGTAGTGGTGTTGTATTTGAGTTGTTAAGAAAAAGCCATCCCCTTTTGCTTTCAAACACTTTAAAAAGGCAGCTACTGGTGTGCTGGTAGACATTTAACTTCATCATGCCAACTTCAGCCAAAATGGTAAGATAGGCTGTCCTAATCACAATGCAATATAACAGGTGAATAAAGAAATGAAAAATGGGAAATTCTGTCATCATTTATTCACAATTATGCTGTTCCAAACATGGATTTCTTTCTTCTGTGGAACACAACATAAGATACTTTTAACATTATTTACAGTGCTTTACCAGAAGACTGCTATACTGTTAACATAGATACAACATAAGGACATCTCAAGAGTGTCAATATCATATTTGTAACCACAGATTGTAGTTGTACAAATATCTATTTGATTCACTAATACAAACAAATCTTTCATTATAATGTGGGATTATGTAATATATTCTACCACTAATCAAAAGTAGATTAATATTAGTTTTTTACAATTTCTAACAAGCATTTATCAATGCTTAAAGTACTTTTTCTAAACTCTTAACACAATAAGACAGCCACATCACACAATGATCCAAATAGTTAATTTTCTGCCCAAAAACCATATTTTGTTAAAAATACAAACTCTACATTTTAAAACACTAAAAACATTTTTCTACATATACTATCAAAACACAGCAAACCTGATTCAAGAGTTATTCTGTCAAATCACTAGCACTAGTTTTCTATCCAACATGAACATAGTTTTTCTCAATCGGTTTGACACATTTCTCTAAACTCAGACCACTGTTCTCAAAACAGTTAACAGTGATCTAAACACTTGTCCTAAACAGATTGTATGATTTCATTCATTTCACATATTGAAAATCATGTGAATCATTTTCTCAAAACACTATGAACAAAGTTCTCAAATGTGTTCATAAGTTAATACATCCAAACAAAACTATCAAAAAACAAAAAGAAAAAACCCATCACAGCATTTTTTATTGACTTTACACAATTCAAACATTTGTGTACCATTTGTCCAAACACAAACAAAACTCTGGACTTTGTCTGGATATTATCAAATGCACTTGATAGGTTTTTACTTGGCCACAAAATAACTGCTTAGTTAATAATACACACCACACAGGAAGTTCAGTTTTCATATCCGTTTACACATTTCACAATTGCATAATGTAACAGGGAAAGTACAGCTAGATATAAGAATATGCAAGTATAAAAGAATAAAAATATGCAAGAGAAGGGAAAAATAAAGAGGTGTTAGTGTGGGTAGAAGAAGGGTGTAATGAGAAGGAAAGGAAGAGTGGAACAGATAATGGGTGATCGAGGAGAGAACAGATGGGTGGAGGCTATTGGTGTAGTGGAAAGAGCAGGGTATGGCCAAAGAGGGGTTTTATTTATAGGAAATTCAAAATAACATACTTTGGCATAAATTTATGGTTGAATATACATACATTTTATAAATATCAGTAGTTTTAAAGCAGTTGAGAACTGAACTTTTGCACGGCAATTTGTATATTCTCAAATGTCAGGGTGGCACAACTGCAAATATGATAGTTTTATGAATTGACAAGGTAATAACATTAAGCCTGATAATGCAACATACAGAGGAAATCAAATCAATCAATCATGGTGGCAGTGAAAAGGTTTGTAGTTCTCTCTCATATATTGATAAAAAAAACTGCTAATTTTAAGTATAGATAGTTTGGTACACTTTTGATGTCAGGTGGTAAAATGATATGCCCAAATCACCCGTGTACGTTGCAAAGAAAAGTATATTAGCCTTGTTTTCACGTATTTTTGTGTCTAAACGACTTGTTCAAACAGGTCCAGTTTTGAACGCGACCGCTGCAGCCATCATCCGGGAAACTGACTGCAAATCTTTTTAGGTGTTTGAGCACAGTCAATGTACGTCTATTATAATCAGTTTATATCAGCTTTTGTTGACAGAGTCGAAACGAACATTATGGAAAGGATCCCCACAGAGATAGACATTTTTGTTATCATATGATCCTTCAAACCTAACGTTACTAGACTCCATTAGCAAACGCAGTAAATTTACTTCGCAGACCATCGTAAAACATATATTCAAACTCGACAGAAACAAAATAAAACTCACACAAACCATCTTGAATTAATCTTTTCATCGTTTTAACAATCACCAGGTCTGGTTTGGTCGAAATTAACGAGTAATTCTCCGAGTTTTGATTGAGATTTGAAAATGTCGGGACAAGCGGGAAACCGTGAGTAAAAGCTACGTACACTGTAGAATTAAATACTAAAACTTCATTATAAAATTTAAAATTAACTTGCCAAACTTCCAGCTATCCACCGAGTGAAACGTCCAGACTTTCGTGAATGTACTGTTACAGTTGTGCTCTGATGTCAGTAAGGGGGCGCTGTGTACAGCAATGCTGAATTATTGCCTGGCATATTACAGTCAAGCTACAGCAACACTAAAATGTACTGTTTAATGTCCCCGCTCTGACCAAACTAACCGTAATACAATGCAAATTCCAATAATGTACTACTAAATCTACAGCGACATTAAACAGTACACACATAATCTTTTTAAATGTCAGACAGATATGAGCAATCAGCGTATGAATCTCAACAATGGTGACAAAAAAATCAGGTAATCAGATCAACTCCTGACATCACAAAAAGCTACTAAAATACAGAACAAAAACCACAGCAAAAAAAAAGCAAAATCATTATATTATATTATTATTATAATAGGACAATTCAGCTGCATAATTTACTCATGCTGTGATGCATGCTGGAAGTTTTGTACTTATTGTTCCCAGCATGGATTGTGATTGTCACCATTGTTGAGATTCATTTGCTGATTCTTAATGTCTTTGTGTGTCATGTTAATGATTGCTCTTTAATGTGTGATAGTAGTTATAGTGATAATGTATTACACTGTAAAGTTCCATAAATATCAGCTTATTGCTGCAAGACAGTTGTATCTCATGTTTCAGTATCACAGGGCTTGTAATATACATGCACCAAAATAAAAGATAATCATTATGTTCATGTGGAAGTTCTTCTAAACTAACGTCATGCTATTACTGATATTGTGGTTTGCAAAAAAATAAATGAAGATTATTCACTTAACTTAAAAAATATAGCGAAAACTTTTGCGACGCAGCGAAGGCGCCCTCAAAGTTGCTCAGAGAAATGAAAGAGTTCTTCACAAAATAGCAGATTGTCGTTGTTTTTCGCGGTCATTTCATATTACTGTATTTAAATTTACGGTAACATGTCGCAAGCTACACTGAAAGAGTATAACTTACACAATGTAACACAGTTCTTAAATATGGGAAGAAGGAGGCAGGAACATTCAACATAACTTTAATATCAAAATAAACAAACAGGCCTGGTCCTCTCTCGTCCTTCACTGTTGTCGCTCCCCTTTTATGCCTCCGGAGCTCCTCCGTGAGAGAGTCCGGTGCACCGCGCAGCTGATGCTCAATCATCCCCCGCGCCACCGGCCTCGCGCCGTTCCCTAAAGGCTCTCGCCCGCCCTGCTCGTCACACACAGCATATAGAGTAAAATGTTGGAGTATAAACCTTAAATTTCGAAATCGCGGTAAGCTATTCTAAACTAATATTCAAACTATTAGCTAGAATGAGCTAGAATGTCTGTATGCATGACATGACAATATTAAGATTTATTACTCACCACGTAACGAAGATGATGAAGCACGGTTCCAGGTCGGCAGAGAAAACAGACACGATGCACTCACATGACAGAAAAACTCTTTCAAATGGCTCTCATGCACCCACCGCTGACAGAAATGAAGAGTGTTACAGTTTTTGCCTATTGCTTACACACTTTTTGCAGAATTTGGCTCATTATGTCGAAACTCTACACACAAGACAATCACACAGAGCACTTGGAGATTAACAACTCACATCTATGCCAAAATGAAACAGTGCAATCAAAACTTAACATTCATTTCTAAAAATGAAATTCTTGCAACAAAACCATACACACAAGCACCATTTGAATCACTCTTTCATATCAGCAGCATCACACGGATGGGCTTTATATGAAACACTGCAGTCTTGTGTTTCTATTCTTATTGTCATTTTCTCAGACTCATTCTTCTGTAAAACTCAAAAGTAGTATTTCTGCAGTAATCAAACAAGAGTTTTTACATAAAACAAACATTCTTACAGAAATAAAGAAAAATAGGATCACAAATCATCAAATTTAGCAACAAAACAAAAGTAAAAAAACAACAACAACTACTGGATAAATTGGTATTGAGGGAAAAACATACTTATTTTGTGTGTGTGTGGGGGGGGGGCTGTTTGTTCCCGGGCTGGAGGCTTATGGATCATTCCTTCTGTTCTATCTGGACACAAGACCTCGTCAACATCACAGGCGATGTCCTTGTGGGCTAGGAATCAGGGAAAATATCGCCTTGTGTGCCGAACCCACCCATGGATTGATCCCACCTCAATGCCTTCGCATGCCTCTTCCATTGCTTGCAGAAGAGTCATGTGGGCATGTGGTTGCGATCATATGCTTTCCATCGCCACGCAGAAAAGAATTCCTGGATTGCATTCAGAAAGGGGCTGTAAGGGGGCAGGTATAAAAGTGTGAAATGGTTATGGTTGTTGAACCTATCTCAGACCAGAGTAGCCCAGATGTCATCTGATACACGTCTCCGCACTGGTCCTCGTCTTTGTCCTTGTCCTCTTCCACATCAGACTCTTCTCTCTCTCTTTGTCCTCCTCTTACTCTGACTCTCTTTGCCTTCATGCTTGTAAAGTTCTCAAAATGTCTTACCTGAGACCTATTTGTAGTGCTAAGAGACTGATTGGTGTTCTGTTTTCTGTGCAGGTGTATTCAGGAGTGTTTGGAAGTGCCTACAACTTCCAGATGAGTATTGCATTTTGAAAGGAGTATTTGCCCAATGATAACAATTGATTTAATTTTTGAACAAAGTGTCTAATGTAAGAAAACGTGTGTACTGTTTCGCAATAAGTGTGTTATAGATTTGCAAAGAAAGTGCAAAGTTGACATTGTGTTTAAGCTATGGTTACACTGTGTTTAAGGTGTGCTACAAGAAGTTTAGGTATTGAGGCTTTGGTCTAACATACTGTACACAGCTTATACAGCAAAATACTGTTGAGAAAAACAGTATAATACTGTGTAAACAACAGAAATCATTTACAGTGTGCTTATCAATTGTTTCAGTATTTGTTTTATATATGTATGTATGTATGTATATATATATATATATATATATATATATATATATATATATATATATACAGCTCTGGAAAAAATTAAGAGACCACTGCATATTTTTTGTTATTTTGACCAGTTGTTGCTTTCTGCAAATAAATGCTCTAAATTACAATATTTTTATTTGGAATTTGGGAAAAATGTCAGTAGTTTATAGAATAAAACAAAAATGTTAATTTTACCCAAACACACACCTATAAATAGTAAACCCAGAGAAACTGATAATTTTGCAGTGGTCTCTTAATTTTTTCCAGAGCTGTATATATCTTTTCAAACTTTTGAGCTGCTGTTGGTGCAGAAGTACAGGTTTTATACTATACTTAAAGACTGGAACATTAGGTCTTCATTTCTGAAATACTGTTTAAGCATTTATAAAGATCAGAACAATCCCTGATTTTGGTTTTGGGTGTGCTTGTATGAAAAGAAAATCTAAGCATTTTAGAAATGTGTTAATTGACAGCATTTTGTGTGAAAATAACAAGAATTGTGTCAGTGGTATGGCCACAACAGAGAAATGTTGTACTAATTATGTTTAGAGTTTTGAAAATGTGAATACAGATTGGACAAAAGTATGTTAGCAATTTAAAAAAAAAACTAATGAGCCCATTTTAGTTTCCCACCAGTGCTCCATTTGGCCACATGGTGGCATAGCTCGATATATCTTTCAAAGTTAGTATGTTCAGATGAAAATATACTAATTGTTGTTTTCTGTCATTCCATTGACATTGAGAAAAGCAACAGAAGTAAGGGAGACCTACCCATCACAGAAACCATTTTGCATTTTTAGATAAGCATCATTAGTATGTGGAGACTACTGGCACACACAGAGAGACACACCAATTATGTTGAAAAGTCAGTGTTGAATAAAAAGCTTTCAAAATCCTTTTTTAATCCTTATTTCATAATGTTACGTATCACCCCGGTGGATATTAATAATATTAGCTTACATCTCACCACAGGGTATATGTTACAACTAATGAAAACTATAGATTGAATTGTAACATTTTACTCTTCGTGCTTGAAACTAAACTATGCATTTTCTGTTCAAAGATAACAGCTACGTCATTTAATAGCAGACACTTGTAACTTTGAATCACATTTTGGACGCACTGGCTTAAAATAACTCCAAGATACAGAAATGTCAAAATTGTTACAACCATACCCGGTCTCCCAGTCCCCAACCACAAATGCAAAGTCAGCGTGTTAAAGAATGCAGGCTATCGACTGTTTTAATATTTTTTTTAAATATTATTAAAGTGGATTCGACTGCTTCCATTCACTATGGTAAGTCATGCCACAGTCATTTCATGGTAATACCGCTAATGCATTTCATACAGTTTCAGGCCTCTCATGACACCTGAATTCCTATGTTAAACTAAACAATTTGGCAGTAATATTATCATAAAGCACATGACACAGTTATTATTAGTGTTTAAAGAATAGTAGGTTAAGTCTACTTTTAAAGTAGTCTACTAATAAAGAGCTGAACTGAAACGCTACATAAACACTGAAACCCCTAATCCCCCCCCCCTCTCTCTCTTTTTTTTTTTTTGCATCAGCGAACCTATTCATCTTTTAACAGAACGCATATTTTGTGCTCCAAAAATACGAAGCGAGGAGAATTGGTGGGCCGCCCCCAAGCTTTTCAGAAGAAGGGCCGACTTTACATACTTTGGAGTTATAAAGTTTGTTCTCTGGAATCTGGGAAACCTACGATTTGGCTTCTTTAACACAGAAGCTTAACCATAACAGTCCTCTATCGTATTACAGCCGCTAATAGGGCATTTATTATTGGTTTGATTAAAAAGTTGCTTCGACTTCAGGATTTCATTTTCAATACGATTGGAAATATCGAGCCAAAAATACAGCAGTATGGAGGAAGACTACTTTGTGAAAATTCTGACTAAGTCATTGCAAGGAATCCTTTTTTGATTCCCTCTCATTTTGCGATTGAACGAAAGCAGTGTACACAAGCCGTTTATTCTTATACAAATGTATCTCAAGTTTCTGACGTGTAAATGGCAGATGTTTTGCAATTCAAGACTCATCCATAGACAGGATTTAGAGCTTTACAAAGAGGGGGCTCGTCTTTTGTTATGCCCTTGTGTTTCTCATTGAAAGGCGTTACAAAGGGTTCATCCTTCATGGAGTTTTAAAGTTACTTTCCACTAGTTCATTTCAGCCCTTGAGAAAACCCAAAGCAATGTTAATGTCCCTCTCTTCTCCTTTGAGGCTGAGATCTCAGTCCGCACAAGCAAACATAAGGCATTGTGCACCTGAACCAAAGCCTTCTGAATGACATGTAGTCTAGTCTATAGAAATTCATTAATAGAACGTGTTTGATTAGCCCAATACAAACAGGACCGACGCGTGCAGTGATATATAACATGTCAGATTGTGGATTTTATACTTTATTAAATATATCAAGTTGGCTGTTTTGTTTTACTTTGCGGGAAGATATTTGTTTCATTTAGGTCTTCTTTTTTCTTCTTCTTCAAACCTCTCAATAGTAGGCGGTTCTCCGATTTGTTTCGCTCTTGGTTGACCTGTTCCGTTGACATTCAGTGAGGACTCCCGAGACACGCAGTCATATTTGCATAAGAAAAATTCGTTCAGTATATCATATTTTCAAATATTTTAAATATAAAATAATATAATTAAAAAAATAAATTTCATCGCTGTATACATTGCCAATGTAAGATTACTACTGCGATATTCAATCTTTGAACTTCTAGGCTTTGTCCATATAGTCTATATTTGAATGATTGTATTTTGTGTATTGTAAAATGCTGTATTAATATGCTAGTATTCATATTTATTTATTTTATTCTAGTATTATATATATATATATATATATATATATATATATATATATTTATTTATATTCTATATTTATATTCTATATTCTATAGTTTCAATAAGATGTAATTATCCCTAAAATGCGAATAACTGTACTAAAATTACTGACTAATTATTCCTGACAAGTTGTTGTCCCCTTAGCAAAACATAACAAAAGACAACTGGGGTTAAACAGTTAATCAGAGCGAAAGAGCATCACAGGATTTGAGAGACCTTTATATGATTAACTCTGGTTTTGACAAAATGTTGTAAATTGCAACTGTTACAATTTAATGTGTGTTTATTTATTTATTTATTTATTTTTAGCGATCGTGTGTCTGGCATAATTTAATGCATGTTTGTGAACAGGGAACACAGTTTTTCCTCAGAATGCAGTGGCTAAATTGAAGGACCAACGTGGAGCAACATGTTGAATTTGAGCGTGAAAATAGCGTGATAAACAACATCGATGAGGTACAAAGGAGTAGAGCCTTCCACCATGCACCCAACTGCTGTGCTCCAATTTCATACTGATTTCGCGCTACTTTGTAAGACAGCATGCAATGTTTGAAACAATTATTCGGTGCATTACACGCAATTTAATCTGAGGTTTACATGCCTGTAAAGTGATTGCCTGTATAGCAACATAAAATAGAGCAATGGAACAAATCAATGTATCTTTTATTTAGTAGAAAAAATAGTGAATTTAGAGTTCTTACTAATATTAGACTATAATTCAGCAAATTGTCGTTTTTAAATCAAGGATGCAATGGGATATCTTAAAAACGCTTTCATGTATTGATAACTATATCATCATTGTCTGAAACGCCGAACAACAAATCAGTAGCCTAATAATCAATCGCTTCAGAAGGCTACATTAAAAATACAGTGACTTAAATGATGGTAAAAATTTTAATTAGAACTGTTTGAAAAAGTAATGCATGTCTGTGGCTGTATGATATCCACGTCGTTTGCGCCATAAATGTGTCGTTTATATAGTGAGGTCGGTAACACTTTATTTTACATGTTACATACATATATATAGGCCTATACTATATTGTGCATATTACTATAAACCAAGCCTAATGCTAACCATATAGTAAGCAGACATGAAGTAAATTAATACTTGCACAATAAGGAACTTCAAACAAAACGTAACCGTGAGGTATAAGCTACAAAAAAGAAAAAAAGTCCTAACACTTGCCATTCATTTCATGCCATTTTTTTTAAGTCAACGTCACAGTCTTTCTCATTTTTCTAATCGCAGGGTACTGTCATGTCATATGCATGAGTTTACATTTTAAAGTGTTTAAAGTGGAAGTCTGTTTTTGTCCGAAAGCATAGCTGCCGGATTTTAATTAAATTATGTGAGCTCGATTAAATGATTGACGTTGGGATTAAGCACGAAGCCTTAGAAATATGCAAGTAGAAAGTGTAATAGGAGAATTACATGTTGGTCACAGGGTATTCTAAGACTTTGCCGAGAACCCGCTGTTTACAAGGAAGTCTGGAAAATCAGGCGGATGGGGCCTTCGATAGGAGGCGTTTCTCTGATTCGCCTCGCTTGGCTGTTTGAAGGGAGCATCCATGTGTCAATTCTTCTTTTTGAGACAATACATACAAACATAAAAGTACAAAAGATATAAATTTTCGGATTCTACTCATCACAAAGAAGAAACCATTCTATTAAAAACATACGAAATTATTAACTTATACTTCGAGAAGTCACTTCTTAAATTCCCAAGGTGTTTACTTGTGGGTCAGTGACGTATAAAATATTAAGTGTGAATAGATAGGACGTTTGCAGCTTGCAAATGACTGTTTGTAACGTCAATTCTTTATAGCAATTCTTAAACCTTTTTCCGAACATTTTCACTCCACATGACAGTGTCTCTAGCCTTAAAAATAATCACGGACAAACAACGTTTAGACGTGCATGGACAACTAACAAGACAGCAATTAACTAATGAAAACACATTGGACTCTCAGAATACACATCAATGAACAACCAAGACACATATGGAACTACGTCATGAACAACGCAACGAACATCAGACATCAAAAGTACATCAGAAGTTTTGAGCACTGAACAGCTTGTCTGGTTTCAGTACCTTGGACAAGTCCCTTCAGTCTCTTGTTTTTTATTATGGCGTGTAACTTCCTCAAAAATAAATGACTGTTTGTATACTTTATGATAGTTGAGCATGAATAGTGCAACTATTCACTGTTACTAAGAAAAACAGATTCCAGTTTTACCAAAAGTGTCTATATGATATTGATATCCAGCTTTTCATATGGACCCATACACGACTACAAAAGGCGCAGTTTGCAAAAGTAGTATATTGAACACGAGCGAGAAAGGCTACCACTGGGATACCAGTCACCATGACGACATGCTTATTAGAGAGGTAAATTGTCACTTTGTTCTCTTATTGAGACCTCTGCTGTGCGGAACCGGAGGATGAACCGTGAAACCAGAGACGAATAGGTTCAATAGTACGTCGCAGCATAGCATATGGTGCCGCCAGCTAACCGAACGCTGACACCAACAAATTGCAGATTTCATACTAATTTTCTCCGGAGGAAAAATGCCACCCACGCGAATCAGTGGTAACACACATCTCTCTCTCTCTCTCTCTCGCTCTCTCTCTCTCTCTCACTGTGAGTGTGTGTTTTAAATCACTTTAGGCTATGATAATCATAATTGTGTGTGAAAACGATTCAACGTGCTTGCTGTTTTACTACCTCTAGTGTTCATTTCTGTTTGAAACTGCAGTGATATGTACGCATTGGTGCATATTTTGCGTTTTGTAAATTTGTAAACGCATTTTTCCAACGAACCTGTGTTGTAATTTTTTTACAGTTACAAAGAGAATAAAGAAATCAATAAGACGAAGTGAGACAAGTGCAGATAAACACTTGATAAAGTGCAGAAAGAGTTGTTCAAACACGGGAGCGCGTGTACGTTAGGTTTCCATTTTCTATAGGGACTTTTATTATAATTTATTTAATTACAATATTTAATACGTTTAATATAATTCAAGATTCGTTGCTACATTTCACTTAAAAACAGTGCCCACAAGTCTTTTGTTCTTATACAAATTTGTTGCTTATTCTGTGAGGTAAATGGCAGATGCTTTGCATGTCAAAGAGGCTCAATAGACAAGATTTGGTACTTAACAATGTGAGAGCGCTTTTGTCTTTAGTTTCTGACTGAATGGCTTCACAAAAGCTTCCATCCTTCGCTGGGTTTTAAGTTATATGGTCTAATTTAATTCAGCCCCCAAGAATACCCAAAGCAATGTTAATGTGCTCTTCTGTTTTTCTTCCTAAGACAGTAACCTTAGAGCAAACAGCCAAACACAAGACCATAGACACCTAAGTCAAAGTAAAGACTTCTCAAAAACCTGTGGTCTAGTCTATAGAAATAGCGTATATTTGATTAGACCAAAAAAGTGTCGCATAGTGTTTTATGCTTTGTTATGATTATTATTTTATGAAGACAAATATAGGCCTACAGAAAGCGAGTCGTTATATTTTATAGCACGGACTTTAAAATATTGGTGTACTTTGAGGGAATCTATCTCTTATTTAAAGTTGATGTTGTTTGGAAAAGTTACCTTGCTCACGTGGCAGATCACTTTCAGGACACATAGCAATTAACGGTACCTTGTAAAAAGGTAACACTTAATTCAAACACTAGAATTGCGCGGATAGTTAAACTTTTTTTTTTGTTTGATAGTTAAACTTTTTTTTTTTGCTACCATAATTTCGAGCACAAGAACATCAGCTGATTCACTTTTCCGCCATGGTTTTTGTATTTACATGTTAACAATGAATTGCAACCCTTTGGAAAGGGAACGTTTATTGCAGTAATTGTATAATTGCTTCACTAATTGTTGTTAACAAGCCATAGAATACTTCAGTCACTACGGGATCTTCTAACTAAGCTCGCATGATAAAAGGTAGTTAGGGTTAATCAGTTACAGATGGAGAAAAGTGAAAGCACTTCCAAGCTTTTGATAAACATGTGCTTAACCTTCATCGCAGTCTGTTATTATGCCAAACACGGTCACATATTGTTCCTATCTTATTGTTTCTGACAAGGTGGAGAAAACGGTGAAACCTCTAAATAGAATACATGGCCATAAAGTGATTTTTCTATCTGCGTTGTGTGTGTGCTATGCAAATATTATTTCTTTCATTTGATCTAAAATTATAGACATCGGCACAATTAACTAAATAAAATTATTTGCTTTTTAAAATTATTTGTTAACTGTACCACGTGTTGCTTCTGACCCTGTGACTGATATGTAAATCAGCGTCTCAAAAGAGAGCTGATTTGCTCTGATTTCATACTGATTTGCGCCATTTTATGCTGTGAAAAGAGAAACACTGCGGCGGTTTGAACCATATAAACAAGTGAATCTCAAATACTTGTGGGTAACAAACATTAATTTGTGAACTAGCCTAAGCTTAGTTTGTTAACCCAACATGTTTTAATTAAAACTTAAAATTAAAATACGAACCAACAGAAAAGCTAAGAGTTAAATATGAAATAGACATTAAAAACGCACAGATTTTTTATTTTTTTTTAATTATTATTTTTGGCCTTTTGACAATATAACTAGTTTATTGTTCCTTGCATTTAACATAAAAAAAACTTATAAACACTATGCTCTTTGCAAATTTTTATGCAATATTATTCGTATTAAAACTGGTGCCTTACAATAGACCGAAAGATCAATCGCTACTCCATACATATATAAACTGTTGTGTTTTTCATTGCTTTCTAAAGGCTCTTGACCGGAGCTGCTGAAATGGTAATGTGATTCCATCCCGGTGTCACGTCATTTGTTCCGTCTGTATAAATGCTCCTATTGTATGGTGAGGCCGTCTCAAGTGAAAACAGTCTTAAAGCTATCAATGGACATTCATTCATCCTGTCGCGTGTCATGTGTTTGAAGTTATTCTTTCTTACTGCGCATGTGCAACGTGGTATTGTAATTTTGACCAACATTTATTTTGATCAAAGAAAAATTCAGAAAATGTCATTATTCGATAATGTGTCTACAATATCTTAATGAACAAAAGAAAAGTAACCGAAGAGGTAGTTTGAATTGTGAAATGAACACCAAGCTGTGGCGTTAAAAACCTTTTTTACCACTTTCTTACCTTTTTAACCACTAGTAACTGTAGTTTTTCCCACAGTTGTGGCTTTATTTTGAAAGATTCTTCATTTCTATTAAAACCCTGTACGACATTCCCAAGGACAGGCCCTATTGATAGAGAAGTGTGGAAAATCAGGCAGATAGGGCCCTCGGACAGGAGGCGTTCCACTGATTCTCCTCGCTCTGCTTCTTTGAAGGGAGCATCTGGTAGAATTCTACTTTTCTTTCAGCCCGTGTATGTTATCAAGGCAAGCTTTTAACACGTAGAGCTCTGCTTGTAGCATGACCATCTGTATTCTACAAGCCACCAAAGAATCTTAGAGCGTTTGGACCGTTTTAGAAAATGTTACTTTGGTTTGTAGAATCTTGACATTTTAATTCAGCAAAGGTGAAGGTTCCCCTTCCTTATTGGCAGAAAATTGCCACGTTGTGAAGACACGGAAAAGATTTCCACGGTGCTGCCTGTCTCACATGGCGTGAAACTTGAAGAGAAAGGGATGAATAGTCGGAGCTAATTCCTCTACAGCTCGTCTGGTTATTTGTAACATTTTCCATTTTACGGTGCTTATGCAGCTCTCTTAAAGCTACATTTTCACCCCACACGATGACGTTTTAGTCCAGCGATTATTTGCTCATTTCTCTTTAAACTAAAATAAATAAAATATAAGATTTAAAAATGCCTCTCAGGGATAACACGATTATAAGCGTTCGTCCAAGTATGACATTTCAAACCAAAATAGACTGACAGGTGTCTGTACAAACAGATTGGCCTATAATTATGACGCCAATATACGGGCAATAAATATAAAACTTAATTATTTGTCTTAATTATTTTTCTTCTGATTGCATAAATTAAAAGTCTCGTGCTTTATAAAAGATTGCAATACCAAAATCACCCTCTTTTTTGAGAACAAAAGCACAGCCAGGAAAGCAAGCAAGTTTCTGATTGGGTGTCCGGCAGAAACTAAATTGATGCTCTTTTATTCGCACCAATGATGTGAGCAGTGCATTGAGATGTTAAGTGAGTCCTTTCTTTATATAGCAGAATACTAGGGAGAATTCCTTCACTCCAGCGCAAGGAACTCTGACAATTCATCTGGGTATCTAAGTATTTTGTGCATTTGAGGACAATGGCTGCAGCATCAGATTGTGTGGTAACGGCAAAAACTCAATGCGTTAAAAAGGTGATTATGAGTAGCGTGATTTTTTTGACAAGAAATTGTAGAACTTCGTTATCTGTGTATATTTATTGAATTTGAAATAAAAAAAAACCGATTTTGTCTTTCAGGTTTCTAAACCACTGATGGAGAAGAAAAGAAGGGCACGTATCAATAAATGTTTGAATCAACTAAAAAGCCTCATGGAAAGCGTCTGTTCCAATAATGTAAGAAATTTAAATGGATTTAATCTTCTAAAGGGGTTTAGAAATAGGCCTATTCAAATTCTATCATCAAATCTCTGTCCCCAAATCTAACTGATCTTTTTATATTTACTTATTGCACAATTCAGATCCGCAAGCGAAAACTGGAAAAGGCTGACATTTTGGAAATGACGGTGAAACATCTGAAGCATCTGCAAAACAGCAAAAGAGGTTCGTGTGCCCTTCACTTTTAAAGAATTAATTAATTTTCCAATATAAAAGGCTATATAAGAAGAGTTTTATTGGAATAATAAACAAAATAAAATAAAATAAAAAATAAAATAACTTGATTTATCTAAATACAGGAAAGGCCAAAGTTTGCGACTCTGCTGAATATCACGCTGGCTACAGAAGCTGCCTCGCCTCTGTCAGTCATTATCTACTTGCGTTAGACACAGACGGGGATTCCCGTTTCACCATGCTGACACATCTTACAAGCGGTCCCCACTACGCCAGAGTTCCTGATTGCAGTACCGCGGAAAGCGACCCCGCACCGATCCTTGCACCAACAAGAACACCTCGGCGATCACATAGGCCTAACGTTTCGCTTAAAACAGACACTTCTTATCCCAACGTGCAGCAAACATCAGACAGAAATGATCGCTTTATGCCGAAGAGGATTGAGATTTGTGATATGGACAAAACATCATTCGACGCACAGGTTGGGACCCCTGGATCCAAGAAGCTCAAAACCATGCACTTCAGTCTTAAAAATACAAAGGTTGATGAATGTTGCAGTTTGAAACATAATTATTGGCGGCCTTGGTAAATATAAATAATTTCACATTTCATTGTTTTAAAACTTAGAATTTAGCTCAGATGTTTGCGTCTCGTGCACTGTATATGTAGATCTTATTTTTTATGAATGTCTATTTTAGTAATAAAAGACTACAACATTATACGTATTTGTGAACAACATTGTGTATTACTAGATGTCAAGTCTCTTTTTAATCTCTTCTGCATATCTCCCCAGAGCATTTCCAAGTAACCACGTAAATCCATTTGTAAACTATGGCTTCACTGAAACTATAAGTGCCACTTGAGCTAATTTTCACTCTTGAATAACTACTGCTCACTGCTAAAGTATTATACCATGCATTGGTTTATACAAGGTATGCTATATTACATTAGAAGGGCAAGCTCTTTAAATTTTTGTGTCTTTATTTGTGTTTATGAATGGAAGGCGTAACGTAGGAGATGCAGTAGTTACTAATTAGTGCTGCGAATGGATGTCAAAATAAGTTTGGGAATAAAGGATTTAAACATGTACACTCATACTATGTTACACTCTAAAAAATGCTGGGTTAAAAACAAAACAAGTTGAGTTGAAAATAGACAAATCCAGCGGTTGGGTTAAATGTTTGTCCAACGTTCTGGGCAGTTTTATTTAACCCAACTATTGTTTAAAAATTACTACATGGCTGGCTAAAAATGAATCGGTTCAAAGTAGGTTGAAAATTAAAAATCAGATACATACTTACAGGAGGCAACAATAATAATCAAAAAGTGAACATTTATTAATAATTTAATAAATGTTTATTGCACAGTAAAAACCGTTGGGTTATTTTTTTAACCCAACCTTTGGGTTACACATGCTGGGTCACTATGTTGGGTTATTTACCAAAAATGTTGGGTCATTTTTAACATCGTTGAGTTATTTTTAGTAATACCCCATCTGTTGGGTTAAATACGGATCCCGTGACGATGGTTCACGTTTTTAATTGCGGTCACGCCCAGGGCCGTGCACAAACATTTTGAGGGGCTGTGGTCCAAACCAAAAAAAGGGGCACTAAGGGGGTGGGTTCTTGTTAATACAAATTATCCACTCTGTCCTGCTATGCTCCTTCATTTTCCCCTTAGCCTGCTTCCACAGATTTACCCCCACTGACTTCCAACCTGTCCTGCTCTTATACTTTTCATCATTCATGAAAAGCCTGCAGCTGAAACAGTACATTGCATCATTCTCAGGAGAATACTCTAACCAGGGATGGTCTTCATACCACTGTCCCTGAAATGAACGTCCTTGTTCGTTTTTTGGGAACGGCAAAATTGGACGACAGGGTCCTAATGAATTTGAAAATTTTGTGAAGGCCACATTGTACGTTATACTGTATTTCTTTACATGGGCAGGATCTGATGGATTTTGTAACTGAAGCAAAAAACTCAAAGTCTTCTGGCTCTTTCTCCCTTGAGTACATGGCTGTGGCTGCCTCACTCTCCATATCTTCCTGTTCTGCCTCTGTCTCTTCTCTTTCTGTCTCAATGTATTGCCTTTCTTTCTCAATCTGAACATTTTCTGTCTCTGGTTCATTTCCAAGGCCTTCACTTTTACTCTGTTGAATTGACTCTGAGGTAGTGTCATCTTAATATAGAGAATGAAAAACAAACCTTTTACAATCATATATTAAATACAATTGTTAGGCTTAGTGCTAATTCAATGTTGTTGTATTGTAATTACTTTTCCATTCAAATAACTGAATGTCTATCTTTCTTTTTATCACACGCTAGCATATTCCTTCACTGTCAGCCAGTTTAACAGTCTCACCTGTACCGGTCTGATTTGGCTGCTCAATGGGCTCTCCTTCACTCTCTGAGCCTCTGCCTCATCTTCAACAGAAGTATAATAATTATTAGACATTTGATTTAATATTATACAGTATAAATCTATATTATACACAGTACTATACCATGCTAATATACAACTCATTTAGAGTATTTATATTACCTTTTTTTAACTATTTATAGGCTTACTATTAATATGTTCCTAAATAAAATATTTATAAATAGCCTATGATGTGTTATAGATTACTAATATCAACTAAGACAAGTGAATATAATGGGAAATATACTTAATTACAAGAATTAAAGTGAGACAAACTGTCTATGATGATTTACCTGCTGGCTTGCTGGAGCTCTGAATCCACGTTTGCAGTGTTGAACTGCCTTTAGCAGCCTCCCTTCGCTCTTTCTCTCTCTGTCTCTGTCTTCTCTTTTGTGAAGGCATTGTTTTTTGTCTACAAATTGTACCAACAACAGAAAATATGGTCTTATTTATATTAGATTTGATCTGACTGGTACAATAATTTGATTAGACACGCATTCTAATTCTAAGAATGTGGGTGCAAGTTGTTAGCACTATTAGAAGACCAGGAGCAAAACACTACCGACAGAAATATAAAAACAAACTACCAAATTACTAATTGTGTGGATCAACCAGTGTCTGTAATGTGTATTGTAATGCATCTACCTGGTAATGCGATGACCTTCGTGAACTGTCGTCTCCACTCTTCACAGAGCAGACACGTGTGTGTGTGTGTGTGTGTGTGTGTGAGTGATGCTGCGGAGCGAGCGGGAAAACCCGGAGCGGATTAGCGTAGTCAGTGGATCTTTAGCAGAGCGTTTCAACACAACTAGTGCTTATTTTGACGCGCGCGCGGGGGGCGTTGAGAGGGGCACTTCAGCCAGTGAGGGCAAAGGGGCAGTGGCTCTAGCCACCGGGCCACCCCCCTGTGCACGGCCCTGCTCACGCCATCTGTGCAGTGGAGAAGCGCGGTCGCGCCATCCACGCTTAAAAACAACTGCGCGTCTACACGAGGTTGCGTGGTAGGCTCAATGTGTATGCGTTTGGTTGTCGGCAGACTTTTAAAAAGATATTCATAATAAAATCAAATTGTTTTCTGCAAACTCCACCAGATTCTTGTTCTATATCGCACAGACTACCACTGTGGTAATTCTCATGTTGTTTTACTGTTTTATTATTTAATAATTAACTGCCAAAGTCCTATACTGCAGCGGTCCCCAACCTTTTTTGCGCCACGGACCGGTTTAATATCAGACAATATTTTCACGGACCGGCCTTTAAGGTGTGGCGGATAAAACAACAAAATAAAATGATACGACCAGCATAAAAACTGGGGTATTTTTTTAAATATTATAATAAACGTGAATCCAATGTGTAGGCTTACTCGCAACTTTATTAGCAGCGTCCTCGTAACATCGCGCCAACAACATTACATGAGTAACATCCTCTCTGCCCCCTAACGCTCTCTGGCGGGCTTGGTGCGTGTAAATCACCTGTTGCGATGAATCCATATTTCAAGTAGGACTCCTGGTATTGTCTGTTAAATGCAGCTTTCTTTTTCTTGGAAATCGTAGGCTCTTCTTCTGTCTCCTCACTGGGCCGTTTCCCCTTCGCAAAGAAGCTTTCCAGAGACGTTTGGTTTTTTACTCATTTTGCTAGCTTGTGTGTTTATTTTTAGCGGTAACGTATCGCGTGACCTAAACAAGCGTTGCTATGAGCCAAGAGTGAGTCATAGACGGATGTAACGGAGAGAATTTGAAGTTGAGATGCTGACTCGCGATCTTCGCAGTAGTGAACCCGCCAGAGAGAAATGCACATTTCATACTAATTACATAAGTCAGTTTTTTTTTTTTTTAAATAAGTTATTTATTCTTTCTGTGCGGCCCGGTACCAAATGACCCACGGACCGGTACCGGTCCGCGGCCCGGGGGTTGGGGACCTCTGCTATACTGTATACCTGGCTATATATCAATATTTAATCAATTCATATAACATGCAAATCAAATTGTTTTCTGCAAACTCCACCAGAGTCTTGTTCTACATCTCACAGACTACCACTGTGGTAATTTTCATGTTGTTTTACTGGTTTATTATTTAATAATTACCTGCCAAAGTCCTATACTGTATACCTGGCTATAGCAATATTTAATAAATTCATAAAAAATGCAAATCAAATTGTTTTCTGCAAACTCCACCAGATTTTTGTTCTCACAGACTGCCACTGTGGTAATTCTCATGTTGTTTTACTGTTTTATTATTTAATAATTAACTGCCAAAGTCCTTTACTGTATACCTGGCTATAAAATTGTTCTAAATGGGCAGACACAAGCCTGATTCTTAATTAATTTAATATTTTATTTATTTTGGCGCGAGCTTGTGTGTGTGGTCCTAACATAAACCCTACGTTATGGGAACATAAGGTCCCCACAAAGATTCAAAATCCTTGACCTTGTTTGGACATTTTTTTGGTCCCCACAAAGAAAACAACTTATAAATGCTTATATGATGTTATTTGAAAACTGCAGTAAGTTTCTGTGATGGGTAGGTTTAGGGTAAGCGGATAGAAAATACAGTTTTTACATAATAAAAATCATTATGTCTATATGGAATGTCCTCCTGAACCAAGAAAGCCCAACGTGTGTGTGTGTGTCTGTGTCTGTGTGTTGGGAAAATTTTGCTATTTGCCATGTTCCTGAAGATGGTGGTTTGGCCACAACAGGCTGCTCGGAGACATATCCCCTTGCCTTCACCTATACTTACACCCATACTTACTACACTTACAGAATCAGGAGCACAGAAGGGCACGTCTCCAATGTCCAACATTTTTGTTGCATTAATAAGTTCAATGGAGACTTGAAACTATGCAGTTGTAGTCCTGTCCATGCGTTTCATCAAAATTTAAATGTTGAATATGAGTCCGCACATACACCACATATATTTTGATAAAATAACATTCAGCGAAGAATCAAGATGGGCTTGCTATATTTAAAAATTTGCTCATAGGTCTATGGTTTGATTATTTCTTACAATAATTGATTGCAAGAATAAAGTAATGCGAACAAGGAGCATGTATTTATTTTCCCTTATATGTTACAGGATTTTTGAGTGTGGTGTGGACAACACATTCTCAAGATATTTTCGAAATGAAAAAGTAGTGCTCATGGCCCCTTGAGGGTTAGGCTTAGGAGTGGATCTTCATTTTCGATGTTTTACCGACAAATTATACCTTTTTTTGTCAGATTACACAAATTCATATGAAAATACCAACCCGCACAGTACTTACAAATTTTTAACATTTTTGGCCAGCAAAAACATTAAAGCGAAACAGTCAGAGGATATAAGCACAAAATCTGAATAAGTATTCAGGAGTTGGAACTGAGATTTTTACAGAACCATTTAAAGTTTGTGTGTCATCGCTTGGTCAACTCTATAAGCAGGCATAAGTCTACTTCCGTAAACATCAAATAATAATACCATTTGCAGACACATGTTGTAGCAAAGAAATGAATTGAAAATAATAAATTTAAGTAACTCACCTTCTTCACTGAAATGATGTCGGTTTATTTCATCTAGCATGACAACATCTTATACTCAGCATGGAGTATGATAAAAGTATGAAAACTAGCCCTGGTCTTACCTATAAAGTAGCATCTACATGCTATTTGTAGTTGAATTATATTTTGAAAAAATAACTTTTTACACTCGTGGAACAATTCTTAATCATCAAATGTATTTGGGTCTAACAATCTCAGCCTTTGGTCAATTTGACAGGGCAATAAAGTATATGATCGACAAGCAGAGCTTCATATAGCATAAGAAAATCATTTTTAAAACAATAAATTAGCACCATACCTAATGAATTTTAAAGACAGATAATGTCAGATAACGCTGCTGATGGAGTATCATGTGAGTGAACACAGTCTGTTTGTAGAGATGGGCCGACAAGCAGAGCTGGAGGCCTGGAGAGCACAATCTGTGTTCACACTCCACTGATGGAGTCGTTTAGGACGAGTTGCACTTCTTCATGGAGTTCAGCAAATATAAGACCATTGGAGACACTTACTTTACTCAAATAGCTTGAATTCTACCTGATTTCCAGTGAACGAGTCATTTAGACAAAATCACATGTTTGAGAGAAAATTAAATGTGTCCAGCTGGCAGAGCAATTTGTTCTCCTGTTATTACATGAGTTGAGCCTAATTTTACTTTTTTTCACTGCTCTGTGTATTTACTTTGACATTTTCTTTGCTAACATATCTCATAACATACCTCAACAAAGTCCATTCATTTATTTATATGTGTGTAATATGTTTAGTACTTAAAGGCACAATATGTAAGATTTTTGGATTAAATTGGATTGTAATACCATTAGAACAAAGCTATATATTTTGTTGACTTGGTTACTTGCATTATCCCAAATGTTTCCAAAATTTAAATCCAGATAAATCAGCTATTTTGACCAGTGTAATGTCCCATGTCATTGCGTTGTTTGTCAATAACGCCATATCTGCGTTACCCCCGATTTACAGTTTTACTTACGTAGAAACCAAAGACACTTTAAAATATTATTCCCACATACAGACAAGGCTTAAGCTTAATCCAAGACTAAAATGCATGTTTGAGCTATTTTAACTGAAAGCAACTTGCACTGATATACCTTAAAATATGTCAGAGCCATTGTTTTGTCTCAAGATGGACACCAGTACTGTTACTTTTCTAAGGGATGTTAATAAAAGCTACGTAAATGTCCTAATTGAACTAAGGCCTAATCCTGGCTTAATCTAAGCCCTGTCTGTGAAACCAGGCCTAAGTGTTTTATTAAACAGGTGAGCCACTGTTTGGATACCTCTATTGACAAAACTAATCATTTGTTTAACGGTTCAACATGGTTAGTCTAATCATTTGAAAGACTTTTCCTTGATTTACCGCAAGTAACATGTTTGTACCCAAAAAGGAAATCAGACAACACTATTTTGTCAAGTGGCTAACTTTGCATAATCAGATAGAGATTTATTTGTAGTAACAGTAATACAGCATTTCCTCCCCGACACAATGTTTATGAAATGAATTGCATCTCATTTAGCAACTCAAGTCATCCAGCTTTTATTGATATATTTTAATATCAATCTAGCTTACTGCAGTGTGCAACAAGTGTCTCACACCAGCCACTGAGCGAACGCACAGAGTAATGTTAACTTTCAACAAAGTTGAAATGTATTTTTAGTATGATTATTTTGTAAAACATTTGTATTAAGTAAAACAGTGCTGCATTACCCCACAATTTCAATTCGTCAAATAAAGTGACCTGTATGAGAAGTAATTTATAAATTGTAGCTGTTTCATTAGAATGAAATAAAATAATGCGAATTTAAGTGATCAAACATAACTGTAAAAAAGTTCAAGTTAAGAGGAGGCGAATGTTAAATGCAACTTTAATCGAAATTTTAATAGTAAAATATGCATAAAAAACAAAACGAAATGAGCGGCAGTGGCTGACTGCAAAATATAAGATAATATAAACAGCAATGTTGAATGTCTCAAGCTCTCGGCATCACCCAGCCCCACAATAACATTTTAATATATTAAATACTTTAATATATTAGCTCATTCATGAACACGATTTCTGCCCATCGGATTGCATTCCACCTGTTTAGGTAAAGATGACAATTCCCATGATTCCACACTCATTCACGCCGTCATCAAGCTACGCCTTTGTTATTAATTTGAGTAAGCAACCTCTAGCAGCAAAAGTTACATACTGTGCCTTTAATGCTTTGGCAACATAGGGCTATTCTACACAGTAATGTCAGTAAAGCTAACTGAACTGAACTGAATTGAACTGAAGAGAGAGAGAGAGAGGGAGAAAGAGAGAGAGAGAGAGAGAGAGAGAGAGAGAATATTTCAACAACAAAACATCAGTAGTCAAAAACACTGCTAGGGGGAGATACAAATGTTTAAATCAATTTAACACTCGGTGTACGGACACAATACAAGCTTTGTAACCTTTAAAGTAGCTTTAAAGTTTCATTATATTATTGAAACTGAACAAGTATGTTTGCATTCATATTCAAAATTATTTAAAATACCTACAGTAATACAGCAATAGTGATCTTTCTCACCATAAATGTAGGCTCAAGTCTATGGCATGTTTAGGTTTAGGCTACATATCCTAGATTACTGTGAAATATATCATATGTAAGTGGTTATATAAAACAAGTCTTGATTTTAGTCAATGTATATTTTCCACCAGATAGCAATCCTTTAGATACATTAATTTTAAAGTCATCCAAATGATGTCGTCAAAAGCCAATCTGAATTAATTTAATGGGATTTTTATTTTTTTTTTTACAGCCATCCAGAGTATAGGAGGTGGAAGACTCTTATTGATACCCTTAATATATATTAGACAATGAGGGGCGATCTGCCATTTCCCACATGAAATTTTAAGAATGTTCTAGTGGATCCCACATGAAGCTGCCCAGGTATCCAGCACCATTTGATATTTCAACACCAATATCTGGCTGTATGAAACGTACAAAAGTGCATGCTGGCAGCAAGCAATCAATTTTTATATAAATTAACAAAACAAATAATTTAAAAAGCTGAAATCTTGTGACAAGTGTATAAAATGTGGTCATATACAACATAAAATACAACAAATATCCAATTCTGATTCAGTGATTATGTCTACTATAACAAATCAAATAACACCAGCTTTCAAAAAGTCCTTTTCTCCAAGATTATGTCACTTGTTTTGTAAAAAGTGCATGTCGATGCATGTCGGTGCAGGTTATGGATGTTTTAAATGGTGTCACTTTTTTATATCATACTTTGTTACGGGCTACCAGACAAATAAGACTGTAATCATGAGAATAACAATGTATCAGATATACATTTTCAATCATCACAAAGCACTTAACACAAACTCTTTAAAACATATCTGTGAAATGAAACATTTTTAGGCTATTGGCAAGCATGTCTGGATCTACAAAGAGAACCCTGTGCTTCAAAAATATTAATTCAAATGATATAACAAAATCTCTTTTTTTTGATTACTTAAATGTTAAAAACTAAAATATTAAAAACATGCCACACCACCAGAAACAACAAAAACACAGTTAAAGAGTCAGCTAAAAGCTCTGTGAGCTAAAGTGTTGTAAAGAAAAATTTTATAACTTACTGCTAACCTTTCCCACAACCAAGTTGTCCTTTGAGGTTTCATTAAATGCAGGGAATAAAATCTGAAATTAGAAATCTGCAAACTGTTTACTGATATATCACTCCCCTCAAAAGCAATAGCCTACAATGATATATCGCTACAGAATTATCTGGATCATTGGGCACACGTCTTTGAATTCACCTCTTCCCCTATGTAATAACAGACAAGGGCAATTTGGCCAAAAAATAAGAAAACATATGTTTTGTTAGGCTAATATTAGATGGCTAAACATAATATGCATCTATGCATCTTTAGACATGAATGTAAGAAATTTTAAAAGTATTTGAATAAAGCATGAACTCCCAGGCCTCCCCTACAGGCCTACACAAAGTGATGGAACAGGCCCTTATTCCTTAGTCAAGAAAGGCAGTATTTTTATCAGAACACTAAATTAGGCTATCACTGAAACATAAAAGCAGAAAACTGTCTTATATTGAGGGCCTCAGTAAAAAGCTTACATCTATGAGTAGAAGGCCTTGTGATCATCTCACACATCAGGTGCTGAGCTCAGGACTCTTTTCCGCTTGTTCAGTTTCCCTTGGCTTGGAGGTGAACTGGCCTCACTGGCCATGCCCATAATCCAGCCCTGTATCAGTAACAACAAACCAATGCTGTCCCTACGTCATTTTGAAACAACCACAAAAAAAGCCTTGTTCCTAGATTACAAAAACATTCCTTTTAGTCAAAGCTTTAATACTAATAAGCATATCGGGGACTGTTTAATAATAACAATAAAACTGTTCCTTAGTTTGTGGATCCTATGGATTCAGAGTGAAAAGTGATATAGCCTGATGATTGTGAACTTATAAAACTATTTGTGCTTCCTTTGCTTTCGCCTTTAGTAAGGTGTTTCTGGTCCACCCAAGCAGGTGCATCTACCTGTCGTGTCCTAATACTTGAAGAAGACTGATCACCTGTCCGTCCACCCTGGCCCAACAGAACCAGCTCTGATGCACGCTTGACATCATGCCTATGCTCAAGGCATCCCTTAATGCCTGAGCCTTCGCCAGCTGCACTCCTTCCATCGCTACCTTCCTTCGTCTTTCTCGGCGTATCCTGAGGGACCTCAGTTAGTGTGGCTCCTTTGCCATGGTCGGAGCAGCGTCTCAACGCTTGAGGCTCACGCTCAAAGTGTGTGAGCGGGAAATGCGGCAACAAGACGATGTGCTGCTCGAAAGTTGCTGGGACCAGAGAGATCGCAGAGGCTCGGCGCGGGCTCCTCATTGGACTAGCCAGCGGTGTCTCATCAATGAAATTAATCACTTCGTCGCGGCTAAAGCACTTGAAATCGTCCTCATAACGCTCGACTCTTGGAATCTGCTTGAGTGAATGCATGTCCTCTGATCGCCTCCTTTTGCGGTGAGGGTGGCTCTCCTCGTGGTAGGGTGCCGGGCTGCTCCGACGTCTCTCGTGGCGTGGCAAGCTGCATTGCGGGATGCCAATGATGTCCTCTGTGGAGCCCCAGCGATGCAGGTAAGACGGGATCTGACCGGTGGTCCACATGTCGGTTTCGTCGTGGGAGTATCTTCTTGTAGGGGGCACCTGGAGTAACACACAGACGAATGAACCAGTACTTTTCTAAAAGAAAAAAAAAAACTAAAAATTTCTGCTTCCTGCTCAATCTAAAGACAAAGATGTTCTCAATGCATTTGCATCTCTTATAAAGTCAAAATCAATGGAATTTTGTGAACTAATGGTAACACAGGCCTGCTTTCATTTTAAAGTAGGCTACTGATATTCATAGATTTTTACCTTATAATAGGGATGTCCTTTAAAAACCTTTTGAGTACAAAATTAAGTTAATATTTTGTTTAGCTTATAATAACTCATTCTTCAAACAGATACTCACATTCCACATTGTTCTGAGAACTACACAGGAAAGACATAAAATTAGTTTTTAGTATTCGAAAGAACTTTTAGTATACTATCCAAAGCATACAGCACAAGCCTAGCATGGAAGCAACTGTATTGGTTAATGAAGGAATGAGACGGCAATTTACAAAGAAGTCCTATGGATTATGAGGTCCTTACTAGCTATACTCTGGCCAGTAGAGGGAAGCAAAGCATCAATAAAGCATTGCTATTCAGGTTTTTCTTTTTTTTTCTTTTTTGAAATGATAATTTTTGTAATAGCTCAGTGATTCGATTTCTTTAAAAACCAATACTGGTGATCTTAACCGTTTAAAACTAATAAATTATGAAAACTGAATATTGAATACTTATATTGTGGTGCAGGACCAGTTGCAATGAACACCAACATTTTGGAATTTTACATTTTTACTCAGCTGATTAAAATTATGTTATATATTTTGTAAAAGCTTGTCATCTTGCTTTAAATATACTGCCCACTGTATGTTTTTTTTTTCATTTTGTCTCATATAAACATGAAGATGGAATTACCTCACAATTGTTTGACAGTGTTAAACATTATTATCTGTAAGCGTTTATTGTGTTTTAAGCCTAAATAGCTTGACAGCAAAAACAGTAGCAGCTTGTACTTCCCAATTATTATGATATTCTGATACTCTGATGATGATGATGCAAAACACTGGTGAAATTGAAAAAGAACATTCATACCGTAGTCTAATAGTACCAATAATATTCTAATGTAGGCACGTTTGTTTTGAGTTCTTTGTCAATAAACAACAGTGTTTTTTGCAGAACGTCTTTGGAGCAATTCTAACACACACAATGTTCGATAAATTTTGAAGTGAACTTCAAAAGTTGATTCGTGCAATGTATATAGCAATAAAATCAGCAATGAAAAGCAGTCAAGCACTGCAGATTGTCTAACAGAGCTTTGGGAAGTGTTTGGCATACACATTTATGGCATATTCTCCACATTTAACCTCCAAGTCCAAATTTTCAGTCAGACATGTTTTTAATTTTGGTTAATTATTTATACTGAGAGAAAAATCTATAATATTTGAAACTGACAATCCAGGCCAATGAAAGTTACATGTGGAGGTTACATGAGTGTTTATGGGCAGTATGTAATGTAATAATTTGAATGTAAAAAGGTTAAAAGTTTGAAGTGAAGCATTGCACACCTCTAAAACTTACTGGCAGTCTCTAATATGCACTGAACTCTTAAATAAAGCCCACTACTACTTCCTTGTAGAAGTGGTTCAGATCATGATAGGTCCATACATAGTGGGTCACAGTGTCTAATCATGTGACATGTAAAAATCCCATGTTATAGTCACATTTTTTGAATTTGAACTTTTTTTTGTACTAATTCACATTTGCAATGACTTCAAGCTTTTAACTTTAAAATATAAACTGAAAAGGCATCAGTGGCAGTCGTCACATGAGCCCTGCAACAGTAGGCCTACATCAAAAATACCAAGATACCACTGGGGTGAAGAAAACAAAAGTGTTTGTTAGATCATATTTTCCAAATATTTCTCACATAAAAAAGTCTCCAATTTCAAATGTTGATTTTTGAAAATTCTAATAAGTAAGACAACATGAATGTAAAATGATTCCAGTAAAAGACGTTATATTATCGTATAGTATTGTATAGTGACTATAAATTTTTTGCAAATACTGAGGTGGAGGGCCATTGCAACATGCACATTTTAATTAAAAATAAAGAAAAGATCAATTTGAAAAAAAAAATCAATGGAAATATACCTGCAAATAGTGCATTTTATCTTCCTGAAGCTCCCTCAATGGATAACCCTGGGGGCCCCCCCTTTCTAAGGTTGAGAATTCGTATTTGGCAATACGGTCTACCGTCATGATATCACCAGCGGAGCTATAGTCAAATGGTCTGTCAAATATTAAGTCCGGATGAATGCCTCCATCCTGGCTGTTTTCTGCAAACGCAGAAAGCATATATATCAGGATTAAAAATCAGTGTGCTCAAAATACACAGACAGACAGACAGACAGACAGACGAATAGGTAGTAAAAAAAAAAATCCCTTTTATGGATTTACGGGGTCCGCATTAGAATTGGAGGTCGTAAAAATGCTTTATTTGAAATCATTAGAATCCATTGAAGTGTCTTGTACTGAAAATCATGACTGGCTGCTGCAATTTACTAATTGAGCAGTGCTACAGAATCAAACTATCATTTAAGATTCCCTAAACTTTATTTTGGTGCAAAAGATTCTCTTAGGGGTACAAACAATTTTATTTGCAAAACTTTAAAAACAGTTGTAGGGCAATGTGAAATGCTGATCTTAAGGTAAAATGGGGGCACACAGCGGGATGACAGATGAGATCAGCTATTAGCACAGGCAGCTAAGCTTAGCATGCATTTGAGTGAGACACAAGTACAAGAAGCAACCCTTATACATACAACTGAGTTGTGTTACACAAGGCATACCGTCTGAAAAGAAGCAGAGCACTGGTAAAATCAAGACCACATATTCCATATCTTGCTCAAATTCCTTTTGGCTGCAAACTTAGAAATGGTGCCAAATAGCAGGAAGGGTAATGAAATACAGCTAACAGCAAAGTCAGACACTTAACACCTACATTCAGCAATACATAATGGCAGCTTCAGTTTACTAATAGTTTGTGATTAAGCATATTAATCATATAATTATCATGTGACCTCTAGTTATTTTTGATGGGAATCCAGATAAATTCTTCTTATTACATTGTTGCAATTGTTTTTTTGCTTTTGTTTTTATGTTTTAATATTTCCTTTACCAATTTTTACAAGGTAACTATAGTTGCGAACAAAATAACATTTGGTATTTTTTTAGGTACAGAGAATTATGGGCATAGTACATTAGTTCGTTGAAAGGGTTTAAGAAGCTTCTTTCTGTCATTTTGTTTGATTAATTACTTTCTTGTTTGGTGATAGTGGTGGCTAACACAAAGCTACAATTGTTTTGTACATTGTAAAAAAAAAAAAAAAAAAAAAGCCAGAATTTTACTGGATTAAAAAATATTATTTTACAATAAACTGCTGTAGTCAGAATTTTTTTATGAAATCAATGCATGCTGGGAGATTTTCTTACAAATTATTGTGAATCAACGGAATGATGCTAACATCACAATAATTTACTCCACTTGTTTACTGTGAATTCACATTATAAATTTGTCTTTAACCATGCAATTATTTACATTATACATTTATTTGTTTAACTGTAATTGTTTTGAAATGACCATAGTGGAGATTAGTGTTCCATTTGCTTAGAACTGTATATAGTCATTCAAATTCTAGCCAAGAAAGAAGCGTGACAAATGAAAACATTTGTTAAAACCCTGACAATCTAGAATATAAATGAGCTTATTGGCTGATTTTAAGTTAGACACACTATTCTTAACATGAATATGAAGATTTTATTTTAGCATTATTTAAGCAATAACATTTGCAATAACTGTTTTGATTGTGGATCTTTCTGAACTACTGAAATACATTTTTGAATTGTGTGACATTAACACTCAACATACAAAACAACAATGGTGACACTCAACAAAAAAAAATTAAAAAGATAAAATATAAGCTCTGAACTTTACAAAATAAACAACACAAACTGCTAAAGGTGAACCAAAAATAAGCACAGATAAAACGTATCAAAAGTAGCATCCCAAATGACGCACTATACACTATGTACTTATACAATATGTACTCAATCAGTATGTACATATTTATGTGTAGTGTATGCATTTTATGAGGCTATTTTTTGTCATTCAACATCAAAATCTGATAGCCCCTCCACGTCTGCTACATAATTAAAGCTGCAACAGTTGGGTGCATGAAGTGTCCAACAGTTCACACTTCGTTATTTCGGTGTATCATCTAGATATTTAAAGTGTAATTCTATTTGTAATTTTCATTGTGAACATACTACTCCCTCTATTTATAGTACAAAATGTCATAGAATAGTGTATAAGTACGGAAATTGGGACGCACCAAAAAAAAAAAAAACTGCATATGCATATATAGAAATACAGTATGCTATTGTTTGTTTTTAGTTATTATTATGTACATTTTACCGTAAACTCACAGTAAAACCAAGCTTTTTTACACAACAATTGTATAAACTTGATTGAAACTAAAATTGCTAGTAAAGGACTGCAGATTTTACACGAAATTTCTGAGAGTGCAGTTAGATACAATTCCTACTGTAAAAGTAATATAATTACTAACCTGAAATTATTTACTAATATACTCTAATTTCACTCTAAAATGTTTTACAGTATAATAACAATGCCTGAAGTACTATGCTTGTCACTACACCTGCAGTATTTTGGCCAGTGGTACTGCAGGGGCATTAAGTAGTGACATCATGCAAATAAGGTTATTGTGTGGGTGAAATAATTACGCTGTAATTTTGAGCAGTCTTGCTTGCTCTTCTCTGAATTTTACTTTATTTTTTTTCCTTTTTGTGCTCCATTGCTATTCCCTTTTGAAGTGGAACTTATCACTGAGTCTTGGATTGATTGACTCTATGGGGAATACCATTAGTGTGACTGGTGTCTGAAGCATATGTGTCCAGTTGTGCATTGGCTGATGGCAGGATTGGAAAATACTAGCAAGCATTTCAGGAAGTGTGTGCCTCCATGTCCCTGGTTTTTGACACCTGAGGACACACACAAGCTTTGCATTTTGTGCTTGGGTAAGGAGCATACATGTTCAGTGATCGAGGGCTGAACACGCATGCTCCTCACAATGCGGAAGCTCCGCTCACTCTTGGCCTTATTCTCAAGAAATGTAGGACAAATGTCTACGTTAGCTCAAGCCCTGCTGTAGCCAAGGAACAGCGGAGGCTCTCGATGTGGGGATCGCAGGTCGAGCTCGCTGAGGTATTAGAGAAGTATAGGCCATAAACCCGCTCTTTCCATGTAATCAAATGGGACGTGAGCCAAACTAAAAAGTGAAAACTATGAAAACAAGGAAATTGGCGCGTGTTCACACATGCTTCAGACAACGTAATGCTGAAGGCATTGGCCATAGCGTCAATCCAAGACGCAGTGTCTCATTTCCCGTCTCAGTTGTAACCTGAGAGGTGTTTTTTTTTTCTTTCCATCTTTCTGGATTCATGTCATTTAAAATGTTTATATATAGCAGTCTACTGGGGTCTTGCTGAAGCATTTGCCTGTGACAAATGAGAACTTTGCAGCACAATTTCTACAGTGGCACTTACTCCAAAGACAACTTGGGTATTCCAGTTATATAACTGGAATACCCAAGTTAAGAAATATATATTTATTTCTGAGTGTAAGTTAGCAAAACATATTAATAAGAGACTAAAATAATAATTTTAACGTAATGTCCATCCAACTCATGTAGGTCACATGATAAATCCAATGACTGTACTCATCATTGTAGTAGATTAGATTTTTTTCTCAAACATAGCACTAATGAAAGTAAAATTAATTAATAAATTAGTTAATTAATCATTAATTCTAAAGACAAAAAATAATAAAAACAATCTGAACGATGAAACTTTCTTTACTTCCTTTCTTCACCCCCATCAACAATTATATTATAAATATTACCATACTACACATTCTACACACATATTGTGCATCTGGTAACACTTCAGTATAGGGAACACGCATTCACTATTAACTACAATTTTTGCCTCAATTAATTTACTGTTAATTAATAGTTAGTAGGGTAGTTTTTGTAACGTTTAAATATGTAGAATAAGGTCATGCAGAAAAAGGCATTTATATGTGCTTTATAAGTACTAATAAACAACCAATATACTAGTAACATGGAAGCTAATAACCAACTAGTTAAAAGTGAGAATTGAACCCTAAAATAAAGTGCTACCATGCTTCTTTAAAATAACTTTCTTTATGCATGTGATAGCAGGATGATCTATTTTCACCAGAATTATACAAGGAGAGCTTATTTGCTTTTTCTCACAATCCAAGGCACCTTGTTTGTAATTTTTTCGTTTTAGCATTTTCATTAGTGACCATTCAAGATTCTTACTGAGCAAAGTTATTTGACAAGTATTTAATTCTAGAATTTACAAGTTTTTATATATATTATATACTATATATTGTGTATTATTTTGAAAACAGCATTGCTTTCTCCTTGGAAAATGCTAAACGAAGTTCCGTGTTCCTTACCTTCATCCACTTCATCGTTGGACATGATGGCCACACATTTTTCCCAGACCATCTTGACGTCGGCCCTGTAGCGGTCACAAGCCCACAGGAACATGGGAAGGAGGATTGATTGTGCTATGGAGCACCAGAGCACACATAGAACCATCCAGCTGTAAGAGCGGTCAAATTTCAGGCTGGCAAAGCTCACCACCTACAATGAAGCACTGCTATTATTTATATGGTAAAAAGCAAACAAAAATGGCACATGACACATACAGTTCCCCTTATGCATGATTTAACTGTGGCAGTGATACACATTAAAGTCCCACTTTTTATTAGGTGTCTTCAACTATTTTGTGCTAACATTTAAATTAATAAATTGATACAAGGCACTTATTGTATACATGCATGCTTTACATTGTACTTGTAAAGTATTTAAAAAATACCTGCATATAATTACATCTGTAATTAATTTCTGTTATTAAATCTATAATTACACTGTTGACTCTTCCCTTACACCTTTACCCACCCTTAAACCTACTCATACAACCAAACATGTCCCTAACCTTACTCGTATCCCACATCAAATAAGTTTTGCAAGACAACATGGACAACATTTCAGGACTAGGTGGTAATATCCCTTGCTATTATGGTACCTTCCTGAGATGGGTGGGGAACAAATATGGAGGTGATTGGGATAGAGGGAGAGAAGTACAAAGCTTCATTGGGGCCATTAGGTGGGCACTCACTTTCCTTTAGATGTTTCAATGATATATGCCCACGGCACCAACTAAGGGCTCATTGGCAACATCTGGCGTTCTAGGTACACCCCCCTCTGCTTTTTCCCTAACTCTGTCCCTCTGTTACAGGGCCCTACTGATGGGGCATCCTCTTAACCAAGATCCATCGACTCGCTTGTTCAGCTACAATTTCGGGTGGGAAGCAAAGCCACTCTTTCAATTCAGTCAAAAGCATCCAATCATGAGCTCCACCCAACTGGGGAGTATCTGGGGTCTTCACTTTGACCTCCTTTGCCCCTTCCCCCACAAACTTCTTTACTGGAGCATGAAGAGATAACAGAATAGGTAAGGCATTGATTGAGACCCATCAGGAGTCCAATGACGGTGCAAGATACTTCAGCACATGGGTGTGCCTCCACGTATAGCGGACTTGCATCAAGCTTACCTTGCAGCCAACAAAGATGTGCTTCAGGTTTGTTGGAGATGAGCAGAGGGGGCACGTAGAATCTTCTCCATACCATTGACAGAGGTTCACTGGAGATGGCAGGACATCATAGCTTCACAACAGGAAGCTAATTTGAGATGCTTTCATGCCCCACAGATCCTTCCAAGAGAACTTTCAGCTATGTATCCCATCCACTACCCTTATTGCTTTGCTTGGGATATACAGGGAGTGCAGAATTATTAGGCAAATGAGTATTTTGACCACATCATCCTCGTTATGCATGTTGTCTTACTCCAAGCTGTATAGGCTGGAAAGCCTACTACCAATTAAGCATATTAAGTGATGTGCATCTCTGTAATGAGAAGGGGTGTGGTCTAATGACATCAACACCCTATATCAGGTGTGTATAATTATTAGGCAACTTCCTTTCCTTTGGCAAAATGGGTCAAAAGAAGGACTTGACAGGCTCAGAAAAGTCAAAAATAGTGAGATATATTGCAGAGGGATGCAGAAGTCTTAAAATAGCCAAGCTTCTGAAGCGTGATCATCGAACAATCAAGCGTTTCATTCAAAATAGTCAACAGGGAAGACAAAATAGTCAATAGTCAAGAAGCGTGTGGAAAAACCAAGGCGCAAAATAACTGCCCGTGAACTGAGAAAAGTCAAGCGTGCAGCTGCCAAGAGGCCACTTGCCACCAGTTTGGCCATATTTCAGAGCTGCAACATCACTGGAGTGCCCAAAAGCACAAGGTGTGCAATACTCAGAGACATGGCCAAGGTAAGAAAGGCAGAAAGTCGACCACCACTGAACAAGACACACAAGCTGAAACGTCAAGACTGGGCCAAGAAATATCTCAAGACTGATTTTTCTAAGGTTTTATGGACTGATGAAATGAGAGTGAGTCTTAATGGGCCAGATGGATGGGCCCGTGGCTGGATTGGTAAAGGGCAGAGAGCTCCAGTCCGACTCAGACGCCAGCAAGGTGGAGGTGGAGTACTGGTTTGGGCTGGTATCATCAAAGATGAGCTTGTGGGGCCTTTTCGGGTTGAGGATGGAGTCAAGCTCAACTCCCAGTCCTACTGCCAGTTTCTGGAAGACACCTTCTTCAAGCAGTGGTACAGGAAGAAGTCTACATTCTTCAAGAAAAACATGATTTTCATGCAGGACAATGCTCCATCACATGCGTCCAAGTACTCCACAGCGTGGCTGGCAAGAAAGGGTATAAAAGAAGAAAATCTAATGATATGGCCTCCTTGTTCACCTGATCTGAACCCCATTGAGAACCTGTGGTCCATCATCAAATGTGCGATTTACAAGGAGGGAAAACAGTACACCTCTCTGAACAGTGTCTGGGAGGCTGTGGTTGCTGCTGCACGCAATGTTGATGGTGAACAGATCAAAACACTGACAGAATCCATGGATGGCAGGCTTTTGAGTGTCCTTGCAAAGAAAGGTGGCTATATTGGTCACTGATTTGTTTTTGTTTGGTTTTTGAATGTCAGAAATGTATATTTGTGAATGTTGAGATGTTATATTAGTTTCACTGGTAAAAATAAATAATTGAAATGGGTATAAATTTGTTTTTTGTTAAGGTGCCTAATAATTATGCACAGTAATAGTCACCTGCACACACAGATATCCCCCTAAAATAGCTAAAACTAAAAACTAAAACTTCCAAAAATATTCAGCTTTGATATTAATGAGTTTTTTGTGTTCATTGAGAACATGGTTGTTGTTCAATAATAAAATTAATCCTCAAAAATACAACTTGCCTAATAATTCTGCACTCCCTATAGCCTTTGCACATCGCGGTGCTTGCTCTTGCTGGTGTACCTCATCAACCACAAGGTTTCGATGCTGAGATTGAGTTGCCTTGTGGCAGGATGGTCTACTATCTCTAAGACAGAGACCTCCTCTCCCTTGCTGAAAATGGCCAATGATGTCTCGGTGCTTTAAGGGCTGACTTAGCCTGCTGCACAGCTGTGGATGGAGTCCACTTCTTTCCAGTGTTGAGGGCAGGAACTACAGTATTGGGGTTAGCAGCCTTTGGTGCATTTGTACACCGGACACTCCAAGCTGCCTTTTCCATACAGCCCTATGTTGCTCATGCACTTGAGGAAGCATAGCCATTTTTTAACAAATGAGCTTATCACCCTTTCAAGTTTTCAACCTTTGAGACTGGGACCTCGTAGATGGTCTCTGTTAATATCTACAATTTTAAGATAAATAATTAGATGTTATTGATCTTATTCAACCACAAAAATGTGAGCAAACATATGCCTGCTCAGGGGTGTACTTGTCACACTTGAACCTTGTTCTCCGTGCACAGAACAACCATCATATTTCAGCCTTTTCAACATCATTTTGATATATATGATGAACGCACAACAGATGGCATTTAAACTAAGTACGATATTTGGATGCTTCAGTTAATGCTTCTGCTTTCACTACTTCTGTCAAACTGTCGGACTGGCACTCCAGCACATATGCAGTTTAGATGATCAGTAGTGAACATTGTGATTAACTATATAATGATTCATTGTTCACATATATAATTCAGTCACATTTTTGTGCAAGGCACAATTTATTGTTAAACCTCAAGTCCATACTAATTAATTCAATAACCAAGACGTATCTGTAGGGCCTCGCCATGAGGCTTATTTTTGGAGAACAATGTATAGTCTATTCATTGAAAGGGAAGGTTTATGGTTGGGGTAGGCATAGACATTAATAAAAAGCTATCTGATAGTAGCAAATTTAATTAATTATTTTATGGTGAGATTTTGCACCACTTCCGGATGCAGATGTATCCCTTCTAGCCACAACCTGGTGCCATTCAAGGAAATTCATATTTAGGAGATCCTGGGGTTAAATCCATGTCCAAACTGTAGAACCTGATGAATGTGTGCGGAGAGGACCAGCCTGCTGCAGCACAAACATCCTGGGTGCAACTGCCTAAGGTGCACCCCTCACAAGAGCTTTGGAAGACGCTACACTCCTAGTGGAGAGGGCCCTGATCCCTAGAGGCGAAGCAGCCGCAGAAAAAATTTGAAATGTAGCCTGGTCTTGGGTGCAATATAACTCTGAAAACACCTGGTGCAAATTTTAAACAGGAAGAGACTTCTCACAGGGCCTGAAGGTCTCCTACTCTCTTGAGTGATGTTAAGGCTAATAATAGAACCATTTTGAGAGTCAACATATTTTCTGAGATCGACTCCAAGGGCTCAAATGAGGCTTCTGTCAAGGCTCCTAGGACCAATGTTAAGTCCCAGAAGGGAACTCGCGACAGCCATATTGACCTCAGCTGTCTGGCACTGCGCAAGATCCAAGAAACCAAAAGGTGTCTCCCATCCATAGCTCCGTCCAAAGGCATGTGGCTAGTGGAATTAGCAGCCACATATACCTTTATAAAATACTGTCCCCTGTACTTGAGAGAGCAGATCTTCTTGGATCGGGATCTCCCAGGGGATGGCATCCAGGAGACACCACTAGGGCCACAAACCAAACTTGGGCCAGCCAGAATGGAGCCAATAAAATGTGGTTAACTTGGTCCTGGTGAACCCTTGCTAAAACTGCAGAGAGCAGAGGTATCAGAGGAGAGGTGTTCAGAAGCAACCTCGGCAATGACTGTACCATGGCATCCAGCCCAAATGGAGCTAAAGCTGAGAGAAGCAAACAGTCAAAATAATATATATATATTATTATTATTATTATTTAGTTATTATTATTTTTTTTATATATATTTTATATCTATATTTACAGTTAAGCCCAACTGGATAGGAATATTAAAAGATCAGCCTGAGCATGTACTCGAGCAGAATCTTTCATAATCTCAAAATCTCAATGTGGAGATCTGGAGATGAACAGAAGATGGCGGTAGAGAAGCTGTATTTGTGCATGGAGTGCACGACCGCTTGCCTCTCATTAGGCCAATCTTTTTTAAGCTTGGCCACAGCACAAGCAACAACCTCAAGCAGCTCCTGGATGTGACAGATTGAGGAAGCTGCTCTACTGAAGTATCTGCCCTCTTATCTACATCCAAACACTTGGAAAGCATAAGTTCCTTGTTCTGGTCTGAAAAATTTGCAGAGTAAGCTTCAAGAGTGAGTGGAGAGTGCGAGAGATAGAGTGTTCCCTTTCATGGGAACTTCGAGCTGCATCGAGACGCATTGGGAACGCTTCTGCGTGATTGCGTCGTGAAGCACATGTGAAATCTGTCCAATGGCGTGACAGAACGTCATGGTGACGTCACAGACCAGGAAACTATAAAGCACCCCTCCAAACAAAGAATGGCAGCTTCTCTGTCTTCAGCAAGCGCTTTGTGTTTCTGTCTGTGATTTACTGTTGTTTGTCAAAGCATTTCACTAAAATGGCGAGTCCTAAGCAATTCAAGAAGTGTGTTCCTCCCTGCCCCCGTTTCATTACGAGTGGGGATACACATGATCTTTGTGTTGCTTGTTTGGGTGCGGAGCACGCACAGTCAGCTCTTGAGGGAGCTGGCTGTGTTCACTGCGATAAGATGGCAGTGAAAGTGCTTCGTTCCCGCCGGGCGTTCTTCGAGGAGGGCGCTTCGGCTCGCGTTCCTCGTGGTTCGGGTCCCGCTTCTGCCGAGGCAGAGCGGCGGCTCAAATCATGGGGTTCACAGATGGATCTGGCAGAGGGGTTAAAGACGGGCCCGCCTTTTCTCTGCCCTCACCTGCCGGGTCTAGTGCCTCATCTCAGGGGGAAGCAAGCTTTGTGGTTTCTTCTCCCAGGGATGAGGCACCGGTGTTTTACTTATCCAGCTCTGAGGAGTTGGATGTAGTGAGCATCGATGCTAGTATGTCTCGCGTTTGCTGTTGCAGCGCGTAGATTTCTTGTCTGCAATAATATGTGCTGGATCTCGCGTTTGCTGAGGCAGCACATAGATTTCTTGTCTGCAATAATATGTGGCTCGGATCTCGCGTTTGCTGAGGCAGCGCGTAGATTTCTTGTCTGCAATAATATGTGAGCTCGGATCTCGCGTTTGCTGAGGCAGTGCGTAGATTTCTTGTCTGCAATAATATGTGAGCTCGGATCTCGCGTTTGCTGAGGCAGCGCGTAGATTTCTTGTATGCAATTTGTGGCTCAGATCTCGCGTTTGCTGAGGCAGCGTGCAGATTATGTGCCCGCAATTCATTTTATATATATATATATATATATATATATATTTATATTTGGAGGGAACTGAGCAGACGGGACTTTCCCTTTCTCTCTTTCCCTATGATTGCATGCAGACTATACCAGCTTTATTCTTTTTGTATCTCATGTCAGAAAAATTAAACTCTTCTGATTTTTGGATGCCTGTTTAATCACCGGGGGAAAGTGGTGTACACCTCATCATACGGTGCCCATTTCTCCTCGGTGCCCTCAGGGGGCCGTTCTGCCAACCCAGCCATTGAGTATGTGTCTGGGCGCAGAGCCCCCCAGCGGTTTTCTGAGGAAAACCCTGGTACAGTCAGATCGGTTGTTCCTGCCGGTGCGCCGCTTCAGGACGCCGAGCTGACTGTCAAAAAAAAAAAAAAACAGCCAAGGCCTTCCAGAGATAAAGCTGATCTGAGGACAGTTATTATCGCTAGGAAGGCTTCGGCAAAGAGGTCCTGACGCTTTTGGCGCCAGGCCTCTGGGGGCAGTCCTCACCGCGGGAAAGTGGTGTACACCTCATCATACGGTGCCCATTTCTCCTCGGTGCCCTCAGGGGGCCTCTGCCAACCCGGCCATTGAGTATGTGTCTGGGCGCAGAGCCCCTCAGCGGTTTTCTGAGGAAAACCCTGGTACAGTCAGATCGGTTGTTTCCTGCCGGTGCGCCGCTTCAGGACGCCGAGCTGACTGTCATAACACCAGAGGCCAGTCTCGAGAGACTGGTTCCCTTAGTAGATTTTCTGACAGAATGGAAATGTCTACAGAATATATCTTCTTGGGTACTGCAGATAATAGAAAGAGGCTACAAAATCCAGTTAACAGGTCATGCCCGCCCAGGTTCAACGGAGTTCTCACCACTGTGGTGGATCCCGAGCAGTCTCTGGTCTTGGAACAAGAGGTTCTGACACTTTTGCAAAAAGGAGCTATAGAAAGGGTTCCTCCTCCCAGCAAGCAGTCAGGGTTTTACAGCCGTTATTTCATTGTTCCGAAAAAGGATGGAGGGCTGCGTCCCAACCTAGATCTTCGCTTATTGAATCTTACGGTCCAAAAGCTCAAGTTCAGGATGCTTACACAGACAGATTGTTTCACAGATCAAATCCGAGGATTGGTTTGTGACAATCGATCTCAAAGACGCTTATTTTCATATATCCATCCATCCTCATCACAGGAAATTCCTGAGGTTTGCTTTCGGGGACGAAGCTTATCAATTTCGGGTTCTTCCATTCGGCCTAGGCTTATCACCCCGCACCTTTACAAAATGCGTGGATGCAGCTTTGGCTCCTCTGAGACTCCAGGGCATTCGCGTGTTAAATTATATCGACGATTGGTTGATTTTAGCTCAATCCGAGCTCATGGCGGTTCGACATCGAGATGTCGTTCTCGCACATATCAAAAGGTTGGGGTTGAGGTTGAACGCCAAAAAGAGTGTGCTTCTTCCATCTCAGAGAACCACTTTTCTAGGCGTGGTATGGGATTCGACATCGATGCGGGTCCATCTTGCTCCAGCTCGCATTGCGTCAATCCTATCAGCCGTCAATGGAATAAAACTAGGCCAGTTCATCACTGTCAAACAGTTTCAGAGACTGTTGGGTCTCATGGCAGCTGCGTCCAGGGTGATACCTTTTGGCCTGCTGTACATGAGGCCACTGCAGTGGTGGCTGAGGACCAAGGGGTTTTCTCCGAGGGGAAATCCTTTTCGCATGATCAAGGGCACGCGGCGATGCTTTCGTGCCTTAGTTATGTGGAAGAAACCTTGGTTCCTTTCCCAAGGGCCTGTGTTGGGAGTTCCTTGTCGTCGCGTAATGCTAACGACGGATGCTTCCCTCACGGGTTGGGGGGGCGATCATGAGTGGTCGCTCAGCTCAGGGTCTGTGGCAGGGTCATCTACTTTCCTGGCACATAAATCGGCTGGAAATGATGGCAGTGTTTCAAGCTCTCAAACACTTCCTGCCGGACCTAAGGGGCCATCATCTGTTGGTCCGTACGGACAACACATCGGTGGTCTCTTACACTTGTGCAAACTAGCTCAGTATATCCTTCTGTGGGCTCAGGGGAAACTGCTCTCCCTGAGTGCTGTTTATTCACAATCACCACCTTCAATTCCTGCCGGCGTGGGAATCGAACCGGCAACCTTCACGTTACAAGCCCAACTCCCTCACCATTAGGCCACGACTACCCATGACTACCCCGTTTTAACTGTGAAAAACTGTAAAATGCGACAGTAAAAACCTATTAATTGGTTAAAGGGCTAGTTCAACCCAAAATGAAAATTCTGTCATTAATTACTCACCCTTATGTCAAAACCATTTGTCGCTCATCTTCAGAACACAAATTAAGATATTTCTGATGAAATCAGAGATCTCTCTGACTCCTCCATAGACAGCAATTTAACCACCACTGTCAAAGCCTAGAAAGGTTTCGTTAAAATAGTTCACATGACTACAGTCATTCAAATTTAATTTCATGAAGTGAGGAGAATACTTTTTGTGCACAAAACAAAAATAACAACTTTATTCAACAATCTCTTCTCTTCCCTGTCAGTCTCTTACACAGTTGACATGCAGTGGTTCCGTGTTCTGTCAGAACGGCAACCCATTATTGGCGGGCTCCTCCGTCAGCATCTGCATCAGCATATACAAAGCCCCTAAAGGGACATGGTGGTATAAAAAAATTGGGATAGGAGGAAAAAATATTTTTTAAAGCTTTTGTGTTCCCCTGAGAAACTTTGCAACTTTTTCGTTCTCTCAGAAAGCTTTTGCGTTCCCTTGCAAAACCTTTGTGTTCTCTTGCACAGATTTTGCATTCTCTTGCAAAACGTTCACTGAAATGACATGTCAAGAGCACATTAATGTAACACGAGATCGCATCCATAAATCTGCCATCTACGGATTTCCTTCACTCTCACACAAAACTGGATGCACGGAGTCCAATATAGGCCTACAGTGCTCTTATGAACTGCCTCCCCCTCGATCAGATGTGTACTCTCATAATGTCATGTGCACTCATGAATCTCTCTGAATCTTTCACAAGAACTTCATTTTCTTCGCTTCTGGATTAGGGCTTTCACAATATCATATTTTTCACACTGCGGTTATTGTGGCCAAAAGCATTCACGAATGTATCAGTCAAATTCATTTTTACTTTGTTTATGTGGTTTTTCTTTTTTTAATTAAAAAAAAAATAAACATTTGCATTCTCAATCTCAATCGCCTGAGACTCTTGTCTTTCTCTGTCTTCTTTGAAGATCCCTATGAAATAACAAGAGAGAAAATGCTGTCAAGTTCAACAGTATGATGAATAAATATTAACATCAAAACTGATACTTTAACCTGTTAACTTCCATACCCGTATTTTAAGCTCTTTATCCTATAGTTGCGCCATCGCCAATGAAATCATGCAGTAAGTGACTGCTAATTCAGTTTTAATGTGTGCCTAGAACTGCGACCACAACATTTTACAGATTTTAATGTAACAATGTTGCAATGTTGTCACTCTGTTTTTCTAAATCATGTAATAGATTCGAACAAAAACTATAAAGTGCTACGAATGACTTGATTGCAAATACATTACAAATACAAAAGTAAGGTGAGAAAAAGAAAACGCAATACTTATTTAAAAAATCACCCTTTATTTAAATATATGAACACAGAAAACCGCTGTTAATATAACATTTCCCATTCCATGACTTGTAAAATAATCGCAACTTACTCTCTGTAAAATGGCAGAATCCGCAGGGTGATGGACATGGAGGTGGGTAAAAACCTCTTGGGTGTGGATAGAGTAGCTGCTGCGTCTTCTTCTTCTTGTTTGACAGGTGTCAGCATTAAGGTGTAATACTGCCACTTGAGATGCCAACCATGGTAGTGGCGTTGGAGTATTTATGTGTCATGATATCATATGAGTCCTATTCATTTTAAATATTGTGGTTATCGCCAATACCGGTATATTGTCACATCCTAAACTAACACAATATTGATATTTCCTTTGAATATCATGATTATCGTCAATACCGGTATATTGCGACACCCCTATTCTGGATTAAGCGTCAAAAGTTATCAATCAGAATAGAGTGACCAATTAAAATACTACACGGAATATGGCTGAGAGTGAATTGCACCTGGAATTCCTTTACAATTGAATGACATTCAATAATATTAATAAATGTATCTTAGAATTGGCTTAGAATGGGGCACTTGGATGATTTGTAGGCTACATATAAATAACCTCTTACTGAATCACATTACAGGTCAAACACATCTGAAAGATTTAGCTAAACAAGTAAAGTATTTGTATCTTAAAGCTCATGTGTTCACGTTTTGTGTAGGCTACTTGTGTTGAAGTATATAGGCTATATAAAATATATTCTGATTTATGAAAGAACTATTTAGATCAGGGTCAGAGACCAAATATATATATATATATATATATATATATATATATATATATATATATATATATTAATATATATTAATCATTTCAAGATTGCGATCTAGATTCAAACTCACACGCAATCTTATTCCAAAATGACAGTGATTCCACTATGTCTATTATACCTCAAATTGTGAACATCAAATAGGTATTGGGATAAAAGTTTACATTCCGGATATAACATTGATGTTGCGGCAGTCGCAATCAAAATGAGTAATTAACCTTAGAAGTTAATGTTACAATTTACATTATTACACCAGTAGGTGGGGACCAGAGACTGTTAAAATGTATTTAATTCATTAATTTTTATAAGACACTTATAAGACATTTATAACATTAAATAGAACATTTTGAGAGAACTTCAAGTAAATTACATTTATTTGGTCAGAATTTTAGGAGAACAGTGATCTCTATTTAAAAAAGCATTTTTCTTATATTCGAGTACAAAATATGAACTGCTCCATTGTGAATGTACAGAGCACGGAGAGAATGCAAAATTTTTCCAAGGGAACACAAATATCTTTGTGAGCTTTGAAAATATTTTTTTCCTCCCATCCCAATTTTTTTCCACCACCATGTCCCTTTAGGGACTCCATAGCGTCACAAGCATGCATTGTGCTGCTCACGTGAACAGCATCAGCCAATACTGAGCCTGCGTTCGGACATAAACACGGACGCGCTGCACTGTGCTTTCTATGTCAACTGCATAGGAGACTGACATGGAAGAGAAGAGAATGTTGAATAAAGTCATTATTTTTGTTTTGTTTTTGCACAGAAAAAGTATTCTTGCTGCTTCATAAAATTAAGGTTTAACCACTGTATTCACGTGGACTATTTTTTAGTACCTTTCTGGGCTTTGACAGTGGTGGTTAAATTACTGTTTCTTGGGGATTTCATCCAAAAATATCTTAATTTGTGTTCTGAAGATGAACAAAGGTCTTACGGGTTTGGAATCACATGAGAGTGAGTAATTAATGACAGAATTTTCATTTTTGGATGAACTAACCCTATAACAATAAGTACATGTACCATTTTTGGAAGTAAAAAGAACACTTAATCTTACAATTGACAGTGAAAAACCATAAACTGGCTTTTCTTAAAATTCCCACTTCACAGTTGATGTTTTTTTTTTTAAATGTAATGATTGTGTTTCTTCTTAGACTTTTCATCAGTTATGTACAATAGGGATTTATGTTACATCTTATGTTGATATGTGAATGTTTACAGCATTGTTGTAGTGTCATGTGTGTTACCATGATGGTGTTTTGTGTTTGTGTGTATGACACGGTGTGCACATTCTATATATTAGTATTTACCTCAGCTTGTGGGAAAGCTACTTGTGATGAACAAAAAATATCACCATATGTAAACATATGTAAATATATTTAAAAAATTTTCTGTATTTTCTACAGAATTATTCTGGCAAACAGAGCTTCCAGTTATATTTCGTAAAAACGACAATTTTTTTTTTACAGTGACGTACTTCAGAGACCGGCTCATGCAGAAGCGTTCCCATAGCATTAACGCCAGGATGCAGTGTCATTTTTTTTTTTTTTTAGCTATGTGAAGCTGTGAGAATTGTTCCAAGGAGTTTTCTAACTGACATATATGAGGATTTCATGTAGGATTGTTATAATCAAAAGCACTATCTTTGACAGTAGTCCATTCATAAGTCAATCAAGAGCGACTCCTCAACTCATTTACCTGCAAAGATAAATAACACTTATAATACTCCACCAAAATCCACTGAAACTCCACTAAAGCCCTTCTTGAAAATCATGTCCTTTTAAATGAAAACAAACACTCACCAATATGGGGAATCCAGTTAGAAAATCGTATATAAAGACTATTCCACTGATCAGATAGGTGATCTGCAGCGATGTCTTAATGGGCTCTGAGCCATCAATGGATGAACGCCTTTTGCCCTGAGCATCCTCCACTACGATGGTGGGAACGTTAAATTTGTTCTTGTCCACGTTTTGGCCCATCTGGATGGAAAAGGTCTGGAAGAGGGCAATTCCAATACAGATGACGCCCATCACCACACTCCCACTGATCAGCAACAGGAAACAGACGCCAAAGCCCAAGCCAATCTCGGTCACAATGAAGCGACAGTTGTCGTGGGTGTAAAAGCGTTCTGTGGTATCATGCCAGCCCACAGCAGGCAAGGTGGACAGAATGAATGACACCATCCAGATGCCCATGACGGTATGGACAGCCTGCTTTTTGGTGTTACTCAACCTGGTAGAAGATAAAGGAGATTAAAGATTAAAAGTCTTGATGAAAGGTTAATAAATCTGCAAAAACAGAATAACACATCTCTGAGGAGAATTTATTTTTAATAATACTAGAATGGATATACTGGTTATATAAGTGGTTATCAAAACTAGATTGCATCATTGAGCTTAATCATTTATAACTCTGTTTTTGCAACGCTATTAAACTGTTTGGTCCAGTTAATTTTACTTGAGATGGTTATAACACAGGGTGAGTTGTAACTTGTAACATCATCAGTTAGTACATCACAACTCTGTTACAACTCACCCCAGTAGTGGGATAGAATGTAACTACAGCTCCCTGTATACTTGCCATTATTTAAAAAGTGGGGAAATTATAGCAACGTTTGGCATAAATGTTGCAAAAACAAAACAACCAAAAACAAAATAAAATTAAAAAAAACAGTTACAGAAAACAAGAAGTGTCCCCATTCTCCACTATTTAATGATAACCCAATCACTTCCTGATTGATTGAATCAATTTTCTCCCAAGTCAAGTCAAATCGAGCTTTATTGTCATTCCGCTGCATGTGGTGACATACAGTGGAACGTACAACAGTGCTACATAAATAGACAAACAACAATGAAGTAAAACAACAGTATAAACCTATACACAACTAACTGCATATATATATATATATATATATATATATATATATATATATACAGTGGGAAGAACAAGTATTTGATACAATGCCGATTTTGCAGGTTTGCCCACTTACAAAGCATGTATAAGTCTGTAATTTTTTATCACAGGTACTCTTCAACTGTGAGTGACGCAATCTAAAACAAAAATCCAGAAAATCACATTGTCTGATTTTTAAGTAATCAATTTGCATTTTATTGCATGACATGAGTATTTGACACATTAGAAAAGCAGAACTTAATATTTGGTACAGAGACCTTTGTTTGCAATTGCAGAGATCATACGTTTTCTGTAGTTCTTGGGCAGGTTTGTACATACTGCAGCAGGGATTTTGGCCCACTCCTCCATACAGACCTTCTCCAGATCCTTCAGGTTTCGGGGCTGTCGCTGGGCAATACAGACTTTCAGCTCCCTCCAAACATTTTCTATTGGGTTCAGGTCTGGAGACTGGCTAGGCCACTCCAGGACCTTGAGATGCTTTTTACGGAGCCACTCCTTAGTTGGCTTGACTGTGTGTTTCGGGTCGTCGTCATACTGGAAGACCCGGCCGGGACCCATCTTCAATGCTCTTACTGAGAGCAGGATGTTGTTGGCCAAGATCTCATGATACATGGCCCCATTCATCCTCCCCTCAATATGGTGCAGTCGTCCTGTCCCCTTTGCAGAAAAGCATCCCCAAAGAATGTTATGTTTCTACCTCCATGCTTCACGGTTGGGATGGTGTTCTTGGGGTTGTCCTTATCCTTCTTCTTTCTCCAAACACGGAGAGTGTAGTTTAGACCAAAAAGCTCTATTTTTGTCTCATCAGACCACATGAACTTCTCCCATTCCTCCTCTAGATCGTCCAGATGGTCATTGGCAAACTTCAGACAGGCCTGGACATGCGCTGGCTTAAGCAGGGGGACCTTGCGTGCGCTGCAGGATTTTAATCCACGACGGCGTAGTGTGTTACTAATGGTTTTCTTTGAGACTGTGGTCCCAGCTCGCTTCAGGTCATTGACCAAGGCCTGCCGTGTAGTTCTGATACTCACCTTCCTCATGATCATTGATGCCCCACGAGGTGAGATCTTGCTTGGTGCCCCAGACCGAGGGAGATTGAGCGTCATCTTGAACTTCTTCCATTCTCTAATAATTGCGCCAACAGTTGTTTCCTTCTCACCAAGCTGCTTGCCTATTGTCCTGTAGCCCATCCCAGCTTTGTGCAGGCCTACAATTTTATCCCTGGTGTCCTTACACAGCTCTAAGGTTTTGGCCATTGTGGAGAGGTTGGAGTCTGTTTGATTGAGTGTGTGGACAGGTGTCTTTTATACAGGTAATGAGTTCAAACAGGTGCAGTTAATACAGGTAATGAGTGGAGAACAGGAGGGCTTCTTAAAGAAAATCTAACAGATTTGTACGAGCCAGAATTCTTACTGGTTGGTAGGTGATCAAATACTTATGTCATGCAATAAAATGCAAAATAATTATTTAAAAATCATACAATGTAATTTTCTGGATTTTTGTTTTAGATTCCGTCACTCACAGTTGAAGAGTACCTATGATAAATAGTTTGCGATTCAGTTTATATATCCCCACTGTATATAGTGAAATTCTGGACCATTCAGAAAGATACAAAGCCTCCACTTCTGAACAGTGAAGAAAATCTGCTATCTACCCTGTGCTGCAGAATGTTATATAAATGTTGAATGATGTTTACATGTGGTAATTGGGCACTCCATTCACAATATGCCTCTGGAATTATTATATAAATGATTATCCTGAAACATCAAAAGAGAATAATATCAGTATAAATTACACTTGATCCAGTAAAATGTCTCAGGTTACTTGACTGTAACCCTGGCTGTTCCCTGATTAAGCGGGAACAAGATGCTGTGCTTAGTGCTTTGGGAACAGCTTTGCGTGACCATCTGTGAATACTGTGTATAACAACTTTATAATGAAATTAACATTGAGCTTGACAGCCTCATATGGTAAAGTCATAGTAGTGCGTGGTCGTCTGAGGCAATAATTAGATGTGCCACAGGTGCATCTTCAGGTATCACTTTGTCTGAAGAATGGTCCTGGGACATCCTCGGTGTAGCAACGAAGCACAGCATCTCGTACCCGCTTTATGAGGGAACAAGGTTACAGTTAAGTAACCTGAGATGTTCCCTTTCAAAAGCTACACTCAATGCTGTGCTTAGCGCTTTGGGGACGAGAATACCCATGCCGCCGCACTTTGAGTGTCTGGACCCATCATGGTTGTGTAGTGTGTGTGCTCACAAGTACGCGGACGGTCTCAGACATGAGCTTGTGATGTTGACTCAAGGACGTGCGAACCCGGGGTCACATAAACATCCAAACTATAAAATCACATGAATGCGTGTGGAGAGGTCCAACCTCATAGGCAATAACATCCCTCACCTTCCTGTGTTATTATATTTCTATGTGAAATTTTTTGAGATCAATTGTAACAAACCAATTGCGATGCTGAATTTGTGACACGATCATCTTCATAGTTAACATCTTGAACTTGAGCATTCTGACGGAGCGGTTCAAGCCTTGAAGATCTAAAATCAGACACATTCCCCCATCTTTTTGGTATCGACTGTAGTAGCCTGTCTCTCTCTCTCTCTCTGGGAGGGGAACATGTTCTATGGCCCCTTTGTCCAGAAGAGATTGCAGCTCTTGTGACAGCAAATGTGCCTGCTCCAGTTTTACAGTAGTGGAGACCATGCCACTGAAACACGGAGGGCAACAAACAAACTGGATTCTGTACCCTTTTTCTACTGTAGTTAGAACCTAAGTAGATATGCCCAGCAGTAGCTTCCATGCTGCCAAGTTCTCTGAAATGGGTACCAATTTTGATACTTCCCGTTGAGGGGGTGCTGGGTATTCTGTGTCCTAGGCGACAACAGGAAGTAACAGAACCCCTAAAACTTCACTGGAAACCACTGTACCAAGACACCAGCAATGGCAGAGATGGTACAGTGGTTTAGTGAGGGTGCCTGGAAGGGGCGGGCTGCTTTAGTTTCATGCGCCCCGTCCAAGTCAAGTCAAGTCAAGTCAAGTCACCTTTACTTATATAGTGCTTTTTACAATGCAAATTGTGGCAAAGCAGCTTTACAGAAATAATTGGCAAATAATTTTCGGCTGCACAGCAGCTCCCAAAGAAAATGGTGTCATTGCCCAGCTTATTCTATATATTATTGATTCATTCCGTTGCAAAGATAGTTAGTTATTAGTTATTAGTTATTGCTATTTATGTATATCAGAACTGGAGAAAACAGGGATGTAATCATCCAGCTCAGCTCAGTTCACATACAACAGCGCCAATGCAGGCATACCAAAAACACTGCTGAATATCAAGCAAGTCTCCCCAACTTAAGCAAGCCAAAGGCAACAGCGGCAAGGAACCAAAACTCCAACAAAATGGAGAAAAAAACCTTGGGAGAAACCAGGCTTAGTGAACACTTGCCCGAAATTCAGGCAGAGTTACAGGTCATAAGTCCGATTTGGGATGGCAACAGTCAAAATATTTAATCCAGTTCCATCTAGTTTGAAATCTTGTTCATCACACTGGTATGGGACGGTTTGCTGGGGATCTATGCCACTGGCTGATGTGTCGGTAAGGCCCTCACAAGGGATGAGCTAGTTGACAAAGTCTCCGCCGACACCCCAGGGCCACGCTGCTGCCGTGCACAGGCACAGGTTCCCCATCCAACCCGGACATGGCCCGAATCCAGCCAATCACGCTAAATGGTAAACCTCGGGAAAAGCAGAGAGACTAAAATTAGTGTAGACGAGTACATCCGTGTTATAGGAAGTGTTCCCGGTTCCACCTGATCTGATCTATGCAGCCTAACAATCCTTTAATGGATGTGAAGACATAAATTGATAATGTGTCATGTGTATGCCAGGTTAAAGAGATGCGTTTTAGTCTAGATTTAAACTGACAGAGTTTAAACAGAGTTTAAGCAGCCACCCACCCTGAATTGGGTGCAAAACCATCAGGACCGGGATGAGGCTGGGTGGCCAACAGTCCCTCCCCCTAAGTACGATGAGTAAGGAACTGCACAAATGCTTCCTGTTTTTTCACCTTGCGAAATCTGCTGTGTTAACCGAGTTGCCAAACAGATCTGAGGGTGAAACTGGGGCATCAAACATGAACACTGCTTGTGCCGTTTGCTTGGTCACACAGAGGAACAGATCTGTAGCTCGACAAAGCTCAGAGAACGCCTCCTCCTCAATGGAACCCCCCCGCACTCAGATCCATGGTGTGCAGGGCAGCACCAGCCTGACCTGCTGTTTGAGACACTTTCCCCACTAATGATGAGGTGGTTCTGCATGGCTTAGTGGGGTGAGTTGGTTTCTTAATAGATCATGCTGACCCAGGTGAGAGATAGCCCACGAGCATCTCTTCAACCTTCGGTCATTGTATATACTTGTGCCTCCACACCCACGTTAGTCGAATATGTCAACATCGAAGGGAGAAAAACACGAGAATTATAAGGTTTTCCCCATGAACGTGTTAATTCATTGAGATCCTCAAAGAAGGGGAGAGACTGCTTTTGAGGTCCCTCCCCTTGGCCACCAGACAGAAATCTGTCTTCTAATTTAGACCATTTGGAGGTCTCTTGTTGGCATGGCCAATCTAGCTGTAACCTGGCAACCATGCGAGTAACCACCTTGAGTAATTCCTCATATGCTTTATCATCACGTGAGGAACACCCGGAGACTGGAAACTTAAAATCACAGATCGCGTGAAAGGACATTCAGATTTGGAAAGGGAGCGATTGATAGGGATGGACCCGTCTCTCGCTCCTCAGCCAGACCCATGCGAAAGCCCCATGACAACAGAGTGAGTGCTGGTCCTCGGAAGTAGGCAAGATGAGCGCTTAGCACTTTCACTGGAAAAAGTGCGGGCAGAGTGCTCTTCCCCCAAACAAACCAAACAAAACTGATGTGAATCACATTAGCTGGTCCATCAGTACTCCTACTTCCCATGCTTGTCCCAGCATGCAAAACATACTTTATGCTGGTGACAAGCAAACCAGCAAACAGCACACCACACGGGTCCGAGCTTGCAAAACATACCTTATGCTGGTGACCAGCAATGCTTGACTTTTCAGCTTGGATTCCTAAGGTACAAAGTGAGCTATCATAGGAAAGACTCCCATAAGATGGTTGCCCATGTCCATACAGGTCGCGACTCTGTTGGACAGCAGACAATAGACATTGGCTTTGTCAATACACTCATAAGCTATCTTGCTGACTAAGTTAATTGTACATAGTACATAGGCAGTTTGCACATCAAATAACTAGTGCTCAATTCATTTAAATAGTTTTCTATTTATAGTTTGCTAGTATTTTGCTATTTTTAATTACATTCAAATATTTTTCATATTCAAAAGTTATATTTCCCTTTCAAAATGGAACTTCAACACTGCGTCATGCTGTTTACACTATGGGAATCCTCGCCATGAACTGGTGTCTGAAGCACATATGAATCCATGCCAATTCTGACTACAGCAGTCAAATGATGTTACAAATGGTGCACTGACTGGCTATAACATTCTGAACAGCACGTGATCAGCTCTTTTGTCTTCAGGAAGCTGCTTTGTCTGTGCATGTGAAATTTAATTAAGGATTTATGTGCTTCCCTTGTAATCACTTCTCATATCACACTATAAGCGGTTAAGAAAATGTAAAGTGGTCATATTCAAACATTAAATCAAACATTAGTGTCCCATTGTTCTCATCTAGTCACTTTCATTATTTATAGATATTTTATAATTGTGTTCCCCTGTTATTGTTAAGGGAGGGGGCTTTTTGCGGATGGGGGAGAAGATTTTATCGCTATGAGAATCCCTGCATCCCATTGCTGCTGCATAGGACGAGAGTGGATAATCATTTCTTCTGATGCCTTTTCAGACAATCGCTTGTGGTGTGGAGGTAATATTGATGTGCTTGCCTTGTATCACATACCTATGGTAGTTGCAGGTGAAGAGATTGGGCATTACCGCCACTGGCATCCCAGTTTCACCTGCCATCCTTCTTTGTATAGGAAATGTTTAAATACTAATGTCATGTCACATAAGCATAGGTTGTTCATGGAGAGAAAATTTGGTTATGGAATGTGGTCACTACTGCATCCCACTTTCTTATCTATCACCCCCATAGGAAAGAAAAATCTAAAGTGAGATCTCTTTAACATCTCAAATGTTTCTCCTAGACATAAATGAGGTTACTTTAACATCGAATGGAGACATTTGCTTCAGTCTCCCATTTCTCACTTTTGTCTCCTGAGACAAAACACTCTCACAACAATCTTGTTTTAAGTTTTAGACATTGCACACTGTGCTCAGATTTTTCTCCTTACTTACTTACACTCTAGAGCTCTCGCATTTGTCTCCCCTAAAGATTCAGAAGAGATCTCAACAATGTCACACACTAGTATGTTCAGATTTTTCTCTTAAGCTAGAGTCTCTGGTGCTCTCACTCTTGTCTCCTCTAAAGTTTAATGAGATCTCAAGAACAACATACACTGTGCTCAGACTTCCTTCCAAAACTAAAGACTCCGAAGCTCCCACATTTGTGTCCTCTAAAGTGTAGAAGAGATCTCAACAACATTACACATTGTGCTCAGATTTTTCTCCTATGTTAGAGACACTGGATCTCTCAGACTTGTCTTTTCTGAAGTTTCATAAGAGATCAACTTAATATACTGTTCTCAGATAATTCTCCTTAGCTGAAGACCCTGTTGCTCTCACATTTACAACATACACTGTGCTCAGACTTCCTTCCGAAACTAAAGACTCCGAAGCTCCCACATTTGTCTCTAAAGTTGAGAAGAGATCTCATCAACTTTTGAAGAGCATCTCTCCTCCCCATCTCCTCCTCTATGTTTCTAATTCTCCCTCTGCGTAGTACTGTTATAGGGGGGTTTAGCTCTGTGATTAAAAGAGAGTTTTCCTCAAATTGAATCACTGCCCAGATATATCTCTAAATTAACTGACTGTCTGTGACCCAATGTCTGTGTATATAATAATCTATATTTTTTGTGACATTGTGATTGATAGGTCCTTTTCCAGGGCCTTGACACCAAAATACAACATGACTGCATCAACAAGTGACCAAATAGAGTAAAATTCATTAAACCAATGCTGTGGACGATCTCCCTGAAGCCAAACATTAACACAAGCTGAATGGCCACAGTAGCTATGTTTACATGCAGTAATTTTTATCAGTCTGAATGAATCAAATCTGATTTCAGATTCGAAATGTTCAGTTTATATGAACCCTAAACTTTGCAATCTGATTATTATATTTGTTTATATGTGCATTACATGTATTCCAAACATTTCAGTACATGCACAGTGAGTCATAAGCCTGCATTCAGAACCGGTGAAAGCCACTGTCATGATGTCACCAAACCGCAAGCATAATTACTGTTTTTGCCTTAATGACATATCTAAAACGAAAGCTGACATATGTCATTAGAACTTTTTTAGCAACTATTTATGAAATATTCAGTCTCATTTGGACACAAGTTCGTAAGACATAAGGGTAACACTTTAGAATAAGATTCATTTGATAACATTAGTTAATGTATTAACTAACATGATCTAACCATGAGCAATATATACTGTATTTGTTAATCTTTGTTAAGGTTAGTTACTAAAAATACAGCTGTTCAAGGTTTGTTCATGTTACTTCACAGTGCATTAACTAAAGTTAACAAACACAACTCTTGATTATAATAATGTATTGTAAATGTTAAAATTAACATTAACAAAGATTAAATAAATGCTGTATAAGAGCAGTTCAGTAATAGTTAAAATTAACTAATGTAGTTAACTAATGTTTACTAATGAACCTTATTGTAAAGTGTTACTGGCAAGGATTTTATCCTGCCGCAGTGTAACGACAACAATCATCAAGCATTTAGCAGAAATCTGCAGGCATTTGTTATAATGTACGAAGGTTATGTTTATATTATTTATTTTACATTGTGTATTTCAACAAGCGTTGTTCAATAAAACTCATGTTACTACTCTGATACTTTATTTGAACCAATTATTATTACTTCTTGCTATTATGTATGCATTTTGTTGCTGTTATTATTATTATTATTATTATTATAAATGCATTTTAAAGCCTGTTGTCTAATTGGACATATTTTTATAACCACAAAAAATATCCAATTACTTGATTAATCATCAAAATAATTGACCGGTTACTCGATTAAACTAAATAATCGTTAGTGACAGCCCTAGATGCAATCAATTCCCTATGGACAAAATCAAACCGCACCCCACATTTTTTCTTGTTCGAGAAGCTGTTTCCCTTGGATATACGTCACAATAGGGCACTGGGCACTTTTGGGCACTGGTCAGATTATTTCAAAGGATAACAGTAAGTCCTTTTGGATGACTTGTATCAGGACTTAAAAAACTATCAGCAACAATTTGCATTGACCTCCACATGAAAAACATTGCGGATAACATCATGGAAGGATTTTGCTACTTCTTAACTTGCATTAAACATCTAATGTTTATACAGTATATTATTTAAATATTTACATTGGCATACTTGAATGGAATATGATTCAGAGTGTTCTATCAGTTTTATATATCTTATAAACACCAAACTAATTTTTAATTTACTTCTGGTAAACCTACATTTTCAAAATAATTTAACGGTTTTTTTTAATAGGTAGGCATTTTCAAAATTTAATAATTTTCCCACTATAAATTAAAATCCAATTCTTGTGACAACAAAAGTCAGTGTTTTTCACTTACCTATAGTTGACAGGCCAGCGGACCATCCACATGCGGTGGTAGGACAGGGAGGTGACTGAAAAACAGGTGACCAGGGTAAGGGTATAGAAGGTAGAGACAAAGACCTTGCAGAGTCCTTCGTTCCACTCATAGTTGGAGTGTTGTCGGCGCAGCTGAATGACACAGTACATTGTGATGGGGATGCCCATGTTAAGAATGTGCGTGCCAGCCAGTGTGCAAATGAGGAATTCCAGTGGTTTCCACTTCTTCTGCTTGGCGCTCACGCTCAGGATTCCCCAGGCATTGGCCAGGATGGACACTCCCGAGCAGACCAGCCAGGCCAGTGCATTAGTGCTGATGACCTCATCGTTCATGATGAGGAGCCTGCTGGTGAGAGCTGGTGGGGGGTAGAATGGTGAAAGGTGTGGGAGCAGCCGCTGGCAGAGGCAGGTACCAGGCCCGAACAGGCATTCCTACAGGGACAGGCAGTCCTTCCTCTGGATGTGCTTAGAGGATAGGGTGAGGGGCATAGCAGTGTGAGGGGGCACTGGGGTCGGGCAGAGGAGGAGAACGTGCACTGAGAGCCAGTCCAGTGCTGTAAAAATCCTGCAAAAGAAAGGACAAGACAGGTCTTGAAAAGACTGATGAGACAGAGAAGATGGAGGATATAGAGTGCCATTCAATTTAACTCGATTCAGGCTTTCTACACCTTCTTTCATAGAGATTGCTGGGCCACATAACATTTGTATTTCAGTAACCCAGTGGTTCTCAATTGACCCCTCGCTGGCAGTTTGACTGACAGGCGATCTAACCAATCATAACCCCGAATCCACCATTTTGTTCCGACAAAGGAGTCAGGGCAGTTAGTAGATTGGTGAACTTGAACTTGAAAAATTGTGTGTACTCATGTCTTTCCGTGCTTGAAACAACATTACCTGTGATGTCCCTTCATGTTTATTTAATGCTATAAATGAACTAGTATGAAGAGATAGTTGGTTCACAAGCCACTTGACAGCTACAACGTTCTGTCATGACACATTAAAAAGCCACTATACGGTATTTATTGTTTAAACTTCTATAAAAAATTACAATATTTTAAATATGAAACTGTTTCATATGAAAACTATTTTGTCTGTCGACGCATTGCCAGTGTTCTCTTTACTCCACGATGTATTTTTCACTGCTTGAGAACATGATGTGAATGGCTTGTCAGACATAGACATTGTCAGACATTATTATGGTACAAATGTCTCCAATAAAATAAAAGCTTTCTGAGCACTCACAAAATGCCCACTGAAATATTTTTTTAAAAGTTTTTTTTAAGTCACAATTATGATCCATGTTCATCTTTCAATGATAAAGGCTAAACTACTTTGGCATGCTTTCCTTAATGAAGAGGCTCAAGGAGGAGACAATTCAAGCTCAAACAATCCCCTATCTCACCTGTTTGCAATTATGAAATGTTCTTGAAGATCTTAATTAACAATTCATTCCCATGACTTACTACTATGTCAGCACATTTTACTAATTCGTTCCATCGTAATTAAATTTTGTAAAAAATTACTAAAACATGTTCACAATTTACATAAAACATGGGAACTAATTTGTAAAAGGTGCACATGATTTGCCTAAAATGAGGGAACAAATTCATAAAACTTGCACAATTTAATTAAAATGAGGGAACAAATTAGTAAGTCATGGGAACTAAATGTAGTTCCAAACATAGGCTCGGCAGGAGCCTAAACATTCAGTCCTGTCAATCATCATTATGATCGTATATAAGCTGCAGTCACCGCGTCATCTTCCAGCATCCCTTCTCCTCCCCATCTCCTCCTCTATTTCTCTTCTCCCTCTGCGCAGTTCTGTTATAGGAGGGTTTAGCTTGGAGCTCGAGCCGAGCCTCGGGTTTTAGCCTCCCTTGAGGACAGCGAGCCAAGTTTGTTTACAATTACCCTTTGAGACTGAATGGGCAGATGAACTTGTGAATTGCTATTTCATGGCCACGATATAATGTTTTTCGGCGTGTCAGGTGCAGGGCTACCTACATAGTAGGGGTATAATAAAAGCTGTTATTCTACATGTGGTGAGTCATTTAATGGGGACAAAATGTAATAAATGAAAACAAAAACACAATCTTAAACTACTTAAATCACACAAGGTGCTTCATTAAAGCACAGTGTTACATCCCCATTTCAGCCAGGGATAGAGGAACAGGTAACAGAATAAATGGTTTGTTCTGTGGAGACACCAAGGTTCAGTTTCCAACCTCAGTGCAAAGACCAAAATCATCTTAATATCAAAGACAAGTTCTTTTATTTTATATGAGGGAGGATTCCAAGGGTTCAGGAGGGGCAAGGCCAAAACAACAAATTAACCCTCTAACTAGTAGGGAGATTAACTAAGCTACAAAATAAAAGAAAACAAAAATACAATAAAAAAAACCAATCACTCCCTAACTAGCTGAAACAGGAGAAAACAAGATCAAAAGGAAATGGCACCCACCTCTCTACTAATCCTATGCCAAAGAGTTTAACAATAAAATTAACAAAATCGTAAAACATAAAAGAATATACAAACAAATATTGACTTACATATATTTCTTGCTATAAGCACCAATTAAAACAAGAAGAATTAGCACAATAATTCACAATAATAAATCACCCACCTACAGTTGTCAGAGTTGTCAACTCCTTTTTTATTCTGGATATCAATGTTATAATCCTTCATAATAAGAGACCAACTCATCAGATGTTGGTAAGAATTGGACATTCTCAAAAGAAACACAAATGGGTTATGATCAGATTGTAATGGGGCTATTATTTCCACCCAAATACACCTCAAAGTTTTGCAGTGCTAACAATAAAGCCAATGCCTCTCTCAATTGTGCTCTTATTCTGTTGACTCTTTCTTAGAGAAAATGTCTTGAAAATTTCTTAGAGAAAAACATATAGAATGTTCAATTCCTGCTAGATCTTCCTGCGGCAGAACTGCCCCGGGTCCAGAAGTGCTTGCGTCCACCTGTAACTTGAAAGGTAATGCAAAGTTGGGAGCAGAAACCACAATAGTATCCGGTCATTCCCAAGAAGCACCGTAACTCATGCTTGGTAGTCGGGGTAGAAAACTCAATAAGTGCACAAACTTTTGCTTCCACTGGTCACACCTGACCTTGTCCCACTCACTTACAAAGATATGTGACGAAAGCCTTAGCAAACTCACAATTTTCTAGGTTCAAAGTTTCGCGTCAGGATGCAGGCTCAGTTTTGGCAGAGGCTGTTCACGTGAGCAGCACGATCACATAAATAATAGAAGAAACAAACAAAACCACAGGAAAGGAGTACACAGGCGATTGGGATGATTTTTGATAAGACTTGGGAGGAGGCTAAGCAAGACTCTAGGCTTGTTCGAGATGCATCGGCGCTGCACAGACCGGTCAGCGTATGGCATCAAAGTAACGAGAGAGCGTTTGGAGAGCATACGACTCCTTATGCTTTTGAATTGCTCTCACAGTACATTGATGTCATATGCTGGTCGAGCTGTGCAACACCGATGCATCTTGAACCAGCTTTCTTTCGCATTTGGTGTGTGAATCCATATAATGTGTCTGTGCATGTAAATGTATGCATGCATATGTATATATGTCCGTGTATGAAAAAAATGTCTCCTGAATGAAAACTGTGCAACCCAGTATCACAAAAAGACTTATATATAGGTAATAGAGTTAAATGTTCAAGTCTGAAGTGTTAGATTCATTAGATCATCAAAATGTATCCATTTTTTGTCTATTTAAATTCTATTTACAAACCCAACATACATATTAATGATCAATAACTGCACTTTATTGAAAGCCATTTGTTTTCTGAAAAAAAATTAATGAAATGAAAAAGGGCTATTTTAGCTGTTCTCCGGAGTGATGAAATACTTAGCAGACTGTTGTCACTCAATGGCTGGCTGCCGAAGGGGTGTCCGCCAAAAAATATAGGGTTCATAGACAATTGAAAAAGTTTTTGTGGCAGACCTGACCTGTTAAAAAGAGTTAGATCTGTGTAATGATTGTTAGCTGAAGTGCCCACTGCGGCCACCAGAGGGCACTCCACCTTGGACTGTTGCCTCACCGTCAGAACTCTGTTTCCCACAATACATCATAAACTGTCACACTCATTCACACCCACGCACTACGTTTCCCAGGAGCCCTGTACCTTGTCACTGATCACCCCGGCCAGCTGAAGTTAATTATCCAGACTATTTATACTCCACACACACACTCATCCAACGCGAAGTCTTGACTAGTAAACTCCTGCCAATTTTAAGCGTGATTCCCTGTTTTGATTCCCTGTTTTGATTTTGCCTGTTTTCCCATGTTCTGATTCTCGCTGCATGTCCTGACATTCCCGCCTGTTTATCTGACTACGATTCTGTTTATCCTTTGCCATTCCTGTTCGCTGCTATATTGACCTTTGCCTGTTTGACTACGTTTTCAATAAATCCTGCACATGGATCTCATCCGTTGACTCGCTCCTGCATTACAATCTGCTTATTTTTCGACTCTCTTAGAAGAAAACAAGCACAACCCTATGTATTTATTTGATACTGTTGCTAAATTAACAAGAAATAAATCTTCAAATTCTGATGTTTCCAAACAGGACAGCAGTAATTTATGAACTTCTTTACTTGCAAGATTGAGAAAAAAGTGAAACCAATCAACCATCTACTACGTTATCGCATCAGTGCATTGTAGTGTCCCTGAGGAAAAATCCCATTAATTCATAGCTTTAGGAGAGGAAGAATCGAATGTTAGACCCTATACTGACTAAGTTACTGAAATAGATGCTTCAAGTGTCATAGATCCTCTTCTTAATATTCACAAAAAAATGTAAAATCCACATCCCGTCTCATCGGAGACACACACATCCGTGCCCGCTCACCTACCGCCGAAGCCCTCCACATATCAGTCCAACAGCATGGACACCATTTCTGTCCTCTAGCGCCGCCCCACAGAGAAGGAAACAACATCAGCCCTGTCCTCTGCTCCGCGAGCATGATGGCCGCCAAGCGCAAGCCGCAGCCCATTGCTGTGCCCAAGCCACGCCCTCTTACAGCCGAGGGGATTGACTTTTTGACTGATACTGTTTCTCCTGAGCCCTCTCCAGCGCCCCCTGTATCTCCAGTGCCCCCTTTATCTCCAGAGCTCCTTGAAACTTCAGAGTTCCCTGAATCTCCAGCGCCTGAGCTCCCTGTATCTCCAGAGCTCCCTGCATCTCCAGCGCCTGAGTTCCCTGTTTCTCCAGAGCTCCCTGAATCTCCAGCACCTGAGTTCCCTGCATCTCCAGCGCCAGAGCCCCCTGCATCTCCAGTGCCAGAGCCCCCAGCATCTCCAGCGCCTGAGCTCCCTGAATTGGCTCCAGACCTTACGGATTATTTGGATTATTTCTCCTGCTTCATTAAACCCTGTTCTCGTGATTCCTCGTCAGTGTACTCATTTGTGACCTACAAGACCATAACAATATTAGTCTCTCTGTTTATCCCAATGTTTACTGTCGTCAGCCGGATTCAGGCCGTATCCAGATCAGATGGAGGACCTGTGCCTAGACACAATCACAAAGCATCCCTGAAGTGTCAGGAGAGATTTTGTCAACTAGATTATCCTGTGTCCTCATTGACACGACAGCCTGTAGCACAGATCCTCAACAAACCCATCTTGATACCCATCTCGTGATGAATCCAAAGCAGATGGAACTAGATTATATATTTTGAATGTTCTAATCCAATCTGACTTGTGACCTGTAATGCTGCCTGAATCATAATCATGCACTGTTCGTTTGTTGGCCAGAGGAGAACTGGCCCTGAGAAACCAATGAGCCTGGTTTCTCTCAAGTTTTTTTTTCTCCATTCTGTCACCTAATGGAGTTCTGATGGGTTCTTTGCCACTGTACTAGGTTAGTACAGCCCCTGGCTTACTTAGTTGAGGACACTTAATATTAAACACATTGATACAATTGTATGAGAACTGAACTGAGCTAGACGATGACATCAATATTTTTCCAGAGCTGCTGTATAGATAAATGTTAAAAAGTTTTTTACAGCGAAAACGAACACTATTTTGTTCTAAAGCTGCTGTACATCCAAAACAAACGTTGTTGCATTATTAACTTGATACCCCTGTAAAGCTGCATTGACACAATCTGTATTATAAAAAGCACTATATAAATAAAGGTGACTTGACTTAACTTCCATCAATGCAAGAAGCCAGGGAAGGGTCAGAAAAGTCTTTCTTACAAACCTTTAGAGAAAGATTTGGTACTGCACTTAATTTAATAAGTTCTGTGATCATTTCAGGCACAACACTCAACTTGCATTTTTCACAATTAGGCTGAGAGATAATAACAGAAGCCGCATTTTCATTACCATTTAAATTGCCCCAATTGAAATTGCGAATTGAAAATACACTTAATGGTAACATGTCAACTTCACAAAAACTCCCATATATCACAAAAAGGTTTTTACACTTGCATGAGGTGGTTTTTCAGGTAATTATAAAAAGAAATATTATGCAAAACTGCAATAGAAATGGGTTTTTTTTCGCATTTACAGGTCACCTGCCGTATTTAAAAGTCGATCATTCCTTAAGAGGGTGCGGTATGGACAGAAGACAAGAGTTCTTCATTGAACTCATAAAAGAGAAATGTTCTATGGGAATACTGGATTCTAACAACAAGTCTCCTTTGATTAAAAATAATGGCTAGTGCAGTGGCTGGAATAAACATAAAGCTAAAAACATCCATTGCCCATGATTTTTGTAATGACTTATCACGAGAGTAAAAAAAAGACTTTATTATAACATCAGTTAATGCCGGAAACGCCATAATTTTGCAATAGTTTTTTTTATCAATATTTAGAAAATATTGCACAAATCTGTAATGGAAACGTGGCTAGTGTCAGACAGGTCAATAGTATTTTCAAATTTCCTTGACTGTGCACGGGGCAACACAGGCAGGAAATGGGGGTTTTGGGTAGAGAGAGATCAGGTAACTTGACACTAGGTTTGTGTACTACAATAGGTCTAGGAAAAATCTTACTACCAGTTCATTTCCCAGAATAAGTCTGATACCATCTATAGGTAAATGTGAGCACACACCCAGCGCATCTGGTCTTTATCAAAATCGTAAAGCATAAGAGATTATACAAAAAAAAAAAAAATCTCTTACAAATTAGTAGTCTTTCTTGCCATAAGCACCAATTACAACAAGAAGAACATTAACACTATAGCACAAAAGAAAACCCCAAACAAAACACATAATCAATAAACAACTGTTAAAGCTTCTGGGTTGAGAAAAGAAGCCTCATGAAGCAGCCTCCACACAGACACACTACAAGGGAAAGAGTGCCGCTTAAATTTCCAGTGCTTCCTCTCATCTTCCATGCACAGCAGATAGCCAAACATTGGAGTCAGGTGGCAGCCATTACTTCCTCCTTAATGGAAGTGAAGAGAAACATGGGCTACATCGAAAAATGCATAATTCCCTATTATTTAGTAGGCGAAAAACAGTATATGACAAAAGTAGTATATCCATATTCAAAGTACTCTTAAAAGAGAAGGCAAAAAGGAACCAGACAACCATAGCCACATGTTAATGTTTTTTCAAACAGAAGAAATAGTTTTGACCAAAGTTAACTAAAACATTAAAAATCCAGTTAAAAATAGTTTAGGCATGTTTTCCACGCAGTTTAAAAATAAACACTAGGATGAATGTTGTTATATGCAACAACAATAACAATACATAATAATAATGAACAGCAATGCTTACAAATTAATAAACCATAATACACAAAAATACCACAAGGAGTTACGGTGTATATCCAGGGAGGAAGCGCACGAGGGAAGGAAGTCCTTTACCATGTAACTTTTAATAACATAAAGAGGAATCAGAACAAACACTACTAAACCAACAACAACGCAAGACAAAGACAAGACAGAAACTGAGGGATTAAATACTCAACACAAGGAGGGTTAACGAGACTCAAATAAACACAGCTGAATACAAATGAACTAATAATGATGGTTACCATAGTGACAAAGGAGTGGCGGGAAACAATCAAACACAGAACACATGTGACGACCTCCGTGACCTTACCCCCAACCCCCTGTTCAGCCACTATGACCCCCCCCCCCCCAAAAAAAACTTTCTTGGGAGGAGCTACCAGTCTACCCATGATGGGCTCTGTTGGCTGAATCTGGACCAGGTTTAGGAGCTGAGGCGAAGTCTGGAGTAGACTCAGGGGTTGGAGCAGGCTCATGGGTTTGAGCAGACTCGTAGGTTGAAGCAGGAGCAAGCTCAGAAGCAGATGTCGGAGCATACGTAGGAGCTGGAACCGACACTGGAACGGATTCCAGGACTGGAGACGGCACTGGAGCAGACTCCGGAACTGGAGCCGACACTGGAGTAGACTCCAGTAATGGAGCCAACACTGGTGCAGACTCTGGGACTGGAGCCGACACTGGAAAAGATTCCAGCACTGGGGCCGACACTGGAGCAGACTCCAGGAGGGGAGCCGACACTGGAGCAGACTCCGGGACTGGAGTGGACTTCGGGACTGGAGTGGACTCCGGGACTGGAGCCAACACTGGAACGGACTCGGGAAGCACTAGAGCGGACTCTGGAGAAACTGGAGTGGGCTCAGGAGAAACTGGAGCGGGCTCAGGAGAAACTGGCATAGTCCAAAAGTCTATGAGCCACTCTCCTTTGGCTGGAGTGTCCATCTCTGGGCAGGTGGCTGAGGTGCAGCAGCGATCTAGCGCTGCAGCTCGCGCTCGGCAGCCATCTCGCATCGAGGCTCAGGAGCGGTGGCCATTTCGCAACGAGGCTCGGAAGCAGTGGCCAAGATGAATGCAGGGCAGAGGATAGAGATGGTATCAGGAGCACTGTGGGGAGGTGCTGTCAGACAGAAATGGCCGGTACCATTGGATTGGTATGTGGAGGGTATCGGCGTGGGATGAGAGGGTGAGGGTGAGTTCCCGATGGGACTGGATGAGAACTACGATCCGTGTGAACCCCTTCTACTTCAAACTTAGAACCGTTTAGACTATGGAAAAATAACAAATAGGTTCATAGTACCGGATCGTATTCTCATCTAGACCCATACGGAAGCACACATTAAGAACAGCGTCATTCCAGCTCACCAGATGGGAAAGCTCGATGAACCCCACCACATACCTTTTAAAAGGATGGCCATTCTGCCGTAATCCCTGCAAGCGATCCTCCTCCGACAGCCCTTTTTATTAGGGCTGTCGATTTAAACCGTTAATTAGATTAATTACAGATTAAAATTTATTTTTGCTGCAGAAATTAGATGGTAGGGTCAGAATTTGGCATAAACAACACGACAGCCTGCATCAATGGTTTAGGCAGGTGGTGGTGTAAAGGTGTGAGAGGTATTTTCTTGGCACACTGTGGGCCCCTTGGTATTAATTAAGCATTGTTTAAATGCCAGAGCCTACCTGAGTATTGTTGTTGACCATGTCCATCCCTTTATGACTACAGTGTACCCATCTTCTGATGCCTACTTCCAGCTGAATAACGTGTCATGTCACTAAGCTCAAATCATTTCAAACTAAACGTGAACATGACAATGAGTTCTATACTCAAATGGCCTCCACAGTCACCGGATCTCAATCCAATATAGCACTTTTGGAATGTGGTGGAACGGGAGATTCATATAATGGATGTGCAGCCAACAAATCAGCAGCTGTTTGATGGTATCATGGACCAAAATCTCTGAGTAATATTTCCAGCATCTTGTTATATTTAAGCCATGGAGAATTAGGGCAATTCTGAAGGAATTCAACAACAAACCAATTATTGCTACTACAATCTAATCATTATCTTGTATTTAAACTTTAGCCTTACTAACAAATGAACTGTATCATTTAATTTATTCATTGAACATACGACTTGTACGATTTAGCATTCTTTGTTATCCCAGAGGAGGATGGGATCCCCTAGGTGAATCTAGATGAGAATGTATTTTCTTTGCCACAATTGCCTTTGGCTTGTTCACAGTGGGCATTAAAACACATCTCTGTAAAGCTCTCAAGTCAAGTCAAGTCACCTTTATTTATATAGCGCTTTTTACAATGCAAATTGTGGCAAAGCAGCTTTACATTAATAATTGGCAAATAATTTTGGCTGCACAGCAGCTCCCAAAGAAAATGGTGTCATTGTCCAGCTTATTCTATATATTTTTGATTCATTCCGTTGCAAAGATCAATAGTTATTAGTCTAGTTAATTTATGTATATCAGCACTGCAGAAAACAGTGACGTAAACGTCCGGCTCAGCTCAGTTCGCATACAATGGCGCCAAATGCAGGCATATCAAAAACACTGCTGAATATCAAGCAAGTGTCCCCAACTTAAGCAAGCCAAAAGCAACAGCGGCAAGGAACCAAAACTCCAACAAATGGAGAAAAAAACCTTGGGAGAAACCAGGCTTAGTCGGGGGGCCAGTTCTCCTCTGTCCAACAGTGAACACTTGTCCGATACTCAGACAGAGTTACAGGTCATTAAACCGATTTGGAATCGCAACAGTCAAAATATTTAATCTAGTTCCATCTAGTTTAAGATCTTTTTGATCACGCTGGTATGGGACGGTTCATTGGGATATGTGCCACTGGCTGATGAGTCGGTAAGGTCTTCACAAAGGATGAGCTAGTTCACACAGTCTCTGAGTCTCCACGTTGCTGGCGCACACAGGCACAGGTTCCCCGTCCAACCCGGACACGGCCTGGATCCAGCCAATCATGTTAATTGGTAAACCTCGGGATAAGCAGAGAGACAAAAATTAGCGTAGACGCCATTCTTCTTCAGATGTAACGAGTACATCTGGTGTTATAGGAAGTGTTCCCGGTTCCGGCTGACCTGATCTATGCAGCCTAACAATCCTTTAACGGATATGAAGACAAAAATTGATAATGCGTCATGTGTATGCCAGGTTAAATAGATGCGTTTTTAGTCTAGATTTAAACTGACAGAGTATGTCTGCTTGATTTTGATATTCTAGGTATTAACAACTGGCCAGAATTCTGAGATCGTAATAGACACGAAGGACTATAATGGATTAAGAGCTCACTCAGATACTGGGGAGCAACGCCATTTAGTGCTTTGTAAGTAATTAGCAAGATTTTAAAATCTATACGATGTTTAATAGGGAGCCAATGCAGTTTTGACAGAACCGGGCTAATATGGTCATACTTCCTGGTTCTAGTAAGGACTCTAGCAGCTGCGTTTTGGACCAGCTGTAATTTGTTTATCACGCGAGCAGTGCAACCACCCAGTAGATTGTTACAGTAATCTAGTCTCGAGGTCATAAACGCATGAACTAGCTGTTCCGCATTTTTCATTGAGAGCATATGTCGTAATTTAGAAATATTTTTAAGATGGAAGTATGCGGTTTTACATATGCTAGAAATGTGGCTTTCAAATGAAAGATTGGTATCAAAGAGCACACCCAGGTTCCTAACTGACGAAGACGACTTAACAGAGCAGCCATCAAGTGTTAGACAGTATTCTAGGTTATTATGTGCTGAAGTTTTTGGTCCAATAATTAGAATCTCTGTTTTTTCTGAATTTAGTAGTAGGAAATTACTGATACTGTAGTAGACAGTTGCATGGCTATAATTTTCTCTCTAATGTTGTCAATCTTGCAAGTAAAGAAGTTCATAAAGTCATTACTGCTGTGCTGTTTGGAAACATTAGAAGTTGAGGCTGTATTTCACGTTAATTTAGCCACTGTATTAAATAAGTACTTAAGGTTGTGTTTATTTTCTTCTAAAAGATTTGAAAAATAAGCAGATCTAGCGGTTTTTACGGCCTTTCTGTACTCTATAATTTTCTCTCTCCATGAAATACGAAAAACTTGTTTCACTAGTTATGAATACTTCCAGCTACGCTCCATTTTTCTAGCTGCTCTCTTAAGGGCCTGAGTGTGCTCGTTATACAATGGCATTGGATAATATCCTAAATCTTTTTTAAGCGCAAAGGAGCGACAGAGTCTACAGTGTTGGAAAAGAGAGCGTCAATAGTTTCTGTTGCAACATCGAGTTCTTCTAAGCTGTCTGGTTTGCTAAGTTGATGAAATTGATCAGGAAGATTATTTATAAAGCAATTTTTAGTGGTAGAAGTGATGATTCTAACATATTTGTGGCAGAGAGACCGTTTTGCGTCCTTGGTTAAATGTAGCACGCATGAGACTAGATAATGAACTGAGACATTCATCGCTCTGCTGCAGAATTTCAACGGCATCAATGTCGATTCCATGTGACAATATTAGATCTAGAGTATGATTACGACAATGAGTTGGTCCTGACACGTGTTGTCTAACTCCAATAGAGCTTAGAATATCTGTTAATGCCAATCGCAATGCGTCTTTTTCATTATCTACATGTATATATTGTAATATCACCAACAATAAGGACTTTATCCACAGCCAGTTCTAACTCCGATAGAAAATCAGCAAATTCTTTGATAAAATCTGTATGGTACCCTGGTGGCCTGTATACAGTAGCCAGCACAAATTTCAAATGAGATTTGTCACTTACATTATATAACGTTACATAGAGCACCATCACTTCAAAAGAGATATATTTGAAAGACTTTTGAGTAATACTGAAGATATTACTATAGATTACAGCAACACCTCCCCCTTTACCTTTCCGACGAGGTTTGTGTCGATAATAGTAACCTTGAGGGCTAGACTCATTTAAAGTAATGTAATGAGTAAGCTCTGAAACACATGGACTGTGAAAAAAAAATGACTTGTCCAGCACTTCTATAACAGTGATCTCATTATTATTATTATTACTAATAATAATAATAATTATTATTATTATTGTCTATATGTATATAGTATATGAAATGACAGACATCCAGTGTAAATAATTGTAACTTAAATGTCGTTTTGAAAACAAATCCTGTCTGTGTGATGCTGTGATCTTGATCCTTACAGTGACGTTTATTGGCACTTCTGAGATATTTTACTGGAAATTTTAACATGCTGCCCACATTTACCAGTTTGGATCAATAACCAATAACATTACAGTTAAATTCTAATTAAATTGATTAAATACCAGTTTCAGTGTGTTTAGCAAGCAAAATTCACTGAAATACTCCTGTTAGACAACATGAAAGCACTAATCCTGACAGAACAACTGAAATGAAGGCTGTATGGGTGTTGTGTAAGAGGGTGGAATTAGATTAGATGTCCTCCCACTCCCTATGCATGAGTAATGTACTGTGTTGCAAATCAGATCTACATTCAAAACATAATTCTTTGGCGGAACTTAATTCAATTGTGCACAGTGGTTCCACACATTGGATGCATACAATATAAAAATGACCTTGTGAAGTGTATGGTATTGGCTGGAAGATTGATTGGCTCTTTAGCTAAAGCAAAATATAGAACAATCTTCACTTACATTAGCCTGTCCTCAGCTTAATCACAAAACACAAGCTTGACTCTACAACACATAACCAATAAAACTCCAACAGAACAAGTCACCGCTTTTCCCATTTCGCACAAAAAACCCCCCAAACATTTAATTCAGTTTAAACTCCCCATCTAGTCTCAAACAAAGCATGATGGAAACAGAACATCCTCTACTGAATAACTAAACAAAAAACAGATCTAATATAACTAAACTAAACTTTTTGTTTTACAATGTTAAATTGATTGCATGCAATGAATATATGCTGATACAAATTCAAGGATTGTATTGCATAAGGTTATTAAATTGAGCAATCAGCAAAAATTAATATTGAATGTATTATCAAGTAAAACCACACTTTTAGGAACTCCAAACAACAGCATTTGGTTACTTCTCGTGGAGTGTTTGTATATTCTAATATTGCTATTATAAATTTTTTTCATATATATGTAAACTTATGAAGTAATATTAAACAAATGTCAGTCATTTTTCTATTAATTTACTGCCAGGACAGATCTGACCTTAAGATCAAGCATAACGTCTGTTTATATTTTTGTGCGAAGAGAGATGTGATGCTGAACTAGATCTACACTGATCTACGCCATTTTACTGATGTTTTAATTTTTTTGAGAAAGCACAGATCTCCATATTTGTGGCTAATGCTATTCCAGTTCCAGTGAATACTTGAAAAGGAATACTACGCTCATAAATTAAAAACTGACACTCATCATTGAAACATAAAATGAGATGTTAAACAGAATGTCCAGGCTGTTTTTTTTCCATACGAGTAAAGTGGATGGTTATTCAAATTGCCAAGCTCCAAAATGGACTAAAGAGCACCAAACCACCATAATGACTTGTACACTATATTCGAAGTCTCCTGAAACCAAATGATGTGAGGAAGAAAGCTGTTATTCATTTACCGTACTGTAGCCCACAATTGTTATTTTCCAGTTGCATATATACAAGAATGCCATTTGCCATTATCACGAAACCCGGCACATCAAATGCATTTTACGTGGTGGTGTACTTAAACTAAACACAAGCATGAATGAGATTGTAGAGCTACAGCAGAAAGAAAGATTATCAGTGAATAACGTCATATGGAGAAGGATACATGGATACATTTTGTGTAAAAATAAGGGATTAGAATGACAGACAGTAAGGGTGAGAAAATGGGGGCTAAATTTTTATATTGGGGTGAACCATTACTTGAAACTCTGTCTGACTGTTCAAATCTCTGTCAGTAGTAGCAATAACTTTATTATGAGCTCAGTAAATTAGGAGACATTATGCTGACATTAGCATGTCATACGGCCTTACGGAGCAACATAACATGTCTGCTGAAGTATAAAAGATCTACAGTGGAAACACTTCAGACATAATTGCTGTGTTGAGCAAGTTTCCAAAACATAATTAAAGAGGGAATGTCTGACAATGAGCAGGCCTGTGATCAGAGTCGAGGGTACACCAGGCATAACTTGCTTTGCTGTAAAAAACAGAAATTTTAAGATTTTTGTAAATTAATTTGCAAAATTCTAGCAAGAAACTATTCAGCACAGCCTTAAGTCTTTTACTATTGTTTGAACACTCTTTCAGTGACCTTTCTGTTTCATATTTTGCTGCAGGCACTAATTTAGGGGAACAGTACAGCACTGCTTATAATGTTATGACAGTTGAATTTGAATTACTAGCAAGTAAGGGAGTTTAGTGAAATGCTTCTTGCTAAACAACAAACCACAAAGACACATACAGTGGCAAGAATAAGTTTAGAAACCCCACAGAAAATATCAGAATTTTTGTATGTCTTGTGGTCTGATGTTAATTTAAGTCACAATTATAGAAAGCTTGAAGTCATGAACTGCTGTCCTGACATTCTCCTGTAAAAAGTATTGATACACTTTTGAATTGTTCCTTCAATGATTACAAAGTATCCAGGCCCTGAGGCAGGAAAGTAGTGCCAAATCATGATACTTTTTTAACTATGCTTCAGTGAGTTGAGATTTTGGAGTTGGTGTGCAGTGCCCTTTTTCCTTTAAACCAGTGGTCACCAACCTTAACCTACTGGTAGAACTTTGTGACGGTCCCTATAGCTCCCAAAAATAATAGAAAGATAAATACACAAATAGCCTACATTATGCTTGACTGTATTTGTTTCTCAGAGAGGCTTTGTTAATTTACTGGGCATCAGGCCTCTCTAAGATGCTGAAACATCTGTATCATGAGTGGCACGCCTGTAAATACCTTCACTCTGAAACAGATAGCGCATATATTTATTTGCAAACCACCAAAATAAAAGCTGGATTGCTTAATGTTTGAAAATGAAGAAATTAAAACGTAAACATTAGTTCTGCATAAGGAGAATAAATGTTGAAATTATGTGTTATTTTTTGTGTTTTTCCACAAGATTAATTTAGGTCAGACGTGCTTGTGGCGAGGGGGGCGTGGCAAAGCGAAGTCTAAAGCGGGAGAACAAGTACAGAGACGAGCGGCAATAAGTGTGTCAAGTGAATGACGATCAATACCTGTCTCTAATTCCAGTAATTGGCAAAGAGAGGGGAAATAGCAGCCCGTAGACCTGGGCCAGAGAGAGAGAGGCTTTATCGTGAGCAGTGCATCCTGTGGTTAGGTCATGGATGGACTGCAAAATTCGAAGAGTAATGCTGAATACAGAACTGCAAAGTATGATTATTTCTTCCATAGAAAGATGTGTTAAAAATTATAAGATTAATACTTATAAATGTATAGTAACAGTAAGCGCTTTTCCATTGCCCTTTACATTGTGCAAATTAAAAATATGCTCAATGGAAACACGTCATTTTCGCAAAATTGACCTCAAAGCAGATAGGAGGGAGAAACACCCAGAAACACCTCATATGTGGCCGCTCACAAGTCGCTTGTATGAGGAAAAAAAGACGTTTTAGTCGCACAACATCGGTTAATGGAAACGCTGTCATTTTGCAATAGTTTTTTTGTCGATATTTAGAAAATATTGTTTTGTGCAAATCTGTAATGGAACCACGGCTAGTGTCTTTACTAGATTTATTACCACATGCAAGTGTGCTATTGCTACATTTCAATTAAATTGCAATTAACAGGTGACGCAGGAACCCGAGGCGCAGCCGGGGAGCAGGAGGGAGTAAGCTGTGGGCGGAGCCGAGGATGTGAGCGGCACCAGTGTTGTGCTAAATTTCGACTCCCTGCCAAATTATTACCCCCTCATTGAAGTTGCTATTTTATAGCCTAATCCTAACCCCACCCCTAATCCTAACCCCTCCCCACTCCTAATCCTAAATCTACCAGTACTAGTGGGGTAATAATTTGGCGGGGGTAGGATTTCGGCACAAGCACCAGTAAGTCAGGTTGCCAACCGCAGGTCGCCAGGGACATGAGCAGAGCCAGCAGAGAAAAGGGGTCATCCAGAAAGTTACCAGGGAGTGAATTTGGGAGTGGAGTCTTGGGTGCATGGGGACCGGCTCTGTAGTCCCTAAGTAAATGAGCCAGTCTGGATTGCTTTGATGGTGTTGACTCCTGGGTCGACCTGGCAGGAAGCTCTGGCCTCGGAATGTATGTGGTGTCCGCAGAGGTGTAGAGTATTGGAGTAAATATAATTAGTTACTATACTTAAATATCTTTTTGGTTACTTTGCTATTTTACTGAATATCTAAGATATTAACTTTTACTCTATACTTTACTACATTTTTGAATAAATGTGCTTTTTATTCCAATACATTTGGAAATGTACACCACCTGTTTCTACAGCAGTTTTTTTCTGCTAAAAAGAAGCAATATTGCCATCTAAGGGCATTGAAGATGCTATATTATGTGCGTTTTGCCTTTACTCACCCAAACTTGTCAACAAGGCTACTTTATGTGAATGCGAGTGCATTAGTACGTAGTTACTTTGAATCAGTGTTTGACTTAGGAGATGAGTTCATGACAGCAGTCAAGTACACTTACACTTGACTAATTACACTTGAAATTATTTTATCCACTATATTGACGAGAACTTTTCGACGGATATTGGTTTACTTATGGCCTTTTTGAGCACTTGAGCTTAACTGAGACTTGAGAGTTTGTAGATGTTTAAGAGACTGTTATGTCAACCTTGATTTATTGCAATTTTGAGGTGTTCTGTTTCATTTTGATTTTAGAAAATAAACATGATTTCTCATCTTACAAATCAGCTTTCTTATTTTCACTGGCATGTCTTTCAGCAGTCGAGGACTAGTGCATCTTTGAGCCTACTTTAGTATGAGTAAATTGCTTAGAGTAAGTACTGTTAAAATCAGATACTCAAGACTTTTACGCAAGTCGTATTTGCAGTGGTGACTTGTAACGTGTATTGGAGTCATTTTCACTGTAGTTTCTCAAGTATGGTTTTCAGGTACTCTTTACACCTCTGGGTGTCCGGCTCTGGCTCTGGGATGAACGCGATGGCTGGCTCCATGGCTGGAGGGAACACTAGCTCATGGTCAGTGGCAGGCAGATGGTCGGACTTTGGTTACATGGCGGGCATGTGTGTCATCACTGAGTCCATGGCGTAAGATCAGGAAACAGGAAAAATGATTCCTGTCTGGAGGGGGTACAGAGATGGCAGTTGGAGATGGTACTTCTTCTGGGGAGTCAGAGCTGATGGTGTCTCTCTCAATTACTCCCACAGAGAGAGAGGATTCACATACCCACAAGGCATAATTGATTAACTCAACAAGGGGACGGTGATCCTTCCCCAACAGCAGCATTTGGCCTTGGATGTTGCCCATCCCGCTCCAGAGGATGTATGACGTGTCTCATCATTCCAGCACACCTGTTATATTCAGAGAAATTCCTTCTCGTACTCCTTCAGTGTGTGTTTATCTTGTCACAAGCAGTCCGTATCCTTTTTTCTTGTTAAGGTCGGTTCTTCTGTCACAGCAGTGTGTGGTAAGCCACACAAACAGAAGATACTTTAAACAGTCTTTAATCCAGAACTCAAGATACGTATGAGATCACTATAGATACATAGGACTTAAGAAACCCACACACAACTTCCCATGACACTTTGCGCGAATTATGGGAGTAACTTCCATTAAACTGTAAACAATCAGTGAAAGGTTTGCTCTATGAATGCAATAATAAGCATTTTCAAAAACTGGGTACAGTGAGACGACATTATTCTAATTCTACTTTTTCTACTTCCTTTCAACCATTGAACATTAAAAGGACAAAAGTGTTAAAGCATTAACAAATTACTACAACAGACCCCTGAATAACCCTGAATAATAATTTATGCAGCAATATTACAGATGTATGTTAAATATCACTGTAGTAATTTATGTCTTTATTATGTAACACATTGCCTTAATCAGTGATAATATTTCAAAAAAATATATATTTTCCTGCTTTAGAAACATTCTAGTATACACTGCTAATTATAGGGATTAGAAGTGAAAAGGGGAGACAATTATATTTTAAAGCATCTATGTGAAAACAAATCTGGAAAGAGACGTGAGGATTTGGGAAGAAAACAAAAGATTCTTAGTGCAGTCCAGTGTATTCATGGGAAATATAGTAAATATTAAATTGGGAGAGCAGATCACAAATGCGAAGTAAATGTTGTCTGATATGTTGTCCATATACTGTTACAGCAGAATCAGAATCAGGAGAAAAGGAATGCAGAGAATGAAAAGAGCTCTTGCCATAGATTTGCTTGTCATACCAGACCACATTAAAATACCAAGTGTTAAATTATTCTCTGGAAGTCTAAAACATGAAGGAAACTTTACAGCTCTTTTAGTCAAACCAACAGAGTTTTACAAAAATGGTCAAAAATGACAAACAAGTTTAAAGATGCTGCTTCACTTACTGCTTTTCCAACCAGATTTACATTAAACCCCCATCCTTTTAGCCACATGCCCTCTGTAGAAAACCCTGCTCTCCAAAGAAATGTCAGTCAGCCAGTTGTCACCCAATCCAATGCAGACATTGAACTGATCAAAAACATGTATTAATTAAAGCAGTCCCACACCTGTATAACCACAGTAGTCATTTATGTTACAATATTTTTCAAAACGTAGTTACTTTAATTAAAGCATTTGCATTTATCATGGCCACATCTTCAATAGTGATCAATATAAAATTAACAGAATTACATTTATTTGGTAGCTATATTAGTACATATTTTTACCTTTAGCTGTCAATGAATAGTATGAGATGCTAAACACATTACTCTGTCTGTTAAAATGAAGTACAAGGGAACATTGGCTGAATGTATATTTTTTCCTCATTGATCACTTTGATTAATGTTACATGCATTGTGTTTGAATGTTCAAGATTAAACTGCCACCACTACTTCCGAAATTCATCTGAGCTTGCATCCATGGCATTATTCTGGACTAGCATGTCTCATTGTCAGAAATTCTGTGCCATATGAGAAAAGTATAAATAACGGTATCATCTTAAATTCAGTAGCCTACCCTTGTGACAAAGAAATACCACTTTACCGTAGCCTACTTTTTAAAGTACTTATTATGGAAATAACGTACTTTAACAGAATATACTTAAGTTTCACTGAATGTAATGTTAACTGCAATTAACTTAAAATGTATAATAGTTTAAATTTATTTTAAAGGCCAGTATCTGAAATCTAGAATGCTTTTTTGACCCACTTAAGTAGGACCTAAGTACATCTTCACATGAATATTCATTATTTCTTCTACTGTCTTTGGAATATGGTTAGAGTGCACTTCAGAATGTACTGATAAGCATTTGGTAAACTAAAATATACTTCATTGACATTTCTATTTAAACGTATGTCATGTATTTAAATATTTGTAATAAACATATTTGATTACATGTGAATCATGTATGTGTGTGTGTGTGTGTGTGCACTTGGACGGGTTAAATGCAGAGCACTAATTTCGAGTATGTGGTCACCATACTTGACAATATGTCATGACTTAGAAAAAAATATTGAATAATGCTAAAATTATAATCAAGTATTTCACATTTGCTTTTGTCAACACATCAAAATAAGCATACTTTAAAGCAAGATAAATATAATGATTAAAATGTGCTTTCTTTTATTTTAATTTGACTTTATTACATTAATTTAATTTATATTATATTATCTGCAGTTTAAATATATATATATATATATATATATATATATATATATATATATATATATATATATATAGATACACCACAAGTGCACATTCAATACAATTCAACAATTCTTTTTCAAAAGGGTCGCTAGCACTTTATTTTAATGTCCTGTTGCTTATAAATAAAGCCTTATATTACACAACATATACTGCTAATTGTTAGGTTATGTTAGCAAATGCATTTGGTAAATTTAAAGAATGAAAGCTTATTGTAAAGTGTTACTGTTAATGTTTACATTCTTTTATTAGCAAGCCACTTTAGCAAAAATGCTTTAAGATAAGATTAACAATGTTAATCTGTATCCCTAAAGCTTCACAAATTCAGCTGTTTGTCCAGCAGAGGAAACATGTTTATAGTGCCTCTTCAACATAATTTGGACTTAGTTGATTTTATGCTGAAAATGACATTTTGGCTCATGGTCTTGTCATCTTGGGTGGATAAATACTATATCTAGCCCTACTCAAAATTTACAATAAGGTTCATTAGTTAAACATTAGTTTATGTATTAACTAACATTAACTAACCATGAGCAATACATTTGTTACTGTATTTACTAATCTTTGTTAATGTTAATAAAAATACAGTTGTTCATTGTTTGTTCATGCTAGTTCACGGTGCATTAACTAATATTAATTAGATTTTAATGATGTATTAGTAAATGTTGAAATTAACATTAACAATGATTACACTTATTGTGTAAGTGCTGTTCATTATCAGTTCATGTTGTTAACTAATGTTAACTAATAAAGCTTACTGTAAAGTGTTACCAAAATAACATTATTAATGACAGACCACAGTGCCAAATAAATTAAGTCAAGGTATGATTTACATTGCTTGCAATACTAAAACAGCTAAGTTTTAGTATTCAATACGCACACACACACGTCACTGTTTTCTCCAGTGCTGATATACATAAATTAACTAGACTAATAACTACTGATCTTTGCTACCGAATGAATCAATAATATATTGAATAAGTTGGACAATGACACCATTTTTTTGGGAGACAGCTAAAAATGATTTGCCAATTATTAATGTAAAGCTGCTTTGGCACAATTTGCATTGTAAAAAGCACTATATAAGTAAAGGTGACTTGACTTGACACACACAAAAGTATTATTATTATTGTTGTTGTTGTTCAATGTAAAGAATTTTGTGTTGAAATGTGCAAAAACTCCCCTTGTCTATAAATTCCATTTGCCAGGCATCCATTTAGAATCAGCTGAAGGAAGAAAGGAAGCTGATGACAATACGTTTATGATCTTAATTACATTTTAAGATATCTTGTGAACTGTTAATTATTATTATTGTGACACATAACTTGTTTGTGTTTTTGTATACTGTAGTAGAAATAACAGACTGTCACCAATCGTTAAAATGCAAATGAAGCAGTTCAGTAAACGACATTTGGAGTAATGAATAGTTGACTGCAGTCGTGTAGGTGTTCAGTATACCCTATGATGTTGTCTGTAATGTGAGCTCTGTGGGCGATATGTCACATGTGATAATGTTGAACTGTGTAAAATCAAGCCACAATATTTTCTCTCTTCAACTCACATCTGAACCTATCCACTTCCTGTATCGAAAGAACAATTAAATGTTAAATCGTATCAAATGTTTTTGTTAAATCCATTCATTAAAAAAAAAAATCTTGTGCATTTGATTCAATGTGCATACATGTTCCGCTGAAATATGTTCAACAATAAAATCACTGACATCTCTACAAGACTGTAGTATACTGTATAAATGAACGGTTTGGAAAAGGAAACGTAACCCACCTTTTGTAGATATCCGTCGATATCTCCAGATTTAAATAAATCGTTGCTTCAGTGTCAACCTTTATTTCCTCAGTTTTGGTGTGTGCGCTATTTTATTCCAAACACGCGAACACTAACTGCAGTCCAGAAACGGAAACAATATGGCTAAGTGTGGCGGAAACCGTTGAAGAATCAAAACCATTTACACATCCAGAGGCGAACAGAAGATGAATTAATGGAGGAGAGCGATGAAACAACAATGGTTGTCCGTTATCGCGGCGTTCTCATTGAGGTCTTGTTGCAGGAGGAGGAGGATGAATGAGCATCAAATGATGGGAGGTTGCGATCATCTCTCTCTCTCTCTCTCTCTCTCTCTCTATTCAGATGATGTTCGAGAATCTGTACTTTCAGTGCACACAGCGGTTTTCTGAACGATCAATGAGTTAGTTGGGTAAAATCTGTCCAGGTCACATTTCATCACTTTTATCATATTTTAGGCTTGAAACATGATGGTAATATTGACTATTTATTTCATTTAAAATAAAAAAGCATTACGTAATTTAGGGAGGAGTGAGCCCATCTAATCTTCCAATCAACAGCCAAAGTATAAGCAGCTGCTAACCTCTCTTCAGTCTCAGCTGTTACAGTGTCCCTCCACCTCCCCAAACTCCACCTTCAACTCAGGTACGCATGTAATCATATCCTATATTTATTCACTGTGGGGGTGTATCAGAGCTTGAGTTGAAGTGGACAGCAAGCTAAATAAGATAATCTAATAAATATGGGCATTGAATGCAAGTAATTTTTTGTGGAATGGTGTTTTTCATTGGTAATTGATTTGTGTGTGTGTGTGTGCGTCATAATAGCTAAATACCAACAAAATCACACATTCCAGGGACTCAACTGAATGACTACTTAGCAAACAAATAAATAGACATTAATTTGGGCAGAAATTGTTTTATTATGTGAAAATAATGGTCTCGTAGAACCATTAATTATAGCTTCATTATGCAAAAACATCTGACACTGCATCCTGGAATCCAGCCACCAATCACAAAAACAAGTAGAGCTGTAAAATAATGAACTATAGGCTTTTTGATGTGTCATGAGAACAGCGAACAGTGACCATCCTGTTGTTTTACGTATTTCGTTGACATTATCACACCGTTACATAACATGCTTGGGGAAGATTTTCTTCTTCGTGATTTGCTTAATGTATGAATAGACCTTCCCTTTAGGCTATTTAGCACCCAGTGATAAAAATAAGTCCAAATTCAATGCACTAACCAGGGACAAATAATAAATAAATATTTTTCCTTTCCTATTTCACAATTATGAAAATATATACAAATACATAATTTTACAATCAACAGAGAGAACATCATTGTTCAATTGTCAGGGGGATGCTGGAGCCAGCAGGGAACACCTTGGACAGATCGCCAGTCCATCACAGTAGTACTAGTCAAAAATACTCTGATTGTCTCTGATGTTCTGAAAAATGTCAACAGTCTTCATGGATATGTGGATTTTACTATCACAAAAATCATACTAAGAAAAAGTGCACTTTGACTTATGGTTATTTATGATTATTTTCATCTGTGGCAATTCCTGCTCTTTCTTTCATCCATCAGAATGCTTTTATTAAGGATATAATTAAAAATTCCAACCTATTGTAAATATCTTAAGTCATAATTGTATAATTGTTGTGGTAAGAAAGTTATAAAGATTTGCAAAAAAACAACAACAAAACCTGAGGGTGATGTCAATTTAAATTTTTTACATTTTTGACTGAACTATCCGTTTTAATATGGTGCTGTGAAAGACAGATTTCAAGATTGTTTGTGTTCAATGTGCTACAAATACAGAAAATTATATTCTTTGTGTTCTTACATCACATCCAATCTAAATAACAGCAATTATGAAGATTACGAAATATACCGGTATGAGGATTGAGGCAACTTCTTTGTCTGACTGCTGACCTGTATGTAAGAATGGGATGCTATACTATGGAATCAAACATCTCTTGAAGCCTGAATGCACATTCATTACATAATAACGTTCTCCCCGGGAATCACATGGAGGAAATAATTTTATGAAGATACTTTTCTATAAACACACTGCAGTATGAGTGCTGAGTGCTTGTACATACCAGTGCCAGTCATTTCCTGCTTCCCTTATAATGTTTTTGCAGGGCATGTATCAGCAGACACATCAACATTGTATTACATAAACACATACATATGTAATTGTAATCCACATTTACATGCATAGATATTACACATTGTATAAATTAGAATTTAGTATTACTCTATTGGACATCTCAAGGCATTTTCATATGGAAATACATCCTAGCTATTTACTTTATATATAGTATACTACTTTATATATAGTATATGCTGTTTATGGAGTATATTCCATTAATGAGTGAACTAACCTGTTTTTGCTATCAAGAATAATTTGCAGCTTGCTTTAGACTGACTTCTGCTTGAGCAAATTAGTATTTTCTACACAGCTAGCCCACGCTGCAAGGCTTTTATATAAAGAGGTTGTTTCTTACCACACATGAAATATTCATTTGATTCCAGGGAAATAAAAGGCAGGAGCTTGACATTCCACTGAATATCAATAACGAGAGAAGCAGAGATACAAGATCTAAACAGGAAATTATTACAGTACCTCCCCTTTTTCTGCATGGAGCCAGATGACCTGGAAGTAAAATATGACAGCAAACATCCCAGCCTACTCATTCATCCTGGCCTCAGGCACAGCCACTCCTCTTCTGCTCTGCTTCATGGAGCTCTGGGGACATCTCTAGAACTTCAACATCAGAGCAGACAGCAGTGCTCCTACCAGCTTATCTACATACAGAGAAATTAAGCTTGATTCCTTGTTGTCACTAATGTTGGCACAGGCTACTATCATCTCTCAAAAAACAAGAAGAATAGATAGAAATGGTCCCTAGACTAAATTTATGTAAAACAAATAGCAAGGTGCTAAAGTAGTAACATACACTAGCAAAATATAAAGTACTACATACCAACACCGTGACACATTGCTACAATCATTTACAGGATCATTTTAATTTAGTGGATAAGAGAGGTTTACATTTGTAACAACAACAAAACTGCAAACTAACAAGAAGAGAGGGATTATCTAATCAAACAAATAACTGAATAATATTAAAAATGTATTAAACTATACAGTAGTATCCCCATGCCATTCTCCTCCCTATACACATTGTATAATATATTTAGAGTTATTAAATATTACAAACTAAGTACACAGTAAAACCATTTTTTTTTTACTATATTACCAACCAACTTAAATTATGTCACTCACTTCAATGTCACATGGTGCGTTTTCCCAGCTAAAATAAACTCCTTGTTCATCCCTATGTCTTTCCATCTAGTCCCATGAGAACAAAGTTCAACCGAAAATAAATACAGCCACTTTCCCTACTTTGGACTAAATTTGGCATGACTAGTAATTATGATAACAAACTTAAATACATTTTTATATGACTATGTCCTAGCTGTTTACTTGGGTTCCTTGGAGAACTACAAAGTATATTCCATTAATGACTGAAGAAACCCCCTCCACATTTCAGTTTACCCCCATACAGTGGTGGAGCCAGGATTTTTTTCACAAGAGTGGCAGGGGCCAGCAACCAGTCTGGGGTTCTCAAAACCCCAAATAGCTTGTTCTCCATTGTTGCATATTCATGGATGAGACATGCAGATAACTACATACTGTAATGTGAATAAGGGCGGAAGTCAACAGTCAGAATGTAAAATTAATTATTTTATGCATTTAAATGTGATACATTTTTGTTTGTACTTTATAAATTAGCATAAAATTAGCATCTTCTAGTACAAATGCACAGTGCTTAAATACACAAGGATATATAATGAGGAAACTAAATGAACAACAGATTAATGCAATCAGTAACCAAGGGAACAAACTGGCACTAGGAAAGTAGTGGTAACGAGAATACTTTTTGTGCACAAAAACAAAACAAAAATATTGCTTTTATTGAACAATTTCTTCTCTCCCGTTATTCTACACTGTTTACGTTCAGCGCTTCCAGGTTCTACGTCAGAATGCCAGCTCCTTATGTGCTTATGTGTGTCCTTGTGTGTTGAAGCTGACTTCTGTTGATGAAACTACAAACTATTCTTCCGTAAAATTTTCTTCAATTTATTTTTTCAAACTCTGACTCCAGGTCTTCATTCATCATATATGGTCTTTGGTTCTTTAACTGTAAATTACCCTACAGAACATGCCCATAACTTGTATTAAAAGATATGTACCAAATATGAAACCTATGTTTAATATATCTGTATAATTTCATATTCATAAAGTAAAAGATTATGAGACAGACATTATGAACATGTATTTTACATTTAGAAGTTGTCAAGGTTCTGTCACTTTTTATTCTTGTTTTATTCTTGGTTTGGTGACAGAGCTCTGAGACTCCTATCATCTTGTCTTTGTGTGAGCATGCAGTTTTGAGTTTGCTGGGGCCGTATGCTGCTTCTGTCCGCGTGAGTTGTTTAGTACGGAGCCCGGGAAGTCATTGGTAGGAGAAAAAACAAGACAAATCCATGGCCAAAGTTTAGCAATTCGTCCCCTCAGTTTATAAACCGTACTCACAGATTCTTAAATTGATCCCTCGGTTTAATAAATTGCACCCTCTGATTAATAAACCGTACTCACGAATTTCCAATCTGTGCCCTCAGGTTTGTAAACCGTACCTTAATTTTTTCAATCCGTACCCACAAATTCATAAATTAGTGCTCATGCTTTAGTAATCTGTATCCACAGTTTTGCAAACTGTACTCACAGATGTGTGGCCGTTCCTCATTTTAGAAATATCTGCCGACTGATTTGACTATGGTTACATTGACTGCTTTTGCAGTAGATTTACATGGTAATATAGTAAAATGATAACAACAATAATAATAAATATAGCTACAACCAGCAATTATCGGGCCAAGCACAAAATAGCACAATGAATTATGCAAGCATGGCTGGAAGCTTTAGTGAAAAGGGCTTAAAAAATCATAGCTGTAATGAAGAGGTGCGTGACAACGCGGGTGCAGATCCAAATGCAGGCTTTATTTTAACAGAGGTAGTCAAACAGGCAATGGTCACAGAACAGCAAACAGGTATTTCAGAGGAATAGGCAGAATCGTAGTCGGTGGACAGGCGAGAATGTCGGGGCAGGCAGCAAGTTAGTACAGTCCAGTAAACAAAGCAATAAATCTACGGGCAGGCAGAGAACGATCAGAAAGCGGTAAACAGACATGGTAAGTAACAGGCAAGCAAAACAGGAATAAAGAAATGATCACAAGTGTAAATCAAGACCTCGCAAAGGTGTGCGTGTGTGTGCGCTGAGCTTAAATAGTAAACATGATAAGCTGCAGCTGGTGAGGTGATCAATGATTAGGTACAGGGTTTATGTAGTCTGAATGAATGAGTGAGTGAGTAGTGTGAAGTGCCCTCTAGTGGTTATAGCGGGCACTTCAACTGACGATCGGGAGAGACTGAAAGGAAAAAAAAGAGAGGTTAGTATTGGCCACTTGGGTTATGGCAGGACAGGCAAGGAGCTCAGGGACGCTCCTCCAGGTTCTGGCTAGAACCTCCTTTCTGTGCTGGTGAATGCCGGTAGACAGTTCAAGAACCACCTCAGTGGTCGTATCCGGGTTGACAGTGAACTCAGAGTTGGTCTTTGTGGCTTTATCTGGACCGACAGGGAACTTGGGGGTGATCTTCGTGATCACATCTAGGCAGACTGGGAACCCCGGAATGGCCTTCGTGATCTTATCGGGGCAAAGAGGGAACTCAGGGATGACCTTCGTGGTCATATCTAGGCAGACAGGAAGTTCCTGGGTAACAGCCGTGGTTGTGTTAGGACAAACAGGTATTTCGTAAATATCCCCTGTGGTTGTGTCAGGGCCAGCAGGAGGTTCGTGAATGATCTCCATGGTCGTGTCAGAACAGACAGGGAACTCTGGTTCGGTTTCTAAGATCGTTGAAGGGCAGACAGGAAATTCAGGGAAGATCATCGTGATCATTTCAGGACAGACAGAAGATTCACAGGTGACAACCGTGGTTGTATCAGAACCAGCAGACAGTTCGTGGATGACCTCTGAGGTCACATCTGGACAGACAGGAAGTTCATCGGTATCAACCGTGGGTGTATCAGGGCCAGCAGGGAGTTCAAGGATGACCTTCATGGTTATATCTAGACTGAAAGGCGGTTTTTGGAAAACCTTCATGGTCATCTCTGGACATACAGGAGACTCAGGGACGACCTCTGTTGTCGCATCAGGCAGACAGGGATCTCAGGGGCCATGACTGCGTTGGCAGGAAGGATGACGTTTGGGTTAACAGGCTCAGATACGGAGTCAGAAACCTCCTCCAAGACTTCAGGAGATGGCACAGGACTTGATTCGGGGGCTGCTGAAACACCCTCCAGGGCTTCAGGGCCTGACATAGGACTCAACTCTGTAGCGCCCTCTTGATCTGCAGTAGTGGGCTCAGGAACTGACTCGGTAGTGCCCTCGAGTTGCACTGGCATACTCAGGGACCGACTCGGTAGCGCCTTCTTGAGCTGCATTGGAGTGCTCGGTGATTGACTCGGTAGCGCCCTCTTGATCTGCACTGGAGTGCTCAGTGATTGACTCGGAAGCGCCCTCTTGATTTGCACTGGCGTGCTCAGGGACTGACTCGATTGAAGAGCAATACAAAGCCCACACATACCAAATTGCCATTGCAGTAATAGGGAGCACTGCAGACAGTGGAACTTCCTCCGAGACCAACAGGCTTGGTAATTCTGCTGAGATGCCAGCTACTCGAACTGACGTCAGCGGTATATCCTTTAGATTTGAAACCAGGCTCTGGAGGTTCCGCTGAGACGTGACGAGGCTCTGGAGGGTCCGCTGAGACGTGACGAGGCTCTGGAAGGTCTGCAGAGAAGTGACGAGGCCCTGGAAGATCTGTAGAGGCGTGATGAGGCTCAGGAGGGTTTGGAGCGGGTGTTGGCTCCGGGAAGCCTGGTAGATCTGGAGCGGGTTCATGGAGCTCTGGAGCGGGTTCATGGAGCACTGGAGCGGCCTCAGGGAGCGCTGGAGCGGCCTCAGGGAGCTTTGACAGAGTCACAAAGTTCATAAGCCCCTCTTGGTCGACCATCGCATTGCAAGCGGTGGCCGTGTGGGTGTGAGGCTCGGTTGCCAAGACCTTCTTAGTGGTTTGCATCTACGTCATGGCTGGAGATGATCAGCGGTGACTTGGCTGGGTTCACGGCGATCAGCTGATGCATGACGTGACTCTGGACGATCAGCTGATGCATGACGTGAGTCTGGAAGGTCAGCTGATGCATGACGAGGGTCTGGACTGGCGGCCATTTTGTGTACAGGCTCAGCTGTGGCCACCATGTTGTGACTGGGCTCAGGAGGGCAAACTACAGGGCAGGAGTGTTCATAAAACACAGGGCTAGGCACAATCAAAACTCGGTCTGCTGGCGATTGTGCCGAGTTGAGATCCGCCTCAACCACAGTAAATGACGATCCACACAAAATCAGTGAATAGTCCATGAAATCCCTTAAACTGCAATTAAAGCTCCCGTCGGGTAACCAGGATATAAGGATTTGTTCAGTCCCCGACAAAATATGCTTTTAAATGTGACTTCATCATACATAATACGATCTGACAACTCACAGATAACGTGGGTAACGTATTCCTCAATCGGTGACTCCCCCTGACAAAGCCTCATTAGCTGGTCGAAGTAATCCACACTGTGACCGAGAAAGCTGGAGAAAGCCGCTGAATCTTGGAGTGGTGAGGTCTTCTGTAATGAAGAGGTGCGTGACAACGCGGGTGTAGATCCAAATGCAGGCTTTATTTTAACAGAGGTAGTCAAACAGGCCATAGTCAAAGAACAGCAAACAGTTATTTCAGAGGAATAGGCAGAATCGTAGTTGGTGGACAGGCGAGAATGTCGGGGCAGACAGCAAGTTACACTAAACCGTTGCAGAGATATAACCCCGTGTCCAATTTGGCATGCTCTTCGTCAAATCATAAGAACAGTTGGGTTCATCAAAAAGCCTTTCAACTATCAAATAGCCTGTCAACTATTTGCCTGCATTGTCTGAGGATGATCTGATTTTTGTGAAAAAAGATGAATAATTTAGGGCAAGTTCGAAAATTCAAAATGGCGTAAATATTTTTATGATGAAAAATTACTTCATATGATGCAGTTGAATCCAAGGAATCAGAAAAAAAGTTTAAAAGTTATTATTATAATTGTAAGTGAAACTTTGGACAGTTGGTGACTCTAGTTGGATTAAGTTAGATTTAGAATTTGCTGTGGTTAATGTGGACTTAATGAATTCATTAAACAAAAGTTATGTTTCTCACGAAAGCAAATACATTACTAACCAAACAAAAACATTATTTCCATGTTGTCAAAAGTCTCTCTCTCGCTGATATTCCTGATGATTTTGCAGTTGGCGTTTTTGGGTGTCTGAAAATGCAAACATTTGAAAATGGGTTTCAAAATGTACAAAAAAAAAAGGAAAGATTTGTGAAAAAGGTGACATGCAAAAGCATATTATGTGTTCAGTCTGTAGGTGCCTAGTGTTTCTAACAAAATGTAATCGCCAACTACAGGCCTGGCAGCATAATACAGCGTTTTTAGTCGTTTTCACAGATTCGTGTGAATAGGATAGTTTTGAAAACATTTGACTGTTTGTGAAAAACACAATTTCAAATTTTTAGTACACCGTTGTCGTGTAAACAGCATCTTAAATACATTCCTTTTGTCTTACCATGTTTCTTGTCACCCTTGTTTCCCTTTGAGAGTCTGTTTGACTGATCTCCTGTAAACAAACCATTATACTCAATTTAAGTTCCCATCGTGTTCAGTTGATTGTTCATTGTGTTCACCTGTTCAGTTCTCCAAAACTGAAATAAAACTCCCACTCCTGGGTTTAACTGCATATTTGTGACTGTGTGCTCTTGACATCCGTTGAAATTAAAAGAAAAATAACCCAAAAATTGTAGATGCTAGTACCAACCGGTAATTGAAGTATTTTTAACAAAATGATAGTCATATGTGTCGTATTAAAGAATAAACAATTTCTATACTCAGCATTTTAAGGAGTCAGATGTGTCTGTTTACTGTAAGTCTAATTACTGATCTGTCTGCCAATCTTAAAATCAATTTGATCATAAAAATCTGTCATCTAATCTATAATTATGATACTATTAACAGATATTACACAGCAAATCAGTTGCTCCATTAGTAGGCTTTTATTAGTGCATAATACAGTTCTGCAGATTGCACAAATAACTTACAATAAAACATTTTCATTTTTTGTTTCACTTGAGATACATATACACACAAAGTGCTTTGGTAAATGCAGACAATATTCAATTAAACCTATATTATTCTTTCAATTGGGTGAGCTACATTTAGAATAAAAGAGGTTCTTAATATAGTAGGTTGTACGTTGATGCTCTATTATTCCAGAATTTTCTTCTACAACACAATATGGTGTTTGCGTTGTTAAAGTCATTGTTGACGCTCCTTATCTGCGAGTCTCTTTGCTTTGTTCTGCAGGTAGCGCGCTTTCCCTTCTTCGAACCGCTTCAGCTCCTCTTCACCTTCCAACTGTGAGAAAATAAATGACACATTTTACACGCATGCACAGGGAAGCTGAATCCTGTGATCTGCTGGAAAAGCTTCAATTTTGAAGGGCATATCATGGAAAACCATATGCGACCAAATTTCATGAGAGGTGACTAAAAAATTGAATTAATTAGCCAATAGCTAGTAAACTGTATGATTACAGTCGACTATAATTGAGTTCATTGAGAAACAGAGAGCATATGCTAGGCTTGTTGACAGAACCGTCACTGTCCTAAACGAACCACTCATCGTCATGAAAATTTATAATTTGAAACACATTTTTATGCCTTGCCAATTTAAACATTCAAGCACAAGAAGACACAAAAGATAACTCACGTGCTCTGCGTGAGAAGTTTTGTGCGCGCAAACTGCACATCCAGAGCATGTGCCTAGAAAATCCACATCTGACAGCATGTGAGTACTGAATTGAGCTTTCCTTCACATGTTCTTTGATGGAAAATTCAATTTGAAAATTAAGCCAGGTACACACTGTACTATTTTGGCCAAAAATTGGTCGTCTGAGACTAATTTTGAAAATCCAAAAAGTTTCCATGTCTAAAATCTGTAGTCTTTGGTCATTAGGTCGACATGTTTAGCAATGATTAATGACCATTGCAATCAAATTTTACCACCAACAAAATTCCGGCAGGGTCAGAGGACTTGGTGCACAGTCCTTCAGTAGGACGACCATCAAATTTACTTGTTTTTCAAAACAAGCCATTATCAAAATTAATGCTAGATATTTCTGCATTAGCCACCATTTCAGTCCCACGTGTAATGCTCACAGTCACAAACGTCTATGGGTTGATGTAAAATATTTTTATGCGTGTGTCCGTTTTTAACGCGCATTGACTGTCATGCAGTCTGACATAAACGACAGCTGAAATCCCACAGTGTGACATGAGGATCATTTTCATACAGTCTGAAAAGCAGCAATCGTAAATGACTATTATAAATCACACAGTGTGCACTCGGATTTAAAAAAAATGGAGATCATCCCAGTAAACATAGTCTTAAGTGAATGTAAACAGTTGAGAAAGAAATTGTGTCAGCATATTGGATCAGTGCATTAGCTCTTAAAGTGACAGCAGTCTAATACTCCTGCTGCCTGTTTTTAATGTTAATCAGACTCAATGAAAAAAAGAAAAAAAAAATCACTCAATGCTCTTGCCTGAATAACTTTTGTAATTTTGTAATTTATGTTATAATTCATCTATTTTTAATTTATAAAGAGAAGATTTTCGAACTTTTTTCAATTTATGTACCTAACCTGTAACTAACTACTGTTACCTATCTACCTGAGGAACCTGAAAAGCAGTTTATATAGTTTGCATCTATTGTTGTGCTTATATTTGCTATTGCTTGTAGTTTAATTATTCCTTCTTTATTACAGACCGTTTACTTGATGTTAGTAATGTGTGAAATTTATATTTATATTTTTATCTAGAATTATTTCATTTGCATTGTTCTTGCATTCCATGTAAAAGTCTGGCGAGTAAAATAATAAAAAAAATCTACTAGCCAATGGCGACTCAAGCTTCATTGTGTCCATAGAGGGTTGAATCCATTTAGTCGCCATATCACGATTTTGTTTGAATTTTCACCACCAAACAGCTTGCATAAATTGTTCTTAATGTGATGAAAGTGGATTTAATTAATTATTAATGTTAATAATTATTGTCAATTGCTTTTAAAAATTAGTATTATGATGAATCAAATTTCTACTGTACATTAGTTAACAAAAACTACTAGCAATGAGCAATAGGCCTACTTCCAAAATAACTTGTTAATCTTAATGTTTACATTTACTAAGACATTTTTTAAATTAGAATTTTCATTAGTTAATTCACTGTGAACTAACATAAACAAACAATGAACAATTGTATTTTAATAAACAGGTGAATAATGAAGTAAAAATATTGTGCTTATTTTAAGTTTATTTTGAGTGTTAGCTACATTATCTAATGTTAACAAATAAGGCCTTACTGATAAAGTGCTATCTTTGTTTTTTTTGTTTTTTTTAAATAAAAGAGTGCAAAGAGGCTTTTATTATTGACAGACGATCTGTAGCAATGTAGTAGTCCTGTTTCTCATTTCACAAGAGAAGAAGGTATTTACACAGATTTCCTGAAAGCACAGCAGCAAAAAAGGATGTTTTAATCAGAAGAGTCAGTGAGAGGGTGAAAATAGTCATGGAGAAATAAAGTTATGATTGTTTTGGCACAAAGAACTTTACTAGCACTATAGATGACAGTAAAATATATTATAACCCTTTAAGACCACTGTGCTGAAATACTCTGTGGTCACACTAGGCTTTGTGCTCAACTGACTTCCATTATTACGCTTGTAAACTCGGGTGAAAAACTGCAAATGCAAAACTTTCACATTCTTCTGTGTATGAAAGTTTAAGTTTGGCAAATTCTTACCTGCGAATTAATATACAAAAGATGTTTGACCAATAGAGAGTTTGAACACCACAAATTGACCTCTTGACTGAGTTGGAAGAACATAGACGTAAAAATCTGCACATTTGCAGTGTATATTATTACAGATGGTATATTTTCACATTCTAATTCTTTTGTTGATACTTTTTAATCTAAACCATTTTGTGGAAAAATGATGTGTCCATTCAAGCCCCACGGTCAGGAGCAAATTTGCCAGTTGCATAAAATTTCTTGCAGATCTAAAACGAGACAAAAGATGTTTGTTTTTGGACCACAGCTTCATCATGGACAAACAACAATACTGTGTGAGAGAGCAGGATGTCAGTTGATGTTAGGCTTCATCTTGCAGCTGCACACTACACCATGGCTATTCTTATCATTGGCTATAGGTCACCAGCTAGTCATGCACGGCAGTGGCAGATGGCGGCCAACCTTAGGGAACAAACTGTGCAATGACAACTGAAGCAGTCTGGCTGATGAGGGCATGTGCACAAATGAGGATCACAGATATAGAATGCATATCCACAGCAATGTTATATAAGCACAGACGCATACACTATGCTTCACAGGGGTGCTGATGTTGAGGCTCAGAAATGTTCATTTTTATGGTGACCAGTTTAATGGAGAACATATGAATTAATGCTTTTTTTTAAAGTGGCATGCAGTTGATCGATTAAAGCAGACATAAAACATTTGAGGCTATGACTTACAGTGATTTTACCATGGCTAAAGGGTGCTATGCAGAACACAGAACAGGGTAAAAAGGATTATTAATTTGTAATAATTGTAATAACTGATTAATAATTTGATAAGACACCTATATTAAAGGAATAATTACATTTATTAATAATTATTGCAATAAAAAATTCTCACAATGTCAGAGTTAATTAGTGTAAATTTGAGGACAATTTCAGTTGCCAAGCAACATGCAACTCACTGCATTCATACGGAATGCGTGATCATATTTATCACCATTTTCAACAGCTTTAAACAAGGCTCATACAATCTGAAAACGTAAATCAGTGAAGATGTGAACAACAAAAAAATTAGAAATCATGAGAATGGTTAAATGGTTAAATTATTAGAAATACATTTTAAATAAATTTACTGAATAAATTACATTTTATTTTAAGTTGTCAGTATTACAGTGTAATTATACATTTAAGTACTGGGTAATAATAATTAACTGCATATACATACTATAGGTTTAGGGTTAGGAAGAGGGTTTTAGGGTTAGTTACATGTGATTGACCCTTTGCAAAACCCGCCCCCTGTTGCTTTGTCCGACAACCCATGCTCTCTCACACCACACATCATGTTCTCCCGCAGTGAAAAATACATCGCGGAGCAAGGAGGACACTGACGACATATGAAACAGTTTCATATTTAAAATGTTGTAATTTTTTAAAGCTGTTTAAACACTAAATACCGTACAGTGGCTCCTTAATGTGTCGTGACAGATCCTTCAAACGGCTCGTGAACCGATCATCTCTTCATACTAGTTCATTTATAGCATAAAATAAACATGAATATACATAAGAAGGAATGTTGTTTCAACCGCGGAAAGACGTGAGTACGCACAATATTTCAAGTTAACCAATGTTAATCTACTATAGGCTACTCCCTGACGGCTTTATCGGATAAGATGGCAGATTCGGCGTTATCATTGGTTAGATCGCCTGTCAATCAAACTGTTTGCAAAGGGTCAATTAATTTTGCATAATTTCTAGTTATTACTACAGTAACTACATGTAACGTGTAACTATGACACTGTAAAATAAATATAACCAATAAGGCTCTCTCTACAGGGAGTGCAGAATTATTAGGCAAATGAGTATTTTGACCACATCATCCTCATTATGCATGTTGTCTTACTCCAAGCTGTATAGGCTGGAAAGCCTACTACCAATTAAGCATATTAGGTGATGTGCATCTCTGTAATGAGAAGGGGTGTGGTCTAATGACATCAACACTCTATATCAGGTGTCCATAATTATTAGGCAACTTCCTTTCCTTTGGCAAAATGGGTCAAAAGAAGGACTTGACAGGCTCAGAAAAGTCAAAAATAGTGAGATATATTGCAGAGGGATGCAGAAGTCTTAAAATAGCCAAGCTTCTGAAGCGTGATCATCGAAAAATCAAGCGTTTCATTCAAAATAGTCAACAGGGTCGCAAGAAGCGTGTGGAAAAACCAAGGCGCAAAATAACTGCCCGTGAACTGAGAAAAGTCAAGCGTGCAGCTGCCAAGATGCCACTTGCCACCAGTTTGGCCATATTTCAGAGCTGCAACATCACTGGAGTGCCCAAAAGCACAAGGTGTGCAATACTCAGAGACATGGCCAAGGTAAGAAAGGCAGAAAGTCGACCACCACTGAACACACAAGCTGAAACGTCAAGACTGGGCCAAGAAATATCTCAAGACTGATTTTTCTAAGGTTTTATGGACTGATGAAATGAGAGTGAGTCTTGATGGGCCAGATGGATGGGCCCGTGGCTGGATTGGTAAAGGGCAGAGAGCTCCAGTCCGACTCAGACGCCAGCAAGGTGGAGGTGGAGTACTGGTTTGGGCTGGTATCATCAAAGATGAGCTTGTGGGGCCTTTTCGGGTTGAGGATGGAGTCAAGCTCAACTCCCAGTCCTACTGCCAGTTTCTGGAAGACACCTTCTTCAAGCAGTGGTACAGGAAGAAGTCTACATCCTTCAAGAAAAACATGATTTTCATGCAGGACAATGCTCCATCACACGCGTCCAAGTACTCCACAGCGTGGCTGGCAAGAAAGGGTATAAAAGAAGAAAATCTAATGATATGGCCTCCTTGTTCACCTGATCTGAACCCCATTGAGAACCTGTGGTCCATCATCAAATGTGCGATTTACAAGGAGGGAAAACAGTACACCTCTCTGAACAGTGTCTGGGAGGCTGTGGTTGCTGCTGCACGCAATGTTGATGGTGAACAGATCAAAACACTGACAGAATCCATGGATGGCAGGCTTTTGAGTGTCCTTGCAAAGAAAGGTGGCTATATTGGTCACTGATTTGTTTTTGTTTGGTTTTTGAATGTCAGAAATGTATATTTGTGAATGTTGAGATGTTATATTGGTTTCACTGGTAAAAATAAATAATTGAAATGGGTATAAATTTGTTTTTTGTTAAGGTGCCTAATAATTATGCACAGTAATAGTCACCTGCACACACAGATATCCCCCTAAAATAGCTAAAACTAAAAACTAAAAACTAAAACTTCCAAAAATATTCAGCTTTGATATTAATGAGTTTTTTGTGTTCATTGAGAACATGGTTGTTGTTCAATAATAAAATTAATCCTCAAAAATACAACTTGCCTAATAATTCTGCACTCCCTGTATGCATAATGTGTAGATAACAGTCTCAGAAGATGATGAAAAAAACCCAACACCTAACAGGGTGATCAGGACCCCAATGCAAAGCTACTTAAAATGATTTTGTTCGCTTATTGGCTTGCTTACGTGTTTTAGCAATAATTACAGAAATACACTGCATTGACTTACAAGAATGAAATATTTCATAAAGCTGTTTATATTTAATGAAATGGTATCATTTTAGATTGAATGGTATAATTATTGAAGCATGCCTCTTGCAATGAAAGCAAAATCAAAAAGCTCTCCCTGTTCTTTCTGTCTGAAAACAACATCATGTGACCTTGAAGGAAGTCCTGGCTGGGTCAGTGACTGTCCTGTTGCTCAGGGCTTGTGATGAGGCCAGGAAAAAACACGGGGCCATGGCAGCAGTGCTTGTCTTGAACAAATTAAATTAAGCTGGAGGGAAGCTCAGTGCTGAAGTCACAGAGAGAGAGTGACTGGCAGAAGACCAGAGTGATTGCTTCAGCAGAAACCAATAGCGTGTGAAATATTTTACAATTTAGATTTAAAGAAAAAAACAGCAGTAGTTAAATGGAAACTGCAAATGCAAGCCCTGTATGTGTAAGAGACTGGAATTGTCGTCAAGTATAAGCAAATATATGAATACAGATACTAGTTCACATGCCACTGCCTTTTATGTGTCAGAATATACAGCAACGCAGGTCATGTAATAGCATGGTGGATTTTTTCCCCTAAGTATGTTAATTAAACCTTTGAAATGATTACAGCTAGCTACCTAACTTCTGTCATTATTCATATCCCTGTGAACATATCACTATTGACCTCCTTAAGAACTTGACTTTCTTCTGCCACAGTGTCAGGAGAAAACACATTACACAATGGGTACAGAAAGTATTCTGTAGACCCCCTTCAATTTTTCACTCTTTGTTATATGGCAGCAATTTGCTAAAATCATTTAAGTTCTTTTTTTTTCCTCAATGTGTACACAGCACCCCATATTGACAGAAAAACACAGAATTCTTGACATTTTTGCAGATTTATTAAAAAAGAAAAACTAAAATATCACATGGTCCTAAGTATTCAGAACCTTTGCTGTGACACTCATATATTTAACTCAGGTGCTGTCCATTTCTTCTGATCATCCTTGAGATGGTTCTACACTTTCATTTGAGTCCAACTGTGTTTGATTATACTGATCGGACTTGATTAGGAAAGCCACACACCTGTCTATATAAGACCTTACTGCTCACAGTGCATGTCAGAGCAAATGAGAATCATGGGGTCAAAAGAACTGCCTGAAGAGCTCAGAGACAGAATTGTGGCAAGGCACAGATCTGGCCAAAGTTCTGTCATTATTACTCACACTCATGCCATTCTAAACACGTAAGACTTTCGTTCATCTTCAGACCACAAAGGAAGACTTTTTGCGTAAATCTGAGAGCATTCTGTCCCTCCATTGACTATGCTATGCAACTGACATTTTGACAGCTCAAAAAGTGCTTTTAATATGAATCAAATGGTTTAGCTCAAATTTTATGAAGAGACTTGATCACTATATGTGATGAACAGATTTAATTTAGATTTTTATATACAGATAACCACTAACCAGTGAACATAAACAGAAGCTTAACTGAACCTGCTTGATGCGTGAGAACAAACCTCATTGGTTCTTGTGGAAGCTCAAACCCTCTGGCTCAAACATGTTGCGTAACACATGAGAGTGAACATCTCGGGTTATGATTGTAAACCTGGTTTCCTGAGAACAGGGAACGAGACACTGAGACACTTTGGGGAACGCCTCCACGTGACTGGTATCTGAAGCCACTGTAAAACCACAGCAATCCTATTGGCCGGCGACAGCTTCTGAGGTCATACTAGCATGACCAGAAAGTATATTAGGGGCGCCTAGAGAACATGTCATTTATTTCTTCATCTGAAGGGACTGAACAGGCAGCCCGAAAGCATGGCTACTAGGCACGGTGCCTCATTCCCTGTTCTCAGGGAACCAGGGTTACAGTTGTAACCAGAGATGTTCCCTTTCAAAAGAGAACTCGCACTGCATCTTGAGACACTTACATGCTGCCATGCAGAAGGGAGTGCATACTGAAAAATGGCTGTGACTAAGCACAATAATGGCAGTTCCAACTGAAACGCCAGAACCACTCCCCATATTTATGGTCACACACTAGGCTGTTAGTGACAGTATTCACTACGGCCACTGCCCGAGCTACACATCTCAATGAAAAACAGCCTTTGTAAAGTAACGGTAACTTGTCAAAGGCTGCTCAACGGCTTGACACCAGCATCTTCACTGGGAAGGGGAATATAGGGGAATATGGGCAGGGGCCGAAAGGAGCCTCAGTCTCTTTTAGGCGGACATAGTATCAACCCCCAGAGCCACCAGGGAGGCTAACCCAGCCTGACTTGTGACCCAGTCTAGCCAACCATTTGTCTGTTTCCTAAACAGAGTCTCTTACCATACTTGCCTCATGAGAGGCAACCAGATGAGAGGAAATGCAGGAAATGCAGAAAAGGCAGTAACCAGCTCACACTGGACAAGAGATGGGCATCCTGGGGAGCAGGACTCAGCATAGCGCTTTCCAAACCCTTACAAATGAGGCGAGTTACTCTGCTCGACCCTGGACCTTTTCAAAGCACTTTGAAGGCTGAGTACTCTACATAGGGTCCTAATGAGAGGAGTACCCCCAGCTCTATCAAGAGCTGGGGGTACACAATCTCTCAAACTTTCAGACCAAATTCAGGGAGTGAGGTACTCTATAGAAATACCCTCTAACATCAGGGGAGTACTACCTTGGCTTGACCAAGAAGAGTATCAACCAAGCTCTGGGCCAATCAGAGAGGCTCCTGTGGAGCCTGCAACGTGAACTCCATCTTTGTACTCTGGGACATTCAAACTAGCTAGAAGTACTAGGAATGTAGCTCAATCCAGAGGATCGACATCAAGGCAGCCCGAGAAGAGACAACTACTTGGAGTCAAATAGAGATAGCCACCGGGGTGTGTAGGTTTGGAGGTCTCATTCACATTCACATTCGAGGGCTCGGAAGTCTTGTGTTTTTTACCCTCAACAGCTCTTTCTGTATGATGCCAGCAAAGCACTGTGTGCTGATCCAGAGGTTGCAAGAGACAAGGCATCCTAACTCAGCATAGCACTCGTCAGCCTCTGAAGCGCACGAGAGATTAACGTGTCTCTCAAACTCTTCAGCGAGCTCCCTCTGTGAGCCCCATGATCTCAGTCTCCTCGCTGTCTCAGCGTGAGCGGGACCCGAGCCACCGGACACAGAAGCCTATGAACAAGTGTGGAGCTTCCTCAGCAGGAAACGCTCACAGTGAATGCCAACAGCTCCCTCAGGAATCGTGTGTTATCGAGTTTCACATATTTACGAAATGGCACACAGCTTGAAAAGTTTGCTTTAACTAGCCATTTTTACATAGATTTGAACAGCATGGTTCAAATAAAACAGTCCCTGAAGACGAAAAGGGGATGATATGTTCTCTATGCACCCCTTATATACTTTCTGGTCGCACTAGTATGACGTCATATGCTGACGTCATAGGTTGTCGCCGGCCAATAGGATTGCCGTGGTCTTACAATTGCTTCAGATACCAGTCATACAGAGGCGTTCTCCAAAGTGTCTCAGGACACAGTGCAACTTGCAACTCCCTTTTGAAAGGGAACCTCATTGTTTCTTGCATGTAAAGCAAACATGCTTGAGCATCCATTTACCACGACTGATGTCCGAGTTGATGAATCCAAAATTCAATCTGTTCATCATATAAAACGATTATATAAAGGTCTCTTTAGAAAATTTGGATTAAAACTCTCAATTCATATGGATTAATTGTACTATCTCTTTATTAACTTTTTGACGTGTGAAGGTGGCTTGCAGCTGTCAAAGGAGCGACAGAAAGCTTGCAGATTTCATCAAAAAGATCTTCATTTGTGTTTCGAATATGAACAAAGGTCTTAGTGGTTTGGAAGAACATGAGGGTGAGTAATTAATGACAGAATTTAAATTTTTGGGTGAACGATCCTTTTAAGGGATTTAAAAAAAAATTAAAAAATCTCATGAAAAATCATGAAAAAATAACCTCTTTATGGGTTTTGAAAGATATGAAGGTTAATTAATGACAGATTTTTTTTGGGGGGGTGTTTTCCTTTGTCAACAATGTCCACCAAAAACACAAGCTGTAGAAGACTTAAGCTGAGAAGGCTGGCTATTAATTAGAGAAATGAATGTGGACTGGCACAGGGCCTCTCTTGCAGCAGTCCCTGAGCCCTTTCCACTTCTTAATTACACAAATTTAAAGCATATTGGCTAAAACAACTGAAGCAAAGTGGCATCTTCACTCAATCAAGAAGGCAATTAACTGCCTTGTAATGTACCGGCTTTCTATGCAGATGATATAGTATCATATTTGTGCTATTTTGTCAGTAAGCAACAGTGACATTTAAAAATACATTATTGGCCATCAATATAAGTGATAATTTATCATATAACTCCATTTGTTTTCTTTAATTTTGCAAAATAATTAAAAGTAGATCATGATACAGAATCTTGAGAAATCAAATCACAGAATAAAATGTACTTTTTGTGAAGCCATCTGTTTTAGTTTCCCGACAAAATAATCTTCCTTCCAAAGTTTAAATCCGTAAATAGAACCCCTGAGTTATCCTAAGGGGCCATTCACACAAAATGAATGCTCAAGCAGTACAATGTGAACCGCAGAACTGGAAAAAACGCAAGGTCTCGAGACACGTTTTCTAAAAGTTTTGACAAAAGTTTTTTCTAAAACTTATTTTACCTAGAGAGCCGTGTTTGTAGAATGCTGTGTCATGGGCAAAACATGAGCATAATGGTCAAAGACATCTGTATAGTGCATGTTTACCAATTGAAAAGTGGAATGCAAAAATGCCCCTAATTCATCAGCAATCACACTAACGCTTATGCTAACCCTAATTAGTGAAGTCTGAAATAAAATTCTAATTTTTTTTTTTAAATACATGGCATGTATTTTTTAATGCATACTTTATTGGGCTTTTACAGAAAATAAAAAAAAAACAGTACCAAGTCAAAAACATTTGGGATTTTTTTCCCCCTCAGATAAAAACACATTTAATTACCCATCTAATACCAAATTATAAACAAAGATATATGATATAATTGATCCAGTTGAGTATAATAAAGAAAGAAATGGTATCAGACCCTCCTGTTAACCTAGTGTCAAGAACTTGCTTAATGGGACCATAGCGATATCTAATGGATTGCTCCTTGAGGAGATTAAACCTTTAACCTTTCGGTTTCCAGCCATTTAATGCCAAGCACCTTGACATTTTTTCAACAATGTCACCAATATTTCTTTGCAAGCATTCACTGTTAAGCTGCAGAGGTGCTTATATGCAACATTATGTTGTCTCCTATATGTAGAAAAATAAAACCCTAGAAACCACCATTGGAACATATCTGAATTTTATTATGCAATTCATAATGCAAATTGTTCCAACGCCAATTTACAAAGACTAGGGAGAAAAATAGGAAGGAACAAAAACTCAACTGGAGACATCAGCTGGTCCGTGAATGGTCCGTTGAGGCTTGTGTGAACGCAGTGAGATCTTGTGTATAGGATTTTTAGCCACAAGCAAGCTACAGCTAGCTTCTTTTCATGAAGAGGACTTTTCTCCTCACAGTACACTAATTGCAAAGACAGAAACCTGGGGCTAAGGGCACAATAGTGGCAGGTGCTCTCAGTAATTCTTCATTTGACAGGTTGCTGTTACCTTGAATTGAACCTGTGACATTTTCAGTGCGCATTTACTGTTGGTCTATTTAGATGAGTACTACCCAGGCAGCTCCAATAGACCGGAAGAACACTATCAGTTGACATTCATCTCAATGGCATTTGCTTGGCTGTCACCAAGTAGTACGCAAAAAGGGTCATAAATTGAAAAACATGTCTTCATCTTTTTACAGATAATATGTAAATGTACTATAAAAACATACTCAAACTCATACTACACACTCAAAAGTCCAAAGTCCAAAAACAGCTATTATTCAAAGCAAGCTGCAAAACAACTTGTTTCAACTTCCGGGTTTTATTATGTAAATACATCAGCACATGGCTGACTGCACAGACACATATACACCTCTTTGTCTCACCCATTATTATTTCAACTAACTGTGATAAATTGTTAACACTTTACAATAAGGTTTCATTTGTTAACATTATAGATAACTACATTTGTTAGAAACTAATTAATTCACACTAATTAGTATGAAGTAGTAATAAAAAAATATTTATAAAGCATTTATTAATCTTAGTTAATGTTCATTTCATCATTTAGTAATACATCTGTCTGTTTTCATAGACCTTCAGTTTGTTTTTATTCATCACATGTCCTGGGTTACCATCATTATTAGTTCATATGTGTCAGCTGGGTTCTATTAATTATCCTCGTTTGCGTTCACTACTTAAGTTGTTCCTACTCCTTGTCTGATCTCCGTTATGTATAGATGTGTTTGCACTGCCTTTCTGGCTGCATTTTGAATTCATTATTAAGCATTGTCATTTGGAACTATATTCGTCTTCTTCGTCTACCTTCCTGCAACCACCCGTGACATCATTAAAATCCAAAGTATCTGTTAATATAATTTAATGGACCTGAACTAACAATTAACCATTGCATTTTTAAAAACTAACATAGTTAATAGATTAATACTAATAATATTGTTTCAGTATTAATAATAATATGTTTTATAATAACATGTTTTTATATTAATGCATTAAAGGGATAATACACCCAAAAATGAAAATTCTGTCATCGTTTACTCACCCTCAAGTTGTTCCAAACCTGTATGAATTTTCTTCTGCTGAACACAAAATAAGATATTTTGAAGAATATGTGTAAACAAACAGTTGATGGGACCCCATTGAATTCCATAGTACATAGTGATTTTTTTTTTAAGTATAACCAATTTTACAGTGATTTTAATTCACAACCAACAGAAAACAAGACATCTGTTGTGTTAAAAAAATCCTAATCCTGCCTAATCTAGTGTCATACTGCTATTCTTATTTTGCAAGTAACATTTCATAATGTGCTGATAATTCAGCTGTAAAGGAGAGAAGTGTGTGCTGTAACTAGCTCTATGATCCACAATGTCTCAATTAACCTTTCGTTCTGTGACCTTTGAAGCTACTCCCAGAATGCATCGCCATATCAGTGCAGAATGCAAACTATAAATGTATTCTTTGGAAGTATTTCTTTGGAAATCTACGTTATCTCAGGGGTGAGACAGTTTTAAAATATCACGTGTTGTAAATGTACAATGTTTGAAATATTGATTGATTTTAAAATTGAAGGGTGTGGGATATATGCGAGAACCTTTACCCCCTTAACCCACCCTTAAACCTAACCAAACCACCAAAGCCATCCCTAACCTTACCCGTATTCTTCCCCAATAGCAGCAAAATTGTTTTGCAATACAACATGAAGACATTAAGTACTTTGTACCTAACAATCACATAATGTAAGTACATAGTTAAAGACACACAGCATTCCTAAGGTCTCTTTTTGAATGGTATTTGTGCCATTGGTGGTATAATGGAATGCTAAGGGGTTAAAGTGCTACACGGTCAAAGCCTGAAATTGTGCCCCAGGCCAGCTCTGTTATTCACAGAAAATATTTTCCTTCAACAAATCTTGTATGCACATTTTTTTTTCAGGGATATATTCTGGTATAATTAAGAGACATGCAAGAACCAACACCATTTGGTGTCACTGACATTAGAAATTGCACAATGTATCGTGATGCATCAAATTTAAATAAAGCACTTTGGCAAAAGAGAGGAAAAAAACAAAACTCAACAAGACATGACTGTTACAATATATGAGAGCTCTGGTGGAAGGGGAGGTTTTTAGCAAATATATTCAATTTCGTCTGTTCGTTACACAAGGCTATGACTTAAGGGCTAGAAATATAATGCATATTAAGCGTTAAGTATGTTTAGGATTTTTTTTCTTCCTTTTTTGGGGGCTTGCCGTCCCAGATATTATACGCTTATTTATATGAAAATGGACATTGTAAACATATTTCAAAACATCTCCTTTTGGTATCCACAGAAGAAAGAATTTCATAAAGGTTTGGAACAACATGGTTCTGTCAGAATGCTTCAGGTATTTCTTTGGTATTTAATGCAAACTCAATCTATATTCAATCCAAGTGCTATGAGTCTATCTGACAGAACATGCATTTTCATTGACTCCTTTCCTAAGTCTATTGCCACATACACTGTATGCAATGCTTATTTCAGGATATTTTACCAGTACATTTACACCCTACTTAATAAGAAAATATAAAATATAGCACAGGGAATTTCATTACTGAGTAGTAAGTGATCTTGTATTTCTGTTTGTATTCATGTTTGATGTGTGATATCACGCTTTTAACCTCTTATTGCACAGACTCACAAGCTGTTTCTAAAAATAAACAGTTATCACGCTGCAAACCCAGTGGTTGCTAAGGTAACTCAACTTGTTTTGTGTGGCATGGACCAGCTGAGTGTTTGTCAAAAGCATTTATCGGTCCAGAAAGTCTGTAACTATACACTGCAAAAACATTTTTGAAATCAGTATTTGTTTCATGTTTTTGAGTAAAAACATCTAAAATTACTTTAAACAAGATACATTTACATACAGGTGCATATCAATTTGTGAAACTTGTGTATTAAATAAATTCAATGCACACAGACTGAAGTAGTTTGAAGTCTTTGGTTCTTTTAATTGTGATGAATTTGGGAAAACAAAAATGCACCAATTCACTATTTCAACAAATTAGAATACTTCATAAAACCAATAAAAAAAAAATTGTTGGCGTTATGGAAAGTATGTTCATTTACTGTATATGTACTCAATACTTGGTAGGGGCTCCTTTTACTTTAAATACTGCCTCAATTGGGCGTGGCATGGAGGTGATCAGTTTGTGGCACTGAAGAGGTGGCATGGAAGCCCAGGTTTCTTTGACAGTGGCCTTCAGCTCATCTGCATTTTTTTGGTCTCTTGTTTTTCATCTTCCTGTTGACAATACCCCATAGATTCTCTATGGGGTTCAGGTCAGGTGAGTTTGCAGGCCAGTCAGCACCATGGTCATGTATCCAACTTTTGGTGCTTTTGGCAGTGAGGGCAAGTGCCAAATCCTACTGGAAAATGAAATTAAAATTTTTAAAAAGCTGGTCAGGAGAATGAAGCATGAAGTGCTCCAAAATTTCTTGGTAAACGGGTGCAGTGACTTTGGTTTTCAAAGAACACAATGGACAAAAACCAGCAGATGACATTGCACCCCAAATCATCACACACAGTGGAAACTTAACACTGGATTTTAAGCAACTTGGGCTATGAGTTTCTTCACCCTTCCTCCAGACTTCAGGACCTTGGTTTCCAAATGAAATACAAATCTTGTTATTATCTGAAAAGAGGACTTTGCACCCCTGGACACCCCATTCCTTGTGAAGTTCACCCAAATTCTTGAATCGATTTTGCTTGACAGTCCTCATAAGGCTGTGGTTCTCTCGGTTGGTTGTGCATCTTTTTCTTCCACACTTTTTCAAGTGTTGGATACAGCATTCTGTGAACAGCCAGCTTCTTTGGCATTGACTGTTTGTGGATTACCCTTCTTGTGAAGGGTGTCAATAATTGTCTTCTGGACAACTGCCAGATCAGCAGTCTTCGCCATGATAGTGTAGCCTAGAGAACCAAACTGAGAGACCATTTTGAAGGCTCAGGAAACCTTTGCAGGTGTTTTGAGTTGATTAGCTGATTGGCATGTCACCATATTTTAATTTGTTGAGATAGTGAATTGATGGGTTTTTGTTAAATGTGAGCCATAACCATCCATTAAAATAACCAAAGACTTAAACTACTTCAGAATTTATTTAATACACAAGTTTCACAATTTGAGTTGAATTACTGAAATAAATTAACTTTTCCATGACATTCTAATTTATTGAGATGGACCTGTATGTTGTCCAACACGGGTTTATTAAGACTTGAGAGAGAAAATATCTTGTTATATAATTGCATTTCTCTTACCATTTCAGCATTTTTTTTGTTGGTATTTTAAACATAAATCTAACAAATTTTTGTGAGGTTTATGCTAATTTCATGTTTTATTCTCTTAAAACATGTCTTATTATTTTACATATTTTGCTTCTCCGGTAATTCCACTTTCTTTTAGATTATTTATTTAGATTATTTTTCACCTTATTCTAGATTATTTAGATATTGTTACTGGAAAATACTTACTGCACATTAGAGCTGCAACTAACGATTATTTTTTCTGTCGACTAATCTAACGATTATTTTTTCCGATTAGTCGACTAATCTAACGATTATTTTTATTACATTTTTTTTATTATTAATCTAGTGATTTTTTTTGCATTAGAAGTTAGAACTAATTTAGCAGTTAATTGAGGTGTAGAAACAATGGGACACGCCATTATGTAATAATATGATTTGATTTTGATTAAAAATAAGCCACTTATGTGTGGTCGTCGAGTGGTGGACATTTGAACTTTAAAATGAAGAGTGTCAAAGACTTTCTATACAGTCTTAAAAGGAACTTTGATAGTGTTCAAGCCATTGAACAAACGTCTCCTGAACCATGTATTTTTCCTCTTGCGCTGTCTGTAATGCAGGGAGTCTTAGCGAGCATGCAGGTCGGGTATCCGGAGCGCGAGAAACTGATACCTTGCACATACGAAAGAGAAGGTTCGCGCACATCCAAATAAACTTCTTTGAAATGCAAAACTGATTTTCGCTCGCTCGAAATATTTTCTTATTTACGAGACGAAGATTTTCTCCTCAACTCAGTTCACGCACTTTTGCACGCTCAAAATATGATGTTGCGCGCGCAAAAATTTGGCAGAGATCAAATTCCATAGGTGGTACGCCATTTTGGTTCTGCAAAGGGAACAAAGGACCATTTTATTTGGCCTCTGTTTAAAGTATTCCCATACTTTTGATAATCGTGGTCTAGGTTTTTGTGATAGAATAGAACTTTCTCCGTTCCCAGGAGCAGAGGCCGCCATTACGCGAGATGAATGTAAACAGTGTGACGTGTCGACGCATTTCACGCACGTCGACGCGTCGTTGCAGCACTACTGCACATGCTGTTCTTAATAGAACATGATTTTTTTAATGATTTTTTTATTTTTGTTTCCTGAGAAGATCCTGTCATAATGCTGTCTTTAAAAAGGCAAACCTCTGAATGTCTGCGTGACCCTTGCAGCGATCATTGTGTGCAGCATGGCATTCAGTAGTCCCACCCATTCCATGATCCCCCACTTTTCTGTGCTTTCACTCCCAGTGCTGTTCACCCCTCCCCCAACCCATAACTCCCCTCCACCAAGAGCTAAAACTGGAATCCTAAAAATAGACATGAAAGATCTTTCACTGAAGGAAGAAAAAAACACCTGAAGCCTGAAATAGCAGAAATAGTCTGCCAACATACTATTTATATTCTGAAACACAAGAACGAGGAGCCATAATATGATTGATGCTCATGCAGTTTTCATTTGTGTTTCTATTTATGGAATGAAGACCTAATCTAAAATGAGAACTATTTACGGTTAATAAGTTGTTAACAAAGAACAAAAAACATGATCTTACTCTTCACATATACAATTATTTTGTTAATTACAGTGACAATGAATGAAGAGCTCACTATTTGAAGAATGAAGAACTATACACTGTTAATATATCAATAGGCTATATACAAATATAGAGACTGCATTTTATAAACTAAGAAATAAATATAAACTAAACTCATTTGTAAGTACTTTATTACTGTATACTTATTATAAAGTGTTCTCAAAGCATTTGAAATTCTATATAATATTACAAAATGTTAAACAAAGTTGACTGTAACCCACACGAGTAACATAGCTAACCTAACACATTACATAGTTAAGAGCACTAAATGTTTTGTTAAGAAAGTTCATTTCAATTTTTAACATTTTTTTTAAGTTGATGCCAGATGTATCTCTAAATACAGAATCTTTCTTTATTATATAGTTAGTATGTAAAACACTACAGTTAAGTTACAAATTGAAGTAATATTAATTAAAAGTGTGATCTATAACCAATTCTGTTCAGCTGGCACTCAACAGGTAACACTTGAAATTTTAATTTACTTTGTCATGCATCATTTCAGTATTAGGCATTGTAATGGCATTTTTTGCAATTTACATAACATAACTCAATCTAAAATTTGAACTTTTCCTAAAATTTTATTTTATTAAAATTGTGTAAAACAAAACCTATAATAATTTACTGTACTGTTTATTACTGTACTGCTACTATTTTTGTGCAATATATGCTTTGAATCTTTGAATGTGCTAGTATCTATTTTTTTTATCTTGAAGTAAATGGGAATGGTTGATATTTTATTAATCAATTTTAAAAGTGTAGCAAAATAAAATAAAATAAAATTCTAAAAAAATCTTAACTCTTTGTTATTTACAAATGGATAAACAAATAATGCAGGCTTTAATTAATAGTTAATTAACATTTTATGAGCTTTTTTAAATTCTACATTTTGAATCATTTTTAAACTTTTTAAACGATCATTTGAAGCAAATGAGTAGAATACAACCAAAAAGAAAAAAGATGAAAACTTTTCGGTAATAGACATCAAATGTACCTCAAATTATAGAATCACAGTGCTGGTTCTGGGCTCAATGTGCACAAGCACTTGAGCATGTGTTGAGAGTTCTGTATTGATGGTGCACAGTGTGGCTATTATGAGTTGTCTGTAGAGAGCTGAGAATGCCAGCACCTACGGAGCTTACCTTCTGTCACTACCATATCGGAGACTTCTCGACATGCATACTCACAGCCAAAATGATGATTGATTGGCCTTCTGTTCAAGAATGAATATCTGTCTGAGGCCAATCTCATGCAAATGCTTATTTGCTGTATAAGCCATGTGCTCAGGAGGGACTTGGGGCACATGATTTTGCATATCATTTGCAGTTAATAACATCACCCAAAATATTAATTAGATTATGACTGATTTTTGTCACAATCAAATTACAAACAACACATAAGGAATACACCTTATTGCTTATTTGGATTAACCCTAAACTTCAGCACAGTCTTTTTGGACAGTGCAGGTGCACTGTGAGATCAGACTTACAATTTTCACCTGACGGATAATAAAGTAAGAGCAAAAACTCCCATAGACTTGCACTAAGGGAGGTTTGAGATTTAGTGACCTCAAAAAAATTGGAATCGACCAAGGCAAAGTCAGGACTGCATCAGCATAAATCTTTGGCATAATTTCTTGGGAAAAAATGCATTCAAGTAACGTGCATTATCTCTAAAGATCAGCATTTCATTATGACTCCTTAAAAGAAAAATAAATAAATAAATAAATAAATAATAATAAATAAAGATAAATACAAATATAAATTATATATATATATAATTTTGTCCAAAATAGGTTTGTAATTAAAATGTTACTTAGAATGCTGCCAGCAACTTTTAATCTAGTGAGAAAAATTTGCTGCTTAACTGCCTAGATACAGAAACATCAGAGAGAATACACAGTGTAATGGTGAAAGAGCTGACCTGAAAACTCCCATGAGAAAACTGAAATATATGGACATCATGGTTCCTGGCTTGGACCCTGGGTTGTTTTAAATGGGTATTCATTTTATTTCCCCCCTGAAGTCAAATAACATATTTCAGACCAAGCCCCATTGTCTCCTGCTGGCAGATATTTTAACTCATCACCTGGCTGCAAAATACATCTTTCACCACTGCTGGCCATTTATATATTACATTGGCAAAATATTTTTTGCAAGCAACATTTAAATAAATAATTATATTATGGTTTACCATTGCCAGATTATTATTATATATTTTTGACATATATGTATATATAATATATACAGTAGAATTTAAATGCATATATGTATATTTAAGTGGGATGAAAGATATAGAATGTACTGAATCTTAGCTTGCTTACTGTGCCCAAGAGCATGATCTATGCAAGTCCATCTCATACTAACAAGAAACTATGTTTCTAACCAGATGAAGAGAGCTGTAGTAACAGCCATGCAAGTTTGTGATGCTGTCTGTGCTTGTTCGTTGGAAAAACCCAAAACCAAACTGTTGAACTAAGTTGGTAATGACGGAACTTGTGACCATAGTTGGCTAACGATCCTTTTGGAGAATGCACCTCAAAGTAATTGATCACTGCTACAGTTTCACTTGAGCTTTGTTAGCTAATAGTGGATATGATTAAATTCTTTCCTGAACTGACTGACTCTGGATATATTCAGAATTTACTACATTACTATTTCTGCAGTATATATTATGTATTCTTTCTGTGTACAATATGCAATTTTTTTGTATGTACAGAAAATATACAATAATTGGCAAAATGTGCACTGTACAGTAGAGAACACTGTGCTATATTCCTTACTGCACTACCTTTTTGTTATTTCCACTGCAATGAATAAGGAAAAATCTGCAGGAATCTTTCTTCCTTGACATACATTTTAAATTTAAATTTGGATTAATAATGTCCGTCACACTTTAGATTAGGGTCCAATTCTTACAATAAACTAACTATTAACCAAATAAACTTCTAATTATTGCTGATTAATAGTTGGGTAGGATTAAAGGATGTAGAATATGGTCATGCCGAATAAGGCATTAATGTGTGCTTTATAAGTACTAATAAACAGCCAATATCCTAGTAATATGCATGCTAATGAGAAATTTGTGAGAATTGGACCCTAAACTAAATTGTTACCATAATGTCAAATAATCGTAGCTGACACCACTTGCAACAAAGCATCATATTAATAATTACGATGTTTATTGTTGTATAGCAACCTGTTTCACATACTATTATTAGTATGCAATATACAGTTATACTATGAAACATGCAGTGAATAGTAGGGATTTAATTTGAGCACAGACAACAATGTTTGATGTTGCAATGTTTGTAAAAGTTTTAATGGAGCTAGACAAGAGGCAATACTTCGCCTTCAAAATGGAAACCAGATTTTATTGGGTGCTTTACTACCAGCTGTTTTTTTTTGTTTTGTTTTTTTAAAGCCTTCAATCTGCCCTGCTCCAACGTGATGAATGCGGAATATGAATGACTGAAAGCATCACTCTCAAGAAGACAATTTCAAATAATGATCCATAGTCTTTTGTGCTGCCTCATGTTATAAAAAAAAACATCTTGAAATATAGATCAAGTCTCATGCACAAGACTCATAATATAATACATCCCCTTTCAGCACTTCTTAGAGTAAAAATTGATAAGGTTCTTTTTTGTTGTTGTTTGTCATGCTAAGTATACTACAAATACACCTAAATATTATGTTCTTAATAAAAAATACCTTACAATTGTACTTTAGGTATACTAAAGTGGTATACATAAAGTGTGCTAAATTGGAACAACTAATTTGGTACTTGACAGACTTTAATTGTGCGGAAGTAGTGCTGAGGTACAACTAAAGATATACTTAAGTATATTTCTGTCATGACAACTCTCGGAGTGTTTGGTTTTGTTAGTAATTGGTATGACAATGTTGATATGTCTGTCTTGGTAGACTAGATCTGCTACGCTGCTGCTGTTTGATTGCTGCTGCTGCAGAGAAAGTACGGGACAAATAATACATATACAACACGCAGCTGCACAATATAATGTACATGAGTCACCTGTAGCAAATCTATACAGGTGGAGCTGGGGAAGGTGAAAGTTTTCTGAAAGCATGCTGCAGTGCTTAGGCACATGCTACCCAAGTATTTGAAGGTTGAGCACGCAATTACTGATACAACAGGAGCCAATCAGCTGTGCCCTATAGATAAAGATGTTAATTACTAGCAGGTTGAGTTAAAGCAGTGGTTCTCAAACTTTTTTTCCCATTGGGCCACACTATGGTCCAAGTGCAAGTCTCAAGGGCCACGTATCATTTACATATGACGTCACCATTGGAAACCAAACAGAAGTTATGGTATTAGCAAAAAATAATATTATTATACCTAGATGTTGCACACACAGAAGAGGCTGTTATCTGTTGGCACATGCAATATTTTATTTCAGTCACACTCTCAGAAATTAGTTTTTGTTTCACAGTGTGTTGAAATGGCTGGTAGTGTGACTTCTTCATATTAATGTGAAACTCTCTTACTCAATAAATTCACGTTACACAATCCCCTGATATACAGTATCTCACAGAAAATTAGAACAATGTATTCCACCAAATAAAACCTAACTTACTGACATTAGCATTAGCAGGATACAAGCACTTTAAGTAACTATTTAACTCAGCATGTAAATTCTCTTCAACAGCATTGTAACAGTCACCAAACTTTGACAGAATGTTATATAGGCTACAAACACCTTAAGCAAATGTTTCTCAACTTATTCTCTAAAAACAAATTTGTCCATTATGATCCCTAAATTTGCAAACATAATGGCTGCTATTGGAATTCTGCCAAAGCGCACATTAATGCGCTTGTTAACTGAGTACTCAGTATATATTATAGTATTATGTGCATGTCTGCAAATAATATATGATTACCAAAATAATTTTATATGACAATTATATATATATATATATATATATATATATATATATATATATTATAGTTCAAACTTATATTCATTTAATTTAATTTAAAAACAAAAATAAATTGTAAAACGGTAATTTATTTTTTAAATGTGCTCGGCATATCGTGGGCAGCATTTGCGTTTCTTGACGGGCCACTGAGTTAAAGGATCTATTAGCCTGCACCATCTAGAGTTTCATGACAGAACTTTGTATTTGATTGTACTAAAGTGGAACTATTGCAAGTATACTCAAGGTACACTTTAAATATCTTCCATTTAAAGAAAAAATATTTTATATTAAGATCATACAATCCTTTTCAAATAAAACACATTTTAGAAAACATTCATTATGCAGAAGTAGTACTTGAAATAAAGTTTAATTATAATTTTTAATAGAATTTAAATAAGAAATAAAGAAATTTAATAGATTTAAACTATACTAGTATGAAATAAATGTATTTTAAATATAATACTTTTTTACTTGGCTCACTGTAAGCTCTGCATTACTCACCTTCAGTGGTGGCACAGGAAGGGGCTTGTTCTCTTTGTCCAGGGAGATATAGGTGAAAAAGGCTGTGACAGCCCTATATTTTCCCTTCTCAGTCTCCACCAGTGGGTCAGCATCAACAAAAACCTCAATCTCCATTGACTTATTACTGGTGAAGGTCATTCGCCCGGAAACCGTAATGACACAGCCTGCAAGGGTCACATAATGTCAGGTATTAAATCTATTCATCGTTATATGATACCGTATTCATTCTAAGACAGAGGTATGTATGTGTCTACAGAATTAAACAGTCTGCTGATGTTGACATTTTCAAGGGGAATACTAAAGGCCTGGGTATACTTAATTTTCTGTGTTCAGCTCCGTCTCACACAGAGTTGAGAGAGTGAGCTTTCAAAGTATACTCCTTTGGCTGTGAGCTCGGAAAGATGCATTCATCTAGTGGACTGCTGTGTTCAAGCCATCAAGTCACTTGCACTGTTGTACGCCATCTAAAAAAACGGGGTGTGTGGACGGCCGAAGTATACTTTGAGCTTAAGTGTTACAGTATGCGGGAAATGTACTTAACTAAAATATATGTATACACTAATCTAATAACTATATAATAACTGTAGAATTACGTAGTTTATTAATTCAATGTAACAATCTACTTATTATGATAAATTAAGGAGTACACAAACAGTGCAATTGTGTAATTGTAATAATCAGTAATTGTGTTAAATGTAGAGTCAACTACAAACAAGTCATTTATATGATGACGTCTTGAAGACGGTAAACACTGTGGGACTATCAAAACATTGACATGTTTTTTTAGTGATCTAAAATGTCACCTAAGGAATCAACCAATGGCGTAAGCTCCTTGATATCATCAAATACTAGGGTACCAGAAGGCTTTCCATCTATGAAAAGACACAAAAAAAATTGTGGTCACAAGGACTTAAAAGACCTTTTTTGGATTTTTGTCTAATTCAATAGCTGCAGATTTTCATTTTCATCACCTGTAGATGTACATTTTCATTTATTTGGTCGATGCGTTTATGAAAAGTAACTATGAAAAGTATACAGATATACATTTGTTCAGAACTCTATGTGTGTTCAATATCAGTTGAGCTACATGAACCCTGGTATAACTAGCTTTGTCACAAAATTTGCCATTATTGGTATTATCATTATTCAAAACAGAGATGGACGGCAGGAGTGTTTGGGAAACCTGTTTGAAAATAGTCATTATTTTTGTAAATCTATTTTGTGCTGCTAGTGGCATAGACATTACACACTTCCTTGGTATAAGCTGCTTTATGTTGCTTGTGTAGTTTTGATCATGGTTTTTGAGGACAAGGGCATGTCATTCAACCTGGTGCATTTTATTATTTACATTTAGAATTATTTTCCCTGCTGTCTGAACCATATCAGAATAAGCTCTGTAAACCACTGGCCTAATGCATTGTACAGCTTCTACACTTTAATTGTAACTTTATGTAAAGCTCATACCTAACAAAGAAACACAGATATTTCTAGTTGGCATGGAAAATGAGGGAATTAATAAGGCTTTATGAAATTGCAGAAGGTTGTTTCTTTGTGTATGTGGTTGGAGGTGACCAATAATTTACTTGTAGCCCCCTCCAGCTTTCTATATCTGATGACTCTGATCTAGGGCTGCAACTAATCGATAAAATTGATAATAATCGATAATAAAAATAATCGACAACAACTGTCATTATCGATTAGTCGGGTCTGCCGACCGTGCACGGAAAACTTCCACCAGTTGCGTCCAATTACAGCACTGAATAATGCATTTCTATGGACAAAATGCATTTTAAAATAGTGGAGGAAACAAACAGGTACATGATCCAAACTGCCCAAAATATGAGAACTCTTTATTTTAAGCTTCAAGCTATTGCATTAGCTCCATGTTTAACATGGCTTCCCCTTTCAGGCACTTGACGTATGCGTGCTCACCCTCAGAGAGAAACATTCATTCTACGGATATATCGTTATCTGTAAATGTTTCAAATTCACGCGTTTCCATTTTTCATAAAGGTTTGTCCTGACAGTCTTCAAAACTTCAAACTTTACGTTACTGAATGAGCACCGGCACGTGCACCCCGATCAGACAGACGGAACGCGGTAGAGGGGGAGACAATTAATATGCAGCGCAAAAATAATTAATTTGCTGAAATATCTGTTGTTGAAATTTCAATAAAATTTAGGTTTAAAAGTCAACATGTCATTCAAGTATTTTATAGGAGAAGTAACTGTAAAGGTATAACAGCATGTAATAAATGTAAGACATTTCTATTATTTACATAAGATAAATAAATAACAATAAGAGGTTATGTGTGTGTTCCTGCAGAACATTTCTCTTGCCTGTTGGTTAACACTGAGTTTGTGTTTTTCTTTATTATTATCTTAATTTTGTAATGTAGAGATTTAAACTATATTCACTATATACAGTGCTTAAATTTGTTAGACCACCGCCACACACAGCTGCCCTAAACTATCGGTACTGGTGATTACCAAAACCATTTTTATGTTTCTGTAATGGTTAATCCACCAGTAAACTCTTTAGTCACAGTAGTATTTCTAATGCTTAAATATAATTATTGTTGTTATGAATTTTTCGACTTTACTGTTTTACAAGAAAGACTTTTTTCAGATGCCCAATTACAGTCAATAACAACAGACACTGTGGAAAAGTACATAAAAACAATGCCAGAAAGAATGCAAGCTGTTATCAAAGCCTAAGGAGGCCATACAAAATATTACGTTTTTTGGACATTAAGTGTGAATAATGACTTTGTCAGATCCCTAAAATATTTGTGTTCTCTCTTTTCTGTGTCGGGTAGTTTAAGAAAGTAAGCACTGTATGTTTTATGTGGTTTTTTGTCAATAAAATGAATAATTAGGATTTTTATCTGATTAATTGGAAAAAAATAATTAGCCAACTAATTGATTATCAAAATAATCGTTAGTTGCAGCCCTACTGTGATCTTTTCAGTCAAGATTTTTTTTCAGAGCATCACTTGCTTCCTATAATTTTATCATTTTACTGGTCCTGTCTGTCTGTGATGCAGCTTTGACACCTGGCTCTGTTAAACATAGCCCAAGAATGGACAGACCTCATTATGCCTTATACATCATATACCCTTAATGGGTTCTGGGGAAAAAAAGCTTAAATGTATTTTTTTACGCATTTAATGGAGCCCTAAGGTAGGTGTAGAATGGTTTAATAAGAACTTGGAACTCTGAATTGCTAGATACAAGGTAGAAAAGTGGATCTTGCACATTTAAAAAGCATTCATGGCAATTTGTCATTTAGAGCAAAGCTGAGAAAGAGATTGGTTGAAATTGTTAGGTCCATTTCCAGCCCTTTTTGATGTATATGTCTAATCTTTATTTCCATGGAAACAGAGCCAGATATATTATTTTGTTCTTTCGTTCCTTCACTGTCTTTCCATTCAATTCATCTAGTCTCTTAAGACAAATGAACAACTGGCCTATAGAATTCCAGACATATTTAATGTATTAGAACATATTTTCCTTGGGTTTTGAGTATTCAATGTTTATACGTTTTAAATTGTTTCCTATCTCAAAGAAATTATTTAACTTCATAATGATCTAAACATTCATATGTACTAGTATGTGAAATAGTATATTCTCATTGTTGAGCTACTTTTTTATTGACATTACTGTGAGGGGGCCAGGGGGGCTTTATATTATTTTATGTGTTTCCCTCTCTTTCTCTCTACACTGGTTGGCTGTTTCAAGGCATAGTGACTGGTACGTGGTAAGCCAAATAGAATAGCAGGATGAAATCTCCTGTGTGGCAAGCCTTTTTTAAATTACAGAGTTTTTGAGTGAGCAGAACTATTATTTAGATTTTAATATATTTTATTTATTAAACATACAAGTAGCTCTGTTTCTTGTATATAACACATCAACGAGGGACTGTTTTCTTTTGTTTGTTGTATTTTTTTTCCTGGTTTGTGTTAGTCACCTTATATTAGTATTTACCCGTTTCTGGAAAAAACTACTTGTGATGAACTTTGATTCATCATGTGGTTTTCTCTATACCACCAGTGTTATTGGATATCAGAATGTTAAATAGATTTAAGTAGCAACATGGCCTGCTAATTCAGAAAGGGGCCTTGCTAAAGCAGAAAAGGGCTGTTGGATTTTCCAGCTTAAAAAGTTCTCTTTCTTTTTTTCTGAAAATATGTTTACATTTTATTGTAATTTTACTGAATTATTCTGGCAACCACAGAGGCCAGTTTTTTCAGTAAAAATGACAGAATTTTTAGATGAGATTAGTTTTGAGTAAAGTTAATCAATAATTTTTATTTAATTAGAGATAAAACAAAAGGAGAAAATAAAATAATAACAGAAAACTGAAGGAAAATTGTGTTGTGATGTTTGTTATGGGTAAACGACAAGTTTGAATTATGCTACAAAAAATGCAAACCAATAACTGATCAGATTTACACCATAAGTCTTAATGTAAATCCTAAGGGCCCTCACTTGACATTAGAAATGAAGCCTTTCTTGCTCCAGCAAGTCAAATGGCAGAGGGAAAAAAAGGCTTGAAGGATGACAGGATGGCCAGCTGAAGATGGCACCTTTGGATTGTAACCCAGCCTTGGGTGCGGTAACACTTTAACCAGTCCAGGGGCGAAGTCTAGAAAGGAGGGGGCAGCTGATAAGGCCTGCAAATCTCCTACTCTCTTAAGTGAGGAAAATCCCAATAACAGACATTTTTGAGGGTCAGAAGCTTCTCTGAAGGCTGACTCCAAAGGCTACAAGCTCACCAGCCAGCTCCATCTGTGACTGCCATGAGTCGGTGCGCCGCCTCGGCAGACATGGTATCCTAACGACGGGGTGCAGATGCTTGACTTACACGGTTCGGGAAAAGAGCCAGGCATGAACAGAGCTTCCTAAAAGCACTCACAATAAGTCCAACCGGATCCCTTCAGAGTTGATCTAGCATGCTCCATTACCAAGCAGATGACACATAAGTCATATTTGTCATCCTTGTAAGGAAGCAAGGGTAAACACTGCTTGTAGTTTTTCCCCGGATACCATTTCTTAAACTGAGCACAAACTAAGACTCTTATTTTTTTTTACAGTTTTATGCAGACTCTTTTTTTTACCAACTCCTAACAAACACAAAGACTTTCCACACAAACAGCTTCCTGAAGACACATGTGATGGTGACATGCATTTCAGGCACCGGCTCACGTAGAAGTGTTGTGTAAGAGTAATGAGACAGCGTTGAATTCCACTCGAGAGGGAACTGTATCTGATTAACATGCTGATAAACATGCTGATTAACATGCTGAAGTGTGTTCTAATCAGTGGGTAAAATAAAAATATTCGGGGTTTTAAAAATTGAACATGAGTTAAATATTTTGTGTAAATATTGTGCAAAATAAATGTTCATATGATTTCAGTTAAAACGTTCTATAAAGTAAATCACTTGTTTACAGCTCCCACAGTGAATTATACTGTATACAGTTTGTAATGTCAGAGACCACAGTGGAAATCTGGGATTTTTTATTTCTTTACCAGAAAATTCAAAATGCTTGCATGTCATCTCAGTACACAGAAAGACAGAGAGTAGGCTATGAATGACGACCACTTACGATGAACGACGACCACTTACGATGTTTATATAAGGGTGCCGAGAACAGTATAAAACAAGTTTAAAGCATGGCACAAACCTGACCTAACCATTACAGCCATTAAAGCCATTAAACCATTAAAGTTTGACCTAACTTGAGTTTACTGATTCCAGGAAGAGATGCTAATGTTTGAAATACAGTAACAAGGACATCTGGAAAGAATCAACCTTGTGCATCACCAAAGACAGTCAACATGCATTCCCTTACAAAGCATAAACAGAAATCGCAGTCACACAAATCACCTTCCTCATCCAGCCAGCAAACAATAAGGGGAAAAACCTTTGATTTATTAAACCCCAAAAATGATATGCTTTAAAATTTCTCCTTTTATGTTCCACAGAAAAAAATATCTGAATACCATTTTGAAAAGACATGAGGAGTACACAAATGGCCAAATTTTAATCCATAAACAGACTCCTGTTACTGCCACCTAACTACGCTCACTGTTCACTGTCTTGCTGAAGGAATTATCACTTACTCAACAATTTCCTTTTCCAGAGTAAAATAAAGACTCAGATCTTTCAGACTGTGGCATTAAATCATTGCTCTGTCTGCTTGAACATCTGACCAGCTAAGAAGAGTTTAGAGCTGGACTATCTGTCTAACCAGCCAACAGCAGACATGTTTATTATTGTTGCAATTCCGTTTGGAGACATTGGAGATGTAGAAATGAATGCTGATGAGTTAAGACACAGCCACATTAGCTGCCACTAAAATAAGACTGAAAAAACTGAATTATTCAAAATCCTGAAAGCTTTACCAAGTTCATGTCAGAAAGACACATGTGGCTTTCAACGTTTTTCTAATTTGAGAAGACTGATTACAAGATTACAAGAAAGAATATGACTATTATATATTTAGAGACATGGATAGTGTATGGGTTTGCTAGCCAAATCTCATAGAATTAGAAAATGAATAGTCTGAGTCAGTGAATAGAATTTTTGAGTCAGATGAGTAATGAATGAATGGACGAAGTAATAAACATAATTAATAATAGAATACATAATTAATCTTTGCTGAGTCATTCAATATCAATGAATAGTAAACCTCTAGACTTCATGCGTCCTAAAGGAGTTTGGGTCAACCTCACAGTTTATTTTAGTGCAAGGATGAAAATTCTCTGCTTTGGTGAATTTATTCATGAGTGTAATTTATTGTATATACACTGACTATCAATGAGGCTGTTGTTTTCTTTCATTCTGTGTTACATAACGCTAGAAGTATAATTAGACACTTGTACTGAACTTTGTCAGCACTTTACTCAAAGGATAACACTAAAACTAATGTTCTTCTAAAAACTACAATAAATCCCATTTGTCATATTAAGCAGATAAATTGCTCTTATGTTATGTTCTATTCACTCACAAAGTTAGAATTTCTGAAAGTGCAACGGAATGCCACTTCGAGCTAAAATTTTGTATTTCCGAAGAAAGTATGTTCCGAACATCAGGCAATGAATACCCACATCTGTATAATTAATACATTTATAACAATTAGCTCAAAAGTGATGTCTGGCCAACGAAAATCTTCACCCTTAATTAAAATATTATTATAAATGTGTTTCAAATTTATAAGCATGTTGGCTTAGTTTAGTTTTCCTTTGAGTTAAATTCTGGGCCGAAAATGAAAAAGAAAATTCAGGATGCACCAAAATTCAGATTCAGGAGGTCAAAAACTGAATTCGAAAATAAATAATAAATTTACAATCAATTGATTAATCAAACTTATTTAATAATCAACACTCAAAATAGCTAAAACAGAATTGTACAATTGTTCAGCTAAACAATGACACTATTTTCTTTTAGAGATGTTGTTCACACTGTAAAAAAAAAAATCCCCGTAAATTTTACAATAAAAAAGCAGCTGTGTTTGCCAGAACTTTACCGTAAAAAATATGGTAAAAGCGTTTTAGGTTTTATGGGACAGCACTAGTTTACAGTCTATTTTACAGTTCAAAACCATATACCGTAATTTAAAGGTTTATAATGTAATAATTACGGTTTATAATGGTTTATTTTACATACTGTAAAAAAAAAAATTGTCAACCTACTGAAGTACTAATATCCATTCTGTACCTTTTATTTTGTCCTGATATTACTGTAAAGCTGCTTTGAAAGAATATCCGTTATGTATAAAGTGTATAAATAAACTATATAAATAAAGGTGACTTGAGTTGAATTGAGAGAAGCTGTGCAAGGAATTATTTACATTCACACTTCACACTCTATACCCCTGTATTCAAGTGTAAAGCTGAAGGGCTTTAACTTATGCACGTGTAGAGCTGCTAAGGAGCTAGCTTTGGCTACACATAGTTGTAGCCTCTTTAGCTGCACCTCTAGATCTCTTACATTGAATAATTAGCTGCTTTTGGATATCCCACGGACTGAGGGTGATCCAAGATTTTATTGTTGCTGCCCCTGGATGGTGGAACAGGTTACCACTGTCCATTAGGTCATCAACATCAACGTACATGTTCAAGTTGCATCTAAAAACTCAACTGTTTTCTATAGTTTATTCTGAAGAATAGTAGTATATGTGGCTGTAGTTTACATTTGTGTCTTCTGTTGTCTTTTACCATATTATTTGTTTGTGCAAATGGTATTTGTGGTTTTTATTATTTTTTTTCTTTCATTGTTCAGTACTTTGGTAAACCTTGCAGTTTTTTAAAGTGCATTAGAAATAATTTTTTCTTTGGTAAAATCAGGTTTATTTCTTTTATGATTTAAACATTCCCTACAGCATTATAAAACTATATATAACTTATTTTTCTCTGATTTTATCAGAAGACAGCATACACAAAAACTTAATATTGATACCGAGTCTGCTTTACCTTACCGTTATACCTGTATGCAATTTGTATTTCTACCAGCTGTCAGAAGTAACATTTTTTTTTTTTTACATTACCTTTATTGGGATGATACTGGAACCATGTACCAAAATATCCTCTATGTTACAATGAAAAGAGGCAATGTATTGTTTAATTACCTTTCTTGATCTTACGATGGAAGTTAATGGCATCCACAGATGCTGTCACAATGTTGGTCTTGCAATGACGGGCAGCAACAATTCCAGCGACCTCATCCATGAGCTTCATTGTAACACCTGAGGATGAAAGATATGAGGGTGATTTACAATCAGTTCTTTACAAAATGAATGAATAAATAAAAAAATCCACAGCTGGACTGCCTAACTGATATCCACTGGAATTACAGTGTTGCAGTGATACTTAACTGTGTGAAATACTATCATTTAAAGACAAAAGAGAACTAACAGCATAATATCTGCATATTACAGCAGCAGGGACATAAAAGCTAATGTAAGCTAGTCAAAAGTCCATTTTATTATCCTCCTCCACTATTTTGCTGATATGGCACATCTTTAATCTGAACATTTTGTGGTGAGATGTAAATCCTGAGAATTCTGTTTCATAAAGCACAAACGATTCAGGACACTACTCCTTAGTAATCACTGTTATAATAATCATATAAATTGTACAGCACACAGCTGGGACAAAGTTCAGTGCTTTATGAATTATACATCTCTCTAGGCAGAACAGGTCACCATCAGTCTCTGGAGAATCAGGCCACTGAATCACAATACCTGTCTACCTTGGAAAATTCACTATTTCAGCGTCCACAACCATTCCAACAGCTTTGTGTGAGGAACATATACAGATAAGCTGTTATTCTCTCAAACTTTAGATTTGCCTGAACCCAAAACTCTCATTTGGGTTGCATTCAGATTAAATGCCGATACACCATGGCTCATTTGACGTCAATGACGCTACTGCAACCAAAAGCCAATGGTTCTTAAAAGGGTTATAGCTGAACGTGACATGCAAGTCTGAATGTGCAGAATGGGGGATAAGATTTGAGAGCTGTAGCAGCAAAGGAGGATTATAAGTGAATGATGAAATTCTCGTCTTTTCCCCACACAAAGCTATCACGCAGTGTTTAATAAAAATAAAAAGAGTTTTGCACAGTTTGCACATCCTATATTGCTTTTTTGGTAACACTTTATAATAAGTTTCATTAGTTAAACATTAGTTAATTTATTAACCAACATGAACTAACCATGTAGTAACCATATATTTATTACTGTATTTACTAATCTATGTTAACATCAACTATAGAAAATGCATATTGCATAATACATAATACATTATACAAAATAAATATTGTTCATTGTTTGTTCATGTTAGTGCAGAGTGCATTAACTAATGTTAACAAGATTTTAAAAATGTAATAGTAAATGTTGAAATTAACATTAACAAAGATGAATAAAAGCTTTACTGTAAGTGAAGTTAATTATTAATTCATGTTATGTAGTTAACTAATGAACCTTATTGTAAAGTGTTACCGCTTTTTTCTTTGTTTTAAAGAATAGGCTTAATATTTATCTATTCCGGATCCTAATTAGGAGACACCGAGCACATGAACCATTGTGCAGCGCTGCTTATATTTATCAATAAAAATGCCCCTTCCCATGCCCAAAACAAGGTCTGTGTGGATACAAGTCCGAAACAAATCAAGTCAAGTCACCTTTATTTATATAGCGCTTTTTTCAATGGAGATTGTGTCAAAACAGCTTTATATTGAAAAACAAAGACTGGTGGGACATTGTCATGCTCCACTTCACAGACGATGAGTAGAAGGAAAATTTTAGAATGACATGATAGTCATTCATGACACTTCATTGAACCACAACAGCTCATTCCATGCATCATATCTCTACATCACTGACATGCAGTTTCGGGTTTTCAATCCGAACTGGATTAGAAGAGGATTAAAACTCCCCTACAATCCGAATGAAATTTTAATCAGATTTGGCCAAATCGTTTTGACTGACGTGTTTACATATGACTTTTTTATTCTGACTGTGCAATTAATCTGATTACATCAGATTATTAGGGTCCATGTAATCACAGCTAATGATGTAGCTAACATTGAACATAGTTCATAATACGTGGTAACATCTGTTCCTTATTGCTGCTTATTTATTTTTTTTGCAGTTTTAAAGGAATTGTGAAACATACAGCACTGAACATCATATACTTGCAGCCAGTGAGAAGGTCTTTGTACAAAATAGATTTTGATGTATACATTTTAAAAACTGCCAACTTAGGGGTCATTCACATATCGTGCCTAAAAACATATGGACAGCGTGCCGGCAGCGCTTCCTCCTTCTTTTGCACTCGGGAGCTTGTGCTACTAGGTGACTGGCGTTGCTATGCAACCATGAACAGCGTTCTCCACGACTACATGGAAGTTTCAATGGATTTCCATCACCAAAAAGCCCTTGCAGTAACAGTACAAGATTTATTAGTGGAGAAGGAAAAAAAAACTCCCACAGTGTTTGGGTGCACCCCATTCTTCAAATACATAAAAACTAGAGAATTTCACAAACTTATGCAAGAGCTCCGTCTGGATGATGAGAGATTCAAAGCCTATTTCAGAGTTGACAAGGACCAGTTTGATAAACTTTTAAGAAAAATTGGCCCAAGCTTCACCAAACTTCTACTTCTGCCATGAAGGGTAAGGGAAAGGGTGAAGCTGATTGGATGTTTCATGACACATGTGCTTGCAGCATTCTGAAAAATTGAGATGTTTTCATCTCGCCGCGGCACGCATGGAAAAAACGAACGCATTGTAACCACGTTGCATTCGTTGGAAATAACGAATATGCGCGTGCAAAAGACGCGATATGTGAACAGCCCTTTACATGTTTAATAAAAACAAATCTGTAATTCATGCCATTTCACAGAATAAATAAAACTCTTGTCCAAAGCACAGTGTAGACACGGTGTAATAATAAAAACTGAACTGGTAAGGTATTATAACTGGTAAGGAATAAAGTACTAATTACTTTCTTTAACATTCAAATAAACAAAAATAAGCACACACAAATATTGGAGCATTCCATTTTATATGACTGAACTATTTTACGTAAGTTTCATTACTAAATTTACATTTACAATCAACATTTCTCCTTCCACAGTAAATGTGCCACCTTAAAATGTGGCTAAATTTTATAATGTATCAGTTAACCTGCCTAATTTTCCAAAAGCATTTTTGTGTCAGGAATATGTCAATGATGCCTAAATACTGCTTAGGTACGCAGCTTTCTAGATTTGGGAACAGAGCTAATATGTCTTTTACTAACTGCTGAGGAGTATGAACAATGAGTCACTGAAGTCACTAGGTGTGAAGATTGCTAAGTTCAACCACTAACTCAGGAAATATAATATAGAAGATGCTGCTGCTGCCCAGCTTTGAGAAAACTGGCCTGAGGTAATTCAGCTGAACAGAGATGAATGGAGGCAGACTGCATGTAATATAAGGTCTTTAACAACCATTTCCATTGTTCCAGGACCTGAAGTAAAGGGGTCACACATCATGGAAAACATGATTTTCCTCGCTCTTTTGAAATAAGGAGTTCAGTGTACTATGTAGACATGAAGTATGTGACATCAAAACCGCAACCAATAGATGAGTCAGATAGCAAGGTGACACTGATACAATGCTGAGTTTTCACCCAAACCATCATTTTGGATGAGGTTGAAATTTCTATGTTGAATCAGCTGAATCAATGTTAAATCAGATGAAAGCTGACAACACACATGGTGACAGTGATATTGAACTAACATTGAGTTGTTGTTGATGACCACAAGATCATGAAAGTATATCTCCCCAATCAGTGGGGAGTTTTCAAGCCATGATGGGCATTTTCAAACCCTTTACCCGATTTGTCTAATCCACTGGGGGCTTGGTTTAAGGGTGCACCTTCGGTTAAAGTGGTTGAAAAACATCCATTGCAGTAACAGGGGCATCATATACATCTTTTATCAAATTACTTATTATAATTAGATACATTAATTTAAAAAGTGATTGAATATACCATACATTTTTCTACATGCATAAAAAGTACATCTTGCTTTAGTAATACTCAAAAGGAAGTGCAAGTGACATGAACATAAGCAAGAATGTTAGACTTTATAAACCTGTGTCTTGCATCCATTACTCAATGCTTGCACAGCACCTTGCATCCTTTCCTATAGGAGTGAAGGCAGGAAAGAATGGACAATTACAGCAATAAGAAGTACCCTCCTGATAATGGTGACGTTAATTATACATTGAGTTGTAGTCTCCAGTATAAATCACCTGACCTGGTTCAAACCAAGTTGGTGCTGCCCTGAAGGCAACATGGAGGAGGGTTCTGACTGCACATTACCCGTTTATTTTCGTTGTGTTCATTTACTTTTAGTTTTTTGTTTGTGTATCAGCCATTAAATTTATTATGTGCAATAGCAGGTCGTACACAAGTGGACTAAGACCAAGATGGAGAAATATGGATCTGTTTGTTGTGGCATGGCCAACTCTGATCAGCTGCATTATGCAAGGAGTTACAAATAGGCTTGTGGATATCAGACAGCCAACATACAGCAGGACTGAGCTTTTGGATCTGTGGCAGGTATCCATAGACAAGTTTGATGAGGCCCTTTGTCGTGTTAGGAAGCGGACAAGAGAGGTTGCATCAGGCAGCGTATCCGAAGAGCCACCAAACTACCCCTGTCAGCAGTGTTACTCTGCAATCCGATCTTTGCAAAATTAGCTGGATGAGCTATGCACTCAAGCTGGAATTTGCTATGAGTATCGTGAGTCTGAATTAATGTTTTTTTTTACAGAAATGTGGCTGTGCAATGGTGTACCACACAGTTCAATACAAATCGACGGATTTTCCTATCTACATTTGGACAGAGATGTCAAAAAAGAGGGGGGGGGGGTCTGTCTTCACATCAATGATAGCTGGTGTCATAACTTTGCAATCAAAGACAGCATATGTAATGCTAGAACTACTGTGTATTACATTGCGACCGTATTATTTACCAAGAGAACTTACCAACATATTTCTATGGCAGGCTTTCCCCCTCGGGAGAAATTGTGTTCCGGAGGAGTGGGGGGTCACCGCAACCGAAAAGGGCACTTTCACTTGTTAACGTACAGCCCTGTCTATGGGAGACAATAAATAGTAATTTGAACTTGATTTAATGCTATCCTGTGCCATATCTCTTGCTTCCTGATTACTGCTTTATCAGCCAATCATTCATATTTCTTATAGTATTATATGTGATGAATGTAACTGATCACCAATCAGTTAAGCCTGTCCCCACTGAAACACAGTTTCAAAAAACTACATCTTGTGTTTATAAGAAAGTGACAAACATGGCTATTTTGTGATATTTAAAGAGATTAAGGTCTACATAAGGTAAATCTGCACCTTTAAAGAAATGGTCATTGAAAAATCCTAAGCTCTTTTATTCTATAAGATAAACTTGGAACATTTGAATCCAAGTCACTTGAATGCTATGTAGTTTCATGGAAAATTAGGTGAGATATAGTTTATTGACTAACGTTCCCATCCCATACTTAAGATCTGTTGATAACTCACAGAACTTAGTTGGCCATCTTCATACCTTCAAGTTTAGCTCAAACACACAAAACTGGAAGTTTTCAGTGATCCTAATGACCTTGATTAGCTGGTTCATTGCATTTAAATGGAAATGCTGTTTTGGGGACCGGAAAAAGCTAACTTTTGAAAACAAGCTACAAAGTTCAAAGTTTTAAACAAATAAACAAAATGCAAATTTGTCATGTGTATGCGTATTACGTTACCGTGTGAACATACCCTCATTGATACTAAATCATTGTGTTTTTGCATTGAGCAGTTTAGTCATCGCAATATGTCGACATTATATTTCAGTTGTATTTTCCATATTTCAACAAAAGTGATTTAGAATTAACATCACATTATAACATTGATCAAACAATATTATCAATGTTTCTTTTTGTTAATTTTTGTAGTTCGGTCAGTAGCAAAGAAAGTAAAATGAGAATATGTGTTCTTCTGTTGCAAGCTTTTGATTGCTGATCGCTTACTTAGTTCACTGGGCCAGTAGAAGAAATTCTTAGCGTTGAATCCTGCTGGAGCATCTATAAATATTCACTGTGCTATTAAATGAAAGATAAAATATGACAGAGCAATAATATGAACTAATTACTACTAATAATAGCTCCAACGATACATTTTAACAGGCATAATTAGGCATGAAAGGAAGGAAATATCTATTTGCTAAGCCAATGAGTTTGATTCATATTCTTTTGGTTTCTGTGCCCAATATTTTTAAAAATTAAAAATGCAATGAAAATGGTATCGGTTCTCGGTACACTGTTACGACAAGTACTAAAAATGAAAGTATCTGACTCATTCAGGAAGAAGTGGTATCGGTGTATCCCTACAATGAATCTCACTTTGTAATGTTGATTCAATGCAATTAGCATTGACGCATCAACATTGACAGTTTTAATTGTTTCTTGTTGTCTGGGGAGTAAATTAGATAAATCAGTAAATTCTGATTCTATAACCCATTACAATGCAATATTGATTAATGGGGACATACAAATTCATTTCTTGTTTATTTTTTTTTTGGATGCTAAACACGCAAAATGCAAAACACGTAAATAATGTGACTAAGTATCTTGTTAAGTATGTCAGTAGTATATCATGGGAATACGCAGCACTTTTGTGCCAACGTCATTGTCACAGAGGCGAACTCCGTGATTCCCTCCTCTGACCAGCAGAGGGCACCTTCACCAGAGTACTAATACACACACACACACACACACACACACTTCACTACATTTTCCAGAAACCCCGTACCTTGGCACTGATTGCGGTGCCAGCTGCAACGCATCTACACCCATTATTTAAGAGACTCTCAGACTCGCATACAACGCGAAGTCTTGTTTCCTATATGGCACATTTCTGAGCGATTATTCCGTGTTTGCCTTACTGTTACCGACCCATTGGATTTATCGTGTTTGACCCTTTGCTGCCTGCCCCATTGACCTGTTTGCCTGTTTCTCTGGATTTTACGACTGATATCTACCTGACCTGATTTCTGCCTGTCTTGTGGTAACGTCTTTGAACTGTCTTTGATATCCCTGTTTACCGGAATTTGACCTATATCCTGTTCGACCACGCTCTTTATCAATAAAGCTTGCAAATGGATCTCAACCTGAGTGATGACTCATTACAGTCAATCTAAATGTTCAATAAATCATAGAATGACCTTTTTCCCAGGGAGTTGGCATAACTAATATGGTTATGCCAACTATGGTATCTTTTCATCAAAGCATCATAACCATATACAGTAGAAAGCTGTGAGAGAGTTAAGTATTGGAAACTCTGTGTTGAGCAAGAAAAAACCTCAAAACTGATGATTAGTTTAAGCAGATAGCACAGATATAGAACAGAATGACACTCCTATATTTCTATACCGAGATTACTCGTAATTCACAGTCATGAGTGTTTTGTAAGCTCCCTTGACAATATACAGGCAGAGACTTGACTACTCAAGATCACTGTATATGAGCTGGTTTTAGCAATGGACCCTGGGGACTCTCATCTCCGAGTGAGATTTCCTCAATTTACACATGGCACTGAATGCACACTCCACCCCTCAAAACTCTCTCTTGACAATTTGTGGTAAAGCTACTTCACAACTCTCAGCTAGTGAGAAAGCGCCATCTCTGGATATGCAGTAGTGCAAAAATATGGGAGAAGCATGAAATGGCTGCTGAGGTTTAGAGTATAATAAAAGTGGCTTGCAAACCATAGCCAACAAGTATGGTCTTTCTAGTGAACCTGGTTGACCGATGTCAAGGAAAAATGGCTGGTTAGTCAGCAATAGAAGCACAAAAGTTTAGTCACGTACACAAAACATAGCCCACAACATATGCAAGTTTGTACAGTCATCTTAGCCTCTGTTTCCACCTGTATTAAGATGCATTTTCAGTGGTTTTATTACAAGTGGTCAGCCAGGAGGCATTGCTGTTTCCACACACATTTCAAATGCATCTCCAGCTTGTGATTTGGATTCAGCCAAGAACCTCACTTCACATTATGTTACACCCAACCTACTCCACTTCCACAGAAGGCCAAGTGTTTGCGTGCAAATGGACACTGGAGACTCAAAAGGATACGTAGGGCAAAGAGCAAAGTCACTGTTTGTTTGTTTCATGCATTTATGGCTTTGCTCTAATCTGTTGTTTTCATGGTCTAGTACGTCAGGCAAAACATCTAACCCAAATAAAACCAAAATAACCAAAGAATTACCATAAATACGAGTATGTTATTTTTTCCCAGTATCATAAGGATAATAACTCAAGTGTAATGCACAGTCTCACTGTTTATAGTATTATTTAAATTCATGAAAGCTCCCTCTATCTGTCTCCATCTGCCTTTGGTAAGGTGAAATGAAAGTCAAGCTGACTCACTCTCATGATGGGCAGAGTTTTCGCTATTGCAGTTGAATTATGAAAGCGATATTTGAAACCTGCTTTTCTTTTTTCCTGGAGTTATTTATAAGCCTCCATTATTGTCAGTCAGAATGATTTCTATTGGCTGATTTGCATAGACAAATGCATCTAAACCTGGTGGCACAATGAATAATATGGTGAAGTGTACATCTGTGTAATTCAAAATATCTCAACCACTGGTTTTGCATCAGGACCCAGATATTATATTGACTGATGACCCAACACACATCTATTGTACAAAAATAAATAAATAAATAAAAATTAAATGAAAAATATAATCAAATAAAAATAAACACATTTATTAATATTATCATTGATTATATACACAGGTGCTGTTCATATAATTATAATATCATCAAAAAGTTGATTTATTTCACTAATTCACTCATTACACACAGACTGATATATTTCAAATGTTTATTTCTTTTCATTTTGATGATTATAACTGACAACTAAGGAAAATCCCAAATTCAGTATCTCAGAAAATTAGAATATTGTGAAAAGGTTCAATATTGAAGACACCTGGTGCCACACTCTAATCAGCTAATTAACTCAAAACACCTGCAAAGGCCTTTAAATGGTCTCTCAGTCTAGTCCTGTAGGCTACACAATCATGGGGAAGACCGCTGACTTGACAGTTGTCCAAAAGCCAACCACTGACACCTTGCACAAGGAGGGCAAGACACAAAAGGTCAAAAGCTGGCTGTTCACAAAGCTCTATGTCCAAGCACATTAATAGAGAGGCGAAGGGAAGGAAAAGATGTGGAAAAAAAAAAACTGTACAATCAATTGGGATAACCGCACCCTGGAGAGGATTGTGAAACAAAACCCATTCAAAAATGTGGGGGAGATTCACAAAAAGTGGACTGTAGCTGGAGTCAGTGCTTCAAGAACCACTACGCACAGACTTATATAAGACATTGGTTTCAGCTGTCGCATGCCTTGTGTCAAGCCACTCTTGAACAACAGACAGCGTCAGAAGCGTCTCGCCTGGGCTAAAGACAAAGAGGACTGGACTGAATATTCTAATTTTCCGAGATACTGAATTTGGGATTTTCCTTAGTTGTCAGTTATAAGCATCAAAATGAAAAGAAATAAACATTTGAAATATATAAGTCTGTGTGTAATGAATGAATATAATATACAAGTTTCACTTTTTGAATGGAATTAGTGAAATAAATCAACTTTTTGATGATATTCTAATTATATGACCAGCACCTGTAGATAATGGACTAACTAGGAACATTGACTTTTTTTTAATGCATTAGCAACAGTGTGACTTATTTTTTAAATTAAATTAATATAGCCTTGCTATATTATGTTGACATGTGAATATGATAAAACAAAACTTCCCTCCTTCTTTTTTTAAAAGATAATGAGCCTATTTATTTTGATAAACTAATTACACAATTATATTATTTGTTGCCTTTTATTTGCATTTAGAATTTTTTACTTTTTCATGACCTGCCATTCTGTTTTATAGCACATTTAGCAGTAATTTTTCAATGGTACACTTTTACACTCGCTAAAGCCAGGATCTGTCTGTTTGGAAATGGCCATAGTAGCAAGCAAACCTAAAGGTGCTTTAGATGCACAGTCAAAGAACGATGTAAGGTTCCTGGGCTCCAGCTATGAGAACGAGAATTGGGCACTCAATGGAAAAACAGCAATTAGAAAGCCAATCCCTGAGGAGCCCAGTTTGCTGCTAGCAGGCAGTACAATTATTAGATTTCTTGTGACGATTACCCAAAATTTCTATCCTCTACAGCCTGAGCCAAGAGCACCAGTGATAGATGATTAAATATCCCTCTTTAATTTAGCACTCTTGATATTCTGTTTTTTTTCCCTATTTTTCTCCACTCTGTACCAACAGCATATAAACAAAATCCACAAGCTCTTTATTTCAAAGTATTACACCCACTCCCTCTTTCTTTTAATCACAATGGTATAATAGAAGAAAAAAACGTTTTGTAATGAAGTGTTACCATAGAAACAGGTTCTGAGATATTTTCGCATATTCTTAAAAATTTGGGAAGAAAAAAAATCCTGTATAATTGTACATTGTACTTCCAGCAGCTCTAGAGTTAGCAAGGCAGCTTGCATGAACAGCTTTACTTAATTTAATGCCTTTGTGAGTCATAATGAATTTACTTGGATGTTGAATGCATCCTATAATAGCTAGCAAAAACTTGACCTAAAATTACTTTAGATAGACTACAAACTCTAGTCAAAAAAAGAAAAAAAGTTATTATTATTAGGCATAGAAAGTCCATAGCTGACCCAAAAATCTATTACTGACTTATGTCTTTTTAAGTACATATGCTCGGAGTGAAGACCCGACACACTTGAAGAATCTTCATGTAACTTCAATACAATGAGTGGGAAAGAGCTGTGAAAACATTCTTCAAAGTTTTTCCTTTTGTGTTCCACAGAAAACTCTAGTACGACATGAGGGTGACCAAATGATATCTGAATTTTCATGGGGCAATAATAAGCTCATATTTTTGCAAATGGGTACATTGTACTTAGATGTGTGTTATTTGAGTTGTAAAGTTGACTGAGTGGATGAATTTCTACCCATGTAATTCTTTTCAGTAATTTATTTACATCAGTCTTGTAATTTTTATGGTTTTGCAAACACATGCATATTTTAAATATTAATTTGCAGTGCTACATGCTTGCCCACTAGGCTTTCATTGTAAGTGCATCACTATACAAACATTTTCCACTCAGATAACAGCTGCTGACCACAGTTGTATTTACTGTAACCCAGAATATTTCTTTAACATATTTAGTAATTTAACATAAGTTAAAAACTGAACTGGGCTTACTCACACTATCTTACTACAGATACAACAATGCCATATTGGCCCACAGCCTTTCTTTCTGAGTAACACACACAGATATAAACACACGCACACTTGATCTGTGATGGATGTAACCTGTCTGCACTCTATAATCATTCCCACTGGAGCTCGGCTGGAGGAAATCCAGATGCATACATGCACCCATCTGTTAGTTTTATCGATGCCTTCTCTCCTCAAATGCACACACTCCATCTCTGTCCATTAACACACATACTCTCGTCCCCAAACGCACTCTCACAGAAGACACATTGCTTTGGCCCCAACATTTCAGCTTGCAGCTCTTTTAGTCTGCGTTATTCTGTGATCTCATACGGTCTCCCATGTGAACACATGCCTAAACAACCACTAGACCAAAACTTCAACTCGTTTGTATGGATCTTACGATCTGGCTTGCTTTACAACATGAAACATTTGTACTGCATGTATCCTACACCATCTCAAAAATAAAAATAAAAAGTTGCACAAAGAACATTAAACCTGTCTACAATGTAATATTATTTTTAAGATAATTAAGACACCTATTACATAATTTGGATATAACCTACTATATGAAGTTGAACATTTGAGGCAATGATATAATTGTTGAATATACAGTATATGTTTTCCCTGTCTACATAGCTTTGTCTATGTCAATAAAAACAGAGAAAGTTGTTTGATAGGTGGAAAACAAGTAGTTTAATTTTATCTTTCTATATAAAAAAAAAAATTCTATGATATATATAATTGTATATATAATATATATATATATATATATATATATATATATATATATATATATATAAATAATCGAATAATAATTTAAAAGACTTCTTTGTACTCATGTTTCTATTCATGTACTATTCATAGCAACCTGTCAAGTCATAAATCTCCTCTCAGTCTCCACATATTTCACTCTCAAGAATCTCATTGTATTGTATTGAGTTGTTTAAAGCAACATCCACTCTCTTTGTGTACTTGAGCTAAAATTGACAAGCAATGTGTCCTTATAGGAACAGTTGCCCCTGAGTGAAAAATGTCATCATTTACTCACCTTTCCATTCTTCCAAACCAATATGATTTTCTTTTTTTTTTGTGGAACACTACGATGTTTAGCAGAATGACCAAACTGCTCGTTCCCATACAATGAAAGTAAATGCTCAAATATGACCAAAAAAGCATCATAAAAGTGGTCTCACTGTAGCTTTATGTGAGGAATACATAAGTTCATATTTAACGAAACCTCCACACCAGGGTTGTACCCCAATCAGAACTGAATAGAGAATGCCCTTTTGTATTCATGCCCTTTTCGACTCTGATTTTGAGTTGAAGCAACAGGAAGTAGAATTGCAATGAAGAGAGTTTATCTAAAATGAAAATAAACAAAAGAAAGTTCATTTTTAATTAGAAAACTCTGAATTTTGACTTGCCTTGTTTGAAAGTTTAAAGTCTTTGAATTTGAAGGTTTTATAGTCTTGCTGGCAGATACACTATTAATTGACATGGGATTCTCAAGGGTTTCTTCATGCAAATACTTGTTAAATTTCTTTGAATTGTAATGCAGTAAATTCCACTGACTCTTATTTCACCTTCCAATTCAACTTTCTTTGTGTTTTGGTCCATTCAATTCAAATTTGACTTCATAAATTGGAAGTTAATTGATTCTTAATTTCTGAAGTTTGTCCAATCCAGTTGTGCAGTAGCTTACAAATCTCATTGATATTCACCAAATTCCATTGGTTTTTAGATTTGTTCATGTGAAAGGGATAACTTTTTTAGTAAATTTCAGTTTGTTCCTCCCATAAAGCTATCATGACTTCAAAAGACTTGGAATGCGCGCTACAAGTTTTATGGATGGATTTTTGACCAGTTATGATGTTTTTGTCATTTTAGGAGCATTACAGCTGTGCTTACTAAGAACTGTTTTGGTATGTGAAAAAAACAGCATGTTCTTGAAAAGCTCCCCTTTTGTGTTCCACGGGGAAAAACAAAACAACAACAACAACAGCATCCGGGTTTGAAACAACATGGGATGACAGATTTTTCATTTCTAAATAAACTGTTCATTTAAAAGCACAGGAAATGCGAGAGAAAAAGAAATCAAATGCATCTTCAAAATAAAATGATTAATTTTAATGTCAGAAAAGTTATGAATAAGAAAAATACTATGAGAAGGAAATGAGATGAAGGGGAAAGGACAGTTCCATTTCAAAGAGGGAAATCACAGCTGTCATATTGCTTTGTGTCGTGTAACAGAGGTTGCCAAGGGTCAGGTGTAAACCTAAGGAACTCCCCCTTCCCTCTGCCAAACAGGCTGCCTCTGATCCTTTAGAAATCCATTCAGGATATTCAGTAGCTTTGGTCTTGCTTTCATCATGCGCAATGGGGAAAAGCAGACGTGGAAACAGACGGTGAAGGCAGAGAGCAAGTGTGTGCGCATGTGTATAAGCCAAACGTCCTTGCACAGAGACACAGCTGTGAGAGCTTAGGGGGAAATGTGTTATTTTCTGTTGCAGTGGTCTGCTCATAGGACTGATTGAATGGTCTTTCAATCCAAAAAAAAACAAAAAACATACCTAACACAAAGTCTATACAGTAACAATATCACTTTAAGCTATGCTAAAGAACTATGTTAAAAATTATTACTGTGATTGTAATTTTACCATTCATTATTTTTTTTAACATGGTATTTTTTTATTATATTTTTCCTTGATGCAGGTTTGTAAAATCAATAGTACTTTGTCCTGAAATCGCAAACAAACATGGAATATACTTTGCATAAATAAAATAAAGTCTGTTTTTGTACCATTTTTGAATTTTTTATATTTTGAATAGAGCAACTGTTATGACAGTTCAGCACATTTTCTCTTCAATTCAAATTACTGTTGTGCATTTTACTTTTACATTTGTTTGTAATAGAGCTCTGCAGTGAACACATGATTTTTGTAGGCCAAGTCAGAAATTTCTGTGCCGTATGACGTCTCAATCACTAAGCTTCCAAAAACTTTTTCTGTCTTTACTTAAGAAACCTTTACCCTGAAAGTTTGAGTAGGAATAGTTTGCAAAAATGTGATTATAAAACAACAAGGCTGTGAAAGCGGACTAGTGAGTAGATAAGTTTTCCTGTTGGCGTGATTACTTTAATGCCCCCGATAACCTCTGTTGTCGCTATAAACCTAAGGCGGACCGGGCCTTTTCTGTGGTTGGGCCCAAACTTTGGAATAGTCTCCCTTTTTATGTGAGGTCCACTTTTTTGTTGGACATTTTTAAATCTATTCATAAATCAATCAACCAATGACTTAAGTTGGGATAAGTATAAAGCCCAAAGTATACTTTGGTTTTAATGAGCAGTGCTGGAGAAAGTTGCTTTCTGAGGTAGCTTATATACAGTAGCTCTAACATAGATAATATGTTAGAGCTACTGTATATAATATATACCTTCTTTTGTTTGATTGGCCATCTCAATCATTTTGACACTTGTGAGCACAATTAGATCACTGTGCCAGAGCAACCTAAAACTTCTTACCCTTAAAACAAACAGGGCGGTGAGTAATGGAGTACAGCAGAGTTAGCATCAAGAATATTTTGCCAAAAGCACAACATTTTGATTTTACTGTGAGTGTACACAAATAAAAGAAGACATTTCACAGATTTGAATGATGTATAACTCTTATTTATATGTCCAAAATAGATGGAGTATTTTGAGTCTCTTTCGCACGGGTAAGAAAAAAAAAAACCAAGGTAGTATCAGAGGTGCAATAGCCAACCCCTGAGAGTTTATATCCAAATCAGCTAGATCAGTGATTGTTGTAATCACTATTGCAATCGGTCTTAAACAATATACTGCTCTGCTTCATATACAGTAATATTAATAATCTCATCCATGAAAATGATTTCTGCTCGAGTCATGTCCCAATTCTTTTCCACCAGCTATAGACCAGAAAACACCTCGCATGAATCCGCAAAATTAAGGGTTCCTATTTTGTTTAGGAGGTCCCCTACAAAAGGTTTACATGCATCAAAGGCCAAAACACACTTTCATTTTCTCATTATTTACATTGCACATTACAACATTATTCAATGATGCTCAAACGACTCATCCGATACTCCAGTCTTTCTATATCCCTCCTTTCCGCGAGCCTGCTCTACTCCGTATGGCCAGATGGCATATTCTGTTGTGATTTGTCTACCGCTTATAGCGGTAGACAATAGCAAAAGGCCCATTTCCATAACAGAGTTATAACATTACTCAATGATAAGCTACTCAGTTTGATGTACAATATGAGATGTTGCAACTGTAATATTTCTACATCAGTATTAACAAGTGTATGCCCATCAAAAAAACAATGAATATATTTCTAATTTATTGCGGTGCATGTGGGAACTGTATCATTAACTGTATCAATAACAGAGCAAGACAAATGTAAAACAAATCTTGCACCAACCTTTATCATTACTCAGAATAGTAAGAATGACAGACAATCTCCATTAATGGACACAGTTTTAGGTAATAGTGGCCCACAGCTGATTTGCAGAAGTTTTTCATTAAGGCAATAGTAACGTGAGTTAGCCGGTTAGCGGAAGACATAGGCTACACAATATAAAACGCATTTTGAACATTTTGAAGTAGAAAATATATACATAAATAATTAATCATACATACTGAGGAGCAAGTTGGTTCAAATACAGTGCATTCTGTCCCATCTTTAAAGGATAAGCATTTTGTTAATCCCATTTAGACACCAAACAGATTTGAGAAATCATCATCAAGAGGTTATTCTGCTGTTGCATTGCTGTCATAATTTTAACCACTGACTTGTCACATCCTCATCCTTTGGAAGGGTTTACAAAAAGAATTTGCTTTTGAAGAGCAGAAAACAGCGTCTTCTCGACATGTACACAATACGAACCAGGCAGCTTCAGTGTTTGAGGGCGGGCCAAAATAGACGTTGTTTGCAGGCAGCAAATATATTCCATAGGCGGGCATTAGGCAAATTACTCAGTGACGTGTAGCCATCACAGAAGTGGAATTCGAATTCCCAACAACTCGTTTAATTGGTTCAGACAATTTAATAAGACAATAACTTTATTTATCATGCACTTTCGGCTTCATAACTTTGCAGATCGTTTACATCCTCAGACAGCTACATTGCACATTGCATGAAAGGTAATATTCGAAAAAGCATAATATGATGAAGTGATCACTGAAAAAAACTTCACACATCTCCTTTAAGATGTTATATCCAAGTGTGTTGAATCACATATAAGCCCATTCAAAACTAAATCATAATCGTTTTAATGGCACTGTTAACAAGCAATAAACTTTCCAACACATTTACATCTGTGATAGGTTTCACTTGCTTATTCCCTGACCTTCATTTAAGTCACTTTATGACTCAAATCACTTTATTATCTCACTTCATCATCTTACATAAAATTAAACTGCCGCCCCTGGAGTCACCTCTTTTGTCCTTTTCAACTAACCATTAACAGAATTAGCTTAGTATGGCCCAATTTGTCTAAAACCAATCTCTATTCAGCAAGGGCAAATGAATTGGATCAATTTTAGCTGCCATCATTCCATCCTCAAGAACATAATTAGCCAGAAACAGCAGGGAAAAGATGAGTCCAGGAGACGATAAGAACAAACATTTGCTGTTGATGGATCCAGCTCAGCCATAAGGTATTTCAATGTTTTCTATCCTGTACGTTCCTTGTTAGAAGAATAATAAGTTGTGTAATGGAACCATTCATTATCCCTGATGTTATTACTGGTGCACAAACTTGCACAGCCACTTTGTAAATGTTTGGATGTTTGAGACGCTACAAGCCCAGTACAAAGTAGGAGGAAGACTGGTGTTTTCAGTGTAACCTGAGGATACACATAGGGCTAAGTTTATATAAAATGTAATAAACTATAATGCTAGTTGGTTAAGTTAAATCAATTTACACAAGCTGAGACCAGCAAACTTAGATATATTTAAGCTGAAATTAATAATAATATTTTCTTAAAACATTATATTGATGCAAAAGCCAAGCAATTTGAAAAGAATCATATTTGTGTAGAAAAAAGGGGGGAAACAGTTCTGGGCTCTGAGTTTCCACAATGAGGTGACAATGAGAAACACAAAAGAGATACATTAATAGAACCAGTTCTGAAGACTCTTTCCACATGTAAAGGAGTTATTATACCTAAAGCGATAGCTCTATTACTTGTTTTCAAGGACAACTGAAGGATTCAGGACAATTGCATGGTAAATGTCTAATCTAGGAGAAAACAATGTGTGTTTATCTAGAAAACAGTTTTAGAGCTCACCATACCAAATGCTCGAAGTTTTCTGAAAAAGCTAGATAAATACTATTTAATTCATAATCGAGCAGACTTTTAATGCCTCCAAATTAAGCATGATTTCCATATGAGTGCTTTAATTTACATATTTTACCTTTAAAGACATGAAATCAATTTTAGTCTGATTTATTTACCACACTATTATGTATGATTCACCAGTGCACATTATTTAGAAAATGCATTGGTGAATAATGAAGAAATGTAATTATTGACAACAACTTGCTTGCTCCACCTCTGAAACAACTTTCCTTTAAATCTAACATCACCTAGGTCACCTAGCTATGAGGGCAGAGAAAATGATGTTGTCCAAATAGCTATTTAACCATTTTTGAGGACCTGTTGTAGGTAATGACATCTTTCTAAAACCTTGCCAGAACCCAACTATAATTTAATGCCAGATAATGTTAATTCTAATTCCCAATGGGGATGTAATGCTATTCCCATTTTCTTGCCATAATTTTTTGTCCTCTCCACCAGTCCTACTTTATATTAGGACTATGTACTTGAATAAATGTATGATGCAATGAAATTATTGTGTACATGCATAGTTAAATTGCACACACATTTAAATTACCTTGATGTAATTAGACGTATAATTGATGTATTCAAGTCAAGTCACTTATCTATTTAGTGCTTTATACAATACAGATTGTTTCAAAGCAGCTTTACAGTGATAACAGTGTCACACAGATAATGAAGAATCTGGGCATTTGCAGTCAGTGCTCGAGTTTCTACAAAACAGACGGACAAAATGGAAGATACAAAATGGAAGATGCAATTAATGCTTTGTTGACCAGTCATGTCAAACAGAGGGAGGAGCCAAGTACCCTTGGGGAGTCAGTTAAGACCATGTGTCAAGTTATGTCCAAAACCAGAGGCACCCTAGACTCAGGGTGGGTGCTCACTAACAAGTGAAGATGGTGTGGTAGCCTATCTGGAGTTATTAGAAAGGACCACAACCAGAGAAAATGACCTGAAGATGATAGGGGCCTTGTGCCTTGTTGGCACCTTTTTTGATGGGGGAAAGCCAGAGGACCTAGATCAAGAGGACCTCTGGCAGCCCCTCAGCAACACGAACCCTTGAAGGTGTTACTCATGTGGACAGGAGATGCCTGGGAAAAAAAAGAATCTATGCACTCAGCGGACTCAGGTAGTAATGCTTGTCACTATGGGATTACCTACTGGACACGCCATGGTACAACAGCTGCTCGTATCCTAGTAAGACTGGCCAACAAAGATAGAGAAGCCCTACTAGACTAAGAAGGTATGGTTACCCTAGTATGGTGGGAATTTGTACTGGGCCAGAAAGCACCCCCCACTGCTAAAAAAAAAAAAGCTATCCCACCGTGCAGATAAAGATAGTCGCCCTGAGAAGAGTACTGAGGAGGTTATACTGGCTAGGGGTGAAGCGAGCAGTTGAAGATTACTGTAGACAGCGTGCAACCCACCAGAAGACCAGCCCAAAGGTAATCTATCACAACCCATTGATTACATTACCTTTTTATCGAAATTTTCTTTCAAAAATTGCTATGTACATCTTGGGGCCATTGCCGAAATCCAGCAGGGGCCATTGTTACATTTTGGTAATCCTGGATTATGCCACCCAGTATTCATAGGCTATACCCATACAGGCAGCAATTGCTAAAGTGATGGCCAGAGAGATGTTCCAGCTTTTTGCAGAGTGAGCATTGTAGAAGAGATTCTAACAGACCAGGGTACCCGTGTCCAACGTTCATGTCCAAAGTTCTGAAAGGGATGTGTAAACTTTTAAAGGTGAGCCAGATTCATACCTCGATTTATCATTCACAAACAGACGGGTTGATTGAGAGGTTTAATCAGACCTTAAAGCAAATGTTCAAGAAACTGATTGAGGTAGATGGGAAAAACTGGGATCAGTTGCTGCCCTGTGTTATTCTACATTAGGGAAGTGCCACAGAGCTCCACAGGACTTTCCCAATTCTCTATGGACAGAGGCCTAGAGGTGTGATGGATATTGCTAAAAAGGTCTGGGAGAACCAACCGTCCCCACATAGCTCTGTAGTGTAATATCTGGAGCCGATGCAGCAACCGATGAGTCCAATATGGGAAATTGTTTGAAAGCACATGAAATAGGCTCAAGAGGCCCAGGCATGAATCTATAACAGAGAGGCCCAAATAAGTTAAGTTAAGTTAATGCATGAATACTGATAAACAATAAACAAACTATTTCTTTCCCAGATACATTCACTTAAGACACAACAGATAATTCAGTTAAATCATGCGCTGTGACAGCTGGTTTTCTGTGCATGCACTAGATGTGTGCCTTATATTAAGAAAATTTAAACTGGCAAGGCATGCAGGCACATCTCTCACACAGTTTCAAAGCAGATAAAAATCACAATAAACGTACGTTGTGAACGAACGATGTGTAGAGAACTGAGAGAAGAAGCAGCCACTATGAACAGTTGATTTGTACGGAGGCATCGCATGACCAAACTACATTGGAATTCGCAAACAGAAAAATCAAGTGAGCCAGAGCAGTTTGTGTTCAGATTGCATGTTTTTAGCGAACCGTACCGCGAGATGAAATCAAGCCATACTCAGACCACCTCTGGAGATGCTCTCGGTTCGGTTAGTTTTTAAGAGGTCTGAGATCATTTGGCGTGTTCACATATGGGCCAAAAACCACGCAAACCACGCTCAGACCCCTGAAAAGGACCAAGTGTGAAAACACCCTAACAGTGCATGGTCAAGCCCAACTGTTCTAGTCCCAAAGCCCATTGGCAGTGTAAGATTTTATAATTATTTTAGAGAATTAAATGAGACCTCATGCTTTGATGCTTACCCTGAGCCCAGAGATGATGAGTGCATTGAGCGCCTGGGGCCAGCGTGTTTCGTATCCACCCTGGACCTGACTAAGGGGTACTGACAGCTCCCATTACCTGACCAGGGTAAGGAAAAGACAGAATTCTCCACTCCTGGGGGGGTTTATGGCGTCAACGCTAATTTTTGTCTCTCTGCTTATCCCCTGGTTTACCAATTAACGTGATTGGCTGGATCCGGGTCGTGTCCGGGTTGAATGGGGAACCTGCGCCTGTGTGCAGCACAGGGGTGTCGGCGAAGACTGTGTAAACTAGCTCATCCTTTGTGAAGGCCTTACCGACTCATCAGCCAGTAGCACATATCCCCCACAAAACGTCCCATACCGGCGTGATTAAAAAGATCTTAAACTAGATGGAACTGGATAAATATTTTGACAGTTGCGATTCCAAATTGGTTTAATGACCTGTAACTCTGCCTGAGTATCGGACAAGTGTTCACTGTTGGCCAGAGGAGAACTGGCCCCCCGATTAAGCCTGGTTTCTCCCAAGGTTTTTTCTCCATTTGTTGGAGTTTTGGTTCCTTGCTGCTGTTGCCTTTGGCTTGCTTAAGTTGGGGATACTAGCTTGATATTCAGCAGTGTTTTTAGTATGCCTGCATTGGCGCCGTTGTATGCAAACTGAGCTGAGCCGGACGATTACGTCACTGTTTTCTCCAGTGCTGATATACATAAAATAACTAGACTAATAACTATTAATCTTTGCTACGGAATGAATCAATAATATATAGAATAAGCTGGACAATGACACTATTTTCTTTGGGAGCTGCTGTGCAGCCAAAATTATTTGCCAATTATTAATGTAAAGCTGTTTTGCCACAATTTGCATTGTAAAAAGAGCTATATAAAAAAACGTGACTTGACTTGACTTATTTTAGTACCGGATTCTACCATTTGGGGTCCATAGGGCACCACTGACTTTTCAGAGACCTTTTCTTTTGACCCCATCAGGAATATGCAGAGGACTACCTTGATGACACTGTAGTTCACAGTGCTGACTGGTCTTCCCACCTGATTCCCAGACTGAATGCTGTGTTGAATGCCCTCTGGGTGGCAGGCTTAACAGCCAACCCAACAAAATGTAAAACGGGATTAGAAGAGGCAGAATATCTTCGTTTCACCATAGGAAAGAAGTTCATCTACTACGAAGTTGGATCTTCGTGGACTAACACAAAGAAACTGTGCAACGCCATCAAATAAAGATGCTAGAACAATAGCCAGACATCTCTTTGAGCAGTGTTTCTCAAACTTTTTCAGCCCAAGGACCACTTTATCTTCCAATTTTTTTCTGAGGACCACCTAACAGAATCCCACTCTTAACACGCCCCCCAAAAACAACAAAATAGGAAGGATAAACTAAATTTAAGTTTAATATGCAACTGTTTCAAGTCAAAAACTAATTATTCAAACACAAATGCAATGATATGATCCATTTTTTCGTTATTAAAACACACTGATGTCAACCCCCCCGCCCGCGATCCGGTGCGGGTTTAGAGCTTGCCTAGTTTAGGTCATCTTTTCACGGACCACTAGGGGGCGATGGCGGTCCAATAGTGGTCCGCGGACCACACTTTAAGAATTACTGTCTTAGAGGGCAAGAAGACCTCTGGTACCAACCCCAGGAAGGACAGGACTTCTCATTGGTCCACATGCAGTTTCTGCCCTTCACCCATCTAGAGCCTAATTCCTAAGGCTGGACTGTGACTGCCATAAAAATTCAACATCTTGCACCAATTCAGCTGTTAATGTACAAATGAATGAATGCATGACAGTTCAGTCTGAAAGAGCCCACCGTTCTAGGTCACACTCTGCAGTAACCTGTGTTTCTGTATGACTGTCTGACCTTCCTTGCAAGGAATAAAGTCTTTATAAAGACAATTTTCCCGAGTTTGTCTCTTACGTAGTATGAGTTTAATTTTTGCCATAACAACTTCCATCTTTGTGCTTTATGCAAATGAATTCCCACAGGGGAAAGAAGGGTGGGCCGCAATGTGTGTGTCCCCTCTGATGCCAGCAGCCAATCACAGCACTGAAAAGGAGAAACGTCAAATTGTAATCTCCTCCTCATCGGAAAGGGATAAAGGTACCCTTTCAACAGACACACCTTGTTCTGAGTCCCGGCTTGCGAAGCTGAGACACTAACAAATACAACACCATTCTGAGTCTCCGGTTCATCCAGTGAGGCATAACAGGTATGCCGTTCTGAGTTCCAGCTTGCGAAGCTGAGACACCAAAAGATACAAGACCATTCTGAGCCTCACATTGGGTGAGACATAACAGATATGACATTCTGGGTTTCAACTCTGCAAAGAATGAGACATTAACAGATACATTGTAACATTCTGAAGCTTTGGTTTGTCCAGAGAGACAACAACAGATTCCATGATCTGGATCTACAGCTTGTGAGGCAGCAACAGAAACGACCACGTTCTGAGCCTCCAGCCTGGGAGGAAAGAGATGTTAACAAACACTACGTTCAAAGTTTTCGTCCAGCGAGACTGTAACGACTCCAGAGAGACAAAAGCGAAAGTGAAAAGCAAAAGATAAAGTTCTAAGTGTCTGGCCCAGAGAGGCAGAAGTCACACAGAGACACTTGAAGTAAGGTTAAGCTCAGGAGAGCAAACCTTCACTCCAAGGTACCTTCGTCTGCGTGTTCCAGATTCTTAAGGACCTTCTGCACCTACACCAGGGCCTCATCTATGTGTTCCAGATTTTAGGACCCTTTGGTGCTCAAGGAGATCCCACAGAGCTTTGTGTTCAGGGTTGTTGAAACGGTTTCCGGCTCCTCTCCCCATTGCATTGTCACCCAGCACGACCAGTGGAAGACATCACCGTCATTGGACTCATCTACGTGGAACGTAAATATCACTTAACCAAAGCTCTTTCCAGAGACCTTGGCATTGTTGTATATTATCAGTGTATGATTTCATCAAATCAACATTAGATGTAATATAGCTAATGTTAGTTAAGGGTAAAAGCCCGACTCTCTCACCATTAGGCCAAGACTACCCCATGTTATATTTTATCTTTTCATTTTTTAGCACATGTATGTATAAATGAATATGTATATTCAATGTGCATATTTTGTTTTTTCAAAAAAGGATTATTTTTAATATGCTAATAAAACATACTACAGGCTTTCTCCAGGGGCCTGTTGCACCAGCTGGACGTACGCCTGGTCGTAAGACTAAGCTTAACATAAAATGCATTTTAAGTCCTGCGTAGAATTAATACCTGTTGCACCATCTGTGTGTAGTGCACGTCTGAGACTAAATTTTACGCCTAGTCAAAGGTAGGTGTAAAGTGAGAAGTCTTGACTCGTTTCCATGTAGAAAATAAAGGCAAATAAAAACGTTGAGATGATGGTGTGTCTGGTATACAGGCTACACGATCAGCCAGGCGGGTCAGGATTATCTGCAAAAGTTGAATGCGTTATTAAAATATAACTTGCTCCAAAAATTTGTGTAGGCTACTCTGCACACCGTGTAAACAGGTGTAGCCTATAACTTGCTTCATAAATTTGTACACCGTGTAAACAGCTGTTATCTTTTGCCAGATGTCTTATTTTTTTATTCGTGACTGAATTGTTTTGCTTGCATACCAAAATATGCATATACTTACCGAATTGCTCGATATGTTTTCCAGTCTGAGTAATTTAATTTTCTTTTTTTCGGCAAACAGTAATTTTTCATCTATTCATTGGAGCCAATAAATTCACTTTTGTAACCATAGTAAAGCGAACGGTGTCTTCATTAACAATGCGGTAGAACATATCAGCGTGTACATGCATCATCTACGCTAAGCGTAGCTGCAGCTAGCCGTAGTTTTCAATTGTGCAACAGGTGTAAATATTCATCAGTTAACTGGACGTAACTAAGTCCAGCATAGAGCTTACACTCAACATTTTTACGTCCAGCTGGTGCAACCGTCTTTATCACTTCATTACTTATTTTTAATATTTATTACAATTCTAGGATTTCTAACACTTCTCTCAAGTGCGCATTCAACACATAATCAGTATCAAAACACATCCAGTTACTTTCATGCATCAATTAAAAAAAAAAAAAAAAAAAAAAAAAAAAAAAAAACTTGGTAGCTGCCATGCTAGAGTTGTAAATGGTTTTCATGGTGTTGCAGTACAGTTGCTAATGTGTTTTCGAGTGGTTGTTGGTGAATTGCTGTGCGGATGTTAGTGTGTTAAGGGTAGTGATTTTATGGTCCACCCCCAAGACTGTATGATATTCATGTCACTAGCAATTATTTTTTCTTGGTATCCAAAAAACTAGCAAGGGTGTTTTCTTTGTGCATCTTGTGTGTGTGTGTCTGTATAAAACATATCTAAAATATCACTGTCTAACAGCTACATTAGCAAATAAAATATCAGCGGAAGATAATATCTCTATTGCCTCCTTGGAGATCATTGTGTTCTCAGTGAGCACTTATAAAGCATGGCATGAATTTGAGAGAGAAATGCTAGATACAGACAATAGTCAGTCTCCATTGCACTACAACTGGTTGATTATCCTGACAATTCAATAATGCCTGTCTATCATGCTCACAGTTAGTCCACAAATCAACCTCAATGGGTCAAACTGGCAGAAATCAACTAATTACAAAGTAAATACTTCATCCACTCACTTTCGGCCCCGTCTGAATCAAATAAACTTGAATTACTGATCTGTGATTGATGTAGTTTTTAGTGAGCACACAGTTATGTTAAATTAAAGCTGTACCTCTGTAATCATTACAACTGCAGTATTTACTGAGGATCTCACTAGTCCAAATAAAATATCATTACTAAGAGTAGCCAAAAAACAGTCAGTAGTAAAAAAAAATAAATAAAAAAAATAAAAAAAGATAGGCCTACAAAAATATAAAATTTATAAATATAACAATAGTAACTTTGGTATGATTTTAGAATAAGGTTTATATAATTTGAATATAATGTGTCCTGTAAAACATTCCAAAATCATTCCAACCACTATCATCGCAATTTCTTCCTGCCTATCGTCAGCCATGTTTATTCTGAAGTCTCGAGAGATTTTGCAAGATTTCCCTTTTTCACAGTCGGGACTCTGGTTGAAAATCTGTACGTGCGTGGTGTGCTTCACATCAAGGCACACCACACACTATAGGAACAAAAGAGTTAAATCTAGGATTTTTCTTTTAGTGTGTACCCAGAATTTGTTAACTACACTGGTTAAAACATGAATGAACAATACCACTAAAGCATAGTTAATGCTAACATTCAACATTTTTTAAAAATCAATAGTTCTATCAGTTAACATTAACATATTGCATTTTTAATAACTGATATTAACAAGGATTAATAAATGCTGTAAAAAATAAATTGCATTGTTACTTCATGTTAGCTAATGCATTAATTAATGTTGAAATTTATATTACATTAATGTTAACTAAAGAACCTTATAGTAAAGTGCTCCCGCAAAATGTTGCCTATGCCTCAAAATCACAAACTTTATGAGATTTTATTGTGAATGTTTAAATAAAAGTTAAATTCTATGCTACTATAAATACACAAAATTATATTGTAATGGTGGTAATATTTTTAATTTAAACCCAGAAACTATGTAAACATCAAATGGAAATGTGACAAGAATTTGACTAATCACTAGACATGCTTTGACTTGAATGCATGCAACATTCATGCAAGTTATTATTGCAATAATTCTGACAAGATATGAAATGATTCCCTCATTTACTGACATCCTCCCATTTCTTGTTCTGCTTTCCCTTTCTCACATTATTGATGCACCACTACTCCTTTTTATTTTATCCTCTCTTCCTTCTCACAAACATGTAATAACTACACTGTGTGTGTGTTTGTGTGTGTAAAGGTTTGGCTATAATTGTGAGGTCCAAATATCCTTGCTTATATAGTGAAATAATATGACAACTGAATTGTGAGGCTATTTTACTTGTCTTTACTAGTTAAAAAGGCTTATAAATCAGTTAAAACATGTTTTTATTTAAATCTAGTGTTTTGCTCATGTTTCTGTGATTCTGAGATTTGGGGGTAGGAGTTAGGTTAGACAATAGAAAATATCATTAACCTGATATCAAATCAATGGAAGTTTATGCAATGTCCTCACTAATATAGTGTGTGTGTGTGTGCGTGTGTGCACATATAGTTTTAAAACCTCAATTGTTGGGCTTGAGCTTATTATCAAATAAGTAAATAAATAAATAAAATACAAATGTCTGGTAGGAGACATTTTAAAGATCTAAAATTAAGGTTTAGATTCAAATGTATGTGTCAAATGTTCCCTGATACGGCTTTTACATGGACTGTGTTGCTCATGTTCTAGTGTTTATGTAACTCATTCAGGTCAGTGAGTTGACTTCTTGTCATGCATGTATAAATGAGGCGGTGGTGGTTACAACCAACCCTCTACATTGCAAGTAAATGAGACTAAATTTTGTTCTGGGCTTCTAAATAATGTCTGTCACTAGCCACTATCTAAAAAATTTTTCAATTTCACTCACAAGTGATTGTGTTAGAGGATAAGAACTATTCTATTCTATTCAATAGAATATTCTATTCTATTCTAGAACTATTCAACTATTCTATTTTTCCTCATGCAAAAAGAGAGAGTCACATGTAGAATGACATGCTAAATTCCATTTTTTTTTTTTTTTTGGCAAAATGACGAAAATTATTTTAGCCTTTAGCATAAAACAAGTCTTTAATACCAAGCAGAAGAAAAAGCTGGCTATGTTTTTCTGAAATTGGTGGAATTAATGCACAAGCAGCAATCCCATTGGCCAGTGGTCACCTGTCACCATTCATGTTTAGATTTCAGCCAGTCAGCTCATATGAATACAGACAATGTGATTAATATTCATTAACCCAACAGCCTGACAGATCTTAACATGTTGTATATGATTAGAAGTAGTATTAGTAGCAATAGAATTTTGTTAGTATTATTAGTCTTTTTTACCGAAATACTGAATGGCCAATAGTTTCTCAAGCATTAAGCATTATCATTATCAAGTATTCTCAAGTTCTGTTCAATATGATACATATGCATTCGCATATTTTCGTACATACATGGTAACCACATTTTAGTTCTAAACTACTACCAGACAAATCTCGGATTGAAAAACAACATTACAGCTTTCTAACTGAAATAGAACCTCACAAATGTTGAAATTCTTGTCATGTGAAGCAAGCAACTTCATTAAGGGTCACCCATACATGGCAAGCAAACAGCGCACAAGGGACTTCACTATCATTCACAGTTGATAAAGGAGTCTTATGTTAGCATGTTTTTAAGACAGCACTAAACAGTTTTGTCATAAACAGTTTGAATAGAATTAATAAAGTGTACTAATAATCATAAAAGATGTATTAAATATTTTACCTCCATGTACAAAGCCATGAAGCGTGCAGTCAGATGGGCCAATGAGGTGGATCAGACTTGATTGACTAAATGCAACAGTGTAAGGCTCTAAAGGAAGAAGAAATAAATGGAGAAAAAAACAATAAAACTCACACATATGAATATAATTTAATATAAATTATATATTTATAATTATATAATTATAATTATATAGTTCTGCAAATAAAAGAAAAAACTAATTACGTGAGACATTAAATACATACACACATACTCCTGGATGTATTATTTGACAATTAACTTCATAGTATTTTGGGGGGAAAATAATATACATACCTTTCGTCTGTCTATCTGTGCAGCATCAGAGCAAAATAACACAAAATGATGTCAAGATGAGACTCTATTCATAGAATTCTTAGTGACAGATGAAATGTCCAACAAGCAGAGCAATCACTATATCACCACCAAAAATATTAAACATGTCTAAGGAATTATGATGTTTGTTGGACATGTACTAATAGCATTTTTTAATAAACATTTTTAATATACAAACCATGGTTTAAAATACCACAGTAAATGCTTATTGTAATCACTCAATATTATGGTATCAAAATAACATGGTATTACCACCTGTTATGGTATTACTGTTCCATGTTATTGCCAGTGCTTTTTGCAAGGTACAAGTTTCACATCTGCAATATATTGACCCAGATGGGGTCAATCCATATGATCACTGACACACCGAACACATGAGTTCAATGAGGACAAGGATGTGTAATGAAATGAAGGAGGAAGTGTTACCTGGAAGAGAGACAGACATCAGCATGTCACCATTCCTCTCATTGGTCTCTAATCGTTCAAATTTCTGAGCCTCATATCTTTTTTTTCCTGCTTCCTCCTGCTCTGGGCTTGAGTACTGCAATGGACAAAAATACTTCAGCAGAAAGATTGACACAAGTAACTCATTTGTTAAAAAATAAATAAACATTATTGTATTGTAAACGTTATTATACTGCCTTATTTAGAGAAACCTCGCAGCTGAAGCTACAATGCAGCTTTTCTTACTCTTTCACTGTATATGATGAAATATATTTAGGATGAAGTTAAATTGTAGGCCTATTTATTCATTCATTCATTTAATCATTTTATAATACACTGCCCGTCCAAAAAAAAAGTTGCTGTTTGGATTTAAATAGCCAATAGACTTTTGAAAGGGTTAGTTCACCTAAAAATGAATATTATGTCATTTATTACTCACCCTCATGTCGTTCTACACCTGTGAGACCTTGATTCATCTTCGGAACACAAATTAAGATATTTTTGATGAAATCTGATGGCTCAGTGAGGCCTCTATTGCCAGCAAGATAATTAACACTTTCAGATGCCCAGAAGTGTACTAAAACATATTTAAAACAATTCATGTGAGTACAGTGGTGCAACCTTAAAATTATAAAGTGACGAGAATACTTTTTGTGCACCAAAAAAGCAAAATAATGAGTTTTCAACAATATCTAGTGATGGTCAATTTCAAAACACTGCTTTGAAGCTTTACGAATTTTTTGTTTCGAATCAATGGTTTCCCAGCGCCAAAGTCATGTGATTTCAGTAAACTTTGTTAAGCAAGTGTTTCGCAATCTGCAAATCGCAAATCTGAAAGTGTTAATTACCTTGATAGCAATAGAGGCCTCACTGAGCTATCGGATATTATCAAAAATATCTTAATTTGTGTTCCGAAGTTGAACGAAGGTCTTACAGGTGAAGAACGACATGAGGGTAATAATTTAAATAATTTTCATTTTTAGGTGAACTAACCCTTTCACAAGTCTATGTCCTGCAGTGATTATGTTTCTAGCATGTTATATGTTTGCCAAGATCGTGCAAGATGCAAGAGTCGACGACTCTGTAAAGTCTACTCCCGCACATCCCAAAGACTTTCAATGAATTTAAGATCTGGACTCAGAGGTGCCAATTCATGTGTGAAAATGATTCTTCATGCTCCCTCCCAACCATTCTTTCACAATTTGAGCCTGATGAATCTTGACATTGACATCCTGGAATATGGCCATGATTTGTCTTCCCAGATAGTTGTTTAAGAAATGAAAAGCTACACATTCCATCACTTAGGGATAGAAGCACTGTTGCCAAAAATGCTAGAAACATAATAATCACTGCAATAATGATCCAATCATGAACTAATATGATATAGACTCTATTAAAATCCAAACAGCGTGTGTAATATAATATAATATAATATAATATAATATATGTAATTGTAGTCGTGTTAAGATGAAATATAGCTTTTCACAATTTTAATGCTGCACAAAGTCAGTGCTTTTTGCATTTGGTGGTTTCAGTTTTTCCTACATTTTTTGTAAATTTAGAATACATTTTAGTACAAAAGTTTATGGTGAATCATAATTTGTTCATGAAAACGTTCATATACAGATTTTAGTGTGTTCATTGATATACAGACTCTTACCTCAATAGGAGGAACTTCAATGATTTTGGCCACATTTTGAAGGGAGAGTGGGACATACCATAGCGTTGCCTTGTTGGTCACTTTTTTGGCACCTACAAAAAGCAAAAAAATTATATCGGCATAATCAGAAGTGAATATGAACTCAAAAATCTCTTCAAATGCAGTGCATGTATCACATAAAGAGTAATGTAAAATAAAACAAAGCAATCAAGGCTGTTGCAAGTGGGACAAAAGGTGGTGATGATTCTAGGGGCCCCCGGCTTTCAGGAGGTCCCTGCAATAGTAACTGTAGCAAGTTTGTTACTTCTAAGGTTCTCCAAAAAAGCACAGGAGCTGCTGAGATTTTTTCTAAAAGGTCATAAAAAGATACAGCCACAAAATACACTGGAAAATATTTTCAATCATCAGAAAATACCATATCTTCCAACCAACTCTTTGGAAACTGATACGTTGCGACTAAGTTTATGGTGTTGTCATGGAGATGCACCTCATAGTGAAGCTGGTTTGCTCTCTAAAGAGCAAGTGAGGCTATTTTGGGTAGGCTGTATTTATTAGACAAGAGAGAGATTTGCAAGAGGAAAACCACGCGCTTGAGCGGATAAGTACACAATTAAGGTCGTCACACAGAATGGCAAACCCTGAATTAATGAAACTATCAATGAGTGTGATGATGACACACCAAACATAAGGAAATCTGGAATTAATTTGCATTCTAAAATCTTGAGATTTTGAAGGTTTCGTTTCCTTCAAAGCATGCTGCATGGCAAAAGTAATCCTCATATATAATCCTCACTAATCATTTCAATTGTAAGAGAAAAGAATATGTTCTGTATATATATTTCTGTATGTATAAAAATGCAGTACAGAAGTATTAGGACAGATTAATAATAATTTTGTATATTAAGTAGAAAACTTGTAGGAGCCTTGTTTCCGGGTTTTCACCATTAAATTTCCAATCATATGTTTACAATTGATAAGGATTTTTAAAATCATTTCACAAAAACAGCACACAAAGCGTAATTTCAAGTGTTGAGATATTTTACAGCTGAGAAAGATTTAATGACAGGGCTGAAGACTAGCAATTCCTTGACATTTCTGGGTTTTTCAAGTTGAACAAAACTGGTTTCAATTAATACGCAAATGCCCTCCTATAGGAGGTGCAAGTTGAGGGAAAAAACTATTATTGAAGGAGTACACTCACTTAAGCATAAGCTAACATCACCAACGTACCTTGACAAAGGCTACTAGCTAAAACGTTGGTGGTAAAGAAATAGCTTATGCTTGAGTGAGTGTGCAGTTGCTCCTTCAATTTCAATTAATTTCATAGCATCTAAATGATGTTAATGACAAGATCTAATTAGCTAAAACTAAAGATGACATTTTAGGAATGTACATTGTATTGTATGTATGCATAAAAAAGCTTCTACTCTCATTATTTTTTGTCCCCCCCAAATCAGCCTAAGGCAGGGAATCCTCTCAAGTTAGATAGTAAATGTCGAAATGATAGTAATACTAAGATTCATAATCTCAATAATATTTTCAGTAATGCCTGGGTGCTATAAAAACAATTCATAACATTAGACTGTTAGCGGTATGGGGCCATAGACAGTCAATTTTGATATCCAATTTTGACAAATGTTGCAAGGTTGCAATATAGATAGTAATATGGCAGATAAATGAAAGCTGTTTCTTCTACATTTTATGAAAATAAAACAAATAATTTAAGACTGAACTGTACCAATTCAGCAGAAAGAGGAGGATTAATTCTGACAGACTGCTTTTGGGAATAGCATTTGCATTTTACACTCTGTTGAAGTCATCCAGACAAGCTGGTTGCTATGACAACCATGCAGGGATTCTGCCACTACCATGGCGAGAGAATGGCTTCTCTAATTGGTTTCCACAGCAGCTTGTCTAATGGTTCAACACAGCAGGATATTTACATGTTCTCCACAAGCAAAGTATCATGGGCAAAAAATAGCTCCCTCACTGGACAGATGAAGTCAGATAACATAGTAAATGTATATTTTCTTACAGTAAAAGTGTAAAATATAGATTTCCTATCAGCAACTAAACTGCTTTGTATTCAGAAATGCTCTGAAGTAGGTAGAATTTAAAAATGTATGTAAAATAAATAATGTTGAATAAGTATGGCACCTTCAGTCCCGGTGGGTCACTGTCCTGCAGTCTAACTCCAACTCTGATCAAAAAAAATTGTGTAAAAAAAATTCTGTAGCTTTCTATTAATCCAGAAGATATTTATTAGCTGTGTGATTGATATGGTTGGAGCTAAACTCTGCAAGGCCTTTTTAAGGAATCGACTGCATGTTATTAGCTTTTACAGTGTACTGTAGATGGAACTAGTCAAACTCTGATCTTATATCTATCTATATCTATCTGACAAATTTGTCTCTTAGCAACAAACATTCCATTATTCGTTCAACACTTCTACATCAACTTTATTTAATCTAATTACAAAAACATACATTTCCTTTGTACAATAAATTCAGACTGCGCTGACTTTAGATATCAAAAAAGTCTGCTGAGAGTAATCTAAATGTTTTTTTAGTGACTTACGTCTACCAGAGAAGATTGGTCTTGATTACTATCTTAGACTTTCCATTACTGCCGGCCAACACTTTAATCACTGGTTTCTGTATGGGCCCAGTGGTCAGATACAAGAGAAAAGACATTGTGCAGTGCACTGTGTACAGAACCCTGAGTGATTGCAGGTGTGCTGTACAATTTGTTTAGAGATGGAGTAGCTTTTATAGATTCAGCCAACCCACATCCACCCAACTTTTGCAGTATACCCACCCACCCACCTACTGAACTTTTCACAAGTTTAATTTGGATTTTAATCTACATGAAATATTGTGTTATTATCTGAGGACAGGCAGTTTATGTCTATTATACATTTGATAAAAATTAGTTGATAAACAGGTATGTTCTGTATCAGTTTTTCTATGCCCCTATGTGTGTGTGTGTATTATATATATATATATATATATATATATATATATATATATATATATGTATATGTATATGTATATATATATATATATATATATATATATATAAACATACACAAAAAAATTTATGGGATATCACACTTTCTTACTTTAATGAATATTTCCTTAGGGTTGGTTTATTAAGTAATTTCTGCATTGGTACTTTGGCACAAGTGTTGACAATAAAAAGCTATATCATATTTCAAAGAAAATAGGAATAATTATGAAATTACATAAGATGTACTTGAGTATTAAGTGGTTAAAAAAACTCTTTCGTTCAATATTGAACATGATTGCACTTAATATAAATGTAAACTATAATACATTTTCATTTAATTACACATAGCATGCAAGTAAGTGTCTGGAAAAAATACATTTTTTAACTTAAGTATATTATATCCATGATAATGATGTCAATTTAAGTATAATTTAGTCTAATTACTTATTGGTTGGTCATTTGACAAATTTGTAGTTAAGGATATTAAAATTGGGAGAATATAAAACATCTAGCATTTAATCAAAGTCTATGGTATGTCCTTATTTAGATAAGTAGCTTAGTAAACGTTCGGTTGTTTTAAAAGAGAGTGAGAGCAAATATGTTCATTTTAATGTGATTTTGCATTTGTATGAACACGTGTGTAGATGGCAGTGTAGCTGGCTGCCCTGCCGATGCAATCATCATGGCCCCTGCATTCAGAGTCAGGAGACCCCTAAGGAGTGTGAGCAAGACGAGGCTGACAAGATTGGCCCTGACTGTCTGTGTGTGCGTTTAACCCGGGAGAAGAATCACGTGATGGCCTAGCCTGAGATCACACATGTATGTAACAGACAAAAACGCATACCCAGCCTTTAAATGTGTGTTAGACCAGTGAACAAAGATTTATGGAAAGATTTTTTCCCAGAACCTTGCCTTTTTGCTGTATGTTGATGCTATGTAAAGGATGTGTAATGCTCAAGACAATGTATGATACATCTATATAAAAAATATTGTCTATTTTGTGAAAAGAGAGCGAGACGTTACACTGAGGGTTAGAATTAAATACTGTTGACACTAGCTATGATGATAGTTACTGTTGCTATTATGCACTTACGTGGCAGCAGTTTATTATTAACCATGTTAATGAAGCCAGCCAATAATAGCGCAAAGAGTGTATGAATGAGGGCATAAAGGCTCAGCGATTTCCAGGCCACGGTTCATTTACATTCTTGGATGCATGCATGCATATTTATTGAAAAGCAATACAACTTGCATATGTTTTTGTCTATCTATACATGCAGGTACTGCTTTCGGTGGGCAAAGGGCACTATGCTCTATGTTCAGTTTAAATTCTAGAAGAAGACAGCATTTGCAGAGTAGACCGCTTTCCTATGCAGGTATCGCTCTGCAACTGCCGCCTGTGTTGGTGACGCGTGACGTTAACTTAACATGACAGAAGCACATAAAGTATGCCCTCATTCCACTCGGTTCCCTGCGGCTCAGCACAAGCCTTTAAAGGGGCAGCGCTGAGACAGTCTGAGACCACTCGACAGAGCCACCTTAACACAAAATGCTAAGGACAATGACTGGTTAACATGTACAAGGTGTGAAAATGAAACACTGATGGTGTGGACTGGATAAAATATGGAATAAAAGGCATTGTTTGTCAAGGAATTAAAAATTTTTAATGTAACAGTCATTTAAAGGCACAAAATGTCATTTTAGCTACTAGAGGTCGCTTTGTCGAAACAAAGGAGTAGCTTGAATGAGCCGTGAATGAGCATGGGTTCATGGGAGTTGTCGTCTTCACCTCCACAGCCGACGGAAAGAAATCTGACAGACTCAGGCAGAAATCGTGTTCAAGGATGAGCTAATGTATTAAAGTTTTATTTTATTACTGCACTTTTAGTAGGAGGGGCCGAGAGCCATGGGAGCAGATCAAGTCCAGTGGAGTTTTTATTATGCTTATGCTACAATCGGACGCTTCCGCTCTTTTTATTGCGTATGTGGGGTAACGCAGCACTGTTTTATGTGGTTAAAACAATCATACTAAATACATTTGAATGTTTTGAAAGTTATGTAAAATGTTACTCTGTGCATTCGCTCGGTGGCTGGTATGAGAGACTTGTTGCACACTGCAATAATCTAGATTGACATTAGAATATCATATTAATAAAAACTGGATGACTTGTGTTGCTAAATGACATACAATTATTTATTAATTTTTATATAATTTAAAAATATATTGAATGATGGAGAAAGCTCTCTCTAATAATGCTATGTTAGCCACAAAATAGTGCTGTCACTGAGGCATGGTAAAATATGGTACTCACGGTAAATCAAAGGCTAATCGTGTTGAGCTATATAATAATGATTAGTTTTCTGTTGATAAAAGTCGCTCACCTGCCTAATAAAACACATAGGCCTGGTTTCACAGACAGGGCTTATACTAATCTAGGATTAGACCTTTGTTCAATTAGGGCATTTAGGTAGCATTTATAACCATACTCTAGAAAATAACATTACTGGTTTAAATCTTGAGACAAAACAATGGCTCTGACATATTTACCGTCCCATACCGGCGTGATCAAAAAGATCTTAAACTAGATAGAACTAGATTAAATATTTTGACTGTTGCGATTCCAAATCGGTTTAATGACCTGTAACTCTGTCTGAGTATCGGACAAGTGTTCACTGTTGGCCAGAGGAGAACTGCCCCCCCGACTAAGCCTCGTTTCTCCCAAGGTTTTTTTTCTCCATTTGTTGGAGTTTTGGTTCCTTGCCGCTGTTGCCTTTGGCTTGCTTACGTTGGAGACAATTGCTTGATATTCAGCAGTGTTTTTGATATGCCTGCATTGGCGCCGTTGTATGCGAACTGAACTGAGCCGGACGATTACGTCACTGTTTTCTCCAGTGCTGATATACATAAATTAACTAGACTAATAACTATTGATCTTTACAACGGAATGAATCAATAATATATAGAATAAGCTGGACAATGACACCATTTTCTTTGGGAGCTGCTGTGCAGCCAAAATTATTTGCCAATTATTAATGTAAAGCTGCTTTGCCACAATTTGCATTGTAAAAAGAGCTATATAAATAAAGGTGACTTGACTTGACATATTTTAAGATATGTCAGTGCATGTTGCTTTCAGTTAAAACAGCTCAAAAATGCATTTTAGTCTGGGACTAGCTTAGTCCTTGTCTGTGAAACTGGGGGATAATATATTAAAGCATCGTCTGCGTTTCCATGGTTTGTAAGGAAGTAAAACTGGAAATTGAGGTTAATATGGATATGAAATCATTGACAGGCAAAGAAATGACAAGATCCTGGTTAAAATTGCTGATTTCTCTGGATTTAAACATTGTTAGAAGCATATGGGATAATGCAAGCACACAAGTTAGCAAAATATATAACACTATTCTAGTGGATATTTTGTGTGTGACAAGCAGGGCGGGGCGAGAGCCGTGAGGGAACGGTGGCACGAGTGATTATTAGCGTCAGCTGCGCACTGCACCGGTCTCGTATCTCTCATGGAGGAGCTTCGGAAGCATAAAAGGAGTGCGACGACAATGAAGGACGAAATCCAGGCCTGGATTTTATGTTATGTTTAATTATGTTTATGTGTATGTCCCTCGCGGGCGACTGCCGCCATTTACTTTCATTTTGTTGTTTGTTTATTTGATTTATTAACGCACGTTGAACGACTCGTTACATTGTGCCTTCAAGAGTAACTTTAACAGCATGACATCACTTTAGAAGCCTCTCTATACACACTGCATTATATATATAATCATATGTGTTATAATACATTATAAAAGGAGTCAGCATATAATGCATTACAATGTGTAAAGGCATAATGAGTTAAGGTGTTATGAATATTCAGTGAAGTGTTACTACTTTATCCAACCTTACCCAGATATGCTCACATTATGTGGTATGTATTAAATGGCAAATCTGAACTGTTTGATTGTTATATCATTGAAAAATGTCAGGTGTTTTATTTTAAATAGTAAATAGTGTTAATGCTATTTTTCTTATTCTTATTTTTAATTGTTGTATTAGTTACATCCACTTACATCAAGAGGCAGTGCAACAGTTGTGAAACTGATTTAAGTAATTTAATTTTTGTAATGAAAGGTGTTTTTTGGGTTTTTTTGTAATAAGACTTTTTGAGGGAATTCAAATAAATCATTAAGCATTGTCACAGTAATGGGGAAACAAAATAAAATTATTATTTCTAAAATTAGGTTTCATTGAAATTCTTCAATGTAATAGTTTTTAGTTTCTTTCTTTTGATTTCAGAGTGAAATATGACCCAGACATTTTCTTTTACTGGTTTTATTTGATTCATAGCAAGTGATCAAATGTGACCACTCCTAAGCAGAGGGAGCCCAGAGGTGTCTTTATTTGTAGAGGCTTCTGCAGTCACTTCCACTACTACTGACTGGGTACTTCGCCCACGCCAAGCTGGATCGCTTTTTGCCACATGACAACCCTGTTGCTGTGGTAACAACATGTGCCTTGGGGATAATGCCTTTGTTTTAGTCATACATTTCTTCTTCACATACATTTTTTTTGTCTTTCCATCACTATCCATCAAATTTCAAGGTGATTATGTCAGTTTCTATGATAAAGCACCATATTTCTCTGTGTCTAAAGTTAGCATCACATTATATTCAGATTAGTTAAAGCATTTATTGAGCTATAGCTCCCTCTTGAGATGAGGTCAGAGAATGAGGAATAATCTAGCATCAGCTTTTGCATATTTGTTTAAATAAATACTAATAAACTGTTACTCATATGAATATGGCAAACCACCCAGTATTTCCAACATTTGCATTTGCAGCTCATTTTACTTACATAATGACATAGGCTGTGTTTACTGATGTTTGGCAGTGTCTCAAACCACACTGAACTTTGACACAGAACTCTTGAATAAAAAAAACTAACCTTTAACCATGAAAAAAAAATCTACCATGACAGAACACCAATTTTAATCAGCTTCAATGGAATCTCAACAATTCACGCAAGCTGATGCCATGATGAATCTAATCCATCTACAATGCACATATTATACAATTACCATTATAAACAAAATTCCTTGCATTTTGTGTCAGTATCTTTTAAGGATTCAATTTTTTTAGTCCTGTGTACTTGTTTAGTTTAATCTATTATGTTACATTAACTGTAATTGTGAGGGCTACATACTTATTATGCAAAATAAATAAATACATAAATAAATGAATAAAAATATCCAGAGGCTGACATTACAGGCTGCTTAAACAGAACAATATTTTCATAACACCTCAGAGATAGTGTTTACAGTTTTCTTAATGATTACATAGATGTGAAGATGCATCACGTCAGGTTTTATGTAAAATCATACCACAATTTTGGTTTGATTATGTAAAAACTATAAGTAGGCTAAGAGGGCTGTGGCGCAGGGGAATATTTTTAATGAGTAACTTTGTGTGGTCCACACATAAATCAATAACATGATTTATACAGACTTGAAATAATGTACATATACTACATAGAACACTAATATGAGATTTTTTGATCTTTTTGTTATTTTTAGAGCTTGACAGCCTCTGTTCACTATGCTTTCAATGTTTGGAACTTGACATACATTTTGTTCCACAACAGGAGCCTTAGTAAAATAACACAAATTTCATTTTTGTGTGAACCATTCCATGAATCAATCCTTTATGACCTTTCACTGACCTGTGACTATGTTCTCTGAGAGAACATTGATCTGCACCTCGACTGAGTGTTTGGAGGTGTAGGTAATCTCAGCACTGACATGGGCTACTTCACCGATGAACATTGGGTACAGGAAGTCTGTGCGCTCTACCCGAGCCAAAGCAGCTACACAGCGATCCTATTTGCCAAAGGAAATTGTTATTCATTTGCACTTTACTTGTATACCAGGATACTACAACTCATGGTATCTACATCAATAGATACATTTGACCTGTGTGTACATTTTAATAGATATATGCAGTGCCCTCTACTGGCTACAGCAGACAACAACCATTTTCAAGACATTTTATAGATTTTTAAAGGATTAAATATATATTTAAGAATTTATACTAAAATGATGTATAAATACATTACAATGTAAATAATACAGCCTATACCTGATTTTTGTCATTACAGCTATGAGAAAGATTTTGCATTAAAGGGTTAGCTTTGCATTACGTACTCACCCTTATGTCATACCAAACCTGTAAGACCTTCGTTCATCTTAGAACACAAATATTATAGACAGCAACATCATTGTACCTTTTGAGGTCCAGAAAGTAAAGACATTGTGAAAATAGTCAATGTGACTACAGTGTTTTAACCTTAATGTTATGAAGTGACAAAAATACTTTTTGTGCACAAAAACAAAACAAAAATAACGACTTTCACAATTTGAACAGTTGTCAAACGCAGTTGATGTAGTGAACGCAGTACAGGCTTCCGACTCATTATTGACCAGCTCCTGCATCAGAATCACATGCGTGCGTCGTGCTGTTCACATGTACAGTGTCAGCCAATAATAATCCGGCGTTCAGACATAAACATGGAAATGTGCACTGCATTCACTATGTCAACTGCCTATGACAACCGTTCAAATGATTAAATGTAGTCGTTATTTTTGTTTTGTTTTTGCACACAAAAACTATTCTCGTCGCTTCATAACATTAAGGTTGAACCACTGTAGTCACACTATTTGTCTTTAATACCTTTCTGGACGTCAAAAGGTGCAATGATGTTGTTGCCTATATGTGGTTCAGAAACACTCGGATTTCATCAAAAATATCTTAATTTGTGTTCCGAATGAACAAAGGTCTTACAGGTTTGGGACGACGGGTGTGAGTACTTAATGGCAGAAATTGCATTTTTGGGTGAACTAACCCTTTCATGTAATGAGAATCTGTGCTAAAAGGTAAATGAAAAATCTTAATGATACTAAAATGGCCATTTTTGATATGGCAGTAAAATAAAATAAAATAATAAAACTCACTTCCTGGCAGGCTTTGTGAGTTTCACCCATCACTTATCAAAACAATCAAAATCAGTTACATCTTAACTATGCACACTAGAAAAGCACAAAACACCATACAAAAATATGGTGGTTCCAATGAAAGCCTTGCATTCAACATTGTTCCTATGAGTGTAAGACTAAAGAATATCAAGAACAGGAACTCACCCCGGTTTGAGTATTGCAGTGACGTGTGCCAATAATGCATCCTGCTTCCTCAATCATCTTCAGGATAGTGCCACCATGAACATTACCAACAATGTTGGCATCATCAGGGCGCATGATCCTGAAAGATAAAAAAAAAAATGTTTCAGCCATTTTAACAGAAACCAACTTGATATCTTAAAATATGTCAGCACCATTGTTTTGTTTCAAGATGCACATGAATAATGTTTTTTTCTAGAGCATGTTCATAAAATCTACTTAAATGTTCTAATTGAACTAAGGCCTACTGCTGGCATAATGTAAGCCCTGTCTGTGAAAGCAGGCCATAATTTCTAGGTTTTAAAATAGGGACGCAAAATTTAATGATTACCATATTCAGTGTTGGCCATATAGAGCAACATTTATATGCACACTTTTAGGTATACTTTTCTGACTTAGCTTTCTCTCGGATATTAAATTACTTTAACAGTTCAAGTGCTCACAAATTGTATTCATTAAAAACATCTGACAATATTATTAAATTACAATATCTTGTAATAAATTCTGCTGCAAACAAGTAAAGAGGAAAATTTCCTATACACAGATCACACTGAGTCAATTCTCAGGCTTCAAGACTCTAATAATTCATTCATACATGAGAAGCATTTCTATAGTTATTAATTATATTAGTTCCCGTCCCAAAAGTGCTGATATTATCTAGCCGTATTGAAACTTGCTGTTTACATCACTCTGCTTTTCTGTTTGCGTATTCCAAGCTGTTTGTCAGTCGGAGATGTAAACATTTTATCTTGTATATTTTATACATTCTTAGAGTGATTATATATACAGACTCTAAAAATGGATTGTCACACAGGAAGTGTATTTGGTTGCATCATAAAAGACAGAGGGAGTGAAAAAAGCATTCAAGTACAAATGACAACATTTGCTGAAACAAAAACAGATATGATTACATCCACAACCAGTTTGGGGAGAAATTCTGCAAGTCATATTATTCAAAACCAAATCCTATCATATTAAACTTCTTGAAGTTTAATGAAAAAACAAACCAAAGCTATGACAAGTTCACTGAATCGTTTTGTTGAAAATGAAAATCCATGTCAAACACAATATTACAAACACAAACCTAGAAGTCTGGAAAGTACATGAGGGTGTGGATTTGTCTGGAACAATATGAAAAAATGTGTCGGTTTGTATGATTATGTGTGTGTGTGTGTGTGTGTGTGTGTGTGTATTAGTAAACTACCTGCTGAGCTCATAAAGAGAAGCCATGACTTCTTAAACGTTAGACGAGGAGACTTGAGAAGTTCCCAACACCGTGACTTTCAGCAACAATAGCATTCTTTCATTCATTTCCTCCATCACATCAAAGCACTCATGACATCACATTCTTCTTCACCACTAGTGTCATGTGTTTCACTGACTCAGACTCCACCCACCACCTTCATTCGAATTCTGTCTTCAGTCAATTCACTTACAATGACACATTCACAATTTTGTCCTGAATATGTAAGGCACCAGAACACACTAACTGAAATGAAAAGAACTAATATTCTAAAACTTGTTACTAAAAATTGTTCAACTGCTAGTTATGATTCTAAATTTCAATACTGTTGTAAAATAAACATTACTGTAATGACACATTCTATATTCAAGTGCTACAATATTTAGCAACTGCAGACAGTCTACATTTATGATAATAAATTCATATTACTTGATACAAGAATTATCTATTCTGATTATTATTCATAATTACTAATAATTGTTTATTAAACATCTGTCTTCTATCAGATTGCTAATGCCACTGTTATATAAAAATTGCAAATACCGCAAATCAGTGCACTAAGTGTTTTTACCATTTACCATTGAAATTAGGTAACACTTCACAATAAAGTTCATTAGTTAAACATTAATGTATTAACTAACATGAACTAACCATGAGCAATAAATTTGTTACTGTATTAACTAATCTTTGTTAACATTAGTTAAAGAAAATACAGTTGTTCATTGTTTGTCCATGTTAGTTGACGGTGCATTAGCTAATGTTAACAAGATTTTAGTGATGTATTAGTAAATGTTGATATTAACGTTAACGAAGATTAATAAATGTTCTAGAAGTGCAGTTCATTATTAGTTCATGGTAACTAATGTTAACTAATGAACCTTATTTTAAAGAGTTACCGTAAAGTGTTACCAATTATTAAATGTTAAAGTATTCTGTTTCAATAGCACTTGACACACACACGAATAATCCGAAAATATAGTTCTCAAGTATAGTAATGAAGTATTACTCAAGTTCTTTACACAGATATACCACGATGTAAAGTAAAAAGGTGCTCAACTGTCACAATGCTAAATTTATTTTCTTTGGGGAAAATATTAATTTTAATACATTCTAATTCTAATACATTCTTGTAGATGTAGAATACATTCTTGACAGGTAACAGGAGATTCATCCCATAAGAGAACAGACATGGAAATGGTGAAAAGGACCTACTTTGATTTAAACCACTTCCAAACATGAAGCAATGAACAGCTGAGCTCAAAATCTTTTTCTTACAGCAATATCTAATGTGTACATGCCAACCATTGTAAAAACAGGTACATAATGTCCCAAAGTAACCACAAGAATGAGAAAAGCTCTGATTTATGTTGTCTGATTGCATCAAACCATGAGCTTATCATTAACAGGAAAAACGAGATCTCTTGTTCCTTTACCCATGCATTACACTGAACTTAACTTGAAAATAATAATAATAATAATATGAGTCAAATACATTTAGATGTCATCAATAGAAATTTAGATGTCATCAATAGAAGTTTTTGGAGAATAAAATGTCAAAATGTGGGTGAAATAATGTTCCATTGTCATTCAGTGTAACATTTATATTTTTGTAAAAATTGAAAATTATTCTGACCTGTACATATTAAAATATATAAAAGAAAAAGTGAGCATTCTAAATTGTAATTAAATCAGTAAAAACGCCTTGCTGACAAATGAGCAAAACCTAGGGTAGTGCCAAAGTTTAAAAATGTAAAATTACAAGTAATTAGAATTCGGGGTAAAAGTAATTAGTCTTTAATATTTTGTTGTAAACATCCCTTGACAAGACTGTTACACTGAATGACATATTAGTGGGTGTCTTAAATCATGGTAAAAATGTACATTTAATTTTTGCTCAGAAAAAAAACAAATAAATTACACAGGACCCATTCCCAAAAAACCCAAAAAACTAATTCAACTAATTCAAACTAATTATACATATATATATATATATATATATATATATACATACATATATATATATATATATATATATATATATATATATATATATATTATATTATATATATTATTATATATATATATGTATGTATGTATATGATCTGTCTTCATGAAAACTCTTAACTACATATGTAGTAAACTTTTTTTGCATTCAGTTTGAAATGCTTTAGTTCACTAAAATAGATAAACAGAGACAGTATGTCACGTAACATGCAATTTGGTTCAAGGTGTTTTCCCCAATCACTGATACTTTTAATTGCGTCTTGTGAAACAAAAGGCACAACAGCAAAGATCCTACCTGGGAATATGAGGAAAATGATGAAAGCGTCTCATCTCTCTCAGAAACAAAATGCCATTCTCAAAACAATGTAGCATATTGCCTTTTTTGCAACTACACACTAACAAAATGACCCAATTTGTTAAGCACTAACAAAAAGGATCTAACCACACTAAGTGATTCACCCTGGCTGCTAAGTAAATTTGGTTACCGCCGAGTAAATGTGGTATCTATGCAACATTTTCATGTGAATATAATGTGTGTGGTTACTATGTTCTAGCAAAATGCAATCTGGATCAATCCATTATACAACTATAAAAAACATTAAAATAAATAACACACACAATTATGATTTATTCTGTAAGCTTATTAAAGGGACAGATCACCCAAAATGAAAATAATCCCATGATTTACTCACCCTCAAGCCATCCTGAGTGTATTTTCTTTCAGCTCAACACAATTGGAGATATATTTAAAATATTTTGAAGACAAAAAAATGAATCCATCCATAAAAAAAAGAAAAAAATGAATCCATACAACTCCAGGGGGTTAATAAAGGCCTTCTGAAGCGAATCAATGTGTTTGTGTAAAACAAATATCCTTATTTAAAACATTATAAATTCAAATAACTAGCTTCCGCGGACGACATGTTAAAAGGGTGAATCAGTGGTTCAGTTCGCGCATCAAACAGCGCTCCAAACCACTAATTTGAAACAAATGATTCGTAAAGCTTCGAAACAGTGTTTTGAAATCGGCATCACTAGATATTGCTGAAAACTCGTTATTTTGGTTTTTTTGGTGCACAAAAGGTATTCTCGTCGCTTTATAATATTAAGGTTGAACCACTGTACTCACATGAACTGTTACATATGTTTTAGTACCCTTCTAGGCATTGAAAGTGTTAATTACCTTGCAGGCATAGAAGCCTCACACATTTTTTATCAAAAATTTCTTAATTTGTATTCCCGAAGATGAACGAAGATGAACGGGTGTAGAACGACATGAGAGCAAGTAATAAATGACAGAATTTTCAATTTTTGGGTGAAATGACCCTTTAACACAAAATTTAAAATTATGTCATGAGTTACTCACCCTCATGTCATTCCAACCCCATAAGACTTTTGTTCAAATTCTTCAAAACACAAATGAAGTTGTTTTTAATGAAATCTGAGAGATTTTTGTCCCTCCATTGAAAGTCCACACAACTACCACTCAGACACTTCAAAAAGTTCATAAAGAGATCGTAAAAATAATCCTTATGAATTAAGTGGCTTCATTTTTTCGGAAGAGACAAATTTTCGCTTTATATGATAAACAGGCCTTTAGTACGGTGGCCGAGAGAGCTCAACGCGCTGCAAATAAGAAAACACATGCAAATAAAAACAAAACGTGATCATCAGTTTGACAACACATGTGCTGCAAATCCTCACAACACAAGCAAACACAAAAACGGGCTGCAAATACACTAACGCGCTGCAAATAGCACAAACCACAACGGAAATGTTTCAAGGGGACCCCAAAAAGTGACAAACCCTACTAGGACTTGCTTATTAGCTGTGTCCAAAACTAGTTCAACTCACCTGTTCACTTATTCACTAATCCCTATATAGTGTACGGCATTTGAGTGCACAATACGTTCACAATCATTAAATACTATAAAAACTGCAAACAAAAATAAACAAGGGTACATTTTTTCATGTATTTATTATTTTTAATAAAGTGTTTTTTAGTTTGCTAGAAGCTCATGCTAACTGATGACGCGGTCGTCGAGCACTGTCAGGCGGCCGTTATGATGACGTTACATTAGTATGCTACAGATGATTAACATATATTTTTAAATCATTCACTAAATTATCATCTCAAAGTTTTATGAGTTAACAACAATGCCACACATTAAAACACTTTTCTGTTAGAGAAACACATTACATTGAGTTAATGCCTACATAATATATTTAATATTTTTTAGTTTGTGCATTTGTCAAGTAGGGTACGTCACTTTTTGGGGTCCCCCTTGAAACATTTCCGTTTGTGCTATTTGCAGCGCGTTTTTGTGTTTGCTTGTGTTGTGAGGATTTGCAGCACATGTGTTGTCAAACTGATGATCACTTTTTGTTTTTATTTGCATGCGTTTTCTTATTTGCAGCGTGTTGAGCTCTCTCGGCCACCGTACTTTAGGCTTTTATTCACATATAAACTTTCCTCAACGCACACATCAGTTAAGCAAAAGCTAAAGATTAAAGAAAGCTCAAGCATGCTTGCTTGACGTGCGAGAACCAGTGAGGTTCATTCTCGTGTTATGCAGCACGTTTGAGCTTCCATTAGAACCAGTGGTTTGTTCTTACTCATCACGCAAGTGCAGTTGAGCTTTTGTTGATGTTTGTCAATGTTTATATGCAAATAAAGGCCTAAATTGAACCTGTTCATTATTTAAAGCGACTATGTCTCTCCCTTTAGAACATGTGGACTAAACTGCTCAATTCATATGGATTAGTTTTCTCTTTGTGAAGCGACAAAGTGGTAGTCGCACGGACTGTCAATGGACGTGTTGTGTCTAAACCTATGTTTCCTACGGACAGCCTAATCGTAAACCTACCAGTAACCCTAAGGGAAACAGACTTTAACATAAGAGAGAGACAGATGAATGAAAGCTTATGGGTTTGGAACGACACGAGGGTGTCATTGTCACGCTTTTTTTTTTTTTTTCATTTTTGGGTGAACTAACTAATCACCAGTATACTGAAACATCCAGCAATTGAAGTCTATAATAGGTTCTCGTCGTGAAATGCATCCACTGGCAAAGCAAAAACAATTTACAGTGAATTATACAGGGAGGACAAAACTTGCTAATGTACTCTGAAACTACAAAATTATCCTCGAAGTCTAGAAAAGTCTAAAAAGCTTTCTTTCACCAAATAAGTATAAGGTAAAACGTAGGTAGTTCAAAATATTAACCAAACTGAAGACTTATAAGAATCTTAAAGCTTTCTTTCACCAAATAAGTATAAGGTAAAACATAGGTAGTTCATAATATTAACCAAACTGAAGACTTATAAGAATTCAGTCGGACAACTATTTGACTCAGATGTGATAACGTAGAAACGTTAACAATTCTATGACTTCAGTGTCATTGTTTACTGTCCTGATATGCTGCAGCACTAGTTGGTGTTGTTGTCACATCATATCCGTTCATTTTCTCAACGTATATCAGAATTAACCAATCACAGTCGTTTGGATTAGAGTTATGTTATAGAGATTTCCAACGCGGATTTTCATATGTAAATCAGGTTTAGAATAAACAGAATTAGACGATTATGCATTTTAGCATTAGAATGTTTCAGTAAAACAAAAAAAACTTCCGGAGAACAAACCTCGATGTAGAATTCGGCTTTCTGGCCCCCCAGTTTTGTTTCCACAGATTGTATACGAGTTGGTTCTGTCTCAGCACCATTAGCTATTATGTAGTTTGGCAAATTCATAAACACATTAGCCGATTTTGCGAGCGTGACAACAAATACCGACACACAGTCAAAATCTCATGAAATTTGCACGTGGTTGACTCGATTTGCATTGGCGCGTATGCAAGCTGTACCACTTACAAGCACGAGAGGGCAGTCGCTTCGCTTGAGCATCGAATGACAAGAAAAGGATTCTGTAACACAGCGCTAGTCGGCTATCCGCTGACAGGCTTTTTAAACATTTAATCCTGATTACTGAAACAAAGGGATAAACACGTGAGCGCCAAAATTTATGCTCAGAAAATATCACGCATAACAGCAAATTCGATTTCATTTCTACTTTCTATGCACCAGTTTATTTCACGATCCGCTTCTAGAACTATCATCATAGCTGAATCTAATATACCACGCTATTTAATTCCCGTACATCTTTTGAATATAGTATTTCTTCCTTGAAAACTAAGATAACCTTGTGTTTCTGTCAGGGCTCTATATCAGCATCACTGTTGAGGTCATCACATACGACATACGATGTGCCCGGCATGAACTGAGAAAAAAAAATGCACCAGCATCCTGACGTTGTTTTCAGTTATATGAAATGTAAATGTAAACTATATTGTACAAAAGTAACGTCCCCGTGTATTTCGTTCTCTGTAAAACGTATTAGTGATCTCTGAAAAGCATCTTATTCTATTTGTGGAGCAGGCTTCGGATTATAGGGCCGCTTCATCGGACGTAAACTGAGATCCATTCATTGAGCCATTGAAGGTTAGAGCTACATAAAAGCGTCTTACCTGCATATCTGGATGGATGGTGTCGTTTGTGCATTTGAAACAGACATCATGAGCTGGCGTCGAGGCTCGTCTTTAACCCCCGTTCCGTGTGTCGTAGCCTAATGAAATAGACTGAGTCAGGCGGAGCGAGAGCTGCGGGTTTGAAGGGTAAATCGATTGCCCAGGCTTCTTCCACTACTGTGGAATAAGACGTGATGAAAATCAAACTGCTGTTGATCATTTAACATATGTACGAATGTGCGAATGGTTTATCTGTTCATATAAACTGTTTTAGAAAGTTTACTTCCGTTTATTAACAGAAGTAGGTTACACACGTGGCGAAATAGCGTAAACTGTCCTTTGTTCTCTATGAAGCAAAGAAACGTTTTATATATATATATATTAACCGTTTATACATTCTAGACTTTAGGTTTACCAACATATTTATGAATTGTTGAAATGAGAAGTAATTGTAAATCTTTCACACACTTACTCGTTTAATTTATTGCACACTTTAACTAAATCACCGAAAGGTGGCAGCAGAGGCCAGGTTTTTCTACAAGCGTTCATTAAAAAGGACGCTTCATCAGCTGTCACAGATTGTTTACATTTATTTATTTAGCATACGATTTTTTCCGTTGCTCACAGTGCATTCAGTGTATACGCTTAATGTTTTTGTCAGTAGGCCTTCCCTGTGATTAGGCTGAATCTACCTCATGACCACTGTTGCACCAAATTGTGTTCATTTTCGCGCCCAAATCATGTCATTGTTATTTTTGATAGGGAGTCCTTGCTTCTCCTTTGTGAACTAGCTCCGTTTGTATTCTTAAATCCATATTTTATTTTACTTAAGAAATAATAATGCAAGTGAAACCAGCTGCGTAGCCCGCAATTTTTATTATAAAGTGTAGTACAACACATAACAAATAAATACATGGCACATCCCCCAAAAAAGAGATTTCAGTGAACAACACAGAGTGTTTACAATTAAATAATCTGCACCAACCCAGGATACTGAAGTGTGAGGTGCAAATGTTTTACAATTAATAACCCTTGGGGTTTTACTTAGGTGTTTTCAAGAGCCACCGACGATTTAACCCGCGATGGGTAATAAATCTAACCACGTTATGTACAGGTCACGCGCAGGATCTTTATGAAAACAAAAAAAAAATGTTTGAACGGGTCTGTTTCATTACTATACACTGGACTGGAAAACCAAGTATACAATACTCATACGTTAGTTGATGACTAGTATTCATCAAGTACATTCTAAAAGAGACTACAAAGGTTGCAGTTAGGCTATGTACAATTCTGAAAGGCTTGCATTATAAGATCATAACAACAGTCATTTGTATAGTAGATCTACCAAGGTCTCCAGACTTTGGCATCGGTGATCAGTGACACAGGCTGAGGTTGACTGAGAATCGCGTTGCCTTTTTCTGGGTTTACGATTCTTGAGCTGCTAGATTTCAAATTCAGAAGTTTTTGCTGGATTTGTGACATCATTCTGGAGCTTTGTGCACAGCAGTTCTGGCAGGCTGGCGTTTTGGGCGTCATCGAACGCTGGATGAACTCGTTGACGCGATGGCGGGTTTCTTTGGCGAGGTTGGTTTGCGGTAGGCGAGCTGAAACGCGCTGTAGGCAGGTTGTGTACCCCTCTTTAAAACTAACGGCGCCATCTGTAAGCAAAGAAATATACAGTTTAGTTTGCTTTGAAAACTATTTTACATCAAGCATTCATAATTTGAATTGAAATGAAAAGTATATCTGAAGAAAACTGACCTTCAGACGGAGTGGATTGAATATCAGTCAGGAATCGAACTGTCATCTCCAAAATGTCAGCTTTCTCAAGTTTAGAATAACGGCAATTCTGAAATAGAGAACAGGCAGTGGTAAGAAAAAACGTTACACGCGTCAGAACTTCACTTTGAAGACAAACTATTTTTTGTTTAGTCTGTGAAAAGAACTTACATCTTTGCCTGAGAGCGGGAGAATGAGCGCTTTTAATCGGTTGAGGCTCTCGTTGATGCGCGCTCGTCGTTTCTTTTCCAGTAAGGGTTTTAAGGTTTTTCTCAGTTCGTTTGCCTCCTTTCTCATGGCCACGGTGCGGGGAGCATAAGACAGAGCAGAAACAGCAGTGGCGTTAGGAGTCATGTTGAGGTTTTCAGTGGGAAGATCGTCTGTGCTGGATCACGGGTCCGCGCGGGGTTTATATTCCTGATCAGCGCGTCATGGGAACGCCCCCACGCCTCAGACAACTCCTCTAGCCAAATAACTTTAGACTGTAGAACAAAAGGACGCGTCTGTAGCGTGTATAAATTATATTCCACTCTTAATCTCATTTTGGAAATCAATATGTATAAACCAACGCATACTGGTTTATATCCAATATATTGTGATGTATTTTTTGCTCTTCCCCCATGATGTTATATTAAGAATGAGAATTTTTGACAATTAGCTTTGAACGCTTGTATTTAAACTACCATAGTTTTTTTGTTTGTTTGTTTGTTTGTTTTTTACATTTAATATTCGACTGATTTAACCAAACTTTTAACATATGTTATTGCATCTTTTATAGCCTCCAAATCCACATTTTCACCGTTGAACAGTATAAAAGCCTTAAAACTGTTTTGGAACCCTTTATATCTATTATTTAACGTTATATCTTATTGGCAATACTTTTTCTATTGTTCTTTCATGTAGAAAACATGTTAATGAGTAGAAGAGGGATGCTGGTGACGCGTAAGGACACGGGATTGGGATCCAGTTTAGGGCGGAATAAGCATTCATAATTTAAATAAAACAGACAGATTCCCAAGCCACGCCGTTTTAAAATAACATCTGTCTGTAAATTGTGATGAACAATAGTTTTTTCCCCTTCGCTTATGATGACGTGGGTCTTACACCTGTACCTCTGGCGTTCATTGGGATTGGTTGAGCGCACGCGTCCCCCAGCAGACTGCTAAATTACAATGCAACCAATATGTGATTACTACATTTAACAAACTTTGATTGAGCGCATAGAGCTCATCTTCACACATAGAATCCACATGAATTTGATTGTTTTAGCCTACATTATAGGACGTTGACCATGCAAAAATCAGTCTGCGTACGCACGTCTTTTGTATGTTAGACTTTCTGTTAGACTTTTGTAAATGCATGAAAGCAAAAAAAAGACGTTTGACCTATGATAGCTTGTCACATATTTTCAGCTAGGGGTACTTGGAGCCCCATGGGATCCACGCGTCCAGCACGCGTCATGGAGAGATTTCCAGATGGCCTCCGCTCAACCAACCCCCCTTTTAATGATGCTGTAACTTGTGCCCCTCATCTTTCCTTAAGTTCTTAGTCTTTCGTTGTTTTCTAAAAGCTTTTTGGCGTCGTTGACCCATCTGCATGCGCTATGTCAATGGTTTTGAATTACAGATGATCAAACAAAAGAGAAGCGTTGTTCGTTTATTTTGCGCGCAAACATGTCGTTGTTTTTCCATACATTATTGAATATCCAGTTCGATTAATATGAAAGCGCCATTTATATGCTCTTCCTTCTGTTTGAGACTTGTCTTGTAGCAGAAATTACACCATATTACAACTTTATAATATGCAAATTGATGCAGAACGTGTTTACAATACGACTGCTTTTATAGGGGAAAGAAGCGGGGAATACAAAACCTACATGTGTAGGCTAAACATATTTAGAATGAATCTTATTTAAGCTTGTTATATATGTTTTAAGTAGTGTGACTTTTGTTTCGTTTTTAGTTATTGTTTTAATTCGCTTTACGCGAGTACTATATTGTAATAATAAAATGAACACAAGGGAGCGTCAGAGTTGCTATGTCGCTATTGGTAATCAGTACGTGCCCTGCACGCGCCCCTTTCCCCCATGGGTCCTTTATTTAGGGAGCGTGTCAGCCAATGTTTCACTTAAGATGCGTTCAGTTACAACTCTTTTTGTTCCTTTTTGTATTTTAGCGTGGGTGCCCCATCTGTGGCATCATCATAGCGTACACTCACACAGAGACCTTTTGTCTAACTTCATTCCAGTACGTGGGAACAAGGTAGTTTTAAGGAGCAAAATCCAGTTAGATGAGCTGCACAAAACCCTAGTCCAAAACCCTTTGAATATACCAGTGGGGGAGGTTACTAATGACAGTTAACGGTATTTAGCATGTTGAAGACACTATTCTTATTTGTTAGTTGGTCTTTCAGATTGTCTGCCATAGTTCTAAAAATAAATGCTCACTGAAATACTGTATGTTGCCTTATTCAGAAGAATGTTTTCGCCGTTAACATTTGAATGCTGTTTTTAGCTGCAAATGTTGCAAAAAGTATGTTTACTGCTCTGTTTCAATGCTACATATTCTTTTTATACATTAATTCTCTACTCATTCTCATAGGGAGACATGCATGTATGTGGACAAGAGTACTGTGTAATTAGTTACTGTATTTGAGTATCTTTTTGGCTACTTTGTAGTTGTATTGAGTATCAAAGATATAAGCAACTTTTAATCTTTACTTGATTACATTTTTGGACAAGTAAATGTACTTTTTACTCCACTTCACAATTACACATTACATTTTGCATGGCACCTTTATCTGAAGCAGTTTGTTTCTGCTATAAAGAAGTGATATCGCCATCTAAGTGCATTTGAGGTTCGATATCCTGTCCGTTTTGCCTTTTCTTCACTCAAATTTGACCACAAGGCTGCTTTACATGAATGTGAGTGCATAGCAGATAGTTGCTGAATCGCAGGTGTTTCATTTATGAGATGAGGTCATGACTGCCGTTGGTGATGAGGCCAAAACCAGCACATCCAGTGCGAGCAGACTTAGACTCAGTTAATTTTACTTAATATTATTTTATTTATCTGCTATATTGACAAGAACTTTTGGAAGGATATTGGTTTACTTTTTGAGCAGTTGAGCTTAACTGAGACTTGAGAGTTTGTAGGTGTTTAAGAGGCTGTTGTGTCAATCTGAATTTATTGCAATATTGAGGTGTTCCGTTTTATTTTGATTTTAGAAAATAAACATGATTTCTCATCTTACTAATCAACTGTTTCTTGTTTTCTCTTGCGTGTCTCTTAGGTGTTGAGGACTAGTGCATCTTGAGCCTACATTCTTTATGAGTAAAATACTGTTAAAATCAGATATTCTAAGACTCAAGTCATATTGGAATGGGTGACTTGTAACTTGAAATGGAGTCATTTCCACTGTAAGGTATCTGTACTTTTACTCAAGTAAGGTTTTCAGGTACTGTTTACACCTCTGGTGTGAACACCCTCTTCCAACAAATAGTTTTCAGTATTCTAGTTTTTCTTTGAGGACAAATCTTAATGCTATACCTAAAACATTCCAAAAAAATTCACCATAAAATTGGTGACATTGTTTGAAAGATGGTATGGAATATTAATGCCTGTATAATTTAGAACCATATATTTCATAAGTGTTATATTGCTAATACACAAATATATTTAAACTACTAAAATCTGCTTTTACCTGAAAATGTAGGCTACTGTTAACCACCAAAAAGGCAGGTGTTACAACAGAAAGTCACATGAAAGTTCATAGAGTTCAGAGAAACATAACACAATGTATAACACATAACACAAAACATGTACATTACTGATTACATAACTAAGAAACAACATAATTTATATAAAAAAAAAAAAAATCATATGTGATGTGTCACACAGTAACTTCTGGAAATGTCATTTTCCTGTTTTTCAACATAAATTATATTATTCATAGTTTTAATAGCAAAAACTATACATTTGACAGTATTTTACAGTGAAATTACATATAATGCAATGGTATTTGGTATATGGCATATTTTTTTATTATGGTAAGATAACTTACAATTATCCAATTGTCTGTAAAACAATTAACACAGTGATCTGAACACTTTGTAATTGCAAACGTATTGTAAGTTTTCATTCATTTCATACAAATAACAAATAATATGTATAATTTTCTTAAAACACTGCACAAAATTCTCAAACATTTTCACAATATAGTTCAGACAGCCAACTAAGACTTATAATATATCATATTATAAGTATATCAGGGATAACAATTGCAGCTCTTTTTATTAGTTTTATACAAATAACAAACATTGATGTTGCACTCAGTTGCACATGGAATGATGATGAAAGGAAGAGGACGACTGGAAGAGGTGGAAAGAGAAAGAAAAGGAGGAGATGACATAGGAAGAATAGAAGAGATTGGTTGAGTGGAAGGCATTGTGGAAAGAGCATGAGGAAAATTTCTAAGACATGGGCAGAGAGGAGGTGTCCAAGCGCCGTAGAAAGGAGGTGAGAGGATGAAGAGATGGCGAAACTGGCAAATGATACAGGAGGGAGGGAGGAGCTGGCCAAAGCTGAAGAGGTGGAGGGCCGGAGAGCAACAACAGATGTAGTGATGCCCAAACCAGGTGGAGCCAACGTACTGAGCGAGTCTGGCAAGGCCGAGTGCCCGATGATCACTGCCATCATCGAGGGGGGAAGGAGTGCAGGCGCAGAAGCCAGGGCAATGGGTCGAGGAGGAGTGGAGCGTGCAGAGGCAGAAGGCACAGCTACGGGCTTCCCAGAACCGGGAAGATAAGGCTACCAGCAGGCCCGAGGTGTTAACTCACCACTGAGAAGAGGCACTGAGGGACTGATGGGAGGTCTGGGTGTTGTTGTTTGGGCACTGGGTAGCTATGGGGCTAGTGTTGTCGCTGACGATTGTCCACTATGAGTGGCGAATCACAGGACACCAACGCCCACTCTATCTGGCGAAGCTACCTCGAGGGCCTTCCCCAGACAGCTGCACTTTGGTGGTGGTGTTGAGGCCGGCATACAAAAAGCTGCAGAGGTGGTTGTCCGGGAAAGATGTAGCTGACATGAGCCTGAAGAATTCCTCCAAATGTTTCTCGAGGGAGCGGTTCTTCTGGTCAAGGCATAAAAGTTTGACTGCTGCAAAGTGCTCCATGGTGCAGAAAGAAACCAAATACATGTAAAAACAAAAAAATCAAACAACAACGCTTCAACAAATCATGCCGCTTATCTTGTTCTCGTCTTCTGTAATACACTAGCTGTGTAAACACAAGTGATGTTTGATTCTTGAGCAAATTGTTCATTTGAGCTAGTTCTTAGGAAGTAACCTGTCGAGCTGGTTCACTAACCGAACTGAATCGAATTTTAGTTCCGGATTGAGGAAGCAAAACGCACAGCCGTCCAACTCAAAAAGAACCAATGGAGCCAGTTCAACCACCTGTCGCAGTTTGCAGAGAATTACTGAGGACTCATAAAGAACCGAATGAGCTAGTTCAACTGACTCTCGAAGTTTGCCGAGGAGTCTGATGAGTGAGTTGACGATAGCTATGCAAATACTATGCAAACTTGAGGCATGTTCAAATTATTAAATAACATTTTTCTAGCTGTAAAATCTTTATGTCGAGAGATTTAAATAAATTTTGCTATGGTATGTTGTACATGTAGATTATATTTAAAGTTGCTAAGCAAAATCAATGAGTTTATAAGACTGGTTTATTCTTTCTATGTATTTTATAACATGACTCTGAGTTTTTAGAAAAGAAATGCATAATGACATCAGGAACCTATGAATCAGGTTTATGAACCGGCTCATTGAGCTGCACTATCTGAAAAGAACCGGTTTGTGGAAATCACATCCAAAATCGTGTCTAAAGCCCTTGCATTTTTACTATTTCATTATTTTTACGATTCACGAGTTCACCTGCCCATTCAGTCTCAATAGTTAATGGTAAACAAACTGTTCTCCTCAAAAGAGGCTGGAACCAGAGGCTTGGCTCAAGCTCCAAGCTAAACCCCCCTATAACAGTACTACGCAGAGGGCGAATAAGAGAAATAGAGGAGGAGATGGGGAGGAGCAGGGACGCTGCATTGTCGCTGGGATGACGCAGTGATTGCTGTTTATAATATATGCTCGTCATAGGTCATAGATCCTCTTCTTAAGATCATAAATTCATCTTTATCACTAGGTTACGTACCAAAAACTTTTAAGCTGGCTATTATCAAACCTATTATTAAAAAACCACAACTTGATCCTAGAGAATTAGTCAATTACAGGCCGATCTCCAATCTACCTTTTCTGTCAAAAATACTAGAAAAGGCAATATCATTGCGACTGTGTTGCAACTTGGAAGGAAATGGTATCTGTGAGGATTTCCAGTCAGGATTTAGACCGTACCATAGAACTGAGACTGCTCTCATTAGAGTTACAAATAATTTGCTCTTATCATCAGATCGTGGTTGTATCTCTCTATTAGTCTTACTAGACCTCAGTGCTGCTTTTGACACTATAGACCATAATATTCATTTGAATAGACTCGAAAATTATGTTGGCATTAGTGGAATTGCATTGGCATGGTTCAAATCATTCTTATCTGACCGTTATCAGTTTGTAGTAGTAAACGAAGAGATGTTATTTCGATCACAAGTTCAAAATGGAGTACCGCAAGGCTCAGTACTAGGAAGGTTGCTTTTCACTCTGTACATGCTACCCTTGGGAGATATCATTAGGAAGCATGGCATTAGTTTTCGCTGTTACGCTAATGATAGCTCTATATTTCTTCACGCCCTGACGAAAACCTACCAATTCTCAAAATTAACGGAATGCGTAGCTGATATAAAAAATTGGATGACTAGTAATTTCCTACTACTAAATTCAGAAAAAACAGAGATTCTAATTATTGGACCAAAAAACTTCTGCACATAATAACCTAGAATACTGTCTAACACTTGATGGCTGCTCTGTTAAGTCGTCTTCGTCAGTTAGGAACCTGGGTGTGCTCTGTGATACCAATCTTTCATTTGAAAGCCACATTTCTAGCATATGTAAAACCGCATTCTTCCATCTTAAAAATATATTTAAACTACGACGTATGCTCTCAATGAAAAATGCGGAACAGTTAGTTCATGCGTTCATGACCTCAAGGCTAGATTACTGTAATGCTCTACTGGGTGGTTGCCCTGCTCCCTTGATAAACAAACTACAGCTGGTCCAAAACGCAGCTGCTAGAGTCCTTACTACAACCAGGAAGTATGACCATATTAGCCCTGTTCAGTCAACACTGCACTGGCTCCCTGTTAAACATTGTATAGATTTTAAAATCTTGCTAATTACTTACAATGCACTAAATGGCTTAGCTCCCCAGTACCTGATTGAGCTCTTATTGCATTATAGTCCTTCGCGTCTGTTATGATCTCAGAATTCTGACCAGTTGTTTAAACCTAGAATATCAAAATCAACCGCAGGCGGTAGATTGGCACCTAAACTCTGGAACGATCTTCCTAGCATTGTTCGGGAAGCAGACACACTCTGTCAGTTTAAATCTAGACTAAAAACGCATCTCTTTAACCTGGCATACACATGACACATTATCAATTTATGTCTTCATATCCATTAAAGGATTGCTAGGCTGCATAGATCAGGTCAGCCGGAACCGGGAACACTTCCTATAACACCGGATATACTCGTTACATCAGAAGAAGAATGGTGTCTACGCTAATTTTAGTCTCTCTGCTTATCCCGAGTGTGACGAGCAGGGCGGGCGAGAGCTGTGAGGGAACGGCGCGAGGCCGGTGACGCAAGTGATAATGAGCTTCAGCTGCTCGGCGCACCGGTCTCGTATCTCTCACAGAGGAGCTCCGGAAGCATAAAAGAGGAGCAACGACAGTGAAGGACAAGAGAGGACCAGGCCTGGACTTTATGTTGTGTTTTTATTATGTTTGTGTGGGCGGCAGTCTCCGTGAGGAACTGCCGCCATTTTAATTTCGTGTTATTGTTTGTTTATTTATTCATTAAAATTATGTTGAACGTTCGCCGGTTCCTGCCTCCTTCCTTCCATTGAACCCGTTACACCGAGGTTTACCATTTACTGTGATTGTTTACCATTTACTGGACGATGCTGTGTCCAGGTTGGATGGGGAACCTGCGCCTGTGCGCGGCAGCAGCATGGACCTGGGGTGTTGGTGGAGACTGTGTCAACTAACTCATCCCTTGTGAGGGCCTTACCGACACTTCAGCCAGTGGCACAGATCCCCAGCAAACCACCCATATACCGGTGAGATGAAAAAGATCTTAAACTAGATGGAACTGGATTAAATATTTTGACTGTTGCAATCCCAAATCGGATTTATGACCTGTAACTCTGCCTGAATCAATGAAGCAAGTGTTCACTGTTGGCCAGAGGAGAACTGGCCCCTCGACTAAGCCTGGTTTCTCCCAAGGTTTTTTTTTATCCATTTTGTTGGAGTTTTGATTCCTTGCCACTGTTACCTTTGGCTTGCTTGGTTGGGGACACTTGCTTGATATTCAGCAGTGTTTTTGGTTTTTGGTATTAATCTTTGCAACGGAGTGAATCATTAGAAATATATAGAATAAGCTGGACAATGACACCATTTTCTTTGGGAGCTGCTGTGCAGCTAAACATTATTTGCCAATTATTACTGTAAAGCTGCTCTGCCACTATTTGCATTGTAAAAAGCGCTATTTAAGTAAAGGTGACTTGACTTGACTTGACATGTGAATCCCTCGCTTCTGACAGAGAAGGCTTTGTTAAAAATGTGGCAAGCTGTGCAATTAAAAAACGATGCCATGACTTACTTTGTTTGTTGATTGATCCCGACCACTAGTTTGATGAACTTGTAAAAAATGGAGCACAAGAGAGAAAAAAGTTGGTAAACACACATGATAAGTTAACAAGCTAGGAAATGCTGACGAATTGTGCTTACTATTTACATTAAAAGTTATTGGTGTCAGATAAATGTGTTAGGTAATATCATATGGTAATGATTAAGTTTTATTTAGCAGTTTAAATGACAAAGAGTGATAAAGATTCAAAGGCAAATTAATTTGTTTTGAATATGTGTTTCTCATAACAACTAATTTTGAGATTCTGAAAGAAATACAGCATCAGTTCTTCAGAATTTATGAAAATAGTAAAGCTGTAGCAAAACAAAGTTCAAAATATGAAAAGGCAAAGTTCGCTATGTTCACTCACTCTGAATGCCAGATGGCTTGTGGCTTTGAAAGACCATGTGTTGAAGATTTGTTTTTGTTTTTCCAATCCTAAACCTGTGACTTCCATGGTGCCAATTTAAGGAGCAATTTCAATTTACAAAGAGATAGAGTATTCATTTTATGCTTTCATTCTTTTTACAGTGTTTAATACTCTATACTGTTACATATTGGTTTATTTCGAAAAGTTCTCAAAATAAGTACTTGCCAGTCCTACATGCTTAAGATAAACATTTTGCCATGTTTTCGAGTATTGGGAGGTTGTGTGATGTACTTTGCATTAAATTCTACCCTCCTCCATACTTGTGACATGATGCTGTTTAGTGGGAGTAGACATCCTTTCCAAACTTGCCTGAACTATGAACTCATTGTTCTCTTTCATTCAACCCAAGCACTTCAGTAAGACAACCCCCCTCTCTCAAGAGGATTAGCAGCTTCTTGCCATATGCAAACAATAACCCCACCCCCTTCATTTTGAACATTTTTGAACATTTATTAATTTTGTTGGTATAATATATTCAGTTTGACTCAGTAATATTAAATAATATTTTGACTTTAATAAAACCAACATAATATAGATTTGATCATTTTAGATAACCATTTTTTTCAGTGTGGAAAGAAGTCAGAGTGAAACTCTTTTACATTGGGTGGTCAGTTCTCTCTTTTTTTTACTTTAAAAGAAAAAAGTCTTTTAAACAATGTCATTGTGATGTGTCAGGATTGTGCTGTGTGACCATTAGCAATATTGAGAATTGCTGTTGTATAATATAGAATAATGCAAGATGTGGCTTTTCCTTATATTGCATTTTCTTGTCAGCAAATTTTTAAATAAGAAGCTTAATCTGTATTATGTCTGTATTTGATCTGTATTAAAATTTGAGAGTGCAGTGTGCCACAAAGTTGCTATAGTGCCTTTTTGGTGGTTGCCTGCATTGATCTGAGGTTGTTTGGGTGTTCTGCTTAGTGTTACTGCTGTTGTTTGGGTGGTTTGCTAGGTGAAGCCAAAAGAGTCCACTCTTCTGTTATTCTATGGTCTGTAGATATGGCTTGGGTCCCTCCATCAATGGAAGTCTATGGGATTTTGAATGCTCAATTTTGTTGTCCAACACATGACTTTAATCAGTCTCTCGACTTACCAAATCAGCCAGACCGCTGTCCTAAGTTATAACACAACTCTCCTTAACAAGCTGCATTATTTAATGTATCAAATAAATAGTATTTTGTAAATATAAACAAATTTTGATTTTCCTGGCTGGAACACACTACAAAAAAAGTTGGGACAAAGCCAAAATAAAAGTGAAAATATTACAGAAAATTCAAGTTAAACTATTTTGAAACAGTTCACAAATAGCAAAAAGTGAATTGGTAATAGGTGAGGTTATCGTGATTGGGTATAAAAGAATTATCCACCAAAGGCACAGTCTTTGCAAGCAAAGATAGGTCATGGCTCACCACTTTGTACCAAATTTCATGAAAGAATTATGAAACAATTAAAAAAAGTTAGATTTCTCAATGCAAGATTGCAAAGTATTTAGGACTTTCACCATCCACCATACATAACATTTAAAAAAGATTCAGAGAATCTTCAGGAAACTGTGATTTCTTGTTGTATCACTGCATCAAATCAGAAATACAAAAATATAAATGAAGTGCCCAAGCAAAGGAAACACAATCCACCGTAATGGTATGGTCAAAATAAATCATTTTAGGAAAATCAATGTCAATTTATGAAGTCAGCTTATGTGATGTTCTCTCAAATTGTTTGACCCCCACCTGTTTTACGGCCTCAGCCTTCTTCCTATTGGCTACATAGAAAACTAAATTACATTAAATACTAAATTACATGGCTTCATTAACAGTTTAATAAATTTAGAAAATATCTCCTTGTTGGAGAACGTTTTTATGTTTCATTTTGACTTGGCTCAGAGTTCTTCAGGCTCTAGAAGCAACTTGATGAGGAGGTTGTCATCATCTAGTGGTCTAATCTTACACTTATTTTTTTTATCATGTAGATGCAATGCAGTTAATGCTAACTTATAGAATGTGGCATGAAGCATCTCACCATTGTTGAGGTATATATTTCTGCATAAGTGGGCCAATGGCTGAAACATGTTTGTGAAGCTCTGCTGTAGTCAACCTGAGGCTTTTGATTGCACACCCACTGAAGCCAAACAGTGTTGAGCCTGGTCTCTATCAGCATGAGAGACTGGGTAGCAGCGAGAAGAGGTGTTGGAGAGGCCAGCAGGTCTGATCAGCCTGTGGTCTGAGTGGGTCCTTACACCCCAGTACAGTTGCAATAAGCTGTATTGCATAAAGGGTTAACCCTGGTGTAAAATAGTCCATCACATACTGCACAAAGTCCCAGTACACTCAAAAAAAATAACTTGTCGGTCTAACTTAATTCTATTATGACACCTATTTCCAGGCATTTGAACTGATTAATTTGAACTTTCACTAGGTTAATTGTACTGATGAGTAAAATTCATCCTAATTTACTGAATCGCACCAATTTCATTTGACGTATTTTGTGAATGTTTACTGAACATGATTCACTCTTGTTGATTCAGCCAGTACTGTTGCCATTCAGATTGGTGCCCTTGTGCAGACTTGCGTGAGTTTTCAGTGCTTTTAATAAAATGGCCAGTGCAACACTTGCTTGCATGCTAGGCATATCGTTTGTAGCAGTCAAGCAATGATCAAGTAAATAATTACTCATCACTGCCATTAGCAGAATTATAGCTTATTGATTGCAACATAGATTAAATTTATGTAGCCATCCTCAGTCTAACCACAAGCTCAACACTTCACCACAATGGTAACCCCAAAACTATTAACATAACAGAAACTTTTAAATATCAACATAATAGAGCAGTAAACATTAAAAAGTATCTCCATTTTCTCATCTTGCTAAAAACTGCTTAAAATAACATTTTATTTTAACATTTACTCTCCCAGTTCAGCTGCTTTGCAAAGCATGATGGGAAGTGAAAGTCCTGTTTGATTGAGTCCTGGTTGGGTTTACTTAATTGAAACATGCTATTTTAACATGAAATCATCAAGTTAAGTCCAAAATTAATTGTTTCAAGTCAATTTAACATGAAGCAATCACGTTTGAACCAAAAACCTAATACAATTGTGTTGAATCAAAATAAGTTGTTTAAATAAACTGAACAGCATCAAAAAATCATTTTTTTGAGTGTACAGTCACCATAAACTGTACTGAATAAAGAGTTACAATAAACCCATAAAATACAATACCATACAATAGACAATAAATTTCATGAGAGAATTATGAAACAATTGAAAAAAATATTTTTCTCAATGCAAGATTGCAAAGTATTTAGGTCTTTCACCATTCACCATACATAATATTTAATAAAGATTCAGGGAATCCGGAGAAATCTTAGTCTGTGTAAGGCGAGGCAGGAGATCTCCATTGAATATATGTGACCTTCGAGCCCTCAGATGGCATTGCATGAGAAACCATCATGCTACTGTGTTAAATATAGCCAGATGGCCTTGGCCACGTCCTTGCATCAAGAAATGCAGCTTGAATCTCTGTTACACAAGGAGAAAGCTATGCATCAATTTTATGCAGAGATTTTGCTGAGTTCTCAGATGGTCCAAAAGACAGTCGAAATGTGTGCTGTGGTCAGATGAGTCCATGTTTCAGCATGTTTTTGGGAAAAACAGACATTAAGTTCTCAGTCCCAAAGATGAAAGGCAAACATCTGTCAAAAGCAAACATCTGTCATGGTATGGAGGTGAATCAGTGCAAACGGTATGGGTGACTTGCATATGTGTGAAGGAACTATTGACTTGGGATTGTACAGAGATATACTGCCATCAAGATGACATCTTTTAAACCAGAAGCACAATAAAACTGCTTAATTAAATCTAAAGCCTTTGACACACATTTTTCATCTTTTAAGAATAACGTGATGTCGTCTGCTAACTGTGAAACCTCCCGAAAACAGAAATTCCTTTCAATTCTGAACAATGCTCACACATAACAACTCAGTAACTTAAAAAAATAAAAAGGAGTAGGGCAACCCTGCCTAACAGTACTGGGCGGTATTCCAGAAAGGAAGGTTAACTTACCGTCACATATACCCTGAACTCTCGGTTGATCAACCCAGAACTTGCTTACTCTGGGTATGTTGGTTCCAAAACACCTATGAGGAGGTAGATCAATCAACCTCCTGTTGGCAATCGAGAGTTAAGGCGCGCGGACGGCGAGTACATTAAGGCATTTTCAATAGATCGCCGATTTCAGGAGTCACCATGGAAACACGTGGAGAAAAAAGGCGTGCGACATACTTCAGTGAGACAGAGTTGGAGGTTTTAGCTTGCTTATGAAGAATATAAGCCCATTATAACTAAAAAAAATAAATAAATACTGCAGCATCAGCAAAAGAGAGAGAGTTGGCTTGGCAAAAAGAGTAAATGCGCATGACTTTATAAAATTATAGATTATAAATTTACTTATTTGAGGCGGGGCTATTCTTAATAGACTTTTCCCTCTTTTCACTCTGTTTGCATTCACTGATTTGCCAAAGTCATCTTAAATGTTTAATTGTCAATTCAACTGAAAAATTTGAGAGAACATCACATAATCTGACTTCATAAATTGACATTGGTTTTCCTAAAATGTTTTATTTTGGACTAACCATTACGGTGGAGGGTGTTTCCTTTGCTTGGGCACTTTGCACAAACTCCGATTTGATGCGATTATGCAAAAAGAAATCATAGTTCATATGTTAATATCTGACTGAATTTCATATATAATTTAACATGTGATTATCATGACCATCTTAATTTATGTCAGACAATGATTATTTATAAAGTCAATAATCGCATGTATAGAAACACCTAAATAGTTGATGAAACTTTTAATAGGTAGTTACAATTTTTCTAAATTCGTGACAATGCTATCTAATTGGCTATACTTGAGTCACAGGCTTCAACACTCAGCATGCTAAACACAACAGTGGTAACAATTAAATTTTATTTAAAGTAAATTATCAAGTACACTCTTTTTTAGTCACTAGAACTCATGTGTAAGTCAACTATACTTACTAAGCTTTTGTCAGTACAACATACTATTCATATTTCACTTTACTTAGTTTTTTTTTTAAAGGCAATCGGTTTGCATCGTTTTTTTTAAGTAAGTCTAACTAATTAGATTTTACAGTGTAGTGGGGACCAGTAATGACCGATTTAATGGTTTAAACACCTAAAGATTTTGCACCCAAAAATATATTGTTACCTATTGTTACATGGATTGACTTCCAATTAACATAATCTCCTTCATTGACTGAAGGAGCTTTAATAGGAATGTGAGTTCCATCAATGCACATCTGGGAACCCTGAAATTGAAAGTTATGTAAGAAACATTTTAAAATGACTGTGGCTGTATACAGTATTGATGTATGGATTAAGTAGTGATATATAACTAAAATGGTCTCTCATAGAATATCATAGAAAGGATAAACCCGCCACTCTGTGGAATTCCTCTTTAATGACTCTCTGTGCTTTATGCCCAGGGAACTGAACCAAAGTGTGTAGAAACTGTTTGAGTGCAAGGCATACTGTCCGAACAGCCCTACACACAGTTGCATTTCCCACATGCTCTGCATCGCCAACGTTATGCAAAAAACTCCCCGTTGCAAAAAAACGAAGGGCAATGCACAAAATGTGCTCTGTGTTCAGCGCTGATCTCCAATGTGTCACGTTTGATGTGTAAGGTTTCAAAAGATTTGTTAAATAAATTAACGAATCTTTTGAAAAGCGGTAACGCTCCCGCAAATATCCATTTGGATACGAAAACACATCGATATGTGGTCTTATCACCCTCTCACGGCGGAAAATATTCCGTATAATCTGTGCTTCCACATCCACTGGATCGTCTTTAAAAGGGCATAACATGCTCCGTCACCTCTCTGAAACAAACTAACCCTGAAACTAAACCTGCCCAGGAGCAGGTTATGTTCAGAGCTTAAGTTGCTATGGCTACTTACATACCTTGAAACTTACCCCCGTTTTTGGAACCGAAAGCTGAGGTTATCCGCCTACTTACCCTTAAACTTACCCAGGTATGTCACGTAACCTGCTTTTTGGAATACCCCCCTGAAGTGTCAAAATTTTTTATTCCTCCATGAAACATAGGAATAGTGGAAATGAAGGAGTCCCCAAAACCAAACAACTTAAGTGATTTTAAAAGAAAATGGTGTTCAATTGTGCAAAAGGCTTTGTAAAAATCAAGAAAGAGAACAAGACCTCCAGAGTGCCTGAGTTAGATGGGTTTTGTTTTCTTTTCTTTGGTGCCACTCGTGTCCTCCCTGGTTTATCATCTTTGTCTTTATATACAATACTTACATAAATATAGAAAAAAAATTTTCCTATGTTGTTATTCCATCATCTTTATTATTATGGCTATTGTCACTTGTTTTCCCAATCTTGAATGTAAAATAAACACCCACTAACTGGCTGTTTGTGTAGCGTATTGTCTCTTGCCACTGTCACTGCCACTCATAGCGATCACAAACTTGTGTTGTTTCTTCTGACCCTAGACTAAAACTTGGAAGTCGTAACAGCACCTGACCCAAGAAACCATTCATAAAAAAACTTTTAGACGAGTTTTGGTCAAACTGTCATCAAAGATGGACTTTGAACATCAACAATCATTGATCATGACAAACATCTTGTTATGTTTGTACTGACAAAACATATACAGTATAAAACTCTTGGGTTCAAATAACACAACCAACACTCTGGGGGGTATTCCAAAAAGCAGGTTATGTGACATACCTGGGTAAGTCAAAGGGTTTGTAGGCGGATAACCTCAGCTTTCGGTTCCAAATACTGAGGTAAGTTTCAAGGTATGTAAGTAGCCATAGCAACTTAAGCTCTGGACATAACCTGCTCCGGGGCAGGTTTAGTTTCAGGGTTAGTTTGTTTCAGAGAGGTGACGGAGCATGGCATGCCCTTTTGACAACGATCCAGTGGATGTGGAAGCACACATTATACTGAATCTTTTCCGCCGTGAAAGAGTGATAAGTTTTCGTATCCAAATGGATATTTGCGGGAGCGTTACCATTTTTCAAAAGACTCGTTAATTTATTTAACAAATCTTTTGAAACCTTACATATCAAACGTGACACATCGCGGATCAGCACTTGACACAGAGCCCATTTTGTGCTTTGTTTTTTTTTTTCGACGTTGGCGATGCAGAGCATGTGGGAAAGGTAACTGTGTGTAGGGCTGTTCTGACAGTATGCCTTGCATTCAAATAGTTTCTACACATTTTTGTACAGTTTTGTACGGTTTGTCCTTTCTATGATATTTTGTGAGAGACCATTTTAGTTACATAGTGTCACGTCTTCACCACATGGACTGTCACTTTGTTGTTGTTTTCCTTCTGTCACATGTTCCTTTGTTTGAAGTTCCCGCCACAATCTGTTTCCATGGACACTAATCTCATCACCTCAGCTGTTCCCAATCACTTATCTCGTTATCCCCTGTGCTCTGTGTATTTAAGTTCAGTTCAGTTTGTCCCTCATGGTCGGATATTGAATGTTTATGATTTGGTTGTGTTCCCGTGTCTCTGTTGGATTACATGTTTGGATTATATAAAGTTTACCTGTTTATTATATATCTTCTTCGTGCTTATCCACACAGCCAGCGTTACACATAGCACTGCTTAATCTATCCATACATCAATACTGTATACAGCCACAGTCATTTTAAAATGTTTCTTACATAACTTTCAATTTCAGGGTTCCCAGATGTGCATTGATGGAACTTACATTCAGTCAATGAAGGAGATTATGTTAATAGGAAGTCAATCCATGTGCAGGTAACAATATATTTTTGGGTGCTAAATCTTTAGATGTTTAAACCATTAAATCGCCTTCATTACTGGTCCCCACTATGTTAAATGTTAAAGTTCATGGCAGTATAATTAGAAAAAGATGGGACACATATGGCATGTTTGGAAGGGTTGCCAGAAGAAATGTTCAACTCTCTAAAAAGGACATAGCAGCACAGCTTAGGTTTGCAAAGTTACATCTGAACAAACCTCAAGAATTCTAGAACAATGTCCTTTAAACAGACAAGATCAAAGTAGAGATGTTTGGCCATAATGCACAGTGCCATGTTTGGCGAAAACCAAACACAGCATATCAGCAAAACCACCTCAAACGTACTGTCAGGCACAGTGGTGGAGGGATAATGATTTGGGCTTGTTTTCCACAGGGCCTGGGTACCTTTCAGTCATTGAGTTGACCATGAACTCGTCTATATACTAGAGTCAAATGTGAGGCCATCTGTCTGACAGCTAAAGCTTGGCTGAAATTGGGTCATGCAACAAGACCATGATCCCAAGCACACCAGCAAATCTACAACATAATGGCTGAAAAAGAAAAGAATCAAGGTGTTTCAATTGTTCACTCAAAGTCCAGACCTAAACCCCATTGAACTGTTGTGGCAAGACTTTAAGGGAATTGTGCATAAACAAATGGCCACAAACCTCAATGAACTGAAGCAATGTTGTAAAGAAGAGTGGGTAAAAATTCCTCCAGAACGATGCGAGAGACTGATACTGTCATAGATAAAACAATTCCTTCAATTTATTACTGCGAAAAGTGACTATATTTTGTAGCCTACTTACCTCATTTTAGGACCTGCTAATTTTTATTATGTTCTGATATACAGATATACAGTATAAAAGCATAAAATTCTAAAAGCTGTTCTTCCTTTTCTCATGACTGTAAATGTTAATAATAAAAATGCAGCAGATTTTCACATCTGAACTGTGCATCCAGTGGACATGCATCTCTATCAGTCCTCACAGAACCGATCATCAGAGCAAAACACATCAGGTAGCCTAAATTAACTGGGATTAACCAAGATTTTGTCTGAAAACCTGAATCGTTACTTTAACATATTTGATGAGAGACAATTGATATGTATAAAGCTGAGTTTATGTATCTGAACTTATCCAGCTCTGTCGACTGTTCCGAGCATTTTTCAGGTGGCCCTGCATTAGACTGAATCATAACGATTCAGCCATGCCCATTTGGATATTCAAGCTCAAGACACGAAAGAGAACACAATTTTGTACTCGAGCGCTGTGTGAAAAGTAGCTGTGTGAGAAAGCTGCTAATTCTAAAGTGAGTTTGCTTTCACATCTTCTTGCGGTTGAATGGAAAAAGTTGGATGAAGCCAAATAAAGATGTAGTTAACTTCATCTGATGAAGCTATTTGTGAGAAGGAGTGGGAGATCAACTCAATATAAAATTGTTCAAAAATGTATTAGAATTGTTGTTCAAGAGTTGAAATTATTTCAGAAAATGTTAATGCTAGAATATAAATACATGTTGTAAGTGGTTTTGAAGGGGGAAAAAAACAATAAAATCCTCAAAACAAAAAGATTTACAAAATTATAAACCTCACATTTCAATGTTATATATTCGAGATACCTTATATCCAAATTATTTTCAGAATGCATATTAGCTTCCATTTTCCTTACAACTGGATTCATCTTTACATAATTGTATTTCCTAAGCACTAAACTAAGAGATGGCCATCCAAAACATTAACCTAACGACAAGTGTATTAAAAAAGGTTTGTGTGGTCTGTTAAACTCTGAAGCCTTCCAAGCAGAGATTCTGTTGAATGAACCTGCATTTTTAATGTTGTTTTATATTATGAAAGATTTTATATTTAAACACATCTGCAAGATCATTGAAAGTACATAAAAAAACTTAATAACAGATGCTTATATTGTTTCTTACATTATTATATTACTGCTTATATTATATATGTGTGCCTATTTAATAACGAACCACTTTTGCTATTCATGTGTTCGATGTCTTGTCATTTTGTGTCCTGATTTATATTTTTTCTTTTGTCTACAACGAGACTTCTTCTTTTGTTTTATTGTTCCAGTAAGACGTTTTAAAAAACGATTCCCAATGAATAAAAAACAAACAAGATTTCAAGAATTTAAAAAAAAAATTATTTTATTCTTCATTTGCTTCACAATAACATTTTTTGTGATATGGTTCCTTCAGGGACATTCATTTTGCCAATAGTAATTAACACACAGTGTTTACGCCTTCTTTGCACAGACCAAATGAAATAAAGTCAATTGTGCAAACCTCTGAAATACATTTTAACCCTTGGGGTTTACAATTGTGTTGTTTACAACCCATAATATTTAACCCCAACGAGGATTGCATAACGTTATGCTCATAGAATACAACTACTTCCATGATCTGTGCTCGCTGGCTCTTTCATTTACAAAGTAGCCACGTTTTAGGTAATAAAATACTTAAAATCCTTATGTAATCTCAATCGCAGGCTTTACATTTCAACTCAAACTTACTACGACAAATAAATAATATACAAAGCTAATTATAAATAATTTCCCTGAAGCCTCCTTTTGCCTGCTTGGTCACCACGGTCTCCACATGTCCACAGCTGGCTGTGGCGCAGGCTGAGGTTGGCTGTGAGCTGACGCGATACTGATGGAGTGGTTCTCCATTGTAGAGCTGTAGTTTCTCAAGCTCACAAGTCTCTGGTGCATTTGTGAAATCGTTCTGGAGTTCTGAGCACAGCAGTTCTCGCAGGACGATGTCGCAGACACCATGGAATGCTGGATGAACTCGTTGACGCGCTGACGGGTTTCTGTTCCAAGGTTAGACTGCGGCAGCATCACAGAGATGCGTTGCAAACAGGCTTTATAGCCCTCTTTATAGCTGTCTGTTTGACCTTTGAGGAAAAAAATAAAATCATTAAATATACTTGGACCATTTGAAATAATCGAGATTCCAATTAAACGCCTGGTAAACAAAAGTATATTAGACCTACATCACTCACCTTTTGCTGATGAGGAAGGCAGATCTTTGAGGAACCGGACAGTCATTTCGAGAATATCAGCTTTCTCGAGCTTTGAATAACGTGAAGCCTACAAGACGAAAGTGGTTTGACAGATTAGGATATTGTTCAGACACTGACACACACTTGGATGTATAGTAAGTAAAATGGTACATGCAAGCATCAAAGTTAAGATACTTACGTCTTTGCCGACCAGAGGGAGTATTAGTGTTTTTAAGTGATTGAGGCTCTCGTTAATGCGAGCCCGCCTTCTCTTTTCCATCAATGGCTTGAGAGTCTGAAAAAAGAAAGAAATCGGTTAATGTGAGTGTGAGTTTTTAGATGCTTCAAGGTCAATCGTTAAAATACTTAAGGGGTGTTCATTAAAGGAATCCAAAATCGTCCTCACCTTTCTCAATTCATGTGCCTCTTTTCTCTGAGCTACAGTCATTCTAGCACCAATTGAGAGGGAATGAGCTTCGCTAATAATGTTTGGAGTCATGATTTGATCGGTTGGTGTCTCTAAATGTGCTCTTGAGAGAAGAGTAGAGAGTTTTGTGGTCAGGGTGGGCGAGAGGGGTCTTTTATAGGGCTCTTCAGCGTGGAGGGCGGGCTTCTTTTCTATTGTGCCTTTGGTTTGAAGCAGAGGGGGATGCCATAGGGAGATCTGATCTGACTGTCCCAAAAGTTACCATCTGCTGAATGATGTTAGCTTCATACAAACCATGGTGTGATTGATAACAATTTTGTAAATGTTTCATAGACCTATGCATCGGTTTCCATGTGCTTATAAACTATATTTAATTCGTATGTAATTCACAATAAACAGTGTTTAAAACATAATCTACAAAATATTAGTTCGTTTTCTATTTCGCGTTCTGGTTTAATGTTTATTGCATAACAAACATGTCGCTACAATAAACTTTTAAATTTTATTTGTACTTACACTCATTTTAACTTGTCATTCCTCTATTAAAATTTGTGCTGCAAGACATTTGTTTACAAAGAAATGTATTGGCCTATAGGCTACTGATAAATAATACAGGGCATGATGCACGCAATAATTAACCAAGCCACGCTATAGTTAACATCTGCTTATGTTCGGACCATGTTGGATACACATTCTTAATGATATAAAGCAAATAGTGGACAAGCAGACTATATTTTAAGTTAATATTGAGCTAATTCAATAGTATAGGGAGGTTTGCAACACAACATAGTTTTAAAATCACCAATATATTTATTGGGGGGTAGCTACCTATGGATTTATAGCCTAAATAAGGTTTTATTCATATTATAGAACGGAGGTTAAACATCTTTTGCATGTGTTATTTCTTCATTTTTTTTCTAAACATTTCTTACCTTTTTTTCCTGGTTATATTTTCCAGTGGTCATACGTTTTAGCTGTTCAGGGGTTTATTTTAAAGGCCTAACTTCTTTTTCAAATCAGTGGTGATCTCACGCGCCTGACACGCGCCGTTACTATCTAACAGATGGATGTCTGTTCCTCCAATCATACCAAAGCGCGGCACTAATTTGAATCCCAACCCCCTCAAGTCAAGACTGCCAAACTCTTTAGTCACCTGTTTGCTATATTACTATCCTATCACGTTGCTGCGTTTATGGCGTGTCTTTTCAAAATATTGGCGTCTGTGTCTGAGCCATATGACCGAATATGGCAAATAAAGCTTCACGGGGTGACACGAAGATAATTGTTTTTCTTCTTTTTCTTCTTTTCTTTCTTTCTTTGTTGGGGTGTGAGGCAAGTAGGGAATAGGGTGACACGCATACATGTCGACAGCTTTTGCCTTTTTTGGTGTGTTGTCTACGGTATAACAGTCAAATTGATTGGTGAAACCGAAAGACTAGAACATTCTTGCGCTATGTCTTTATTTTTATTGTTTTTATGTATTTATTTGTACACGTTTTGCAAGTTATTAAAACACTTAATTGTGCGTTGAAGACCTTTTCAGTGTTCCATCAGGCACGCGTCACAGTCTCCTAGCGCATCAATTAACCTTTGATGTAGCCTACTTGTTGGCTTGTGCTTGTCTTGTCCAAAAAAAAAAAATATTTCAGCTTTAGTATATAGCGTGGGTACCCCATCTGTGCAAGCTGAATAAATTGAATAAACAGACCATATATTCCAGAGAGTAAAAACTGAACTCAGACAGCCAAGTGTATCCTATATCCCAGTGAAATCATAGTTTATTAAACTGAAGTCAACTTCATTACACATAGGACAAACTTAATCTTGATGATAAAATGGGTAGGCTTATTGCAAGGGTAATGAAGTTGATCAGCTTATTTTGTTATTTGACCGCGTGTGTTTTATTCCTCAATGGTTTTGCTTGATTTAAACTTTATAATGTGTTGTCACTGATTTGTGAATTAGTCTTCATTCTACCAATGGCATCTAAATTCTGTTTGAAATCGTAAATGTACATTGAATGAGCGAAATAAGCAGCCTCGGGGGGTTGCAAGGCTGTGGGTCTCAGCAACACGCTGAGACTGCAGCAGCAGAGCGCATTAAACATGAGTTCAGTGATAAATAGCAGAATGTTTAAATATTAAATAGCTTACTAAAATCACTGGTGATTCAAATCGACATTTTACAGTTTGAATGCAGCAAGTGTCATCGAGATGGTCGCACTTTATTTGTAGGCAAATGATGGTTTATTTAAAGACGAATTTTAGTGCGTAATCGTTCTTTATGTTTCTGCGTAATCTCTCAAATCTTAATTTATTCTAATTCAAATATGTTGTGGTTCTAACGACCTTGAAAAAACATTTATGTCTTGCTCTACAGAGACAGCAGAAACTATTTCTCAAATAGACTCAACAGCTTACTGCTTTGGAAAGCTATACGTTTTAGGCGTATAGCCTATTTAAAAATATTCATAAGGAAGTTTTAAACCAGTTTAATAATGACCAATATGATGTATATCCGAAAGGTCAGTTAAGATTCAATGATATGAAATCATCTTATAGCTCAGATGATTGCGGTCTCATTTATGTACCTATCAAGCAAATATGTATATGAAGAAACCATGAGCAGTAAATAAAGCGCTTTTTTGAGGGGCACTCCTTTACTCTTTTATGAGCCTCATTTAGAAACTTTGTACTTTTTGAGGTGTATTACATCGGCAATGTTAAAATGAACATAAACCTTTATGGTTTAATGAATATCCTATATATAGACTATATATTTTTAAATGCAACCAAGCAGGAAATGCCATTCAGATGATTCAGTTATATTAAGATACATTAAAAGCGCTACAAAATAAAGTTATCTAGAGTCTTTTTTTCATTCGTGATATATGCTGTCCTATACTAAATACACTTATATTATACATATATTAAATATGCGTGCTATATAATTTACGGCGACTTTCCTTCCTTTGCATGTCCTGCCTATCTTCATTTATTTAAAGTATGCTGTTTATAATCACATATAAGTTTGTAATATAAAATTTTATAAACAGGTGAAGATATATATGAAGATATATTTGATAATAAAATTCAGCCTCCAAATAATCACTTCTAGTCTTACAACGTTAGAAAATGAACATGTTAGAATCAACAAAACATTACAGAATTAACTTTATATGTTCAGGAACATGTGGATTAAATCATATAGGGCACACATATTATTTATTTCAATTGAAAAAAATGCAAACGCTGCATATAGACATAAAAGAAAGCCCAAATAAAGTATGCTTCCCAAGCCAAAACCAACGCTGCCTGCAAACAGCTGTTGACGTGCAATATTGCATAGACTTACTAGCCTAGACTACATAATTTGTGTTTGTTTGGAACCTAAAACCAAATAGGTGCCTGTGGAACGGATGAGCGGACAGGTGGGGTTTCGCAACGCTGCGCGTCTCTCTCAGCATCACGCTGAGACTGCAGACCGAGTGTTTGTTTGTCTGTACTTGCGCAGTCGTTTTGATCGCATAGTTGAGTTTAATATTCCAAATAACAGACACTAAATATTAGTAAAATTGTTAAAATCACAGATGAGTCATTTTAATGGAGCAATTGAGCAAGAGTCATCGAGAACGCACAGGTTTCGTTCCTCTATAATGTTGATTCAGAGACAAATCTTAATGCTCAACGTTATGTTCTAAGTATATTAGGCTGTATCAAATCGTAATGCACTCTGGTTCAAATATAGCCTTCGTGTTTTTAACGGCCCAGCTTTAAAAAAAAACATGTAGAATGTACTAGATTGACAACCCAAACAAGTTATAAAAACTAATAAAGAGTCTTAAATGTATTTCAGTAATGTTTGAGATAATCAGAACCGAGACAAAAGCTGAACATGCGCGTCCATCAGCCAAACAATTAGGCTACATCCTTTGGTGAATCTCAACCCAAATATCGCAAAACCCATCAATAACATAGCAAACAACATTAAGTCTTAATTCAAATACCCAAGCTAAAAGCCAAGCCAAATGAATGCACATCTGGTGATGTAACTTTTCACACAAAGACTTGTTTTCCCCTAAAATGATTCGCCCACATAGTGCATGATTTTGTGACGTAGCAGTACGTTGTAATCCTTTGAGTGAGAACAGCATCAGCACATTACAGCATATACAGTCTATTAATGCACGGTATCTGAGAAGCATGTTTTCTTATAGAATTTGTATCTTTCTCAGTCCCTAAAAACAAAGTAAAGGAGCGTTTTCCTCGTAAATGTGCACAGGGAACTTTTGGGTCCCCGCTCGCGCTAGGCACGAGAATGGCACGAGCCATGGGGACAAAAGGCCAGATGGCTGTGCAATTATAATGAATTATAGATACGAAAGCGCTGCTGCATGTTGTTCACCTAATTTACATTATGGATCATATATAAAATTTGAGTATTTTTTACAGCAGCGGCATATCGCCTATATGTAAGCTTTATGATATATAGTGCAATGATACGACTAAAATTGTAGGCTACATAGTGTTTACAAAGGGTGGAATTGTTCAGTTTTCGCCCTAGACACTTACACTAGTTTGATAGCATGGAGACCTCAAAAAGGGCGGACACCCTCCACGCCCACAAAGCGCGTGCTTCTTCTTCATTTGCGAGCAAGCTCTTTGAGTAAGAGGGCGCTCAATTCAAGCACAAGACTGAGCTTTAACAACACGCTATCATCCACAGGCTTCCGCAAAATACGCAATAACGTGGTCGCATTTGAGAGCAGGTAAGTTAAACTATGGGTGAGTGGTTCTTTTTTTTAATGCAATGACAGTTTAGTTGATAAGAAAATATGACTTTAGCAACTCTACCTTTTCAGATTAGTTAGCTGTAAAATGGTTTATCAGATAACCTAAAATGTTTCACGCGTAATATCTAAATGAACGGATTTTAGTAAAATAATAATAATAGGCTACTTTGACATTGTGTAATATTTGCAGTCAGCTGTATTTATTTAAGAGTCACGTCATTTCATGTACAAATAAGCTACTAAAACTACTTCTTATTGTGATAAAGAAGCCTCAATGACCAACTACTGTAATCAAAGCCTTACTGGTTACGCGTTGTACCTATATAATGTAACTGAACGTTAAAGGTTACCTTTAAAATATGGACAGATTTCAATGATCATTGTAATGTCAAATCGTAAGCAAAAATTATATAAGCTTAATGTCTTTTTGATTCAGTGTTGTCTTGTCATCATGGCATTCCAATCGCATTCAATCTAAAACGAATTTATAGGCTTCCCTTTATTTACCGTCACGTTACACTCTCTTTATCATGATTAAACAGTGTTGTATGCAAATATTATTAGGGTCATGCATGATATTATAGCCTAATCTATCATTATATTATTAAATATCATTAAGAAAATAACGCTCAGGTGACAATTATACATTGTGTTTTTTTATCTCTGTAATTATAACAAAGAGTCATAAATGATAGATTAAACATCCTTTGCTACCTTTTAAATTCATTACCATGAAACTCGTAAACTATTGACGACGTTTAAAAATGATACATCATGCATGCAGGAATTTCCAGCACATTGAGTTTGGTCAATCTTTGGATTTCAATTACATTTTCACTACAACACAATTAGGCATTTTTACTGAAGAGTGTCACTGTACGACATGCAGTGTTGTTAGGCTGGTTCCCGTATGTGAAAATCTTCGTAGATCTACGTGTGCTCTGGAGTAACTTCAGAGTGCTCAAGTGCGTCATGCAGGAGAAAACTCTCGTAGTCGTCTGCAGGACAACACAAAGTTTCTTACTACATTTACAATTACTTAATACAGATATTACGCATACTTTTCATGTAATACTACAGTTTGGCAGTAATATCAGAATGCATCTATTAATATTTTATTTAGGCTAATTTTATTAAACAAAATAAGAGTAATAAATACTATAAATACTATATATATATATATATATATATATATATATATATATATATATATATATATATATATATATATAAACAGATAAATTAAAGTAGCCTACACAATGTTGTTGATTGCAGACAATTGTATGTGAGAGTGGCAATGTTACATCTATGGGGGCTTTGCAGACTGATAAACAGGGGTGGACATGTCAGTCACTTTTGGTCACGCATGAAAACATAGATTATCCTATATTGAACCTCTTGTCTTGCTCAAAGGTCTTCCCACAGCTCCTGTTTCCACTGTCCTCTGATAAAGCTCCATTAACCACTGCGCCTCTACCCACAGGTGAATTTAAGAAAATTAAACATTGCAACCTGCAGCAATGTTTAAATTCATACTCAAAGCTATAAACAATATATATATATTGATTGACACTATGCGGTAGCCTATAGCCTAATTATTATCTCCCTCAAACAACATAAGAAGAATAAACTGATCATTATTTTTTTTTAATTGCAGAGATAGCAAATCAGTACTTGCAATGCATTTATGTCTGTTAAGACCAAAAATGTAAATTATATAGCCTATTACCGACTTCCCAGTTCCTAATAAAAGTTTTGCTATAGATTAAATATGTGTATCCCTCCTTATAAATAAAATTGTTACCCCAGAAGTGATATAAAGCTGACAAAACCTCATTTGGGGAAATCTGGGGATGTTGATATATAAACTGTAATATAACTGTAGTATTAAAAATACCAGAAATCTAAGGTACTACATGTCACCATTTAGGTAACATTTATACATAAATATGTGTGTGATCCGGGTATAACAAAATCTCCCCACGAGTTTTTTGACTCCATGATGAAAACAGCTTATAAGTTGTACTATTTTTATGTAAAAATACAGAATGTTTTCTGTTAGAGCTATATTTAGGATTATAAGGGATAAGAATATACAGTTTTTACTGTATAAAATCATTATCATTATCATAAATCATTATGTCTATGGAAAGTCCTTGTAATGGAAATCCCAGATGCGCGCATGAGTGTCCTGCTAAACCCTATGTTATGGGGACAAAGACAGTTTTGGTCCCCATGAGGAAAACAGCTTATAAATCATGTTTTTCGAAAATCTGTGTGTGTGTGTGTGTGTGTGTGTGTGGGCGGGTATGCCCTACATTATGGGGACCAAATGTCCCCACAGGTATAGTAATACTAGTAAATTTTTATCCCCATGAGGAAACAAGCTTATAAATCATACAGAATTATCTTTTTTGAAAATCTAAAATAGTTGAACATTTTCTGTGATGAGTAGGTTTAGGGGTAGGGGTAGGGGGACAAAATATACAGTTTGTACAGTATAAAAACCATTACGCCTATGGAATATCCCCATAAAAAATGAAAACACAACATGTGCGTGTGTGTGTGTGTGTGTGTGTGTGAGTGTGAAGAGAGAATGTGAAATAAATGTACTTTACCACCTGGTCTCTGAGTCTTTGTGAACATCATATCAAATAAACACGCACATGCACACAAAATAAAGTACTTTTCTAACCCTGGGAGTTGTCTTATTTCATGCTTAATTGTTTCCAAAGGCAATATTTAACTATAATGCTAACATGAAGCTAATCTAAAATAATATTGTCTTTGCACCAACGAAGTTGTGATCTGTTGTTGTTCTCAGTGCTCTGTAAAATGTTTTGTCAGGGACATAACCTTCATGTGGCTAAATTAACTGTAATTTAGTCTTCTTAGAAAAAATATATTAACATGACAGATTCAGCCTTACTGCATACACTAATTATAGTCCTTTTTGGAATTCAGAAATTGTTTAATTAGGTAACAATTGCATATAAATCTGTTAGGGCTATATCCAAACAATGATAGGCCATATGCATATAAAAACAAACTCAAAGTCTTCTATATTAATTCACGCAGCCTATTTTACAGCTGCACCTGCGCTAATGAATGGCACGTGCCGATGGCAGATGAGCCAAAAATGTGGATCACGGTGTTAAGGAACGGCAAATAAACAACTTGAGTAGGAATTTGAGACCAAATAGAAAATCGAACTAGCAAAATATAAGGGATAAGGCAAAATATATGAAGGCTGCATAATCTTAAAAATAAACAAACAAAGAAACAAACAAACAATATAAAATAAATAATATGTTTCATATGTTGTCTTATTAAACGTCACCGTGATGCGATTTCACTTTGCATCAACGTTAAATTCTGAATGAATGAATAAATAAACAAATAAATAAATATTGTGTGCGATGCATGTAGGACAAGTTGCATGCATTGTATTTCAACAATCGAAAGATATCCTATCCTTCATAAAACTTGGGATTAGTAGGCTATATAATCAGAGTGTAATTCATGTGATACATGTTAATGTGCCTCAAAGTACGGATTGTGCATACCAAAGTGCAGTATCTAGTTTTCCTACTCTTAATGGATAAGGTTAAAAACGGTCTCAGAACAGTCCCATGCGGGACTGGCAGCAGATGGCCACTACAATGGAGTATCGGTTGGCCTAATTGGAGGGAAATTTGAATAACTGTCACACGCTCGACGCGTGCAGCTTATATCCCACTTTTCCTTGCTCCCACGCCCTATGCCTTTCAGAAAGTGACCGTTAGATTATCTATTTGAATTGTAGGCCTACTTGGTAGCCTATTTTCACACGAGTAATTTGGGAGGAATTTGAATATAGTCCTATCCGTTAGAGGAAGCTCATTTAACAGTTGACGTGACCTAGATTTTTTGATAGACCACACAAACATGTTCACAATATGATGCTAAATGAAAGTGAATCAGTAAACCAGTGTCACGGGAAAACCACCTTTAAAATATACGCTTCAAATTAATTGTGACAAGTTATAGAGCCTTCAGGCTAAAACTGGGTATAGCACACTATAAATGTTAAAAATGTTAACATAAAAATGTACTTTGTGTTTAATATCGCCTACCAGTTTATTGATTTTCTTCAAACTACATATATTAGGTCACAAATCTTAAATCAAGTAGAAACACTTTCTTAGGTTAACAATAGCAGGTTACTACTTTTATAGCGTTCTAATAACTCATAATTAATTTACAAAGATTAGCTTATATGGTTAAATGCATTTCAAATATAAAATTATGACAACAAATCTATCTTTATATATATATATATATATATATATATATATATATGCCTACCTGATGTAGACTAAGGTAAATGCAAATGTGATGGGCATATATTTATTTATGCGCCAAAAGTAACAGGATTATAATGTGTATGTATTCAACTCTTTAAGCACTGCTTAACAATAAACAATCACTCAACCAAAGATCTAAGCTGTCCTGTGAGACATGTCGCGCACAGCCCCTGGGGGATTATTCAGTAATAAGCCTGGCTCGTGCGCCTCTGTATAGTTAAATAGATGAGGATGGCACGCGCCAGGCACGAGACTGACGCCAAATGGGAGATGTCAGAATAAATCACGCGCCTGCTCCAGCAATTTCTGTACAGCATATGGAGACTGAGTGCGGGGTGTTGCGTTTCGATTACTTAAAAAGAAGTAGATCGTTTAACTACACGTACGTTACTTAATTTTTTGTTTTTTGTCACTTCCCAAAATAAAAATCTAAGTATAAAGTTGTAAATTAACGAGAGCCTAAACCCTCTCATAAATCCAAAGGGGCACATTCAGTTCTCGCACATATTTTCAGAGTTTATCTGAGGCAAGGAACACCAGTTAAAGCATTTAAAGCATTTTAATCCTATTCGAGAATAAAAATTAAAAAGTGGTGGACTGCCCTATGACCTATATGCATGATTGTGGGCGAGGCCCTCCTAAAGAACAATGTGCATTTACAAAAGTTTAGAACAGCCTACAGACAAATGAAGAATCAGTGAATAAATCATAGGATATATAAATAGAAGGCAAGGTTCTGCTAATTTAATTGACATGTCAAAAATAAAAATTGTCCAAGAAAAAACAAAAAGAAAAAGAAAAGAAAAAAAGGCCCACCTTGGGCTATAGAAGTCCCCATTTTTCTTTTCTTTTTACAGAATAGGCTATAAATTATATTTGATGTATTCTTATTCATGTGTTTTTGAAATGTTTATTTGCATATACAATATTAAACAATATTGAAGTTAAATATCAGAATCAAAGTCAAATAGATTCTTTTGAAAGGTACAATTATTATGAATGACATATTTATACATCCACATTTTAATTGAAAGTATATGTCATAATTAACGCATGCTTTAATTTCCACACAAGAAATTGAGATTTGATTCCAAAAAATTAGCCCAATTGAATAGGGATGTTTAAAATGTACAAGGGATTATAACGCAGGGGATTTTTAAATTACATTATGAATTACATGATAATGTTTCGAACAACTCGCTTTATTTTGTCCCAATTCTAACGGGAATATATAGGCCTAGGCCATGGGTTTCGAATGTCGCAGATTAGTTATTCAGTGACTCACAATTATAGAGCAACTGTTCCCATGAAATTAATCTCACAAACATTGGTATTCAGACGAATTTTCTAGATACTGCAACAGTTTTACCCTTATTTTATCTATAAGCCAACATGTTAACCAACAGCCTAAGCCTATTTGAGTGGACTAAATGAATAGGCTACATCCATAGGCCTATAACTTTAACTCCAAGTTAAGTGACCAACCAAACAATCACGCAACTCCAAGTGGTGTCTCAGAACCCAAAATTCATACCTTGTGTATTTAAATCTTTGGCAACACGTTTTGTGATCACGTGAGCGAGCGATTTGTAAAGAACGCGTAGCACGTCATCAGGTCTCCACGCCAATACAATATCGTTAAATGGGAACAAAGTAATTCTAAAATGTAAAATAAAAAAAGACATTTTTGGCTGCTGCTGTGCAACAAATATTGTGCGAGCCTGCCATCTGTTGGTAAGGTAAGGCCTATCCTAGCCTATCTGCCAGTTCCAAAATATAGCCTGCGAACATTTATATCGGTACAGCTAACTATAGAAAATTAGTAATGTGTTTGCAACATTTTTATATTGAATAGCCTACTTTTTAAGTAGATGAAAAGAATTCTCTTAGAGGAAAAATAAACTATTCTCTACTATGCCCTTTGCTGCATATCAATAATCATGCATATTAAAGAAACATAACACATGACAACACAAACCAATAAGAAATATAATATGCATATAATTAATAGGCTCCTTGTTTTAGATAAACCATCGTACAACTAAACGACGTCATCATGACGCGCTGTCCCTTTAACATCTGAGCCGATTTGAGTAGGGCCAACATACAGTTCTCCTCCCCTTAATGGATTATTCACATGTTCAGTCCCTCAAGACTTCTGAACGAACCGTTTGACAACAAGCCAAAATACCTAGTAGACGCGTCGGTCTTGCTGTGTAATTGTTTAGTTTATGTTTAGTTAGGTTCAAGGGACATAACAGGTGAAATATGTTGTGAGTATATAGACAAGATCAGCCAGTGTATACATTCAAAGACGACTAGGAAGACCGTAAAGAAATGCTTGGCTGGTTTTCTTTAGGTAGGAGCTACGCGGTGAATGGAGGTAATTTTTGTCAAAATGCCACATTGATTATCACTATATCATCTTAATATATTTCTTAGATATATGTCTATACCGTTATGGTCTGGTGATTCAAACAAAGAGGGATGGACAGAACAATGTAACTAACTGGAGGCTGCGCTGAATACGCTCTTTGTGGTGAGGACTTCTATTAACTGACACTTAATGGTGCGCTAATAGTCATTTGTTTGGAGGCGCTACATCATCATGGTGGTTGAGAGGACACTTCTCGCGGCTAGGCAAGGGGATGTACAAACTTTGAAAGTACAATTAGCGGAGAAAGTACTCAACAGCGATGTGAAAGATGTGCTGGGAGCGACTCCGGTACACCACGCCGCTCGAGCGGGGAAACTCACCTGTCTGAGGTATTTGGTTGAAGAAGCGGGTTTACCGTCGAACAGCCTGGCGAGAAATGGTGCAAGTCCTGCTCATGACGCCGCAGCCACGGGCAACCTGACCTGCCTGCAGTGGCTCGTGACGCATGGAGGATGTCGAGCGGCCGTGAGTATCTTGCTTTTTCAGTTCACTTTACATTACATTGTCCGTGTAAACAGTACAATAAACAGTACAATAACAGTCAGTAACAACACATCTCAAGACAATTAGACTACATATAAAGTAGGGTATACAGTGGGTGCCCAGCGAAAAAAGTATTTTAAATGATAACAGAAAAAAAGATTTTATTATTATTAAATATTGTTGCAGCAACATAACTTGTGTAGAAAACAATGAAAAGCAAACGTTTTAAAAAATGATTAAAAATCATGGCAGCAAAGAGGGCCCTTTGCCCACTTTGAGTAAATGGTTAGGAACATAACAAAAAAGGCATGGGGCCAAAAATATTCACTCTTTCATGGCATACAGCATTTTAACACACACACGCACACACACACACAGGTTTGTTTTGCTATGGTTTTTATACTGTACATACTGTACATTCTTACCCCCTACACTACCCCTACTCTTAAACCTACCCATCACAGAAAACGTTCTGGATTTTTACATTTTTAATAAAACATTGTTTAGTTTGTTTTTCAAACTATTTGAAATACGAGGACTTATGAAATGAGTAATACCAGTGTAATACCCATGTCATTAAACACATTTGTGTCCTCATAAATCACAAAAATGCGCGCACACACACGCACACTCATGTTGTGTTTTCACGCACACACGCACACACACACACACACAAAGACACACACACACACACAGGTTTGTTTTGCTATCAAAGTGAGGACATTCCATAGGCGTAATTGTTTTTATACTGTACAAACTGTACATTCTGTCCCCCTACACTACGCCTACCCCTAAACCTACCCATCACAGAAAACATTTTGCATTTTCACATTTTTAATAAAACATTGTTTAGTATGTTTTAAATATGAGGACTCGTGAAATGTCCTCATATTTCATGTTTACGTCGTAATACCAGTGTAATACCCATGTCATTATGCAAATTTGTGTCCTCATAAATCACAAAACGCACACACACACACACACTGTATTTTGTAGCTATAATTGTAGCAATGTCAACAATTAATTTAATCAACGTGAAATTTTTTTAGTCTCAAAATATTGGCTATGTAATAATTTTAGGGATTCTCATTAGCAGCATAGACAACATTTTAAAAATAATGTTAGGTGAAATTACTCATTGTCTCTTGTCTCTTGACTAGTCTTTAAACATTACGCACAGTTAGTCATTGATCAAGATACTTTGCATTATAGGTACAAACTATATGCTGTGGTGGTTTTTGATGTTATTTAGTGATTTAGGGGGGAAAATGTTGTGGGTCTCTGGGTCATTTGTAGCCAGTCCCACAAACAGTAGTGACAGTACTGATGTTTTTTTTTTTTTTTTTTTTTTTTTTTTTTTAAATAACTAAGCTTGTTCTGTCTAATGAAGTGTAATTGAACCATTGAAAGACAACCATCATTGCACGCTCAGCTTCCACACTGGTGCATAAAATGCTCTCATGGCCTAATCGTCACCTCATATTCTAAGAAATCCCATCTCATTAGTAGGATATCCTTATAACACTCATTTAACCTTCAGTCTCATGGTCAAAGAATTTACCCAACAGTGTTCCTGAGGTCTTATTAAGAGTGTGACTTCAGTTTAGCCGCTTGACCCGTGCTGTGGATAATATCGTCGTCATGGAATCAAGTGTGTGATTCATGCATTGAGTATAATTATGGAATGAAGCTAATGTGTTCTGTAAGTGCTAAGAGCATTCAGACAGATATAACCTGCCCATGCAAAACAACAAGAAGAAAAGATTTCAGTGGAATGAGATTGAAGGGCCACATTAGTGTCTTTATCAAATTGCTCTTTTCAGGAAATTGTTGTCTTAAATGGCTCCCATAAACATCTCAGGCCACTTCCACAGTCACTGGAGTTGAGTTATATAATGTTTACACAGATTATACATCTTCCAGCTTAATGCGTCAGAAAATTGCTTGTTAAATAATACGTTGTGAAGCATCATTGGATGAAGAAGTGTACTTGTACTGAATGTACACCTGTAGTGTTTATATATTTTAAAACAACTATACTTGCAGATAATATAGTAGGCCTATAATATAATATTACTGAAATAACTCAGAACTGTTTACACATAATACACTTAGACTTTTTAAAAAGTGCACATAATAATGTCAGAGTTTTACTATAAAAGTAAATTTTTAGCTTTAAAGAAGTACCCTTATTTTGATTTGTCGACCAATATACTAAAGCACATGTATAGAATGTGATTATTATGTAGTGTGAAAGTATGTGATTTAAGTGCAGTATGTTGTTGAATATTAAATATAAAGTTAATATATTGTAATATAAATGTACTAAATTGCAACTTCATAATTACACATTTCAGTAGAAATGACATTAGTATATTTTAGTATATGTTTGTCAGTACATTCAACAGTACATTTTAACCATAAGACAATAGAAGTAATTATAAAATTACACATAAAGATGTACTGAAGTCCAGGGTCAAAAAAGCACTATTCTATTACTGTTCAATTCATTGCATTTAAGTTTAAACTATTAATACATTTTAACTTAATTGCAAATAACACGCAGTTAAGTGTCTGGAAACATTACATCCAGTTCACACTTAAGTATATTCTTTTATATTATTTCCGTAATAAGTTCTCTTATTAAAAGTATGCTAAAGTGTACTTGTTTGTTCACAAGGGGTACCTTGTATTTTCCCTGAAATATAAGTCTGCAGAATAACAAAATGTATTTGGTTGTCTTTGAAAAATGAAAACACAGATTTATGACCATACATGACAATGTTGTTTTGGATTCTCTTTTGCAATGATCTGCAGATCTGTGTTTTGTGTAGTCAGAATTAATATTCCAAGGCGATGAACTACAAATTAAAGAAATCTGAAACAATATTATTAAATTATATTAATGACTGAACTAATAGTTTTTACAAGAACTCAGTAAGTTATATACAGTATAAATATATATTCAAAGTAAACATTCAAAAATATACACACATTAGCGAATGGTGCAAAAGAGTTTGGTAACACTTTATTTTACAGTGTCATTGTTACGCATCTTTCATGTATTTACTATAGTAATAACTAGAAATTATGCATAATTACATGCAATTAACCCTAAACCAAACCCTCATCCTAACCCTAACCCTATAGTAAGTACATGTAGTTAATTGTTATTACTCAGTACTTAAATGTATAATTACACTGTAATACTGACACCTTAAAATAAAGTGTAACCAGAGTTTTATACCAGAAGTACAATGTGTGTTTTTATAAAGATCCTATATCATTCTCAGTGAGTGAAACATTTTTGGTAATACTTTTACAGTGTTCTTGTTACGTGTTACATGTAGTTACTATAGTAATAACCATAAATTATGCATGATTATATGCTACTAACCCTAAATTTAACCCTAATCTTAATCCTATGGTAATTGCATTTAGTTAATTATTACTATACTTACATGTATAATTACAGTGTAACACAGACACCACAGTTTTTTTTACAGTTTAAAATATAGTGTATTTCTAAAAAGTTGTCAGGGTTATACTTTATTTTTCAGTATGTGCACTTATGTGTACTTACAGTGTACTTACCAAAGGAAGTACTGGATAATATAAGGTAACTGCCCGGTAATTAAGGATTCAAAAAAACATTGTATATAATTCTTAATAAAACATTACATTTTAACAATAGTCCTCATCTGAGTATAAGAACCATTGTCTTTTGGTATTTAATGAAATTGTTTCCTGCCATTATGATGCAGATTTTGAATTTTGTGAAAAAACAAACAAACAAAACATTTACATGTAAAAGTTACATTAATATTATTAGTCTATCCTTTCTATCCTATCTATTATTTGGACTAGTGGTACACCTCACTGTATATAAGTTGAGATCTTGTTGTTGTCCTTTTTCCTTCTGTGCACATGCAGTAGTGGAAGTTATCTCTGCCATCAATGGGGAGCAAGACGCCTACAGCAGGGCTTCACATTACATTATTGTGTTTCATACCTGCACAACAAGTTGAATGACTACAAAAACTTTGGCCAGTTAAATATGATCCAGAAGAGACTCTGGGTTAGCGTATGTGCTGAAAATATTGTCTCATATTAATATACATGTTAAAACACACTCATGTTTCCTTTCAGTGCTTTATAACATGTAGCATGCAAATTTTAAATAATGTAGAAATTTACCATAGAATTATATTTTTGTATTCCATATAAATGTTAGTTATTGTATGATATAGTTTCATATATTATATGTTATTTATTATGTACTGTGTTGTTTTCAGGATAAGGACAGCTCAGGGGCCACTGTCCTGCATCTGGCTTCTCGCTTCAGCCATCATGAGATCATTGATTGGTTGCTGAAAAGTGGGGAAGGGGATCCTACTGTTGCCACGGATACGGGGGCATTGCCTGTTCATTATGCTGCAGCTAAAGGGGACTTGCCTTCGCTCAGGCTGCTACTGGAACACAGCCCAAAGTAAGATCATCCTGTGTGTAATAGTGGGAGTGTAAAATAATTTTGTTTGGTAGAATTCATCCAAAGTAGCTGGACTTTTTTTTTTCTCATCCAAGCATTTTCATAATCTTGTCAAAATTTTATGAGACTAGTGATTGTTAACATCAGTGAATGTTCTTAAACAAGTGGTACTTGTTATAAGCTATAAGGTATAAGCTCACAGGGCATGGAATGTTGTGTGTATGTAGAATAGCTGTGTTATTCTATATATTTTTTTGTTGTTCCTTTGTATGTCAGCCAGGTGTTTCTACAGGACTCTTTTCTACAGAAAACCCCTGTTTGGGAAGCCACAGGCAGGAAGTCAGAGGGAGTTGTGGTTGATTGTTAAGGTGTTACTAGAATCTTTTGGATGGTTGCGACGTACATAGACTGGTATAAAAAGTAAAAAGAGTCCATCCATTAATTCTCTCATATATTCTGGTTTCTGGACTTGGCTCCCTCCTTTAATGCTAGTAAATGGGATTCCTTTTGCCCATTTAATCGTCCGACAGTAAACACTGATTACAACATATCCAACATCCAGTCCAGCAATGTTACACTTTTTATATAAAAAGAAATGGTTGTTAAGTCCTTCAGGAAAGGCTCTGGCTTCAAAAGAGCGTAATGATTTTTAAAGACAGGTATGATTACACTTCGCTTCCTGCTATATATGCGGACTGTCATGTTTATTGCTAGACAGTCTGCACTGCAGACTGCTGCCAAGACCAATGTCTACTATTAAACCCTGAGTTTAGTCAGCTATATTACTGCTGGATGTGTTTTTTTAAGTGGTGGTACAATTGATTCTGTCCATATTGTAGATATTTAGAAAATTAATTATCACACTGAATTTTTGTGAATCTCGCTCATAACATTAAAAACAGCATATATTTCTGGTGGGGAGTGTGTGAGCAGCAGTAATGTGATGACTGGATTAACTGCCGTTTGGACCTTTTATTTAGAAAGCAAGGCTTCCTTGTCTAGAGCCGCTGTATTGTGAACTGTCTTGGTAATATTCTTTGATATGGCTGAGTGAAACAGGAAAATCAAAGAATAAAATATAAAATTCAGGACTATTTTATCCTCTGAGTGATTGGATTGTAAAGTGTGTGTTGTCCACCAATGGAGGTGGTTAAAGGGGAGATGTTGAAAAGGGAAAGGGAATAAAATCAGTTCAGAAATGGTGCAAGTTGTAACATTTTGAACTTAAAATTTTAATTCTCCCAAATATGAAATTTCTGTCATTTAGTACTCACCCTCACCCTGTCAGTCTTCTATGCAGTTGATGCAGTGAACACTGTGTAGCACTTCCGTGTTTTACATCCGGAAAAAAAAAAGATGAAAGAAGGTCTTACCCATATTATGAATTACACATTACATTGTGTTGTGTTTAAGCATTAAAGGAAATGTCAGTAAACTTAACAGATAATGTCCTGGCTGAAAATTACCAGTACCTTTTCCGTTTTTCTACAGATTTTTTTCTTACTGAGCACAAACTTAGCCTTTAAAACTGACCCATAATATGTGTAATTTTGCTGTGTAAATTGAAGCATTTTGTGTTGTTATCTGATCTCCATGATTCATTTAGCAGACTGGGCGCTAAAACAACATAGACACGGCTGCAAATAAACAAAGCTATCAGTTTATTCGTAAATCCCCCTGAAAGTTTAATCAGGAAGAGAGATATTGCTTATGCCCATTCAGTACTGTGTATTCCTGTCTCAATGGTGACTGTCAGCATTACACAAGTGATAAACTAATGAGGTAAACAAATACTCTTGAATAGAGGTCTGCTATGTAGGAGTTTTCTGCATTGTGATGATAGGGTTGCTTTTGGAGGGTAGAGATAACATTCGCATGTCAGAGGGTCAGGGTATTGTAACTGTGTCCTTTTCTTATTACAGGCAATGTCTCTTGGTCATGGGTCATGAATCATGACATGGTGGTTAAAATGTCTGATACGTTACGTAAAGTGCAGCATAGTGTTGTTGTTATGATTTATAGCAACACCGCTTACTGATGTAGATAATGGTATAGATAATTGGGTGTGCAGAAAATGACACTAATGGTGACACACCTTAGTGAGGTTTGTAGTAGTGTGAACTTCAACGGAATCAACGGAGTTCTATAGATAAGTTTGAAGCATATGGACCTAGTCAGCAATCAGTTCCTTGGATTCCTAGCTCTTGCAATCGAAACACACACTTCCAAACACATAAGACTTTTGTTAATCTTCAAAACAAATAAAAATAAACAAATAAAAAATATTTTTTAATTAAGCTCTTGAGATTTCTCTCCCTCCATTGAAAGTCAATTTTCACCAAAATTTTCAAGCTTCCCAATGTCATAAAGCCATCATAATAGTCATCCATATGATTTGAGCTGTTTTAGCAGAAAATGTACTATAGATTTGGGAACCTACAAGCAGAACGGATAATTCGACCAGCGTTGGTAAATATGACTACTCATATAGAGTGCTGCAGGAATTATGCATTTTTGTATGCCAAACATGGAATCGAACGCATTTTAGCACATTCAGTTCCATTGTCTCGAAAGTTTTTTTAATGGATTTTTATTTAAATGCCTGAAATACTTACTAATGGGGAACCTGTGCCTGTGTGCGGCAGCAACGTGATCCTGGGGTGTCGGCGGAGACTGTGTGAACTAGCTCATCCTTTGTGAAGACCTTACCGACTCATCAGCCAGTAGCACATATCCCCAACAAACCGTCCCATACCGGCGTGATCAAAAAGATCTTAAACTAGATGGAACTGGATAAAATATTTTGACTGCTGCGATCCTAAAGCGGACTTATGACTCTGTCTGCGTATCGGGCAAGTGTTGACTGTTGGCCAGAGGAGAACTGGCCCCCCGACTAAGCCTGGTTTCTCCCAGGGTTTTTTTCTCCATTTGTTGGAGTTTTGGTTCCTTGCTGCTGTTGCCTTTGGCTTGCTTAAGTTGGGGACACTTGCTTGATATTCAGCAGTGTTTTTGATATGCCTGCATTGGCGCCGTTGTGTGCGAACTGAGCTGAGCCGGATGATTACGTCACTGTTTTCTCCAGTGCTGATATACATAAATTAACTAGATTAATAACTATTGATCTTTGCAACGGAATGAATCAATAATATATAGAATAAGCTGGACAATGACACCATTTTCTTTTCGAGCTGCTGTGCAGCCAAAATTATTTGCCAATTATAAATGTAAAGCTGTTTTGCCACAATTTGCATTGTAAAAAGCGCTACATAAATAAAGGTGACTTGACTTGACTAATACTTACCAATTACTGTATACTTTCACGTTTCATTAAACAACATAAAATACATCAGTAATACCCCCATTGTGATTTTTTTAAAGCTTTTACTTGTCTTGAAAAGGTGGTGCCACAAGTGGCTAGATGGGACTGCCGAGGTTGTTGGGGCATTAAAAGTTTTTGCATGAACAGGTAAACTCATCTACTCATTAGTCTGCTTTTTCAGCCTTATTGTGTTTATAATCACACTCTTGCAAATTCTTCTAACTCTAAATTTTCAGGGTAATGGTTTTTAAAAAAAAATGAAAGAGTTGTCAAAAGTGATGGTGACAAGTCTTGCGACCTTGGTGTAGTTTGTTTATAGCCTACGTTTAGCTTTTTAATTCTGGCAATTCAATTTAGGCTTCAAAAACTCATAAAAGTTGTGTTCATTTGTGAAGATTGTTATGATGCACAACATGTCTAAGAATCATAAGATTTTTTTGGTTACAGAGATTATTTTCTGCAATAATCCAATGGAAAAATCCAATTGGGTTTTTGTCGAGGGAACCAGGATGATGCTAACTGCCTACAAAAAAAATGTAATCACTGCAGCACTCTATTACCCTTACATACTCATTTTAATATAGCATTTACCCTTATTTAGAACCCTTACCGGGTTCTGACGTCATCCCTGCACCAACATATTCATGAGAATTAACATAGCATAAAATTTTATAAAATTCAAAGACACTATATTACTGCTGTTTAATGTTAAAACAGCACATTAATACCACAATATAGCTTGTTGCAGATAAATGAAAACATAGGGTAACTTTCATTCAATATATAATAGAGCATAAAAAGCAGAAGACTAGAGCACATGAACAATTTTGTCTTTTGTCTAATGCTATCTCATTGTCTTTTGAAAAGGCTGAACACACCAAGCATTATCAACTCCAGTCAGACTGACTGCTCAATGGAGCGAGCTGTTGGCCTTATTAGTGTATCAGTGTCTTTTGTGAAAGGAGAATATGTGCTGGGACAGATGTAGATAAAGGGAATGAACCAGTGATTTATGAGAGAAGGTCAAATTGGGGTGTTGCTAATGCGTATCCTGTTCTCACAGGCCATGGAGGACATGGTCCTCTAGTGATAAAGCTAATGACATGAATACATTGGTCATAAAACTCAATGTAGACATAAGGTGCCACAAAGGGGGGTAGGGTGGGGGCAGTTACACAACCAGCTAATGCAGATTAGGAGTACTAACTCTCTTCAATTACCTCATGTGTCAGAAAATGGAGGATGGACTCTTATTTGCATAAAGTGTAGAAATCAAACGTGAGAGTGCTGTTGATATATTTTTGTGACATATATTAGTCAGGTTAATTCAGATTTATCACTCTTTGATTTCTGTCAAACCCCCCCACCCCACTGCACCACCATAATAGTATCATAGGACAGTCATTATTCACTACAAATCTTGACTCTGGTACAGTGGTGTAGCTAGGATTGTATATGCCTTAATTTGATACTTAAAGGAATAGTTAACCCAAAAATTATCCCATAATTTACTCACCCTCAAACCATCCTAGGTGTATATGACTTTCTTCTTTCACTTGAACACAATCTGAGTTATGTTAAAAAAAGTCCTGGCTCTTCCCAGCTTTGTAATGGCATTGAATAGCGCTGAAGAGTTTTTGAAGCTCCAAAAAGTGCATCCATCCATAATTAAAGTAATCCATACAACTCGAGTGGGTTAATAAATGCCTTCTGAAGTGAAGCGATTAGTTTTTTTTTTAATAAAGCAATAAGCCCCAAGAAGCTGTGGTTTACAGTGAATTTATAACAGCTAAGGGACGTTGTTAGGCACGACACAGAGTGGACCCCGTAGCTGTTATAAATTCACTGTAAACCACGGCTTCACAGGGCTTATTGCTTTTATAAAGCAACTACCACACAATACAAGTTACATTATTACGCCATTAGGTGGCAAAGATTGTCTTTATGAGCGAGTCAGTCAATAGTGAAAATTTTAACACTGAAAGGAACGAAATTTATAGCCATGGAACAATACGTAAGAAGCAAACGCTTTGACTAGCGCTGTAAGTGTCAGGGCACGGGGAAACCCATTAACAGTTAGATATCGCAGTGACATTCAAACAGATTTTTTATTACAAGTGCAGAGGGCAAAGCAAGACAAAATGCTAGTCATGAATTGGAAGTCAAAAATGTGAAGTTTTAAAGAAAAATGTTGGAGGATTTCGATGTATGAGAGGAGGAACTACATTAGGTTCCTTCTGCCGGAACTTGACTCGTGAATGCGTGTACGGCCATTGCCGGAAGTGTGAAGCTTTCCTTTGAGAGAGGTTGCAGTGTCCAGATCTTTTTTTCCTAATTCTTTCAATTAATCTGTTCATCCAGTTTACAGAATGTGAATGAGTCTTTTAGACTTATCCTGTTCTCAAATTCACTGATTCAATGATCTGGTCACAGCACATTCACTGTGATCGCAAGAAATAGAGCTAGTGGTATGTAATTCCAAATGTGTCCTTTTGTCCAATTTGAGAGAGTGTCCAGTACTTTCTAGAATCATTTAATGTTGGCTGACATGTTCTCTTTTTATCAAGGTCTTCCTTGTAAGAACATTACTGTTACAATTAAAAAAGCTGATCAACTGAGCCTTGTGAAAAAGAGGTCAAGTGGGACTTTGTTGGTTGAAGTGCTTTGCTCTGCCACACATCCTCTGACAGCTGCTTCTGTTACCTTTTCACTGTAGCCTAAATTATTCATACAGGAAGGACAGCTGTGTCGCAAATAAGGCTGTATCAGGTCAGGGACCTTTGTGAACATACAATAGTGTTATGATGATGTCATTACAAAAATTGTTTCTGTAGACACGAGGAAGTCCTGGGCTAGTATTGACAGAATATAGACTGGGAATTAGAAAATAATGTTTATTATACTCTAATTATACACTAATACTCTATATTGGTTCCATGGATGAAATAATAGTTTCTCTTGAATATAAAGTATAGATTTAATGTTTCTGTTTGTCTCATTTGTAGACATATAAATATAAATCATGTGTGTTTTTTATTTGTTGTCATTACATAGGTCTGTTGGTGTGTGTGTGTGTGTGTGTGTGTGTGTGTGTCCACAGATGTAGTAATACTAGTAAATTTTGATCTTGTGGGGACATTTTTTTGGTCCCCATGAGGAAACAAGCTTATAAATCATACAGAATTATCTTTTTTGAAAATCTAAAATAGCAGAACATTTTCTGTGATGGGTAGGTTTAGGGGTAGGGGTAGTGTAGGGGGACAGAATATACAGTTTGTACAGTATAAAAACCATTACGCATATGGAATGTCCCCATAAAAAATTAAAACACAACATGAGTGTGTGTGTGTATGTGTGTGTGTTTGTGTGTGTGTGTGTGTGTGTGTACTTGTTTTCCTTACATTGTGGGGACCAAATGTCCCCACAACGTAAGTAAAACCAGTAAATCTTGACATTGTGGGGACCTTTTGTTGGTCCCCACTAGGAAACAAGCTTATAAATCATACAGAATTATCTTTTTTGAAAATCTAAACTAGCAGAACATTTTCTGTGAGGGTTAAGTTTAGAGGTGTGTGTGTGGGGGGGGGGGGCAGAATGTACAGTTTGTACAGTATAAAAACCATTACGCCTATGGAAAGTCCCCACAAAACACATAAACACAACGTGTGTGTGTGTGTGTGTGTGTGTGTGTGTGTGTCCCTCCCCCCCCCAGGGCACGGATGACTGTGCCTGTTAGGGTTACACTCATGAAAGATTCACATGTCTGATCACTTCCTAATGACTGAGCCCCTGATTAATTCCTCTTCCTGTTTTAAAAATTCACCAACTCTTTATTTTTCTTTGGAAGTCTCTCTACAACAGTCAAATGTATGTTATTTTTTTTTTTTTTAGATTTAAGTTTTGCTTTTTTGTTTTTTAGATTAACAACCCATTCTCATCTGAATCACCTGTTAATGTTACAAGCCTGACTCCCTCACCATTAGGCTACCCTGGTCCTATAGTCAATATCTATTTTTAAATATAATCAATTAGAAGTGACCAAAACCTGACAAAATCTCTAAAAAACTCCATTCAGGGACATCCTCATTTGTAAAACTATCATAGAAATAAAGTTAATAAAGGTTTTTAAAAAATCTAAAAAATGCTGTGATGGGTAGGTTTAGGGGAAGGATTAGAGTAGGGATATAAAACATTCAGCTTGTACAGTATAAAAATCATTACGTCTATGGAATGTCCCCATTTTGATAGCTAAGTAAATGTGTGAGTGTATATGTGTGTGTGTGTGTGTGTGTGTGTGTGTGTCTGTGTATAGTCTGTCTACAAAATGAGCAAGCAACACAATGCAGTCAAAATCAAAATCATGGTTGCTGGTTTGTGTGTATTTGTTCTGTTTGACAAAAAAGCAAATAACACTCCCCATAGAAAAAAATAAAATAAACAATTTTGTTTAAATATAAATATTTAATATAGTATTTCCACTTGACATTGTGGTTTCTATTCATTTTTAGTGTTTTTATAGTATATAACAGAAAATATGATGTATATTTTAAAATGTTCCTTCGAAGATCTTTATTTATGATAGGCAAAATTAATCACTGACTAACAAAATTCTTCAAAATTGAAAATTCTACTTTCATATTGTAATTTAGCTTTTGTTTATGGTGAAATTAAGTTGTAAAAAGTAATTAATGTAATTAATTGAAAGTCTCCAAAATGTGGTGTCCACATTATGTGAAATATTATGTGTTATGTATTTTATCTATTATGTAAGGCAAATGTGAACCAATCAAGCTTGGAAATAATATTTTGATGATAACGTAACTGAAAGTGTAGTTCTCAGCATACCTTGCCTGGGACCTAATGGGGAGAGTAAAAATGTTGCGAAATTAAATATTATATAAATACTTTTTTTGTGAGCAGGATAAGAAAAAGGTGAGACTTAGTTTAATGTTCAATTATATTTGGATTTTGAACTGTTTCACTCACACTAGATTACCACCAAGTCCCTGCTTGCGAGGTAATACTTTTTCAAAGTTCAGGAACTTTCAGGGGTGGGACTTGGCTGCTGAACATGCTGATTGGTTGATTTCAAGTAGTATTTTATTTCAACCGCCATTTTTAAAAATTTGTCGTAAGAGTTGTTTGCTAATCGAATCAACAATGGAGTTTAAAAATACGACCAATTGACCGGCGACGAGGTTCAGGCTTTATTATGCTTATGTAGAGGACGAAATCCAGTGGGAACTGGAAAGTTGCGCACGGTTCTACGTCACAGGACTTTAGACCGCGATGGAAAAGTAGACAACAACAGGTCTGGGGGCAAAAAGTTCCTGGGACAAATTGTTCTGGGTAATTTCTGTTTAAAAGTGGCTATAAGTATGTGTATTTTACTGTTCAAATGTTCAAACCACACTGTAGCTAAATTCAGTTGTCAATTCACCTTTTAGTATGAATCCTATAGGGGTGGGATGTCTCAGGTTATTGGATCTTTTAATTTAAATAAATTAAAGGGTTAAAAAGGAATAAAGAAACAAATTAGAACGGTAAAAGTTCCAGGTCTATTATAGTTATGAAGTAATCAACAAAAAAAAACTATTTTCAAATAATATTTTATTTTAAAATATTAACTCACTCTTATTTGTATGTCTAATATGTCAAAAATGCAAAACGTTCTTGTCTCATCACATGAATTATATAAATGATAGTGATGTGAAATTTCATAAAAAAAAGTAGAGTAGATTGCATCCCGTTACTGTTAGTCGCTGAACTTTTGTATCATAAAGAGTTATTAAATATTAAATGTTTAGCTACTTACATCTTACTAGTCTTTCACTGCTAAAATTAAAGCATTGTGTTGGAATTCACACTTGTCTTGAAAAGTAAAGTCCCGCCTTTTTTGATTTGATTGGCCATCTCAATCATTTTGACATTGACGAGTGCTGTTAGAATGGCAAACCAGGCTAAAAATTGAACTTTTAGCACTTTTTGTCATCCTAAAAGCAAACAGATTGGTGTGTATTGGAATGCAGCATAACAGCATCAAGAATATCAATGTCTATTGTGGTTACAGCTGTAGTCAATCATCACAGTTTTGGCTTCTCTCCGACAGCGCTGAGAAACCGTCTTTCAGCGAAATGAGTTCTCTTTTGCTGCTTATTGCATTTCAATGGTTTAAAGTCACTTGTCTTTTTAAACTGCAATGCTTAAAAACACATGCAAACGATTTCGTGATCACGCAGCACAGCAATGTCATGTGAGCATAACAGCAAATCTCTACCGATTGACACATTTCTATCAGTTAATTGTGTCTACCAGTATATCGCCCACCCCTACTTGGAAATATTATTTTGCAATTTGAATCCAACTTTGTGTAAAAAAATACTTATCATAATATTATACTTTTAGTTTATATGTCACATTATAAATGTAAGGTTAGGGTAATACAGAAATTCTTTGCACAGTATAGGCCTACATACTATATTGCTAGAACAGATGGCAGGATGCTGTTCTGAACAGTCTTGAATCCACATCAAAGATACTGTAAGTATTCTTTTCATTACTTTTTAAGAGAAAGGTGGTTTAGAGGATGAGGGGTGCAAAAGCAAACTATGTAAAGTTGGATATATTGCTTTTCCTCTATTAACAATGCTCATAGTTTGTCTCCTGCACAGAGCTAGTGAATACAGCGAATGGATACAGAGAGTGAATACAGTGAGTGAAGCAGCTCTGATCCTCTTAAGAGACTCATTGATGCCTTGTCAGTCTGTGTCCAAATAAAGCTGAGCTTTATGGTATTTATAGGAAGACTCCTGTTCTCTCCTAGAACTCCTGCTGTGACTTTGAGGAAGGATCTGGGACAGACATTAATGCTGGATGCTTCCCCTGAAAAAGGCAAACACTGGATTGTTGTATCAATTTGTCTCAGAAGGTCAACGATGTCTCTAGGAACGTTTTTGAATTTGGAATGAAATGTGATTGAGCATTTATTCAGACTATATGAAAATCATATTGTCGTCAATACTGTGAATATAAAAAAGATCATTGTAAATGGTGGAGCAAGGGAAGGCTGTAGAAACGTGGATCTTTTTAGGAGATTTAATACGAGGACCAAAATGACAACGAGGAACACACGCAACTATTGCATACAACAATTGATAGAGAACAACAGAAAGACTAGGTCTATAGCCTATATACACATAGGGGTAACAAGAGACAATCAAGGAAAACCAATCAACATATGGACTACAAAACATGGCACAGGAAACAGGAACAGAATGGGCAAATGCAAACTCAAAGTCCATATAACAAAAACGTAAGCACACCTCACCTCAACAAGCTCCACAACTTGAGAAAAACCCCTAACATTTATGCTATGGACACAAATAACATGACCTGAAATCATGTTATTTTTACACTGCTACTGAACTGAACTGAATCAACATAGAACCGACTTGAGCTAATAATGACACTATTGCCACTATTGCCTGAATAATGACAGTTATTGAACTGAATTGAAACACTGAACTAAACTAAATGGCTTAGCAACCACCTAGCAACACGTGGCTCAACACTCACAACACCCTAGTATCATGGTGGTGCATGTAACAAGCAAAATGAATATTACAGATTTACTCTAAAGGAGGGACCAAATCATATCTAGAGATCAGAATATCAGAGACTTGAGAGTGTTTTTTTTTTTATTTTCAGCCAGAAAGCAACCACCAAACCACCCAGAACACCCAGCAACCACAAAAGTAATACACTTACGAACCACCCAATGGTGCTTATTTTTTATTCTGTATACTAATATTATGCTTTTTAACATTTTTCTTTGGTGTGTAATGTTGCAGTTTGAGCATGAAAAGGGTCTGCAAATTTACAAAGCACAAATTCCACTCCAGAGGGAGTTAGAGGGAGTAGCACTGTTTCTTAAGTTCCTGAAATGTCTCAACTGTTTTTGAGTTTTCTTCCGGGAACGAACATGTGACAATATTCCTCATTTAAACAAGTCCTGCCCAAGGCATACTCAAAAAAAGGGCAAGGCCAGATTGAGTTGAGCTAGTAGTGTGTTCCACATTTCTATACCACAAAGGGTGTGACTATGTAAAGATATGGAAAGATAAAGGTACCATTTATATAGAAACATTAAAGATTTTTTGAATCTCTAATCACCTATTATTTACTTGTATAATTTCCTTGATTTTGTGTTTTTGTTTGTGTTTTAGAGTTGTCAATTTTCAAACCAAGAATGGTGCCACACCACTATACCTTGCATGTCAGGAGGGCCACCTGGAAGTTGTCCAGTACCTAGTGAAGGACTGCGGGGCGGAGCCAAGTATTAGAGCCAATGATGGGATGACACCACTGCATGCTGCTGCCCAGATGGGACACAACACTGTCATTGTCTGGCTGGTGAGCTAAAAAACAGACAGGGTTTGCCTTTAAGTTTGCCTTATTTGATGAAGTCTTTATTGTTTAAAGTGTCCAATTTCAAATATGTTGTGACAGAATGTTCCAAGGTCCAACATTTATTGACAAATGTTGATTATCACAGAAAATCTTTCACAATTTTAACTTTGCTATAACAGAACTGAACATATACATGTTCTCCAGCAAAAATAAGTAACTGTTACAGACAAATATCACAATCTGTGAGCATTTCAAATAAAAAAATATAGAAATTTATTTATGTTATTTTTGGATAGCTAAAACTTCACATTTTTGGACAGTTTTAGCTTCTTAGAACTCCTGATTTTCCTATAAGATGAGAACAAAATTTGAAATGAATGAGATGGATAATGTTTGGTTTCAGCACTGCTACTGAACTTATACTGTTTTTTTAATGTGAAGCTGCTATGAAAAGATTTATATTGTAAAAAAGAAAAGAACTATACAAATTACTTGATTTATCCTTTATTCTATATAATTATTTGACATTGTGAGAAACTATTTGTTGTCATTGAAAACTAAAGGTGCATAATTTGAGCTACAATAGCATTTTTGCTACATGAACTATGATGAACAGGATTTTGAAGCTTAGTTTAACATATCTGGAGGTGCTTGATCAGGCTTGTTGGCATGCTGGCATGCTGACTTCATATGAATTTCACCTTTATTTTTTGTCTACTATAGATGAGTTTCACAGAAATCAGCCTGGCTGACAGAGACAATGATGGGGCCAGTGCCATGCACTTTGCTGCCAGCCGTGGCCATGCCAAGGTTCTCAGCTGGCTCCTCCTGCATGGGGGAGAAATAGTGACAGACAGCTGGGGTGGTACGCCTCTTCATGACGCAGCTGAGAATGGAGAGCTGGAGGTATGGAAAAGAAATAACCATGAAAACTTTTCTTACATCTCTCTTGCCATTCAAATATTATTGCAATAGCATAAATAGCGCCAACATCTAAAACACATGACTGGGAAATTATATTATGTTATTTCGACCTGAAAGAAATATTTTTGATGAAATATTATTATAAAAAAATTCTCTTTAATTACAACAATTCATTTAAAGTACTTTTGTGGATATTATCTTTTATGTAGTATCAAAGATCGAAGTGCACGATAAATTGAGTTATTGTCTCCCAAAAGAAAGATCCGATTCTGAACTACCTGAAAAGAGTCATCAGTAATCCCAGTCTTATTTCCTGCACAAACCAACATAGGTTTGTAACAAATTGAGTTTACAGTGTTTACTTTGACCCACCCTCAATCACTGTAGTTACAGCTGAGACCTGAAAGAATTTGGTTTCTGTTGTCGACTTGTCGAAAAAACCATTGTTTTCTGCGAAAGCAAATCCACTCTTGTATGCACTTCCAAAAACTGAGGATTCAGGCAACCAACCAACGCCATCATTACTGTTAATATCACTCTGTGTACAAGTGCTAAAATTCAGGTAATGCCTGTTTAGTTTCCGAAACTTGCTGTCTACAGTAGACCAATCACAACAGACTGTGCCATCTGAGCAATCAGAGCAAAGAAGGCCCTCGGAAAGAAGAGGCCTAGAAAGTTTCAGACACTGAGAAAAGCAGTGATGCAGAAATATATATTAATTAAAAATCAAAGTGTTTTGACCTTAGATGCATGTAAACCTATTGTTGTCAGGATTATGTCCAGTTTTGCATTTGTTGTTGTTGTTTTGTATTTCTGTTTTATGTTTTTCCCTGCAATTTAACTCTCTGATTAAACACTTGTTTGTTTCTATAGTTTCTGATTAGTTACACGTGTCTTGTTTTTAGTTTCCTGTGTTTGCCCTTGTGTATGTAGCCCTATGCTTTAGTTTGATTGGTTAAAGCTCAGCTCCTCTGCTTCCAGTGGTGTATAAAGTACTTGAAAGCCATACTTAAGTAAAAGTACAGATATCTTACCAGAAAATGATTTTGGTAGAAGTTAAAGTCACTGTTTAGAATATTACTTGAGTAAAAGTTTTAAAGTATGTGATATTTTTTGTACTTAAGTATGAAAAGTATTTTTTTGATATAAAACATACTTAAGTATTGAAAGTAAAAGTAAAAGTAAATGCAAAATACGAAAGGAGCAGAAAATATTATTAAAAATTGTTCTATGCACAGTTTGAGCAGCAAGATTGTTTTAACTCTATTTCTTACATTTTGTTTATTTGAATTTAAAAAAAATGGCAAAAAATTATGCCTTGATCATTCATGTTAATTTATAGTGCATTATAATTAATGTAAGAGGCAACTTTAAAATGTTAAAATGTAAATGTTGAAATTAACAATGAACAACACTTTCATTAACCTTTAATGTTACAAATGGTATTGTAAAGTGTTTCCATTTCATTTAAATCCAACAATCATGCTTAAAATGGCCATCTTTACACGCAAAGGCATTTTATAGGCTATGTATACTTTCACCAGGGGCAGATTTAGAGATTTGAGGGCCCCAGGCAAAATACAGGAATGGGGACCTAATTGACCCTTGCAAACAATTTGATTGACAGGCGATCTGACCAATCATAACCCCAAATCCGCCATTTTGTCCAACAAAGCAGTCAGGGGAGTTAGTAGATTAACGTTGGTGAACTTGAACTTGAAAAATTGTGTGTATTCACGTCTTTCCACACTTGAAACAACATTCCTTCTGATGTTCATTCATGTTTATTTGATGCTATAAATGAACTAGCATGAAGAGATGATCGGTTCACGAGCCGCTTGAAGGAGCTACAGCGATCTGACACGACACATTAAAGAGACACTATACGCTATTTATTCGTTTAAACATCTTTAAAAATTACAATATTTGAAATATGAAACTGTTTCATACGTTGTCAGTGTCCTCTTTGCTCCGCGATGTATTTTTCACTCCGTGAGAACATGATGTGTGGCGTGAGAGCGCATGGGTTGTTGAACATAGCAAGAGGGGGCGGGTTTTTGCGAACGGTCAATTGCACCTTGAAGTTTCTGTCACTATTGTGATGCTTGCTGCTGGACGGCTGCGTCCCATAGTTGTGTCTATTTTTTTTTTATATATAGATTTTTCTTGTACATGTTATAATGTCTTTCTTCATATTGTAGATTCCTTGTTCACATGTAAACGGGTTATAACAGTATTAGAGTAGGTTGGACACTAGGTGGTACTTTGGGGTAATTTTCACTGCACAATTGTTTACTCACCGCAGGGCTGTCTAATTATAAACTTTAAAGTATATATATATCAGAATATGAGATGGGAATAAAAAAAAAACATTTCAATGCTTTTGCTTTCTCTCAGAAAAGTTTTCAGAAATTCTCAGAAACTCAGAAATTTTGCGTTCGCTCGCAAAGAACTTTTGACTGGTTCATCTCTTATGATCGTGCCAATGTAGTTTACAAACAGTGATAAAAAAAAACTTTGAATTAAATATAATATTTTTGTTTGAAATCTACTGCTGTTTGGGTATTATTTTATGGCACTAAAATCTCTTTTTTACTTTACAGTAGCTTAACCGAAAGGCTAAATATGTAGCCTAATGCCTACTTCTAATTTATTACTTTAACAGTTATACTATTCAAGAGCAAAATAAAAAATATGTGTGTATGTATAGTGGGTACGGAAAGTATTCAGACCCCCTTAAATTTTTCACTCTTCATTATATTGCTGCCATTTGCTAAAATCATTTAGCATCATTCTATCTTAGGAACCTTAAGTGCAGCAGAAATGTTTTTTTTTTTTTCTGTGCCTTGCCACAATTCTGTCTCTGAGCTCTTCAGGCAGTTCCTTTGACCTCATGATTCTCATTTGTTCTGACATGCACTGTGAGCTGTAAGTTCTCATATAGACAGGTGTGTGGCTTTCCTAATCAAGTCCAATCAGTATAATCAAACACAGCTGGACTCAAATGAAGGTGTAGAACCATCTCAAGATGATCATGATCAGAAGAAATGGACAGCACCTGAGTTAAATATATGAGTGTCACAGCAAAGGGTCTGAATGCTTAGGACCATGTGATATTTCAGTTTGTCTTTTTTAATAAATCTGCAAAAATGTCAAGAATTCTGTGTTTTTCTATCAATATGGGGTGTTGTGTGTACATTAATGAGGAAAAAAAAGGAACTTAAATGATTTTAGCAAATGGCTGCAATATAACAAAGAGTGAAAAATTTAAGGGGGTCCGAATACTTTGCATTCCCACTGTATATTACATGATAAAAATATTGTATTTTTGACCAGTTTTAAGTTATTACAGTTATTACATTTTTGTTCCTGAAATTGACCCTTCTGCTTGGATCAGTATAATCCAGATTTTTTGCATCAAAGGTATCCCAATCTTACTAAGTTTTAAACAAGATAAACTGATGATTTTATCCAGATCAAAACCAAGATTGGATTTTGTGATCTAATCTGATTTCAGAATCCCTTTTTCCTTTTGAACAGCCCATTTTCAAGATTTGATCCAATCCGATAGCCAAAATCTGATCAGATTTGGACAACTGGTCCCAGGCTGCACCTCAGGCCTCTAGGCTCTTGATTCCACCTTGGCCTGTCAGCTTTTCTGCTTTGCCTTGGCTATGTGCTCCCTCGGTTCTTCTGTGGTCCTTTATCCGTAGGGCTGCACAGATCCCTTGACCTTTGCGGCTAAGCGTTGGTCCGCCGCAAACTTCTAGGCCTCTGGCTGTGCCTCAGCCCTCCACCCTTATGGCTCTGTTGGAATCCTCCTTCCCATTGCCTCCTCCTATCTCCTTATTCCCTCCGGTGTCACCCTGGTCTTCTGTACCCTCACCTCCACCTTGGTCCCATACCCCATCAACTCTTAACCCCGACTCCTCCCTCCATCTGCTCCACCATGGTGTTCTGGCTCCTCCAGTTCCCTGTATTTTTCAAGCTACTCATCAACCTCCAAGACCCCCTCCACTCTGCACAGCTGGACTGTTTGTGTTGTAGGGATACACTTTTCAGGAGGATCTATTAGTTCATTTGTTAGTTTTCATTTTGTGCTTGTATTTCTGTTTCCTGTGTTCCTGTGTTTCCTTAGTTCCTGTGTGATTGCTTACCACACCAAGTTGTGACAATTTTAGGAGACCTTCAAATCAAGATGAGGAGCCTTTAAAATAGCAATTTATTATTATTAGAATGAATACATTCTCAATACAAAAAGTTGTAAGTGAAAGAATATTGTGTTTATGTCATAACTTGTATGAGATTATTGTGAAAGTGCTGTAAAGCAGGTTGCAGAAAGCATAGAACTTTCCACAGAAGCACGGCACCTTTATTCGTTGTAACATTATCCGTCCGAGAGTAGCTGACAGAAAAAGCAAGGCACAGAAACAGTCAGAGAGTATTGTCTCTTGTTCTACACCTGAGGGCTAAACGCATGACAGCTGTCATTAACAAAGTACCCTTTTACTGCATTCATTAAAACCACTAATACTTTACTCAGCTAACTCTCATATATAAACAGACAAATATTCACTCCCTACAGGAAGAGTACACTCTCTTTCAACTGATGTTGTTTAGTCACAAGATAATTCTGTGTTATAGAATACATGATCAAATCAGTCAAACATATTATTTATTAAAGCAACATTTTCTCAAAACTCTGTATAATAGAGATATGTCCAATTATGCCCTATAGTTTAAAAAAAGGGTTTATTCACATCCCTAACCTTAAGAATGAGCAGTAGGAATAGTAATGCTTGCTTTAGCAAACAGCATTGAATATGTTTAATAAAGCAGTCCCAGATTATCTGGGTGTTAATGTAAATGTCTGTTTCTCTTTGCAGTGCTGTCAAATTCTGGTAGTAAACGGAGTGGATCTAGGAATACGGGACCAGGATGGATTCTCAGCAGCAGACCTAGCTGAATACAACGGGCATCAACAGTGTGCCAAGTACCTCCGCACTGTCGAAAACATGGTGAGATACAGTATAACACAATCACACACAGTCTTATACAAGGTTTGTACAACAAACTAAATGTTAAATTCTTATCACATATGCTCACATACCTCTGTTTACATTTTACATTCATGTTAATATATTTTTTTTTCTGGTAATTTGCTTTTGTTGATACATATTAAATTCTTATTGTGTGCAAAAGATTTTAGCCACATTTTAAGTATTGTTCCTTTCTATACGTGTAAAACTTTAATGAGCAACAACAACTAAGAGCAACTATAATTGTACATGTAGGCTATTCATTGTAAGTAGGTTGTTGTAAGTGTGTAGATAATAGTGATTGCATGTCCCCAGTGTAGTGATGTGCTTTCTTGTCACCTCATCAGCTGTAATCTCATTTGTTACTGCCTATAATTAACTTTTGTGTATCGAAAAGAATTCCTTGCCTTAAGCACTCTCAAAGAGTTCATTAAAAAACACTTAAAGGCATTTTTAAGCTCAACATGCCAAATAAGTGTCCAATCTATGTCTAACAATAACACGGCTTTCATTTCAGAGTGTGGAACACAGAGTCTTGTCACGGGACCCCTCGGCAGATCTGGAGTATAAGCAACCTGACTCAGGCCTGTCCTCTCCCAATGCCACCCTGCCAACCCCAGCCCCCCCTGTAGCCCACTTTGACATCTGCTCGCCCTCCAGCTCGCTATCCAATTATGACTCTGCAAACTCCAGCCAATCCAGTACTGGAGAGAAAAGGAGTGGCACGCCTCCTTCACGAGTACCGACAGGTCAGAGAAACACATTTATACATATCAGTAATTTTTTTTTAAAGAAATTAATACTTTTATTCAGCAAGGATGCATTAAATCGATCAAATGTGACAGTAAAGACATTTAAAATGTTACACCAAATGTTGAGCACCAAATCAGCATTTTAGAATAATTTCTGAAGAATCGTGTGACATTAAACCCTGAGTGAAAATTTTGTTTTGCCATCACAGGAATAAAATAAATTTTAAAATGTATTATATATTTCAAAATAAATTCTGATATTACTGTATTTTGGATCAAATATATACAGGCATTATGTTTAAAATGGCAGGCTCATTATCATTATCTTGACAGAAAATTTTCACTTGACATCTCCTGCATTCCTCTGTGTTTTGAATAGAACTCCCCCCTCTAAAATGACAACACCCCATGTTCTCTGTGCATAAATTTCCTCAATGCAGTGTGATTGAAGCATAATCTTAACAATGGTGGGAAAAGCTGAGCTCGCTGAAGCAGAACTCATTCAGAAACATGTTGCCATAGCATTTTCCAGGAAACCTGCTGTGAGCTTTCCCAGTATTGTCCTCTAGTGGACACATTTAGAACATCCATAAACAACAGTGATGTAGATTTTTATACTTTCATACTGGCACTTAATTAAATCTTTTGATTTATTTAACATTTTCACCACTACAGCATTCCCATTCTTACATTTTGTGTTTATGGTTTTGATTACTTATGATGATTATTATTCTTAAATGTCGAACAGTGGTAATAATAAGTAAGCACTGTGAAAAACTTCCATAAATACAGAATGCATTTTGCCGGTTTTAAAATAACATGTGATGAGATTTTCCAAGTGTGACACACTCCCAAGACTAAAATAAAGAAATAAAATGCAAGTTTTTATTAAACAAGACATGAAAATCAATAATACTATTGTATAATCTGTAAATTGTAGTCCATAACTATGTATAGTTAAGCCATTCACGTTTGTGGCTAAAATGAAATATCCAATAGTTTTGGCTATTTTAAGAAAGAAAGAAAGAAAGAAAGAAAAATTGTCAAATGAATTTTAAAATTAAATAATAAATAAATAAATAATAACAAGCCAACTGAATAAAAGTAGAAAAAACTACATTGAATACAAACAATTTAGTGACAAGATAGAGACAATATTTATAAGAGATTTATCATGTAAAATATCACCATGAAAAACTGAAATATTTTATAAATATAATATGGTTATATTATATATTAGTTTTTTACATTAAAGTACACTATATTTTATTTATTTTATAATATTTTGATGTTTGACTACATCAGTGAATAATTAAAGAAACATTTGTTGTTTATTGCAGCAGGTGCAGATTCAACCATTACAGACATGCAGACCTATATGGACATGCTGAACCCTGATGTATCAGGAAGCTCCCAGAATGCAAAAGAACCTGCACACCTGCCACCCCCTCCAACGTTTCCTCCACCCCCACCTCCATCCGATTCCTCCAATATACCACCTCCCCCACCTGCCTACCCCCCTCCCAAACCACCTGAGGAGGAAGCGTCCGCCGAATACTTGAAGGTGAAGAGGAACCTTCGTAGAGTCGACAATGACGTTGTCAAAAATGAGGTACTGTATGCTATACATTTTCTTGTTGTTTGTGGAGCCTTCTTTTAGGATCACCTTGTTCAATATTACAAAGCAGAATTTGTAAACCAGTAAAAACAATTCAATAAAATATGTTTAAATGACATTGATCTGAAAGTTATCGAAAAATATCTTTAAAACAATGCATTTCAATTCATCTTAAGAATTCAATGTTATATGCAAATATAGTACACTTTCTGTAATGCACTTTCAGAATGTCTTCCTCAGCTCCCCTACACTCATTCTCAAAATCTGTAACTGATGTTACAGGGATAAATGAAATCAAAATTGGATTTTGTCACTTTAGATCATGTCTGTTAACTCACCTATATGCAAGTGTGCTTTTAAAAGTTGACAAAATGATCAGCAAATACCTATATTAAAATTTATAGTTTTCCTCTTCTCATTTGGCCCTTATAACTGAAAGGCTTGACTTAGGAATTTGACTTAACATTTTAGGCTAACTTCCAGAGATACAATGTAAGATCTGAAGATCTAAGACCCGTTTATAAAAAGATCATAGTTTATTTCATGTAGAGCTACACTGAAAATTCATCCATTTAGAGTGCAGTGCACATGGCTTCTAGTGAGTCATCTTCTACATTATGTAGATATTGATCAAACAGTTATGAAGCCACGAGGATTAAAGACTTGAATCACCATGTTTGTTCATAGAACATAAAGGAGTCTTATTTGTACTAATGGACAGTATAGAATAAAAGCCTTTAGATGAATTGCTATACAATAGTGGACAAGAGTGAGTAAAGCTATAATCCTGTATGCTTATATAAAGGACTCATACATTTTGTTGTTTCTCATGCATGTAAGGCTCACAATCAGAGCTGAACTGCAAATGAACATGGATCACAACACAAAAGGCACCCAAATGAAATGGAGACTGATTTAAAATGCTCTACTTAGGCAACTCTGCATGGCACGCAAAATAGCGTTATTCATGTGCACAAGACACAACTTCCTGAACTGATTCCAACAGAGTTAGCATGTCGCTAAAAGCCAAAGGCACGCAACTTGCTAGAGTTGTAGTCAAGACCACTTAAACCGAGACCAAAAAAAAAAAGTCAAAATAACTTTTGCAATTGTGCTCATATTTGTGAAAACAGCCCTCTTTCTTGTGATACTGCTTAATTATATAATATGTTATAATATAAATATCAAGATCTTATACAAGTGCTTTTTTGCAATCATATCTTGAATTTTTAGCAATATCCCTGCAGTTGTGGTCTTGACCGGTCTTGAAATAAAGTCCTTTTAGTCTGAGACCAAGACAAGACCGAGACCAAATGTGGCCAAGCCCGGTCTCGAGTACTACAACACTACTACTTGCTATATAGTATATATCCCAGTATGCTGTGGCCGCAAACATATTGTATACTCACATAGGGTGAGCTATATTATATAGCAAATCCCAATTTCTTGATTGCTTGTATCGTCGCAAAATGCCCAGTTCTAATCTGCTAAATGCGACAATAAGACATGAAGATATTAATATATTATCAACATTAACATCATGATTATCTGTAAAGCTACTTCTAAGTAATGTGAAAAGTGGTATGTGCATAAATTAGACTTGACCGAACTACTCTAATAAGCATAAACACTGACAAAATACACTGCACATTGCACTTTTGAGCTTATCAAAGTGCATTCTGTAAAATACTTCATAGTACAGAATTAAAATGGGCTGTGGAGGCCTTTTATTGTTGTCTTTAAAATGTGTTGACAAGGTATTCAGCTCACTAGGTTATAGAACAGAACTAAAGATTCCAGAATATTTTATGATATTTCAACCACTATTGTGATGTTAATGAATTAACATCTTAAAAAAGTTCAAATAAGTGCATTCAAGCAATATGATACAATTATACAGCTCAGTTAATTACAAAGAACAGCTTGCCGAGTTAGTTACATCCCATCTGAGTCCTGTGTAACTAAATATTCCATAGAGCTTTAGTCATTCTGCGTATAGGCCCATAATAGCAAAGCATTCCCTGTGGATTGTACATCTAATTAACACACACTTACTATCATCTCATCCCTTTTTAATTGCCATGGAATACATATGTAGGTGTAAGATAACACCTCAGTTAGCTTTGACAGTGAAGCAACACAATATGGTCTAATGAATCGCCCATAAACTTAATCACAACGGTTTGTCACAAATAGCACACAGAGGTGCACAGTGGCCATTAGAAAGCTGGATAATCAGACCAGCAGTGCATCTTCTGTTGTCTGGCCAACAAACTTCAATCTGTGGGAAAAAAAAGAGAAAAGCCCAGAGCAGGTGCACACACACGATATGGACTCGCATACTCATATAGACAAAAACACAATGCTACTTTTGTGTTCCCGTTAATGAGGGCTTCCATTAGCCGAGCTGACCTCCCTAAAGCTCTATTTATTGATGCATTGCATGACAAACTTGACATTAATTTAACTAATTAAACTGTCAGATATGCCAGCACATCACAACACACAAATTGTCAGATAATTAATGGGAATTCAACTGTACTAATGGCATTTTCAGAGTATGAAGAGCAGATAATGCACTTGTTGTGTGTCATGTTTGCAAAGCATTTGAAGTAATAGCTCAGATCTTCCCATCAAAACTTATTTTAATAATTACCAGTGTACCTTATGGTGGACTAACATCAGAAAAAACATCAGAACTGAACACTTCACTTAGTATACAATAAATATATGTATTCAGAGGCCCCAAAAATGATCTAAAATTTAAAATTAAACTTAAAATGTCTGAATGTAATTTTCATTCATTGGCTTGCTTCACCACATATTTCAGTTTATGTTTTGATGAATTTTTTACCTTTCCAAATTGAGTGCAGGTAAAGTTGTGGCATCCAGTGTTGGGGGTAACACATTACAAGTAACTCAAGCTACATAAGCAGATTACTTTTTTCAGTAAGTTAATGCATTACTTTTAAATTTACCTTTTGAAAATAAGTAATGTATGTTACTTTGTTTTCCCATTTATTGATTGACACCTCTCCTGTCCCCATGTTGAGAGAAATGGGGAATGAAGTTCCAGAGGCATTGTGTGCGCTGTGTGAACATGATGGTTATTGTAGTTCTAGACTAAATGTGAGCATCTCACTTGCACAAAAACAGATTCAGTATTCCTCAAAATGAATAAAAACAGTGTGCAAACCCACAATAATTAAATATGTTAAATAACCCAAATATACTTAATATATTTAATCTTACTTAATCAACCAATATCTTTGCTGCTGACCTTCAATGATCCAATTCAACCATACTAATGAGCAAATAACTTTAGATAATCATCACGTTTGTGTTTTATTTATTTATTTTTTGCACAAGAAGAAAGTTTATTGCTCGAGTAAGAGTGTTCTTCTCTTATTTGAGCAATAACCTTTCTTCTCCTGCGTCTTATTCTTCTGCGATCCAGAATGGCAGTACAGCTGAAAGGTTTGTTTGAGCTGCGCCCTCTACGGCACAGGCGTGAATTTGCATTTCCTTCATGCTAAGGCTTTTTCATTTCACTTTTGGTGTGAAATTCCTTAACATTTGCCAAAATAAATCTTTTTTATAAGCTAACTCAACCCATTTGAGAAAAAGTAATGCATAAGAAACATAATGCATTACTTTCCATAGAAAGTGACCAAGTAATGCAATTAGTACTTTTTTAAGGAGAAACGCAATATTGAAATCGTTTACTTGTAAAAGTAAATTTCCCCAACACTGTGGCATCCATTATTACTTTATCCACCAAGCGTAATGAAACCTTCAGCTAGACCCTGTCTATAACTTTTGACCCCCAGAATGACCGTCTGTCTGACCTCGGTCTCTCCTCTCAGACAGTATCTCTTCCACTGAGCCGCAGAGCAGACCCGGTATGTTTTTGTCCCTGTATGTTTATGCAACCTTCATAACTTCAGAAAATGCACTTTTTAGCAGACAATCATTGCTTAGGCATCCAGTAGCACAAATGCTGAAAATACAGTATATCCCTCAAATTTCTGTACATGTAAAAAAGGTGGTGTTTAGTACTGCGTTAGCACAAGAAATGTTAAAATAACTACACATATATTTGATAATATAGCATCTTAACATAATTTGCAAATATTTAATAAGAATCACTTACTAATATTGTCTGTCAACAGATGAATCCAGTAAAATTATTTTCATGATTATTTTCATGAATATAAGTACTTTAACAAACGTATTTCTGCCATTAAACCCTCTGAAATGCCTCAAAATTCTATTGTACTGCACTGTTAAACAGAAATTGTTGAAAAGTTAAAAACGTCAATGCAAAATGATTCAGATTTTTAAGTTATTTCAACTATTGTTGTTGGTAACACATAATCTATTATAATTATGTAATATATTGTAATATAATAATAATATATATTTTTTAAAGATTGTACATATAACTCAATACTTGACATTCTGTTGGTCTAACATATTTAAGTAATTTACATTTCTGAAATATTTGTGACTGGCAAGGTCCCATAAACTGGAAAATATGTTGTTGCTTTTTTATAGTGTGTAAGTACATTATATAAATGATATTTCATGACCAAATCATGACAATTCAGTACATAATCAGCTTCACAGAGCTAAAATGTATTCTCCTTCTAATGAAAATAAATACTTTAATAAGACGTGAAGAAATGTTCTAGAATCTGTCGTCTCAAATCATATGCAGTCTGCTTTTCCTTTTATGGTCAAAGACTTAAGGCTCTGAGGAGCTGTGAAACTGTTGGGTGGGGGTGATCGTGAGGCGGGATTTAGAGCTGTCAGTCAAACACTTTCTTAACGGATTACATGTACTTCATTTTTAGGAGATGGAACCTCCTTTTGATTTTATTTCAAAAAGAGAAATCACAAATAAGATTTCTTTATCTCAGTTGTTTCTCCAATAGACAGCAATGGGATTGAATGAAGAGCAAAGGGAGACCTTAGCATGTGTAGTTTCAGAAAACATCTCAACAATGCCACACAATTTGTCAAAGTCTGCAATCAAAAGATTTCAATTTGAACATCATCTCATCAAATTATATGTGCTGTTATTAACATTATTAGCTCTATATTCTTACTGCATATCAGAAATGGACTCATTTGTTCAAATGTCTCATTGATATGGAGAGATATATAACATTCATTTGTACAGAGAGATTTGAAATGCTCATAAAGAGGTATATAATACTCATTTGCAAAGAGAAATATAATAAATTTATTTCCTCTTATTCTCACACAAAATTTGATAATGTTTGGAGGGAAAAACATTGGAAGAAACAACATGTATTGAAGAAACCAAACATCTTCTTACTTTTATACCATGCTAACACAAGTATGCATAGCAACCGCATACTGACACTGTTCTGGGTTGTGTTTAGTCTAGTTCAACTCACTTAAGGTTAGTTTGTTTATAGAGCTCTAATATATTTGAATACTGCACCATTTAGTAACTCAGGCCCATATTAGGCTATGATTCACTCAACTTACAATTGAATGTTATATAAGGTCACCTGAGTTTACTTTCAGGCTTAATTTTAATGCAAGATCGGCACTTCATTCAACATAATTCTTATACACTTTAACAAAAGAGTCACATTATGTTCTATTTCTAATTCGCACTGTTCTGCTGCACTCTTATCACCCACTGCCACTTGTTGTTTCTGTAAATCAAATACCTTTGAGAGAGATCTCCACTTTTATTTGTAATCAGATTCCCTTCGGTGGCCGGTGTGCATAATGCAATCCTTCGACCGGTGAGCAAGTCGAGTCGGAACGGCCATGCTTAGCCACTGTGTCACAATGGTTTGCATAAGAGACCAAAAGCGCTGTGACCTGTGGTTGGTTAACAGGTGAGCAGTGAAGTCATCGCTCTGGGATGTGATTGTTGAAAGGGGCGGGGAAAGGCAAGCCGTGTGTCAGGTAGAATAACACACAGTAGAATGGAGATCCTGTGACACCTGAACATCTACCGGCTCTTGGTTTAAACGCGTTAGGTGACAGCTCTGTGGAAAGAAATAAGGGCAGTAGGAAAGGGTAAGACTGCAATTCTTAGTTATTTTGTTATGAAATAATGATGGTGGCAACTGTGTTGGTTTGGTTTAGTTGTAAATACTTAAGCTTTGAGTGTAATTGTGTAATTGTCTTTGCGGCAGCTATGGGTGTTTTTGTCAGTTTTGCAGGAATGTTTTTCAGACTTTCTGTTATTATTTATCTTTAGTTGTTATAAGATCATGTTGCCTTGGGTTGGTTGGTTGTTTAGTCGGTTAGTAATCTGCGATAACCTGGAGAACCTTTCAAATGCATTACATGCAGAATCAGATATACATTCAACTGCACTGCATTCATTTTCTACATTCAATTTAGCTTCATCTATCCTTGCTGCACACTCTTTACATCAGTCACAACTGAGTCCCTGTGTGTTGCAAAAGCCTGAAGAATAAACATTGGTGACTGGTGATGAAAAATTCAGCAGGTTTTAAATAGGCTCAGGTCCATCCACATTGTATGGAGATCAACTAGCCTTTCAAGTAGCGATTTCCCTGAGGTATGATTATCAAACCATCTGCATTGGGCTGAGTCGAGTTACTCTGCAGGGAAGACAATGCTTTAGACAACAATGCAAATTGGATGCTGGAAGACCATGAATGGTAATATCGTCCTCAGAGCCTGCGTGAGATATAAAAACCCACAGATTACCAAATTCAAATTCATTGTCATAGATGTTTGTTTGTTTGTTTTTATCGTGTGGATATGCTTGCAGGCAGAGACCATGCTGTATTCCTCTTTTTTTTTTTCAACCCAAAATAGATATTTATGAAAGGTACCTTTATTGTTTTAAATGACAATATAACATCAAATAACTGAATTAATATCTCACATTCGATTCGACATTCTTTACTTTAACTATTCTGTGACATTATTTGTTTTAGAATTGTATTGCATAAGGTTGATTACTATGCAAATACAAGGACTTTGCATTAGGGAAATCTTAACAGAAAACAAAGCATTACCTTTTTTGTGTTGGAAATTTTTAGAAACTCTTGAAACCACGTCCGAGATTGCTCTAATGTAATTTCTGTTCTCCTTGTGTTCTCCTTGTTAAGGCAGGTGATAAAACTGATTTTAGATCAGTGATAAAGATTCACTATCATACACAAGTGAGTGACAGCTGCAGAAAGTGAAACCGTTCAGTCCATTGATACTGAAACAGCATACAAGAGGTCAGACTGTCTCTCTTTTAGCCCGCTGTGTTGTTTGCCTTGTGCTAAGACGGCGAGGCTTAGAAATCTATGTTAAAGTTCAGCTTTTGTGCCATGAAAAGTCTTTTTGTTTTCAGGTAAATCAGAGTCACATGAGGCTTTGCCACATGAACTCAAGAGGAATTATTAAAAGTTTATGTGGCTTATGTGTGTCAGGTTTTGTAATGTGGAGCAACTTTAATATGGGATAAAAATTCAATTAATAGTATGTTTCAGATTACTTAGAATTGTCTAAAAACAAAAGTTCTGTCATTGGTCTATGGCATTTTCAAGCAGTGCTATCAACATTGGGAAGGAGAATTTCAGACTGATACTAAAGCCTGTCACATACAAAGTTGATATAACCACCTTTTTATGGCGTGTGTGTGTGTGTGGGGGGGGAGACAATATTCAAATATGTAAGCTGACATGTCAGTTTAAAAAGTGACAGCAGCTTATGCAGTGTGACATGCTATAGTTTCTACTACACTTATTCCACCTCTTCTAAAACTAATTTAAACAATATAGTTTTTTATCTTACATGGAGGTTTTATAAGCGCATAGTATTTGAGAACCTTTGAGATGTTACATAGATTATGTAACACCCCCCCCCCCCCCCAAAAAAAACCCCCTACACATTTAATAAAAAGAGTGTTAAAAATGTTGACCAATTATCTAAAATATACAATTTTAAAATGTACACTGTAAAAGGAGAGTAAATGTTACAAAAAAATAACTGTTACAAACAATTTTTATAAGCATAAAATTAATTGTTTATATTGTTAATAGCACAAAAATAATATAGGTGGAGATGTGTATGTGTTAATGTTCTGTTGTGTCTGGATTTACTGTTGTTACTGTTATGTTGGAGTTTTGGAGTTTGGGTTACCATTGTGCTGAAGGGTAGAGTCTGTGGTTAGGTCAAGGATGGGTCAAAGAATAATATTAATGCTGCGTGATGCTTTATTTAAAATACAGTAATTGTTCACAAACCAATACAGTGATAATCTGCTAGTTCTGACAGGTTTTCCCACCCTTGCACCAGTAAACACACCTTACATGAAGAGATGTTGTTGCAAGAGGGAGGGAAAGTTATTATTATTGAAGAAGATAATATAAGAAAAAGGGGCACGTGCATTTAAAAAAAAAAAAAAACTAATCAGGCCGAATAATCATTTATAATAAATATTGCAATGTTCCATAAAAATTATTATTTGTCAATTATGATTTCATTGTGGCTTTAACTCATTTCCATTTGAACAGATATCCAAATATCCCCATTAGGGCCGTAGACCATAGACACGTTCCCCAGCATTGAAATGAAGTGGTTGATTTGTGTGATTTTTTTCCATTTTTTTTTTCTGCATTTTATTTTGTTTCCATCTCTGATTATGTGCTTTTCATTTCTGCAGCCGTTGAATCCTGGCGAGGGCCACGAAAGACTTCGAAGAGTCGACTCTAATCGAAAGTCTCGTAGCTTCAGCAAGCAGCCCAGCACTGGGGATTACTATAAAACCCTGGGTAGCGATACCACGGACCAATACCCCAACAGAGCCATGGCACCCAACGAGGAGGTAAAGCAATGACATATTCATGTTCGTATATTTCCAGTTTCGGTAAAAGTATGAATGGTTATCAGTATGCTTGTCTGGACTCAGGACTTGCTAAACAAAAAAGTGGTTATACGTAAGCAATCGTTTAGTGTTTTAGTGATCTCAGGTATACAGAGGCCCCCAAACAGTATTTGGACACAATGTAATTTTATTAGATAACGAAATATTAAGTGTAACTGAAAACAAATGCTGCTTATATGGCAGAATTTTTTAGCGGATGTACCATATTCCCCTCAAGCTCACACAGTTGTCCACATGTGTGGTTTTTTACATTAACTATGGATATGTTTCACTAATGTATGACAAACACAACTTAATACTTTTTGTCTTCTTTTTGGATGGTATATATTTCTGTATCATCACAAACCTAGTAAACTACTTCTCCTATAAACTACAAAAAAGAACTGAATGATAAATCGATAGCAGGAAACAGTGACTTACACCACGTGACTTGGAAAACCACAACCAATATGGTTGCCAAAACACAAAGCAGTTGTTTCCTGGTCAGCTGTCTTTGGTCTAAATCAAGCTGGCTTTACTCCTTCACTTGTCACATTGCAACACAAATCCATGCATGGTGTGGCATCCCAGAGCTAGCATTGCAGTTCAATATTTATTGCACAACCATTGGGCTACTGGGTAAAGAGTGCTGTTTTTTCTTTGTTGTGTCATATAAGTCTGATGGCTGGGGTCTCAAAGTATTGTGTTTGCCCCTGAATTCTCCATTTACCAGCATAGATTTCTCCTATTATGAATAAAAGATGACTCATAGGAAAGAAAATGATTGAAGTGGAACATTCTCCTGGATCCACATCCTTGTTGATCTGGAACAACATTTCAGTCAACCAATCCGATTTTAGGCTTACACCATTCTTATTCATCTATAATTTCCCACTGATTTTAGGGATAAGTTACAGTATTTGTAGAGTTAGGTATAGGGGTAGGGATTTAGGGGTTAGGACTATGTTTTTGGACAGGAATGTTGTTCCAGGATCAACAAAAGACATCATTTCAAACCTGTATGACGTTTGACGTTTAAGTAGATTGTATAAACTATTGGCACCAATGGTCTGTACAATCTATTTAAACTCATGATGCTTTTGGGAAACACAGCCTTGCATATGAGGCAAATAATGACAAAAATGGGTTACATTTTATTTCAATAGTCCAACTCAGACATTCTACTAACTGTAAATAACTTTGCAACTACATGTTAACTAACTCTCATTTATGTGTAACTACATGTCAACTAATGACTATTAGCAGACATTTAGGTTAGGGTTGTGGATAGGGTTAGTTGAATAAGTTGACATTCTTGCAAAGTTACTTTAAGTCAGCAGAATGTTTGCTGATTCATCAGAATAAATCAATATAAAGTCTTAGCAGATATTAAGCAGACAGTCTACTAATACTCTAATGTCTGTTAGTTGACTTGAAGTTGCATAGTTGGTAAAATGTCTTAAGAGGACTATCGAAATAAGGTGCTAGCCAAAAATATGCCATTTCTGTTCATTTGAATTAATTCTAAGGAATCTTAGGAGAAACATCTCAAACAAGATACTTAAATAACTAAGAACTCCTGTATCTGAACTGCTAATTTTTATGTCTACAATTGTCTCATTTGCATCCATTTTATAACTCAATGTACTTTAAGAACACATTTGAGACAAAGTTGATACTTAAACGAAGAAGAACTCCATTATCCTCCAGAGCGATGACATTTTCCTCTTGGGAAAACATGCACAATGTGATCCAGAGAGAGAATAATTTGCAAGATATCAGCATTTCATATGGTCCCTCTCTGCTATCAGATCTAATCTTCATTGAGCCAATTAGATGCCCAGTGGGGCATCTGGCCACTTGATTGAACCAGATGGTCCTCCACATGTCCCTTTGGGTAATGACCCATTAACCCGGACATGCATGGGACATGAAATGCACCATATGCTGGAGATAGTGATGAGGAGGAGGAGGAAGGGAGGGGATAGCTGGCACGTGCGTGGCACGCGTGCAGGAGGTGGGGATGCGTGGGGTGAAAGGTCAGGGCTTGTTTACTTGGCGTCAGTCGTAAGGGGCGGTCTCTAGAGATGCTGAGTGTGAAGGATTGCAGCTCTTAGCTTAACAGATGTCCTGTCATTCCAACAAACCACTCAATTAGATCTAATTGTGTATTCATCACCAGCTGCAATGCATATGGTGGGGCACAGTGGGAGGTATTTTGGTCAGATTGAGTGGTTTTGGGAAGCATATTTGTAATTTTCACTACACTACACTACACTGTTCATTTTAGTGTCCAAAATTTAATTTTAAATTGAACTTTAACCCTGTAATACCTGACATATGAAATAATAGTCATAAACATATTTAGACAAAATATTTAAACAAAATCTAAAAAAAAAAAATGTCATTTGTATTTCATATTTTATACTTCTTTTATGGCTCATATAGTATGATATACAGTAGGAGAATATGGAGCTCACACTCAAAGAAGGAAAAAAACATCTCAGTTTTATTCAGAGTACCAAACTCAGCAAAAATATGCAATTTGGAGCAGTTGCTATTTATATGGCCTAAAAGTAAGATGAAATTCTGAGAGCTTGTACTGTAAATTAACGAGAGTCCAGTAAGTGTTCAGCTTGAAATATAAAAGTTACTCTTATTTTAATTTATACAAATCATTAAATATTTCACTGCAAAAACACGTTTATCAAGACCTGAAGAGGATGTTTTTAGAATTATACTAAAATGCCTTTTACTTGCTAAAAAGTATCAATTACTAAGACTGTTTATAGGTTTTTCAGCAAAGTATTGATCATTTTGATAATTTAGAGTCTTTAGAAATTTACATATTAAGTATGACACAGTAGGCTTTATATTGGGCTAAGAAATTAAACAAAAGTGACGATCATAGATGATAGATGACCACTTCAATAAGTGAAAAAGAACTTGTTCTGGCTAGTTTCTATTCCAAAATATAGGTAAGTAAAGTTTTTTTTTTTTTTTTTTAAATAAATTTCTCAAACATTTTGCCCAATCAGCCATCGACTGGACAAACAGATATTCCTGCCACAAACTAAAGTTGGAGAAATACCTTACTTAATTACAGTGGTCTCTTTGTATTAAAGGGATAGCTCACCCAAAAATGAAAACTCTTTAATCATTTACTCTCATTTCATTCCTGATGAATATGACTTTCTTTCTTCAGCTGAACACAAATTAAGGTTTTTTGAAAAAGAATATGTGGAGTCCAAGTGAGTGCTCCACGCTTACCTGTTCTCTCTACAGGGTTCTGCACTGTTGGAGGAAGCTGCAGACACAGCCCCTGCTCCAGAGAATGGGACAGGAACCACAGAGGATCTACCCCTTCCTCCTCCACCACCTCCCCCACCCACGAGCACCTACATGCCGACTCCTCCTCCTCCTCCACCTCTTCCATCGGATCTGCCCCCTCCTCCCCCACCCACTACCACCACACCAGCCCCTGCCCAGCGTCGCATGTCTTCCTCCTCCAGCAGTGAGTACTTACACCATCTCATTCAGAACGTCCCAATCCTTTTTCTCTGTAAGAAACGAATGGTGATATGAAGTGGTTAAAGGGGTCATACATTAACATCATGAATTTTTCATTGTATACTTCACACCAAGTAACATTATACTGTCAATGTGAAAGCACAACAAGCTACCTGTTGTGGTTTCGCTCTGTTTTCGGTGCCTTTCAATTAAATAGGCCTTAAGGCCATAACACACCAAGCCGATTGTCAGCCATCGGTCAAAGTCTGGCCTAGTTTTTTGCGGCTTGTTCCACACTGTCTGCACTTGATGGACTCCATCTGCGACTTTTTGGCGGGTTGGGTATGTTGAATTGGCGTCAGACAGTTGGTAAAAAGGGACCACTCTGATTGTTGATTGCTGTTTTTGTTATATTACCTTTATGGAGCGCTCATAATAACAGCAATGTGCAATGGCAAAGTGATTGAAACCCGTTTATTTTCAGTTAGCGAATTGAGGCAACAACATGAGTGACAGCAACCATTGACAATTGGCAACAAAGTTGACCACAACTCAGATTTATGCAAATTAAGTTGCATAATGAGCAGCATTGCAATGTGGTGACTACTAATGGGAGTGTAGACAGTGATTTATCACCTGATACAGTTGATGGAAAAGGAACACCTACAGCCTAACAGCATTGAGATTTGAAATTTCCTTTATGAATTTGACTACTGGCAATGTGAACACCTCTTAAGATTTCTATCTAAAGGCCTTGTAAAATGTCTATGTAAAGTTATATTTGGCTGACCTCTTTGCTTATGAAATAAGTAACAATGCTTACTTAGGGGTTATGCATTTGACCCTTTCACTTATTTGACCCTTTGTTCATAGTTTGACCCCTTTAATCTTCTCCTATCCCAGGAGGGCAGAGCATTAGTGTCAGAAAGTGATGACAAATAAATCCATGCCATGCTACAGCTTTGATAGATTTTACTCAATGAGTTAATACAGGATACTTTTGTTTAGCTTTTTTTATTATAAAAGCCAGTAGATGTGTGTGTTTTGAAACCTGCTATTTACAAGTAAGGTCACCACCATTCAATTTTCATGCATGCAAGCCTTCAAAGTCCCTCAAAAGTGCACAAATGAGTGCAGAAAATGTATATTAGCAGCTGAAGATATGCTAAGATTTAAAACACTACACTCAGGAAGAAGACTCCCAGGATGGGCTTATCGAGTACATTTTAAAATCCAGGTTGTACTGTATTCTTAAAGAAATATTTCAGGCTAAAACAGTTACAGGGATGTTGACAGCATCTTTTGCTGATGTCAATTAACACAGAAATTAATTTAGCATAGTCTGTATACCTCAAACTCCCCCAGTATGTATGATTCAAGTTTTGTCTGAGAATGAACACATTTTTTTGGTCAGGTCAGGTTAGGTCAGGTGAACTTCAAATATATCCCATGCTCAGGGAATAGGGAGCAGTGAACACTGCATAGGAACCCTGTCAATCAAAGCACAGCTGAACGGTCTAAAAGCCACCGTGATGTCGTTGGTGATTTGAGAAATTTCCTGTGAACTAGTATACAGTGTTTAACTAATGTGGAGATAAAGGCTAAAAGTCCAAATACGAGGAAACAACCAAGTTGCAGCAGGGCAAATATCTACAGTACATTGATTTAAGTACATTAGACAAAGTAATTCATCAAAACCCTTTAGACCAGGGGTATCCAAACTCTGTCCTGGAGGGTCACTATCCTGCAGAGTTTAGCTCCAACTTATCACAACACACCTGCCTGGAATTTTCCTGTATGCCTATAAAAACCTCGATTTGCTGCTTCTGGTGTGTTTAATTGGGGTTGGAACTAAACTCTGCAGGACAGTGCCCTGATTGGACACCCCTGCTTTAGAAAATTGGAAAAAACACCATGTGACTAAAATTACATGGGAAGTCAGGCACCTGTTGCATCTGTCATCAATGCTAGGGTATATTTCAGACAGACAGACCATGAAAAAAATTATCTCTATGAAATATTTTTTTTAATATTTTCTTTTTTAATTTTAGAAGTCTTTTTTACTTGTATTCTACAGCTTTCTCATTATTATACAAAGCCATTTGATTTGATATGAGCGCATAAGTGTCAAACTTCAATTTACGTTTTGTGTTTGCTTTCCTTTTATCTTCAGCCACGGGTGAATGTGCAACCAATCTAACATCTAATTTAAAATATTAATGCTGTTTAGTCTGCAATCCTAAACCGTTTATTTAAACCAGATGTTGTGGATATCAGTAGACATGTCCATGTTCAGTCCAACTCTCAATATCAACAAGAGCATAAGATGGAAGACTTAGAAATGGCCACAAGGTAAATCTTACAAAGTTCTAGTCTGTTAACATGAGATCTGGACGCCTGCTCATTCCAAAGTCTATTTACGTATTAATGCGCATGGGCTATTGTTACTTTGAAATCGGGTTTAGTGTTCTACCATTTACTTAATTGTTCTTCCTTCAAGGGATACTTGACATGCCTTCAGGACTGGACAATATCCGTGATGTGTTGTACAATTCAGTGTTATGCCAGGGAAATGTAGCACTTTGTGCAGAGTCACTGGCCATGCACCGTCAATTTGCATCTATGGTGGCCTGTGAAAGAGAAAACAAAAGCAGTGAATACACAGTCAGAAATCCCAACATTTTCTGGCTGGACATCTGATTTCCCTCTTCTGTTGCAAAGAATTGGTGTTTTAAGGTACTCAGTCTTGAAGTCTCTTCATTTTTCCGTTATATTTATGACAGCTATGCAGGATGGTAAAGACAGATCCAGCTAGTTCTGTATGCTAAGCCAAGTATCACTATTATTATGGTATCACTTTACAAAAAGTTCATTAGTTAATAGGGGTGTGACGAGATCTCGTACCACTAGATCTCGCGAGACTAAAACGTGACGAGATTTCTCGTCGAGGGGAAAAATTGTCTCGTCGTGCTATCAGTGTGAGCGTGAAATTATTATTGAAGATACACTTTCAAATCGTTTGTGTGGAAACATTTTGGTTTTCAGTAGAAATAATAAACGGCGAAAGAATAACACACAAGACACAAACAATATGTAAACATTGTAAGAAAACTATACTGTTCACCTCGGCAAAGGTTGTACAGACTCTTAGGGGCCGTTCACATATCGCGCGCATTTTCATTCGCGCAAAATGGTAGCGCATGCTGTGCGGCGCGCTCGTTTTTTCCTGGCGCGCCTTCCTCATGGTTGTGGAGAGCACAGTTCATGGTTGCATAGCAACGACAGACGCTACAGAAGCGCGAGCTCCCGAATGTTTGCAAAAGTAGGAGGAAGCGACGCGGCCGCGCTTTACACGCTTTTTTAGGCGCGATATGTGAACGACCCCTAAAGAGGCAGAAAGCATCGCTATTACTGCTAACGGTTGGACTTCTCAGTGTACGCAGAGCTATATCACAGTTACAGCCCACACAATCAGTAGTGACTGGGAAATGGTCAACTTTGTACTGCAGTTAAACTGACGCTAAAAGTGTTATTTGACTTTTTTATTGATATGTTTATTTTATTTACACGGTTTAATTTATGTTCAATCTGTAGAAAGACGTTCAGTGAGATTTCTCATGTGAAATTATACAGGGCAGAAAACAATTGGTTGATTTTGTGGCAAAACATTTAGCAGCGTTTGCATGTTGTTTGACAGCAAATAATTCATTAAAATAGAAGTAAAATGACATGCATTACAAGTTGATTTCAAAATGCACCAACATTTTTGCATTTTATGATTTTCAGTTGAATAAAAGACTATTTTCCCTTCATACGTTTCATTATTGAGGATTTCTTAAAAATACTATAAAAATCTCGTGTCTCGTCTCGTCTCGTGGGATATGGGTCTCGTCACACCCCTATTAGTTAACATTAGTTAACCGCATTAGTTAGCATGAACTAATAATGAACTGCACTTCTACAGCATTTATTAATCTTTGTTAATGTTAATTTCAACATTTACTAATACATTATTAAAATATTGTCAATATTAGTTAATGCACTGTTAACTAACATGAACAAACAATGAACAACTGTATTTTCATTAACTAATGTTAACAAAGATTAATAAATACAGTAACAAATGTATTGCTCATGGTTAGTTCATGTTAGTTAATACATTAACTAATGTTTAACTAATGAACCCTATTGTAAAGTGTTACCATTATTATTTCTTAAACATTTGAACAAACTCATAACCATATAAATTAAATGTTAAGTGTGCGGCTCATACAGCACAGTATTGATAAATTCATATGACTAGATGAAGAGATGTACAATTTTCACCTACCAGATAATAAAATGGGTAAAAATGGCTTGGACAAGTAAGCACCTGCTTACTTGGTTACAACCACCCAGGGCACCCTTTCAACCTTTTCTAAACCACCTAGCAATTCTCTAGCAATCACCCAGAACATCTGAGCACCAGAGCACCATAGCAACCTCCAATAATACTCTAAACCCTGTGACAGGGCTTAAAATTAACACTTGCCAAGCGCCAAATGCGAGTAAAAATTGGTGTTGGCGAGCATATGACACGCCAGTTGCCAATTGCCAATTGCCAGTTGGCCAGTAATATTTTTTTTTATTCTAGCAATGCTATATTGTGAAAACATGAACTTCAACAAACATGAACGATGCTCGGGACAGTTGATAGGCCAGTGCTACATTGTCACAATAAGCCTTGTCAGTTTAACTATTCAAGCACAAGAAGACACAAAGGGAAACTCAATTTGTTACTCTCTGTGAGGGAAGTTTTCTGTACGCAAACCAAGAGATGGTGAAAACACTCCTTCCATGGAGGGGGGCCAGGTGGAGATTCTTCAGTTTTGTTTTATATCTGTTCTGTCACTGGTCCCGGTACCCACTCTCTCAATAAAAGAGCAGTTTCCTCAACCTCTGGGCCATACTGGGTCTGTGCTGACATTGAGCGATGCTCTGCTTCCTCACACTCAGCCACCCCTTTATTTGCCACCAGTGAGGAGTTTGTGTTTCAAAGATGCACTGCTTCTTCACACCTCCATAGCCAGTCCCTCGCGGGACCCACGGGGCCACGCTGTCCCCCTGCAGGTAAGTCTGTTGTGCCTCTGGTACCACTCATGCGGAACATGGGACCCTGGCCAGCGCTTCCCAGCCCATCCTGTTGGCTCATTCAGATAATCAGACTTGGCTAAGTGATTCAGTTTCGCTAGGCATCCCCCTGAATTCAACTGTGTCCTGTTTACCTTAGTGGCAGGCAAAGACACCCCTGTCCTGCATGCAGAAATTGTGGTCCTCCTGGTGAAGGATGCAAATGAGCCTGTCCCTCCAGCTGAGATGAAGTTTACGGCCTGTACTTAATCGTACCCAAAAGTTTATGGTCAATCTGGGATCTGCGTGTCTTGACTCAGGCCCTTCACAAGCTCCCGTTCAAGATACTCATGCAGAAATGCATCCTCACATGCATTCAACTAAAATTATTTCAGAGGCTCCTGGGGGATATGACATCTGCAACAATGGTAACGCCGCTTGAATTGATTCATATGAGACCGCTTCAGCACTGGCTACACAGCCGAGACCCCAGATTGGCATGGTGCTGCTGTACGCTCCGTGTGGCCATCATGCCGAGCTGTCACCAGACATTCAGCCCCTGGTCAGACCTTGCTTTTCTATGAGCCAGGAATGCCCTTAGAACAAGTGTGCATGCATGTTGTTACAACAAATGCCTCCAGAATGGGTTGGGGCATTATGTGCAACGGGTGTGCAGCTTTGGGCTCCTGGATGGGACCTCGACTGCACTGGAATATCAATTGCCTGGAGTTGCTGGCAGTGCTGTTCGCTTTCAACCGTTGCTTCGGTATGCGTTTCCCTAGTGAGCCTGCTTTCGCTGTGCAAGGTCAGGGAGGATGAGAAGCAGGTCTTGATAGCCTTACTGGCCAACCCAGCTCCCTTCGAGCCGCTTGAGCCAGTTGAGCTTAATATCCTGTCTCTAAAGACAGTGCTCCTTACTGCACTAACTTCCTTCAAGATGGTGGGGGAACAAGTGGTGAATTTGTAAGTGCTGTCCCTGGAGGAGGTAGACCCAGCCCAGTCCTGTTCATACATTGTGTGTTTTCATGGACTGCACGAAGAGCTCAGAGTAGCTCTTTGTCTGATTTGGAGGTCAGCAGAAGGGAAAGGCTGTCTCCAAACAGAGGTTGGCCCACTGGATAGTGAATCACATCGCCTTGGCAAACCAGTCCCAAGGTGAGCAGTGCTCCCTCAGAGTGAGGGCTTACTCCACTGTTGTTTCCTGGGTGTTGGCATGCAATGCCTCTCTGCCAGACATCTGCAGAGCTGTCGGCTGGGAGATACTTAATACATTTGTGAGATTATACAATCTCCCAGTGGAGCCGATTTCTTATGTGTTGGGTTCAAACAGCTAATGTGTGGGAATTCTAGTTCGGTCTTTCACTTACGGTGCCATTCCCCTCTAACAGGGGGATACGAGCATTTACTTGCTCTTCAGGTGAGTTCCCCACTTGATGATCCCTGAATCGAGTTCCTCCAGCATCCTTCGGCAGTCAGACGTAGCGGAGGCATCTGACGCAAGGCTCAGTACTCTTGTGTATACCCTGCCAGTCAGACCTTGTATGCTGTTATTTCCGCTTGGTTATCCCATAAGTGTATTGTCCACGATACGGTTTCCCTCTTGGTAAACCCTGTGTCTTTCCCTTTCCAATTCTGCTCTGCCCCTTTTCTGCATCCATAGTAGCTTCTCCCTGACTAGACTTACCGCAGAGATCTTTCATATGTAGTACTGCCCCACAGGTCAGTCCATATGTGTAGCCACCACACGTTACCTCCGTTTCAGCTGGGTGTGGTCTCCGTAGCATCCCTCTCCAATGATCTAAGCTTGTCTCCACAGCGTTAACAACACTGGTCATGGCTGAAAAATATGGGAATTGAGATCCGAAGCACTCTCCACCATGAGATGTCATGTTAGAGGAACAGCTGCTATCACCATCACTAGAGTTAGCCCTGTCCTTTCCATCTTATTGGTATGGAGAACTATTTTTCTTAGGCTTATGTGGAGCACTGGGTAGGTTACGACTGTGTAGAGAACAGTTGTCAAAAGGGCACACAACAGCTTGCCAGCATCTTTATTTCTGATAGTCTCGGCTCCTCAGCATGTATGGGTAGGTGTGACTCGGCATGCAAATCTCTCTGGCCAGTGTCCACTGGCTTGTTTAGTTACCACTTGGAGCTGATTGGGCTCCCAAGCGTCAGTATTGACGTAACATATCCGTTCTCATATTGGATCCGTGCAATCACTCTTAAAGTAACAGCAGTCTAATATTACTGCTGCTGTCTGTTAATCAAACAACAAAAGACAAAGAAAAATCCCTCACTGCTCTTGACTGAATAACTGCTCTTGTAACTTTAATAAGGATTAATCTATGTTTAATTTAAAAAGTGAAGACTATGCCATTTTATTTTACATTTTATTACTTTATTAAATTTCTGTACCTAAAAATTGTGAATTTTTACTGGTATCTAATATTTGGAGTCATAACTGCCTATTTTTGCAGAAACAAATTTCTTAAGTCACTGGCCATTGATAGTTGTGGCAAAAGTTAGTTTTAAGCCCTGTGCCCACACTAAAAGAACTCAGAACACCTTAGCAACCAACCGCATAACAAATACCTAGCAACCAAACAAACAGCCTGATGGCAAGTTTTGCATCAGCAAGCACTTTAAACAAAATCTAGCGTTTTATTGCCCTTTTCCATTTTTTACTGGTTTTCAATAAACATTTTCAATCAAATATTTTCAGAACATATATAGATCATAATGAACACAATTACATCATTAGATTTTTTTTTTTTTGCCATTTTGAATTAATTAAAAAATTTAAAAGGTATATTTCCTTGTTGTATTTAGTGAATAGGCAAACAGGTTATTAAAACAATATTGTTTCATTGTGTTTCGTTTTTTGTTTGTTTGTTTCATCTCCTCTGTTTCCTTACTGTATTTGTCGTCCTATCATCCTCTGTGTCTGTCTTCACCACACCTGTCTTACTGAACACCTGTCTGCTGGGATATCTCTCTCTCTCTCTCTCTCTCTCTCTCACTCTCTTTCTCTCTCTCTCTCCTCTCTCTCTCTCTCTCTCTCTCTCTCTCTCTCTCTCTCTGGCTGTCTGCTTTGCATGGACACTTTCCTGTGCCTTCTGGCTTTCCATAATATTCTCTTCTCATGATGCTATCTCTAAAGAAGATCTTTCCTCTACGCATCTGTCTCCCTGCTCTGTCAACCCTGCTCCAGAAACACTCCGTCAGAGGAAGAGTAAGTATTTCCCCCAACCTCATTATGTGTGTGTATGTGTGTGCGTGTGTGCTGGTATTTATATGTCTCATTCTTTACTTTAATTCTTCTAATTTCCCTTTATTGAGAGCATTAAGTGTGTTGTTTGTTTGGCTACTGGACCACAAGCTGAAGTAAAACTATAATTTTCAATATTACAATGAACATTCTAGTCACTTCAGATAGCCAAAGAAACCACAGCCCCCAGAGTGAGTTTTTCTGTGATTCCTGGTTCTATCAGCCCACAGAATTCCCAGATGCTGTGGGGACTCTGGCACATCAGCTGTGATTGTTAATACAGCTTAGCTATATTGATTGATAAATTGTGCGGAGGGTGAGGTCGTTTTGTGGCTCAAAACACTCTATCATGAAAACAATAAAGTCAACATGAAATGGCATTCGCAACCCATTTTACTGATGTATTTCTGAGATAGTCAATGATAAATGATTGTAAAAAAGTGGGTGTGTCATACCAGAATGGAGCCAACCTTGGTTGACAACCAAGAGGTCTTGATGACATCAGCAGATAAGCTGTTTCAGACACAGTACAAGTTGTTATATTTTGATGAAATCTTATGATATAACCTGATTTTATTGTACATAATTAATCAGTGCAAGTAAATTTTGATTTCATGTTGACTTATCCCCTTAAAAATTAATTCTGGAATAAAAACCATTTATGATTTTTATTAAAGTATTGCATTTATGACCATCCAATATATTGTGACAATCCATCTATTAAAGTGCTGTCCTTTGACACTGGTCTGCAGAGTCATACTGTGAATGTACAAAGGTGTGTAAACAGTGGGCGGCTTTATTGACTTAGCCCTGCCATCAACGCAACACCTTCAACCTACGTCACATCATTCCTCACTATGCACAGCTATTGTGAACATCTTGATAATTTTTTTCTGCTCATATTCAGGCACAAGTTCTTCTGTTTGCCTTTGTTTAAGTTATGTTAAAGTGATTTTTAACTACAGGCCATGAATGAAGATTTGCCAAGTTAAGGTTAAAGGTAATGTGTTGTGTCTTTGTACTAAGCAATATGATGATTTATTTTAACTGTAGTAATAGCTAATATTGGGCAAAAGAGTTAAAAATATTAGAAATTATATTTTGATATTTCAAACCTTTTGATAATTTTCTTTTTATTTTATAAATCAATAAATTATTTTATAAATAACTTTTTTTTTATAAATCAGCAAACGGAGAAGTGTTACATATTCATTTTAATTTATATGCTTGAATAAATTAGTACATAAAGTAGTGATTAACAGCAATTTTTGCTTACATATATTTTTTGGTCACACTTTAGATTGAGGTCAAATTCTCCCTATTAACTAACTATTAACTATGACTCAATAAACTCCTAATTACTGCTAATAGTTAGTAAGGTATTTGTTAAGTTTAGGCATTGGGTAGGAGTATGGGATGTAGAATATTGTCATGCAGAATAAGGCAATAATATGTGCTTTATAAGTACTAATAGTCAATATAATAATATGCATGCTATTAAGCAACTAATAGTGAGAATTGGACCCTAAACTGTTACCATATATATATATATATATATATATATATATATATATATATATATATATGGTATATATAATATATATATATATATATATATATATATATATATATATTATACATACGTATATTATATATTTTGGTAATCGTTTTTTTGAGGATTATGGCATGATATATTTGTTCCAAAATACTGTAGAGTTTGCACAAACATCCCTTTAATGGTTGATAAGCATATAGTTGCTGTTGTATCTATGCAAAATGATATGGTAACCATTTTATTATTTTCAGTTAGTGTTGTTTTTCCTGGCTGGTCTTTTTTGCTGGTTTTGAAGGGGTTTTTGGCACTTTAAGCTGATCAGGACAGGAGACTAAGTAGACCAGTTTTAGCCAGCTAAGACAGCTAAGGCGCCATCTTAGGCTGGTTTATTTTTTAGTGGGGAATGGTTATTTGTATGGTCATTATATGGTCATTTGTAGATATGGGTGGATTTATTGGCATCTTATGAAATGACATCAACAGAACGTATCTTTTTTAGTCCTGTTATTCACCGTTTATGTGTTGCTTAGTTTGATGCGTGAGACTCTTTCCTGTTAATCCACTCAGCTGGTTGCTGAGCAAGAGTTGGAGAGTTAGAGCGAGAGGGTGGCTGATCGGAGGAAAGAAGTGTGAGTAAGGAGGAGGGTCAGTGAGAGTGAGGAGAGGACGTAGGGTCAGGGAGTGGACTTCAAATCCAGCTCCAATTTGGCAGCAGTCTCTTGTCAGAGTTGATTACCACTGATCCGTTCAGACTTCCCCCAACTGTGATGAGCCACAGGCAGTAAGCAAACGCAGTGTTTTTTGTTCTTGAGGGAGGAGAGGAGAGTTTGAATTAGGAGGGTTGTAGATCTGATCGGTTCTCTTGGTCTGAGAAGACTTTTTCATAACCACAGCTATGACAAAACAATAGCAGGTCTGTTACGAGGCACTCTGGAGGTTTAAATCAAAAACAGCAGGTGATGTACATTTATTTTATTATTTATTTAATGCAGTTCATTTATTATTCAGTTTATACATTTGAGAAGTTGAAAAATGATGTTGAGAGCATCAGAGTAGTGCAGAAACCTCAGTGGTCTTCAGTTAGACTTTTTAAATACTGATTGAGGTTGTATTATTTATATTTATTTTAATTTTATTTTTACATTATTTTGCTGTGTGTTTTTTCCTGTTTTCTACCAAGTAGATTTGTACTCTATTTATACCTGTAGCTGTCAGCATTCATTTACATTTGGTAATTCTTTAGTGCCTTTCTGGTGGATTAAATGTTCTGGTTAAAAGTTTTTTTTTCCACTCACATCATTTCCATATATAAAAAGGGAAAAAATCGCGTTAACTGTAAAATGCGTAGATTGTTTAGAGATTGTTATTGTACAACAACCTTTGTTTCCTGGCACTGCAATGTATTATGGGACTAAAACTTAAAGAGCAGAGGCCACTTTTGGTCAAGTAGATTATGTTATGTAACAATCTTAAATTTTATAAGTTTCATATTTTCACATCATTTCTCATCATTGGCCTTCCACATTGGCCAGCCACTATCATTCTTTCAGTCAAATTCACCAAATTTGCTGCAAATAATTATGGTAATTAGAATTATAATTACAATATATTTGTGAATTTTCATTCACTGTTTTCATTCAGTGGGTCAAAGCATTTGAATAATGAATGTTTTAAATCATTTTGATGGTTGAAACTTCAATAAAGTTCAAATAAACATTTTCTTTTTTTGAACTTTACTTTTAGTCCTTTCTTTTTTATACTTTATTCAGTGTGTGTATTCATTTAATTAGTCACTGTTTAGTACTAGTACAGTTACTGAGAGCTTTAGACATTTGTTTAGATGTCTGGGGTTTTAAATTAAATATTTAGGAGAGAAGCTTGTCCGGTGTGTCTCTCTCTTTCGCTTCACACATCCATCCATCCTGGCTCAGTTGCCCTCTGTCTTTATTTCAGGCAATAAATCCTTCAACATGATGTCCCCCACTGGAGATAATTCTGAGCTTCTGGCCGAAATTAAAGCTGGGAAGAGTCTGAAGCCGACACCTCACAGTAAAGGCTACACGACGGTCTTCTCTAACAGCAGCACAACGGGGAACAACGTAGGTCACGCACCCTTTCTTTTTTAATTTTGCTTTTTCCTTACTAAATTTAGTTCTTAACTATAAAGTGAAAACACTTTCCTGAAGCCTTTTAAAAACATTGTTATTATTGTAATGTTTTACTTGTTTTGAGTTATGTATATTCTTAATAGTGATTCTCAGAAATGAAAAGTATTTTATTTTATGATATGAGTTTCAACCGTTGTCTACTTGTAACCTGTGATCACTCATTTGGGTGTCACTTTCATTGTTTGTCTCGAGAGGGGAAGTAATGTTGTTTGGATTAGAAATACTGATGGTTATCGACAGAAACAAAAGCCAAATCAGATATGCCACATAGATACCAATGGACATGAAGTGAGATTTCTTTATATACATGAGAAAATAATTCTCTATTGAAGATTATGGAAATATTAAAAATGGATCAGTATTCCCAAAATAAAACTGCTAGGACCACAATAAGTAATGAAATCCAGAACCAAATTAGAGTTACAGTGTAGTATTAAATTATAGTTTGGTGCATTATAAAAGTGTAGCTCAGCGATCGGGCACCAAATCTATTGTCCAGGATAATTCAGCCAGTTCAGTGAGGGGCTTGTGTAACTCAGTTAATGGTGCTGTAACACAATAGAACAATTAATTAAAGTTATATAATTGAGGAAATGACAGTGGAGCGTTAAAAATTCTTTCATCTACCTTAATTTGCTGACCAGTAATTTCTAGACTACAACAAAATGTCTTACACTTTTATGGTTGCTTATGTAAATGAAATGTTTCAATTTTTCCAAAGTTTAATGTTGAGTAACGATTAGAAATATTGTAATTACAAGATGTCTGTGTTGTTGTGTTGATGGCATTTAAACTCCTCTAAATTTTCTCTTTTAGCCTAATAAAGACACCAGGTAGCATCTCTCATAAACCAACAATATGTTGAAATGTACTGGTGCGATTTTTACACACACCGGTAAAGTCAGAGCTTTCATAAAATTCTGAATTGCAAACTGGTTATTTAGGATGGAATTTTGGAATTGCTCTTTTTTTAGTTTTTGTAATGAATTGTTTAAAATGTATGAGAAGTGCAATGTTTTAATCTCCAAAGAACCATATAACCAACTCAAGAACCCTGGTTATTGGTAAGAAAAATATATATATTTTCCAGTTTCCAGAGGAGATTCTCAAGTTTTGCTTCAAAGATCAGATTTTATATTGAAGATCAAATAGCAAACACACAGAAAAAGTTTATTGTACAAAAATAAACAAAAATGTCTATAAGATAAATGACATTTATTAATATTAACAAGAACTATATAGACAGGCAATAATTAATCGCACATAACAGTGATTGGCACGTTTAACCTCATTGCAAGTGAACCTGATTCTTTTTATGAAGAGAGTTGTTTACTGATCCTTAGATACTACGAAGATCCATTGAAAAGTCTTTATTTTTGTGTGTGTGTGTGTGTGTGTGTGTTTTATTCAAATCAGCTGTTGCTATTTCTATATTTTCTTCTGGAACATTCAATTCTGATTGATCATTTTGAATTCCAGGGGGAACGGCCAACATCGCCGCCGGAGTCTCTGCCAAAACCCCAGCCCAACGACACCCAATCCGCAAAGCCAGAATCTCCACCACCTATTTGTCCACCCACACCACCCACTCCCACGACTAGCGGTGGGTCGCCCCAGAACCTGTCCACTTCACAGAGCAGTGAGCAGCTTGCAACCACTGTCAATGGAAATACTGCTGTAGCCCAGAGGAAATCCAGTATGGTGGATGTTGAGAGTCTGGTGCCCACACATGACGAGCAGGGCCGAGCCATCCCAGAGTGGAAGAGGCAGGTGATGGTGAGGAAACTGCAAGTGAAGATGCAGGAGGAAGAAGAGAACAAGAAAAAGGTGAGTGATGAAACAGTTGAGTGTTTTAAACATAAGCTGAGACATTGCATTTCTTATCCAGCTGAGATTTCAACATTTAGATACTTTAACCAACACTTTCAAATCCCAACTTTAGAACATACTTAAATACCCCACAGAATCAAAATTGGAGCTTTGTGGCTTTAAGTCAATTTGTTTAAGGTATCCATATGCTAGTACTTTATATTCCTAAGAGCTGACAAAACATGCATGCACAAAAATTACAGTATTTCTCTTCTGACTAAACAGACATCCCAAAATTATCGATCCAATATATTTTCTTTCCCAACCATTAATTGGTTACAAAGGAAGTAGCTGGTATTTATTCATTCATGATAAGCTCTTCAATAGTTCTATCCCACTTCCTGTTTCAATAGGATATCCATCAGCCCAGGGAGAAAAAAAATTAATGTCAAGGCATTTCCTGGGGTCCTTAAGCATGTTAAATAATCGCTATGTTCAGAATAGCAAACTAAATACATGAAGTACATGAAGTATATTTTTGCAGTACATGAATATTGTGCACAGTATGCAAATTGTGTTTATACATAGAATGCACCTTACTTGACCTCCCGTTTTAATTTTGATGAATGAAATTAAAATATATATAATAGAAGGTGTAATTTCTTGATTAATTGGGCTTTGAAAAGTTATGACATGTTAAGATAATATATAATTTGAAATACAAAATAATCATATTAATTTCCTAGATGTATACCTGGACGCCACTCACATGTAACATGTTGAGGTCATGTGACAACAATGTAGAATGCTGCTGTTAATAATAGGCACTAGGCAGTATACAGTGCAACCTAAGTAACAAGCTTCTGAGTAACTAAGTAACAAGCTAAGTAACATCACTTCTGAACATAGCCAAACTCACAGTTCATGTCTAATTGTTTTAAATGTTTATATATAGACTGCTGCTTATAAAAAAAAACACTAACAATTTAACATTCACAATTAATAAATGGAAATTAGTGCATTTTCTCAGCTTATGAGACCAGTGCTATCCTCCTGTAGTTTTAGTAGTGTGAGCTATAGTATCGCCTCATTCAATTTTAAGAAGGCTTATGATTTCAAATGTAAATCATAACTTTGTAATTAAGGTTTGAGCTACAGTAGCTACATGGAGGATAGCTGAGCAGTGAGTGTCTGCATGGTGATTTTTGTGTATATACTCTTTCTGAAAACTATATCCAACAATTCAGAAAATATCTACTCATTTAAAAAAAAAAAGTGTGGTCATTCACTTCTCCATTAAGCCCTAATGATAAATTGGCTAATGAGTTTTTGATATCTGGGTTAACCATATCAGTTTTGTGTGAATGAGTAAACATTTGTGCAGCTCTTAACTATTTTATAAATGTGGCCATTTTCGGGTTAGCGGGAATTGTTAGTACATAAATCCAAGAAATGTGTTGTTAATAGATGCAAGGATTGAGAATTAGCGTTGGGATGAGATATTAATTGGTGTTTGAATCAATATATATAATTTGTTGTTGTTTTGTCATGGAACATTGCTTTACATGACAGCAAGCATCAGGCAGCTAGGCTAGATTACTTGTACTTGCCTTAGATGGTATTATTGAATCACTTTTACAGGCTATTTTTTTCCAACATATTTATTCATATAATTATTGTGAATACGTTGATTTGTCCCTCTGGCATGTACTTGATTGCAAAGTCAAATAGCTGGTAAAACAAGCATGTTAGATTTGGCTGTGATTTGTAAAACTTAAAGGGTTAGTTCACCCAAAAATATCATTAATTCTGTCATTAAATACTCAAAATCATGTCGCTCCAAACCCGTTACGCTTTCATTGATCTTCGGAAAACAAATGAAGATCTTTTTAATGAAATCTGAGAACTTTCTGTCCCTCCATTGACAGTCCACTTTGATGCTTCAGAAAGTTCATAAAGAGATTGTAAAACTAATCAATATGAATTGAGCGGTTTAGTTCAAATTTTATAAAGAGACTCGATCGCTTATGAAGAATAGATTTTATTTAGGCTTTTATTATGTAACTATTGATCAGCGAACACAAACAGAAGCTCAACCAAACCTGCTTGACGTGCAAGAACAAATCTCTTGTGGAAGCTCAAATGTGCTGCGTAACACGAGAATGAACCTCATTGGTTATCGCACATCAAGTAAACATGCTTGAGCTCCCATTTACCATATGTGATATGTGAATTGATGAATGTTTATATGTGAATAAAAGCCTAAATTCAATCTGTTGATCATATAAAGTGATCACATCTCTTCATAAAATTTGGACTAAACCGCTAAATTCATATGGATTAGTTTTATGATCTCTTTATGAACTTTTTGATGCATAAAAGTGCGTAACTTTCTATGGAGGGACAGAAAGCTCTTAGACTTCATTAAAAAGATCTTCATTTGCATTCCAAAGATGAACAAAAGTCTTACGGGTTTGGAATTTTTGGGTGAACTATCCGTTTAAAGAGTTTTATATTATTGATCAGACATGGTTTTCAGCCTATAGTGAAGGCAGACTTTTAAAATAATACTCAATCTTTGGTTTTGGCCTGGTTTGCGTAGTGCGGGGACTCAAGTGAATGTCGTGCAATGTGACATTTGGTTGGCTTTTCCTATACTCTGTGTTGAGTGATGCAGTGTTTAATTTGGGGCTGCCGTGATCATCTCAACACAAGCCTAAGTGTGTTTGACATTTACTAAGGAAGTATTAGTTTAATGTGGCTTACTGGCGATGGTGCACGACAGCTCTAAGTTTTTACATGGGGATTCAGTGGTGTGATGCAAAGCCCCTTCACACTGCAACTGGCGCTTACAGCATGAAGTGCAGTTGGTCATCTTGTTCATTCTACTCATTAAGCTTTTATTTTTATCTTATACTTTCACACATCTTGTTAATGCCCTGAAAGTTTTTTTTTCTAAGATTAGTGGAAATTGGTCAAGTTCCCTGCAAACACAAGCTTAATATAATTTACAGATAAAGTATGGAAACTTCTGGGTCATTTTCAAATGAATGTCTATATGGACAGCATCTATGGCAGGCTGTGGAATTACAGGCAATAAATTTACACTTATCTTCAGTAAACTGAATGGAAAATGGTTTTACTGAAATTACACTTACTGTGTATAACACACTACAACATTTACATTACTCTAAATACACTTACAATGGAAGTCTAGCAGAAAAGTGGCCAGCAAGTCTTGAACATGACATGTGTCATCATCATGAGACTGGTGTTATAGAATAGCTTACCAATCCTGTCTGTACAAAATTGTAATTAATCTTTCAGTTCATGCCACGACCAACTAAAAAGCAAACCCAATTTGATGGTATCTGCACAAGTATACCAGGAAGTGACATAACACGTATACCAGTTTTATGTGAAAACAAAAAGTATTTTCTTGGAACTGAGTTATGCACACTCCATCCACAAAGATTATGTTGGTAACTCATAACTCCACCTTGAAAAGCAGTCCCACATTGACAGTTTAGGCAACTTTACGGCTCAAGGAATTCAAGTGCTTTTACAAAAATATGAGCTTTTAAATCCACTTACCTATTAGACTTCCACTGTAAGCATTTTACTGTATAGGCCCTGTTCTTTTCTATTTCTTTTTACAAACTGAGGATTAATTATTGTTTGTAATATTCAATAGCATGTCACTAATTGTATCCATAGACAATCATTTGAAAGTAACCCAGATTATTTATTTAATATATTTAATAGATTCTAACCAAAACCCTAGACCCTGTCTTGCAGTTTTTTGCCTGAATCTACTTTTGCAAATCAACTCAGTAAAAACAAGGCAGTATCATCGCACCACTAAATTCATGTAAAGTTTGAAACGTTTGGGGTGAAGAGACTAAAATCGTGTATGTAACGGATCGGATCCAAAAGCTGAAGGGCACCCCCTCCTCTGTTTTGTTCTTTTCTATATCCTCCTCTGAACCTACTTTAGTTTGCTGCCAGTGGATACTATCAAGCCCAAGACTGGCATTATTCTCATGTGCACAATGCTATTCTGGGTCCATTTGGAGAACTAATGACAGAGGACGACCTTATCCGCATTGAGAAGCAGATTGAGAACCTCCAGGTCATGCAAAAAGTGACCGAGGTGGAGAAAGATCTGGAACAGCTAGAGCAAGAGTTGAAGCAACTCTTACCTGTGTCTGCAGCTTTGAACCAAGACCACTTCTCTGTCAACCCCAAACAGGTTCATGGGCAAGCAGAAGACTTGCCTGCCTGGTGCAGTAAGATCTCCACATTGCTCAAAAGCATGGCCATCTTGCTCGCAACTTTGGGTGGAAAGGAGATCGATATTATGGAAATGATCACTCAAGGATATACATACGAAGGTCTGAAGAATGGAAAGGGCCAGACAGGGATCTCAAATTCAGTGGCCTCTGGAAACATTGGCCGATCACAATCATTCTCCACTCGAGAGGAAGTGGAGAAGGAGATTAAGCAGTGTGGTGTATCTGTGAAGAACCTGAAAGCTAATTACGAAATTCATAGCCAGTCAAAGTATGAGGATGACAAAATGAACCGCACATACAAACGTACAAGGTCCTTGCCTGCTGTTAGTGAATGTAGCTACCCATCAGAGCCCATCTTGGAGGATGAGCTGCTGTTCTCTCTCAGTGAGAGCAACTCACAAATCGGAGATGGGTCACCAATAGAGCAAGACCCAAATTTACCATTAGTGAATGAGGAACCTATAACACAGTCCCATGCAACTTTGATGTATACTGGGCCTGAAAGAACAGGACCATCTGATTCAGAACACCATGACCCCTCTGACATTTCTTCGAATCCACTAACCTCAGAGCAGCTCACCCGCAGTCTAGAGGTGCAGACAGACCTGAGCTATGTCCAGGAGTGCATCGAGATGCGAAAGGAGAGGATTGTGTTTCTGTTCCTGGAACACTGGAGAAAGTACACAATGACTGAATCCTACAAGTGCTCAGGAAGAGGGAAGACTCTAAGTGTTGAAGACAATGACTGTCATTCCATGTATTATCAGAACCTATCTAAGCCAGATGGTACCATGCAAATGGAGGATGACCAACTGTTGTATTTCATGAAACAGAGACAGGTTGTGGGAAACCTTCTTGGCCACTGGAGGACCATTATGAGCCAGGTGCCCACACGACAAATCCGGAGACTCAGTCGAGCTCAGATGATCTACTGGCCTGAGCACTTCCTTCCCCACATCAACGGGTCACCTGTTCAGTATGAAAGTCTAACCCTTGACCTTTTCATGCTCGGCTACTTCCAGCTTCTTGAGATGAACATGTCCCGCACTGAGCGGAAGTTCCGTCACTTGCTTTGCTATGAAATGTTTGACAGACTTGGCAGTCACCCATGGGAAGTGATCCGCCAGTTCCACCGAGAGGTAATGGAGAGTATTGAGAGAGGGAAACGTGATTGGTCAGATGGATTTGAAGATATCAAGGTGAAGTATTTTGGTGACTCTGTGGAGGGAGGTGGGCTGCTGGAAGCTGCTGAGCTCATTCTCCCTCCAGAAGTTCTGCAGGTGTCCGTAAGCATATCACAAGGGGCTCCGGCTGATGCAAGTCTCTCAAGTATTTCACCACCAGACGTCCCCTTTGAACACCCAGGGCCAACTTTAGATGATTGTGCAATGGCCACCCAACAGGGCTCCTCAGAAGTCTCAGTGGAGAACATTACAAATGATACAGCAATACAGAAGAGTGGTACTGAAGTTCAACCACCACATGATAACATTGCAGCACAAGGTGCACCACAGACAGAAAACACAGTAACGCAAGCAACCATAACAGCTGAAAGCCCGCAGATGGAAGCCCCACACACTGTGAATAAACATGGCCCAGCAAATACCAAAGAGGAGCCCAATGAGGACTCCATCAAGCTTATTTATGAACTTAAAGAGTTTAGCAATGAAGAAATTATTAGATATATCGATCGAAGTTTTGCCTTCTGGAAAGAGAAGGAAGCTGAGATGTTTGACATCTGACTTATAAGTTCAAATTATTTGAAGTGTGAAATAATTATCAGGAGACAGAAAAAATGCTTGTGTTAAGCAGATCAGCAAACAGTTTGGTCAGAGAGGCAGTTTATTTCCAGAAAATTTTGATTGTCAAAAGAAACAATCAAATGCTGTGCTTAACTGAATTTAAGCAACAACCTGCCCTGTTGTCATTTGTCATCAGACTTCTTACAACCAACTGTAAGCTGTGGTGTAAAAAGTCAAGTTAGACCTCAAAAGTCAATATTGATATGTTTTGTAAACTGCTGTCATGCAGATAAAACAATAAATACATAGAAATATCAAAGAAAACAGCACCTCATCTCACAGAGTGAAGTGAAGGAAAGATTGCAGTCTTTTTTTGCAGAACATCAACTTTTCAGTGAGTATATAAGATATAAACAATAAAATAATGCACACACTTTTAGTGTGCTAGTTCATCTTAACAGTGATTTCCATCTGTTGAAAGAGCTTTAGCTAATCACAGCTATGTTACAGCTACGTAAGTAAATAATCAGCTTACATTTTGAAGCACAAAATACATTTTCTTGAAATTAAAAAAATTTAAATGTAAGATTATTCTGACCAGTTTTTAAACATAATTTTGATTGAATTTCTTCTGATTCGTTCATTAAAAAAGCCATTTTGTAACTTTGAACTATTGTTTGGTATTTATATGACTTACAATTGAGTGTAACAGAATTTACCATTACAATATGTTTTACATCACTTGCTTTAAATGGTTTATCTTGCATGTTGCGTAATAATTTGGAAAATATCAGTATCATTTTTTAGGATAAGATGGAAGGTGTTCCCTCTTTTCTTAGTGTTCTTGCCCTGTTTTGAGTTAAGAACACACTAGTTTCTGAACATAATCAATGCTTTTATTTATTTAACCAGGATGTATTTGTGAATGAGAATTCTTGACCTTTTTGTTTATCTTTCAGGTTGATTATCTTTTGTTAGCAGATGTGTTTGGCAATGTTGTTTTTAAGAGGTTTTAAAAAGCAGATGGATTTCTACTTAAGTTAATTACAAAGGTTTTTATGCCATTGATATTCATACGTTTTTTTTTGTTTTGTTTTTTACATCTAACATTGATGTTTAAATTGTTCAACTGTCAGTTTTTGTTCCATCTAGCCATGTTTGAAGTGTCGGTTTGATGTTTTGTTTATTTTTTGGGAAATATACACAAAAATAAATAAATCAAAAATTTATGATTGGATACATAAGTCGAGATCATTACATCTGTGATTTCCTATTACAACTTTAATAAAAGAATTGAAGACCTTTTTAAGAACATATATTTTACTAAATTACTTAAATTTACCATTTAAAGCTTGCTTATTTTATTGCTCTACAAATGATCGACTCTTGTTAGGTTCCATGGACTTAACTTATCTAAAGAGTTAAATAAGAATTAGAGAGTTAACTATGGCATCACGGTTATTTTTGGAGTCAAGCTCAAGCTGTGTTCTTGAGGGCATTTAGCAGCCATTTTCTTAAGAAGGCTAAATATGCACAATGTTAAAACTCTGTTCCATAGTATGTGCTGTATATTTTGAGGTAAATGTAAAATGTTTTAGGTGACATCTGTAATTATATTATAGAAACTCAAATAGTTTAATCTCACAGAGCCATATTTCAGGTCATATTTCCATACCCAAAATTAAAAGTAATTTTATATTATAATATATTATATATTATGTCAAAAGAAAATTAAGCCTATTTTTATACCCTAATAATGATGATTATATTAAAAAAACCATTATAAAACATTATAAAAAAAAACAAACAACAACTACAAAATTCAAAAGGTTATATAGTATCTTTTTTGAGATGTCATTTAATGTCTTTCAAATTTTCCAAAATATTAGGCAGAATCCAAAGGCAACCCAATGTTTTAAAGAAAAGCAATACTGCATTATTAATGGAAGTATTGATGGAAGAACAGCTAATCATTTGATCTGATTATTATATAGCAAGAAATGACATCAGTGTGCGGTCATGTGTTTCATTATTTATAGCTGCACCCTCTAAACATCTATCAAAGCATTTTCAAAGCATCTTCGTCTTTCAAGTACTTTTATTATATTTTCTTTTTTTTTCTTTTTTTTTTCTTGGCATATAATTCCCAGGGGAATAATGAAATATTAAGAGACATATTAGTTTACTCTGATGTGGCTCCACAGTAGCATTTGAGGTAATCGATCCGTTTGGATGGGAAATGAGATGCTGAAGATGGCCTCCCCCTCTGCAGGGCTATAGTTACCATCTGAATGGAGGAAGAAGATCACTTTTCACACTGTGCACACACTACCTGTCTGAGTGAAAGGAGAAAAAAAAAACTTTATTGGACGGTGTATACAGAAATTGTATACGGAGTGTCTTTGGTGGCATATTCTGTATGAAAACCGTGGAATTTGTTCAAATAGTAGGACACTGGAGGAGTTTTGGTTGCACAGGAGCACCCGAGTTCACCTCTAGTTTAGACCAGTAGCGGTTCCTTCCCGTAAATTTTGCTAGGGCAGATTCTGGGTCTTAGCATTTTATGATACATTACATACTTAACATTTTGTATTCTAATCCATGAACACATGCAGAACACTTTTGCCAGCGGTCCAGCATCCTTGCATTATTCAGCCTAAGGGTGGCGCTCTAATGTTGATTGACAGGCACGCATAGAACGAGTATTGCATCTGAATGTTGTTTTAGAATGTTACAAGTTGTGGAGGAATTCCGGCGAGGAAAAGAAAGTCATTCTATTCAGAGAACAAACAAAAAACATTTTTCACATTAGTCACATTAGCATGTTTAAAATTTCATTAATTTGATAAAAAATATACACGCGAACTAGTTACTGACCTGATGCAGACTAATATACACAAATTCATATCGTCTTGGTCTGGAGCGAGGTTTACGTAAGATAACGTTAAAATAAGCATGGCAGTCTGAAGTCTGTCCCAATGGTTCTCGCTGCAGTTCCATTTTCCACCACAGATTTACATTGGAAAATTGTGGGGTGCTGTAGAGTTGGGGAGGGCTGAGGCACCCGCTGCCCTTCTTAGTATCATAATACATGCCTGCCAAATTTTAATATATTCTGCTCACTTTACAACTAAATAGTCCGAAAATCTGAAAATAGTTGTTACAGAATACTGAACGCATTTATAATTCATTACTGATTCAGTTTATATAGGGGTCTATGCAGGCTTAGAGTGATTGTAAATGTAACAGCACAAAAATAAAAACATCAGTAAAACTGCACTTAAGTAAAATAATATGAGTTGTTTTGCTATATTAGGTGTGTCTGACTTGAAGTGGCGCTACATAGAGCGGGAATACTGGCACTTTTATTTTTTCACTTCAAGCACTTGGTACTTTGATGTCATACGATCAGTTTGCGCAGCACCGGTTCAAGTCAAACACACCCACTGTCATTATGTTCAGCACACATTTAGCATGGCCTGATAGCAGAATTCAGGATCTCTCAGGATCACAGGCAGGCCTATAAAAAATGATATACTGTGTTTTATGGATAGTGTATCCATTAGTCTTTTTTATTTATATTAATTTATTTTTATATTTGTGTATTGTATTTCACAGTACAAAATTATTTATCTATTGAGCTTTTTAGTGTTCACTTCACTTTCTAGCATTCAAGATACTTTTACATACACTCTCCAAAAAAAAAAGTACAAAAGCTGGGGCATTACCCTTTCAAAAGGTACACTTTTGTACCTTATTTACCCCAAAGGGGTGCATGTTAGTACCTAAATAGTACATATTATTATATTTTGAAAGGGTACCGCACCAGTGACTGTTTTTGTATCTTTTTTTCACTATAATACATTGTCATTTTTTGAGGCCACTGTAGTGACATCAAAAATGATCTTGAAGTGTCTACACAAAATGTTATTAACCTAAAAAAAATCTTTGCTGATCTCATCATCAGCTATGTGTCATTCTTTCCTGTGTGTGACAGGCTGAAGAAGAGGCGGCCCGTTTGGCTTCCTTACCTGCCTGGAGAAGAGATATTATGAAGAAAAAGATGGATGAAGAGAGGTAAGTTAAAGCCAAGGATCTGATTTTTGTCTTTCTGTTTCCTTCTAATTATCTCCTGTTTTTCTGTTTACCATTTGTAAACCTCATTCATCCCATTTTTCAAACAATTTAGTGTTTATCTTACTGCGTACTGTGAACAGTTATAACCTTTAAAGATAAAGGGAACTTTGACAATTTCTAATAACAAAAAGTAAATTAGTGCTATTTATGACTAACTGAATGAATAAGACTTATAGTACTGCCTTCTTCTATGCATTTCTTCCATGCAAATCTGTGAACTTTCTGTCTTTTACTCTCAATATCTTTTGTGGATTATAATGCCAAAGTGATAAGAAGTAAGTAAAACTGTACAATATTTTCGGTTGTAGTGTTTTTGAATGTTGTAGTTCTGTACAAAATTTTAATATATATATATATATGTATATCAATACATCATGTAATCCTCTAATTTCTTTTATTCATTCCTGGATGGACAGGGAACAGAAGAGGTGAGATATTCGTTAGTAATCGTAGCAGTACTAATGGTAGTTGTAGACGTAGTTCCTTTTCAATTAAGATATATGCTTCATTTTAATTGTATTAATGTGCATTGTATGTAATTTAATCAAAAACATGTTAATACCTCATTTTATTTTCTCATCCCTGCAGAAAAGAGGAGGAACAACGGCGAATGGAGAAGGAGAACGAAGAGAAGTCGGAACTGGAGCGACTACGAACACTAGGCTATGATGAAACCAAGCTGGCGCCATGGCAACGGCAGATCATTTTAAAGAAAGGCGACATAGCGAAACAGTAGCAAACTCCCAGTCATCCCCATCCACTCTTGCACAACTCTCTGCTGACACGGTTCAGAATCTGCCAGACCCTTTAGACCCAAACCACAGACGGGTTCAGCGTTCTGCTTGCTCGACCACTTCATCACTTCTTCAGAGTCTTAGCTCTGAAGATGCGTTGTACCGTTAAAATGAGTGAAAATGAATGAAAAAAATGTTTTAATGTGGTCAGGTCTTATTTGATCAGGTTTATATGATTTATTTAGCAGTCTTGAGAACTAAAAAGATCTAAAAAGAAAATTCTGAAAATATTTTTAGCACTCCCCATCTAATACTTCGCAAATCTCCCTCCTGCTTGTTTTATGTCTCATTTCAAATCTCTAGTAGTATTTTCATGCATAGATAGATAATATATGTCAAGGAAATCACATGTACTCTGCTTGAATCCTTTTTAAAATTTTCTTCATGTGGTAATAATCTATGAAGTATGATAGTACTGAACAGGTGTATTTTACATCAAATAAGTGATGCTTTGCATTATGGTACATCTTTATTTCTTTATATAAAATGTGCAATTTTGAAATATCAGAAAAATTATACATATTTTACCAGTTGTTACTTTGGATGTTTGACCCCACTGTACATAATACAAAAACAATATCTCACCAGAAATTGGTGTCAGAGATCACAACTGATATTTGGCCATAGAAAGTCTTCCCAGATAACAAAGCTTGAAATGTTTATCAAGGATTGAGTAAAACCCATAAGAAGCCAATGTCTTAAATATTCTATTGCATCTTTAATAATAATAATAATAATAATAATAATAAAAATCCCTGTCATCTGTACTGAGATTTACATAGGAAGTTTACATTACGAAGGGGAAATGATGTTGGTAGCTTAATATGTCATGTAATCATGACATTGTATTCAACCATGCTGTGGTCCCCCCAAAAATTAAGCTATTTTCCTTTTTCTGCTTGGCAACTGTAGATTATTCTCTATTGTTAATGTGTTTAGAGTAACTAGACATCAGAAAAGTGCCGGATGTGAATCTGTACGTGTGCGTGGGTATGTGAGAAAGTATATGTGTGTGCATATTTACACATGCATAATGTCATTTGTCTTTCCTGTGTCATACACTGTGCGATGGTTAGAGTTGTTGTATTTTAAGTGTTTTTTTTCCTGTACAACTGTAAAAAAGAAAAAAAAAGTATACGTAAGTGATAAGCATGGCCCTCCTTGTGTTTGGGAACTTTCTGCTTTTGTTTATCAGATGCCATAATGATGCTGAAATCAAAGATATGAACGCCATTGCCATTTGAAGATTTTCTATTCATAATTACTCCATATTGAAAAATGCTTATAAACTCCTACTGCCCTATAATATCAGTTACATGTTTTGTTTTTCCCCCTATTTTCAGCCTGACAGCAGACTATTGTAAACTTCAATTTTCCCAATGGCAAAACAAGTAACGTAATAAAAATTTAAATAATTTTTGCCTCTGAGATACTTAATATACATTTCAAAAAACACATCCAATACATTAAACTGATAAAGCTGATATATGCTAATCTTTATTTATTTTTTTACAGAGGTTTAATGAATACAAATTAAGTTACAGGACTGAATGTTACAAATAAATGCCAGCAAGAACATTAATAAATTAACATTAATGTGAAAAGAGGATATAGGTAGTAAATAAACATTTTTTATAATATCCTAAACCTCAATATTTAAACCTGATTGCAGGATGTTACTATACAGTACTTAGTACAGATGTTAGTATAGTATTTGTAATATTTAGTTTAAATATTCCTATCCAGTCCATTTGAACAGGCACTGCAAGACAAGTGACAGTGTGAAAGTTGAACAGAAAGTTGAACGCTTATCAGAAGAATCAACTTCAATGAATGTTTAGTTCACGATTTCAGAATCAGCAGCAGTAACTAAAGGGGCGGAGTTTAGCGATGTGCTCATGCAGTGCCAATGTTTGCCAGCAGATGGAGCAATGAGCATTTTAAAGTTGAAGTAGACCACAGGAAAATCAGTATTATAGAAAATGGATAAATAAAAATAAATAAAACATGTTCTGTCTGGTCATAAGTGCACAGATTAATATATCATTTGTATGAAAAGAAAAAAAAAGAAAAATTAAAAAGATTTTGCAATGTGTGAGAGTTTGAGGGAGTATAAGCTCATCACCGGAGGGTGTTTCTCGGCTCACCTGGAGTGACGTATTGCGTTGTAATACAGAGAGAGCGGAGGTGGTGTTGGAATGTGTTGAAGTTCTGCTAAAAATATATAATATGTTCTGGATCCGTGCAGGGAAATCTGACATTTGCACACTTTCAGAAGCACAGTGCACGTGATTTTAGCCGGGTAAGTTAATACAGTATTTATGTATGACCTTTAAACAGACTGAAAGTGCTGTTGTTTTGATAACTAGTCTGTCTAGGCGTGAACTGCAGTTACAGTGAGTTGTTTATCCGGGTGACTGTGATCAGTTTTGTGTTAAACGATTCCCGCAGTGTCTAGATGCTATGTGTCAAAATGGCTCTGAATAACAAACTTCAGACCAATAGACTGTCCTCTTCGAGATGTTTTTGCATTTTATTATTATTATATCATATCTATTTTGGCCACAGGTTTCATTAACACTGGCTACTTTATAATGTCAATCTAAAAAATAAAAGTTGTTGTTGTTGTTGTTGTTGCCGCCGCCGCCATGAATGGTTCGCATCATGGAAGCTTCGCCTTGCACAAACGTTTCTTTACACTGGGAAAAAAATATCTTCAGATGATTAAAATGTTCTTCATTTTCACACTGAGGGGGGAAAAAAAGTTAAAATAATGAATAAAGTTCACTGAAAGCTTCTTTGGGAAACCCAGAATAGTTCTTCTATGGCATTGCTGTAAAAACACAATTTCAGACCTTTATTTTTGAGTGTAAATGGCAACAGAACTAATTGTGTTCACCAAGTGGCATAATTGTTTGTTTGAAATAATTGTGAAACATTTCTAAAGCTTTGCATATGATTTATGACTGTGAATGAGTGCACCTGTTTCCGTGATCAAGGGGCATTCCAAACCGATGTAAGAGAGTTCCTGGAAAAATAATAGGTGGTGTTATTAGTGGCAGTGGCAGTATTATGCTTTGGCAATGCTGAAAAATGTATATAAAATATATCATTAAACCAGATGGAGCTACATGAAGCATATTTTCCATCATATAATGAAAATTACTGAAAGACATGTCTAAATTCTCATTATTCATAATAAAGCATTTTTCATCATACAATTTATGTTTTCATATGTTATTTATACATTAACTTATTAAAAGTTTTATTAGACTATTAGTATTCTGTAATGTTATCTGTTTAATGCACAAACTATTGTTTTGCTACTTATTTGAATCAACATTGAACTGAATAGCTGAAGAGCTGCTTTATAGCTGAAAATAAATGAAATTCATAATTGGTGAATTTTATAACATTAGCACTAGCTATTTTCCTTTTTATTAATGTGAAGATGCTTAATATTTATTTTATAAAGCGCTAATAAATAAATGTGACTTGACTAAATATATAGTTTTAAGGTGTTGATGGTAGTATTTATGATACTGTTTCAAATGTTTGCTGCTTTATCACAATGTAATATAAATAATGTCACTATACAAATATATATATATATATATATATATATATATATATATTTGTTTTTAGGGTGAAAACCTGGACATGTTGCTGCATTAACTTTAGATGGTAATTATACAGTATAAGCAAAGACTAGTTCATAATAACTTTTCCTTTCACTTCATTGTGTACTTTGTTGTCGAATGAAAATGGGTAATGAATATTGCTTATTAGGCGTTATAAATGCTTTACTTGTTTTGTTCACCGTCATTGCACTTAACCTGCCCTTGATTTCTGTTCAGATCTATTACATTGAAAATGCTTCCACCTTTACATTTTTTAAATTCTATTCAAACAAAAATACAACCCTAATTTAACCCTAAGTGAATATAGTAGACAAAGAGTAGATAAACAAAGCCTTACAGTCGAAGACTCTGTACCAAAGTGGGTCTTGGAGACCCACAGGCCTTAAGTTTATATCCAACCTGCTTCAGCTTGTGAATTTCAAGCTTGTGTGATTGTGTCCCAAAGAGCTCGATTAGCTGGTTCAGGTGTGTTTGATTATGGTTGGAGCTAAACTCTGCAGGACAGTGGGTCCCCAGGTTAAAGACCTTTGCGCTGTACACCAACATTCTCTCACTTCACTCATCTCTGTTGTAACAGGTTAGGGCAGTGGTCTGCTGGTGACCCCAAGTTGATATTTTATAAGTGTCAAACACTTTCAACCAGCCAAACAGGAAATACGATAAAGGTGCCATGTCTAACAGAAAATCCGATGGCTCCATGGGTGGCCAGTCTCTTCTTCTTCCCGAGAGCTATTTCAGCTCAGTCCTTCAGCTGGACCAGCCGTCAGGACGTTCGGCTTCGAGCATCGACCTATCCAATGCGAATTCGCCAAATAGTGAGAGGAGACCTGTAGTGCTCAGCACCCAGAGTGTTGCGGCTCGTAAGATGGGCACTCAGCAGCTCATTCCCAAGAACCTGGCAGTGACTAGCCGTCCAAGACATCGCCACCACACCACCGTGGTGACCCTGCCCGTCAGCCTGCAGTCCACAGATATCTCCTGGGAGGACTATGACAGCGATGCAGGTGATGGGTTTTCGATGAGGAGAAATCGCAGGAATAAATCATACCGTGCTGCAGTCACCAGTTTGAATATTGATGATTTGCCAAGCGAACTCCAAACAGAAACGCTGACACTGGTCAGAGAAGAGAAGGCGGCCAACCAAAAGCAAGCACACAAATCGGGACGCAAGGCAAGTATCTTGCTCTCAGATTATTTTGTTATTAAACTACCAGGATGTAGGATGTCATTTGTTAAATCCATAATGGGGCTTTTCACACTGCGCTTAACCCTGGATTATCGACGTTCTAAATGGCCCTTTTAACCCAATTAATTGTAATTCAGAAGCGGGGTTAGCTTTTTACTCTAGTTATGAAACCCTTCTCTGGAGCAGAGTTAGCACTGCTTTTGACCACGCATTGCGGTGCAAAACTTGTACAGTGTGAAACGATGCGGTGTTAGAATGTTACTGCTAGACACTTGCCAACAGGCAGCCAAACACGTGGCTTATATTCACATGCTTGGGACAGTTACGGAAACACTGCGCATTGTATGTAAATGGTAAATTCAGAGGAAATATGTTGAATGCTGATAGAAAACGAGACAATTGGAGTGAAGAAGAGACCTTTCATTCTTAACATTCTTAACAACTTGATAGGCAAAATACAGTATGCACAATGCTTAAGCATTTATGGAAACATATTGCGTGCTTCGTTCTTCAAATCAGTGACACTGCAAATATGCAAATAAGGAAGTTAACCCAGGGTTTAGAATGTACAGTGTGAAACTATAGCTTATGAATGCCCAGGATTAAAGGGATAGTTCACCCTGAAATGGAAATTGTCATAATTTACTCCGCCTCATGATGTTCCAAACTTGTATGAGTTTCTTTCTTCTGTTGAACACAAAAAAAGATCATTTAAAGAATGTTGGTAACCAGATTTTTGACGGTAGCCATTGATTTTCATAGCATTTTATTTTTTACTTTGGAAGTCAATGGCTACCATCAACTGTTTTGATTTTGGGTGAACTGTCCCTTTAATTGCTAACCCTTGGTAAATTATGATCAGTGTGAAACGTGAAGCAAGATAACCCTGGATTCCGTTTACCTGGGAAATTCCCTAATTTTTTTTTTTCTTTTTTTAAAAAGGCAAACTTTGTTTTAAACAGGATTATAGCAATGTTAAATATATCTTTGTGCTTTCTGCTGTTCTATCAATTAAGGCAAAAAACCTATTTATCCATATTCCATGGGATGTTTATGTGGAATGTCATCCATTTAGATAAGATAAACTCTTAATTGCTAATAATTCTCAAGTTATCAACTATCAAAGAACATTTTTAGGCATGCAGGGATAGTTTTTTAAATATTACATTGTCACATATATTTATGCTGTTTTTCCTCACAGAGAACATTGGGCAGGAACAGGAACAGGAAGCATGCTGGCTCATTTAAAGATGGTTTGTTCTTCACTGTTATTCCCTAGACAGTGTCAGTGTATCACTATATCAGTGGTTCTCAACTCTGATCCTGGGGACACACTGCTCTGCACATTTTACATTTACATTTAGTCATTTAGCAGACGCTTTTATCCAAAGCGACTTACAAGTGAGGAAAACAAACAAGCGATTCTTCATGAATTGGCAAATAACACAGGAAGTGCTCACAATACAAGTTTCATACATTGCTCAGTACCATAAGCTAGAGTAGGAAGGGAAAAAGGGGAAGGATAGGGATTTTTTTTTTATTTTATTTTTTTTTTATGAGGGGATCAAGTGTTCACGGAAGAGGTGAGTTTTCAGCTGTCTCTTGAATATTGCCAGGGAATCTGCGTTCCTGATGAAAGAAGGGAGATCATTCCACCAGCAGGGAGCAGTGAAGGAGAATGTTCTGGAGAGTGATTTTGTGCCTCTCTGTGATGGTACCACAAGTCTTCGTTCCTTTAGTGATCGCAGGCTTCTGGTGGGGACGTAGCGTTGTAGCAGTGTGTGGAGGTAGGAAGGTGCAGAGCCTGTGGTGGATCTGTAAGCAAGCATCAGCGCCTTGAACTTGATGCGAGCAGCAAGGGGTAGCCAGTGCAAAGAGATGAAGAGGGGCGTGACGTGGGCTCTCTTAGGCTCGTTGCAGACAAGACGTGCAGCAGCATTCTGGATCATTTGAAGAGGTTTGATTGCACTTGACGGCAGACCAGCCAGAAGAGCATTGCAGTAATCAAGCCTTGAAATGACCAGGGCCTGGACAAGCAGTTGTGTTGCGTGCTCAGTCAGGAAGGGACGGATTTTCCTGATGTTGCAAAGTGCAAATCTGCACGACCGCGCCGTCTTTGAGATGTGGTCACTGAAGGTCAGTTGGTCATCGAAGATAACTCCAAGATTTCTGGCCGACTTTGATGGGGTAATGGTGGTTGTACCAAGCTGTATGTTGATGTCATGTTGAAGAGTAGGAGTGGCAGGGAAGACTAAAAGCTCAGTCTTTGCCAGGTTGAGCTGCAGGTGGTGTTCTTCCATCCACGTGGAGATGTCCGCCAGACAGCTTGAGATCCGTGCAGCTACTGTGGAATCATCTGGTTGGAAGGACAGGTAGAGTTGTGTGTCATCAGCATAGCAGTGGTAGGAGAAACCATGTGCCTGTATGATGGGACCCAGTGATGTAGTATAAATGGAGAATAGGAGGGGACCAAGAACTGAACCCTGAGGAACCCCAGTGATCAGTTCATGAGGTTTGGATACCTCCCCTCCCCAGGCAACTCTGAAAGACCTACCTGTGAGATAGGACTCAAACCACTGAAGCGCAGTACCTGAGATGCCCAGTGACGAGAGGGTGGACAGAAGAATTTGATGGTTTACGGTGTCGAAGGCAGCAGATAGATCCAGTAGGATGAGAACAGAAAAACAGACATTTTTTGATGTCATCTTTAACATACCCGATTCAGATCATTAGTTTGTTAGGAAAGCGCTCCTTGAATTGAACTCTGTCAGAAAAGGGAGACATACAAAATGTGCAGCAGTGGCTCCCCAGGAGAACCACTGTACTGTAATATGCAAGATAGCTAAGGTGATAAAGTTGCCAAACCAACATTCTAATTTGCCTAGATGAACCTTCCTTTTCAACTTCATTTTGTGTCACTATTGTACCTCAGAGAACTATACATGCAGTTTGAATTCCAAGAAATGTGATTTTGGTTTGAAAACATATAAATAAAATAGGATGGAATGTTGTACAACTGTTAACGGCCAAAACAGCATTTAGTTCTGACAGTTTTTTACAATTGCATATTTCTCAGTACTTGGGTCACTTTTTCAAAACTCTTCACACAATTCTCCTAACCAACTTTCAACTTGGCACCCATTCAAAATTCACTAAAACTACCAAAACACTTCATGCATGTCTCAAATCAACTCATTCTTCCAGAACACATCAAAGATTGCCAACCAACAAACACACTGTCACTCATAAAACAATGACCTAAAAAACACCAACAACGAGCAGCATTTTTACAAAAAAGAATGACACTCTGCTGTTTAGAATTCACTGCTATATACATTAGATGGTCCTTGTTTACATTACAAAATCATTTTTCCCATTTTTTTATAGATGGTAATGAAATTAAGTCTATCACCTGTGTAAGTGTTCAGCCACATCTAGTTGTTTTGATTAGCATTTCATTTTTTACATTCAATACATTTCAATACGGTATTACTGTATAAATGTGGTAAATTTCTGTCATATTCAGTTTTGTTTTATGTTAGGTTTTGAAAAGTAAAAGCAAAATTGGCCTGTAGGTATATAGAGTTTTGGCAGTGGTTGTGTCTAGGTGAGAAATGTGAATTCATTAATATAATGGAATTTGAAAGATGTTGTCATTGAATGCGTTTTATGCCAAAGCAATGATAAATAATCCACAGTTTAGCCCACATAGACTGATATGTTGCTCGCTGTGTGAAGCGTTTTGAAAAAGTGACCCAGGTGTTGAGAAATGTGTCCTAGCGATTTTGAAAAGTGTAATATTAATTGTGATGCATAATATAGAATAAAAAACAGATATAAAGATATTTTGACGGTGCAGTTTTTCCAGTACTGTAGGCTTGAGTTTACTAGTGCTTGTCAAAAAAACAAAAACAAATTGGGAGAAGCTGATATCTGAACTACAGTAAGTTGTGCATCATCATCTTCTAGAGCCGCGGTTTTACCAGGAGATAAGGGAGCGAGGTCTGAACGCCAACAACCTGAGCACAGAGGATGACGAGTTCTCGCCGACTTTGCCACCAGAGGAGGATCAGGGCATTGTGGTGAAGAACTACAAGCCAGCGTACATGACATGGAGTCAACTACAACAGGTGATGAGGGTCAAATGCTGTTGAAGGGTCACTTTAGATCAAGCTGTGGTTCGACCCTTTGTGAAGGGGAAAAAATGTCATTGATGTAAAATACTGCCAGTAACACAACATTTGGAGACTTAACCGTTTTTTTGAGTTGTTTCAACTTAGGATGTAATGTAACAAATGCATTTATTAATTCACATTATTAGGCTTATATTTGTAAAAGAGTTGATGATTCCTAATAAGGACTTTTATTGTCTTATTTTAAACTTAGGTGAAGGATTTGGGCATTTTGGAAATCATCACCCCTGAAGAACGCAAAAGACAAGAAGTGAGTTTTAGCGTGTTCACTGGTATTTGTGATGTAACAGTTAAACAAATATAAATCATAACAGAACTTTTTCTCCTTTTTAAAGGATTAGTTCAGCCAAAAATGACATTTCTGTCATTAAATACTCACCATTGTGTTCCACACCCATAAGGGGCCATTCACATATTGGGTCTAAAAACGCCTTTGGCGTCTGTTGTTGCTATGGAACTGCGCTCTACACAACCATGAGGAAGTTTCAGCAAAGGATTAATTGATTTTTAGCTCTTGCAATAGCTTATAATAAAAACCACCCTGTATAGCTATGTTCAGCTATTCGGCAGAGATTTCAATGTTTTGTTATGGAAAGCCAGAAGCTGATCGGTAGGTTCTTGTCACATGACCTGCAGTCGTTATTTGTTTTGTTATTCTTGTCACTTCATAACATTAAGTCACATGGACTATTTTAACTATCTACTTAATACCTTTCTAGACCTTAAATGACCGTAATTACATGGCTTTCATAGATTCTGGACTGGTCTCCCGCTGGACCATTCCAAAACATTAATCTTTCTTTGCTGTAGCCATTCTTTTGTTGATTTAGATGTGTATTTTGGATCATTATCATGTTGAAAGGTGAAAGTTCTCTTGATTTTCAGCTTTCTAGCAGATGCCAAAATCGACTAATACTATTCAAAGTTCACTCCGCCTTCTCTAAAGACCCAGTTTCAGTTGAAGAAAAGCAGCCCCAAAGCGTTATACTACCAGCATCATGCTTCACCGTGGGTGTGGTGTTCATGGTGTTTGCTGATGTGCTGTGATGTTTATGCCCCAAACATACCTTTTATGATCTAGGCCAAAAAGTTCAATCTTGGTCTCATCAGACAATAACATTTTTCTACATGGTTTTGGGAGACTGGATATGTTTTTGCAAAGTTGGATGCAGCACAATTAAGATGTTTCCATTTGACACACCCAGTTCAGTTCATGGAGCGCTCCACTAGAGCTAATCGTAGGTTCAGGTGTGTTAAATCCAAAACATACACTGTTTGTAGTCCTCAGGAAATTATCTAATAAGATGACAAAATATTATAGTGTATCCAAATATATTTTGGGGCCAATATGTCAGACTAGCACTTGTAAATAAAGTACTTTCATTTAGTCTTCGCCAGATGGCTGTAGTAAATGAGTGTGCTTACACGGCTGTGTAAATACTAAAGTTCACTTTGTGCACTCCACACAGACACACCCAAGACATCTGACTCTTACCTGCTCTTTTGTTCCACCTGCTGCCTTAAGTGAGGCTGCATTGTGGATTTTCATGGAAAAGCCATTAGTTCCTAAAGCTTTTAGGGCACGTTGTTTGTTTTTAAAGAATTCTTTTCAGGAGAGTAAAAGAAACATGCCAGATCTCCTATAGTTCTCATAGATGTACTGTATATGATATTGTCTCAACTTATAGGTCAGGTAGTCCTTCGGTATAAATCTGTGTAATTTTGTTTTTCAGTGGGTGGAGATCATAAATCTGACACACTTCTCCTTAAACCACATGACCTGGTGTGCACTCATTAGTACATTCTTAATTCTGGAACAACCATAGACAACTGGGGATGTTTCTGGCTTTTTTTTTTAAAGAGATATTTGGAATTCAGTAGAGGTTGCCAAAATCATCTGTGTATGTTCTTTGGAGTTTTTGATGTTACAGTGAAGTTGGTACTACATTTGGTTTGAAACCATTAAAAAGTGAATATGGGAATGAAATTTGAATGTACTACCATCTGCCATGTCGTCACTGTCATGCACCCACCAGCGTGAGTTGTGTCGCTTCACTGCCATTTACAAATACTCTGCTGTGGCTTCATGGGATGGTGAACTGTCCATCGAATGCACACTGCAGAATCTCAATGGAAGTAGTTGGTCATCCGTACTTTTTTCGAATATATATATATATATATATATATATACTATGAATATATTACTTTTTTGCCGCACTGTTTTTCTTGCGTGACATGAAGGCCAAGTATGGTAACCCATACTCGTAATTTTTTCTGTGGATTTAACCCATCTAAGTTAGTTCAGAAACATTAGCTGTGAGTAGTGAATGCACTACAATTCATAGGCAGCCATTGCTGGAGCACCCAGGGAGTGATTGGGGGTTAGGTATTGGTTCCTGGTATTTGAGTACAAAAATCAGTGTAGGTAAAAAAAAAAAGAAAGAAAAAAAGGTAACACTTTATTTTAGAGTGTCATTGTTACATATGTTACATGTAGTTACTGTCGTAATAACTATAAGTGATGAATAATTACATGCAATTAACCCTAAACCAAATCCTAAAACTATAGTAAGTACATGTAGTTACTTAATATTACGCAGTACTTAAATGTATAATTATAGTGTAACAAAGACACCTTAAAATAAAGTGTAGCCAAAAAAAAAACTATTCAGCATTTTTTTAATACCGGTTTAATAAGTCATTTTGTATCTCTATTTGTGCAGGCCATCTTTGAAATCATCACATCAGAATTTTCCTATCAGCACAGTTTAAGCATCCTGGTGCGTCATTTTAAGGACAGCGCAGATTTGAAAAAGACCATGACAACAACGGAACACCATCACCTGTTTTCCAACATATCTGTCATCCAGGAAGTCAGCAAACGGTATGAACATTTTCTTGCCTTCTAAATTTTAATATGGATCAAATGGTACAAAGATCCTCTTATGTTCATTCTCTTTCAGCATGGTGTCTTAATGCGATAAACAACTGATTGTATTTATTTATTTACTTAATACTTATCAACTAGCTGTCTCTAAGCTCCAAATGATTTTGTCACATATGGTTTGTTTCTTCTCATTTTAGTGTGGCATAAATACCTCTGTGATCTATTTGAATTTTCCCAAAGTCTTTGAGCATGACCGCTTTAGATACAAAATGATAGTGTATCGTTAATAGTTGAATTACTGGTTCAGCACCTTTGAGGCCATTCTAATACGGGTAATTAAAAAAACTTGCAGTGGTTTCCAGGAGACATGTGTGCACTGCTGGACTTGTTCAAACATGCTGGTTGAACTGGTTAAGCAGCTTGCCATTGCCTGGATTCATGTTTCTCAAAACAGGGTCTTTCACACATTTACAATGAAACTTTATACCTGTTTCCCCAGAAACTGTATTTGTTCTCCTGTGAACATTGAATGGTTTGGCTCTATAGGCTGAGTAAAGTGGCTCCAATATATACTATAGCTTTCAAAACATGTTGTCTCCTGCAGTTTGGTGTTGTTTATGAAAGAAGCACACTAAATTAGCTTTTTTGTGGGAGTGATTCCTTCCAGTCAGGGAGTTGCCATCAGGGCTAAGAAAGAACAGACTTAAGAGCTTCCCTTTGATACGTGTATCTCACATATAGCTAAAATTTAAATTTGTTTTGTCATACTAAAAAATGGAGGTAAGTAACTGAAATGAAGCTGTGTTAAGGTTAACCAGCGGTTAAGCTTGTCTGTTAGAAGTCCATTCATCCCAAACAATCAAATTAGTGTGGGTCTTGTGAGACACCCTAGTGACAGAAATTAGATGCATGCCTTTAACCCTGTAAAGCCTGACATGAAATAATAGTCCAAAATATAAAAGTGTATATATGTTTTAAATAGTTGTTTTTAACCTTTTAGACAAGATTTGCTCAGGAAAAAACAACTCTATTCAGAGGCACAAACTTAGCAAATGTGTGTAATTTGGTTCAGTTGCTGTAATTTATATGACCATAAAGTAAGATGATATTTTGATAGCTTGTTATGTAAATCTGGACATCTAAATTTGGACACCTTTAAGGCGATTTTCTATATATATATATTTTTTTTTTTTTGCAGCCCCAGATTCCAGATTTTCAAATAGTTGTAACTCGGTCAAATATTGTCCTTTCCTAACAAACCATACATCAAGCTTTCAGATGATGTATTGATTTAGTTTTTTTTAAGTTTTTAATCAAAGCTCTGTAGTTTTCATTCTGGGGCAAAATATACAATGCAGTACAATAAATGAGGTGTAGAAATCCTCAAAAGTCTGATGTCAGATGCTCTGAATAAGGTCTAAACTAAAAGTTTTCCCTGGCAACAAAAGACACACAGGATGTGTGCAGTAGAGAGTTATGTGATGCTTTTGCGCCCCCTGGTGGCCTGGTTTTAGTTAGGATGGCGTTATGCCCCCAAAACAGGTTTACATGCTAGTATCTCTTATTTATTTCTATTGCCTTATTAGAATAAGGAAACATTTAGAATTATAAATATTTATTTACTTTTATTTGAAAATGTGGTGTTATTTAGACATGGTTTGCAACACTTGGCATAGAATGTCCCACTTAAATACTCTTTACACCATATCCAATGTTTCTCAGGTTTTTTGAAGATCTGGAAAAGCGTCACCAAAGAAACCCTTTGATTCAGGACATCAGTGATATAGTACAGAATCATGCGACTCACCACTTTGAGCCGTACATTGTGTACTGCTCCAATGAGACCTTCCAGCAGAGAACGCTCCAGAAACTACTGTAAGCTTCATTATAAAATAAACTACAGGTGCTAACAAAGTGGTATTGATTTTAAAATGGCTTTCAATAAAAATTATTTGTGGCGTGTGATGTGTATCTTAGGTCAAGCAACAATGCATTTCGAGAGATTTTGAAGCAGATTGAAGGCAGTGAAGAGTGTGGAGGTTTGCCCATGATCTCCTTCCTCATCTTACCCATGCAGAGAGTTACCCGACTGCCACTTCTTATGGATGTAAGAGACACATTCCTCCTGTTACCAACAGTTTTATGTTATTATATTCATATAAGGCATGAGGGCCTAGACTTGCCCCCTTTCTACTCCCTACTTGCTCTTACTGAAAACCTATGGGTTTGGAAATTGGAATAAAATCTTGAATTCTACTTTTAAGACTTCTACAATTATAAGAAGATATTTTATGGCTAGTAAACAAAATATAGTGCAATTAGTCTTATCATGGAATACACTACTGATCAAAAGTTATAAGATTTTTAATGGTTTTGAAGTGTTTTATGCTCACCATGGTTGCGTTTACTTGATTAAAAAAATGCAGTAAGAACAGTAATATTGTGAAATATTGTTAGAATTATTCTAATTTAAAATAAATTTTTTAATTTCTTTTTAAAGAAGTTATTTATTCCTGTGTTGGCAAAGCTGAATTTTCAGCATCAATTCACCAGTCTTCAGTGTCACATGAGCCTTCATAAAACCTTCTAATATGTTTTTTTTTATGCTCAAGAAAGATGCATTTATTATTAATGTTCATCAGCAGCTGCTTAATATTTTTAGGAAATGTGCCACACTACCAATCAAAAGCTCGTGAACTTTCTATTTATCAAAAAATCCTGGAAAAAATATTTCGCGGTTTTCCCAAAAGTATTAAGCAGCAAAAAAATAATAATTATTAAGAATAAGAATTATTATTATTTTTAATAATTGAGCACCAATAATAATTGATGATAACTGAGTGCCAAATCAGCACTAGACTGATTTCTATCACAGGAATAAATTGCATTTTAAAACATTAAAATAGAAAAAAAAAAAAAGAAAAGCTTTTTAAAATTTTGAATAATATTTCACACAATATTACTGTTTTCACTCTATCAAATAAAAGTATCCTTGGTGAGCAATTAAAATAGTTTTATCTTAATTATTCCAAACTTTATGCCTGGTTTTATGAGTGATTTGTTTTGCTAATATTTTATAAATGAGGTGTGTAATGAATGCTTTATTCACATGCAGCCACAGAAAATGATTTTTCTGGAAAAGCCTGTAATGCACTGGGGGTGTTCATGTGCACTCATCTTAAAAGCAGATGCAGATGACTAGCCGATGATTTGAAAGCAGCATAACACACTGCAGCAAACCTACTTGTAATTTTCAAGTGAACCTGAAGACCAATCCGAACTTGTATTGAACTTATGTGGCTATTGTGTTTGTCTTTCCTTATCGACACAGACCGTCTGTCAGAAAACCCCAAAAGAGAAAGCTGAATATTTTGCTGCCCGTTGGGCTTTAAAAGCTATCAGTAAGGTATGGTCCTACTCTCTATCCATCAACTGAGGATGTGAAAAACTACACCTTTTTAAAAAATGTCTAAATGGCTACTTGACGAGAGTAAAAGTAGGTTGGTTTAGAGATAAATAACTGAAGCATTTTATTGAATTCCAACAAAACCTCAGTGGTTAACAAATGATATATGCTATTGTAGAAGCCACAAGTTAAAAAAACTTAAAAAAAAGTGTTTACAGCTTACTATTATATTACTTATATTTTCATATAATAAATTTGGGAGTCACTGTTGCCCTTCCATTTGCCTAAAATATGACTGCTCTTAAGTATTTCTCCAGTTTTTCACAGTTAGCGTATACCTTTCTCAGTTTTTTACTCTCTTTATTCCTTTCAGTTGGTGAAGAACTGTAATGATGGCGCACGGAGGATGGAGCGGACGGAGCAGATGTACACCATCCAGAAACAGATGGAGTTTGGCAAAATCAAGGTATATGTGGCTGACTTCAGGTTACTTTTAAAAGTAAACTGACACATTTAAAGAAAGCGGTTCACTTTTCTGACCCAGGTGAGGCCTAGTTTTTAGATATAGAGTGCTGTAGTAATGACGTATTTTTGTAGGCCAAACCGGAAGTTAGCATCACCCTGGTTCCCTCGGCAAAAACCCAGTAGGATTTTTCCATTGGCTTTTGGATTATTGCAGAAAATAAGCTCCAACAAAAGCTTGATTCTTACACGTTTTGTTCATCATAATAATCTTCACAAATGAACACGACTTTTATGAATTTTGAAGTGTAAATACAATTGGCAGATGTCAAAAGATAAACGTAGGTTGTAAACAAACTACACCACGGTCTCATGACTTCCACATCACCACTATTGACAACTCTTTCATTCTTTGTTTAAGACATTTTCTCCGTTGGTTTAAGTTAACAGAGGTTGCAAGAGCGCAATTATAAACACAATGAGGCTGTGAAAGCGGACTAGTGAGTAGATGAGTTTACCTTTTCGGCTGATGATGTTTAATATCGACGACAACCTCTGTAATCCCATTTAGTCACTTTTTAGCGAACCGCTTTTACAAGACAATTACAAGCTAGAAGAAAAAGAGGGTATGATTGATGTATTTTAAATCTCAGAATAAAATGTGAATATATCTTTAGCTTGTGTTCACTTCAAAACTTTAACCAAAAACCCATAAAAAAAAAAAATACATTGATTTCGGGACAACGGAACTGGAAGTGATAAAATGCTCTCTTTTTCTGGGATTTGACCTTCAAAAACTTTATTAAGCATTACATCCCAGGTTTTTGGAGGTAAAAGGTTGAAAAATTAGAGTGAGATCATCTGAAAAGGAAAGTTGTTTCATAAGCAGATCTCAGCGTTTTGATGGACAGGTAACAAAGACAAACTCATAAGATCAGGGATGTGTTTTAGGAACGAAAGGATGTCTCAACTTAAACTTTGTTTCTAAATTCTTTGACATACTTTTTGTAATAATCCTGTAGTAACTCTTACACTTTATGTATGTTTTTAGCCTTTCCCATTAGTGTCTTCATCTCGCTGGCTAAAAAAGAGTGGTGAGCTGTCTGCGTATACCGATGATCTCAGCATTTTCCGGAAGGCTTTCAGCTTCAAGAGCTACTACCTGTTCCTCTTCAATGACGTGCTCATCGTTACAAAGAAAAAGAGGTCAGGCCAGTAATGCTGTACAATCCCTTGCAGAATTACAACTTTCTTCAGTGTCCACTCAGTCAAGTCACAGCACTGTTGAATTCCTGATTCTGATTAGATGACAAACATTTTTTGTACTGACCGCATTAGAGCTCCATATGAGTTCACCACACTGTTTCTAAAGCCACTGCTTCGGAAGTTGTTCATAACATTGACATAAACAGAATTTAAATTTGGTTAATTGACACAGGACTATTGAATTCAACTTTAATGTAATAATTGCTGTAGATTGTGTAGTAAATGTGCACTAATGTGCATTAACGTTAAATAATTCAATAGAAGTGTATCATTGATTATTTCTCACATAACCGATCCTGTACTAAAATCTGGGCTTGCAGAATTCAAACACTATTGACAAAGTTCTACATGGCCTCTTCCGTGTTGGTATAATAAATATTTTAGATAATTTGCTAATACTTTCGGCTCAGTTTGACATTATTTCAACACAATTAAGTACATTCAGATTATTATAAAGATAGTAAAAATTAGTCTGTATACTATATATTTGGAATTTACTGTCTTAGATATTTAGTTAATGGGGAGTAACTTGCATTTAAAGGGTTAGTTCTCACCCAAAAATGAAAATTGTCGTCATGTGTTCACCTTCATGTCATTCCAAACTCATAAGACTTCAGTTCATCTTCGAATTCATATATATTATTAATATAATCTGTGAGGGTTTCTGTCCCTCCAAGTAACCAAAAATTTGAAGAGCCTCAAAAATCATAAGGAGTTGTAAAACAAATCTATGTGAATCTTTTTATCAGGATTCCCGTGGTTCCTTAAGTCTTATTTTTTATTTATTTGTTTTAAATTTAACAAAGTCTTAACATTGTGAATTACATTTTAGACACAATGTGGTCAATATTGTTGGTTTTTTCTTTCATTTCGCCACTGAAAATTTCAAAATTAGACCACAGCAGAACAGAGTCTCCGAGCAACTCACAGCGGTGATTTGTTACTGAATGAATCCGTGTTTTGAACGAATCTATTGAATTGATCATTGAATTAATTAAATGTAAACGGTCACTTGCTTCAGAAAAAAAATGCCCTTATATAGGTAAAAGCCCCTGGAAATAAACTTAAGGTAGCAAATATTGCACCTTCATAAAAAAGTCACTTCTGTGAACAGACCACCACATAGAATATGAATAATATGTCTTTGTGAGTCAGCTGTCCACAACAGCCCTAAACTAGCCATAGTATAGCACAAAAACACACTCTGCAAAATATCATCTAATTATTGTTAAAATAATAAATGCAAATCTCATTATTTTCAAAGATTTTGTTTTGTCTATAGTGCACACCTCTAATGTACAGTATTAATTTTTATTTTGTCTGGTCTTAAAAAGCCTTGAAATTTACTGTTCAACAACCTTGTTTATATGATGAGCAGACTTAATTTAGGCTTTTATTTACATGTAAACAACGATCAACCCACAAAAATGTTGCATCTCATATGGTAAACGACTCAAACGTGCACGCGTGAGAACCAATGAGGTTTGCTCTTGATGCACGCGCAAGCTTCTGTGTTTACCTTATGCGATGTGCAAAATGTATGTTTGTTTATATGTAAATTAAATCTGTTCATCATAGAAAGCTACCGTACATCTCTTCATAAAACTTTAATTAATCCATTCAATTCATATGGTTTCATTTTATATTGCCTTTATGACCATTTTGGATCTTCAATGTTCTGGTTACCCGGAATTTCAATGGATGGACAGAAACCTCTCGGGTTTCATTTAAAAATATCTTAATTTGTGTTTTGAATATTTAGCACAGTGTGATGGGTTTAAACCGACATTAGGGTGAGTAAATGATGACAGAATTCTCATTTTTAGGTGAACTGACCCTTTAAGCTTTATTGGTTTTATACTACGTTATCACTTATGTGTGAGCAGTGATATTAAGGGCTGTTCGGGTTAGATTGTACTGGTATGTCACTAACACTTCCTTTTTTTCTAGTGAGGAGAGTTATGTTGTGTTGGACTATGCCACTGTGGAGAAGGTGGAGATGGAAGAGGAAATGATGGACTCCAAACTCAGTCTGAAGCTGCTGATGAGTCCCAACAGCGAAGGCCGTTGTGAACAGATGATACTTGTTGCAGAAAGCAAGTAAGTTATTAATAGCTATGTTCCATCCAACTATTTTTATGCGAATTTAGGGTTATCTCATAAAAAACACTGGAAACACGAAGATGCGCATAAATTATAAAAATGTGCTCAACTGAGGGGTGATATATCTATCATCAAAATGTTTGGGTATAATTTCTTCCCAGAATGGTTTCGAACGATTGCGTTCCCAAACACCAGGTATCCTCCGAATGTCATTTATAATGTATGAAAAAAAAAGTCTTCTTCTGTTGCATCAACATTTACTTTTATTAGAAATGTTGCGCTAATTTAACTTTGAGCAACGTTTCCATCCCATGTGTTCAAGAGAACACATTATTCACAAATGTTTTGTTTTATTCGCAACTTATTCGCAAGAAAAGTTACCATTCGATTAGAATGGATGTAAACAGTAGCACAATGTTAGAATCATTTCGAATGGAAAGCCATATATGAAATGTTACTTAAACATGAAGACATACTTAACCCTGTGAAGCCTGAAATATGAAATAATTGAAATATATATTTTATGAAAAGGAACAATTGTTGAATCTTTAAACAAGATGTAAAATAAGTCTGCATATGTGTTTTTAATTTCATACATCAGGGTTTTATGGCTCAGTGTAATATAGAAAAATATGGATCTTATAATTGAGGGGGGAAAAAATGTCCAAAACTGAGCAAAAACATGCAATTTATGTGAAATTGCTGATATTTTTATGGCTGTAAAGTAAGATGAAATTCTGATAGCTTGTAATGTAAATGAATGAGATCTATATAACAGTATAGCAGACTACATATATAAAATGCATATATTACTATATCTCCCAATGTTCTGTAGTTCTCATATAGCAATATTGATGTACAAATAAATGATTCTCAAAAGTTTGATGCATCATATTTGGTTTAGACACATGTACCACAACCTGAAGGGAACTTTTTAAAATTGCATTAAAAGGCCTTTTACTTGCCTTGTCTTATGGATAGTTTTTTCAGCAAAGTTTTGAATATGTTGATAATTTGGAATCTTGTGTAGATGTGTGCATCAAATATGACAACCGAGCCTTGTAGGGTTTAACGTAACATGAAACTAATGTAATATTACTTAGTAAAAATAAGGTGATATGCATGATTATTTTTTCAAAACCACATAAACCAGGTAATTATACTGATAAAGACTACTTTAAGCAGGACTACCGTAATGTTACTTAAAGTCAATTTTGTGTTTTTGCCCTATTTACTTACAATATAAGTGATATTGATTTGGAGTATTGCTCTGAATTGTTTTGTAGGCTGGACAGAGCTCGATGGGTCACAGCACTCAGTGATGTCAAACAAGGCAACAGCATAGATGATGGTGAGTCTGATCATGGAATGTAATTTGTCATTAAAACAGCCTTGTAACTTCATTTTTGTACACATTAATTCAGTTTTGAAACCACTTTTTGCTTAAGCTTGGCATGATAACATCACTTGACACTTGATTTTGTTTGGGGGTTTCAAGACCTGCCTCAATATGAAGCTACCAAAGCCTATATGCCAAAAGCACCAGATGAGCTGAGCCTGCAGCAGGCGGAAGTAGTCATCGTTTTACAGGAAGTGGAAGGTAAGCATTTCTCCTTTCAATCGTACACCATTTTAGAAATGTACCAAGCCAGACCATTTAACCCTCCTGACCAACACCACTTTCATGTCACAAGTATGACATGACAACTCAGCCTCTACTCTCTTCTCTAAAGCTGTTCACACGATTTCATCGACTCGTGTGCGTGTTATGTATATATTTATATATATAAATATTAGTAGAACAATTAAGTGAATGTGATTGGTTGTATTGTAGGTTGGTGTCATGGAGAACGGATGAGAGATGGTGAGAGGGGCTGGTTTCCTGCTAACTGTGCCACTCAGATCACTAACCGCATCGCTATGGAGAACAACATCCAGCGTATGGAGCGACTACGCAAGGAGACTGATGTCTGAGCGAAGTCTCAAACGACACCGCAGAACACTGTACTTCCGATACCTAAACCAATAATGTCTTTGTAAAGTGTCTAAAGTAATGTAATGTGAATTAGAACATTGTCAGGAAAACTCATGAACTGTTAGTTAAACACCACTCATACCAAAGGAACTGTTTCTGATTTTATTTCAGCTTGCCTTTGTTAAAATTCATGTTTGGATACATAAAAAGTTATTTAAAAATGTCAAACTGACCAGATATCAAATTACTTTTAAAAACCATTTGGTGTAAAAACTTAAGACCGATTTAGAAAAACATCTGCTGTTTCCCCAAAACTTTTTAGCTGTCACATAAAAATAATGGAAAAGAAAACAGGTCTGCATAGAGTCTGCAGGCAATCGGTGGTAATCTGGTCGAAATGCATTTTTGCAAGCTTAGACGATCATATCCGTTTCTTATTGCTCAGATCTTGGATGTTTCTTCTTGACAAAACTGCAAAAGGCAAACACACACACACAAAAAAAGATTAGCATGCTTATGCTACTGATAGACAGATTTTAGAAGTTGCTACGAGTGTTTGCCAGGACAGAGCAGACAGTCTGCTAAATCAAATCCACTGCATTATCATCTAGCCTTCCATCAATGAAAAGTGCAAACTGAAGCTGAAACACCATCCATTATGTACAGACCCACCCCACCCATTCTACTGCCACATAAATTGACACTAATGAAACAACACTAATCTGATCAAGTGGAATCTTATGAAAACATCCTAGTCACACAAATATGCATAAATTGAAGGCTATTTAAGAACAAGTTCATTTACAAACAATGACATTTTCATGACAATCAAGCACTTTTCCAGTAAAACATTACAGTGACGTAAAACTAAAAAAAAAAAAAGGAATGACATTCTTTGTGAAAATGTGCTCAATTGTCATGAAAATAATGGCAATGCAAAAGAAATCAATGCTCCAAAAAAAAAAAAATAATAATAAATCTTAAAGCAAACTTTTTTTATTTTAGAGTTAAATGTGGCATGAACATGTTCTTCACAGGCTTCATGTGATTTTACCAAAAACAAAATCTGCCCAAAGACTGCAAGAAAACTACAGGATGAAACCCTAAGAAACAGCGCAACAGTCAACAACATACTTGATAAACAAGTATGTCCATTTACATGCAGTAACTTCTCATCTGAAGCACTAGCACCCACCCGGCCGGATGGTCTAGATGTTCAAGCCGGTTAATCTGCTCCGCCCTGTTCGGCTTCGGGAGCGGCTGATTTGTCGGCTGATGCATCGGCTGTCTTGCTGTCCTTGCCGTCCTGAGGCTTGGTTGTCTGGGGCCGTCTGCGGCGGTAGTTGAAGTTACGGCGGTAGCGGCGCTGACGGGGTTCCTGGCTCTGCCCACTCTCACTCTGGTTCTCCTTATCCTCCTCCCCTTCCCGCACTGGCCGGGGACGTGGGGGACCCCTGTGAGACAGATACATGGTGATGCTAAGAACTTTGTGTACAATGAGGATTTAATGTCCTTTGAATTACACACAAAACTTGAAAGACTCATATCAAAAGGATCAAATAAGAGAAATGACCACAAAAGATACAGTAGAAGATCCATCAGAGGTACATGAATCCAAAAATTTGGACCAGATCCATAAACATGGCCATTATGTTAAGACTGTATTAAGAACTAGTATGACCAACTAGCAGTTAGGAGGAAATCTTTTTCACCATCAAATTAGATCAATCTACATTATGTATCAGACTTGAAAAACTTAAACGGTCTTAAAAAACAAACAAAAAAAACAGCTGACTAATCTTTAAGCAACTAGCCCCAGAACTTAATCATGCTTGACTACAGATGCTCCCTTCACATGCTATTGGAAATTTTCCTACTTCCCACTTCTGAAGTCGTAATTACGAGCTTGTCGAGTTCATGTGCTTTGTTGTTGGAAAGAACTGGAATCATGAAAGACACCAGGTGTATTCTTGCCCATCATATTAAAGCCAAAATGTACTCGAGAAAATGTAACATTCCATATATTTGATAACCATATAAACATTCACAGCCCTAACTAGCTTGTTAATGATTCTAGAAATTAAAGTCAAAATCATGTTATTTTTGCAGTTTATGAAACCATATGCTTCAAATGGTTAGGTCAAACAAATATTCAAATAAGTAATTTACATATGACAAAACAAGCCACTGTGGAAAAAAAGAACCAGTCACCTGTGCCATGTTTTAAGTTTATGGCCCACCCAACTCCCAGTTTCCCAGTTGTAAATATGACTTGAAGGTGTTCATGCCCAATTTCCCACTATGAAACTCATGTGAAGGTAGCATTTATTTCTGATAGGGCTTGCAGCTGAATTTCTCACAAAAAAATAGTCAATAAGAAAAAGAACATTGAATACAAGCAGAAACCAAGGAAGTATAACATGCATTTTGATATTGCATAACAGAAAAATAATTGCATTAAATGATGTTCATTTCTAAAAAAATTTAAATATGCATAATGCCATGCAGACGTGAGCAAACATTTATGAGTGATGACCTTTTAAATGAATTCTTTGAATCAGACAGTTTGAACATTCACAGAAATGGACCAAACTTACAAACTACATTTTTTGCTACTCAAGTTTAAAATCATACTTTTGTCACTCATACTTTGACAGTATTCAGGACAGGGTTCCTCAAATCCAGCACTACAGAGAGTTTAGCTCAAACCCAGATCAAACTCCCCATCTGCAGTTTTCCATTAACTCTGAAGATCTTGATCAGCTTGCTCAGGTGTTATTGATTAGAGCGGATTTGAGGAACCATGATTTAGGAGATTAAAGTCGTGAAATGGGGTCTTGACTGTTGTGACATGAAACTGATTCTCGAAAGAGAATGTTGAGTGGAACTTTTGTCCATGGTGAATTGATTGAATCGTTATGGTTTGTTATTGGTCGATCTCATGTGAGTGACAAGTTGTCCAGCCAACATGGCAGAAAACATGTCATCAGAAGTCATTGCAAGTGGGAGGGGAAGTTATTTTGAAGAGATTACGAGGGCACATGGATTAAAAAAAAGTGTGCATGGATAAATAATTCATTATAAACCATTCTTATTTAATGGAATATTAGTCAATTTTGATTTCATGGTTATGGAAGCTTGTTTCCTCCACCGAAATACCAAAAAAAAAGTAAGGGTAATGTAGCCTCGCAATTCTGACTTTTTTCCTCAGAATTTATTAAAATATGAATATGCCTTTTTCCTTCCCCTCAAAATTGCAAGAAAATGTTACAATTGTGAGCTGACATTCCTCAGAATTGCAAAATATAAACTCGCAATTTCTAGTTTATACCTCACAATTCTAACATCTCACAATTGCTGCAGCCTCACGTCTGCAAACAACATGCAAACCTTGGTCTGAACCTTGGTCGGAAGCCTCTGTAGTAGTTCTGCCTCATTGGTTTGTTGCCTTGGTCTGGACCACCTTGGCTCTCATCAACTTCCCCACCCTAGAGGTCAAGAACAGCATCTCTCAGTCAAAGAGCTTACAACAATATTGATTCAAAATTACATTTCAAATTCACAGAGATTAAAAGAAATAAAACTGATTCAATATGTTTGTGTAGAGACAGAAGCTAAAGAATTTATTGCAGAATTTAACAGTCATGCTTGTCACCAAATCATACCTCTGTCATGTCCCCTCTCTGGGGTGTGTTGGAGTAGGGTGGGCGTCTGCCGTAACGTCTCCGCACAAAGTATGGTGGGTAGCGCCGTCTGCCGGGGTAGGTGGGTCTACGCTGCTGTGGCTGCATCTCACCCTCGGGGGGGTTTTCTCCCCCTTCTCTCTTCTCCCGTACCTCTCCCTCGCCATCACTCTGATAGTTCTCCTGGTAGTCACGAGGGGGGGCCCTCCTGCGTGGGTACCGCCTGTATCGGTTCCTGTCAGCCGCATACTTGCTACCCTGCACAGGGATGCCACCCGGGCCGGTAACATTGGCTGCCTCGGCACCCTGATAAAATGAAGACAAAATGTATATCAAATGTCTGCTAATTCAATAGATACACATTTAGTTTGGATAACAGATGCAAAATGGAGGAATTTCCTGTAAGTCAGTCTGAAAGGCTGCTGAACTGTAGTCTCAGCAGAAATGTGATATTTAATCAATATCTCCTTCATACAGTTTAGGTAAGGAAATTTAACCTTTTTTATTCTGGATTCACAAAGAATTTTTAGCACTTTTGAGGAAGTAACAAGTGTCATAACTACACATTCAATCAAAGTTGTTCATTTTTAATAACATTTCTATTATTTTAGACTAAAAGTCAAACAATGAAATAATGTTGGATGTATTGGAATTCAGTAGTGACAAAGCAAATGCTGTCAAAAAGAAAAAGTCTTCCTTTCTTCAGAGCTGCCAATCTAGACTGACCACATTCTTTCAACAAGCTTCTTAAGAAAATCACATATGTTCATATTTATTTATGCATTCATATAATGTATATATATATATGAATGCATAAATAAATATACACACACACGTACACCATGTTGATCACTTCATGTGTGGTGCACTTGATTGTTCATAAAAGAGTTACTTAAATCATAATGTAGTTACTTTTGAAGATAACTAGTTAAAAAATAAAAGAGAAATGGTGAACATGTCGATGTTGCACAGCCCTACTGAAAACTTGGGCTCACCTTCTCCCCTTCTACGACGTCAAACTCCACAGTCTCTCCATCTCCAACACTACGAAGATATTTCCTTGGGTTGTTCTTCTTAATGGCGGTCTGGACACAAATCAAAAGCCATCAGAAAACATCATCCCTCAAAACCAAGTTAGTATATCAATATGAGGACAATCAGAGCAAATAATTACCTGGTGAACAAAGACATCTTCCTTGGTGTCATTCCTGCATAAGTTCAGAGAGACAACTGTTAATAATTGAGGTCAGATGGAGAACAAACAAGTATGCAGTGTTGAAGAGCAAGTTAAATATTTGAATAAATGGCATGCTAGTGCAAGTCAGGTCTAGCTTTATAAGCACATAAAGGCTGTAATAGGATTGCGGATGTTCCCTGACCCACATATCATATTAGAGAGAGTCTTTAGAGGCTGAATGTTATTTACCTGTTGATGAAACCGTAGCCGTTCCTTACATTGAACCATTTAACTGTCCCCAGGACTTTTGTTGCTTCAAAGAGAAAAGAAAACCACACATAGATTGTTTAGATACATCCAACACTACTCATTAACAGTACTTTCACAAATCAATTTATAACGGTTGACAAAAAAGATGCATTATACTAGCAAAGCCATTTAAAAGCCTCGCTTGGCGAGTTGAGTTCATTTTGTGTCCTATTTATAACCTCCGACTGTGGTGCTTTTAATAGACTGTGATGCAAAGGCAGCTGCTCTTATCAGAAGAACCTCCATCACCATGAAAGGCCCTGACCCACAGAGTTCACATTAGAAACAATAGAAAAGTTGATAATATTCACTTTTCACAGTATAAATGGTCTTGACACATTTGTGGGAAATTTTGGGATGGGAGTCCATCACATTTTGGGGATCTGTGGCATTTAAAAGACTGAAAATCCCTGGTTAAAAATTGCTTTGGCCAAAAATGATGCACGAGACTGGAAAAAGGGTTTGTGAGATTCCCACCAACTCTTTCAGTTGAAATGAAAAGAACACTTTGCATTTAAAAAAAAAAAAGTTCATTGTTATTTCCATTTTCATAATCACATTTCCCCTCAAAATATTTAATCCCATAAAAGTTACTGTATTCCAGTAATAAGAATCACCACGGATGATAAAGGAACTACAAAGAAAAAGAAAAAAAAGGTTGCACCTATTTGTCATTAAAGTGTTACAATACAAACAAAAAAGGTTTTAAATGGACATTAAAAATTTAGATCTTGGTGTTGGTTCAATAGATCCCGTTTACACTGCAGTATATTAATAAGCACATTCGTTTGCCCAATGTGGTGTGAAGTAGGAAGTGATGATGATGTTGAGATGCTAACTGCAGTTAGCAAACTAGCCTCAGCCATGTGGCCGGATCGAAGCCAAACACTCCCGATTCTCCATCCTCACTACAGGACACGATAGGCACTACGAGAAGTTACATCTATATGCCTAGATCTAAATCGACAGGTGACTAGAGTTTCAACTTAAACAGCCTAAGCTCTCCGGGTTTGTAACAGCAGATCAGACAAAAGAAGCGTCCATCATCCAAACACCATGGCGGACATTTTATATCTGGGGTTGTTTGGCGAGACTGATATAAATTACTTTTATCTATACGAGCGTAATGTAACCTATACAATATATCGTCTGTTAGATGATGGGATCTCCCGGAGACGGCGTTGATGGTGTTAATAGAGACGAGGACACGTATGCACGACGCGTCAAATGCTCCACACGAACAAAGGGAAAGAGAGCGAGAGCTTAACCCTGGCTTACATTCGCTTACCCAAGAAGCCAACCCTCAAAGTAATGTTGGATTTAAAACCGACGCGGTTTTTACGGACCACGACAGTTGGACTCGAATAATTGGAGAGTACGTGTTTAATACGAATAGCTAATAACGATCTGGGTCATCATGTCACGATCAAGGCCAAGCTCAAAGATCCGTTTGATGGACAGTCAACATCGACAACCTTATTAGTAAACAAATATTTATATCGACATAATACAACAATCGTATCGGGGGTTTCTGGTGTAGTAAGTAATGATGGTGGCTGTATCGCGATAATAGTTATATAAAATGAGAACCTCGTTGTTCACTAAAGTAGGCCGCGGGCTTGAGCACGCGTCATGGCGGTTTCCAATTCACACGCGGATGTGATGGAACGCGGCACGCGAGCGAACATTTAAACTGACTTGAAACCGTTTAACGTCTCAAGTTCAATCCATAACACATACATCCTAATATGTATGAAATAAACTGACAACTCCATTACAAACAAAAGACAGGTAGTCACGGGAATATAGCAATAATAAGTTGGTGACTGAATAACGACTCCACACAGTCGCGGTGAGGCCACACGCTCACCGAAAAATCGGTTAATATTAAAGTGCAGTAAACCTTGAAACGCAGACACATGAAATAAAATATATTCTTTTGAAGGAACAAATACTGTAGGCCAATGAGCTAAGGTTTTGTTGACAGGCTTACCGATGACCTTCTTATCCCCCGCGGTAGCTGCGGCTGCCGGGCTGGACGGGCTCTCCACGTCGGCGGCAGGCTGCGGCGGCTGCTGTGTTTCGGCCTCGCTGCTCATGTTGTTTTCTTGTTGGTAAAGCCGGCGGTGGCTCTCTAGTGTGTTTTCCCGGTGCTAGATGGTAACCTGGGCCGGCGGTGGTGGGGGCTGCTGCCTTCGGGCTCTCCGCTTTCCTTTCTCCGCTCCCGTTGCCGATCGAACTGGACGGACTGAGTAAAGATGCCGGACGATATTCTGTCACATCTCTCCACCCATTCCTCAATTCAATTGGTCGTTTAACTTGTGATCTGGCAACGTCAATTATTTTACTGACGCCCATTGGATACATTTTCTGTCAATCATATGTAAATAACATTAAGTCTGGTCATGATTGGTTCGATATAAATTTATCCCAGCCCAGAACTCGAGTCCCTATTTAACCTATACGACATTCTGGCAGAAATATGTATGTAATGCAAGTATATATATATATATATATATATATATATATATATATATATATATATATATATATATGAATAATAACCCAAGCATAAGGAAAATACTGTCCAGATAATGTACTTTTTTTAGCTATTTTTTCCCTAGTCATGCCAATAAAGCTCTTTTGAATTTAGTACGTTGATAAATGTCCATAAAATATCCTATATGTCATAGCATATTTATCTTATATATACATTTATCATTTTACTTTTTTGTCTTATTTTTATTATTTATGTATCTTATTTTATTATTCAATACTATTTTATTGTTATTTGTTGCTATATTGCATATTTATTTTCTTTCCATTATTTGTTTGGTGTACACAATCATATACACAATCATACCAATAATGTACTCTAAATTGAAATTGGGAAAGAGAGAGAAAGCAGTTTTGGGAATTGGTGTATACATGAAAGAAAACTGTCTATCATTAAAATCCCATTTATATCTAAATGTCTTCATTTTATTCCATCAAAACAGTTAATCTCTTCAGCAGTCATCTCTCGTGTTCAAAATATTTAACAGACACCAAACTAACAAGGAACAAAAATAAAACAGGTATGGATAGCTTTATTCATAAGTGAGAGCTTTTGAATCTGAATGAATCCATGGTTTCAATGTAAGGATGATGTGTTTTTAAGATAAATCCCATCATTGACTTCTCACACAGCATTATAAAGGGAGTACTCAGTGACCATAGATGAGACAGACCCTGGCTAGTTGTGAGACAGACCCAAACTACCCCCTTCTCTTTTGTCATGTAAATATGTTTTTGGCACTGTTGAGGAGACCTGGTTGAAGTGTGATTTTATTGTTAATGGCCCGGCCGTGTTGTCCCACACAAAGACAGTCTTTAACATTGACCCCAGAAGCCTCCCACTGAGCCCAAACTCTTCCTGCACTTCAGCTGAAAGAGCCCTTTTGTGTGAGTGGGACACGGTCCAAGAGATGGGGGAAGGGGTTTCTGGGTTAGGATGTGGGTTAGGGTAAGTAGCATTAAAAAGACAAAGGGAGTACACTCATAAGGAATTTGCATTGAGTGGTGTGCCCTTTAAGGTGTTGGTTTAGTATCATAAACCTCAAAAGCCCTTGATGATTCAGGAAATGTCTCAATTCTCTCTGAATTTGAAATGGAAAAAGAATGTTCCAAGCTTTAAAAAAAACATGGGTTGAAATTTATTTGAGGTTAAGAAAACCCTCAACAACGGTTAACAATGACATTTCAAAAGGCTGATGAAAAATGAAAAGCTTTGTCCTTAAGAATGTACAAAGAATACATGCTTCCATCTTGAATTTCAAGTTTGTCTTTTATGGACATTTGCAAAGTGACAGCTGAGCTGATCCAGAAAATCGTCTTTGAATCAGTGACGAGCTCTAATATTCAATTCTGCTGTAATTAATATTGTAAAAAATAAAACAACCTTTTAAATCAGTTTTTTGCAAATTATCAGTTAATCCCATACAATTACTACAAAAAGTTACAAAATGATGTGATTTGCAATGGAGATGGAGAATAACAGATAAGTCATCCAAAATGGCTTGTCTATTTACTTTAAAGTATAGATCATGTGTCTTTGCTGATGTGTAACAGTACAAAATATATCACATTTCTCCACACTGGGCAATGACAATGGGCAGCTTGGGCTTGTTGTTGGGTCCTGTTGGTACATTCTGTATGGGAGATTTGTAAAGAAATAAGATTAATGTCACAAAAAGCTCAAGCCTGAGGTCTATGTATCGGACTTCTTTTTTTTTTTTTTTAAACATTTGAATATATAATATTGGCAGACGCCTTTATCTAAAGCAACTTACGAATGAGGAATACAAGTGATTCACCTTAAAGGGTTAGTTCAAAAACCTGTTCTAAACCTGTATGAGTTTCTTTCTTCTGCTGAACACAAAGGAAGTTTGTCGGTAACCAAACAGTTGATTAGCCCCATTGACTTAGCAACCATAGTATTTTTTTTAATCCGTGGGGCCCCATCAACTGTTTGGTCACCCATATTCTTCAAAATATCTTCTTTTGTGGTCAGCAGGAGAAAGACATTTACACAGGTTTGGAACAACTTGAGGGTAAATGATGCCAAAATTTACTTTTTTGGGTGAACAATCCCTTTAAGAAGGCAAAAACACGAGAAGTGCTATCAAACATCGTCCAGGGCTGCGTTTCCCAAAAGCATTGTGAACTAAGTTGATCATAGAAAACATTGGTGGCAACGGTCTTCACAATCAACTTGGGCTCACAATGCTTTTGGGAAAAGCAGCCCAAAATCGTACAAACTAGAACAGGGAGAGATTAAGAAATTGGGAAAAAAAAAAAAAAAAAAAAACAGAGGTAGTTTTATATTATTTAATTTTTAGACTCAGCAGGTCAGGAATAATTCCTTGAACATTTTCTTGTTTGAACACTCAAAGAAACCCATTTAAGTATAAAAGTCTCAAATGACGACAAAGAATTCTCTCAAACTCCAAGGCAAATGTTGACAAATATCCAATTTCTTCATATACATTAAAGCACAACAGATTTCCAACTTGCTAAGAATTATGAAGCTTAAAAACATTTAGAAATTTGTCTCACCTCAATTTTTCTCATGACAAGCAAACCATCCACCACTTTTCCTGTAAGGAAAACCCCAAACAGTTAATGATGTAACCAGTAATTGAGTTCTCTCAGTACAGAATCAATACTTACTGACTTACCAAATACCACATGCTTCCCATCCAACCAGTCACACTTTGTGCAGGTAATAAAAAACTGACAGCCATTTGTTCCTGGTCCACTGTTGGCCTGTTGGGGGGGGGGGGGGAAGAGCAAACATTGATGTCCCGTTAAACAGCAGCGAAAGGTAGATGGAATGTGTTTATTCTATAATATCAATGTATAGTTGTACTGTATGTTTGCCTGACTTCTCAGGTGCTAAATGTCTTGTCAGTCACTTTTAAAACAATTTCTGCATCCCTTCAAGAAATTAACACTTTCAATGCCTGGAAAGCTACTAAAACATATTTAAAACTGTTCATGTGAGTACACTGGTTCAACCTTAATATTATAAAGCGACGAGAATACTTTTTGTGCGCCAAAAAACAAAACTTTTCAACAACATCTCGTGATCGCCGATTTCAAAACACTGTTTCGAAGCTTTACGAATATTTTGTTTCGAATCAGTTTCGGTTCGCGTATCAAACTGCCAAAGTCACAAACTATTGAAATTGACTCTTCGCAAACAGTTTGTTTGACAGGCGATCTGACCAATCATAACCCCGAATCAGTCATTTTGTCTGACAAAACAGTCAGGGGAGTTAGTAGATTAATGTTGGTGAACTTGAAAAATTGAGTGTACTCACGTCTTTCCACGTTTGAAACAACATTCCTTCTGATTTCCATTCATTATTATTTGATACTATAAATGAACTAGTATGAAGAGATGATCGGTTCACGGGCCACTTGAAGGAGCTACAGCGATCTGTCACGACATATTAAAGAGTCACTATATGGTATTTATTGTTTAAATTTCTTTATAAATTACAATATTTTAAATATGAAACCGTTTCAAATGTTGTCAGTGCCCTCTTTGCTCCACAATGTATTTTTCATTTCGTGAGAACATGATGTGTGGCGTGAGAGCGCATTGCTTGTCGGACAAAGCAACTGTAACTAAAGGGCGGGTCTTTGCAAAGGGTCAATTGCGAAACACTTTTACGGAAAGCCTCGTTTACTGAAATCAGGTGACTTTGGCGCTCCAAACCATTGATTTGAAAAATTAGTAAATCTTCGAAGCAGTGTTTTGAAATCGGCTATGTTTTGAAAACTAGATATGGTTGAAAAAAAATGTTATTTTGTTTTTTTGGCGCACAAAAAGTATTCTCGTTTCTTTATAATAAGGTTGCACCACTGTACTCACAAGAACTATTTAAAAATATGCTTTAGTACCCTTCTGGGCATCTGAAAGTGTTAATTACTTTGCTGGCAATAGAGGCCTCACTGAGACATCGGATTTCATCAAAAATATATTAACTTGTGTTCTGAAGATGAACAAAGGTCTTATGGGTGTAGAACGACATGAGGGTGAGTAATAATTGAAAGAATTTTCACTTTTGGGTGAACCCTTTTATTTTTTTGTAATATGATTGAAAAGGGAAATCAAAAAAATTCCCTACAAGATGCACAGTATAAGTGTTGGACCACTTTGACGTTATAACAGTACATTGTGACAGAGTCAACTTAAACAGAATTTAAGGACTGCTAATCTAACACTGCTGACATGCTGTCATAAAGAATACTATAAAAGGTACAGCAAGAGTTTCTAAACAGTGCCAGTGTGTAGAGAAGCTTTACCAGTGACAGGAGTCCTGGGCCAGAGTGTTTCATTCTGAAGTTCTCATCTGCAAATGGTCCCCTGTAGATGCTGCAGATGCCAGTGCCATCACCCTGATGGGCAAGAATATAGCGTTTAAAACCAATCACACACAGAAAATCTAAACCACTGAAACTCTAAAGAACTGCATGTCAGGAGATAGCTGGGATGAGCTGTTGTGTCTGCAATAGGGCCACTAGAGGCAGACAAACAGACACATCACCACTTTATTAAAACAGTCAAAAGACATTGCATGTGTTTTTGTTTATTATCATATTTGATACATCAGGCTTTTATTACTCCTATAGTATGATATAGGAGAATATGGAGCTTATATTCAAGGAGGAAAAAACTTTTATTCAAAAGCTCAAATTGAGCGAAAATATGTAATTTAGTGCAGCTGCTATTTATATGGCTGAAAAGTAAGATTGAATTCTGATGGCTGTCGCGTTAATCAATGAGATCTTCATAACAGTTTAGCAGACTATTTAGAAAAAATGCACATAAATATCAGTTATTACTCAAAATCCAAGCATTTAAAGACATTATTTAGAGATATAATGATCAAAGTCCTGTAGTTTTTATTGTGGGGGATGAAATGAAGATGTTTTGAGATGAACAAAAACGAGCTTGATGTATCATATTGGATTTTTTTTTAGAAAAAAAATTATGGATAATCAAGTAAACCTATCCTTGCTTAAAAAGTGTTCATCTAGAAATATTACAAATAATATAAAGGAAATTATTATGTTTATGTTACTTCATAAAATTATTGATCATTACAGTTCATTAAAATATTTGAAAAAAACTTGCATTATGTCAGTAGATCACTGAAGCAAGAATGGAAATTAATTTGACAGTAATAATTAACATTATGCCACAAACGCTGTCATTTAAGCTGAACATTTACGGAACTTTTTACATGGTGCTGCTGTATGTTTTTTTCCCTTCCTCGTCCTGCCTCACCTCCTTCTCAGGATTGGGGCTGAAGTTATTTCATCTTTGCTGATGACTGGTAAGGCAAGGCACCAGGAGTTTAAAAGCAACTTCAAGACCTCTGGGAGGAGGCGAGGAGCCATCTGTAAGTTTTGGTGTTTCCTTTGTGTGCTGTTGTGTTATCTTGTTGTGTTAAGCCCAAAGTATAGTTCACTTTTTACGCGTACGTGAGGGTCAGTGCGTACTATACACGCACTGTGGATTTTTATAACCACACGTACTTTGTGTACGCAGGTCGCACATGCGCATTTAATTGTTTTTGTAGCAATTCATTTATCCACAAGGTGGCAACCGTGCCTGAGGGAGTCTATTCACAAGGTAGTCAAAGAAAAACTGCATAAAAGGAACAGACCGGAACGCATGCAAGCTACAGTGACAATAGAGGCCTCCATAGATGAGACATTGTGCAAAGAGATTGGAAAGTAACTCCAGAATGAAAGAATGATGTTTACACGGGTTGTAACTCATGACGAGATTGCTCAAAACTGCGCATGCGACGAACACCCGTGTACACGTCTGAGTCGAATGAAGTATGCTTTGCAAGGCTGTGCGTATCCGCCAATGTCCCAAAATGGCGCTGACATTTTGTGTTGAGTCTGTGTGGTAGTGAACTTGGGACCCGTAACATGAAATGGAGTTGCAGAATATCAAGGCCCAGCCCAATAGTTTAGTATTATGGCGTGAATATTGTGCCATAAATAAACAAACAAATCCAGCATTTTGCAAATAAACACGATCTGCTTTGCAAAGGAAAACTAGACTCACAAACTCACATTAAGTGATGTGCAAATACAACAGTCAGTTTGAGTGAAAGCGCAGAGTAACAACAAATATATAGTGTTTTACTAACAAATAAATGAGCCTACATCATATTTCAAATAAATGCAAACCATCCTACAAACGGCATGTAACCTTTGAACAAATACCAAATCTAGTGCATATATACGCACACTGACTGTTACGATTGTAAAACATTTGCCTTTTTATGAGATCTCTCAACTTGATTTTCTCACAAATGCAGTTGAGCAACTTCCTCTTCCAAAACAGCAGATGGCGCTTTTCTTTGGGTCAATTTACACTAGTGTCCAGGGAGAAGCCCTGAAACATGCGTTTATAATAATAATAAACTTTATTTTATAGTGCCTTAAGTTGCACCTCAAAGCGCTTTACAAGGATATAAAAATAAAATGGAACAGGTGAAATAAAAGAGAAACATACATCAAAACACTGTAAGACATATATAGCCTGCATGCATGCATGCATACATACATACATACATACACACACACACACACACACACATATATATATATATATATATATATATATATATATATATATATGTGTGTGTGTGTGTGTGTGTGTGTGTGTGTGTGTGTGTCTGTGTTTTAGCCTGCAAAAAAAGTTAAACAAATAAACCTTACAATACGTTTTCAGCTGATGAAAATGAGCAGAATGATGATTTCTGAAGGATCATGAGACACTGAAGACTAGAGTAATGATGCTGAAAAATCAGCTTTGATCAGAGGAATAAATTACATTTACAATATACACCATAGTTAACCAGTTAATTTAAATTGTAATATTTCTTCACAGTATTACAGTTTTTACTGTATTTTTGATCAAATGATTATAGCCTTGGTGAGATTAAGAGACTACTTTCAAAAACATTAAGTTTATTTATTTATTTTTTTAATGTTTTCAAACGTTTGACCGGAACTGTACATGCAGTGAAGATAATCAATGTAAGCATTGCCTGAACAATTATTAATGTTAACTATGTTAACTAATGTTAATGTTAATGTTAACTATCATTATGTTTAAATGAAAATGAAACGAGGCAGATTGGTGTTTTATAACTTGTTTTTTTATAACACGTTGCTGGCTGTTATACATAAACAGATAACCAGAGTACCCAGATCAAGCTGAGTGACATTATCAAGATTGCTGCTTGATAAAATCAAGTTGAGAAATCTCATAAAATGGCAAGGGTTTTAAAATCGTAACAGTCAGGTGTGCGTATGTATGCACTAGATTTGGTATTTGTTCAAAGGTTACATGCCATTTGTAGGATGGTTTGTATTTATTTGTGAAATACGATGTTTATATTTGTAAAATGATATATTTGTTGTTGTATTTCCACATCACTTTCTGTTAGTTTGCGAGTCTAGTTTTCCTTTGCAAAGCAGATCGTGTTTGTTTGCAAAATGCTGGATTTGTTTAATCCGTTCCGTATAGTACAGTTTACTGCAGAACAACTCATATCCGTGTGATATAATCAGTTATGGAAATGTTGAAGTTAAATTAAAAGCTGTAATCCCGTGAAAATCCCCAAAAAAGTCCATTAGTGCATCAGTGATTAATTCACTCAGAGAAACTGTCAATCACAACTATCAATCATGACGACACAACCCCGTTTTTATAACAAACTAAAAAATAATTTGGGTTATTCAGGGGTCTGTTGTGGTAATTTGTTAATGCTTTTTCGATGTTTGAAGGGCGAGTAGAATAATCATCTCATTGTACCAAGTTTTGGAAAATGCATATTACGTTATAGAGTGAATATTTCAATGATTGTTTACAGTTTAACAGAAGTTACTCTCATAACTCACACAAAGCGTCATGGGGTGTAGGAAACAGGTGGATAAGTGAGGCATACAAAATATGCACTATTGGCAAAGCCACTGCTCTACTATTCATCTGTCTGTGCTGACAGTGTATTATAAAACATCTTATGGAAATATGGTAAACATTAATCTTCTTGGGAAACTATAGTCTTATATAGTCATATATATTCTTGTTTTATGGTTAGATGTGTGTTAGTGTGTTGTATTTTTCTTTATAGCTTTTCTGTACTAAATACATTTACATTACATTTCAGCATTTGGCAGACAATTCAATGCGTTTTACAGTGCATTTAACCTATACTTTCTATCAGTACATGCATTCCCTGGGAATTAAACCAATAACCTTAGTGTTGCTAGCACCACTCTACAATGTTTGAGCTACAGGTAATTTCATTTTGAAAGCTGGTTATTTCTGTTTGCTGTTGGCCTTGCTCACCCGTAAAGTATAAAAAAAAATTAGTATTGGTTTATTTAATAAATAAATTGAAAATGTAAAAAGAATTAGTCTTTGCCTTGCCAGGGATGTAAAACCATGGAATATTCCCTAAAGGATTAGTTCACTTTAAAATGAAAATTACCCCCGAACTTTACTCACCCTCAAGCCATCCTAGGTGTATATGACTTCTTTCTTATGAACACAATCGTAGTTATATTGATAAACATTATGATGCATCCAAGCTTTATAAATGGCAGTGAACAAGTATGCACTTTCTTCAGCTTCATACTCGGTCCCGTTCACTGCCGTTCAAGCTCAGATGTGTCAGGATATTTATTAATATAACTCTGTTTGTGTTCATCAGAAAGAAGAAAGTCATATACACCTAGGATAGCTTGAGGGCGAGTAAACTGAAAATTACCCTAAGCTTTAAAGTGAACTAATCCTTTAAGCTTACCCTTCAGCACTTCTTTAATCTATACAGACATAATGTCAGAATAGTTTGCCTGTGTATTAAGGACATAATTAATATCAAACAAATACATAAGCTGATCACTGCAAATATAAGTGTAGGAGCCATATTTACCAGTTTATTTAATTTTGATTGATTTGTTTATTTAAATATTATTTCATTGTAATATTAATTGTTCAGTCCCTCCAGAAAAACGCAGATGTTTTTTTTGTGATTGTTGCGGGCAAAAATCCTTGATTATGCGGCACGTTTTCTTAAAAAATGTGATGGAATATGCGGGACATTTTTGCAATTTTATGCCATGAAATTGCGGGAACTTGCAAAACTGCGGTTTGATGCAAAGGAGGAAAAAAAAAAAAAAAGGTCATTCACCCAACACCCTGTTCTCACTAGGCTACTTAACATAAACAATCAGTCCCTCCAAAAAACGCGATTATGCGATCGCTTGATTTCATGCATAATCAGCCAAAGTTTGCATATTTATGCTGGGTTTTTTCCAAATACGCCGCATAAATTGCAGATTTCCAGCAAAATATGGGGGGCTAGCATGACTTCATAATCCCTGTATTTGTTGCAAAAAAGTCACATATATCTTAGCAGAAAGTTGAAAAATGTTGCGTGCACTTCACACAAGTAAAGCGCCACTATTTTCCCCCTATTGCCATGGGAACCTTATGAAGTGACATGTTTGGCTACTGTAAGACTGAAAATATCCAAAGATATTTTAAAAATGAACAAAGACATTGGCTTTGCTGTTTCAGTCCCCTCTTTCATGCTACAAGAGCCATTTGGGAACACAAAGGTGCTGATAGTGATCAAGGCCTGTAGGCCAAGATGCGAGTGCATCGGGGGTCTATGAATTGTCACACCTTCAGTACAGTGGGAAAAGTTTTACCTCTGATTGGTCAGTTTGAATGTCTCACATTTGGGTTTCAGTCACATGGTCAAGGAAAAGGATAAAAGAGGATTGCAACTATTGCTCTGTCTCTTTCTTTTACGCTCTCTCTTATTTTACACTCTGCTCTCTTACTTGGGCACTCTCTGTCCTTCTCTCTCTCTCTCTTTGTCTTTCTTTCTTTCTATCTCTCAGGTAACTTTTTACATACATGCTGGGTACGATAAATGGTATAAGTTTTTTTATCATATCATCTATTTTGTAATCATTTTAAGTGTAACCATAAACCAATATATTGTCATTAAACTCTTTCACTACAAATTATGTGCTAGCTAGTTCTGATTTGGTATTAACTTTGATATGTTACCTATTGCAATATAATATTGTCACATTATAGAAACGCTCTCCCACATATTTAGCTATTATAACTGTGCTTATTTCCGTCATTGGTATAAGTAGCAGTGGGTGGAAATAGACAAGAAATGTACAGTTTTCTACCATCTTGCTGATAATATTTCTTAAGTCATTCGGCAACCCTGCAGCTTGAACCCCTGTAGGAGCTCCACCCTTACACTACCTTAATGTAAAGAGTCATTTCTTATTACTTCCTATGATAAGCAAGCATATTAAATCACAGAATATTGAAGTTCTCATTCTGTTTTATTTCAGACCTTAATTAACACATGGCTCCAATTTATAAAACATTGAGTCAAACAAGTTCTGTAACTTTACAAAAGGAATATTCAACAACTTCTGTAAAAATGAATAAATAAAATATAAAAAAAATAAAATGTGTGCTTCCTGTTTTACAGAGGTAGCAATACAAAGACATCTTCTGTTAAATGAAGTGCTTCCAATGTACAAAGTGCAATCTCTTACTGCAACGTAAATTATTTTACATACTACGAATATACAGCGTTGTCTGTGGTCCAACACGCAGTTGCACGGAGTGCAAAATAACTTGCCCCCAACTGTCATGTAACACACCGAGAAACTGCTTTGCGCGGTCTTTTGCACTTATTTTTGTTCACAAATGAGAATGATTTGCGTGCTTCATCATGGTTTCACCGTGGGGTTTGCAGAGGATGTTCACGTCGCGTAATTACATCACTTCATAAGGTTCCCATGGCAATAGGGGGAAAATAATGGCGCTTTCTGCTAAGATACATGTGACTTTTTTGCAACAAATACAGGGATTATGAAGTCATGCTAGCAAGTGCAAGAGCATACAGTTTTCTGACCGTACCCATGAAGCAGAGCTGAAAGTTGTTTGTGAAAGTTGTTTAAGTTGTTTGTTGGTTTTATGCTACTATGCACCTTTAATTTTGATTTATTAAACTTCAGTTATTGTTTGAAACGCCAACAAGCCTCTTTGGACATATTCATGCTACGAGTCGGGAATATTGCATCATCACCTATCGCAGTGGCCAGGAAACAAGGAACAAAATAGGAAACTTGAAACTTGATCTCTTCAATAAGGCCATATCCTTATTTGCCTATTTATAAGGGCACATCCTTATTTGAGAAGATGGATGTTTATGCACGGCAGTTAGTACAAAAAGAGACCCCAAACACTGTTTGCACTCAAGAACAAACTTCTGAAATGTCAATAGCCATACACCTGGAAGATAAATTCAACTCCCTTGTCTGGATCACAAAGCAAAACTTACATTGACAAAATCACCACCCTGAATCATGAAGTCCTTTATTACCCTAACAAAAGAACAAAACAAACATTAGAATCATTCATGTGTGATGAACATTATGATTTACAAGCAGGTTGAACATTAAAAGTAAGATACGTTACGCATTTAGGCCCTTTGTATGAGATTTTAATCAGAGCTTTTTGTGACATCGTTCACTTAATGTAATGTACACAGAAACAGGGTCACTCTGGTAACTATATTATGTAATTGTGATTTACTTATTACATTGATTGTGATATTCAGCATTTATATTGTTTGCTAAAAATATCTCTTCTAGAGGCAATAAATTACATGTGGACATGTGGAAAATTCAGCAGCGCCATTGTTCTGCAGTGTAGCTCCAAAACACCTGCTTGGAAATCCTGAAAACATTAATTAGCTAGTTAATTGGGACCTAGTAGGCCCCTTTTTACAATATGTAAGTCTCAGGTGTCCCCGGAATGTGTCTGAAGTTTCATCTCAAAACACCTCACAAATAATTTATTGTACTATGTTATATAATACCCATTTTTGAGTACTAACAAAAACTGTTTTCATGGATGTGTCTTTAAATGCAAAAGAGCTGCTGCTCCCCACCCCCTATCCAGAATAGTGCTTCTATCATTCACAGCTCCTGCATGCATTGGATACTCTGCCAAAAACTAACAAGACATCTGCTTGGTATGATTATCATCTATATCGTGATCACTCTTGGGGACATTGCTGTTCTTCATCATGAAAGTTTATTATCTTTCTTTCGTTTTAAAGCTATAATCAGTTTAAACTTATAATTTATCATTTTCTGAGTGCGTACACATCTTAAGCATGCGCACTAATGAATATTAAACTAACTTCTCTTTTACGTTTTATTGTGCTTAAACTGTCAAATACACAAGGTTATGTCAAAAACACAAAGTTCACATAAACAGTCGGTTATGTCTGTGAACATAAATTTAGCAGAAATTGCATGCGTATATTAGATCTGTGGCACATTCCCTTCAAAAATAAAACTAATCGACTGTCTTCAGGGGCTCAGATGTCAGGAGTAAATGAAGGCTGTTATGTTGACTCTTACATTCAACAATAAGATGCCTCAATTGCATACCAGTCATTCTTGTCGCTACAGCTACTCTACAGCTAATACAATGGCGGACAGTGTACAACTCACTGTTTGTCCGTCAACAGTTGTGGGTAGAGCCTGTACAAAGTGACGTCCCTTTGAACAGAATCTATGAATGGCTTTTTCTGAGACACTACTTATAATTTATGGGGAGTAAAAAAGGGGTGGGTGGTTGGATTTTTATCCTTATAGGGTGGTTGTTTACACACACTGCCAGCACACATTGTAAAAACACCATGTAAAAGTGAATTGTATGCATAATATGTATGCATAATAAGGCCTTTTAAGATGTGTTTAATTAAGAGTTGGAGCTGAACTCTGCAGAACAGTGGATTTCAAGGAACTGAATTTGACACCCATGGCCTATATTGAAATATTCACCACCTGACAATTAACTCAGCTTCAGTGTGGCCTGAAAACGACACTATCATAGTACTGTTTTGAATTGCAAAACATCATACAGGATGTATTTGCACTGAACCTTTGATCAATGAAAAATTTCAATATATTTGAATAACGTCTGAAGGACATAAGTATATAAAGCTTTATACTTAGAATCATGGGTTTGAACAAACTTCTTATTTTAATTATAAGCAACAGTAATAGCTTGGCTAAGCCAACACCACTAGTCAATGAATATGTACACTCTTGGGCAAAAAAACAAAAACAAATTTTATATATATAAAATATATATTTTATGTGTGAATTAAAATATATGCATACATATACACACACACGCATATATAGTGGTCTTTTAATTGTCTTAACCATTTGAATCACAAATCACTGATGAGGAAATTAGCAAGAATTGCACAAATACTGTAAAGTAACTTAACACGGAATAGCCTTCCCACACTTGCAGACAGCTTTTTACAGGAAGAAGAGTCAGTGTTGTTTCACTCAATGTTAATGATTCACACAGTTCATTAGTAGTTGGAAAATGTTCGTTTGAGTTTAATAGGAGACCAAATATTCCCTATAGTGTTCAAATCTGGACTCTGACCAGGTCAAAACATGAACCTGATGGACTCAAGCCACTTCTTTGTTGTCAGGAGCATTGTCTTGTTGAAATAACATCTGATCTGTTCCTCTTTAGATAACTTTTCATTTGTGGAAAGCAAGCCATTCTGCAATATTCTCTTGTATGACTTTTCAAAGTGAAGCAGCTCAAAACACCAGCAGCTAAAAAGGCTCCCCACACAATCATAGCATACTGAGATTCATCACTACACCACACACAACTTCCCATATTCTGCCAAAAACTTCTGGTTTTGATGTTTTTTCTGAGACAGCAATGGCTTTTTAAGTAGTGCATTTCTTATTTCCTGACCAATAATTTGTGGTTAAGACAATTAAAAGCTTACTTTTTAGCCATATTTTTTTTTTTGCCCAGGAGTGCATCCGTGAACAATACTGACTAAGGTGTCTCACCGATGAAATGTGCAGCCTTTATAGCCCACGGGAACACCATCCTTCCTACATTGAACAAAAACAGCACATGGTCAAGGTACATGCAAATAAATAAAACCAGGACCAGGAAGAAAGGGCTGGGTACACAATATGTTTTTATGAATACAAGCAGTGTTTAATCTGTAACCTTATCCAGTACATGTTTTTTATAGAATGACTTGAGCATCCTTAAAAACAGCAGTCACAATAACACATTAAAACAAATGTAATATGAGCATGTGGTATTATAGGTTTAACCATACATGTGATTGAAATGGCACAACCCTTGATTAATCTACTGAAATTTGAGACTGACTTACTTGAATTCACCAGTACAGAACTGCCTAAAAGACAGAAAAACACATTCACATCTCTTATGAGGAATGGTGCAAATCAACCAAAATCTATAACTTAAATTTAAAAGGACAAATAAATTGCCACGCAAGTAGTGAAGACAAGGGATACACATTTTGCATAACACACAGTTTGTTGATTCTGGTGTTTATACACGAAAGGATTGGGGAATCTTCCTACCGAAAATTTTCTGCAGTCTTTGGAACAATGTCAGCAAAAAGCTCTATCTTCATTCTGCCAACTTCCTAAAAGAAAAAAAAGGGGGCATTAAAAAAAGCTGATCGCAAACAAAGAGGCAAATATTCACGTTTACATTGAGTTACATTCAAACAACCAAATCACATACATTTCATTGTGTATTTGCTGTGACAAAAAGGATGCTTTTAATCATGTTTAAAACTATCTATGAAAAAAAAAAAAAACATGTAATCAAACAAAACAAATGAAAAAGAAAACTAGTACATATAAAAATTTCAAAGGAAGGGAGGCATTATTCATGGATGGATGATTTGCTGTGAATGAAAGAAGGTGGTTGTTGTCCCACACAAGCACTTAGAAAAATAAAGCGTGCAAGTTCCGAGCTGTCACAGCCCCACGTGTGAGGGTGGCGTTCTCTGTCTTAAAAGAGCTGCTTGTTTAAATCCATAGCTAAGACTGTTTGTTATAGTCATGGAGACGTCATTTACAACAGCCTGAGAATTATTTTGATAGTTTTATCACAAGGGAAGGGCTTCATCACAAATGTTTGAATCAGGAGTGGTAACAGGTATGACAAAGGAAAAACTAGGCTCATTGTTCATCCAAAGAAAACTTAAACTGGTCATGAATTGCGAAATAACATTTTCATTGATCTTTTTGATCTATAGGTCATTGTACTATAAAAATATCCCACAAGTTTCAGAACTCAATGCTTCCTAGTTAGTCCTAAAACAGATTATATTGAAAGCAAGTTCGCTTTAGATTTTGTCTCAGTATGACGACATAATGTGACGAAAGACTGCCTCTGCGGTAGATCATCCAAGAGGTGAGTAAATACGAGACAGACACACAAACACAGCAACAAAACAATAGAGAAGCCTCTGAGGATTACAAGACGTTTTGCAGAGCAAAGGCTGTGGAAAAACAGTCTTTACATTGCCTTTCGTAATTGCGGTCCTAAGCGTAGATGAACTTTGTTTTTAAACAAAATTCCAGATTGCATCAGAAAGACACTCTGTCACTCTGACATTCACTTAACACTGGGGAATCATTTTTGTTTGACAATTTGATGCAGGCTTTTCACAGATACTGAAAATAAATGATGCAGTGACAACTATATTAGATCCAACAGTAATGTCGCAACACACAAGTGTGAGTAACTGTTTTTACCATGTCACTATTGCTTTGTCTGTAACAGATTTGATATGTAGCTACTCACTTCACTTTCACTTCACTGAAAATAATGAATATAAGAATGACAGTGCGACAAATAATGGTACATTCATTCATAATTCGTAATAAATTATTACAGCAAGTTAACCTGTCATCCTGCAACTGGTAACATATATTAAGGGTGTAACGGTACACATTCGTCTCGCAAATTTTCGTTACACAACTTGTTTGGTACACACGTGTACACGACGAATACAGCCTTGTATCTTCTTAACGACTTTTAAACACCATTAGCGACCAATAATCACAATAAGCTTTTTGTTATTTTCGATAAAGAACAAAGTGTCATCTTTCAAATTCTGTCCATTTTATCACAAAATTCAAACAATAAATACTGTTTTGATGTAACGGCATCTTTTGTAATCGCTCAGTGTTTCAACCGTGGAAAGAAGTCAATAAAATAGCTTGTACATAATGTCATGTACATTTACCTCAAGCAAGTCATTCAGTGTCCACAGCTTGTGAGTTCACTAGACAAATCAACTCTTTCATTAAATATATGTATTATATTAGCCCACATATTAATTAGGCCTATATTTCACTTAACCTGTTAATGATGTCTTATTTAGAAGTAAAAAAAAAAAAAAACAAATAAAAATCCGTCATGAAAACAAGTTATAACAGCCACTGTGTAAATGATTATATTTCAACAACGAATTGGAGAAACAATTTTATATTTAGATATAGAGGTTAATGCAAAAAAAAGTCTTGTGAGAAATTTACATGTTTACAAGCAATTTTTGAGTGTTTATTACATCTAAAAATAAATAGGAACTAAATTAAATAGTTTGGGATCTGCTAATTGTAAACTTTAAAAGGGAACCCTTTACAAGATGTAATTTAAGTCTCAGGAGTCCTCAGAATGTGTCTCAAATTTCAGCTCAAAATACCACAGATTATATAATGTTGCAAATACCCATTTTTGAGTGCTAGCAAAAACATGCTGTTTTCATGCATGTCACTTTAAATGTAAATGAGTTGCTGCTCCCCGCCCCTATGCAGAATTGACCCTTCGCAAACAGTTTGATTGACAGGCGATCTAACCAATCATAACCCAGAATCCGCCATTTTATCTAACAAAGCAGTCAGGGGAGTTAGTAAATTGACGTGCATTTTTCACTGTGTGAGAGCATGATGTGTGGCGTGAGAGCGCATGGCTTGTTGGGCATTGCAACAGTGATTAAAGAGGGCTGGTCTTTGCGAAAGGTCCATTATGCTTCCTTCCTTCACAGCTTCTGCATGCATTGGATACTCTGGCAAATACAAACAAGACATCTTTTTGGTTTTGATTTTCATCTATCGTGTTCATGCAGGGCTTTTCTATTTTGTGTGCAGAAGCCCTTCACTGGAGATGAGGTATTTGGCATTCCAGACGACACTAGTAAATCCAAATCCACTGGTCACAATTGAAAGCCATACTCAGAAATTACTTGCATCCATACGGCAGGCATTAATACAAAATAATAGTAAATAGATAAATAAATGAAAGTAATCGAGCAGCGGCCAATTCAGTCAGCAGCAGGAGGTGAGATTTTTCCTGACTGACTCCAGAGAGGCACGCTATGTACACGTCAATACGTTTAGGTACAGTCGGGTTCAAAAATAAGTGCTGTCGAGTCTGTCTCGGTCGGGTTTTTCTTTAAAAAAATAATTTATGCACGTCAGGTTGGGTACAGATTATAGGAACCGAGAAGACCTCTAATCCAAAGAGGTCAAGAAAGCTGGCTGTCAGATGACATGTCTTGTGACTATTAAACTAACTTCTATTTCATTTCTTTTTGTGTTTAAACTAAAATACACACAAGCATAAATAAAAAAAACAAAAAACAAATAGCTACCATGCGACTATATACGTCATGAGTAGTACACTAAAGAGTTTCATAGATAATCTACTGAATTTGAATAACAACTAATCGAGAGTTACACCTTGAGTTAGTTTCAAAGAAATTAGTAGTTCTCTGCAGTTTGGATAGAGAGATTGAGTTCACTTACTTGTAAATGCACTTCCGTTAATGCCACGTTAGTTTCATTTTTGACACATACAACCCCTCGAACATGGCATGGTTGATGCTTTTTCTACAACTACTACACAACTTTACAGTTGTACCAGGTCTGGAAGGAAAAGCAGTTCCATATCACTTCACCAGATATTTTAGATATTGTTAGATATTTTACAGAGCCAGCAGCAAAATAACCAGAACAAATCAAAGATTAATATGAGAAACAGTAGGATAAAAAAAAAAAACCCTTTACTTTCTACCACTCCGTCTCTCCTAAACGTGTACACAGACAGAAAGACAGAGAGACAGAGAGGGAGAGAGAGAGAGAGAGAGAGAGAGACAGAGACAGAGACAGAGAGAGAGAGAGAACCTTGCACACAAGTGTTACCATTGCTCTGCAGTAAAATAATTTCACTACTAGGAAGCTCAGTGGACATTCACAGGTAAGCAGACTCACTCTCTCTATCCAAAATGTAGACAACTACTAATTTCTTTGAAACGAACACACTTAAGGTGTAACTCTCGATGGTGTGTAATTATTCAAAGTCAGTAGATCCATCTATGAAACTCAATAAACATCATGAATAGTACAAAAGTAGCATGGCAACCATTTCAAACATTGCTTAAAAACAAGTGATATATGATATATCTCCTAAGAATCCTTCGAACTCTGGTCCCCACCCATAGCTGAAGGGACTCTGGACAGAAACACAAAGACATCAAGCTCAATTACGAGTTGCGTTAATTGAATTAAACAAGCAATTATCTAAATACCGGCTGGCATACATTTCATAAAGCATAAATTCCCACTTAATGTTAATCCTCATGAGTTGCAAAACCAGAAATGAGTGCTGTAAAAAGGCAGCATAACTGGCAATTTATTCTATAATGTTCTAAAAAGGTCACATGGGCAGAGTTCACAAATGTCAGCACCGCCTATTATTGTCCAGGGAAAGAATGTGTTTACTGATAAAAGGTGTGGTTTAAAGAACGGGCTCTGACAGAACACAAGCACATCTCATTTTCTCACTCAACAAGACTCAGTTACAGGTTCTCTTACTACTGATGGAGTTCATGAATGGGTATCAAGAGCACAACTACAATTTCAGAAGGTATTTTACTAGATCTTATTATACTGCTCTCATGTAAACTTTTCTATGACTGGGCTTGATCTATTTATTAAACCTGTGGAAAGAAACATTGCTTAAAACATCTTTACAATTTTCTTTTAAAGAAGTGCCAATGTTTGTGAATAGCAATGAATGGAACTAAAGTGGCAGACCAAAAAATCCTGCTTGTCAGGTTTGACAAGAGAAAAGGCATTTTCTTATCTCTCATCGGCAGGGTGCTAGTTTAATATTTATATAGTAGAGTACTCGATAAGTTTTTTTTTTAAAGACCACAAAATCAATACATCTGCTGTAAATTTATGTTGTTTGAGTTACATAGACGTAAATGTCACAACGTGCCAAAAAAAAAAAGAAAAGAACAACACCTAAGCACTGGACAACTAGCCGCAAAGTTAAGAAGCAGATAGAAGATATAGTTGTCAATATTTAATATAAAAGTTTAGACTTTGACTTATTGGAATATTTTTGACTTATTTCCAACATAACCACCTTTATTCAACAACAAAGAATCAAAGTTTTATTTACTGGATAAAACTTTGTATTAATATAGTACAAATTTGCATGGCTCTGTATTTTCTACATTTTTTTTCTACTCTCTCTCTTTCTCGCTCTCTCTCTGTAATCATAAATTCATCTAAATTTAAATGATCTCATGCATGTGGCAGTTGTGGGTTCAACAAGAAAGGTTTACAGCAGGGCTATTCAAGCAGTTTCCTTGAAGGGCCAGATTATCATATCAAAAGGTTGAGGTGGGCCGGGGTCTTATTGGTAAGAATGATTTTATTTATACTTATTATAGGCTTAAATGAAAATGTTGTGACAGTGAGACTTGGTAACCACAGGTAAAACCATACACGGCTACTCACTACCACGGTCGTTATATAGGCCTATAAAAAATAAAATGCCTAAACAGGTATAAACCACTACACCTTCATAAAGAAAAGAATTATACATTCTCCTATCCACCTAATAAATATATTGCAAAATAAATAGCTATTCAATATAATTCAATAATCAGTATTCAATATAAATATTGCACATTTCCACAAACCATGGTAAATTACTACTGTTTATTCATGGTAAATGTAAGGGTGGTGATTTGGGGGATTTAAACGTTTTCTAACTTGCACGTTTCTCCTGTTTTCCTCATCAATCTTGCTGGGAATATTAAGGCTGTTTTAACCGATTTAAAGCTAGTTTAATCATCGAGTGATTTGTGGTTTGTAACCGAGAGATGCGTGTCGAATTGAAACGCTTCTCACTGGATGTCGCAACGCTATTTAATAATGGTATCTGGGACCGGGAATAAACGGAGCTCCTTTAAGCATTCGTTCCGTTAGCCACTGGGCCGTGCTGCGTAGTTCAGTAAACCAGTGAAACGAATGAAAACAGCGCTATTCATTCTGTATTTGTTGTTACTGACTGAGAAACAACTTCAGATTCAGTGACAGAGCGGTCTGAATGAATGCAAATTGTTTCAGAACGTTATGCAAGCGCATTTGGACAATTCAGGGAAAAGAATAAATCAAGCTAAAAGAATGATTCACGAATGATTGGTGATTGGTGGGCCGGCAGTTGAATGGTTTACAGCTCTGCCCTGAGCAACTCAGGGGTATCATTTTTCAACAATGAAAAATGTCTTAATATCCAGCATTTCTGTTTCCTTCTCTGATGATTTCTGGTCACTGCAAGTGGTATCAAGGAAAAATATTTGCAATGTTCTTTCCTGTGTACGTGTATTGTTGCAGATTTTTTGTCATGTACACGCTACAATAACAAAAAAAGTTAAACAAGACAAAAAAAAAAAAGTTATTGCCCGTTTTAAACAATATAACTATCTTGAGACTTCGAGCACGCCACAAACACTACTCCATGTTTGCTCACTAGTGTACCTGTTATCAAACAAAGTGCAAAGTCTATACCTTAATATTACATTGGTGCATAATATGACGCATTTTACATTCAAAACATTTGCTTAGTGTCACTGTTAGACAATGGGAGATGCATTTTATTAGCTCTGAGCACTCATTTCATTATTTGTGTTTTCAGGGTGGACGGAGACCAAATGTTTAATCTGCACTCATCATCACCGATTATGATGGCCGTCATCTGGCCAAAGGGGATAAATGAGAAGTTTCCCCATGATGAGACCCTGCAATACCTGCTCATTCTGTGCACCAAAGTAGTTTTGAACACATTTGTTTTGTCTCTCTGGAGGCATAGCATTCTCAAGTCACTCCTGGGGCTCTGCAGTGTCTCTATGTATGTGGCAGACGTGCTGTTGGTCTGTGCAGTCTTCGGCGCATGGCTCTTCAAAGACCACGTCCCCACCTCTATCTCTATGTGCTTCATCCTGGCTCATGGATCGACTGTCTACGCCCTGCTTCCTCTACCCATACTCATCGCTGGGGCATTTGACTATGCCAGCTACCCAAACCTAGACATTACCTGTAGCTCTCGGAGCAGGGTTGTAAGTTACTGCATTATGGTTGTGCTTATGTGGGCATCAGCAATCGTTTACACCTACCACTACACAGATACACAACCTATAGAGGTTTACAAAGACAAGTTGAGATTGCTAGTGTGTCGCGTTCACGGATCTACCGCAGTATTTCAATTTAATATGCAGATATCTATTGGAGTGGGTCTCATACTTCTACTTTATTGTAAGAAACTGATTGGTTGGCTCAGTAGAGCCAATAAATTGGCAGAACTGAGAAACACAGCGTTTGTTCCTGATCAAGACTTCCCTTATTGTCAATTTGGGGAATGTGGAAACTCGGAGATTCAAGACAGTTCCCCTCCTTTCTTTGTCAGTTTGACTCTAGGTTTTGCTGTGAACTGGACACCCTACCTGTTGATGTGTTTGACATTTGCTATGGTGCGTTTTGAGGTGCCAGCATATGCCAGTGTCAACCTTCTGTGGATGGCCTGTGCCAACAGTGTTCTGGTTGGCATTGCCTTTTGGTTCAGAAGTGACAGGACTGGACCTTACAGCAAATTCCCAGATGACACTTGTTTTTGGAACATCTACTGGCAGTTGAGCAAAGGAATATCACCAACGTTGGACACAGAGCTGCCTACAAAATTACACATAATTGTTCACAAGCCCACTACGCCTTATCAAGAAATCTAGTATGGAAACATACATGTTATAAACAAGTTCAAATAGCTCTGTTCCAAAGTCGTAATGAAATCGTTGTACCAACAGATTTTTTCTTATAATATTTTATCTGGGAAAAAAAAAATGCAGGCACTTGCTTCTATCCATCAGTTGTTGATTGGATTTTGATATGTGGCAATTGCACTCAAAAATGAATGCAAGCTTGAATTGTGGAGGGGTAGGTTTTTTTATTGAAATGTTACTAGGTCAATTTAAAAAAAAAATAAAAATAAACATGCATAGGAGGAGTCATTCACAGTGAAATTTTAGAGTAAGCAGCATGATTTAAGTAGACACCATTTAAAATTCCAATTTTAAGCCAGTATCACATGTATATTTCACAAGGATGTGATCCCAGAATGCACTGCAACAACGTAAATTGGAAAGTTTTGTATTGATGTTAACTTAACATTAACTTTGATATGAAATGTTCTTTTTAAGTTTTGTTTTCCCACCACAGTAAATGAATATTGTTTACATGCATATAGTTTACATGTGTCTATACTTTTTAAACTGAGTATTTTAATGTTAACTGATTGGCCATATTCACTTCCACTGTATCTGCCTTACTGCAACCCAGATTTCTGCTTAGTTTTTTTAAGCAATAAGTCAAAATTATTTTTTGTGATAATCATCATTAAACCACAAGTGAATGATTGACATCAACTTGTACTTCTGAAACCACAATTGTCCTTTAATATTTTATTGCCCGTACCAGCAGTTACACATTAACTTTGATATGAATCAGAAAATACGCTTTCGTAGACAAAGAAAGTACATGATTATTGCAAATTCGGATTACTGTTGCCAACTGCAAAAAGTAAAAATGTAACAGTACATATATATATATATATATATATATATATATATATATATATATATATATATATATATATATCCTTACTATATATATACTGTGTATATATATATATATATATATATATATATATACTGTGTATATATATATATATATATATATATATATATATACACACACACACATATATATATACACATATATATATATATATACACACAGTGGATACGGAAAGTATTCAGACTCCCTTAAATTTTTCACTCTTTGTTATATTGCAGCCATTTGCTAAAATCATTCAAGTTCGTTTTTTTTCCCTCATTAAATGTACACACAGCACCCCGCATTGACAGAAAAACAAAGAATTGTTGACATTTTGGCAGATTTATTAAAAAAGAAAAACTGAAATATCACATGGTCCTAAGTATTCAGACCCTTTGCTCAGTATTTAGTAGAAGCACCCTTTTGATCTAATACAGCCATGAGTCTTTTTAGGAAAGATGCAACAAGTTCTTTACACCTGGATTTGGGGATCCTCTGCCATCCTCTGCCTCCTTGCAGATCCTCTCCAGTTCTGTCAGGTTGGATGGTAAACGTTGGTGGACAGCCATTTTTAGGTCTCTCCAGAGATGCTCAATTAGGTTTAAGTCAGGGCTCTGGCTGGGCCATTCAAGAACAGTCACAGAGTTGTTGAGAAGCCACTCCTTCGTTATTTTAGCTGTGTGCTTTGGGTCATTGTCTTGCTGGAAGGTAAACCTTCGGCCCAGTTTGAGGTCCTGAGCACTCTGGAGAAGGTTTTCGTCCAGGATATCCCTGTACTTGGCCGCATTCATCTTTCCCTCGATTGCAACCAGTCGTCCTGTCCCTGCAGCTGAGAAACACCCCTAGAGCATGATGCTGCCATCACCATGCTTCACTGTTGGGACTGTATTGGACAGGACAGGTAGCAGTGCCTGGTTCTCTCCACACATACCGTTTAGAATTAAGGCCAAAAAGTTCTATCTTGGTCTCATCAGACCAGATAATCTTATTTCTCACCATCTTGGAGTCCTTCAGGTGTTTTTTCAGCAAACTCCATGCAGGCTATCATGCATCTTGCACTGAGGAGAGGCTTCCGTCAGGCCACTCTGGTTGACTTTCTACAATTTTCTCCCATCTCCCGACTGAATCTCAAGAGCTCAGCCACAGTGATCTTTGGGTTCTTCTTTACCTCTCTCACCAAGGCTCTTCTCCCCCGACTATCTCAAGGATGATCAAGTGAAATGGACAGCACCTGAGTTAAATATACGAGTGTCACAGCAAAGGGTCTGAATACTTAGGACCATGTGATATTTCAGTTTTTCTTTTTTAATAAATCTGCAAAAATGTCAAGAATTCTGTGTTTTTCTGTCAATATGGGGTGCTGTGTGTACATTAATGAGGAACAAAAATGAACTTAAATGACTTTAGCAAATAGCTGCAATAAAACAAAGAGTGAAAAATTTAAGGGGGTCTGAATACTTTCCGTACCCACTGTATGTATGTATGTGTATGATAAGATTCACCCAATGTCACCAACAACTACTCAAGAGTGTTGCTTTACATGCAGTTTTAGGTGCACAAACACAAAAGAACATTACACCACTGCCTATAACAAGGTAAGACGACAGACAGACACGAAATTAAACAGAATAAATTTGATAAGCAACATTCAAACCATTAGTGTTTTTTAATCTGTTGCCATGTCTCCCTTTAAGGGTTTTCCATTATATTGTATGCAAGGCCACAAAACTAAGCACAGCATCCCACTAAGTCACTACAATATTAATATATTATCAAAAATCACCATTATTAAAAACACGCCCTATCTGCAAGTTTTAGACCTCACTGACACACGTGGCATATTAAAAGTGATAATGTTAATATATAATGTAATAAGTTTTTAGTTATTTAAAATACAATTATCATTATTCAACCACTTTTCAACACCTTTATTCAACTCAGTTAGTAGGGTAAAAAAATTGTGTTAAAACACAATTAAGCTAATGAAAAATCTATAACACTTTAGTTGTGGCACATGCATAAATTTAACCTATGCTTTTGCTGAAGATGAGTTGCAAATATGGCCAAGACAAAAAAGCTCACAACAGCTAAGAGAAATAGTTATTTTATTACATAAAACACTATGGCTATAAGAACATTCCAAGACATTATAAATGCCTATAAGGCAAATTCACACCGCCAACTAACACGTCTCTTGGAGTTTGTTTAATTGATGTTTGTTGGGTTGTGACATGTCTGAGCAGTGTTGTATGGTTTTCCAACAAACTCTGACGTAATCTGAAGAGTCTACATTTTGGTGCGGGTATTGCGCATAATTTTATTCATTCTCCCAGGTTTCACGTTTACAAAGTGAAATTACCACAAATATTTATTAATAAATTAATCAACACAGATTATCACATCAAATCAGTAGTTTAAAATCTTTCTTGTGAAGTAATTTCAGCAATAAATAGTTTAATATTATGCGTCATTGCATGTGCCTAAAATAGCCTACATGCTGCTGTCTGTCACTAAATAATGTTTGTAACTTTAAATTAATCGTAAGGATTTACCCATTTATTGTATCAACCTTGACTATACAGTGCCATTTTACGTCTGATTACTTTATTAAATTTCTGTAACTAGCATCTCTGTACCTGAATTGCATATTGTCTTGTTCAAGTCAGGATGGGCAAGTGACAGGTGCCTGGCATCATTTCATTTCAGACTTCCATTTCATAATTTTTATAAGCAAAGTAATTCCAAATGATACGTCTACTGCTCTCATTACATATTAGTTTTAGGCATGTTGAGAGAGATTCAACTGCTTTATCCATTTTGTTCCTCTATGTTGTCACATTTGCCAGTTTTGCGTCAGTTTGGGTAGCAAATGAGCAAAATCATGATATTGTACCATTTGAAATAAAATATATACACCGGTATTTTCCCAATACTGGTATTCCGCGCATCCCTAGTGCGGTCTCTTTTTATGTTATGTTTATTTAACCAGGAAAATGAAGTGTAACAAATTTATATTTGATATATAAAAATCGAGGACTTCGCCGCCTCATTTTAAAACACCACCGCACACCACCATTTGACACCATAGCAAACCTTCCAGTGTATTGAAGGAAAACCACAATTTTATCAAAGGGAATACAATGTTTGATCAGAACAGCTGAGAAAAACCCACAATTTACTGCCAAAGACTTGCTAGATTACCTGATTTAAAAAAAAAAAAAAAAAAAAACAATCAGTGCAGACTATAAGAACACTACTTAACAAGCATTGAGTTCATGCCCGAACACGACTCTTGAGCAAGAGAACATAAAAAGATGATTTGAATATGCTGAAAGGTATTTGGATAGGCCTAGGGAATTCTGGAAGAATGTTTTATGAAGTGATGAGATCAAAGTGGATGGATTTTTTGTACCAGCAGTACATTTGGCACAAAAAAGGAATGGTTTCTGATGACAAGAACATCTCCAGGGTCAAACATGGAGGTGGGTCAGTCTTATTGGGTCAGTCTAACCGTCCCATACCGGCGTGATCAAAAAGATCTTAAACTAGATGGAACTGGATTAAATATTTTGACTGTTGCGATTCCAAATCAGTTTAATGACCTGTAACTCTGCCTGAGTATCGGACAAGTGTTCACTGTTGGCCAGAGGAGAACTGGCCCCCCGACTAAGCCTGGTTTCTCCCAAGGTTTTTTTCTCCATTTGTTGGAGTTTTGGTTCCTTGCCGCTGTTGCTTTTGGCTTGCTTAAGTTGGGGACACTTGCTTGATATTCAGCAGTGTTTTTAGTATGCCTGCATTGGCGCCGTTGTATACAAACTGAGCTGAGCCGGATGATTACATCACTGTTTTCTCCAGTGCTGATATACATAAATTAACTAGATTAATAACTATTGATCTTTGCAACGGAATGAATCAATAATATATAGAATAAGCTGGACAATGACACCATTTTCTTTGGGAGCTGCTGTGCAGCCAAAATTATTTGCCAATTATTAATGTAAAGCTGCTTTGCCACAATTTGCATTGTAAAAAGCGCTATATAAATAAAGGTGACTTGACTTGACTTATTATAAGGTGCTTTGTTGCTGCAGCAGAAAAAATCTTGGCGGTGTGACCAGCATCATGGATTACTTGAAGTATCAAGCCATTTTGGCAAAGATTATGATGCTTTCAGTGAATAAAGTGAAGCTTCACTGGATCATTGATCTTTCCAGCAGGACAATGATCCCAAGCTTACATCCAAATCTACCAAAGCATGGCTTAGGGATGGGTATGTAAATGTTTTTGAGTGGAATGAAATGTTCTTGAGTGGCCTACTTTAAATCCCCTTAAAAATCTTTGGTGAGAAATTAAGAAAACCGTGGCAGAATGGAAACCAAAAAATAGTGAGATGGAAGCTTTTGCACGCTCTCAGCGTGGTCCAAGATTCAAATACAGAGGTGTCAGACGCTTGTAAGGACTTCCAGGCAACGTTTATTTGAAGTTATAAAGAGTAAAGGATTCAAATAATTTTAGTTTAATAACAATTGGCACTAATAAGTTTAGTGCCAAACTTTTTTTTTTTTCACTCAACTTCTCAATCACTGAAATGTATATTAATAAACTTTCAATGATGGTTTACCGATGCAACATTTGAAGTGTTTTCAAACAACTTCATTCACAGAATGTCTTGCAGTTCAGGGGGGTTCAATAATTTTGATTGCATGTGTACACATAACATGTAATGTGTTAATGCACTGTAAAAATCAGTTTTCGTGTCAAGAAGCTAGGACCATCCTCAGCTGACATATTGAGGTTTCTATAATTGTCCACATAAACCTAAATTTGCTAAGGGCTATTATGACACAAAGACAGCCGCTTTAAAAATGGTGGTTTTGCAAATACCACTACATAGAGGTAACCACTCAAATAAGTAGAGAAAATGGTCAGGCAACTGACATTTCAATTTTTGGACCACTTGTCATGAGATAGAAGGTCACTTCATAATCAAGCAGTAAAGTTGAAACCATGAGCATTTTGGCCATATTAACAGCTAGCACTCTGATGCAAAAAATGCTATTTTTTTATAATTAAGTAAGCAACACACAAGTATAAAAACTGTTATAGTGTAATAGTGTCAGTTAGCTGATCTGCTAATGAAGACAGCAATAGGATTTTAACTTACTTGCCCCCCAATGGTGACGTCGAAAAACACTATCGGGTTATTGGGATTTGAAGGCTGGACGTTCATGGCTGTTTTCAGGCTTTTACAACTCCAGACTGCAGAAATGTGAGCTATAAAAGTTCTCCAATTTTCACACCATGAGTATCATGAACGATTCAAAAACGTTCACCCATGACGTCACTACGGTAACCAGGAGGATTTTCTACGGATACAACCGAGGGACAATTACAACTGAAAGAGCCGATTCACCTATTCAGCAACATTTAAGCCTCGGAGACGTTTATACACAAAAGTATAATCTTTTTAATCTATTAGTTCCAAAATTGCTCTCCGAAATATAATAAGATCACCATAGTTTTTATACAACACTTGAATATACTGTCCTACATTCACCACAATCGAGGAGGGGGGAAGGCATTGAGAGATCGTGGTGTATTAAATTGGACACTGTTATCTTTATATTATTATATAAAGATAACAGTGATAATATATATATATATATATATATATATATATATATATATATATATATATATATATATATATATATATATATAATTATTATATTATTTCCAGAATAACGCACTATTGTGGCCGTGGGTTCGCACTCACTGACTTTATACTTATACACTAACAATAAAGCAGATACTGCAACCAAACTGGATGAAAAAGCACATGAATTAAAATTACTGCCTTATGTCTACCATCTCTACCAAAGGCTGCCACAGTTCTTCGGTTAAATTTAGCCCTGTTACTGCCATCTCGTGTTCAAAAGAATTTAGCGAATGGAGCTGTGTACAACTAAACCAGCTAGTTTTACATCTGCTTCTACTACTAGTTCTTTGACTAAATACGAACCAGTATTTTGGTAACAAGTATTCACCAGAAGTCACTGTTAAATTTAAGCCTTCAGAAACTTGGATTGACGGTTTACTTGTCCCAGCCTACGGTATGCATCAGTACTCAATGTCTATGGCAAGCCGTTTTGACTTTTATTCATTTTCAGGATATGAACTTGTGATATCAACAATTACATTTTCACTAATTAAAATGTTAATTCTTGATATCAACAATTCAATTTCCACTAGGATAAACTATAATTGTTAATATCAAGAATTAATTTCTTACTAGTTGAAATTCCAGTTTCACATATCAGAAATACATATACAGAAATACAAAATATCAGGAATTAACATTTTAACTAGTGAAAATGTAATTGTTAATATCACAAGTTCATATCCTGAAAATGAATAAAAGTCAAAACGGCTTGCCATACAATGTCTTCAATAAAATAGACCTTGAAAGTTAAAATCGTTTGTGTTAGTCAGTTTGTGTTTTTCTATCATCATGCATTATAATTATGTGGTAATTGTACAATAAATGTGGTAATTATGGTTATGTATGTTAGTTTCAAAAAACTAACATACAGTGAATTCTACCCAAACTGAAATTCCATTCTCATATTTTTTGCTATAGATGTTGAATTAACATATGAACACAATAAAACCACATTTAAATATAGTAAGGTGCTGGATTCTCAGGACAAGGCTGTTATAATTATTATTTTTTTAGTAAACAGGGCGTGCTGGGGCAAGTCACATTTATATCAAGCCAATTTGTGCTTTATATAATGTCATTCTATACCATTTCATTCAATTTCTGCTTATTTCATAATTATGGTTTACATATCGGTGAAAGGCCATAACTTAAATTGTATTTTAAATACATACGTGCTGTGGAAGATTAATTCATTTTCCTTTTAGATCGTAATTCATATTTAAAAGACATTATTCTCCAATTTCTAGTAGTGGGTTTTCACAAGGTTTCCATTGTGACAACTTACTTAAAAAAGATCAATACAATTAAACAAAACTTCCTTGTTTTTGGTCATCAAGTACTCATGGAGTCTAGTAAAGCTGTGATGACCACATGAAATAATTGTGGGGAAAAAAATCATAATAAACAGAAAGATTACAATGAATAGGTTTCTTGTATATACACATCCTTTATTAAGAGTCACATATTTTACACCAAAGATTTAGTCAACGCTCAGTGGAAGTTCCTTCGGCTGCGACCCGGGCAAAACAGGGGATTTGGGTTTTCCTGAAGCTTCACTGTGGGGGGGGTGGGGGGGGATTATCAAGAGATTAAAGACAGTGATTATCATCATGGAAAGCCATAATTTACAGAATTTAAACCCCATTCTCAAGCAAATTCTCAATGAAATTTAGACAGGTAAAATACATTCAAATGTGAATATAATGTTGAAGATGTTCTGAGATTTTATCATTCAATTCAATTCAATTCAAATTTATTTGTATAGCGCTTTTCACGATACATATCGTTTCAAAGCAGCTTTACAGAGAACGGATCATGTTAAAACTCAGGCTAATACATGCACACCTTGACTAATAAGGCATCAAAAAGACACCAAATAAGAAACCAAAATAAAACAATGACATAAGTGCTATAGATGTATACAGTTCTGTTCATAAATGTACATAATCTTTGCAGAATATGCAAGATTCTAAAAATAAAAATAGCATGTTATTTTCTTTAGTACTTTCCTGAATAAGCCGTTTTTCATAACAGATGTTTAAATACCAATGAGTCAAAACATATGACCACCTGCCTAATATGCTGTTGGTCCTCCGTGTGCTGCCAAAACAGCGCCGACCCATGGCATGTACTCTACAACAGTAGTTGTCAAACCTGTCCTGGAGCACCCCCAACACGGCACATTTTGTATGTCTCCTTTGAACACACCTGATTCAACTCATTAGTAGACCTGGGTGTGTCAGATAAGGGAGACATACAAAATATGCAGGGCTGGGGGTGCTCCAGGACAGGTTTGAGGACCTGTGAAGGTGTCCTGTGGTATTTGACACCAAGATATTAGCAGTCCTCTAGTTTGAGAGGTGGAGCTGCCGAGGATTGAACTTGTTGGTCCAGGGGACTTAGCAGACCACCTTCTTCCACTGCTCCAAGGTCCAGTTCCGATGCTCGTAAGCTCACTAGAGGTGCTTTCGACAGTGGACAGGGGTCATCGTAAGCACTCTGGTCAGTGGCTGCGCAGTGTTGTGTCATAAATTCTTCCCAAAACCGTCATTAGCATGTTTTGTGACTTGTGCCACAGTAGACTCAGACAAGACAGGATAGCCTTCTTTGCCCTAGTGCAGTGGTTCTCAAACTTGGGTACGCGTATCTTGGGGACAACAGGAAGTACGTGAACAAAATGAGTTGCCATTCATTTAATTAAATCCCACCTTAAAATAACAATAAAACAGAGCATGTATTTCTAACTGGCAAAATATCGTAAATACATGACATCCAAGCTTTTTGCGGTCAAAACTGACTGCTTCCATACAATCAGCGTGCAAAAATGTTGCATGCAGACTAGTAGCTGTCTTAGCAAATCGCACTACATTACTGCCATTCTCGACAATGTACCTTTGTAAAAGTGGGGATTTAGCACTTACTAGAATGAAGAACAAATAGCTTATAAAGACAGGCTGTGAATTCTTGTTTTTAATGCTGATAATAATTGCAACAATGCAATTTTTCCCCAAATATCCACACGATTGCAAATGTAACAGATTTTCTGTAACAGTTTAACAAAAAAGGGTAATATTAAAGGTTCAGTTCACCCAAAAATGAAAATTCTGTCATTTCTTCCCTCTTACCTCATGTCGTTCTACACCCGTAAGACACAAATTAAGATATTTTTGATGATATCCGATGGCTCAGTGAGGCTTCCATTGCCAGCAAGGTAATAAACAATTCCAGATGTTAAGACATATTTAAAACTGTTCATGCGAGTACAGTGGTTCAACCTTAGTATTATAAAGTGAGGAGAATACTTTAACAAAATTGCGACTTTTCAACAATATCTAGTGATGGTTGATTTCAAAACACTAGCTTTGAAGCTTTACAAATCTTTTGTTTCACATCAGTGGTTCGGAGGGCCAAAGTCATGTGATTTCAGAAAACGAGGTTTCGTTACAATCGCGTCGCAATTTCAACAGTTCACGTAATTTGGCAGTTTTATATGCAAACAAATTCGTAAAACTTCAAAGCAGTGTTTTGAAATCGACCATCACTAGATATTGTTGAAAAGCCGTTATTTTGTTTTTTTGGCGCACAAAAAGTATTCTCGCCGCTTTTTAATATTAAGGTTAAACCACTGTACTCACATGAACTGTTTTAAATATGTTTTTCGTTTTTGGGTGAACTAACCCTTTAAGTGATACACATTTGAATATTGTCAGTGTTGTTTGTTCAATTTAGCAACGAAATAACAGAAATAATAATGTAACGAAAGCTACAGAAGATTGTAACACACAACGGTGTTTTGTGAATGAATCTGCAGCTCTGAATGAATCATAAGAGTAAATGATTCAATGACCCATTCAGAAATGCAGCCATTTGCCTCGTTATTGAATGAATGAATGAATGACTCACTGAGACAGTACTTACCTCCAACTACTGGTGGTTTTAGTTTAATATTTAAAACATTCACTTTGTTTTTACCATCATTGTATATTTCTCTATTGAACCTTTTTTTATTTAAAACATTTAAAAAAAAAAAAAAAAAAAACACTGGAAAATCAATTTAAGGGGGCAACCACTGTCCCTTAATGGAAAAGGTGTGACCGCAGTCTTAGTGGAAGAGAAGAGGGTACACAGAAAGATGTTAAATTTTCCAGCGAGTACTCCACTTTAAAAAGTTTGAGAACCACTGCACTAGTGCATCGGTGAGCTATGGGCACCCAACCACTAAATTCTCACCACTGCTGACCGGGAGAAACTCACAAGCCTCGCCGTTTCAGAGATCCTTTGACCCAATCGCCTTGACATAACAATTTGGTCCTTGTAAAAGTTACTCAGATCTTTATTCCTGCTCATTTCTCCAGCATCCACCACATTGATTAGAACTGAACTGATTGTTTGCTTACCATCTCATCTACCCAGACCTTAATATGTAGCCTTGTTAGGAGATGATCAATGATATTAGCTTCACTTGTGACTGGTCATAATGTTTTGGCTCATCAGTGCATAAACCACAAGAAAAAATAATAACTGAATTTACACAATTAACCAGTTCTTAGATCCTAGTACTGATTGTTGTCATCTCAATGATAATTTTAGATCTCTTTTTGTCCCCATTTAGCACTGCCCTTAAGAAGCTACCTAAAATATTTCCCTGAAAACCAAGTAAGAACAATTTACCCCGATCATGCAATACAAAAAGTTTAAGCTGTTTTTGTTTTTAGATTGAGGTTCTTAATTCAGAACAATTTAAATATTATTTATTAATTTACTGAATAGATGCAATCCTACCAAAAATAGATACACAAAGGGTTCATTACACTGTATTTACAGAGCTTCTCCAAATAGGTATTCACAACCTATCTAGCGATTGTTGTTTAGCTGCCTATCATGATACTTTATACTGAAGTGTCTTGCTAAAAAAACAAAATATACACTGTACGAAATATTTTTAAACCATTTCTATTGAGCAATGTTAACCCACCTTCCAGCTGTTAGGGCCTTCTGTGAAGACATGATCACAGTTGGTGGAACAGACTCTCTACGTCCATCTCTCTGACAGTAGTAGTTATTTGCAAATTTATGACTGGGTCCAACAGGAAGTTTGGGTGGTGGCTGAGTCCTACCATCAATGAAATTAATAAATATTCGCCATGGCTTAACAATTGGCATGGATTAATAACTGGCTGTCATCGTAACTTATTTTAAAAGTAAAGTTATTATAGTAAATATTAACATATAAATACAGTGGGGAGAACAAGTATTTGATACACCGATTTTGCAGGTTTGCCCACTTACAAAGCATGTAGAAGTCAGTAATTTTTATCATAGGTACTCTTCAACTGTGAGTGACGCAATCTAAAACAAAAATACAGAAAATCACATTGTATGATTTTTAAATAATTAATTTGCATTTTATTGCATGACATAAGTGTTTGATCACCTACCAACAAGTAAGAATTCCGGCTCTCACAGACCTGTGAGTTTTTCTTTAAGAAGCCCTCCTGTTCTCCACTCATTACCTGTATTAACTGCACCTGTTTGAACTCGTTACCTGTATAAAAGACACCCGTCCACACACTTGATCAAACAGAATCCAACTTCTCCACAATGGCCAAGACCAGAGACCTGTATAAGGACATCAGGGATAAAATTGTAGACTTGCACAAGGCTGGGATGGACTACAGGACAATAGGCAAGCAGCTTGGTGAGAAGGCAACAACTGTTGGAGTAATTATTAGAAAATAGAAGAAGTTCAAGATGACGGTCAATCTCCCTCGGTCTGGGGCACCATGCAAGATCTCATCCTCAATGAGCATGAGAAAGGTGAGGGATCGGCCCAGAGCTACACGGCAGGAACCAGTCAATAATCTGAAGAGAGCCACAGTCTCAAAGAAAACCATTTGGAGCACACTACGCCGTCATGGATTAAAATCCTGCAGTGCACGCAAGGTCCCCCTGCTCAAGCCAGCGCGTATCCAGGCCCATCTGAAGTGTGCCAATGACCATCTGGACGATCCAGAGGAGGAATGGGAGAAGATCATGTGGTCTGATGAGACAAATAGAGCTTTTTGGCCTAAACTCCACTAAAATTTGGCCTAAAGAACCCCAAGAAACATCATTTTTTGGGGATGCTTTTCTGCAAAGGGAACAGGACGACTGGACCGTATTGAGGGGAGGATGGATGGGGCCATGTATCGTGAGATCTTGGCCAACAACCTCCTTCCCTCAGTAAGATCACTGAAGATGGGTCATGGCTGGGTCTTCCAGCATGACGACGACCCGAAACACACAGCCAGGGCAACTAAGGAGTGGCTCCGTAAGAAGCATCTCAAGGTCCTGGAGTGGCCTAGCCAGTCTCCAGACCTGAACCCAATAGAAAATCTTTGGAGGGAGCTGAAAGTCTGCATTGCCCAGCGACAGCCCCGAAACCTGAAGGATCTGGAGAAGGTCTGTATGGAGGAGTGGGCCAAAATCCCTGCTGCAGTGTGTACAAATCTGGCCAAAAACTACAGGAAACGCATGATCTCTGTAATTGCAAACAAAGGTTTCTGTACCAAATATTAAGTTCTGCTTTTCTGATGTATCAAATACTTGTCATGCAATAAAATGCAAATTAATTACTTAAAAATCATACAATGTGAATTTTTGTTTCAGATTCCGTCACTCACAGTTGAAGAGTACCTATGATAAAAATAACAGACTTCTACATGCTTTATAAGAGGGCAAAATCGGTAGTGTATCAAATACTTGTTCTCCCCACTGTATATTGAGCAGTTCACATGACGACAACTTTACTGTCTTCAAAGTAATTAAGACAAAAATGATTAAAGAAAATGCATTTATACAAATCTTTACATTTCTTCTAAAAATTAATCAATATTAATGCAATAAAGTACATACGTATAATGCTGATTTCAGTTAGATAATCCATTTCAAAACCCCAAAGTATTAATATGTAATGGGCAAATATATCTACCTCTTTGCAATTTCATTGTACCGAAGTTGTAATTTTGATTGGAGATCTTGCTGTTAAGAAAACGAGAAAGGTGAATGTATATATTGAACAAAATGTTATCCAGATATGAAATCTGTTGGGGCTGAATTACAGAAACATTCTAAGTCATTCTTAATTGCTTAGTAACAATGATAGTAATTTCACCGAGAAAACATATTTTTAAACCTTATGCCAATAAATAAGATGTTTCTGTAATACAACCTCAGCTTAGCAAGTCAGAGACAAGCAATACAGACATGTATATACAGTGTTTTTCTACCCGTTGTCATATTACATCGATACGTTAGATTCTGTACGTCTAACAGTGCATGACTGATAAACGATTAAAATCATCATCAACTCACCCCTGACAAATAATTCCTCAGTCTCTGGATCAATCTCGTAGCCGACGCCATACTTGGTGTCAAGGTGAACTCGCTGTTCACTGTGAATCTGTTGCAGAATCAGTTTTGGTTGAATGATACCTCGCAATCCTGAAGGGAATGTAAGGGAGTGAAGCTGATCCTGGGTCAGGTACAGCAGCAGCGAAAGGACCAGCGGGCCGGAAGTCATTTTCTTATTCTCTGGTTCAGTTACCGTCACATCCGCAAGAGCAAAAGAAATTCGCGCCACCTGTCGTATCAAAACGCAGATTAACGAAATTGGCTGCTTAATGAATTCAGTTGAAACGGAAAACATACTATTATTAATTGCAATTTTAACTAGTTTAAACCATTTACAAAGAGATAATGACCCAATAGCAGTTTTTAGCTGTAGGTTTAAATCAATGAACAGATGTAACCGAATCACACACATACTCATGTCTGTATTGCTATCTTAGTGAGGACATTACATAGACTTCCATTTATTTTATATCAGGTCAATGATATTTTCTAGCACCAAACCCAACCCCTTCTACTAAACCTACCCATCACAGAAACATGTGCAAAACATTAGATTTAAATAAAAACCTATTTTGGCTGATTTATAAGCCTTTTTATCTAGTGAGGACCAGTCGCATGTCCTCACTTGTGGGTTGAGAAAATATTTCACAGTATAAGTGAGGACATTCGGTTCTCACAAGTATAGCCAAAACGAGTACACACACACATGTATATATACATATGATATATCAAATTAGGATAGATCAATATGGATACGCCTTTTTCTTAAAAAAAAAAAAAAAAAAAAATATATATATATATATATATATATATGGGAATATACAGAAAAATATAATGAGATGCTTTTGGGAAACGAGTGTTTTTGTTTGCACAGGCATACAATATTGTCAAAATGGACAACTGGTCTTGTTAAAGTGGCAACATGTGGAAAACTAGACAAACATACAAATATAAATATATGGATATCACAATATATAGCATAGTTTCCTCATAGCTATGTACATATTGCATAGACATGTTGCTATATAGGCCTAAATATAGTCACCTCAGTAACCTACCTTTATTTATATAGTTCTTTATACAATACATATTGTTTCAAAGTAGCTTTACAGTGACAAACAGGAAAAAAAATAATCAACGTTGTAAACAGAATTCGATTCTGCTGTAGGCGACAGTGGCAAGAAAACCAGCCTCCATCTGCGGACCAGTTCTCCTCAGGCAAAATGAATGAACATATCATTCAGAACATTTCATCCATCTCTTTCTGCTTGGGATACTCCATGCCGGCATATAGTGGGGAGGAGGTGAATATAGTATATTTACCATATTTTATTACATCTATATTTTATGAAGTGTAATATTGAATATGAAACTGCTTTTATTACAGTAAGTAAATATATTGTAGTCAATCAATAAATGAAAAGCAGAATTTTCGTATGTATCATTCAATATATTGTAATATATGAACACAATATTATTTGTTATATTTTCAATAGGCCTATGCTTGAAATAATTGAATGGAAACAGATCAGTGATCAGTCATATTAGAACTGTTATTGTTAAATATATGGATATAAATGTATGAATGTAAAATGGCCAGACCCTGCATAGTTTATGTTTTGAATATATATAGGCATAATGTATACAAATATTTTTACATATTATGCTTTTATTGTGTGTAGGCCTATATACCAACTTTTGAAAAAGCTCTTTTATGCACATACTTACTAACCAGCTTCATTTATTTGCCTGTCTGTCTAGGCAGCTTGCATTAATAATAATTGGGTTATTTTGGGGACTTCCAGTCTGGGACATTCAATATGTGTGTCTGACTCAGATAGGTCTATGTAGAGCTGTTGAACATGAAGATTACGACGTAGTTACATGGGTGGGAAAAAATCAGGACCACCCATTCAAAGCGATGCCAGCAAGACATGCAGCGCCGCCCATGAGCGCGAGCGATACAGATTATTTCAACTGGATCCCGCCACAGACCGTTAATAATTTACTAACTCGAAATGAACGGTAACTGCTCGTCTGACGGCTGAAAATACATCAGCACATATCCGGATTGTTATAGCTCAAAAAAACAAAAAAGCAAACGTCACTCACAGGGTAAGACAAATTTCATGACTTCCGAAAAGTAGTTGGACTATCAGTATGGAGAACGCTGTTTTTTCTTTCACATATAGTGCTTACTTTGATAATAGTTAAACGTTTAGGTTTAAAATAGTCGATTTAACAATGATAAAGCTTGGCTGTCACTGCTATAACTTGTAATTTAAATATGTTGTATAGCAGTACATGATATGGGAAAGGCTACGGGGTATGTGCTTTATGTCAGTCTTTATGACTTTTTTTTGGCACGTTTAGTTTTTGAACAGCATTAGCAGTTTCAAATCTCCTCAGAATTTCAGAAGTAAAGCTTAAACTGAGACAAGGATTTAGATTAATTACAGTCAAGATAAAGAAATGTAGTTTGTGTCAACTCAATATGTGTAGTGTCGCCTGTCTCCTATTATTGCTTCACCAATAAGGTACAAATTAGTGTCCAATTAGGCTACTTTATTGATTGATTGATTGATTGATTGATTTGTTTGTATATTGATTAGGTGGATTGAAGCACAGGCCTTTGGGGAAAGAAAACTATTAGGCTAGATATCTTACACAAGCTAAAACTGATTTTTTTTGTGCACAAACTAGTGCTCACAGCATTCATGAAGCTCTACAATTTAACCCTGTTTGCATAGTTATTGTGTTTGCAAATTAATTGAAAGCTTATGCAGGTTTATCAATATTCTTTTTTGGTCAAACTTTCTGTTGAGTGATTAAATTAGAGTGTGAAGGGTTAAATCTCAGACCATTATCTAATATTCTGAATTATTAATTTTTTCTTTTATTTGATTCTTTAACCTGATTTAATTTTTATGTTTGTTTATTTAATGTTTATTTTAAGAAAATAATGTCACAGAAATTAGGGTTTTAAATTGCATTCAAACATGCCCTAAGTTTTGGTAAAAGGATTGCAAAAAATTATGTATGGTAAATCATTGAAAAAGTGATTAGATGTTTTATCTCCTGCTTTGTACCATGCAAAGTGTCTTTACATGGAGTGCAATAAATAAATGTATATTATTAATAAAACATAATGAATGCAATATGAGCAAAGGGAGATAGTTAGTTCAAAATGAAGAAATATGACATTGGATGACCTCTCCACTAATCGAGTCATCCTGATCTACTGTTCACTTCAGACAAAACTACTCCTAACAATACAGTATATTGTTGTTGTCCCCCCCAAAAAAGGTCTGTAGCTTGAAAATTAAACTTGCCTCCAAAACACTAAGGAATCACATGCTTCAGGTCTCATGATTCTATTTATGGGCCATTCCCCTGTCTGGTCGCCCCTCCACTTGCCCTTCTCCTTCTAGATATAAAATGGAATACATGTAAAGAATTACATTCAGAGCAATGCTGAAATGTGTACTGTGTCTTGTGATTAACAAAGTTCAATCTGAAATGGTAGACTAATTATGTAATCTTTAGGATTTGGTAGATGCCCATGTTGCCTCTGTATGTCCATGTGATCATAGTAAAAACTGATTGTAATTTAGCCATGTGGTATGGTTCCATTCCACCCCATATAAGGCTGGCTTTTGCTGTTTTGCACTGATTCACTATTAAATGTTGTCTAATACATTCTTTTCTTTAATCTAATATAGTTAAATAGTAGGACATGATTTGACTGACTTCCTTGACAAAAGTTCTTTGTTCGTCCTTTAATATGGAGAATGTATAAGTTGTTTACAGGCGAATAGAGCCTGCAGTGTTCACAGCAGCGTATTCTAGAGACTTTCTCTTCCTCTAAATCACATTATTTGCTGTTATGTGGATAATACTGAACATTGTACCAGCCTGGGAGACAGAGCTCAGTCTGAAAATGTTAAACCAATTAGCACATCACAAAGTTAGTGCCTTTATGTCTGTATGTTCACAGACATCAGGATAGAAAATATAAAAATTGAACTTTGACTTTGAATTTTTTTGTTTGTTTTTATCTGTTCTGTTACAGTACATTTCTATTTATGTATTTAGCAGATACTAAAGGAACTTACAAAAGTGGAACAAAAACAATTTGTCAAAGAGCCAACAATATACGCAATATACAGGTTTATTAGACAGCTAGACGAGGAAGTAAGCTATAGAAGAGAAGACAGTGAAGTTAAATGATACAGTAGAGTTCAAAGAAAGTCAGTGAAGTGTAATTAGTCTCCACATGAAGTTCTCAATGTTTAGCATGACAAATATTATGATTCCAATTATTTCATAAAGGAACCATGATCCAGAATATCTAATTGAATGTATAGGAAACCTGTGGCAGTATTAGCCTTTCAAATCTGTTCAAATTAGCCAATTTATTTTTTACAGTTCACATAGTTATGACTATTGAATTTAGTGATCTGCTGACATTGGGTTGGAAGACATGGATTACGTGTTTGAAAGGAAGGGGACAATGGTTACGTCTGGCAGAAGTTAGCAAAAGTCAGCTCATGTGTGGCTATCAAACTTATTCTCTTGTACCACTTGACACTTCAAATAATTTATGATGTTGAAGAAACATACTGCCATGTGCTGTTATAGGAGAGTTACCTACCCTGACTTTGACAGGATCAAGTTGATAATCAAGTTGGAAATAGACTCATGTAAGACCAACCAAGGCCAAGAATACCCCAGAATACACACACACACACACACACACACACACACACACAGGTTTGTTTTGCTATCTTAGTAAGGACATTGCATAGACTTCCATTGATTTTATATTAGGTCAGTGATATTTTCTATCACCTAACCCAACCCCTACTCCTAAAACTACCCATCATAGAAACATGTGACCATCATTAGATTTAAATAAAAACTTATTTTGGCTTTTTGGCTATAAGCCTTTTAAAATAGAGAGGACCAATCAAATGTTCTAACTAGTGAATTGACAAAGTATTTCACAATATAAGTGAGGACATTTGGTCCTCACAAGTATAGTCAAAACAAGCGCTCTCTCTCTCTCTCTCTCTCACACACACACACACACACACACACACACACAAAGTGCTAGATATAATGAACTGAGCATTCTGTTCATTATGCAGAGTTGAACTTGATCACAATTTCACATATTGATTTGTCATGATAAATATTGTAAAATACAAATGTATACAAGTATCAACGATTTTACATAAAATGAGCGTAAATAGAATATAAAACAACACACCCTCATTCTTGGAGTGCTCTTGAGAGTGTAAATAAATAGCTATCCCTCTCTTGACTGACTGGCATAACATCATTTTGAGAATATATCTTTGAATATGAGCAAAGGCGATGCAAAAATTGGCACTACAATGCTACAGTGTTATTGTGGGTGGTTAACAGAGTTATGCCTGCTGAGCTGTTTTGAGTGGTTGTTAGTTGCTTGTCTACTGCTAAAAGTGCCCAACCCCAAGTATCTATATGACATTCTGGTGTCTAGATGTGGCTGGGGTCCACTCTTCAAAAGTGACCTCTTAAAAGTAATAGCACTCTTGTTCTGAATAAGGTGCATAATTTGAGTTATTATTCATGTTTTTAGCACACACAGTGAGGGAAATTTACATACTTTCATACTCATAACTTGATGTTTGAGTATGAGCAGTAATAGCTGTGTTTCTTGTTGATGAAAGCACCACTATAATGGCTCCCCAATAATGCCCCACAATTATGACTCTGCTAGTCTCTGTTACTGGCCTTGGAAATCTGTTTTTACTCCACTAAATCAGCCTTTTTTTCACAGGAAGAGTCCATTTTCTGAAGCAGCTTTTAGAAACAATAGAAGGATGTTGCCGTTAACTGTGTCACAGCAGTTGTCCTCTGTCAGGCTTCTTTAAAAATGTGGTGTTTTCGATTTACAAAAATTTTCCTCCATGAACTAAATAAGGCTTTTGATTAATCTGTTTAAAATTACTTATACTCACAGGAGATTTAAAAAAATCCAGTCATATATTGGTTTAAAGGTGCACTATACAGTTTTAAGTCCGCTAGAGGTCGCCTATTCAAAACAAAGGCGTAGCTTAAGGGCACCAATATTGAGCATGGAATCTTGGGACTCGTGGTCTTGACCTCACAGAAAAAAATCGGGATGGGACTCTGGAAGAAATCATCAATTGTTAATGTTACTGTAGTATGAAGCAGAGCAGGGCCGAGTGTTGTGGAAGCTGAACAAGGCTGCTGGAGTGATTGTTAATAAGAGATGAACACGACACACGCCTTGTGAACAGCGGAACCTTTATTATGCCACAGTCGCCGGCGCCGCTTTCGCTTTTCCAGTAATGAGTATGAGGTTACGCGGCTCTGTTTATCATATTAGATACATTTGAGTGTGTTGAAAAGGATGTTATAACTTTACTCTGTACGTTCACTCAGTTGCTGCTGTGAGACACTTGTTGCACACTGCAGTAAGTTAGATCGATATTAGAATATCTTATTAATAAATGCTGGATGGCTTGTTTGGGTTACAAATAGTTACAAATAGTTGGAAACATTTGGGATATTACAAGTACTCAACTGAACAAAAGTTTTTACTGCAAATTTACTAATTTTACTGCAAAAAATTGTACATATTGCAGCTTTAAAATATTTTTTATTCTATGGAAGTGTGTTCCCCCTTTATGGTGCAACCATGTTGAGAGATCTGTTCCCTTTTTGGTATTTTGGTAACCCCCATATTAATAGACACTTAGTTGTGGAATAATGTAATCAGGTGACAAATAAGGCTGAAAGTTTTGCCGTTCAAAGATGCAGCTTACATGCTGATAGGTGTCAGCATAAAGTTAAATATCAGTTGGTATTTTATAAAGTTTGGTTCAAGCCATATTAGCCAGTAAAACAACCTGAAAAAAAATACGTCATGTTCTTGATCATCAACCCTCTTGTTGGAAGCAGTAGCATTAATATATATTAATATATTAACCTTGTTGTGCAGTCATACACGTATTCTGTACTTACTGATCTTTGAAGAGCTCCTCATGTTTGCCAGGATTGTTAAGCTTAAATATGATGTCATTGAATGTGTCCTGATATGTGTGATTCTGTTGATACATGTCAAGCATGCTGCATACTCCATGTATTGGAAAGCTGTTTTATTTTATATAAAGATAAATGCAGTTTTGTTATATAATGTTGTGTGTTTATAGTAGTAAACCCAGGCCTTTAGACAGGAAAAGTCTGTGAACAACAGGTCATCTATTAATTTTTTGTGTGCATGGGTGCATTAACGTACTAGTAGAAGCTACAATAAATGACAGATGTGGAAATAACTGTTTGAATTTAAAAAATGAAATAATTGCACAACGGTCTCCGCAACCAACTATGCAAGAAACTTCGAGAAAATGTGTGCAATTATGAGTAGGTTTTATGATTGGAATTTCCAAAAGTTATTTCACAAACCTTAAAATACAGTTCTGCTCATGAATATGTAATGTAGTTACTAGTAAGTGCTTCAAACAAAACAGATATTTGATGCCACAAATCTTAATCTGGAAAATCTAGTGATTCGTTGTTTTTCAAAAGTTTATTGTAATTGTTAAAACGTTTGCTAAAACGACTTGTGGACATTTCCGACTTGTAAATGGAGTGCCTTGACCCCTTGAAGCTAATCCGATTTGAACTGGCAGTTGCTTAACTAACCATTTCTTTGTGTGCATTTTTGTGTGCAATATGAGTCAGATGTTCAGTTAACAGACTATAGGTGTTCCGTCTGATGCTAGTAAAAATGTAACCTATTATCAATTAATCAATATTGTTTTTTATAGATGTCAACTGATATGAGAATACAGTAAAAGGATTTAGCAATCTTTTTTATGTTTTTCAGATGTGCACATATGCAAGATATGTGATTGATGTTCACTGAATAACATGTTTTGGTCTTTTAAAATATAATCTTATTTCCAGCAGCATCTACAACTTTAAACATTGGCTTTTGTATCCTGAAAAATGTGCTAATTTCACTAGGGATGTCGTTTTTAGAGCTTGTGCATGTGCTTCATTTCCTTGTTTATTTTTCCATGCCTGGGTCTTGAGGAAGCAGCTTTTGCTCTATTGATCAACTGTCTAGCACTCACTGTCCTTAAAGACAATGGCTGCTTTTTCAGGAGACCCTGGGGTCTTATCAGGCCCACTTCCGTTCAGGAAAGAGCAGCTGTGTTTCTGCACAGGCTGTGACACTGGTAAAATAACAATGAAATGCATAGTATTTCTGTGGCTTAAAAGAATAGCTCACTATGTATATAAAAATCAAATATCATGAAGACAAAAAGCAGAATGCTCACATTACTCTTTTACATAAAACAAAGTAAATGGAGATAGACACTGTCAAAGCTCCAAAATGACAAACGGCATAAAAGAATCATGTTTCCATATAAATGTGCGCTATATTCCAAGTCTTCTTAAAGAGTTAATTCACCCATGAAAATTTTGTCATTATTTACTTTAATTAATCTTCAAAACATAAGAGTTCCTCTGTTCAAATTATTTACTAAAAATCTAATGGCGTGTATTTCGAAACAATTCCCATTTATCTATTCCCATCATATAGCTTCAAAAGATAAGAAATCTAGCAGTTTAGGAGAAGCTTGGGCATTCTGCTAAATATCTAATTTTATGTTCTATTGAAGGAAGTCACATGGCTTTCAAATAACATAAATGTGTGTAAATGATGACATTATGTTCATTTGTTGGTGTACTATTCCTTGAAGTCATGTGATTGCACACAAATTCCTGACAGTGCTGGCGTCAAAAGGCTCTGTCAAAGATTTTTACGGGACACTGCCCACTCATGAAACGGCCCTCTTTTAAGTAAGATGTGTCCTTGCCCAGCCTGCAGAGTTCACATAACATATAATGTGAATAGAGACCTCCTGCTTCCTCTGCAGGAAAATGGGAGGGAGTGCTATGAGGTCACTTTCAAAACATGACTCCCATTCAGACAACACCACAGTGGAAGATTTGTTCGAGTTATTTGCTGGTCTGAGAAGTCAATGTTCCCATGCTCAAAGTGGTGAATATTATTCACAAAGCTCTTATTTTTATGGACCAGAACTGAATTAAAGAATGAAAGGTACAGGGTTAGAACACAGATTTCTTCTGATTTGACTTGACAAGCACTGAAATAGATGATATACAATAAATAAGTCAATAGTTTGAAATCACTTGATTGAATTTATGCTTATCGTCTTACAAATGAAATGATTTATCATGTAAAATAGTGTAGTTAATACACTATATAAACTATTTATAATATAAACTATATATATAACAATATTATATATATGTATATATATATATATAGTATATATATTATTATTATTATATATATATATATAGTATATGGTTTTATATATATAATGGTTAAATATATAACCATTTTAAACCAGTCATTTTATAATGTTCATTATGCTTCCCAGGAATCACCTCATGAAGTTGAATCATTGTCCAAGTGTTCCAAGTCGGAATCTGGGGATGGCAATTTCGGAGAAGTTTAAATAGTCAATACATAATTTCCGTAATTCCATTTATGCTATTTTGTAGTTTAAATGATGTTACTATTATTCCGACATTTGGAAAACCATGACAAAGAAAGTGTAGGTGTGTCCAAACTTTCATCTTGCAGCAAGGCTCTAACCATGTCTTGAATATTATGAAGGTTAGTGCAATTTGCAATTTGGCCATTTCCAATTATTGTCTATGGTGGTTACGGCTCTGTCTTGTAGCGTAAATGTACAGTTATTTGTAAAACGGTGGATATGCTTTTGTTTTTGTGAGCCTTGCATGTGTGTAACATGCTGGTTAAGAGGCGCAGAGTTAGACAGGAATGTGTTTTTCCCCTCTTGCCTTGTAATTAGGCTGTTACCAGCAGGCAAACACAGTGATACCTCTCAGCTCACAGCTGGAGGGACGGGGAAGTCCTGCAAGCTGCAAATCACGCAAAACACGCTTTGAATTGACAGGCCAGACTGTAGTCGCAGGGACTGGAAACCTGGTCAGCTGCATGCACAACGTGCTGCATTGCGCCAAACTCAGTCTGTCCAATACAAAACATATTGAAGCATTCGAGCTTAGCCTCCACATGGTGCCGTTACTTTGCTCAATCAGTGGAAAAAACAGCTTTGCCCTGTTAAATGTGATCAAACGGTACGCAGTATGCTTTTAATTAGACACAGCCTTTGCCAGCGGGCCCAGCACTACTTAAACCAGTGTAGTGCTTCTGTTTTTTTTCTTTGGCCCAACAGTCTGCCCATTATATCCTGCATTTAAATGGTTTGCTGCCTTTGTGGAGTCTTTGTGCTCGAATGACATGTCCGAGCCTGGTCATATTAGCACTGTGTGAAATAGGAAGTGTCTGGTGGAATGTGCCTGTGGCTCTGTGAAAACAGTTATGTGTAACATGCTTCCCCTCCTCTGTCAGAGGGTGTGCATGTTTTAACTATATTTTCATGGCCTGCTCTGTCCATTGGTATTGAAGTTTAGTATCCTGAAGGATGTGCCGAATATGTGGTATTAATAATATGTGAGGTATGTATTGTGGGGACCACAATGAGAACTAATGAATGAGAAATATTTAAGATTCTGTTCTAAGGTTACTGATCAAATAAGAACTCCTTGGTACAATAGGTCAGATTTCCTTTATTTGAGATGCAAAATGCTGTTTATCATTCTCAAATAATGCTGGAAAATATGATCATCAGGTTTTATTCATGTTACCTCAGCACTAAAATTCTCATGCTAAAAATATAACTTGGTCTCAGACTTTTGGACTCTACTGTACTGATCCAAAACACACAGTAAGATCACCATGGTACCATGTCAAAAGAAAACCCCTGTATTCCCTATCAACAATGATTTATTCTAAATATGTAGATGCACTAACAGTAGAATTTTATATGTTTCAAAGTCGTTATTGTACATTAAATGAGAAGAGTTTAAAGTAGCAACATTACATTACACTTAAATTTATTTTGCAGATGAGTTTGTTTAAAAAATTGGAAACTAAGAAAAAGACGAGCAATTTGTAAGTAAGCAAAATTAATAATGCTACAATACTACAATTGTGCAATACAACAATTAAAATTAAATTAATTAATTAATTTAAACCAGAATGTTACATACAGCAAAAGTGAAAATGAAAAACAGTCGAGAAATAGAAAAGCAGGTGTGACAGAAAATGCATAATGTTTCTATAAAATGTCTGGGAACATAAGCAATGAAACACCATACATAAAACGGCACAAACATTAACAGTAATGCATAACCAATATAATGCAATACTACAAATTTAAAAGATAATGGTACACAATGTACTTGTTATGAGGGCTAAAGCTGTAGTTTTGTCAGCCAAGTCTTGTTTTGAACCCATTAAGTTCACTGGACAGCTAACCACAATTTTCAGGCGACCACAAAAATCTCAGGACTATGTGTGCAGTCTAAAAACAACTATTTCTATGACATAAAACCAGAGCATGTTTCAGCTAGAAACTGTGTCATCCTGGCTTATACATCATTGCTGTGATCTAATAAAGTTGCAATGCAACATGCATCAACACCATTACCTATCAGCCAATTGTCAAATGTCAGTTGTGACAATCCAGGACCGTTGACTCTTAACAACTGAACAACCCTTAAAACCTTCACAGTGACAACATATGGACCGAAAACATCAATCAAATGGTCTAGAGATGCTTTTAGGTTCAGTTGCAGGTCACCAGCTCTGCACCTCCCAAACAATTTTTTTCATTAGTCTTATGTTTTTATGGTACTGAAATTTTGTCTTTTGCTTGCAGGTATGCTGATTTGTCCTCTGGCGGGGCAAGAGAAGGCTCCAAAAAAATGACCCAATCAGTGCACATATCCTCTAAACTGCCAAGTAAGTAAATGTTTTACTGCTCTTGGTAGATAGTTGCTACCTGCTATGTTGGGCAGTCGTGGCATAATGGTTAGCGAGTCAGACTGGTAACCTAAAGGTTGCGAGTTCATACCGGCAGGAACTGACTGAAGTGCCCTTGAGCAAGGCACCTAACCCTCAATTGCTGCCCAGGCGCCACTGTTCTGGGTGTGTGTGTCCACAGTTTGCAGTGTGTGTGCTAATGTGTGTGCACTAACTGGATGGGTTAAATGCAGAGAACAAATTCAGAGTGTGGGTTACCTTACTTGGCCTTCACATGTCATTTTCTTTTTCATGTTTGCTTTGCAGATCTGAGTGCCCCTTTTCATTGCCCTACTGAGGAAGAAACAGATCAAGGTGGCTCCTATTCTGTACAGACACCCTATGGGTTCCAACTGGACCTTGATTTTCTCAAGTATGTTGAAGAAATTGAGAGTGGACACAACATTCGTAGAGCTAGTGTGAACCCTCGGAGGGGATCTCGGGGTGACCGTGGGCACCAGCGGAATTTGGGTATTGGGGGTCGGACCAGTGGCTGGACCTCCACTGAGTCCCTTTCCTCAACAACCAGTGAGAATGGCCAGACTAACCAACCTTTTCTCCAGAGCCCAATTACATCACCTAGTAAATCACAACCACTTTCTCCATTACCAGTTATCAGTCCCAGTCAACCAACTTGGTCCAAAGTCCCACCACCACCTCCACCACGCAACCCAAGGGTAGAGAGAACACTTCTTGAAACTAGCCTTCGGCTGCAACAGGAGCAGAGTCAGTTTTCAAATGGTTTAGGCTCTAATTTTTCTGACCTTTCCAAAGTGAGTTCCAAAGCCAGTGGATCTAATAAGGATTTCTCTGTAGCTTCTTCCCAGCTTGCTTCAGATGCTCACTTACTACAGATATCACCTGTTGTGCAGAACCCCGTTTCTGGGATCTGGACCAGAGCAAGTCCTCAGACATCTGGAAGGAGCACTCCAGCCTCCAACTCAGGAACATTGCCTCCTTTGCAGCTTCAAACAGTGCGAGAACAGATGGCCACTGCCCTTAGGCAGCTGAGAGAGATGGAAGAGAAAGTGAAAGGAGTATCAGCTCTAGAAAATGAAGTTGCCATGCTTCGTGCAGAAAAGGAAAGGTTGGCTCTGGAACTTCGAAAGAAAACAGAAGAACTTGATACAACGCTCAAAATGCAACTCTCCACTGAGGCAGTAGTGGGAGCCTTTCAACCAGAGCCCCTACCATCACCATCACTTTGGAATAAAAGACCAGAATGCAAAAGTGATGAACAAGACAAAAAGGAAATAAGTAAACTAACCACCACTCCTATAGAAAAAATATCCATAGCAGTAGGTAGTGACATTCCTCTTGAGACTGTAGTAGTCATCAATCGTCAAACACTCAAGGATGCTGCTGTTGAAACTACTATTGATGTTTGTCATGCAGCTATTGAGACTGAGGCTAGTGTCATGCATGATGAGGGAATTCAGACTGGAGTGGATACAGCAGATGTGGCAGTCTGGGTAATTGAATCATTTCTAGGGCTAAAAAGTGAGGCAGAACGAGAAATTGACACCCTGCAAGACACTATCAAATTTCAACAGGAGTCAGTCCAGGTTCTTGAGACTCGATTAACTCAGGTCAACCAAGATCTTGAAGTTTTAAGGGCTCAGGAAATTGAGAGGACATCCAAGATTATGTTGGACAAAGAGACAATAGCAAAACCAGAGACAGTCAATGCCCAAATGGAAACATGTCCTGCTGAAGTTTGTTCAGTTGGAGTGTTGTTTCCAGATGTGACCGACCCGGAGTACATTTCAAAAAATGACCAAAGCATTCAAACAGATCCTGTGGAAACTTCAAAGGAAAAGACTCTGGAACTAGTAAGCATTGGTATCCAGTGGGAATGTCCCTACGTCACTGATACACAAGACAGTGAAGAACAGACAACTGCTGCAGAGAGTAAGCATTGTTATTTTTAAATGTCAATAGAATTTTTTGACTTTCGGAAAGCATGTTCATGGTCATACTATGCACAGTTATTCCAGAGAAAAAATGCCCTTAAGATAATTGCTCTGCTTTTGTAGTGCCGCTGTACTGTTGTAGGTTATGCAGCCTCTCTAACATGTTGCCATTAGTCAGCACAGTAACAAATGCAGAAATAAGTCGGTTACTATTCATGTAATACAGGTCACAGCACGATTCAGTCAATTCAGAATGGATAAACTCAAATCCCACCATACATTTATTTCTAAAAGTATCGAGAATGCTGTTTCATGTTTATTTAAATAAATCTGGAAAACCCCTTTAACAGTGATTTCTTTGCAATAAAGCTGCAGGCCCTCTGAAATCTATCATGAAGAGGAAGGATGGGAGTGGTGCTGGTGCAGCTTCCAATGGGGGCAAAAAGAGCTTGAAGTTTGTTGGAATTCTAAATGGAGGGTGAGTTTCTGTGTAGAGAAGCAGATTTTTAAAAAGTGAAATATTGTTTGGCATGATACAAAGTGTCTTTACCATGATAAAATCAATATCCCAGTGTCCAATGGTTTATTGCTTAAATAAATTGGCAACAATAACAATATGATAAAAGACAATTATATTTATGAATTGTAATAAATAATTCTTATGCCAAGTAACAAATGAATGTGTATCACTGGCTTCCAACATGGCTCTTCCAATTTGATGATACTAGACTTCTCCGCCTCAATTCTTGCAGGTATGAGTCGACTTCTAGTGAAGAGGATGAAGAAGAGGATGAAGAGAGTTCGTCTGATGGAAGTGAGGCTGGTGCATGTTCAGACAGCAGTGTGGAAGAAGAGGCAGTTCTGGAGGATACATCTGAAGAAGAGATGAATATAAATGTGGATGAAACTGATAGTGATGAAAACATGCCAGCTGGAGCTGAAGATTTAAAGGATCAGTCAGAGGAAGTAAAGGAAAAGTAAGTACAAGTAGGTTTTTGTGATGACATGTTCATGACACGATGACATGAAATGTCACTTATCATAAAACAGTTTGCTTTAAATTCATCTGTGCTAGAAAAAAATAAAGGTCCAAAGATATTGACTCATCTTGTACCAACAACTTTTTTTTCATAAAAAAGGTGATGAGCATCAAATGTATCTGAAAAAAAATCTTGCAATCTCGGAATGTTTCATGTCAAGTTCAGTGAACAAAAAATTGTCAAAGATAGTGGATGAAGTTGGGAGACATAAATTTCATTCGATACCGAAAAAAAGTTTACCAAAAAAAAGTTTGCCTTAAAAGTGCAGTAAGCGATTTATGAGAAACGATATTGAATGTGGCAGTAGTTGTAGGCTTATGAGTGGATACACTCATGGATGCTGCCTTACAAAATAGCTGTCTATGTAGGCAGTAGAGAACAATGCATTTTTCTTGGTTTTGAAATATAAGTACATGGTTGTGTGTATGTAATGTATATATTCACAAATAAATTACATACCTATACAACTCTAAATGGACATTATCTTACAGGTTTGAACTAAGTGCCAAAATGCGTGAGGCTTGTCTAATTTTTAAGAACCACCTTAATGACGGAGCCAAAACGGTGAAGAGTAAAGAAGTGGTAGGAACAAATTACCCAAATTTCATTTTATTTACATTGTGGATATTGTTCCAAATTAATCAATTCATTCCAGTCAAACTTGACAATAAACTATTAAGTTTACTGTTGCTCTGTTGACTTACACAGTTGTCCAGCACTCATACCGTTCAGCTGGAGTGGTTCCGAGTATCCAGTGCAAAAATGGCCCAGCCATCACGTGTGTCAAATTACCTGATGGCTTTCACAGAGGTCTCCCCTGTTCTGCTGGAACACGTAGTCAACATGACCGATGGCAACGGCAACACTGCTTTACACTACAGCGTCTCCCATTCAAACTTCACTGTTGTGGACCTGCTGCTTGACACAGGTTAATAGAATTTTTTTTGACACTTCAGAATAACATGGTAACCAGTAGTGTTCCTGAATTCATTAATTTGCAAGGGAATTAATGTAGTAAATTAATGTAAGTTTAAGAATTCATAAATTTTTGGTGTCCTTAAAATATACAGCTAGCACAGTTGAGTAAGGGCCAAGGACGATAACTATAATGGTAACAGTTCTATAAGTAGAATAGTTCTAAATATAAAAGAACCCCACATCATAACTACAACGATAATGATAATATCATCACTTTCAGATTGGTTTTTTTTTCAGCTGATGAATGATAAAAACATTGACAGCCATCAGAATCCATCCTGCTTTAAAGAACTCAAGCATTTAAAGCAGCAGATGACAAAACTGCAGCGTGTGCATAGAACAGTCCGATATCGCCTGCTGGTGTGGATGCTAATATAGTTATCTTATAAATCTTATCTTTATAATTATCATTCTTGGTGTGAACAGGCCATAAACCATGGGAAAATATACTGTGTTGCGAAATAAAATACATTATGCAATGATAGTCATTTCCAACAGTAGTATACAACATTGTTGTCACATGGCCTCACTATATTGCATGTTTAAGTGAGTGTTGTCCTTTTGCAACCTTTTATTTATCATCCAAGTTTGTGTGTTTTACTCTCGTTTGTTTGGGGAGGTCAAGTGATTTAATACAGTCAAGTACATCTTTATACACTATATGCTAATGAGCTGTTCTGAGTTGTCCAATAGTTTGGGACATTGTTAGAATCCATTGTTACAGGAAACTTCAGGCAATGCATATTCAGCTGTGGTTGTGTTCATGTGCAGGCATGTGCAATGTTGATCAGCAGAATAAAGCCGGATATACAGCTGTGATGCTGGCAGCCCTTTCAGCAGTGAAGGAAGAGGACGACATGGCAGTGGTCCAGAAACTCTTCCGTCTGGGCAACGTCAATGCCAAGGCGAGCCAAGTAAGTCACCCGGTTAATTAGATATTCATCTGCAATTATATCCTCTGCTGTTTTGAATATGACATTTCAACTTCCACTCTTAAAAATAAAGTTTCATATTGGCATCTATTGTTCCATCAAGAATCTAACATCCATGGATTCTTTCCATTGCACAAAAGCTCCTTTATAGTGAAAAAGGGTTCTTCTGAATATAAAAAAGGTTCTTCACATTTTTATGGAATTATTATTTTCTTTTATGGAGTATTCACTGAAAGATTTGGGGAAACTAAAATGGTTCTTCTGTGGCATCACTATGAAAACTCCTTTTTGGAACTTTTATTTTTGAAGTGAAGATAGACGGTACTTGGACTTGGTGTGCCTTCTTTCATTTCTAAACTCATTTGGTGGAAAGATTTGCTAAAGGAAATGAAACAGTAACAAAAACGCTCTCCATTCAATATGGAATATATACAGTATATCAGGGCTTGACATTAACTTTTTTGCTCACCAGCCACTATGGCTAGTGTTACTAGCCAAAGTTATTAGCCACTCAGCATTTTCACTGTCCACAATTTTGACAACAATACCATGGGAAAAAACTGCCATAGAGATATTTTTAATATTATCTGATAATTTGGCAGCAGGTATATTATGCTGTTGTTACTTTAAGACCAGACGCACAGCTCTATTATTCTGTTAAACATGCGTATTCTTTCTAAACTGTTTATGTTCACTTAAAACATTTACATGAATACTTGCCAAGACCAGCATTTTGAGATTATTTTGTGTGTATTTGATTGTTAAGCGCAATAAGCAGTGAAAAAGGTGGGTTTGAGCACAAAATCTGTACAAATGAGTAAAATTATGTGCAATGCAATTCCATGCCGAAATTCAAGCCCTGTAACACCAACAATTTTCATCAGTCGGAGAGATGAGAGAGAGAGAGAAATCACAGCTGGTATCGTGTATCTCTTCTGCAGGAAAATTAGTTTTGGAAGTGTTTCAGATATTTCAGAATCGATATGTATCAAAAAATTTATATTTTTGACAACACTACAGTGCACTTAGTTTATTATTTCAAATTGAAAAATGTATATATTACACGCCACTGCTTAAAAGTTTGGGGTCAATAAGAATTTGTTTTTAAGATATTAATACTAATAATTAACCTTAATACTTATAATTAACCTCGGACACATTAATACTGCAGGTGGTGGTATCATTTATAGCCTTTTCTTATTTCACCCGTAGTCAAAAGCAAAAGACTTCGGACTTCGGAGTGGCTATAGTAATTGAAATCTTTAAAGTTACGCAATGCTGATATTATTAACATTAACAATTTGAGAACAAAGTATAACAATAATAATAATTTGCTTGGTTTTACGTGATCCAAGCGATCGTTAGATTTCATCACCATTGTTACTTGTTCAGATGCCATTTTCTGATTAAAATTCTTATTTTGGTCAGACTTCCAAGACTTTGCGAAGTACAGTATCCATGCGATGACTGAAAGCAAACATTAGATTCATCCGCACTGAGGAGCCATGCCGATGCACAACCCACATAAAGATTATTAAGCAAATAACTGCAATTGCTGGGTTCAAACAGAGATGGCGACAAAGAGGCAAAACTTATGGACAGCTTTAATAACAGCCAAAATGGCTCACAAAAGTTAAGTTCTGAGAACATTTGCAGATACCACTGCATTTGATAGTTTGTATGTAATACCATAAAATTCAAATATTGCATTCATCCATTTAGTCTGGCTTAATTGCCTAAATACACTTCGGGGGCTACTATATATCAGTTTTTTGTGCACTGATTACTAGATTTTTAGAGTGTAAGTTAATGAAAGGGCTATATTGATTGCTAGACAGATGAGCGCCTATTTTTTGTCTGTCTGTGGTTAGGCAGGACAGACGGCTTTGATGCTGGCTGTGAGTCATGGGCGGCAGGAGATGGTGCGCGCACTGCTTGAATGCGGTGCTAATGTTAACATCCAAGATGACGAGGGGTCCACTGCGCTGATGTGTGCAAGTGAACATGGTCGAGCTGAGATTGTCTCCTTGCTGCTGGAGCAGCCGGGGTGTGACATTTCGGTTGTGGACAATGTGAGTACACCGCAAATACCTTCATACAACCATGATGTATTTGTACATGACACTAAAATATGTACTGTTTCTGCATCCTCATACTGTATCCTAAAATAAAGCCGTAATTAATTAAATTGTTCACACTAACATTCAAACGAAGTTCAACATTTCTCAAGCAAACGAATGACCTTTTACATTTGAAAAAATTTATTCCAATGCAGTGAGCTCAGCTTGACCTTCCAATTCCAGTGTGACAAATGAAGAGAGAAATTTTAGCCATTTTATTTTTAGCATTGACTTTCTTTCCTTATGACTTTAATCTTTTAATGTTATATGCTTATTATAAAGCAACCTTGAGCTTATGACAAAAGCTTGTCATACTTGATTTGAAATAACTCAGGTTAAAAGGTTAAAAATGCATAATAACCATTTTTATTTTCAATATTATAATTGAATGCTATAGCTTTTTTCTGCCTCAGAGAAAAAAAAAGAAATATATATATATATATATATATATATATATATATATATATTGATTGATAAGCATTAAAAGTCATTAAATGGATTTTGCATTGGGGGAATATTGCTTCAGAATAAATTTATATTTACACCACAAAAACATTCTATTTTTTATTTATTTATTTATTTATTTATTTTTTCAAACAAGCAACTTTTACTCGGACAAGTGAATGACCAATTTACTTCTCCATAGGACAAGCACATGACAAGGCTTAATGTCGAGCCCTGCATGTAGTCTTAATGGTCTACATTTCAGTCACTATTTCATATTGTCTGACAACAAAAAGAAAAGAAATATATGAAATAGTTTTATTTGGAATTTGGCTACATTAAAATACATTATGTGAGAACAAAGAGTAGCCACAGAGAAGCAAACAAATATAAAGGGCTGACACTTTGCAGAATACAAATGCAACTTAAGGACATAATGAATATTCTAATTGCCATATGACATCATCAATCAACTTTTAACGAATATATATATATGTATAACTGATATATGAATAACTGATTACCTTCAACTAATTTCTAGTTCATCAGACTAATTCTTAAAGAGATAGTTCACCCAAAAATGAAAATTCTGTCTTTAATTACTCACCCTGAATTTTCATTCATCTTCAGAACACAAATGAAGATCATTTTGATGATATCTGAAAGCTTACTGTCCCTCCATTGACAGCTACGCAACTGACACTTTGACGGATCAAAAAGTTCATAAAGAGATAAAAAATAAGAATTTAGCGGTTTAGTCCAAATTTTCTGAAGAGACACGATCGCCTTTATATGATCAGCAGATTGAATTTAGACTTTTATTCACACATAATATTCATCAGTTGTGGTAAACAGAAGCTCAAGCATGTTTGCTTGACGTGCAAGAACCAATGAGCTTCATTCTTGTGTGTTACGCAGCATGGAGTTTGGAGTAATAAAATGAAATTGAACTAACCCTTTAAGATACAGTCAACTTTGCAGCTGTGTTTATGCAACTTGCCCAATGTCAAGAAGAAATAAGTCACACCCTTAATGTTGCTGGATTTGGTATCCAGTGATAAAGCATCCCACCCAAGAATGCATTATGGGTAAATTTATGCCCTTTGGCTTCTTTCCTTTAGGATGGCAGTAATGCTCTTTCCATTGCCCTGGAGGCATCCCACAATGACATTGCAGTTCTACTGTATGCCCACATGAACTACTCAAAATCGCAAGGAGAAGTAAGTCCTCTCACACTGACCACTTATACAGCCTGTAACTGATTCAAGGAGAACAAGCAGCAGGATTTGGGCAGTTTAATTACTTTTAATGGTCACTTTACAAGACTTGTTAAAGTGAAACAATGTAAAATGTAAGTGAAACAAGATATTCATTCAGTAAAATGTAGGGTGTGATTTGATTTGAGCAGTTTGGGATTGATTGGGTCATGAAACGAGTGTTACATACTGGATGTGAATGGAAGTGGCTACTGGTTAACATTATCCAACAGTCCCTGCAGCCTGATTGACATCAGATTAAAAGGAAAGTCATTTCAGAAGCAGAGCATGTTATTAGAATTATTTAGATTTTTTTTCACAGTTAGAATTGATTTTTAGAATGTAAATAGTGTAAATTCAGATATCACATTTATCTTGAAACAGGGTTCCAACGGGTCCTTGAAATTCTTGAAAGTTTGTGAATCTGAAAAAAAAATTCAAGGCCCTGGAAAGTTTTTGAAAATACACATACATAGATACAAGTCCTTGAAAGTGCTTGAATTTATTTTGTGCAAGAAGCTTTCTGGAAAAAATTCCATATTACTCCCTCTGGTCCGCTAATTCGCCAACACTTTGTGGCGTATGCATACTAGCTTGCTTGATTTACGTTAGTTACGCGCATTTGCGCATTGTTTCCCGCATGACGCATTTTGTGTTGTACGTTGCCATGACTTTCACACAACACGAAACTACTACGAATTGCTTTGCTTATTAGGATAATGTAAACCCATGAGGCAAGAAAAACTTAAAAGCATATTCATATATATTAAAACTTCATGAGCCTAAGCTCTTTTCAATAAAATCCATGAAAAATTTAATATCAGATCATTTTATAATACAACATAAGATGTACTGAATATTTTTCAGAAAACAGAAATATGACAAATAGAATATCAGAGCTCTGTCATATGGCCAAAAATAAATGAAAAAAATAAAAATAAAAAATACTTTTTTTTGCATAGTTTTGTTTAACACATGAAAACTGCAACAATGTATCTTACTAGGTAAGAGAACTTGAAATGTGCCCCTACATTAATTCCTTGAATTTGAGGGTATTGCACCTGGAAAGTCCTTGAAAGGTCCTTGAATTTGAAGTTAACCAAGGTGTGGGAACCCTGTTGAAAGTATGTACTATTAAAATCTGCTGTGCTTCACAAAAAATGAAATTGGTACATTAATTCAAAATTTAATTATTAAAATTGGTGAGAAATGGGAATACTACCATTGTGGTATATTGTAGTAACTTTAAAGACTTTTGTGTTTGTTCTTTGTTCAGGTATCACCTAAAGCAAACCCCCGGGTCCCGTCCAGTCCTAGAAAAACATGGCCCTCGGAGTGACATACTGTATGGACACATTAAGTACAAAATCGATATAAAAACAGGATTAACTAGCTTTACTGGAAGATTAAAAATGTCTGTGTTACAAGTTTATATATATAAATATATGTTGTACTCACTGAATACTTTTTATCCATATATTTAATACACTATACTGCAACATAACTATGTAAAATATTATGTAAACATTAGGTAAGATCAAGAATTTTACTTTTAATCTTCAACAGGTGTATTTACTATAGTAAATTTATTGTACTACCATGTTATCAGTGTTTAATTAAGGAAATAATGTATTTGGGATGATGATGATGTTATTGTGATTACACTTCGCAAACTGAAAAAATGTTTTAGCCAAACTAAAATGTTTGGCTCAGCTCAGTGCAAATCATGATGTATAACGTGTCCTGTTGTTCAGAAATGAGCAGGGAGCATTGCAGCAGATTAGGGTGAATCCTTTATCCTATGTTTGAGAAACTCAACCTCTCAATAATCATTAATCACACTCATTGTGGCTTCATAACCTGTGACCGCTGTAATTACGTGCTGTTTGAAAAAGGGCAGCAGAAAACACCTACATGGACTCCACCCTTGTTTTCCACCACAGTTCTACATTTATTTTTATCCTCCAGTCTAATTGGATAACAAGCCATTACATATTGTCTGTCATGGCTGGATCTGATGGTGGTATTTTTGTTCCCTTGTGATCTTTTCTTTGAACTGAACGCATATTGTCCAACTTCCGAAAAGAGAAATATTTGCCTTCTAGAAACCTTGACCAATCACAGAAGGGTTAAACAGAACTGAACTTAAAAACTGAAAGAGAATAAATCCAAAACTTATTTAGACAAATCAAAACAAGTGGTATTTGAAAGAATAATAGCACTTTTTACACATTGAGCTTAAAATCTTGACACATTTTGAGGTTGTGGATACTACAACACATTCATAGACATAGTTAATGTGATTATCTAATCTCTGGTTACCCTGTTAGGACACTTAAGATTTCTTTTCCATTTACAATTATTTGCTGTCCGTCAGTTCATTAATGTCAATACACTGATAACTGAACTCAGCACTTTACACAAATTAAGAAACCAGGTGTTAAATGCCTGTAAAAGTCTTAAAATTAACTAGAATGTTTACTGTAGATTTCAAATAGACAATCTTTCATTTTGCCCAAAGATTCTGCAGCAGCACTGCAAGCAGGCAAACACTTAGTTGCTCATTTAAACATTTTCAATTGTACTTTTATTTTTTACCATACATTTACAAGTATGGTTTTGTATCATTTTAGGTCTGTCGGTATTTTGTTCATTACCTATTTTATATGGTATCTATGCCTTGTTTAAATGATTGTATCATGCTATGCAGCTTTTGCTATTTAAGTTAGCAATTTTTTAAATGTACAATTAAAGGAAAATTATTTAATGCCATGCAGTTACTTATTAAGAGAATGCACCTGCACTACAACAGTGAATTTAGGTTATATAAACGTATCACACTGACCTATATATCAAAACCTGGATCGTATGAAAACTTTATCTGATTTGACAATACAAAAATAATATATGACATTAGCAGTCAAATGGAAAACCCACCTGCATTTGTGTGGCCAACTAGTCAAAATTCATGTATTTGACCAATGTCACTAAAGTATAGTAAAATGGTCACCTAACCTGATTTTGTCAACTAAGACATTCATGGATCCAAAAACATAGTCCTAGTCCTAACCCTACCTTATCCCTTAAATCGGAGGGAAATGATAGGTGAATAACACTTATGTAGAAGTCTAAGCTTGATATGAACTGTAAACCTATCCCTGTTATCTCATTGGTCGATGGGAATGTTGATCCAGGAACACTTGGTGAAATCATTTCGGGCTACATGCATGTGTCCTTTTGGCATAGTTACAGTCTTGATGTTCCACCTAAACGTGGCCTTAAATCTGGGCTTTTAACTCATGGTCTCAGACTGGACCACAGTCTATTTCTACTGTACTGAAGATCATCATTACCTCAACCACTAATCTGCACGGTATCTTCATTACAGAGAATTGCATGGTTCTGAATGGCTGCTTAGCCATGGCTCTGTCTTTGAAATGTATATGCCTTTTCTCCATTTCAGTAATTAAAATGAACTGTTTCTTGGACTGACAGATCTGCAGCTGAGTGGGTCTTGTCTTGACTGCAGTAGTAGACTAAAGCTGTACACCTGCAAAGATGTATGGTCATGACAAATATGCAACAGTAACCTTTTAAATTCAATAATGGTGTTTTAATGGGAGTATGACATTTTGTGGAAATTTTTGCAATAAGCTAAACACAGTGATGTTTCTTTCACACTCCAGTCTAAAGCCTCTGTCAGGACAGTTTGGTCTTCCACCTTACAGTTGAAGATGTTCACAACCATGAGCCCAAGAGTATTGCTAAAATCAGTGTAGCACTAGAATGATGCTTAGATCTCTCAATATTTGAACCATCTAAACTGGAAGAAGGCAAAGTGTTCAAAATTTAAAGGGAACACTTTATTTCAATAGTCAACTATAGACATTCTACTTTTTATAAGTAACTACATGACAAATACTAGTCATTGGAGTTATAGAAGATTGTCTGCTTAATATCTGCTAACATTTTGATGATCCCTCAATAGAAAATTTACTGACTATAACTTTAAATGTCAATTTATTCTACTAATACTCTAACTTAGAGTTAGTTGACACATAATTGCAAATCAATGAGATTTAGTTGACTTAGTAGATTTAGTGTGGTTGCAAAGTTATAGTTAGTAGAATGTTGCTGGAAATGGGCAATCTAAATAAAGTGTAATTAATTTAAACAATTAAAATGTAAATAATTATTAATAAATCTTCAGAACTACCATAAAAGTTCAATGAATATAAATCCTGTATAAAAAAAAATAAAAAAAAGTTTGAGGTAGCTAGATTTTGACAGCCTGTTTCAAATATGCTTTGAATCATGCTAGCTACTCATTCCTTTTGTTTCCTTAAGGAAACAAGTCCATTCACGTTGCTGAACTGCATTCAGATCCACAGTTGATGCAAATAAAAAGGTAGCACAGCCATGTTTCAAGAACAAACAAATCTTCAAGAGGTCATAACCATTTCCACCTAACGTTCGCCAAGATTTCTGGCACCAATTTTTTTTGTTTTCCACCCCCTCTCTTGACTGAAACTTGCTGTTGGTTACCTCCTGAAACTTACGACATGTAAATAAGCTCTGTTATGATTACTTAACCTCTTTGCATGGAAATAATAGTGTTAGGAAATATTAACATGTTGACAGAAGCATCACGAAGAGGAAAATACAGAAAAAAAATTACTTCTGCTGTTAAAGGGTTAGTTCAAGCAAAAATTAAAATTGTCATTAATTACTCACCCTTATGTCTTTTCAAACCCATAAGACTTTCATTCATCTTCGAAAAAAATCTTTTTGATAATCTGAGAGCTTCCTGTCCCTCCATTGACAGTCCACACAACTAACATTTTAATGCTAATATGAACTGAGTGGTTCAGTTTGATCACTTTGTATGATTAACCGATTTAATTTAGGCTTTTATTCACATATAAACATTCATCAACGCACACGGCAGAAACGGTAAACGGAAGATCAAGCATGTTCTCTTAAGATGCGAGAACCGATGAAGTTCATTCTCGCATGTTACTCTGCACATTTGAGCTTCTACAAGAACTATTGAGGTTTGTCCTTGTGCTTGAAGAGCATAAGTTTGATCTTCTTTTCATGTTCGCTCATCTTATATGTGAATAAAAACCTGAATTAATTCTGCTCAATCGATCAAGTCTTTACAGAAAATTCAGATTAACTGCTCGATTCATATGGATTCGTTTTATGATTTCTTTATGGACTTTAGGTGAACCTACCACCTAAAGTGGTAATTAAGAGAAAGTATCTTCATTTGTGTTTCGAAGGTGAAAGTCTTATGGGTTCGGAACGAAATAAAGTTGAGTACTTGACTGAAAAAACCCTTTAATCCGTTTCAATGAATGGACTGGACGGACTGAAGAACTGACCATGTAAATAAAATCAGAATGTAATATCTTGCTCAACCTGTGACATCACTAGCAAGAACTGAGTTGAAACACTGAATTTAACCTAAATAATGACACTATTGCCTTCTCTAAAGCTGCTTTACAGCTGAAATACAGTTCTACAAGATTAAGTTATTTTTTGTATTGTATAAAGCACTATATAAATAAATATGGCTTGACCTACCTTTCACGATCCAACCAATTCCTGACAGAATAAAATCAAGCCCCACCCTACACTTTCCTCATTAAATATTTTGAGTCCTTTGGAAACGCATCATATTCCAGAAGGCTTGAAATGAAAAGAATACGCTACTTCGATTAAAACAGCATACAAGACAGATGGCCACAACTTCATAAAAAATATGTTCCTTTAATAATACACACTTAAAATATGAACTGCAGGTAGTAGTGTGAGGTGTCCTTTCGTGAGAGCCACGCGAGCGAGGCTAACAGTGACGCTGGAATTCATGTTGGACCGAAACACAACTGCATTCATAGCACTGAAAAAGCTTAAGTTAAATGAGCAGTTAACAGGAAAGGGGGGAGGGGGTGATAAGAGCATTTCTGTATGTATGCGTGTATGTGTAGAAATCCAGTCTCTGTATTCTGACAAGCCACCAACTACAAATTTAAAAAATAAAGACACATTTGGCAACATAATCAGTGTTCCAAAGGGAGCCGGAAAAGAAACATTACCTAGGTGTGGCACATAATCCAATATCTGTTTAATGAGGTTAATGAGCTATTGGGTTCTTCTCCGTTCTCAGATGTGTCCTTTCTGTTAAAAGTGTGCCGACATGCACAAAATTACACAGAGTTTGGATACAAGTCTGTTTCTGGCTGCTGCAAAGACACTCTTTCCAGAAAGAGTGTGAGAAAGCAAAAGATGGGTTCAGGGACCAGCGAGGGCCGTATTCTGTCATTGCTGCTGAAGGAAGTAGAGGAGGGTGGGAATGGAGAAGGCCCTCATCAGAGGTGCTGTTGGAGAAAGTACAGTAGCATGATCTCGTAGTGCTCTCCGGACTCAGGACAGCGAATGCTGTGTCTCTCATTGGGGTAGATCTATGGAGAAAACATGATGAATCGGGTGTTTGAGGAAAAAAATACTAAAATTATATATTTTAATACTCAGTTTTCATACCTGTAGCTGATATGGCTTTCCTGCACGGATGAGTTGAGACACCAGGAAGTTGGTGTGGAAAAAGTGCACATTTTCATCAAGGAAACCATGTAAAATCAGTAATCGGTTTGGCCTTGGGTAAAAAAAACAAAGCAAAAAAGTCAGTAGCTAGTTAGCATAGTAAAAAGTTTACCAATTGCTTAAATAATCCATTCTACCTACATGGTTTAACAGAACTAGAGAGATTCATATCTTCAAGATGATATTTAGCCGAAAGAGGGTATTTTAAACCCTATAAAGCCTACTGAATCATATGTGATAAGCAAATTTCCAAGGCCTCTATACTATCAACAAGATCAAAACTTTTAAAAACCCATTGTACAAAATCTTCAACATGCCTTCTTTCATCTGATTTTTAAGAAGAAGAAAAAAGGGCCTTTTAGTGTAATTGTAAAAAAGTCCACCTTCGGGTCGGGGTACGGTCTTTTTGCTGTGAAACGGCAAATTTAGAAATAATTTTTATATAGTAACATTAGTTATGTTAGTAATATTTTACTATGAACACGTAGAGTGACAACTGATATTTATATGCATTTTTTTGCAAGTAGTGCAATACTGTTATACAGTATTTGTTATACTGTTATACAATCTGCTTATTTTTGCTTAGTTGGCGCATTTGAATAAAATTAAGGGTTTTTTTTCTCTCTCTCTCCTCGAGAATGACCTCCATGTTCTCATATATCATCCATCAGGCTTTCATGGCTCATACAGTATTAAACAAATATAAAGCAAAATTCCGTCTCAAACTGCTATAAAAATATATATTTTCCAAACAACTTGAGTTGCTGGGTGTTTTTTTAAGGTAAGAAGACAGTCACTGAGATGAAGTTGTATGTCAAGAACACAACCAGTGTGAAAAAAACGTGGCATGTCTTCTGGCCTGAGCCGCAGTAACTCACTCGTTGGGAAGTTTGTCGACATGCAGAGCGACGGAGCCCGCCTCATATCCCTGCTGGTTATTTTCAGGCACGTCCATGTAGCGTTCGGTGTAACCAGTGTCGTATGCCATCCACACAGTCACAGGAGCTCCTGCTATGGCCACCTGGAACACAGAATGGGTAACTTGCTTAACACATAAGAATAAAACTACAGATACTAATTATAGACTTAAAGTACGCATGCTTGGAAATGATTCTTCATTATATCCAAAATACAGCTCTTATTTTCTATTTTAGTAATTCCAAAAAGCATAAAAAAGCTAATTGACTGTGTTTACAATTTCAGCAAAGAAACAAAGTTCAGCAATTCAATGTTCATTAAGGTGCATTTGAGATGCCACCTGCTGGTGAAAGGGCATGTATGGGTGGGGTTGAGAGCCAGTTCTATAAAAAAAAAAATAAAAAAATAATAGGAAGACAACATAACACTGAAGCAGCTGTAAATCTCACCTTGAAGATGTTTGGCCTGTGAATGAGGCCCATTAGAGAGAGGAATCCACCATAAGACCAACCATGAATGGCAACCCGACTCAAATCTATGAACTTGTACTTCTCTGCCACAAACTGAAGCCCCTCCACCTGATCTTCAATCTCCACCTGTCCCTGAGGTTCAAGAGAAAATTATAGTAACATGAATAAAGAGTACCATATACCATGTTTTATACCTTAACTAAAGCCTGTTATGCTGTATTTAGTGATCTTTACCTTCTACCATATGAAATAGACAAGTTATAGACCAAAAATATAGTAAAACAATGTTGTGAATCATTACATTTTAAAATAATTAATTTGTGATTGGAAAGTTGAATTTTCAACCAGCAGTAATGCAGCTGTCAGTCACATGATCCTTCAGAATTCTAATATGCTGTCATTACTTATTATCAATGTTGAAAACAGTTTTTAATAATAGAGTATATAAAGGCATTGCTAGGTGGCTTTGATCTGGGTCAATGTTAGGTGGTTGCTTACTGGTCCAAGACAAAACACCCTATCCTTTATCTAAAAAATGTTAAAATGTAATTTAACAAGCAGTAGTCATGTCCCAAAACAAGTTATTGTACAAACTGACTTTATATCACACTTAAGTGACCTTCAATCAGCAGTGATACAAATATGAGCGGGACAGAACTGGAGGTGTCTAATTCAGTCACTAACTGTGAGTAACAAGTAGGATCACATGTCTGAGCCAGTGTGAGCTGTCACTCAGTAATCATTTTAACACGTTAACATTTCATGACCAATCATTCTAGCAACTTAAATTGCAGCATGATCATATTTGTGTCTATATAAAGCATTTATGCAACCTGTTTTCAACACATGCTGGCTGACCTTTCAGAAGCAGACGATAATGTGTTAAATGTGAGACTTATTAATGTCAGGCTGTGACAGAACTCACATGCCAAAACATCATTGGTCAGCTAATGAATATTGCTCACAAAATTGGCAAGCGCTGGCCGATTGCACTCTGATTGACTGGCTTCATGCAATTTCTAGTGCTAAATTTACACTGCAAATGTGGCATAGAAGTGTTTCTAAACGGCCCTGGGAGGCTTAGCTCTTCCTAATTTTATGGGCTACTACTGGGCTGCAAGTCTTCCAAAAAACTATTTGTTGGTATAATTCCCCTGAGGTTGACTGGTGTAAGGCAGAGACAAATACTTGTATTTCTACATTAATGTCTACTCGAATAACAATGAAGTAACCATTTTCTTCCCTCTAAATACTCTTCAAGCCCAGTTGTATGTTCTATGCTCAAAATATGGTCACAGGTTAGACAAAGGCATAAACTCTGCAACTTTTCTGTTTACTGCTGGTAAAATAGATTTCACGCATGCATAGTGGCAGAGGGTAGGCTTAGCCAGGTGTAGTGATTTCTATATAGACAACACTTTTGCCAGGTTTAATTACCTTTCAGAGAAATTTCAATTTCCACAGTGTAATCTATTTCATTACTTTTAAGTCCGACATTTTATTCAAGCTCAGAGCTCAAATTTTCCTGACTTGCCACCTACTTCACTAGTGAATAAAATTCTACAGTCTCCTATTGTTCTTTAACAGTCAAATTGCAACAATATAAAAGATAACTATGTCCTAAAATTATGTTTTAATTGACAGAATTGGAGGTGAATGGGTAAAGGACATAGGAACAGAAATGCCTGACGAAACTTGGGATGAGGCTCTGAATAGATTAAATAGATCAACGTCTTGTAAGACTGGGGTGTGCACAATTTAAAGTCATCCACCATGCTTACTACACAAAACGTAGACTTTCAAAGATTTACCCTAACGTTGATGATTTGTGTGATCGATGCAAAGGTGACAAGGTAGACTTTTTTCATATGTTTTGGGCTTGTCAAAAACTGGGTGGCTATTGGACATTAATATTTAAAACATTAAATGAGGCCTTTAACTTTAACCCCGTGTTGAAGTTGCTATATTTGGAGTAGCTGGGGGGTATTCCAAAAAGCAGGTTATGTGACATACCTAGGTAAGTTTAAGGGTAAGTAGGCAGATAACCTCAGCTTTCGGTTCCAAAAGCGGAGGTAAGTTTCAAGGTATGCTCTCTTACATAACTTTCAATTTCAGGGTTCCCAGATGTGCATTGATGGAATTCACATTCAGTCAATGAAGGAGATTATGTTAATAGGAAGTCAATCCATGTGCAGGTAACAATATATTTTTGGGTGCTAAATCTTTAGGTGTTTAAACCATTAAATCGCCCTCATTACTGGTCGCCACTACACTGTAAAATCTAATTCGTTAGACTTACTTAAAAAAAGCATGCAAACCGATTACCTTAAAAAAACTAAGTAAAGTGAAATAGAAATAGTATGTTGTACTGACGAAAGCTTAGTAAGTATAGTTGACTTACACATGAGTTCTAGTGACTAAAAAAAAGAGTGTACTTGATAATTTACTTTAAATCAAATTTAATTGTTACCACTGTTGTGTTTAGCATGCTGAATATTGCAGTGTGTGTGACTCAAAAACAGTGCTACCATTAACTTTAAAAATAATCATTATTAAGCATAAAATAAGATGGTTATGTTATTCATATACATTATTTTATATATGAATTGTGAAATTCAGTCACATATGAATATATGAAAGAAAACTTTGTAAGACGGCGACTTGGTTCTATACATCGGTTGTTATTTGTATTTTGAAAGATGGGAGATTCATTTCATGCTGACTTTAACTCAGCTGTGTAAAGACACCTTATATCATTGCTATCAGGCAGAAACGTTCTATCACCATATTTTATCATTTTCAAAAAATATTTTTATAAATAATTACTATTGGCCACCCTTTACATGCTCATACTGCAAGTGTTTGACCATATATAAATTGCAATATCATCTTTGACAATGCGGTGTTTAATTTAGTTTTATGTTTTTTCCATTTCCTGAAAAGTGGCATTTTTGGAGATACAAGGTTTCTGCCTGACAGCAACAATATGTTACTATATATTATTATGACAATCACCTTTTTTTTAATAATAAATCAATCAAACAATTTCTTCCTTTCTAAGTGGGCAGTTCCTTAGCAAAAATTAGCTATGATGTTGTTGAGACTAGTCAAATGTCTGGCTACCATATTAGACTGTCAATTCTATTTACCATTTTGTTTTTAAGGGCCCCCTCAAACTTAAGACCTCTTTGGCATGACCCTCTTCCATCAATGACCACCACTGCGTAACCCAGAGATGCCAACGTGTTCAGACGCAGATACTTCACACCCTTGTAGGAGTTATTTACTAGCTGAACCTAAAGAAAAGAATGGAAACATGTTAAAAAGTACACTTATTAAAGAACTTACAATGCAACTTTTAGCTGATGTGTCACAAACCAAATTCAATTCAGTACTGCCTTTAGAAGGCATAGCCCATCCAAAAATGCAAAACAGCATAATCACTTACTCTCATATTGTTTGCATAATTTTCATTCTTCCGTGGAAAAAAAAAAAGTTAACAGTTTTTTCCACGCAGTTACAATTAATGGAAAAATTTTCAAGTTTTAAAAAGAGCAAAATCACACCACATTTCAAACAATACAAGTTTTCATTGAGAAGCAGAGCAAAAAAAAAAGGTTTTATTCAAATATTTCTTTCCAATGGGCTGTAAATGGCTGAAATCATATCAATTAATCAGTGAACTGAACCAAAGCCCCTTTCAGTCAAGTCATTTCACTCGACGGCCATCTTTTAAACTCCTCTCAGGCAGCTGTTTCAGTCATGCAAGTGCAGCTCCCATCTCTTTGAATGGGGAAACATCAAATTCTCCAAAGCTGTTCACCAGGCTTACGATTAAATTTCATATTTGAAATCACCATTGAAATCTGACAACTTTATCATAAATGTGGTTTCTTATTCTTAAATAGCGAAACAAAAAGCTTATTTTTCAGGCTGGAGCAGCCAATATCCATGTGCAGTCATTTTGGGTGAAACGATTACTTAATGGGGAGTTTTCAAAAATTTATAGCGACACTTATGAATTCAGTCAAACCAACCTGTGGACCGCCGTACACAAACAGGATTGTGGGGTGTTTTTTGCCTGGTTTCAGGTTGTGTGGTTTGTACAGCATTCCATATAGGCGGAAACCGGAATTGGCAGGGAAGCTAAATATCTCAGGAGGGACATAATCAGCAGGGCAACCTGCACAAACAAAAGCAAACATGTTGTTAGAGGATCTGTTTCTCTTTCCTACTGCTGTGCAACATCACCCTGACCTCACGGCCCTGCTCTCACCTGTAGCCTCCATCATGCTCGCCCAGAACTCCGGCTCTTTGTGTATGGGGTCACTGTCAGAACCCGTCAGTTTGTAGACGTGAACACACGGAGGGGTGCTCACATTACTGTAGTGGCTAATGAACATGTCAAAGTTCTATATTGAAACAGGAGATACAGATAGTCAGAGACCGCCTGTCATAGAACACTGCTTGGTTTGCTTCAAGATATTTTGAAATAAAGCTTCAGTTTTTTGTTCACTGCGGGACTGTGTATGATTTTCAATAAGCAGAATAATTAAACATGTTAATTAAAAATGTTAAATTGATTAACTAATACTAATGTTTATGTTAAAAAAATAGCAATTTTGTTAACACTTTACAATAAGGTTCTTTAGTTAACATTAGTTAACTACATTAGTTAAACTAAAAATGTACTGTTAGCATTAGTTAGCATGTTGGGCGTTTAATTGTATTGTCAATTTATAACTAAAATTAAAAAGATCGAAAATATAAAAGTAAAAAAACAAATTCAAATAGGAATAACTATAATGGTAACGCTTTACAGTAAAGTTCATTAATTAACATTAGTTAACTACATTAGTTAACATAAATTAATAATGAACTGCACTTCTACAGCATTTATTAATCTTTGTTAATGACAATTTCAACATTTACTAATACATTATTAATATCTTGCTAACATTAGTTAGTGCACTGTAAACTAACATGAACAAACAATGAACAACTGTATTTTCATTAACGTTAACGAAGATTAGTAAATACAGTAACAAATGTATTGCTCATGGTTAGTTCATGTTAGTTAATATATCAACTAACGTTTCACCTTAATGTAAAGTGTCACCGCAATTTGTGTTAGAATGCCATTTTGTCACCACTTATGTGTTGTGAACAGGCCTTAAAGTTGTCACACACTCACACACCTGGCTAACAGAGCAGCTGTGAGAGAAGCCCGGCTTAGTAAGTCTGACAATTTCTCCAGGAGATTCGTAGCTCACAACATAAAGATGGTGCTCAAGTGGAGTATCTTTTGTGCCCTGGAAGTACACCAGTTTGGTGTCTTCGTTGACCCAGATCTGCAAATGTAGATGAAGGCAAATTGTAAAGAACGGAAAATTGTGCAAGACATTTGTATTTTGAATTTGCTGAATAATGCAGCAAACCTTTGAGCCATGTCTAGCCAAGACTTCCCACTCTCCACTCGTTAAAGCCACCTCCTCTTCTATCGGGCATTTAAAATCATCTAAAAGCAATAATAATGATAAAAAGTTAAGTCATTCATATTACAAGGCCCCATGCTTACAATTTGTTTAGAACAAGCCATAGTTAAAAACGTGACTATGTAACCATGGAGGCCCAAACTTGCAGAAATTCAAAATAAATAAACATTAAATGAAACAAACAAAAATTAATAAATAAATAAAGTTAATCTTGAGTTTATTTTGTATTTCTTGCTTCCCCTCATTTATTATTTTCTCTATTTATTGTTATTTTTTTAAAACCGTTATTTTGTTTGTACATTTTATTTTCATTTTTTTTTATTTTATATTTATATTTTATATATCAAATGCGGAACCATTAAATCGTTAGATTTTAGATTGATGACACCCAATGGAAATTAGTTTTCTAGTCTAATAATAGTATTTTGTAATCAAAGAGAGAGGGAAAAAAGAAGCATTGGAAACCTTGACTGGGTGCCATCAACCTAGAATCTGACGCCGTTGATGTTCTGGATTTGATGACGGAAAAAAGTAATACAAAAATAAATGCAGCATTAAATTTAACTAAAAAAAAATTAATATTAGGTTATTTATTACTTTATGTATTTTCATATTATTACATTATTTATGCAGATTTGGGCCTCCATATCTAACACTACAAAAATGGGACTTTTTTACTGCGTTAATACAACTTAAGTACAATAATTCATTTAAAATAATCAAATGTAAGAATTAGTACAAAGTTCTGAATCACACAGAATGACTTTGTCTAGTTAATATTTTCCCTCTGTACTTTTTTCAGTTGTTAATTTAGAAACACTTTTTATGGATATTTTTTATTTCAACTTGAAGTTTAAATTGACAGCTTAAAAAAAAATGTCATTCGATGCCTGCATTACGCTTGATTCTGTTCTGCTCCACGTAACACCTAAATGTGTTGTGCATGTACACCTCAATGAGAAATTTTAGTGTAGTATAATACATATCATAATATTCAATCCATATGCAGTACTTCACATTAACATGCAGACTTCAATCAAAAAATATGAGGTATGTTAAGTGTGACTCACAAGAGAGATTGTTTTTAGGATTTATTATAGTTTAAAAACAATATCGCTAGTTTTATGACATTCTTAACTATGGAATTACTGAAAATGTGTTTTTTATTTAATAATTAAATGTTAATGAACTAATGATTAGCTAAGCACTGTATAATGTTTGTTAATGATGTATGAAGTTTCCAATTCGGTGTTAAGAATATAATAATAATAATGTTTTTTTCCCCAATATATTTATGCTCATAAGGTGATCAGCCAGGGTTTCCGTGGCTTAGTGCCACATTTTTCCCTCAAATGTATTGACTAGTATGGAAAGCAGCCAATTGTAAGGTAAAACAAAATTTTAGATGCATTAAGAATTAAGTTTTTATTTTAATGGTATCATTAAATAACTTTTGACTGGCTGTCAGTATATTTGTAATTTTTTTATATATTTGCAGTGTCCTTTTCATTGCATCATATCTGCATATTCGCAATTCTGATCAAATCTGGGCAGAGTGTGCTTACTGCTGATCTAAAATCAACTCAGTACATCCATATATCTTTTTTTGTCAGACACAAACTGATTTGTGATCAGTCCTCTCTGCATTAGCATAAGCTCAAGCATCTGACCTTCTGAAGGACTGTATTCTCTGGACCACTGCTGGCAGCCTGGCTGTAAGAGACTCGTTATTCTGTACAAATGGCAGAAGCCCGTTTGTGATTCGTTCACCCACAGGAAGGTGATCTTGTCATTAGTTGTTTGAATGAAGGGATAGAAGATATCATGGACCTAATGGGAATAAGACAAGAAATTAATACACAAAACAGTCAAAATAAACCAAGACTTTGGCCATGTTTGAAACACACACTACTATACTATTATAGAGCTTTGACTATTCCTTATTAAAATAAATATTTTTTGAAGTCTACTATCAAGGTTTTAAGTAACTAGAGATGGAACTTTTTGTACTCCACGTAAATCATAAACCACTGAAATCGGTTGATAAATGTAAAAGTTATTTTTGATTTTATCCAAAAAAACCGCAGCTCGCCAGTTTACTTGAATTTATTTACAATACAGTCTTGCCCTCAGCAATATGGCGGACACATTGACGTATCGCAGCAATGTTCCAAAGTGGCCAATGGGGCGTCTATATATTTATAATGTCTATGGGTTTATCAGCCAAGCTGTTATCAGTAAACTTCAATATCAGTGCGCCACTACACTTTAGTATTATTGAAGGGTCTTACGTTGATCCAGACATCAGTGATCTCCTCATAGATGATGAAGGGCTGGACTCCCTCAGGCATGGCTTCCACATGCTCCTCCCACTGCGGATCATCCATGCTCACAGGTATGAAGAGCGCGGGTGGTAACAGCACTAACTGAAGCTTCTGTTGACTGCGGTCTAGTAACACTGCCCAAGCACTGGAAAAAGAGAAAGAAGAAAATAACAGTTCTTTTAGTTTCATTGAAATATAATTATAGTGGTAACACTTTACAATAAGGTTAATGTATTAACTAGCATGAAACTAACCATGAGCAATAGATTTGTTACAGTATCTACTCATCTTCGTTAATGATAGTTAATGAAAATACAGTTGTTCATTGTTTTTTCATGTTAGTTCACAGTGCATTAACTACTGTTAACAAGATTAATAATGTATTAGTAAATATTGAAATTAATATTAACAAAGATTAATAAATGCTGTAGAAGTGCAGTTCATCATTAGTTTGAAAACTAATGTAGTTAACTAATGTTAATTAATAAACTTTACTATAAAGTGTTACCATTATAGTTATTCCTATTTGATTTGTTTTTTACTTTTACATTTTCCGATCTTTTTAATTTAAGTTATAAATTGACAATACAATTAAACACCCAACATGCTAACTAATGCTAACAGTACTAACAAATAACTTGTATAAAAGTTACAAAATAATGGCACACCAAGTTTGCCTGTGCAAATGAGGTTTAAATGCCCCCAGTGGAAGGGATATTTTTTTTAGTGATTAATGCCTTAAATTCTGACCTACTGCTCAAACCCAACTAAAGATATAGTATGACTTCAGAAGACTTGTTTTATGGACTGCTTTTATAGTGGATTTTTTCAGAGATTGACAGTCCTTGATCACTGAACACTTTTGTATGTAAAAGAGAATTGTCTTTGTGTTCAATTGTGTTCCTTTAATATTAAGAGAAAAAAAAATCATGTCACTTTCAACTGTTTTTATAGCAAATTTATTAACGTGTAGAAATTTATATGAACATAATATTCAACAACTGAGACTTAAACTGAACACATTTCATAGACACAAAGTGAAATGGAGTAATGAGCCCCTGAACAATAACATAAGTAACAGCCAGTGTGTGGTGTGACCACCAGCTGCTTTTAGTACTACAGTGCATCTCATCCTCATGTATCAAGCCAGATTTGCCAGTTCTTGCTTTGAGATGCTATTCTACTCTTCCACCAAGGCAATTGCAATTTCTCAAACACATCTGGGGGGACATATGGTAACATGCGGTTTGGCACTCCCTTTAACACAATCTTAGACCTCTTACATTACGGACATTGCAGTTTATTGTTTTGTTCACATCTGCAGACCTCATGCTCTCCCTCCCCTCCCAGAGTTAGTAGAAAGGTCTCGAGTGTCCCAAGTTGTTGTAACCGTGACCTTAATTTTTTACCGCTAATTATCTGATAGTGTTTTAAGGATGGTTCCACAGGTAGATGTGCAAAAATTGTTTATGGCTCACTGAACAAGCCGAGTCCTAGACTCTCTACAAGACCCCTGAAGGTGTCCTGTGGTATCTGGCAACAAGACATTAGTAGCAGATCCTTCAATTCTTGTAGGCTGTGAGGTGGAGCTGCCATGGATCGAACTTGTTGGTGAGATCTGGGGAATTTGGAGGCCAGGGCAACACCTTGAACTTTTTATCACGTTCCTCAAACCATTCCTGAACAATGTGTGCATTTTGCAGGGGGCATTATTCTGCTGTCATGAAGTCATGACTGTCATGAAGTGGTGTACCTGGTCTGCAACAATGTTTATGTAAGTGGAATGTGTCAAATTTAAATCCACATGAATAGCCAGACCCAGAGTTATCCAGCAGAACATTGCCCAGCACGTCACACTCTGTCCACTGGCTTGTCGTCATCCCACAGAAAAGTGGCGCAATCACTTTTCCAGGTAAACTGCACACATGTACACTGTTCGTCCATGTGATGTAAAAGAAAACGGGACCAAGTAACCTTCTTCCACTGCCACCTAAAACCATAATTAACATTTTGTGTGCCACAGTTGACCTTCTATTGGCTCGGACCAGACAGGACAGCCTTGTGTCCATGTGCATCGGTGTACCAACTGTTGGTAAATTTACACCACTGACTGCCTTGCCACTGCACAAGCCTTTTCAAAGTCACTCAGATCTTTATTATTTATCTATACTACTTATCTTGTAGCCAACATGTTGATTAACAAGAACTGATTGTTTTCTTACCATCTATTCGACTCAGACCTTACTATGTGGCCTTGTTAGGAGATTCACCTGTGACTGGTCATAATGTTTTGGCTCATCAGTGTATATGAATGACATGAGAGTGAATTTCTTTAAAGCAATTATTTGTTGTTACTTACAATTTGCCATCTTTTGTCCATCCAGCTCTCGCAATGTACTCAACCCCAGGAAAGAGTGTTGTGAATGGGAGAACAAGCTCCTTGTTTTGTGTGCTTATAATCTACAAAAAGAATAATATCATTATAAACCCTTTTAAGCAGGCATAAAGAAAGAAAAAGTAAACCTGAGCATAGGTACCTACCTTTCCATGCTGGTCAGTTCGAATCTCAGCTAGTTTCAGGCTAATTTGAGGGTTCTTGCTTCCTAAAAGCATTGAGAGGGGATCATCAGCATTAATAATTAAGATTAAGCATTAAGATTAAAACTCCAATGACAAAATACTGGTAGTAAACCAAACGGTGGAAAGAATGTCCTGTATTTTTAAAAATACACTCAAGGGTTGCACCAGACATATTTATGACATTAATTCTGGCTTCAATTGGCTACACTTAATGATTCTGGGTAATAACCAATTATGAGTGAGGAAGTTGAGTAGAGTTGCAAATGATGACAGTAATGACTTGCTGTCCAATAGGTAAGTCAAGTCACACTTTGATTGATTCAGTAAGAGTTAGTCTTCAGATTGATTCAACCCAATTACATATCAGTTCAGTGATACATAGGTTATCTTCAGTGACTCATTTATTCACAAAAACTACATTGGTTCCACTGTATGGTTTAAGTATTTTTTAATGGACTTTTTTTTCTCTGTTCCCAGCCATATGTTTGCGTTGCTTTTAACAGTGTGTGTATGTGATTACCAGTGCGAGGATATCTATAAACATCTGCCTTCCGCTCCTCCAAAGCTGGTGAGGGTACATGGATAATCTCTACTTCTGATTCATCAACCTCCTCATACAGCAACTGGAGCGTTTTTCCTCCATCTGCATCTATAAGCAAACATAAACAGATTAAGTGTATGCAGCAGGTGGTCGATGCATTTTGTGTCCAATTAGGCTAATGTACAAATGGATTTTGACCCCAAAAAACAACACTTTACTCCTTGCTCATACTCATCATGTTCACACGAATGCTAAAGGTGCATCCTGAAAAAATTGCATCATTGATCACAGTGTGGGATGTTCATGTGGAGTTGTGCATGTCATTTTTTTTAACTTTATGTGCAGCTCCACTTCAGAAGATGCACAACATTGATGGACTGAGGCCAAGCAACTCTGTACCGGCAGCAGCCAGTTTGCGCTTGTCTAAATTCCTTACATTTACAAAATGAGAAGTAATAAAAGCAGTAATAAGCCCTTTTAATGAAAATAAACTTCCATGTTTAATAAAAATGCTCATGAAATTAAATGAAAATGTTTAATGAAAATAGAAAATAAGTAAGAGCATATATTTCTAATGTCACAAGTAATAATCTCAAGGTTTACTGGGTTTTACAAGACTTTTTGATTCTTTTGTAGTATGGGTTTGGTGAAGTGTAATAAAAACAAACACCGTCACATGTGCACCTTAATTCTCACTGCTGCTTCATGATGGTTTAGAGGACAATTACTCCAAGTTAACCCTTGTTGTTTTAAAGAATAGCACAATGGCGAGAGCATCAAGTATAAATGCCTCGTCTGTTTGGGGAGGTTCACAAGCAATCAGCGGAGGCTTGCGGTGTGGAGCCAGGTGAAAGTATAAATAAAGGTTTTGCATCACTCTCTAGGTCAGTGGTTCTTAACCAGAGGGGTGGAGACCTCTTTATTTTCCCTCACTAACTACTGTATTTATCGAAGAACATACAGTTCTTGAAAAAGGCTGACAACCACTGTTCAACAAACCTTCAGCGGCAGCAGGAGACCACCAGTATCCCGTGAAGCGGTCAAACTCTTCCTGAATCACAAAGGTTGCGACACCAGCAGACTTCGGGTCTTCCTTGACATTATTCAATCCTGGACAAGTGTAGAAGAGTTTTTAGATTTTGGAAACATCTATTGACCTTAACCTGATGTGCTTTATATGTAGATCAATGTTCAGAGAGAAAAAAACAACAATAACAACAACAACAAAAAACATATTACATATTCAGAATAGTTACATACTAAAGTTTTCTTTTTGAAAAATCATAATTCTGAGTAATAGAAATAGTGATGATGTTGCCTGACTTAAAAAAAGCACAGCCCATCACTGAACATTTAAAAAGACTCAGACTTTAAGTTAAAAAATAATCATAAAAGCACAATGTTCATATATACAAACTTAAATGAATATTTCCAGTTATTTTCAGCTCATTGTCTATTTGCTGCATCTGTGCCACGCTGTCCATTCCCAGAGTATAAATTTGATTTGTCCCACTGTTTCAAAGATATTATATAGAAAATATCTCAGAACCTACCCTTAATAGTACACAACGTAAATGCTTCTTTATATTAACAGATCAACAAACCTTTATGACAGAAAGTAAGTCTGCGCTCCTCTCCAGTTTCGATGTTTGTCATCCACAGGTCGTTATTATTTATGAAGGCAATGAAACTGGGATCACCAGGAGAGATCTTGGGGTCCATGCGAATCCCTGAGCACTGAGTCTTTATTTCCACAGGCTTCATTGGGGCAGCCTGCTAAACATCACATGACTTTCAGGCATGGGGACACACAGCTTCACATATGCATTATGAAGTAATTTCCTAGAAATATTAAACCGGAGGCAGCAGAATAAAAACAGCTAGACTCACAATGAAGCCGTTATGGCCGCCATCACGGCAATAGAAAAGGCTGTTGCTTGCTTGGAAAAGGAAAAGGCCGCTTTGTGCGTGATAGTCGTAGGACGTGATGCCAAAGACACCCAAACGCTTCCTCTCGCGGAGAAGCTCCTCCTCACGGGAATATACACCATGATGCGGAGTCGCCTACAGGAAGAACACAAATTAATGAAATAATGTTATTAATATGTTATAAGCCCTCATATATGTGGTTATGCAGCTGTTAGCATCATATACCTAGAATAAAACATGAAGGAAAGGTACCTGAAAGTGATCTAACATCTGTTTCCATGATAACACCAAGAGAGCTTCTTTCCGTATCTTCTTTGGGATTTCGGAGTACAATAATGAGTTTTCTCTGCTCCCATAGGGCATTCCTATTGAAGTAACATTATGAAAACATTAGGAAAAAAAAAATGTTGTAAAAATGTTGGTGCAACAACTAATCTGATATTATAATGAAGAAAAAAAAGTCTGATTTAAAGAATTTATTATTTCTTAGAAAATATACACTACTAAGAGTGTAACAGTACATGTATTCATTCCAAACCATCAGTGCACATTCAGTGCATACAGTTAAACAACAAACACAGTCAGTCATAGGCGATCAAAACTCCATTCCTGAAGGGGATGTGCGTGTGGTAATGCAACAATTTTGCTATGTATTATATGTATATGATATGTTTACGTGTAATCTCTCAACTGGCATTTCAACCACAGAAAGACATCAATAAAAACAGCTTTAGAAAAGCATATCAAGTAGCATTACGTTTACCTCAGGCAAGTCATTTAGTACCACAGCATGTTAGTTCACTAGAGAAATGAACCACTAAACATATGCACTATATTAGCTTATATATTCATTATATTCACCTCACCTGTTAAAGTCTTAATTTTTAATGTTTAAATAAATTTGTCATAAGTTATGACAGTAAATGTGTAAATGATTTCAAAAATGAATTTGAGCAGAAAAATAACTTCATAATTGGATTACATGTTTTATTTGAGTGTTGATTATTATATCTAAAAAATAAATAGCAACTGAATTTAATAGTTTGGGCTCCATTATTAATTGTATATTTTTGTTATGTTTAATTTTCTCCCCGTGATGTACCGAAACCGTACCGAACCGTGACTTCAATACCGAGGTGCGTACCGAACCGTCATGTTTCTGTACACTACCTTTCAAAAGTTTGGGGTCAGTAAGCTTTTATTATTATCATTGAAAAAAAAATAATACTTTCATTCAGCTAGGACTGAATTTTATCATTTGACTGATCAAAACAGTAACAGTAATGATATTTTAATGTTACAAAATTTTAAAGAATCCTGAAAAAAAATGCATCACAGTTTCAACAAAAATATTAAAGGGTTAGTTCACCGTAAAATGAAAAATCTGTCATTAATTATTCACCCTCATGTCACCCCATAAGACCTTCATTCATCTTCTGAACACAAATTTAGATATTTTTGATAAAATCCGATGGCTCAGTGAGGCCTGCATTGACAGCAAGTTAATTTACATTTAATGCCCAGAAATCTCCTAAAAACATTCAAAACAGTTCATGTAACTACAGTAGTTGAACCTTAATTCGGAGCGAGAATCAAACTGCCAAAGTCACACGAACAATTGAAATTTCGAAACACTAATGTCAAGTCAGCTTTACTTGTATAACGCTTTTTACAATGCAAATTGTGGCAAAGCAGCTTTACAGTAATAATTAGCAAATAATTTTTGGCTGCACAGCAGCTCCCAAAGAAAAAGGTGTCATTGTCCAGTTTATTCTATATTTTTGTATTGATTCATTCCATTGCAAAGATCAATAGTTATTAGTCTAGTTAATTTATGTATATCAGCACTGGAGAAAACAGTGATGTAATCGTCCGGCTCAGCTCAGTTCGCATAAAACGCAACAGCGGCAAGGAACGTAACAAAGCCTCGTTTCCTGAAATCACGTGACTTTCACACTTTAAGCAGCACAACTGTTTTTAACCCTGATAAGAAATTTTGTCAAATCAGTATATTAGAATAAGTTCTGGAGGATCATTTGACACTTAAGACTGGAGTAACAAAGTTGTTTAATATATTAAAAATATATTAAATCAGAAAGCAAATATTTTAAATTGCAACAATATTTCAGAATGTTGCTATTTTTTTCTGTATTTTTGCCCAAATAAATGCAGCCATGGTGAACATGACAGACTTCTTTCAAAAAAGACCCCAAACTTTAGAACGACACTGTATATGGTCATGCGGTGCGAACAACATGCATGAGGGTGGGGAAAAAACATAAACCGGAAATGATATCAGAGGCCCTCTCCAGACCCTCATGACTTTATCCAGGTCATTACATCAGGTAATTTGACTTTTATGACAAGCCAAAGTTGGTTCAGGTTGTGAAATGTCATGTGGTATGAAACTAAAATAAAAAAAATGTATTTTATAATGATTCATTTCTAACAACTTGGCATGCGTTTACCAAAAAAAAAAAAATTTATCATTTTCTTCATCATGAACACAGTCACTGAATCACAACATAACCATTTAAATAGATGCAGGCTGAAAACATCTACAGTTTAATAATGAAATGAGGAAGTGATGCATTTATTGATACAAGAAGCTGCATGCTCATGAAAAGAATTGATTGTGTTCACATTTAAGGAAAAAAAAGAGTACCAAGGTAGTAGAGCCGATGTGAGTGAGGGCCGGACTCATCATGCTTCTGAACGAACTGGAAGTCATGGGGTGCCTTGTTGATGATCATTCCCGAGTACTTCCGGCTGCCGTGAATGATGTCACGCAAGCCATCCCATGAGTGCTTCTCCACAAAAAACTGGGAGGGGACGTCTTCCATTTCCACAACCTCTGTGCTGTCTGAGATGTCATCTACTGCGGTCATTCTGACAGCTGCAAAACTGAGCACAGGGTTTGACCCATCAGCCTAACATTCAAAAGCAATTTGATTTATGGATTATTTTTTTAAAGCGTAGTCAAAAAACATCACCGTACCTTTTCCAACTACCTTCAGTATCGTCTTCAAGTTTCACCCTTTTTCCTCTATGCATTAACCAGCATACAACCCTCAACAAAATCTGGCAACCTGCAGGATAGAGAATAAAAATATCCACTCATTTACACCAGGAATTACTTCTCTGCCACAATCTCAAGGGCTTTTGACATGAAAAACACATGATCAATTTGTTTGATTTAATTAATCGCAAGTCATGCAATTTGATTAAAACTCTCAAACCTCATAAAAAAAGAAACGGATGATTAGATATTCAAAGTCACAAATAATGTTGAGATAACAAGATATCTGTAAGTCGTGACAACTGTAAAACTCCCCCATTCCAAACTTATAAAAACACTTTTTTTTAAGATAGAAAAGATTAATTAGGGGGGGAATTGTGAAAAATTTACTTCCATTGTGTGAATAAGAGCATTTTAAAAGTAATATTAATTACAATTTCTTACTTTTTGAAATATGATTAATTACATATTAGTTTACATATAAATCACACACTGTATGCAAAATCTACTGCAGAAATTGAGCAGTCAGTGTGTACTTTCCAATAATAGGGAAATACAAGTCACTGAGATTTCCACTGAGGCATTAGCACGAGGAATGTTATTAATCTCAGCTCTATGTGAGAGTGTGCAAAGCTGCTAAGAATGATGACACTGAGGAAGAAGTAGAACAGACGCCATTATTACAAAAAAAGGCGATGCTGACAATATTATTCCAAGTGGCTTACCTTAGCATAAATATTGATGTGGTGTAGTTAAGTTTAAATTGTTTTATGAACCTGTCACACTGCAATGCAAACTGTGCAAAAAGAGGTTGTGAAGGATGGATCAGTACAAACACTACTGGACCCAAAACCTGCAAGCTAGTAGTGTTGCTTATTTCACATGGGAATAGATTTGATAATCATAGCAAACAAAATCTGAAAATAGATAAAAGCTAAAAAACAGCTTGTTTAATTGTAAGGGTTAGACAGTGGGAGGAAACTGTAATGGAAAACTAAACTATGGTTGTTTTGCAAGGAAAAGTGGGGGGAATGCTGGCATGGCCCATTTAACAATACATTTGATGGACACTAAACAAATAGCTCATCAAAACAATCTGTGGAAAACATAAACAGTCTGTCTAGATGATTTGAAAGGTTTCAAAGAAGCTTGTAAAAGGACAAAATATGTATTTCCAACATGACTGTAAACCGTTCTTCTTATTCAGAAACACAGTGATGCTCAATGCATTGTGAAAACAAATTGAGCTTTTACTTCTGAGTTCCTATATACAGACATAATCTAACAACAGCTGATCGATATTATCAAACTGAAAACTACAAACTGCTCTGACAGGCATTCGGCTGTTTCTTGTTGAACCAGTTTAAGTGCCACAGATCAAACATTAGTTGCATTTCAAAACTAGTAAGCTGCTTTCTTAGACAGATGAGCACCACAAACATTCTGAATGCTCAAACAAGCATGTGTGAGAATATTTTTCAATTTGGTCAGTTTAGTTATGATAGGCGTGGCCATTTGAATTCAATTTGATGTTTTTATAAGCGTCTATGAATGTTTGACTCCAGTTGGCCATTATAAGCATATTCTGAACATATGATTCTGTAGTTCAGGATTCACGTCAGTTTAAATATTTAATTATATTATAAGTCTAATAAAGAATTGATCTCATAAGGGGGTTGTTTAGTGATCCTTTCCATTAAAAAGTTTGAAAATCCCTAATATACAATCTTGCAAAATCATAAGCAATAAACAAACATTTAATTTTTAATGCTAATCTTAATTGACGATCCCGTCATGCCTCTTGTTTTTTTGAACTGCGGAGGATCGCGCTCTTTTCACGGAGTTGGGAATCAAGATCTGTTGGACTCAGAGCCATCCGTAAGTTACAGCAGATGATACTCGTTAAAATGCGCAGTGCTGAAAAAAATCAATCATGGAAATGGTTAGCTAACAAATACGTTGTTAATCAGTTGGAAAGTGGCGACGTGCACTGAGTAGAAACATTATACCGTTAGTGAAACGTTAGCCAGGCAGAGCACATAACAAGTTGTCCAGAACACCAAATCATTATAAACCCCTAAAACAGTGTATGAAAGAGTGTATTATAAGTGAACAATTTAACGTGGAACGTTTGCCTTGCTGCATCAGGTCCGTTCACAGTTGTTTTTTGCGGTTGGCAGAGCGAAATGTTTGTTCTCATCGCATTACTTCCATTCATTGAATAGTCTTCAAGGGCGTTTTTTAGATTAACACTGCGCCTTATTTTCAATAATTTGTTGATACTGATAGACGAATATTTGACCGATTTCAAGTGTCCACGTCAAGCACAGGAGCCCTACCACAAAGAGGCCACGTTAAATCCAGGTATTTTATTTTTGTACTCTCTCTCTCTCTCGGTGTGAGTTTATATATATATAAAATTATATGCATTGTTAATATGAGGATATTTTAGGTCACTTGTTCAAAGGCAACACATTATTAAAGGTAAATTAAAGCTGCCATTCCTTGACTGTTGTTGGTTGGCCTTTAAAATTTCTCATGATTTACTAACTTGCAGCTTACTACATCATGTGACCATTTGATCGAGATTAGAATTTAATGAAAGTATTTTGTTGAGATCAATACTTTGTTCTTCAATTCTTTTGTTCTTTGATTAAATTCGCAGTGGAGATGAACATCGAACGGGACTCCCACAATGGCTGAATATTGCTGCAATATTCACTTCAGAAGGCCTTTAATAACCCTCTGGAGCCGTGTGGAGTGCGTTTATGATGAATGGATGTGGATGGAGGCACTTTCTTCAGCTCATACTCATTTGGTAACCCTTACTGTCATTATAAAGCTCAGATGTTTAAGGATTTTTATTAATATTTCTACGATTGTGTTCATCAGAAAAACTTTAAGATGTTTCAATAGACAATGCAAAAGTTCTGGTATTGTTAGTAACTGATATTTTGAAAATCTTTCCTCTTTAAGCTCTATTGAGTTTGGACAAATAACAGATAGAAAAGACTGAGAAGTTGAAATCTGAAGCTACCGTGGAAAAAGAGTACATTTTGCATATCTTTCAGAGGGGATGGAAGACCAAGCAGATGGTAAGTGTGAAGTCTTTACTCTTCTCGTGTATAAATTTCCACTGTTGCCTGTAAGTCAATGCATTGTTAAATCTGAAATTTCATTCCTTCAGTTTAATTTTGTACCGGTAAGTTTTACATGGACAGTTATTTTTGTAATGAGGTCTTGATCCATTCTAAACTCTTAAAATGTAAATGTTTTTTCCCCCTTAACTCTAAGCCTGGAGCCAGTACTGAATCCCTCTACCGCAGTTTTGTGACCGCATCAAAGACCAGATCACAGCCGATCTACATTGGGAGTTTGAAGAGCACAACATGACGGTACATATTTCGAGGATTGACAGAGTGACCATTCCTGTGGATTCCTGAGGGCCTGACGTGCTGTGGACAAGATATTCTAGGTCTGAAACTTGTCCTGTCCACCACAGATTAGTTCTGTCTTCACTTTCTGAGACTGGGACATCTAATATTGAAACTCCACTTTCTCTTCCTTTTAAAACTGACATTCCTACTTACTGTGTTGCCTCTTTTGTGGCCCAAATATATTCATCAAATACAACTATAGTATTCCTTCACAATTAGTACACAATTACAACTTTTAGAAGTTATTGTCATTGAGAACAATTTCAAAATATGTGCCTGAATGTTTGTCTGATCTAAAATGTTTCTTTAAATGTATCCAAAAGAATCTGTCTGACACTTAATTGTAATAATTTGATGTTGGCAAAACTTTTAATGAATACTGCTGTTAATGGCTAGTGCATTACAACCGCATTTGTCTTATGATGAAAAATGGCAAATATTCTATAGATTTCTATCATTTAAAATTAGTCTGATTTGGAAAATTATCTTGTATCTGACATTTTATAAGTTGGTCTTATAAAATTTACCTGACATGTTATCTGCTAGTCTTGACTGTGTAGGATTGTTTCAATCAATCAAGGTGTAGTTGGTAACACTTAAATATATACTGTATTGTAAATAATGGAATTACAAAGCATTTGTGTCATCTGATCATCTAAATTGTTTATGAAATTGAGATTTAGAGCATTTAGCTGTGCCTCTGTAAATGCATTGTTCTCTACCCTGACAAAATCTGACTATAAATTAAATTACTAACATTTTTACATCTGTCCTGTTTTATTTAAATTTTGTAGAGTTACAAATGGATGGTAATGCTTACTATTTTTTATGAACGTTAATTAGCAGATGATAACTTTCAGTTACACTAAATGTGTTTAAATGACACGGCTGTGTGTTAAAATTACCTTACACAATTTGTGTGTTAAGATGGATCACACATCTACTGTGTTAAATTTGACAACATGTGTTGTCCCTGAGCACACTCAGCACGTGTGTTAAAATTCTGCACAACATGTGTCATTTTTAACACATCTCTTTTTGCAGTGCAAATTAAATCGAATAGTACATTAAAATAAACAATCTGAGTTTCACATTTAATCTAAATACGACTGAAATAGAGATATCACAACAAATGACAATTAACAATGGCTGCGATTTAAAAAGTACAATGTCTTTTGCGCTGAATGTCATTTATGTTTTCAGAGCATTCATAATAAATATACTGGTTCACATTAACTCCATCTTTGCAAGCACTGTGAATTTAACCTGCATTTGGGAATGCAATGTGAGCTAGGTTCACTTTATTCACATTACCATTTGTATAATTTTTGATTTGTGGACAGATGTTTACAACATTTTATCAATATTCCATCAACAAAAGCCTGAAGATTGGACATGTTTGACAATGTAGCAATTTCAATAGAAATATGTGCTTTGTGGACTCTCAAGTGAAAGTGAAAAAGTTCCCCACGCAGATTTCACTCACGCGAATTTGCTGTGCTGAACAAGTTTGAAAGTGACTTTTGTGTGACCAGAGCGTCATACATCACTATGCTACTGACAATGGACCTTCTTTCCCTGTGAATTTTCACCTTTAAAAGTAACCATTTCCAGTGGCAGCAGAGCCTTTGTTATTTGTTTCTAGATATCACAGCAGTAGCCAATAATGAGACATTTTTAAATCACAATAAATTATATATGTGTGTGTGTATATATATCAAAAAATATACATAGACATATTTTCTTGCACGTTGTTAACATCAGAGAACCGTGAACATGCGAATGTTTCATTAAATTATTGAAATGTTAACTTAAAAACTCCATACATAATTCCAAGTAAATATTACGTAAGAGATTCGGCTGAAAAAAAAAAAAAGTTTAGGATGTTCATAAGGTTCGGTTCCCGTTCCGAACGTGCAATTTGATTTGGGCGTCGTAAACAATGGGCATTACAGATTTTTTTTCTCAAGTTCTATTCGACAGTAACAAACATTCGGAACGTTTCTTCGGTGAAAAAAGTACCTCACGCCCCTATGACACCCAAAACGACGGTCACTCAGACATTCATGTTTTAACTCCATTAGCGCAGATGAACAGCCTTCATTACCGGCTAACACACATTTACTGAGAAGTGACGTCTTTTAAACCGATAAGTATGTGATTTGTGCGAGTTATCATATGTATTAGATCACTGGAGCCATAATCAGCTGATGACTGAATGACATGTTTGACCGGTTGTATGTGTAGTCTGTGCTAACAGTTAGCCGAGCTGCTATTAAATCTAAATGACGGGACGTAAGGTCAATCACAAAATTACACTTTTTATAAACAACTAAATTATCACTTATGAATCATATTATATATAACAGATCTCACGTAGAGTCAGCAATTAATAATACTAGTAATGCTAATAATAATATCAGGTGATTTCATCATGTAGCATTAATATCTCTGCCGTTTCCAGCGCTATCAGATGAGCTTTATATCGTCAAACACTGTAACAACTTTATCAGCTCATCATCACATTATAGCATATGATGTTCGGTGTGAGCGGGTGATTGTCAGAGATCATCAGCTGATTTCATGTCTGCTCGGCCTCTGTTGACGGGCCGCTCACAGAAAAGCGCATTGTTATGAACATTATCATTTCAACTCATGATCGCTCAACATCGGATGTGGGTACTTACAGGTAGACCCTCAAAGAAAACTTTCATCTGTGACCTGTTGATTTCTTAAACGTATTTGCTGGTAAAAACAGAGTCCATAAGCGCGAGAACTGCACAAAGCGACAGTCATGAGTGCTGATGAAAACCAACCGAACATCATCAGCCACACCGGAAGCGCCGACGAACTCCTACTTCCGCCTTCCGTCTAGTTGCATTCACTCACATTATATTAAAAAACAAAAACAGACAATTGATAATTAATCCGAAACATATATATACATAGTAAATAAAATTTAAATTAAATTATTAAATAAAAATTTTCGCTTATGTCAAATGGATAACTATATTTAACCATATATACACTTAAATTATAAAATGTAATATATTTAAAAGTCCTATAATGTCTGACAAAATTCTTTCGGCTATGAAAATAAAATATTTAAATAGAGAAAATTGGAAATAGTTATAAAAATAATTGGATAAAAAACGTTGAAATTCTGATAATTGTTCTCAAATAATTTAATGTGACTGTATGTTACAAATGATTCTCATCCAAAGGTAAATTATGCTGCATTTCTCATGTATTATAGCCCCAGCGTTGCAAAAGCTGTATAGTTTATATATTATAAATATATAATGTAACATATATATATATATATATATATATATATATATATATATAAATTCTGTCATCATTTGCTCACCATCAAGTTGCTCGAAACTTTTTGAACACAAAAGATATTTTGAAAAAATTTGGTAACAGGTCCCCATTGACTTCCATGTTTTTTTTTTTTGCACTTAACTTTCATACTTTGACACAGAACTGATAAATTTGGTACAACACAATGCCTGAGTGTTGTAATGTCCTTGTGTGTGCTCTGTTTCTAAGAAAAGTTATCAAAAGACGCGAAATGTGTGGGGGATATCCATTGTTGTCTAAATGAGAAATATTTGCAGTGGTCTTGTCAACCGCTATAGAGTTAGTATCGCTACAGAGTAACATCCGATGAATGCGGCTGACAGGTTTCATAGAAACAGATTTGATGTGAGCGCGTGTGTGTGTGGTAGCAAACCAAATCAGTCTCGGGACAGATATCTCATTCGCAAATACATTTAGGATAAAACGTCATCATGTTTTAAAGAAGAGTGCCTTGAAAAGTGGTAGGAAATAACGGATGATAGGCACAGCACGGTAACAAAACTCAGAGGCATTTACAATTACACACTCACCATAGGTGTCGCGTGCAAACTCAAAATTACTCAGATACATAGGCCTACACCAGTTTAAATAGACGTTTGTCTGGGTTTAGGGATGTTTAGATAACTATAAAATAATTCACATGTTTTAAATAATCTTTTAGATCTGTGTTAATGTATCAGTTTGTTAAAACAAATTGAAGCATTTAAACTGATTTAAGTTTAAATACTTTAATTATATTATATTACATTATATTATAAGTCTAATAACAATTGATCTCACAAGGGGGTTATTTAGTGCTCCTTTCCATTAAAAAGTTTTAAATTGCCTTACATACGATCTTGCAAAATCATTAGCAATTAAAGCTGCAAGCAGCGATGAAAGGGCCCTCGCACCCGGACGCCTTAGGAAAACAGAGAACAGTGGGTGACATGCATTTAAGCATGTAGATATAATTGAAATATGGTAAAGTCATTTCAAAAAGCCACACTTCTTGCTGCCCCCAGGTGGCGCTTTGACTATAATTGAATATTGCCATGTAGATGTCTTTAAACCAGGTCTATTATTAAACATGTGAAGTTTAGAGCAGATCGGACACTATGCCTGAGTTACAACAGCTTCCTGTTTCGTGGCATTTATCTCATACGTTTGCACTTTGACAAGTGTTCCATGATTTTACATGTTTCTTTCATGTTTGGTACTTCCTGGCATATTTAAATCAGTGTCTGGGAGCGATTGAAAGTGTAAAGCATGCCATTTCATGTTGCCAGCAGGTGGCGCTATGACTAACTGAATATTTACATGTAGATGTCTTCAGGCCAGGATTTTTATAAAAGATGTGAAGTTTGGGGCTGGTTGAATATTGTATGCCTGACTACCAACAGCTTCACCTTGTAAATGTCTTCAGGTTGCCCTGGACACGCTGTTCAGCGAAAACTCAAGATCTTTGTAATTTAACATTGTAAGGGTCTTTAGATAAGTCTGATCAAATATGATGTTGGTCTGATTAAAGTTCTAGGAGGAGTTCGATAAAGGACGACGTCTGGAAATGGCAAGAACTGCAAAAATTTGGCAGAAAAAATAAAAAATATTTCACATCCTGTTGGGTTTTCAGATTTTTCGCAGGACTTTTTTGCAGGTATTGGGCTATTACATGTGTGTACAAAATTTCATACCTGTATGTGAAATTTTATAGCTATCGAGCCATTTTGCCACACCTAATTCTGAAACCCATATCAGATGAAAATTTTCACCACTTCTGACGTGTGCATAGTTTCATGAGATTTTGAGCATGTTTAGGCTCTCAAAAATGCGATTCATTTTGGAGAAGAGTAACTGACCGAGCAATTACAATTGAGTTCTCACACCATTGGTGCACGGGCCCTAATGATAATAATAATAATAAAAAATATAGCTGCAAGCAGCGATGGGCGGGCCCCAGCTGGTGGCACCGGGACAACTGGTTCATGGCGGGAAAAATGAATTTAAACGGTGTCTCCACTTTTGTACCGAGTTTCACAACTATAGGTTAAACTTTTGTCAAAAGATGGCACTATAGAGCCCCTCCTCCCCGCCCGTTTCTAAGGCTTTGCCCATGTCTACTAGTCGACAATATTGATATGCGTGTCGAGTTCCATTCAATTTGAAGCATGTTAAGAGCCTCAAACAATCCTAAGAATATTATTAAAGTTTGACGTCTTGTATTGGTAACAATATTTAAGATATGAAATGTATTGACATTATAATGAAGAAGTTTGAAGCAAATCGAGTAAAAATAAGCGGGTGATCTCAAAGCATTTTGAAAGTGACACATTTCCTGCTGCCAATTGGTGGTGCTATATCTTTGACTCACAATAGTCACATTCATGTGCTCTACCTCCTACAAGGAACACACAGCTGAAGTTCCATAAAAATCAATAAATGTATGCAGTAGTAATAACACACTTCCTGTTTCTCTTTTCTCACCATAAGTTTATTGCCTCGCCTATTTGAGATATCAAAAATCTGCTGCCAATTTTGCATCATCAATGTCTTGACTTAATGCTGACCGAGTTTGGTGGTGATCGGATTAAGCGTCTAGGAGGAGTATATCAAATTCCAGAGCATGCGTTTTTCAAACAACCCCTAATAGCTCACTTCCTGTTGAGGCGGCGTACAATTTAGAGCACGAAAATTGTCAGGCCCGATGAGGTCTTCAGGTGTACCGAGTTTCATACTAATATGTGCAAGCGTGATTGATATATGGACCAAGTTTTCGGATCCCATTCAAGGGGGCACTGTTGAGCCCCCCTGCCATGCCCGGATCCCAGCCATTGTGACGTCCTAAAGGTTCCAATGTGTGTGCAAAGTTTCAAGAGTTTTTGAGCATGTTAAGGGCCCCAAAAAGCCCCGAAAGGTTGAAAAAATGGTTGGCATCGCCAAGGCGTTTAAAACGGGTAAATATAAAAGGACCATGTCAAACTCATTTGAATCCACCACATTTACTGCAGCAGTTGGTCTCCACATAATCACAAACCACAACAGACCATGAGATCATTTAAATTTAGATTAATTTCATTTCATAGGATGTCATATGTCACTTTCAAGTGAGTGCAGAATGTGTTTTTTGCGTAGCTGAGCTACCGTTTGCGCACCAATCTTATGCACCAAAAGGATGCTTTCATTTAATTCCAACATGGATGGTATCCGAAGAAAAAATAAAATTATAAAATTAACAAATGGAGCCAAATAAGCTCACCTATGAAAAATTATTATAAACAGCCAATTTTTTAAAATCGTGTGTAATTTATTCTTTTTAATAAAAATTACATCAATATATATGATGCTCGCCAACACCTTGTCTAACGCCTATGTCTAGAAAGCACACACTCCCTCCTATGTAAAAAACAGACTGACTTTATTTCTGTCTGAGGCCCGATCACATTGAACGCGTTTTGTGCAGTGAGAGGCGCCTTTTTTGAATTGTTTTCTATGGCAAAGAGCGTTTTGCGCCCTGGGCACCTCACATTTTAACCAGCTGCTGCGCCTCGCGTTTTTGCAGGAACGCTCGGAGCCCCTGAAGTTGAAAAAAAAATCAACTCTGAGCAGAAAAGCGCCCAACGTCATTCGAGTTTTTTTTCCATTGGCCAATCGAATGAATGGAGAGATGGCTTTCCGTTGTGCTGATGATTGTTCACAGTTCTTTGGACACTTCAAAGATGGAGCCCTTTGCTTATAACACACTTCTTTTTTTTTTAAAGTTTCTACTAATATGAAAGTGTGACGAGCAGGGCAGGCAAGAGCCGTGAGGGAATACAAACATAATAAAAACACAACATAAAATCCAGGCTTGGTCCTCTCTCATCCTTCACCATCGTCGCTCCCCTTTTATGCTTCCGGAGCTCCTCCGTGAGAGATACGAGTCCGGTGCACAGAGCAGCTGAAGCTCATTAGCAATCACGTCACCGGCCTCGCGCCGTTCCCTCGCGGCTCTCGCCCGCCCTGCTTGTTACAGAAAGTTTAACAGCAAACCAAAGAGCGCTCAAGCTCACAGTGAGACAGAGATTCAGAAGATATAACATTTTAAACAAAGATTAAAATCTAAATGTGACCAAAAAGTAGTCTAAATAATTAACAAAATATACATGCTAATAGAGTATGGGAAAACCATTCATACTGTACTTTAAAGCTGTTCAGAATTGTATTTAACTTTGTTTAAAAATAAGCCTATTGTGCCATCTTTTGGTTACTATATATTTAAATTCTTTTTTTATTGTCCTCGAACAGATAGTTAATCTGCTTATTTTTAAGTTACACATACTACACTGATTGAAAAAAACGTTTGAATTTCTTATGCAATGTTAATATTATTGTATATAGAAATAAAAAGTGTGTAATTCAGAGGAGAATATTGTTTAGTGTCATGAATTAATCTCTAAATACATAATTTTAAAGAAAACAAATATATTATTTGTACTATATCTGAAATATAGTACATTCATTTTAAATTCATCCAGGTTCAATTGAATTTATCTTAAGTCTTTTACGTTATTATTAACCATATTATTAAACTAATTATATAGAACTAAATAGTCAGTACACTACAACAGAACTGGTTCTAGGCCTTTATTTTTATGAGATTTCCTATCCTATAATGCAGACAAAAGGACACAGCAATTAAAGTGTTAAACCTGCCAGTTTGTAAAACACACACAGTGACAGAGACAGAGAGGCACACACACACACACACACACACAAATTAACCTCAAAATACAACATTTTAAAGAAAACAGATATTTTGTTCTAAAAATTGTATATTCATTTTAAATTTATTGAGAATCAGTTCCAAACATACAATCTTAATTTAATTTAAGTCAAACAATGACTTTGCAAGATATGCGAAACATTCTTTTTTTAAAAAGTATTGTTAGATCCGTTTGTCTCAACCCTGTTTAAAAATAGGTATATGCTGCCCTCTAGTGCTCATTCTGTGATCATTCAAATATGACAATTAAATGTTCCATGAATTATTGCAACCAAAGAGCAGTTATCTGCCTAATTTTAAATTACACATTCTTCTTGAAATTAAAAAATGCATTAAAATTTTCATTTAAAATATTTGTCTTATTATATGTAGCGCCCCCTACCTGTCTTTATGTTAATTAAGTAGGGTAGCGCTCCAGATTCATACACTATATGCCTACAGATGTTGAAGTTAGGCCCCTCTGATGTCACAATAAAGTACTCCTCCTTAAGAAAGCTATTTTATATATAGGAACTATACTAAAATGCAATATGTATAATGTATTATATGCAAAATATAATAAATAGTCAATAACGAGCTCTTAGAGAAGTAACAAAATATAAAGGATTTAATTATAACAGAAATAGAAAGTGAAAGGGTTTGGATGATGTGATATTTTCACACAATCACGTTTTAAATCTGACCAAATTAACACCAACAACACAATACTTCCGTTAACCCTTTTTTTCAAAAACAAAAGGGTCTCTGTATCAACTGTATCCAAACCTATCAATTGAACCTTTTAACTAAGTGGGAAATTCAATGTACACAGACTCACACCCTGTTTCAAACCATCACTCAGCATATAGAGTCGTTAAACGCGCTGACTATCAGCGTGAATGGCAATTAAACACTGTGGGCCCACATACATACATACACACACGCACACCGTTGCAGGCCTGTATCGTAGCTCGGGTTCGTGGTGGCCGGGAAACTGAAAAATGGCCGCTTCACTCTCCTGAGCACAAATAAATACACAACAAAGTTACCTCAACCTTCAGGCGCGAAACCCACAGTGATATAGGAATCCTGTATAAGGCCTCCCGCAGCTCCTCGGTCTCGCGCTCCCGACAGCCGATGCAACGCTCCTCCCACACAGACAGAGAAACACCCAAATAGCACGGGTATTTGGGAGCTATCAGGTCCTCACCGTCTTCTCCGTCGCCCCGACACTACAAGGCTTACAATTTCCAAACGGTGTTGGTTCAACTGTCCCGCTAATCTAATAGTCTGTTTGCAATGAATAAAGTAAAACGTAAGCAGTCCGTACGCTTACTACACCGGAATGTCCTCTAATCACTCACGGCGAACTCACAATAAACACAAAAAAATGGACTCGTGTTTCACACGTACTCAATATTAAAGTGTAAGATTTTTACACTTGTAAACTGGTAAACTCATTCACCCCTCTCCGACTCCCTTGCGCGCGTCTCCTTCTCCTCGCATCTCTCCCCTTGTTCCAAAAAAAACAAACCCAAAACACTCCCGCCAACAGCCACTCAAAATACATAACACATAAGAGCGGGCGGGACTTAACTCTCTTGAACCAATAAAATAATGCAAGACCTAACTTGTAGGTTAAAACCACGTTTCTTTCACCTGTGTAGAACAATCTAACTTGCTATATGCTCGCGTTCTTAAAGGCATATAATATTTATTTATATATAAATATAAAGCAGAAAACTCATTGCCTGTAGAATATTATTCTACTGGGTTACATGCTCCCCCTACTAAATATCTCATGTCCCCATGAGATTACTTTACACATTAACAGTGACTTTAGGCTCAGTATAAGCATTTACTTGAGCACAATAATTACACTGTGCCATAGGATGACACCACGTGGTGTTACAGGGTCTCATTTCTTTCCCACCCTCTACATGTACGACCATACCTCTATGGACCAGTGTTAAAGGTCGGTTAGTGGGCCGGCCTAGACTATCATAGCTCAGTCTGACTACTGGTCTTATGTTTCTTTTGGGGCGGAAATGAACGGTCTCTACTACTTCTCTAGTATTAGCTATGCCAGGCTCTCCCCCTTCTAAACCTGGATCTCCCGTTTCCTCTGGAATCTGATCTAAGAGTTCCCCATGGCTTTCTTCAGTGAACATTGGCTCTGCCATTTCTGCAAGGGACCTATCCACTTCACCTCCATGGTACGCAGTTTCCTCCTCCACTGCATTTTCTTCCAGTGCAACCTGCGGTGTCTCGACCCTGTCCGGGCAGTAATACCACAGGTTATCCTCTTCACTTTCGGAGTCATTACTCCATTCACTTCCTATCACAGCTGCATTTCTTTCTCTTAATCCTCGTCTCTGTTTTCTTTCAACAGGTCTTGTCCTGGTCTCCAGGGGTGCAGAAACTTTCTTTGGTTCTCCAGGATCAGACAACCTCACATTGTCTCCAACTGGTAAGAGATGGTCTCGGTGTAAAGTTCTTACACTGCCCATACCGGATTCAGGTTTCAGGCGATACACAGGTAAGTTCTTTAGTTGTTCCACCACCAGGTAAGGAACCGAATTCCACTTGTCGCAGAGTTTGTTCTTGCCAGTCAAGGCCAGATTTCTTATCAGCACACGATCTCCTAATGCCAAGGTGTGATGTTTCACTCGTTTGTCATACAGCCGTTTGTTCCTCTGCTGGCTTTTCTGGGCAGTTTCAGTGGCTAACTGGTAAGCTTTTTGTAAGTCTGACTTCATTCTCTCCACGTACTGTCGATGACTTTCAACTCCCCTTCCATCAGGTGAAGTCCCGAAACACACATCCACAGGCAGACGAGCCTCTCTTCCGAACAGAAGATAATATGGTGAGTATCCGGTTGACTCGTTCTTAGTACAGTTATATGCGTGTACTAATCTGTTAATGTGTTGGCTCCATCTGTTTTTCTCTGCAGGATTCAGAGTACCGAGCATGGAAAGCAGGGTTCGGTTGAACCTTTCAGGCTGGGGGTCTCCTTGCGGATGGTAGGGAGACGTTCTGGATTTTCTGATTCCCAGCATACTCAGGAGCTCTTTTATGAGCCCACTCTCAAAATCTCGCCCCTGATCGGAGTGTATACGGGAGGGTAAGCCATAGTGAACAAAGAATTTGTCGCAAAGTATCTTGGCCACAGTCAGAGCTTTCTGGTCCTTGGTGGTGAATGCTTGGGCGTAGCGGGTGAAATGGTCAGTTACGACGAGAACATTGCCAATACCTTTCGAATCAGGCTCGAGTGACAGGAAGTCGATGCACACTAAGTCGAACGGCCCACTGCTGGTCATGTGATTCAGTGGTGCAACTTTTTTAGGCAGTGTCTTTCTCATTACACAGCGGCCACAGTTCTTAACATACTGCTCTATGTATGCAGACATTTTGGGCCAATAGAAGCGATCCTTCAGGAGTTCAGTAGTTTTCTCTACTCCCAAATGGCCTGAGTCATCGTGCAAAGAGCGCAGTACTTCGGACCAGTACCTCTCTGGTAAGACGAGTTGTGTTTTCTCTCTACCACAGGAACTTTTGGTTACTCTGTACAGAAGTTGACTCATGATCTTTAACTTGGGTCCCTGTCGCTGTAACAGAGCAATGGTCGCATTGGAACTCTTAGCAACGGTAAGTATTTTCCCTGACTCCACTTCACGCTTCACTGCACCAACTACAGGGTCCTCCTCTTGCGCTTTTCTCAAATCTGCATTAGTCAGCTGTTCCAGTTGACCCAGACCCAACGCTGTGGGACAAGAGAAAGCCTCAGGTACACTCTGAGGTAAAACGCCTAAGTGATCCACCAGTCGGGAGGATGACTCTTCCCGTCCAGTGGTCACTGCCAACTGACAGATGGCTCTTACTCCTGACTTGGCTATTTCCTTCCATTCAGCGCAAGCGGTGGATTCATAGGGATAACGAGACAACACATCCGCATCAATGTTGTGACTTCCTGGCTTGTATTGCAAGCTGAAGTTATAGGTAGCTAGTGCAGCTAACCACCGATGACCTGTCGCACTCAGCTTAGCACTTGACAACACATAGGTAAGTGGATTGTTGTCTGTTTTCACCACAAACTGGGCACCATACAGATAGTCGTGGAACTTGTCCACAACCGCCCATTTGAGCGCCAAGAACTCCAGCTGATGAACGGGGTATCGTTGCTCAGATGGACTTAATTTTCGGCTTGCGTAAGCCACAGGCCTAAGTCCACCCGGATGCTCCTGATTCAGAACGGCACCCAGTCCACTCATACTGGCGTCGACATGCAGTACATAGGGTTTGTTGGTATCGGCAAAAGCAAGTACTGGGGCATGTGTGAGACAGTAGATGATTTTATGGAAAGCTGCTGTACATGTGTCATCCCAACGCTCTCCGAATGGCTCAGAAGCTTTGTAATACTTCTTGCCGTCTATCGTCTTTTGGTTTTGTCCAGATGTTGGTGGGTAACCTTTGGTGAGCTCGGTCAACGGCCTCACGATGGTTGAGTAATCCTTTATGAAGCGCCGGTAAAATCCACAAAATCCCAGGAACGACCTCAATGACTTTAGGTCGGTGGGCCTTTTCCAGTGTGTTACGGCTGCAATCTTGGCTGGGTCTGGTGATACGCCAGCAGCTGACACAATGTGACCCACATAACGGACTTGTGACTGGCAAAACTGACACTTGTCAATCGAGACTTTCAAGCCACACTCACGCAGACGGTCTAGGACTTTTAATAGTCTCTCTTCGTGTTCTTCAAGTGTGCGTCCGAACACTATGATGTCATCGAGGTAGACTATTACTTGGAGGAGATGCATGTCTCCCACGGCTTTCTCCATTAGCCTTTGGAATGTGGCTGGAGCTCCAGTAATTCCTTGAGGCATCCGTTCAAACTGGAAGAATCCAAGGGGACAGATAAATGCTGTCTTCTCTTTATCTTCCTCCGCCATGGCTATTTGGTAATATCCACTACGGAGGTCTAGTACGGAAAACCATTTACTACCAGCCAAGCAGTCCAGGGCATCATCGATCCTGGGAGTGGTGTACTGATCTGGGATGGTACGAGCATTTAGAGTTCGGTAGTCGATGCACATCCTTATTGCTCCACTCTTCTTCCGTGCTATTACGATGGGCGATGCATATGGACTCCTTGACTCTTTGATGATTCCTGCCACCAACAGGTCTTTGATGTGGCGGCGTACATCCTCGATATCTGCTGGCGCAATGCGTCTGGAGCGCTCTCTGAATGGTTTGGAGTCTTTTAGTCTGATTTGATGCTCAACTCCTTCAGCTAAGCCCACATCCCACTCACTGGTAGAAAACTTCTGACGCAATCTCCGTTCCCAGGCCTCAGGAATGGATGACTCACCAAAATTAAACAAACTTGGGTCTACTGCTTGGGAGCTCTGTTCTCCCGAACTTACGGTGAGTGTGTCGGTGGGATACACGTTGGCCATTACTGTTCCAGCAGGAATGGAGATATCTTTGGATGTTTCATTATGGATCAGGACTTGGATATTTCGTCCTTCCATGGCTGAAGAGGGGAGTACCACTGGAGTTATGAACGTTCCAGCTGGAAGACTATTCTCTTCAGGGGTGTCTACCACAAAGATCTCTTTTCTCAAAGGCCTGTCAGTCTCCATTTTACATACAGCACATACTTCCCCCCTTGGTGGAACTATGCAATCACCAGGTCCTATCCATCTGACTTTCCCATCAGGTCTGTCTTCAGTCTCTTGTTTTGACAGCTGGATTGCAGGGTGTTGAGTCTGGATCCTCAAAGCATGTGCAACACTGGATCCTGCAGCATCATGGCTAAGAGCAGCAAGGCGTTTGAAGAAACTGGCGTTTGTACCAATAATGACTGGGACTTGGGAGGGACCCTGGGGCTCAGGACATACTAGCGCCAGGATGGACAATGGCTCCTCCACACCAGCGACAGAGGCAGGGAAGGTGACATCAACCACAATATACCCCTTGTATGGGTAACTGGAAGTACTGAGACCCCATATGGACAATCCAGTCAGAGGGTGAATGGGCACATCAGGCAGGTTCTTAGAGTACCAGCTGTCAAACACAATCGTCACTTGTGATCCACTGTCTAATAGTGCTTGACACCCACAGCCATTAAGCTTCACTTCTACAGTGGACGCTGGTCCTACTAGCCCTTTGGGAAGGCAGCTGGAGTTGTAGATGTCGGTTTGGCTCTTTTTGGAAAAACAGGCCTGGTTTGACGCAGTTCTATCTTCACCCATCTCGTTCTTCCCACTCTTTGCCTGCCGCAATGAACGAATCAGTTTCTGAATCACTTGATCAGAATTTGGTGGAGCTTGACACTTTGTTGCAATATGACCATCTTCTCCACACCTGTAGCAGAAGTGGTCGTCTCTTGTTCTGGCTGACTTGTATCTTAAGGACGTGGATACAGACTGGGACTGGGATGGTTTCGGCCGCTGCTCTGGAACATGAGGTGAGTATTGAGTGGAACTGACACTCAGAACTGCCAACTGCTGCTGTAAGTGTTGGACCAGTTCCTTTAACTCTTGGACTTCTGAATCATTTTTTTCATTTTTGGTTGTTTTTTCTTTCGTTTTAACCACTAAGGACGAAGTAGACAAGGTTCTGGGCTCACCTCCACTTATTTGGCTTCTCAATTCTTCAATCTCGGCCTTAAGTTCCTGGATGACAGAGGTGCTGAGTCTGTCATCGGCATGGAATTGAATAGCTTTGGCTTTAGCAGACATTCTGTGGCGAGCAGCTTCACTCTCTTCTGCCTCACGTATTTCCTTTAACAGACTCAGAAAAGAAGGTGGGTTATTTTTCCTTTCTCTCAGTCTCAACTGGAGCAACATCATGTCGGAATTCACAGCCCCTCTAATTAGCTGTTCCACTCGTACTTTGTCCACCAGTCTGGGGGACAGTCCATCTCTTTCTACTACTTTGCTGAGTGTCTTCTCCATCCTTCTCAGGAATTCAGACAGAGCCTCCCCTGTGCTCTGGCGCATCAGACGAAACTTGAAGTATAAATCCTCACCAGACTCAGATAATCCAAACGTGCTCTCCAACGCTTCCAAATACTGCAAAGCACTCGCTTCAGGATCTGAAAATCGAACAGCTCTTATGATGTCCAACGCCGGTCCCTTGAGGCTTTCCACTATTCTGCGTCGTTTTTCTTTTTCAGAGCAGTCACACTCAGCTATCATCAGCCTGGCTTGGTCCATCCAAGTTTCCATATTCTCCTCTCCCACAGGGGTTGGAGTTACTGCAGAAAAAGTGCGCAGGCGACGATAGGCGTTGCTGTCACTTGGGAACTTAACTGTTTTTGCAAAAACCTCACCCATGGCTCGTATAATTGACTCAGGTGAACCGTCTTGGACACTGGGAGGAGGAATCAAAGCATGTATATCACTGAGAGACTTTCCTTCTTCCCTCAGGAACTTTGCAAGCTTTTCAGTAAATCCGCCAGTAGCAGTGTTGAATGCAGATTCCTGTGTCTGAGTTACTATGACTGACCATGGCTCGCTCTTTTCTCCCCGAGACACTTCAGCAGGTATGCGCTTAGGATCAATGGCTTGTTTGCACTCACACAACACCAGCAGAGAACGTGAGGTAGGTCCTTCTCTTGTGTCTCTTACACGAACTCTTCCTAGCGCTTTTACTGTTTCCATTGCCTCTTCAATTTCAGCCACTTCTGTATGAACAGGTACATTTAAAAGCATTAAAGCATGAGTCTCATCAATGCCAGCATCTTTGCACCAGTTGGCCAACTCGGTTTGGAGGACTGGGTCTTTTGTTAGATCCATGATAACGCCGTATGTAGTTCTCAGTCTCTTATAATGCAAAAACAGGGTAGGATTGAGCTTAACTTTCTTCTCTTTTTTTTTTTTTTTTTTTTTTTAGGAACTAGTTGTGACTTGCCAGAGGGATATCCCGGACGAGCCCCCACTTTATGTAGCGCCCCCTACCTGTCTTTATGTTAATTAAGTAGGGTAGCGCTCCAGATTCATACACTATATGCCTACAGATGTTGAAGTTAGGCCCCTCTGATGTCACAATAAAGTACTCCTCCTTAAGAAAGCTATTTTATATATAGGAACTATACTAAAATGCAATATGTATAATGTATTATATGCAAAATATAATAAATAGTCAATAACGAGCTCTTAGAGAAGTAACAAAATATAAAGGATTTAATTATAACAGAAATAGAAAGTGAAAGGGTTTGGATGATGTGATATTTTCACACAATCACGTTTTAAATCTGACCAAATTAACACCAACAACACAATACTTCCGTTAACCCTTTTTTTCAAAAACAAAAGGGTCTCTGTATCAACTGTATCCAAACCTATCAATTGAACCTTTTAACTAAGTGGGAAATTCAATGTACACAGACTCACACCCTGTTTCAAACCATCACTCAGCATATAGAGTCGTTAAACGCGCTGACTATCAGCGTGAATGGCAATTAAACACTGTGGGCCCACATACATACATACACACACGCACACCGTTGCAGGCCTGTATCGTAGCTCGGGTTCGTGGTGGCCGGGAAACTGAAAAATGGCCGCTTCACTCTCCTGAGCACAAATAAATACACAACAAAGTTACCTCAACCTTCAGGCGCGAAACCCACAGTGATATAGGAATCCTGTATAAGGCCTCCCGCAGCTCCTCGGTCTCGCGCTCCCGACAGCCGATGCAACGCTCCTCCCACACAGACAGAGAAACACCCAAATAGCACGGGTATTTGGGAGCTATCAGGTCCTCACCGTCTTCTCCGTCGCCCCGACACTACAAGGCTTACAATTTCCAAACGGTGTTGGTTCAACTGTCCCGCTAATCTAATAGTCTGTTTGCAATGAATAAAGTAAAACGTAAGCAGTCCGTACGCTTACTACACCGGAATGTCCTCTAATCACTCACGGCGAACTCACAATAAACACAAAAAAATGGACTCGTGTTTCACACGTACTCAATATTAAAGTGTAAGATTTTTACACTTGTAAACTGGTAAACTCATTCACCCCTCTCCGACTCCCTTGCGCGCGTCTCCTTCTCCTCGCATCTCTCCCCTTGTTCCAAAAAAAACAAACCCAAAACACTCCCGCCAACAGCCACTCAAAATACATAACACATAAGAGCGGGCGGGACTTAACTCTCTTGAACCAATAAAATAATGCAAGACCTAACTTGTAGGTTAAAACCACGTTTCTTTCACCTGTGTAGAACAATCTAACTTGCTATATGCTCGCGTTCTTAAAGGCATATAATATTTATTTATATATAAATATAAAGCAGAAAACTCATTGCCTGTAGAATATTATTCTACTGGGTTACATATATATTGAAATAAAAAGAGAGAATATTTCAGTTATTTGAAAATATAAGACAAGTTATTTTCTTTTTTCTGTCCTTTCTTTAAACCTTCACTATGGCAACACTATTAGAGATATACTATAATCGTTTGCAATGTAGCATCTTCAGTATGTTGTCATCATATTCAGAAAGTTTGGTGGCAATAGCATGAATACCCCAAGAGCAGTAGCTAAAACTTCAGAGCTTGATTAATCAAACTATCCACATTCAAACCAAAATATCTGACTTCCTGTTGGTTGGAGGTAATGACTAAGAATTAGAAAGTTGTCTGGATTAATGAGAACAATATGAGTACTGAGTTTGGTGTCTGTAGGTTAAACTAACGCCCCAAATTTTGTCAAAAGCTGGCACTATAGAGCCCCTCCTCCACGCCCATTTTTAAGGCTTTGCCCATGTCTACAGGATGACCATCCTGGATGACCACTGCAAAGATGGAGCGCTTTACTTGTAACTTGTTTTTTTTTTTTTTTTTTTTAAGTTTCTGCTAATATGAAAGTTTAACAGCAAATCAAAGAGCGCTCAAGCTACACGAACAGGACAGCTGATTCAGTGGTTGCCTAACAAGATAACCACAGCACACTGCTTTTTTTTCTAAAATCAACAAAAAAGGATAGTGCGGTGCACCTCGCGTTTTCAGAACTGAAAATTGCTCAGTGTGATCGGGGCCCTAATAATAATAATAATAATCCTAAGGAAAACAACAGGTGTCACACCGTCTACGTCACCTGCACGACCAGCTCCACCCACACGCTCACAATCACCGGAATTCTGATCATCTGCACCTGTCATCACTCACGCCAGATAAAAGGCCCTCACTTCCTCTGTCAGTTGTCTGATCTCGTCTTGAATGGACTACAGACTTACCCGTGTCAGCTTACCTGTCTGCTTCGGATTCCTTGGATGTTACTTCGTCTTCAACGACTCTCTATCAGGCGTGTGCGTGAGCCGCTGGACTGTACTCACTGGACCTACAAACATAGGAAACCCCGGACTCGGGGTCTTCCTCGTTGCGCTCAGCTGCCTCTGCATGTCCCGTGGCCCGACCAGCGCCCTACTCAGGCGAGGCGGAGGACTGCAACGGGTTCCTCATGCAATGTTCACTGTTTTTCGAAATCCAGCCCCATCTGTTCGTCTCAGAGAAAGCGCAAGTGGCATTCATGATTAATCTTCAAACCGGCAAAGCGTTACGGTGGGCCCAGGCTCTGTGGCAGTCCAACGCTGCCATCCTTACATCTCTTGCTGCCTTCACCAACCATTTTAAAGAAGTCTTCGGACAAACTACCTCATCACTCTCCGTATCTGATCAGTTGTTTCAGGGTAGTCGTGGCCTAGTGGTGAGGGAGTCAGGCTTGTAATCTGAAGGTTGCTGGTTCGATTCCCACGCCGGCAGGAATTGAAAGTGGGGATTGTGAATAAACAGCACTCTCTCCACCTTCAATACCATGACTAAGGTGCCCTTGAGCAAGACACCTAACCCCTGATTGCTCCACTTGTAAGTCGCTTTGGATAAAAGCGTCTGCTAAATGACTAAAATGAAATGAAATGAATTGTTTCATCTACGACAAGGCTCTTCGTCAGTTGGTGATTACACACTGCAGTTCCGTACGCTCGCTGCACATAGCGGTTGGAACGAGACTGCCCTCCTGACTGCTTTTCGTCAAGGTCTCAATCCCGAGATACGTCAATTGATGGTTGTTTACGATGATACGATGGGGTTAGAAGCCTTTCTCCAGAAAACAATCCGAGTATCCCAACGTCTCACAGCTTGTGAACGCTACCAACCCGTTCTGCAGTCCCCGTCCGCCAGTTTGCCAGCCGCCCTTCCAGCACCAGAGCCTATGAACGTGGACACATATCGCCTCACTCAATCGGAACGACAACGTAGAATCTCACTCAATCTCTGTCTGAATTGTGGTGGTGAAGATCATCGTCTACTCAACTGTCCGGTTCGACCCCCTCGGCCCTCGGTGAGTACAATCCAAATACATCCAAAAGTTTCACATTTAATCCGAACCACAGTATACTTCCTCATAGATAATTCCTATGTTTCAGCGCAAGCTCTGGTTGACTCGGGGTCCGCCGGGAATTTCATCTCCCGCCAGTTCCTCCGGACCTTAAACCTGAGACGCAAGCGCAGTGACCGACCTATGAAGATACACACCATATTGGGAAAGCCGTTGGGTCGAGGGGTTATCAGTCATCACTCACCACCACTTACACTCCACATCGGACGCCTCCACCAAGAGAAAATCGCGTTCATGGTGCTGGAAGGTTCAACCACCGACATCATCCTGGGGCGCCCGTGGCTGGCCGATCACAACCCTATATTTGACTGGAACACCGGTGAAATCCTTAAGTGGAGCCAACATTGCCAACGTACCTGTCTCATCCCTGTTAAGAGGATTCCTAGCTCTTCTTCTGCCAGAACCTCCCTCCGTCCGGACCTCTATCTTTACTCCATCTCGGTAGAGAGTCCGGAGACCACCCAGAACCATACCATTCCTGTCGAATACCGGGCGTTCCAGGATGTATTCAGCAAGCGGCTGGCAACACAGTTACCTCCACATCGGCCATGGGACTGTGCTATCGACCTGCTACCTGGGTCCATACTTCCTAAGGGTAAAGTATACCCTCTGTCCATCCCGGAACGGAAGGCCATGGATGAATACATCTCCGAGGCTCTCCAACAAGGGTTCATCCGTCCATCTACGTCCCTTGCCGCTTCAAGCTTCTTCTTTGTCGCCAAGAAGGACGGAGGCTTGAGGCCCTGCATCGATTATCGAAAGCTCAACACTCAAACCGTGAAGTTCCGATATCCCCTTCCTCTGGTCCCAGCAGCTCTTGAACAACTCCGTGGTGCCAGTATCTTTACGAAGCTGGATCTGCGCAGCGCTTACAACTTGATCCGAATACGCTCTGGGGATGAGTGGAAGACCGCCTTCGTCACACCGTCTGGGCACTATGAGTACCTCGTAATGCCGTATGGCCTGGCGAACTCACCATCCATATTTCAGAACTATATGAATGAAATCTTCAGAGACCTCCTCCATCAGTTCGTGGTGGTATATATCGATGACATCCTTATATATTCCCGATCCCTGCCAGAACATCAGCAGCACGTTCGCCAGGTCCTTCAAAGGCTCCGAGACCACCGTCTCTATTTTAAACTAGAGAAGTGCGAGTTCCACATCTCCAAAGTCCAGTTCCTCGGCTATTACATTAACCAGTACGGAGTGAAGATGGACCAGAAGAAGGTGGAATCCATCAGAAAGTGGCCAGAACCCCAGACGGTAAAAGAACTTCAGAGATTCCAGGGATTTGCCAACTTCTATCGTAAATTCATCCGTAACTTCAGTCAGATATGTTCACCTCTTACCTCCCTGCTCAAGAAAGGGCCCAAGTCTCTGTCCTGGAACCCTCAGGTGACCCAAGCCTTCCTTACCCTGAAAGAAGCATTTAGTACGGCACCGATCCTCCGTCATCCCGATCCTGACCTGCCATTCCTCGTTGAGGTGGATGCCTCTCAGACAGGGGTCGGTGCCATCCTTTCCCAGCGGCAGGGTGACCCCGCTCGTCTTCATCCATGTGCCTTCTACTCCCACAAACTTTCCCGGCGGAGCAGAATTATGACGTCGGGAATCGAGAGCTTCTCGCCATCAAGCTGGCTCTCGAGGAGTGGAGACACTGGCTGGAGGGAGCCAAACACCGATTTGACATCATCACAGATCATCAGAATCTAGAATATCTCAGAGACGCCAAGCGGTTGAACACCCGCCAAGCCCGTTGGGCGCTCTTCTTCACGAGATTCAATTTCACAGTTACATACCGGCGAGGTGAGAAGAATGTACAGGCTGACGCCCTTTCTCGTCTCCATGCTCCAGAGCAAGATGCTCACTTACCTGAACCCATACTCCCTCCAGCCCTGATAATCAGCCCCATCCAGTGGGAATGGGATACCCGTATTCGTAACGCCCAAGAAACTGACCCTGCTCCGCCGGGAGTTCCAGAGGGGCTGATGTACCTACCACCTACCTGTCATCAGCTCCTCTTGGAATCCTTACACACATCTCCGGGCTGTGGACACCCAGGTAGCCAGCGAACCCTCTCGCTCCTACAACAACGCTACTGGTGGCCCTCCATGGCCCAGGACGTCTCCTGATATGTCAAAGGATGTTCTGTCTGCGCCATCACCAACACTCCACGACAGCTCCCGGCAGGCAAGCTCCGTCCACTTCCTATACCTCACCGTCCTTGGACTCACCTTGGAATCGACTTCATCACGGATCTCCCAGCATCCAATACTTACACCAGTGTCCTCGTCACCGTTGATTGTTTCTCAAAGATGTGCAAGTTAATTCCCTATAAAGGACTACCTACCGCATTCCAGACAGCAGAACTGTTGTTTCAACATGTGTTCAGGAACTTTGGCCTGCCAGAGGACATCGGATCGGATCGGGGTCCTCAGTTCATCTCCCGGGTATGGAGATACTTCGTCCAACTTCTAGGAGTCACTGTCAGTTTGTCATCCGACTACCACCCTCAATCCCATGGGCAGACTAAACGCAAGATCCAGGAGATCAGGAGATACCTGCGGTCATACTGTCACCGTCACCAGTCAACTTGGAACCAGTTCCTTCCCTGGGCCGAGTACGCCCAAAACTCTCTCCAACAATCCACCACTGGTCTAACACCTTTTAAGTGCGTACTTGGCTATCAGCCACCTCTATTCCCGTGGTCGGGAGAGCAATCCGAGGTACCAGCCATCCAGAACTGGTTCCAAGAGAGCGAGAGGGTATGGGACTCAGCTCACGTCCATCTTCAAAGGGCAGTGCGTAGACACCAAATTCAAGCCGACCGACACCGTGGAGCCACACTTGTCTATCTCCCGGGCCAAAGGGTCTGGCTCTCGACGAGGGACATTCGTCTACGCCTGCCCCGCAAGAAGCTGAGTCCCCGCTATATAGGTCCCTTCACCGTGCAGAGGCAGCTGAATGAGGTTACCTACCGACTCCACCTCCCAGCCACGTATCGTATAGCTCCTTCATTCCATGTTTCACTGCTCAAACCTGTCACTGATCCTATGTTTCCACCCACAGACCAGGAGGTCACAGATTCCCCTGAAACCATCTACCAGGTCCACGAACTCCTAGACTCCAGACGACGCGGGACACGCCTTGAGTACCTGGTCGACTGGGAGGGTTACAGCCCAGAGGAGAGGTCCTGGGTGGCACGAGAGGACATTCTAGATCCAGAATTACTCACCCAATTCCATTCGGATCATCCCGGTCGACCAGGACCCCGTGGACGGGGTCGTCCCCGTCGTCGCCATTCTCGGACGTCAGGAGCCGCCCGTGGAGGGGGGGTACTGTCACACCGTCTACGTCACCTGCACGACCAGCTCCACCCACACGCTCACAATCACCGGAATTCTGATCATCTGCACCTGTCATCACTCACGCTCACGCCAGATAAAAGGCCCTCACTTCCTCTGTCAGTTGTCTGATCTCGTCTTGAATGGACTACAGACTTACCTGTGTCAGCTTACCTGTCTGCTTCGGATTCCTTGGATGTTACTTCGTCTTCAACAACTCTCTATCAGGCGTGTGCGTGAGCCGCTGGACTGTACTCACTGGACCTACAAACATAGGAAACCACCCGTCAGTTCGTCAGTTAAGTCACCATTTGCTTGCTGGACTTGTGCACTCACCATACCTGACCATTTACCCGTTTACCACTTCCATCTGTTAAATAAAATCCTTTTACTTAACCTTACCTCTTGTGTCTGGGTCTTACAACAGGGCTTTCGCCCTTTGGGCGAAAAGCTTAGAAACTCAGCTTTTTAATGCATCCAACCATTTTGTTCAAGTCTTAATAAATGCTGAGTTATCACTCTAAAACGGAGTGTACCGTCGGCGGGGGCCACCTAGCTATGAAATAGATAATAATCATATTTTTCAAAAATGTTGCCTTGATCAGCAAAAAATAGGTATTGTTTGAAAGCTTAGAGTCTGACCTTTACAATGCATGTAGCCAATTCGAGTAAATCCAAAGTAGTGCTGAGTTATTGGCTGATATATATATATATAAAAAGGTTTTCATAATTCATGATTATTAATTTTTCAACTGTGCTCTGTAATGTGTCAGAAACATCATATTGCTCAGATAGCCATGAGTCATTTGTCATTTGAAAGGTCTCACGGAGTAGAATACAACAAGTACAATTGTTTAGGGATTTGACTAAACTTGTAAGGTTTTTTACGTTAAACCGCCCTCAGACCCATTTGCAAATAATATAGGGATGTGGCATTTGAAATCACGTTTTCGCACATAACTTCATGAAACATGCAAAAAACATTGTAAAAAAATCGCCAATTTTACTTACATTTATTTACAGCAGAAGCTCATCTTTAAAAAGAGCCCAAACTCAACATAATCCATCACTCAGATATAAAGATATCACTCATGAAGTTATAATGAACACAAAAGCCCATAGACGCACATGTATCTAAGGAAGAACAAAGTTGGCTTTTTCGCTCGTAACTTCATGAAACATACATTGATCATAGAAAAGCGCACCTCGTTATTTTCAGAAGATTCTCACGATTAAAAAGAGCCCAAAGTCATCATAATCCATCGCTCCGATCTAAAGATATTACTCATTGGGTTCAACCACAAAAATCCCACAGACGCAGTTAGCTAAGTATATACACATGAAGCACTCGCGTTACGTTTAAGCTCGCAACTTCAAGAAACATATATCGATCGTAGAAAATCGCACCTCGTTATTTTCAGAAGATTCTCACGATTAAAAAGAGCCCAAAGTCATCATAATCCATCGCTCCGATCTAAAGATATTGCTCGCGAAGTTCTAACAGAAAAACACTAAAGGGCGGACATAGAACCCAAGTACACATATTGAGCATTGACGTCGAGTTTTAGCTCATAACTCCACGAAATATGCATAGATTGTAGAAAATGCACAGCATTACTCACAGTGGATGCTCCCGATTGAAATGGGCCAAAAATCAACATAATCCATTATATCGATCACAAAATATGTAACATAGTTGGCTAAAAACACGTGTCTTATTTTCCTGGGAGGCAATCATGTTATCCTGTGTTACCTGCATAGTCCATAACTGTTTTCCAACGTCATTGCAAGCTCTACCAATCATATTTCAGAGTCAGGCGTAGCAACGCCAGACCTACCTCTACATTTGGCCAAGGCAGCTCTACCAATCATATTTCAGAGTCAGGCGTAGCAACGCCAAATTTACCTCTACATTTGGCCAAGGCAGCTCTACCAATCATATTTCAGAGTCAGGCGTAGCAACGCCAGACCTACCTCTACATTTGGCCAAGGCAGCAAGCCAATCGGGTGGTGCGCGCAAATAGACTGCTTTGATATTGATGCTTTGATGTTGAAAAAAGTTGAGAAACTCTACCAATGGATGTTGGAGCCGAAGCGAAAACTTTGATGTGTTCGGCCAATCACACTGTGCATAGAGACGTGAAGCGGTGCGTTTATGTCCGGGAGCGCATAAAGAGGGGACACAATCTAGTGAGAGCGCACTGACATAACAGCAGGTGAAGGTTTATCGCTATAATAACGATTTATTCAGTCAGAAAATGGCTCGTCAGCTTTTTACGTTGGAGCAAGTTTTGAATGAGCTGGATTTTCCAGAGGACCTTGAAAATGACTCTGAGAGCAGCATTGACTCATATGAAGATGATGATCCTGTTGCTGAAAAGTAAGTAATAATTACCTTTTATTTTGTCAAATTAACTGTGGTTCCCAAACTTGTCCTGGAGGACCCCCAACACTGCACATTTTGGATGTCTTTCTCATCTAACACACCTGATTCAACTCATCCACTCATTAGTACAGACTTCAAGACCTGAAGTAGCTGTGCCAGATAAGGGCAACATAAAAAATGTGCAGTGCTTGGGGGTCCTTCGGGACCAGTTTGGGAACCACCGAACAAGATAGATTTATTGCATAAAGTTTATTACAAAGTTTATTTATTGCATGAGTTTATTACTATTACTAATTACTAAATTACTTATTACTAAACTACAGTTTTTATACTTTACTAAGTTTTCAGTGATAACTTTTTGAGGGGCTTACAGTGATTACAAAGTTTGCTGATAGTATTTAGCAATAATTTCTTCGAGAGTCATACTGATATTTTTCATTGATGACTTTTTAGAGTGTAACTTTTTTTTTTTTTAATAACTTCTTAGAGAGTCCTCTGACGAAGAGCAGCAGCCACATTGTCTCCGTAAAAAGAAAAAGAACCAAGCCCCCTCAACATCACGGTCTCCCCGTCCATCAACAGCACGGTCTCCCTGTCCCTCAACAGCACGGTCTCTCCGTCCCTCAACAGCACGGTCTCTCCGTCCCTCAACAGCACGGTCTCTCCGTTCCTCAACAGCACGGTCTCTCCGTCCCTCACACAGTAGTGCCAGCATGCCACAGACCTCCAAACCAACAAAAGCAAGACAAAAAAGGTCAAGTTCTGCAGTCAGTTCAGTAGAACAAATTGACATGTGGCACAGTCTTTCTGATGAAGATGAGGCACCACCAACGCCCGTATTTGCACCCAAGCGGCCTCCTGGACCACAGCTCATAACTGATGAGTTCTGTTCTCCAATACAATTATTTCAGTTGTTTTTCAGCAACAGTGTGGTCTTGGAGATAATTGCAAACACAAATGCATATGCAGAAAAAATAGCCAACTCTGGGAAAAGATACAAATGGCAAACTCTCACTTTGAGTGAATTTCATGGTTACATGTCTCTGCTCATTTACATGGGCCTTGTGAAAGTTAGTCAACTAAGTGATTACTGGTCCAAAAAGCTGGGTTACAATTTTAGTTTCCCATCTTCAGTGATGTCCCGGGATCGTTTTTTGTCTATTTCATGGACCCTGCATTTGTGCAATCTACAGGGAGATGAAGAAAACCAACAGAAAAAGGGAACTGATGAATATGACCCTTTGTACAAAGTGAAGCCTCTCTACACAGACATCATCACTGCCTGCAAGACATTCTACCAACCGAACCAGAACCTTTCAATTGACGAGAGAATGGTGGCAACCAAAGCACATATTGCGCTCAAGCAATATATGAAAGCCAAGCCCACTAGGTGGGGCTATAAGCTGTTTGTTCTGGCCGATTCGGTTACCGGATACACCTGGAATTTCTCTGTGTATGCGGGGAAAAGTGCCACACCCAGTGACAAAGGGCTCAGTCATGACGCTGTCATGTCCCTGTTGGACTTTCCTTTGCTAGGCAGAGAATACACGCTGTTTGTGGACAATTTTTACACAAGCCCAAATCTCTTCAAAGATCTTGCAGGGCTACAGATGGGTGCATGTGGCACTATAAGAACAAACAGGAAGGGCTTTCCACATTCAAGAGAAAATGACATGCCCAAAAACGCTGAAAGGGGTACCATCAGATGGACGAGGAAAGATGGCCTTCTGTTTGTTAAATGAATGGACACACGGGAGGTGGTCATTTGTTCCTTAGTTCACAAGGCTTATGGGGGGAACACTGTCAGCAGGAGAGAGAAGGTGGACCAGGGTGAGTGGACGAGACGTGTCATTCCGATTCTTGAGCCTGTGCTTGAGTACAATAAATACATGGGAGGAGTTGATTTACAGAGTTGATCGGGTATCACAATGTACTACACAAGACCCGGAAATAGTACAAGAAGATCTTTCAGCATCTCTTGGACATTGCAGTTGTGAATGCCTTCATCCTTCACAAAGAGCAGATGAAGGCCAAGGATTTGATGTCACTTTCACAAAAAGAATTCCGGGAGAAGGTCATGCAGGAGTTTCGAGATGCAGCCCAACAAGGCAAAACTGAACCCCAGCCTTCACCAACATGCATGCCTGAATATGCAGACAACGATAGCACACAGGGTCGATGAAGGTGTGTGAAGTGCCAACTTAAAACACCCGTTTCCTGCACAAAGTGTAAAGTGTCACTTTGCTTTGTGCCCAGCAGGAACTGCTTCCAGGACTGGCACATAAACCCACAGAACTAGGGTTCTAAAAATATTAAGCCTAAATGTTTTTTGCCATTTCTTATGGAGTTTTGACTTTTGTCTTTTAGTTATTATAATGTAATATATCTGATTTGCAGTAATGTTCGTTTCATTGTGGTGTTTGTGTGTGTAAATAGTTGTTTATCAAGAAAAAAACAAACCCAAACATGAATTGAATCAATCAGTTTTGAACACTTGCAAAATAAAATGTAAAGGCCAGCATGGTTCTATCTATTTGTCTTTTTAAATATAAAATGTATGAATTCAATTTTATAATTAGTTATTTTGTGATTTATTGTGGTTTCTGTTCATATGAGTAGGTGTTATATTCAATAAATTCAATAATGAAAAACCGGAAACACTTGTTCGGAGAGGTTTTTGGAGGCAAAGGCTACCTTGATTCCAAATGCTATAACTTTTGAATGCTTTATGCTATCACTATAAAATTTGAATCAGATACAGCTCATACATAGGGGAACATCACCAAAAAAGAATTATCCTCCCACCATATTTCCTTCATGAGATATTTCATTTTAAATTAGAAAGATATGTACGTGTAACCCAGTAGAATAATATTCTACAGGTAATGAGTTTAGTGCTTGAGTATATGTGTATATGTACATATATATATATATATATATATATATATATATATATATATGTATATAGATATATAAATAAATAGAGTACGCCTTTAAGAACGCGAGCATATATCAGGTTAGATTGTTTTACACGGGTGAAAAACGTGGTTTTAACCTACAAGTTAGGTCTTTCATTATTTTATTGGTTCCAGAGAGTAAGTCCCGCCCGCGCCTATGTGTTATGTATTTTGAGTGGCTGTTGCGGTGGGGTGATTGACAAGGCGGGACGGGGCGATATGAAAGGGAGAGAGGGATGCGCGGTATGCGGAAAGAGAGTGGTGAACAATTTGAGGTGTTAAGTGTAAAAATCTTATACTGTAACATAGGTAGAGTGTGAATCACAATTCCGTTTTTTTGTGTTTATTGTGAGTTCGCTGTGAGTGTTTATACGACATTCCGGTCTCGTCAGCGTACGGTTTCATTATTCATCTGAACCGGACTATTAAATTAGCAGAACATTTGAACAGAACAGATAGGCTATTGTAAGCGCTGTTGTTTCGGGACAACGAGGGAGACATTGAGGACCAGATAGCGCTCAAATACCCGCGATATTTGGGGTTCTTCTGGCTGCGTGAGAGGAGTGTTCCATCGACTGGCGAGGGACAGCGAGACCGAGGAGCTGCGGGAGGCCTAATACAGGATTCCAAGATCGCTGCTTTAGTCGCACCTGAAAGTTGAGGTAACTCTTTGATTTATTTGTGCTCAGGAGAGTGAAGCGGCCATTTTTCATTTTCCCGGCCACAACGAAACCGAGCTACGATCCAGGCCTGCAACGGTGTGTGTGTGTGTGTATATGTGTGTGGGCCCACAGTGTTTAAACGTCATTAGAGTTGTTATCCAGCACGCTTAACAACTGTATATTCCAAGTGATGGTTCGAAACTCATGTGAGTTTATGTACATAGTATTTCCAAATTAGTTAATTGATTCATTTGATAGTTTTTTGAAACAGTTGATTCAGAGGCCACTTTCATAAGGGTGTTAACAGGAGTTTGTTTAGTGTTAATTTGGTCAGATTTAAAGTCTGTCTGAGTGTGTAAGACAGCAAAACACTAAAATTCTATCTTTCCTTTTCTATTTCTGCTCTAATTCTTTATAATTAAATTCTAAATATTTTCTTACTTATCTAAGAGCTTGTTCCTGACTATTTATTATAGTTTGCATATAATACAGTATACATATTACATTTTAATATAGTTTCATTATAAATAACTTTCTTAAGGAGGAGTATTTTACTGTGACGTCAGAGGGGCCTAACTTCAACATCTGTAGGCATATAGTTAATGAATCTGGTGCGCTGCCCTACTTAATTAATATAAAGACAGGTAGGGGGCGCTACATACGTTTTCCCTTTTTTCCACTTTTTTTTTGCTGTTTATTTGCAGTTTCTCAGCATACGAATGTCCAAATTAAGAATTCTTTTTTTTATTTAAAAATTTAAAAAGTTGTCTTTCAAACGATACCAACCTTTTGACTCGCCTTGCTACGGTTTTGAAGTTATGAGTCATTATTTTTGTGTATGTCACTCAGAAAAAACAATTTTCAAAATGCCTGCCAGGTGACAGGAACTATGCAAAAAGGCTAACTTGATTCCAAATGCTATAACTTTTGAATGCTTTATCCTATCACTATAAAATTTGAATCAGATACAGCTCACACACAGGGGAACATCACCAAAGAATTATCCTCCCACCTTATTTCCTTCATGAGATATTTCATTTTAAATTAGAAAGATATGTACGTTTTCCCTTTTTTCCACTTTTTTTTTTTTGCTGTTTATTTGAAGTTTCTCAGCATACGAATGTCCAAATTAAGAATTCTTTTTTTTTCCCTTTTTTTTTATTTAAAAATTTAAAAAGTTGTCTTTCAAACGATACCAACCTTTTGACTCTCCTTGTAAGAGATTTGGAGTTATGAGTCATTATTTCGGTGCATGTCAAAAATAAGATAAAAAAAATTAATTTTAAATTTGTTCCAAATGCTGCAACTTTTGAAAACTTCATCCGATCACCTCAAAATTTGAGCCAGATACAGCTCACATATAGAGGTACATAACAAAAAAAGAATGAACTCCCAACCATATTTTCTTCATTTTTAATTCCTTTTTAAATATAAATATATGAATTTTTTTCATTTTTTCCAATTCTTTTTTTGGCTGTTTATTTGCTGTTTCTCAGCATATGAATGTCCAAATTAAAAAATACCCACCTTTTGACTCTCCTTGCTATAGTTTTGGAGTTACGAGTCTTTACCTTTTTGTGTGTCACTCAGAAAAAAGAACTCTGAAAATACCCTTAGGGTTTAAAGGGTTAAAGTAAAAATTTAAACCAAAACCTAAAAATCGTGTGAACTTCACGTGGGCACTGAAAAGGCATACACGCATTATACCTTTGCCCAGGCCGTCAGATTCCATTACCAAACATATTTCATTCACTAGACAACTTGGTTAAAGTTTAAGGCAAGACAGTACAGACAATATTACTTTAATCACGCAATGGTCAGTTTTGAGATTTACCAATTTTGTTTCTATAACATTTTGTTTCTATTACTTTACCAGGGCCTTGACCTGCCCCCACCCGGACTCGCGTCTACAACTCACAGGAAGCTGAAGTGGACCCTGTTCGACACCCACCTAGCGAAGCGTACACTATTGATCTTCACTGCTGTGAGAGATATAAAGCAGGGATTCGCTGTAAGAGTAAGAGTGCTTCACCTGGTCAAAAGGTGCTGAGGGAGTGAGGGTGCCACACCACCTGACGCCGTGGGTCATTCCCATAGATATGGTGTGGTGGGACACCTCCCAAAACCACCCAGCACTGTCCAAAACAGCTATCCCGTGAGAAAGCAGAACGCGGAGACCCTCCATCCTATCCATCCTTCAATCCTATCCCTAATCCCAACTCGTTAAGAAATGCTCCATGAACTGAACTGAGAGTGTCAGATAAGTGACACATAGAAAACGATGGTAATTTTTTATGCAAAATTAAATTACTCTATTTACTTTTATCTTTGATATTACAGTATGCATATTACTACATGGTCTATTATTTTACCTGCTAAGTAAACGTCATTAAAATTTAAAAATTTTAATTATTATGGAAAGCTTGTAGAATAGAACAAACTTTTTCATTTGCTCATTTCACAACTTAGCACTGCAGAGCTCCAGACTAACTTTTCCACTGGTTGCACTAGTTGGTAGCACTTTTTTTTTTTGCTAAAACAATTTTAATCAATTCATGCTTGATGAATAGTCGTCTTAATCTTAAATATATTAAATCACAGTGGCTAATGGTTAAATCTGGTATATATGTATAAATTATATTTATTTTAATTCATAGACTATTTAATAAATTAGAAATATGAAAATTAATCGAAATATTTTAAATATATAATATATGTGTAATGACGAGTCAGCGGGATGGGATCCAAGTGCAAGCTTTATTCAAAGACGCAGTCAGACAGGCAAAGGTCAACTCAATAGCAAACAGTAGTGGCAGGGAACAGGCAGGCTCGTAGTGACAATACAGGCAAATAGTTAAAAGGCGGGCTGATAAACATCAAAAACAAAGAAACAGGCAGGGTTAGGAAACAGGCAGACAAAACAAGAAATGAAAGCTCAGAAATGTAATACAGGGATTAACAAGACTTCGCAAATGACATATGTTAGAAAGGTCTCTTAAATAGACCAAATTGACTGCAGCTGAAACACAATCAACATCGAGGTGTGGGACTTATGGAAAATGTAGTGTGGTTGAGAGAGTCCATGAAAAGGGAGGGCGACATCTGGTGCCAAGTGGACGGAAAACAGACCGGATTCATTACAATACGCATGTATGTCGTATCTATGCATGACAGTTGGTCCGTGTGAAATGAATTCGGACTTCAGTTCAACCGTCCCATACCGGCATGATCAAAAAGATCTTAAACTAGATGGAACTAGATTAAATATTTTGACTGTTGCGATCCCAAATCGGACTTATGACCTGTAACTCTGCCTGAATATCGGGCAAGTGTTCACTGTTGGCCAGAGGAGAACTGCCCCCCCCCCACCCCACCGCACACATATATATATACAGGGAGTGCAGAATTATTAGGCAAGTTGTATTTTTGAGGATTAATTTTATTATTGAACAACAACCATGTTCTCAATGAACACAAAAAACTCAATATCAAAGCTGAATATTTTTGGAAGTTTTAGTTTTTAGTTTTAGCTATTTTAAGGGGGATATCTGTGTGTGCAGGTGACTATTACTGTGCATAATTATTAGGCACCTTAACAAAAAACAAATTTATACCCATTTCAATTATTTATTTTTACCAGTGAAACCAATATAACATCTCAACATTCACAAATATACATTTCTGACATTCAAAAACCAAACAAAAACAAATCAGTGACCAATATAGCCACCTTTCTTTGCAAGGACACTCAAAAGCCTGCCATCCATGGATTCTGTCAGTGTTTTGATCTGTTCACCATCAACATTGCGTGCAGCAGCAACCACAACCTCCCAGACACTGTTCAGAGAGGTGTACTGTTTTCCCTCCTTGTAAATCGCACATTTGATGATGGACCACAGGTTCTCAATGGGGTTCAGATCAGGTGAACAAGGAGGCCATATCATTAGATTTTCTTCTTTTATACCCTTTCTTGCCAGCCACGCTGTGGAGTACTTGGACGCGTGTGATGGAGCATTGTCCTGCATGAAAATCATGTTTTTCTTGAAGGATGTAGACTTCTTCCAGTACCACTGCTTGAAGAAGGTGTCTTCCAGAAACTGGCAGTAGGACTGGGAGTTGAGCTTGACTCCATTCTCAACCCGAAAAGGCCCCACAAGCTCATCTTTGATGATACCAGCCCAAACCAGTACTCCACCTCCACCTTGCTGGCGTCTGAGTCGGACTGGAGCTCTCTGCCCTTTACCAATCCAGCCACGGGCCCATCCATCTGGCCCATCAAGACTCACTCTCATTTCATCAGTCCATAAAACCTTAGAAAAATCAGTCTTGAGATATTTCTTGGCCCAGTCTTGACGTTTCAGCTTGTTTGTCTTGTTCAGTGGTGGTCGACTTTCTGCCTTTCTTACCTTGGCCATGTCTCTGAGTATTGCACACCTTGTGCTTTTGGGCACTCCAGTGATGTTGCAGCTCTGAAATATGGCCAAACTGGTGGCAAGTGGCATCTTGGCAGCTGCACGCTTGACTTTTCTCAGTTCACGGGCAGTTATTTTGCGCCTTGGTTTTTCCACACGCTTCTTGCGACCCTGTTGACTATTTTGAATGAAACGCTTGATTGTTCGATGATCACGCTTCAGAAGCTTGGCTATTTTAAGACTTCTGCATCCCTCTGCAATATATCTCACTATTTTTGACTTTTCTGAGCCTGTCAAGTCCTTCTTTTGACCCATTTTGCCAAAGGAAAGGAAGTTGCCTAATAATTATGCACACCTGATATAGGGTGTTGATGTTATTAGACCACACCCCTTCTCATTACAGAGATGCACATCACCTAATATGCTTAATTGGTAGTAGGCTTTCCAGCCTATACAGCTTGGAGTAAGACAACATGCATAACGAGGATGATGTGGTCAAAATACTCATTTGCCTAATAATTCTGCACTCCCTGTACACACACACACACACACACATCGCTGACAGACTAACTGCGCGTGACCACTGGCGTGGAGCGCGAGCATTTTCAATGCACCAGTGGTTACGGAACTACTTCTCTGTTTGTCTCTGACGAGTCAGGCAGGTACTGTGATCCGCAGCCAAGCCGAACCTGGTCTAAAATAATCAGAATATAAACACTTATTATAGGCGCACCGTAGTGATTCAGGATAAGACAAAAACACGGTTTGGAAAAAGGATTCATGATTTACTCGTTCATTATATAAATTTTGTTCACTTTGAAAACAAAACAGTTACGGACGGCAGCAGCTGCTGATACCTCGTTCTGTTACACACAATAACATGATCATGCTGTCACGCTCGTGGTAAGTGCTAGGAAGCACGGAGACAGAGGACAGATTAATTATAAGTAATTTATTTAAACAAGACAGGGTTCAAAGGTAAGCGACACGAGCACGTAACTTTAACGAAGAACAAGGACAGGACTGACACAGAGGGAATTTATACAGATGAACACAAGAGGAATAATTGGTGGGGCACAGGTGATAGACATAACTGATTAACGAACACAGCTGAAGATAATAAACTAATAATGATAATGACGAAACCAAAACAAAGACCACATGACAACTGACAGGACCGAGAGAAGCAAAACAAAGGAACACGTGGAAAATGACGGGACTGGAATACAAAACAAGAAACGTGTCAAAAGACAACAGAAATCAAAACAAGGAACACATGTGACGATGACAGGACTGGGGAACAGAATAAACAGATAAACATAGACACGATTATGACTCATGCACTTACACAAATGCGACCCCATAAAATTTTAACTCGCATATCCTCAAAAAAAGGTTGCATATGCATACCATTTTGGTCGCAGTCTGGAACCCTGCATATACACACACATACATACATAATTAGTTTTGAGTATTATTATCTCTTTTTGACCTATTTAAGTTAATTGATCCTTACTCTACTAATGCGCGTTTAAAATTATTTTCACCTATTTATCAAATTGGTTTCTAATTGATTAAATGTGGAGAATAATTTTAGACTAATATAATTCTTCAAATACAAATAAAAATGTATTGTTTCACTCTTGAAAAAAATACAGAACAAAATAATTAAATTAAATAAAACAATAGAATTTGGAAATATCATTTTATAATTTGGGGGGGAACAATAATTGACCCTTCGCAAACAGTTTGATTAACAGGCGATCTGACCAATCATAACCCCGAATCCGCCATCTTATCCGACAAAACCGTCAGGGAGTATCCTATAGTAGATTAACATTGGTGAACTTGAAAAATTGTGTACACACATCTTTCCGCGGTTGAAAAAACATTCCTTCTGATGTCCATTCATGTTTATTTTATGCTATAAATGAACTAGTATGAAGTGATGGTTGGTTCACGGTTGATGGATCTGTCACGACACATAAAGGAGCCACTATGCAGTATTCGTTGTTTAAACTTCTTTAAAAGATAAACATGAAAATATGAAACTGTTTCATACGTTGTCAGTGTCCTCTTTGCTCCGCGATTTATTTTTCTCTGCAGGAGATAATGATGTATGGTGTGAGAGTGCATGGGTTGTCGGGCATAGCAACAGGGTCAATTCAAATTAATGTATGCACACTCCTACCACTCCGTTGATTCCTTGATTCACAAAGCTCGGTTCTTATACGGGCATGGCTTACCAGTTCCTGCACGCAATGACGGCTTTAACATGAAGCAGGGACAATTCTAATTCAAAATCCTCCACAGAAGTCCTCCAGTGTCCAGGAAACGTGCAGCATCCGACTCAGGAAATGACGAAAAAAATAGAAAGAAAATGAGAAGGGACAAAAATAAACGGAAAAGAAAAGACCCAATCTTCGCTGTAATGATGTATATTTGAAAAAGGTTGGGTCTTTTCGTTTTTTCTTTTTCCTTTATTAAACATTCAACATGATTAACTTGTTCATCCAATACTGGCACATTGAAAGAGCGTTTTTCAAATGAGGCGCTGAGGCCTCATCTGCCCACGTGCGTCACAATCAATCGTTAACTCAGCGCGTAAGCACGACAAAACCATTAAAATAACATTTACAAACTGCTGAAACATTAGTTATCTAATACATTCATACCATATTCTTCCCATTTTAATTCAGAAAATTTAACTTTTATGCATCTTTTAACATACAACTGGACATAAAAAAGCATTCATTGGCTAAACACAATTTGCCAGATATTCACATAAAATAATGTCAGTAATTGAGGATTTGTAGATTTCACTTACCAAGAGAATTTCTCGGGTTAAGGAAGTTTCCAGAAAGGGAAAACTTCAACTTCAGGCCTGTATCATCAAGTAGAATTCACTCGTGGTCATTAACTATTGCCGTTCAATTCACACATATATCAAATTCTTATTTATTATTTCTGTATCAAATACAAGTGTTAGCTTGTTCGTTTTGAATCTATTTCTTTTTCTCTTCCTTTTCAGGATCGCATCTGCAGCTTCTCTCTCGTTAGGAGAATTGCCTCATCTCTCACGGCTCTATGGGCGTTGGGGCGCGGCCAACTTTCCACTCATCCAATCGTCAATTATTAAATTAAATGACTTTTCTAAATGTTTTTTTATTATTTTAAGTTTATACATTTCCTTATTTTCTCTTCACAGATATTACTAAAATAAAACTGTTACACATTTATGAATGTTGTAGTTCTCTCTTCTTTTTTTCATTTTGTTTTCAGCAACAGGGTTTCTAGTAACCTGGTTTACACCTGGAAATGATACAATTTTCATCCCAAATCTTAATTGCATAATTTTCTGCAGAGGTCGTGTTATTTTCAAAAACAGTTGTTTGGAAATCAAAATGTGGCTGCTAACTTGATCTATATTGAGCTGCCATCAGTTTATCATTGATTTGTAGAGTTTTGCTTCATGCTTTCCCCCTCTCTCTCCTGCATTTTTTATTCGTTACTGGCTGATATCAAATGTCCTTCCAGATGACATCTAACAGTCATTTGGAGGGTTTTATGGATGCTGATGTGAGGCAGGATTCAGGTTGCGAGTGATCTGGGACTAACTGCTTGGAGGTTTTACCCTCAGTGTCATGGACAGAGCTGTCAACATAAGTGACATTGATTGATTACTTGACAGCTTTGGAGGGAAATGGCAGCATTTGCAGCGTTCACAAGCACTGGCATGAGTCATCTTGTTTTGCTTATATATTCAAAACACAGGTGATTTATTTTACAGCAGAACGTGTGATAGTTTAGTTTCCGGAAAGACATGATTTTTGTTCAAAAGCACACAGTTTAAAATGAAATGTGTGATTTGCTTGTATCTCATCTTCAGAGACACTGTCAAAAGTCATTTGTATTTCCAATAGGTTCATTCCGCTGAAGAGTAAAACACTGTGACAACTCTGAAACATTGATCTGTTTATTTGAGCATCACAAGCCAGAAAAAAAGCTAGATTAAAAAATATATAAATAAATATTAAGCAATGGAAAAGATAAGAGTATTTATTTTGTTTTCTTTTTCATTATTCAGCATTTTTTAGATGGGTGCAGAACTACTTTTAAAAACGAAAACAACTGCATTAGACAAATGCACTGATATCATTTTATATGTGTAATTTTATCAATGCATACTGTAAATGGTCAGCTTTTTATACCGTTTTCAGAGGCTATATCGAGAACATGTGAATTTATGAGATTATTGTTCCTCAGAGTTGATTCATAAAAGTGGTTTAATCGATGAATAGACTCAATATAATGATAGAGGCCATCTGTGTTTGAGTGCCTCTCAAACCAACTCCTGTCCACCTCTCCATAAATCTCCTAACTCTCATGTAATAAATGCTTGTTTCACACAAACCTTTCAATAGAATGTCTGTCATGCAACTTTAGTAGGATTGATAAGTTTTATTCATTCCTCTAGATTTGAATAGATGTGTGTTCTTTAATATATATATATATATATATATATATATATATATATATATATATATATATATACAGGGCTGGGTAGGTTACTTTTAAAATGTATTTCACTACAGATTACAAAATACATGCTTTAAAAAGTAATTTGTAACGTATTTCGTTACATTTCTCAAGTTTAGTAACTTAATCTAAATACTTTAGAATACTTTGGAATACCAATAAGTGTGGAACAAACACAAAAAAGGTAATTGCACGTTTTTATCTCACAAGTCTGACTTTTTCCCTCAAAATTGCGTGATATAAAGTTGCAATTGCGAGCTATAAAGTCAGAATTATGAGATATAAACTCGCAATATTGAGAAAAGTCCGAATTATGACATTTAAATCACACACTAAATTCACAATTGCAAGAAAAAAATTCAGTATTGCAAGTTCATATCTCCCAATTCTGACTTTATAACTTGCAATTCTGAGTTTAAATCTCGCAATTCTGAGAAAAAGAAGTCAGAATTGTGAAATGCAAACTCACAATTGTGAGGGGAAAAAACTAACTAAGTTAACTAAAAAAGATGCAGAGACCTTTTTTACAATTATAAAATGACTCACAAACAACTATCACAACATATGAAAACAGTCGAAAACATGACACTTAACTCCGCTTTTTCAGACTGTCAGAGTCAGAGAATCACCAATTGCTGTTTAAATGACAACAAACTTCAAAGTAATCACTTTGGTAATCTAAAATACTTTTCAGATGTAACTGTAATCTGATTACCACCCATTTAAAATGTAAATTTTGTATTTTAAATACGTAACTAAGTTACTTGTATTTCGTTACTCTCCAACCCTGTATATTTATAAATAAGTGTAATTATAAATCGGTTAGTTCCAGTCCTTGATTCTGATTGGTCAATAGCTGTGTTTTATTCATGATAACGATACCCTGGTCTTGTTTGCCTTTTTACTGACCCTGCCTGTTTCTCTGTTTCTCTGTTTCTCTGCCCACCTTTTGACTATTAGCCTGGATACTTACTATGAGCCTGCCTGTTCCCTGCCACTTCTGTTTTCTGTTGAGTTGACCATTGCCTGTCTGACTACGTCTGTAAATAAAGCCACACTTGGATCTCATCCCGTTGACTCGTCATTACACTTTCAGTGAACAGTTATCAATTGAACCCTTTTTTTTTTTTAGTGTGAAGAACATTCTAAAACAATCTAAAGAAACTTTTTCCATGGATTTTAAAGGTTCTTCATGTAACCACAGATGCCAATATAGAACCTTTATTTTTAAGAGTGTATAAGCAAATCAACTGCTGGTGAAAGTGACAAACTACTAAGCAGAAATACTTAATTTCTTCATAAAATGTTATGCTTATGTTTCATTAAATATAACAACAGTATTTATGTTTTGAAAACTGAAATGAAGTATTATGTTAGAGCAGTAATGTAAACAGCAGAATTTAAAAGATACAGACTGAGGTAAATTTTTTTTAAACAACAACAAAAAAATACTTTAGTGCTGAAATATTCTAGCACTTTGACTTTGAATACGAACTTTGCTTTTACTTCAGTAAAGCTCGGCAGCTCCCGACACAGTGTCTAACAGTCTGGACGCGTCAGCGACATCTTGAGAATTCTGACTTATTCTCAGAATTGGGAGATTTAAACTCATAATTACCAGTTATAAAAACATAATTGTGAGAACTTGCAATACTGAATTTTTCTTGCAATTGCGAATTAATATCAACTTCTTTCCCAGCCAACACACCCAGGTGGGTCTGATCTGGGTTGCCTAAGTGGGGCCCAGACAGTTTTGTCCTCGGTTTCCATGTAGGCCCCACATGGGTTACACAGATGAAATGAACACTGCCCAGTGTGCACACTACAGGCTGTTAAATGTAACACTGAATCAGAAAAAATCAAATCAAAAAGTTGGATTCTTAATAAGAGCTTCTGTAGACATGTGAAAATAAAGTCAGTCTGGTCAGTAATAAGTGAAGCTGGTAATGCTGTTTGTGGAGTTGATTAATCAGATATTCAAAAATTGATCTTCATCTTTTATCTTCAATTGATTTCATCTAAGACGGCTGAAGCTGTAGTTTCTATTCTTGTTCATCTTTTCTTCATTGATTCGGCTTGTTAACAGCAGGTGTTCATCATTAATGTTCAGTCATCACTAAATCACTTCATTATCTCATTATCTCCAACACTGATTCAGTGTTACATTTAACAGCCTGTAGTGTGCACACTGGGCAGTGTTCATTTCATCTGGGCTAACCCATGTGGGGCCTTCATGGAAACAGAGGACAAAACTGTCTGGGCCCCACTTAGGCAACCCATATCAGACCCACCTGGGTCCCACATGGGTGTGTTGGCTGGGTTGCTTGCAATTCTGACTTCTCAATATTGCCAGTTTATATCTTATAATTCAGACTTTTCTCAATATTGTGAGTTTATATCTCATTATTGTGACTCGCAATTGCAACTTTATATGACGCAATTCTGAGAAAAGTCAGAATTGTGACAAAAACTTGAAATTACCTTTTTTTGTTTTACATACTTATTAACATTCTAAAGTACATATTAAAGTTACAACTGCATGATGTAACTACTTTTTGTGTGTACGTATATGTACGCTGTACAGGTCTAGCATAAAGAATATTTTTGCTCAGGTGGCCAAACTGTCCACCCAATAGAGAAAAGTTTTGATTTGCAAGAAAAAAAATTGAGGGAACATTGCTCAGCACTCTGCTTGAACATGGAGATTTGTGGGAGAAGCCACAGAGGCCATCGTTCACATTGAAAGAGCTGCAGAATTCAATAGCTAGAACAGAGTAAAGGTGGCCCACTTGACCAAATGAAGAGCTGTGAATAAGACTGCTATGAGAGGCTGGCACAAAGATGCAATTACTCCAAAAGAACCACGTGAATTTGCCAAGAAAACAGTGATTTAGTACAGCGTGGGAAAAGATAGAACTTTTTACATCAAACTTAAAGCATTATGTGTGTTGTAAATCTTAAACTTGCAGCCCATGTTCCTCTTTAGTGACTGGACTTTCTTTTTTAAACAGAAGGAAGAATAGATGAGGCAAAATATATAGTGAACTACTGCAGGAGAGCCTGTTTTTGAAGCAGGCAAAGAAGTTGATCCCAAACACCGAATAAACACTAGAGTGGCTCAAAAACAAAACTCAAAGTGAATAGCAATAGTCAGGTCAAAATCATCTCATAGGGAATCTGTGGGAAAATCACACATACTTAGTCCAAAGGACTGGTCAAAGGGGTTAAAGGCCCAATTATTAATACACAAAAATAATACTGATAACAAGAATTATATGCAAACAGCATATTTCAACTTTTTATTTTGTTAAGAAAGTTCTCTAAAATAAAACAATGCACAAAATAAGGAACTGAATTTTTCACAGGGTACTGAATATACATAGTTAGTCATGGCAGAAATGTTGCATGTATCATTTTATTATAATTGGAAATGATAAAAAACAAAAAAAAAAACATCCAAACATTTATGCAATCTTCTCTTATATGCATTTTTAGAAATATCACAATTTTACTCATGGCACACATTGCGCACATTAAAACAACATAAGGGCTGGTCTCAGTAATCTAGAAATAAAAAGGTTGAATATGACAACTTGGTCAAAAATTTGAGGTAATCTTTATTATTTTCCAATAAATTTTATACTTTAACTGTCGTAACCATTCTTGCATTGACAGAATATAACATATTAATAAAATAGTAATCCATCCAACTAAACCAAAATAAAATTAAACCTTAAACTTGTTTATTAAAATAAGAGAAATTAATAGAACTACATTTTGTCTATTGATAAAATGCTAGACTATTACCCGGATGAATCTCATGAAACCTCTCAAAAACATGAGTCATATTTCACAGAAGATCTCATTCTCATTGCTGTAACAAAAAACAAACAAACAAAAAAAAACACCACCAACAAAAAGAACAAAATTAAAACACTAGAATTCAAAAAAATCGTAATGCACAGAATCATTTCTTTTCATCTTCGGTTTTGAAGTGTGCACAACACATGGAATGTTTTCATGAGGTTCATCCACCCAATTTAGTTAGTATGATGTGTTCAAGTCATAATATGAATAAATTTGATGTGGACATAATGAATATTAAGTGATTAAATGTGTGTATCAATGGTTTTTTAGGCTTTACTTTTCTCAGAGGATTCCAGTGATGTCACCTCGCCACCTCTGAAGCGCTGACTGAGTTCAGCAGACATCACAGAGCAGCAGGATTTCTGTAAGAAAATAGGTCATTTTCACTTTCGACTTTTGTCTGTTGTCTCGGGTCAATTTACTACCATGGTCCATTTTCAGAAAACATTATGTTATCAAACACGCATTTTTTTCTTAGTAGTGTATAGTTATTTAATGAATTTATCATAAACTTCTTGTTCCACATCGTTTTAAACCTGGGCTGTGTCTGAAATCGCCCCCTATACCCTTAAATAGGGCACTCTTTGAGGGGACAGCCATTTGTATTGGGGTCCGAAACCATAGTGGATGTTATCGAGTGCACTCATTCAGTCCCACAATGCACCGCCATTATGAGTGTACAGCCAATGTATGCTCAACGGCTAGAGAATACTCATAATGCACTATGGGAGTTGCGCCCTGAATGAAGTCCCGCATCTGACCAGGAGATGGTGCTCACAGCTGAATCATCCATCCACTTTCCAAACCACTGGTCCAATGTGGCTACTGCGTAATATCACACAGATATAAATTAGATAAAGGGTTAATAAAGAACTTCTGAAGCGAAGCGATGCATTTGTGTAAGAAAAATATCCATATTTACCAAGTTATAAGGTAAAATATCTAGCTTCCGCTAGACCTCCTTTCGTATACAACTTATGAAGAAAGTGTAAAACTCTCACAGTTCAAAAGGCTTATGCTACATCCTACGCCTTCCATATGCGAATCACAAAAAAAGTTTTTTTCACAAGTTGAACACCTTGTTACCTTGTTAAATATGGATATTTTTCTTACACAACGTATCGCTTCATTTCAGAAGCCTTTATCAACCCCCCAGAGCTGTGTGGAGTATGTTTATAAAGGATGGATGCACTTTCTTGAGCTTCAAACTCATTGGTCCCATTATAAAGCTTGTATATTTATCAATATAACTCTGATTGTGTTCATCGGAAAGTCATATTCACCTATGATGGCTTGAGTATAGCTTGAGGTCATTTTCATTTTAAAGTGAATTAAACCTTTAAATACAATTGTAACATATATAATGTATATATATATATATATATATATATATATATGTGTGTGTGTGTGTGTGTGTGTGTGTGTGTGTACAGAGCTGGAAAAATAATTAAATAATTGCACTCACCTGCTGAGTGTTAGCTATTTTGCGTGATTTGGCCGCCAGTTCCATCAAAGCCAAGAAAAGCCCCAGTCCCAGACCAAGTGCCAGTAATAAGAAGATTCCCTTCAGACTGGCGGGCTTCAGTGGAGCACTCTTGCCATTTTTAGCCACACAACTGCTAGCCCACCACTTACTGCGCAAGTAATCCAGCTCACCAGACTCACTCAGTTGGAGAATGGCAACACTTAGGTTTTTCATTAAAGGAGAGCCTGAGGACATTAACACATACATCACACACACACACACACACACAGACAGTGCCACCATTTCAAGAATACTATGATGGTATCAAATGCTAATACCTTGGCACTACTGATTACAATATTCATGTGCCATGATGTTTACATGGTAAATGAATAGTAAATATAAGAATATCATGGTATTATCATGGAACATTAAACCATTAATCCATAGCATTAACATAATATCTCTAAAAATAAGAATTTTGAGACTTAACTTCCTGTAGGCAAAATAATAAAATTGTATGCAACAGAGAGCATACCTAAAGGAGCAGCAATGCTGTATCCCCTCATGCCGATGATTTCTGGGGCACGTGTAAGGTTACAGTATCTCGCCACTGCCAGGTCGAGGGACACAGACTCGCCGATGAAAGCATAGTTGCCTTTCTGAGCCCTGCGGATACCTTCTGCCGCATTGAGTGAATAGCTTTGGGCATTCTTGATGTGCTCATAGATTCTGTGGTATGTGGGGTTGTTTGAGTTCTGGTCAAAGGCAAATAACAGTTAAACAAGGTTGACAGCAGCTCTTCAAATAATGCTTAAAGTCATATGGGTCCATAACCAACAGACATTAAATGATATAAGATTCAGATTTAGTTTACAAGTTTATTTACAAGTTTATTTATAAGTTTATTAGTTTACCCAAAATGTAGAACTGTAGTTGCATTACTTAGAGTTTTTAAAAGACTTTTTTTTATTTACTAAAACTGCTGTCAGTCATCCATCAATACTGTCAAAATCATACAAGTAATCAAATTGAATGGTTTAATCTAAGTGTTTTGAATAATCACTTAATGTAGAACATGTTCTCGGTACACCAAGTAAGCTGAGGTGCTGATGACTACGTTTGAAGTGCATTGGTCAAATATGTGAATAAAAGCTTAAATTAAATATGTTCATCATATACAGTGATTCTGTCTCTTCACGAGATTTGTTTAAACCGCTCGATACATATACTTTTATTGTGCCCTTAAAAATGTTGATACCGAGGCCCACTGGACATATATATAACAGTAATAATATTATATATTAAAATGAAATGATTCAATGAATTGCATTGAATAAATGCTGTCTTACCTTGAAGAATGCAAAAGAGGAAGAATCTTTAATGGTACCATACTCAATCAAGTTTTGATTAGCAAGGTCTTCAAAGCTCTTGATTGACTGTTGCTGGTTGTCTGAATGCAGCCATAAACTGAGGTTGGCAAAGTAACAAGCAAGCAACACTAATGAAAACAGCCACCAGATAGCTGTAATGACCCGTCCTGAAAGAGCCTTTGGGTGAGGACCAGCACCTGTGGTAAAGATTTATAACAAACTTTTAATTTTTAGTAAACTAGTCGCTGCAAATTTCTTCTGAGGTAATCTGGCAATCCAGGTTCACTGGAAAACGTGCCTGTGGCGTCATTTCTGGCCTCATTATCACGTGTAGAAGAAAGCGACACAGTAAACAACAATAGGGGACAAACAACAGCTTTGTTTGAGCAAAGTCATTCCCAATTGGCGATTCTCTGTCAACCAATCAATGTTCTGCAGTGAGTCTAGCTCCACCCTTTTGGTACCGGTACTATTGGGAGGTAGGTACCCAAACGAAAGGCTGTAGCCCAGTGGTTCCCAAACTGGGGTACGGGGAGTTATGAAAGGGGGGTCGTGCGCGAAGCTTAGGGATATTGCACAGTCAGCAGGTTATTATGCAATATTTCTATATTCATTTTTTTTTAAACATTAATTTCATAACATTGTTATAATGAATTTAAATGCATTCATGCCACTTCTGAGCCTCATTAAAGAGTCTGTAAATATACCTAAATGACACCTTTTTGTTCTTCTGTGCTACTTCTGCAGTGCAAAGATGAATTTTGTTGATCCTGATTTCATTTGATTGGTAACTTACAAGACACTTCTTCGGGATTGTGTCTTATCATTATAACTCAATTATAAATATACATTTATGAATTTGACATAAAATGTGACACTTAATAAGGTTAGAAAAAATGCCCTGGTAAGTCATTTTTCAATTACAGAAATGGGTTCATTTCTGTAATTGATCAGAAGGTGCTCCTTTATTTTTTTTAAATGTAAGCGTAGAGTCCTGCTATGCTAATAGATCTTCATTTTATCTGCAAACTGTTGTAAATTGTATGTATGTTTTTGGAGTTTTGAGGTGTTTTTATGTTGTGAGCCTATGATGCTTTTATGGTTGTTGCAATGTTATTAAACAAAATTAAATAATTCCAATTTACCATAATACCAATGGCCAATGTTTATTCATAAACTGGCTCTGAACCATTTAATATGAAACAAGTACATCCAAATCCAAGTTAATCCTGCTGAAAAACAGCCCATGATTAGCTAAGTTGTTTTGTTGTATTGTTTCCTCTCAGTCTGAATTTTATGAGGGTATAAATATTTCTAACCATGCTTATCCCTGTTATGTATCCTACCTTGAAGAGTCAGTGCTCCCACAGTATACCAAAAACTGTGTGAGAGTGTGAAGACATTTTCTTTCTCTGGTTGCTCCCATTCACAGGGGCTAATCCTAAAAAAAAAAAAAAAAAAAACCCAGAACCATAGTCATGGTTTTGCAGATGTTTTGGATATCACGGTAATTCTTTTAAGTATCTTGGCATGTAAATATCATAGCATATAATATGAACAATTCAATATCATCCTACATTTCAAAGTGCCATGGTTTTACCATACCACCCTTACCGTGACACTAAGAAAATACATGCAGAAGTCAACAGGTAGGCAACCAGTAAACCCATCCACATCTCAGTGGAGAACAGGTTAAGAAGGCTCAGGAACTGCGAGTCATCTGAGGCCAAGTCTTTTATTAGGATGAAACTAAGTCCAGTCTGCATGAAGGGTTTGCTCATATCCACAGCTGTCTCACGTTTAGCTGTAAGAGTTAGTGGTGCCACAGCAATGTCTGCTTCCTGTAGAAATCAGCAACACATAACAGACAGACACACTCAAAGAGTGTTACTAGGGACACTTTTAACATAATACAGGAAAAATTTTGTATAAACAGAAATGCCTCAATGAAAAAGGCACCTTCACATTTTCAGAGATGAACAAAGAAATAAATTTTATTTTTAAGTATAAATAGAGAAAATGCAAGAATTAATGAATGGAAAAATGTGATATTGTGAAATATTATTCTAATTTAAAATATCTGTTTTCTATTTTAATATATTTTAAAATGTAATGTATTTATGTGGTGGCAGAGATTAATTTTCAGCAGCTATTACTCGAGACTTAAGTGTCACATGATGCTTCAGAAATTCTTCTTTCGAAGAAACTCAGCGCTGCGTCATGGTGTTGAGGCTATGGGAACGCTTCCAGTGTGCCGGTGTCTGAAGCATGGGTGCAATTACGCTAGTTTCATCGGTCAACAGAGGGTCAGGTGACGTAGCATGGTGCGTCATCAAGACCATAACATAGCATCTGCATTAGACGTCATCAGATTCTGATTGTCTGAAGGAAGATGTGCAGGCATGCCTTTTCAGGGAATCAGATTTACATAATTCATAGAACTCTACGCTGCATCAAGGTGTTGACGCTACAGGAATGTGGCCTGTTCTTCATAATGTCACTGTTGTGCCATACTGTCTTCACTTGTTGAATACTGTCCTCACTTGTTTCCATGGTATATCATGCCTTGGAATTTTTTTTATAGCCCTCACCTGAGCGACACCTTTCAACAATGAAATCCCGTTGAAGTTTCGTAAGTCCTTTGTAGTAGCATGCAACCAAGAATGTGTCAGAAAAATCTTACAATAAGAGCTGAGATTTATTTGGAGTTAATCTGGGTCACTTCAGATGGAGACTGGCATGCACTATTTCACATGAGCTGGATGATTATGGCATTCTGAACACAGCCACATCCCCAATTATAAAAGGATGTCCACATTTAAGTAGTTAGAATATTTTGTTTTATTTAATTATTTTCTATTTTGTAATATTATTTATTTCTTTTCATTATTAATTTAAATGATTGTTTTATAGTCTAATTGTTGTCAAACAACTAGTAGATTTTTCAAATTACATTTGCAAATTAGAAAATTTAAACTTTGACATGGAACAGTTTTTGTCCACCTTGTCTACTCAAAGACTGTACTCACCCCTCTTACAACTTCTCCAATCATGCCGTTCCAGTTTCCGCTGTCATCTGTTATGCCATATCGGCCGTCCTTCACAATATGTAGATCATACTTGAAATCTAATTTCTTAGAAACAGCTGACAGCAGGTCAATGCAGAAGCCCTCCAGTTCAGAGCCTTTAGACATTGCATACGGTTCCTCCTGCATGGAATTGTGGGTAAGTGTCAACCGAAAACATTTGGTTACAAATTATTAAAAAAATCAATTTATGAGTGGCCCAGATATAATTATTTTTATAATTATTAGCTCACCTTGATGGTTGTAACTCTTAATGTTTGTGGTCCTAAAATATAAAACAACATTTCTTTCAGCTTGTTACATATTTATAAGAATCCTTCACTAACTCTACTATACAGAACAGATTAAATGCTTGGCTCAGTCTTGGTTCCCTATTGTAAACAAATGTAATGTGGATTCCCAGGACGTTTCTACAGTATGTGGTGGCTGAGGCCTTCTGAATGGTGTTTAGTTCATTGCTATGCTATGTTGCTAGGGCATTCTGGGTGATTGCTAGGGTGCTCTGGTTAGTTGCTCACTGGCCATAAAATTGCCATAAATTTGTCACCTCACAAAAAAAAAATGCTGAGCTTTGATCATAAAAATAAACATTTAAATGTCATCTTACTATTATTGGGAGATATAGAGTGACAAATGATATTTATATGCATTTTATGTAAGTAAACTTAATTAAAAAATTAAAGAATCCAATTAATATACATTTTTGGTTATATAAACAATAACGGCACCAACTGCTCAGTTTGGACCTTTGAATAAAATTGAGCTGCGGTGTTTGATAAACAACACTATAGTGAGAAAAAATCTGAACAGCTATTTGAAAACGTAAAACTGTTTGACTTCCTTTCTTCCATGGAAACCGCTGTATTACTGCTGTTCCATAAACGCCACACGGGTCCAGACTAACATTTGAGACCAGGGAAACTAAGTTCTACAGAAGGTGGCGCCAGCACCTGATTTGGTGGCGCTGTTTTTTTTTTTTTCAACATAAAGGTAATTTAATCACATTTTAATATTTTTTTGCATCAATAAGTGCAGTTACTAATAATATTACGTAATATTATTTCATTCGAAATTTGACAGTAAAGCACTGAGCTTCAATTGAGATGCAAATAAAATGAGCTTAACAGTAACGTTCAAAAACATTTTTAAAGGGAAGAATATAAATATTCTACTCTTATTAAATGTACCATACTGAACTGACCAACAACTTCAGTGATTATAAAAGGAGTGCTCTTTACTTGCTTTCTGTGTAATTCAGTCACAATTTGAAGTTTTTGTTTTTCATGAGACTTTTTTTCTACTTTTCCATATATTAGTGAGTCAATAAGTGCTTTTCTGCCGCCATTGAGTGGTGATATCATGTCTTTAAAAAAAAAAGTTTTGTTTGCCTAGAAGTGTTAGTTTTCCTTAGTTTTACAAATCATCACATTAAAATGATATTAAAATTGGATAATATTTATAGCTTTTAAGTGCTGGGAAAAAGTATGAAGCACTTTAAAAAGTCCTCAAAATGCTTGAATTTGAAATAAATGATGAATAATGTAAAAGAATTTGAGTATTTCTGCCAAAATACCATAGTTTCAGTAAGCATTACTACATTAAACCAATGGTGATTTGTGGACTGGGGAGACTCAACTTGTTCGTGGCACAGCGAAAAGGTTTCTCCTGATTTCGACGTCAGGATTTGACCTGATATCGGTGGTTTAAAGCTGAATTTGAATGCTTCCCACTAGATCTCACAGAGATGTTATTAATTTTGCGGCAAATTCAAATGCTTTCTCACTGGATCTCCCAGCGGTGTGTTGTCAGCAGTGTCTGTGATTGAGTTCAGCACATGCTGCACTGTCTGTTATTGCTCAGTGATGATAAATGGTCTGTGCTGCACCACTCAAATGAACAGTGCTGTTTTTGTTTCACTTTTGTTTCGTCTGCCGTTTAATGTTTCAAGTTCAGTTATCAGTTGTGCATTGTGGTGGTCCCACCAGTGCAATCTCTATCAAAATTTTGTCGCACTGGCAGAAAAAAAGGTTAAAAAATGCGACCATTAAGTCTGGAGCCCTGCGCCACCTACTTTCAGAGAGTGAACTTACATTTTCTTTTCATGTTTTCTTTTAGTGTCTCCTTTAGCATCTATGCCCAAAAGGGAAATCTGCAGCAATTTACAAAAATTGCAAGCTCCTCCAAATATTGCAGTTTGTTTGATTCTGCTTTAAATTCTACTATGGCAGACACGTGAAATCCTGAGGGACTGGAGTACACCGCATGACTTTTGCCCCAATTTGCATCCTTGAAGCGTTGATGATAGGCTAGTTGCTGAAAGTCAGAGCCAGTCTGCAGATTTTGGGAAGTTGGATTTGACAGATTTCACAGAAAATTGCAGAGTATACAGTAGGGAGAACAAGTATTTGATACACTGCCGATTTTGCAGGTTTGCAAAGCGTGTAGAAGTCTGTAATTTTTAACATAGGTACTCTTCAACTGTGAGTGATGGAATATAAGACAAAAATCCAGAAAATCATATTGTATGATTTTTAAGTAACAAACCTGCAAAATCGGCAGTGTATCAAATACTTGTTCTCCCCACTGTATGATTGGTACATAGATATTTTTTTAAGCTTCAGAGGGCAGAAGGCCAGTTGCATAAACTTAGCCTTAAAGGGTTAGTTCATCCAAAAATTAAAATTCTGTCATTTATTTCTCCCCCTAATATCGTTACACATCTGTAAGGCCTTCGTTTATCTATTGATGAAGTCTGAGAGGTTTCTGTCCAACGCAACTACCACTTTCAAGGTCCAGAAAGGTTGGAATGACATCATTAAAGTACTCCATGCGATTCCAGTGGTTTAATCTCAATTTTCTGAAGTGACGTGAGTGCTTTGTTTGCAAAAAAAAATTAAATTTAAATAAAATAATTTGGGTGAACTAACCCTTTAAGACACTTGTTAAGACTGTGTCTTAAGAACTAGTTTGACCAACAAGCAGTTAGACGAGGTATCGGTCGTAAGCCACCTTTCTACTGCACAAGACAATTTAAGCCATAAACGCAGTGCAGCACATACACACTTAATCCTGTTCTGTACCCACACAGTTCAGTCATTCAGAGTGACAACCACATTCCACATCCAAATTAACTCCCAAAAATACAGGTAGTGACAACCGTCTTTTACAAAAATTCTGCTTTAATGACGTACGATGAGAGATATGAGAGATGACAAACCAGAGATACGTTTTTGATGGACGTTAAATGGATGCATATTTTAATCTGCATCAGAGGTTTAACTCTTGTTTGTATGTGCTGTGCAAGAAATCACAGGGAAAGGGGTACGAACCTGACTCGTGTAACACCTGTAACATCGCGTAACAAGCCCAACCCCATAATAAACCGAAATAAATGGAAATGCTTTATGCTGAAAAAAAGGTAGAAATATTGCAACTTGTACATTTTAACTCCATAAACTCGATCGCTTTATGAGCCAAGCTACATGGCAGTACTGCAAAGCCACTACACAAGTACTGACAGTGTGTATGGACAGTCACACATGTCCGCAAGTTGATAAATACATTACCCCAGCAATGTTATGTGGCATTTAAACAGAACATTGTATCACTCAATATTACCAATTTACTGATGCAAACACACAAAGCCACAACATTTTGCTTTGGGTAATGAATATTCATTGTCTAACTTAGTGAAGTGTTAAACCCCCCTTTTTTTTCGAATGGTGAGGATATCGTCATTTTTTTTCCCGGGGAGACTGTCGCTTTAATATCTGCTTCAATGTGAAGAATTCCAAGAGCAGAAAACCTTGATTCAAACATGGTTGTGCGTAGCCAGTTGCAAATTCTCTGGATTGCTGAAAAACCTGCAAGCTAGGCCGATGGTGGAAAGGCAGCTTTACTTTTCCTATTTAAATTAAACCAATCTACCTTTTTATGAAACTAACTTTGAAAAGTTACCACCAGAGGCAATAGTGGCTCCTGTCCGTAAATTTAGGTTGGTCAGATTAAGCGCCAGTTTATTACAAACATTTTGTAAGCTTATTGTAATTGTTGAACTTACACCTGAGGGTGGCGCTCTAATCTTGATTGGCAGGCTTGAAGTACACCTCTGAATGTTGTTGTTAGAATATAACTCTATTTCTCAGTGAATCTATTCAGAACTATAGTGAAAAATATTCTCAGTCCTTCCTTTCACTCAAGAATGCATGGGGCCCATGGGAACAAGAGTCCGGAACATGGAGGCGAGTTCCTATTCACAAAACTTTCCCAGCTGTATTCTATGCCCAAACATTGTCAAGGGGGTGGTGTAATGATTGACCAATAAGAATATAGGCCTACATTATGTCATATAGAAATGTTAGACAAAGAGAAAACAATGCATATATGGCAATAAATAATAAGTACTGGACCAATATAGAATTAGTTATAGAATGCAGTTGTCTGTGTGTGAACGTAACATATTAAGGACTCAAATACAGAACTGACAACTGTATTCTGCTGCTGTGTTAACGTGGCCTAGTGTATGATGACCAGTTTTTTCTCTGTAACTATTTGCAAAGTCAGCAAGTATATTAAAATTGGTTCAGATTTTAAGTCATGCATAGTTTATTCTGCCCTTAAGAATGAGCAGTAGTAAAATCACGCTTGAATTAAATCCTACTATGATTCTACATTTTTATTACACAACATGATTATTCCTTTTTTCTGTATATTGGCTGTTTGATGTCAGCTAATCCAATTTTTGAGCAGAAACGGCACAAGGAAAAAACACTGCTTGTCTCAGTTTGACAAGGGCAGAACATTTGGACAGCATTCCTGGTTGCTAATGAAGCTTTCTGTCACGCTGAGATGTACTTTGCACTCTTCTTCAAACAACCACTAATATTCCCAAATTTAGCAGATGTAGACAATGTCCCACTTGTGTTACAGCACTATGGTGAAGTGGTTGCCTCATGGTCACTAATCTTACTTTGACCGAATGAGACTTAAAAGGAGATAGTTGGAAATAAACAAAAGCTTGCTTTTTGAGTGTGCATTGCCTCCTGCAGCGGAACGGATGCGGTGGGAGTTTGAGAAAGTTCCAGGCACTCTCTAAAGAAAGCGCTCACAAAATGATGGGAAAGTGCCCCACTTGTCTGGCTGCAGCATCTGAGACCACTTGGAAGTTGCTCCCTTTATTGTTTTGATCCTGTTTTTAATGCAGACCGGTCCGCATCAGCCAGCAGACATGCTGATAGATGCATGAATGTGTATGAGTCTATAATCATGAATCAAAGTATAGTTTTTAGAAATCATACATGGATTGCTATATTTTTAGTGGTCTTTTTTAACTGACATTCCATGAATTCCTAAATTAAGATGTCTTCAATTATTTAAATGAATTGTTCTCACATCGACGATAATAAAAATAATAATAGTGTGTACACTGTGTACGCTGTTTAACAATATATTCAGTTACATCATTCGCAAGATTTCATGGAATGACTGAACACTTGGCTTTTCGCACAATTTCCATTACCATGGTAACAGCTACTTCTCTGATTGGTGGATCTCTTTTCAGATTATGGTTAGTGAGTAGAAGCCTTTGGCTATTAAACTTAATTAAAAAAAAAAAAAGTTGAAGTCACACTGATTTGCTTTTACGGAGGCAAATATCAATGCTAAAATAGAAAAAGATAATCAGTTTCAAGAAAGAATAATACATTATCATCTTTAAAAATCAATTTCTATTTGCACTCTATAAAATGCTGCAAATTGCCATGAAAAATATTTCTGAAGCATTTCATCTTAGTTAATGGTAATCTCAACATTTACTAATACATGATTAAACTCAAAAGTTGTAATTGTTAACATTAGTTGATGAACCTGAACTAGCATGAACTAACAAATAATTTATTTGTATACAATTTATTTGTATATAAGAATACAATTCTTATTAACTAATGTTAACAAAGATGTTTAAGTACTGTAACTATTGTATTGCTCATTGTTAGATAATATTAGTTAATGCATTAGTTAATGCCATGTCCTTAACTAATGGAACCATATTGTAAAGTGTTACCAATATTCACAAAAAGTAGTCCCAAGTAAGTGCAAGTCCAATTCATGAACAAAATCTTTCAAAATAGTCTTTTCAATAAATCAATTGATCTAGTTCACAAAATATTTCTGAATGATTTCGTCATTATTCTCAAGTTCAAGTTCATTCACCAATTCACAGACTTCACCAATTGCAGCAGTTAACAGCCCACTTTTCAGTAGATAATGATATAAATTTTGTCTTCCTCACACAAAGGTATGAAATGACTTGTCTTGAAATATAGTGCACGAGACGTAGGCTATTTCAATGAAGATTTTAGGTTACTTTTGTGTCCCTTGAAATATTTTCTGCCTGTTCACTGTAACTGCGTGAATAAAAATATGGAAAACCTCAGATTTTCTCCTTTTAGGATCTACAGAAGAAAAGAAGTCATAAAAGTTTGGAACGATGTGGTGATATTATAGATATTTTAGTAGACAGATAGCAGTAGATATTTTTGAGAGCAGATTCACTTTCTAGGTAAAGTTAGAGTTAAACTGCTTGATTAAGTCCTGCCAGTTTTTGGTGAGAATGTGTTGTTTAAATTTGATCCATGCAGTACACAGCAGGCCTCCATCAGTGTCACAGCATATCACTGACACTCCTCATCCTCCCATTCAAACCATGAAAAACGTACATGCCATCAAAACTGAAGTCATGTCATGGGCTGCCCCGCATTAGTGACTGCTTGGTTAGCGGTGGCTAATTGATTAATCACACTCATTATAGTGAATAGCAGCAGTGTTCTCTGGTTTAAATGCCGGCTGCTCCATGCTTGGCGGGATGTCATGAGACAATGCCAGCGCAGTGCCATGTCTTAGACTGAAACATGCCGTGTCAGACTAATATTGGCTCTATCTACATCCTGCTTTGTCTCAAACTCAGACGGCACGTCCACGGACCGTCTGGTTATAGCCGCTATTAAACCCTGTTCACCTATTCACCCTCACCTTGTTGTAATGACAACATGAACATGTAAATGACTTCAGTCGTCACATGCACACCTCAACACTTACATAAAAATGACATCAAACACAACAAGAGTCCAAAGCGTTTTCAGTAGGAGAACAAAACATTAAAGGGTTAGTTCACCCAAAAATGAAAATTCTGTCATTAATTACTCACCCTCATATTGTTCCACACCTGTAAGATCTTTGTTCATCTTCGGAACACAAATATACGGTGGCCCAGTAGTGCACAACACAATGAAATTAAAAAAGCAAACATAAGTTCACAACACAACGAAATAAGGCCACAACACAACAGAAACAAGCCACAACACAACGAAATCGAGCCACAACACAACGAAAATGCTCCCGACCACTAGGGGGCTCTCTGAGCTTGGTTGTTAGATTACCTTTGCCACTGTTCTAGAGTCAACAGTCTTATATCAATACCATGATTAATTTTAAGTATGTAAACATTGTATATTAACATGAAATATTAATTTAAAATCACCTACAATAGCTTCATATTTATACCTGTGAATGATTTGACGCGCTACCAAAGCGCATGATGAAGGGAACGTCTGCCAAACGAATAATTTGTATTCATTGCAATGACTTTGTTTTAAAATTTAAAAACAGACATGTTAAAATTCCAAAGCTTGTTAGTTCCTGTTGGTAAGACTGACCTTTTTTTTTTATCTGACTTTCTACAGTTGAAATAAAACAATTTATTTTCATAAAAATGTTTTTACTGTAATTCACTTAAATGTTCATGTTACAAAGCTTGAAGTGGTTTTCTATTGGTAAAATATCACCTGTAGCAAGTTAGTCTTACCAATGGAAACCTACTACAAGCTTTGGAATTTGAACATGTCTGTTTTTAAATTTTAAAAGTAATTTTAATGAATACAAATTATACGTTTTAACCACTTGGTAGAATTGGCAGACGTTCCCTTCATCATGTGCCTTGATAGCACGTCAAATCATTCACAGGTATAAATATGAAGCTATTGTGCAAGTAGGTGATTTTGAATTGATATTTCATGTCGATATACAATGTTTACATACTTAAAATTAATCATGGTATTGATGTAAGACTGTCGACTCTAGACCACGAAATCTAACTTTACCAAGCTCCGAGAGCCCCCTAGTGGTCGGGAGCGTTTCCGTTGTGTTGTGGCTCGATTTTGTTGTGTTGCGGATCGATTTTGTTGTGTTGTGCCTTTAGTCCGTTGTGTTGTGAACTTATTTTAAAGACAGCGTTAAATAAGTCGATGTGACTGCAGTGGCCAAACCTTAATGTTATGAAGTGACGAGAATACGTTTTGTGCACAAAATAAAAAAAAAAATTATGACTTTATTCAACAATATCTTCTCTTCTGTGTCATTCTCATATGCCATTTACATCCAGCGCTTCCAGGTTCTACATCAGAAAGCCAGCTCAGTATTTGCCGACTTCTGAGTCAGCATCACAGGCATGTGTCGTGCAGCTCACGTGAACAGCATCAGCCAATACTGAGCCGCCATTCTAATGTAGAAAGTGGAAACGTTGGACGTAAACAGCATAGGAGAATGGGCAATTTTGGGTGAACTGACAACAAAAGTGTGCGTAAAAATAACAAATCATCAAGCAATGCAACCACATACATTATTTATGCCTTAGTGTATACTGGGAAAAGGGTGAATATGACCGAACCACAATGCATTTATGCATTGATAAAAGAACTACCAGACTATATTGTAACATATTACTAGAAGGGCAAGAGCTTTCTAAGTATAATCATCTCTGATCTAATTGGCTGGTTTATGCTTTCTATGTTTATGCATTAACAGCTGTTCATTCAAATTTAAATGTTTATCGCACTAAATTTTCACACTGAATATTCATCTAGCCTTAAGTACCTTGATTTTGGTCAGAATAACCACAAAGTAAACAAAACTTTTTTCCATTTATAAAATATGTGGCTCTCTAAGATTACATCGTGTTAGATAATCTTGTCAACTTGCCAAAGAAATAGACTAGGGCCTTGTAAAGTCAAGATTCCAATAAAAAAAAAAATATAGATTTTTTTTTTTTACAAAAATGTATCACTTCGCTTTAGAAGGCCTTTATTAACCACAGGAGCCGTGTGAAATATGTTTATTATGGATGTGGATGTAGGCACTTTCTTCAGCTCATACTCGTTGATCCGGCTCAAGGCCATCTATAAAGCTCGGATGCGTCAGGATATTTATTAATATTTCTCTGATTGTGTACACCTAGCATGGCTTGAGGGTGAGTAAAGCTTGGGGTAATTTTTATTTGAAAGTGAACTAATCCTTTAAAGGTGAAGTTTGAAGTTGCTGCACCACTAGTGGCACCTAGCAGAATGAAAAAAAAAAAACAAAGCAAATGTTTTTAAACAACCTTGCAAACGCCCCTTTCGTGCATCGCACTTCCACAACTCAATCATCACAAACACAGCTCTTCTGGGTGCTTGTGAAGGCATCTCATTGTCAACAGGTAAAAACTTATTAGGAATAATAAGTACCCAACTTATGTGTCATTAGTATTTGCACTGAGCACATATTTTTGACAATGATGCGCCACAACTGTTTGAGGCTGAATAGACATCATAGACT